>JAKDFA010000001.1:1591498-2807924 GCA_036971435.1 Dactylellina sp. 'tibetensis'
CTCTCATGGTCCAATGGGTGGGAGGGTTGATATCTGGGATGAGGGCGGAGTGGTGATGGTGGCAGGTTTTGCTGCCTGCGGCTCGGTTGGTTTCGGTGGTTGGACTTTTGAGGGTTCAGTTTCCGTTTCTTTCATCATCACCTCATCACAACCCGCCAACCACCTTCCTCAAGAGTTATTTTCTCGCCATCACCGCCTCTTCCCGTCCAAAGAGCTTCAACCTTCCGGTTCAATCACCAAGAACCGACAGTCGTCTACCGTACATCTCACCAGGCCCTTTCTAGCGGTGGCGTAGTTCTTAGCGGCCTCGGCGCTGGTGGTGACCGTGTTTGCCGATCGATGCCTCGCGACCACAAGCTTACAGGTACCTGCTCTGGCTGTTACATCTCAACGTGATTTAACCTGCCACCATTGCCCGCAAGATCTAACGTTGGCGCACTCCCGACACAGCCATGGTCAACTCATCTCCCGCCCTTCCCGCCTCGGTCGAGGAGGCCTATCGCCAGAAATGCATCGATTTAAAGAAGCGACTGAAAGAATGTGAGAACGCAAATGATCTTCTTGTTGTTCGGAACCACCGCTTGCGTCGCGGTATCCAGCGACTGCGCCTAGAGCGTTCGCTCCTACTCCGGGAGATCGAGCGGCGTATCGACCCTCGAATGGACGACTCTGATGGAACCCCATCACCTCCGCCTACTGTATGTATTGTCTTGCGGGTTCCTGCTTCATACTATGACCCACATCTGACTTGCTTGATGCGTCTAGCCTCACGAGAAACCCTTGCGACTTAAGAGACCGCGACGGGATGGACCGAACGGACCCATGGATAGACCCGACTCTCCCTTCTCTCAAGCGAATGCAGACGGTGATGCCTACGTTGGAGGCGGAAGCGCTGGTCCTGAAAGATCCAGAACTCCCCAAGGGTCACGCTTCGGACACGCTCGCGATCGTGACCAAAAACCGCGAAACGCATATACAATGTAAGTTTTGAAAGAGACTCTGGACGAGTAAAGTCTCGAACCAGTCAATTAATATTTATAACTACAGTTTCTGCGACCACCAACGCGACCGTATCATGCAAAAGGCCACAGACCCAGAATTCGATATATCTAGAGAATTATCGAAAGCTTGGCAAGAGCTCACTCCTGGTGTCCGTCAGCCATACTTTGATGAGGCGGAGGAGGAACGGTTGCGTTATCAAGCAATGCGTTATCAAGCTAGAATGGCCACAGTTGCTCTCAACCGACAGCGAGCTCTAGAGGCAGAAACTACCACCAAGCCCATCCTGGATGAGAACACACCAGAACAATCCGAGAATATCGAGAAAAGTGAGAGGGGGGATCCTATGGCAACTGAGGAGGATTATTCATTCCAGGATCGAGATGATTCTCCTCCACGTCCCTCCGGAGGGTTCACTGCTGTCAACCAACGTCAGAGCTTTTTGTAGGCTCATCCAGTTTGTTCGACATGGATCTTGGTAAGACTCGCAGGTATATCCTCGGATTATCTACAAAATTACATGGTACATTTTTTTTTTTTTTTTTTTTTTTTTTTTTTTTCTTCGGCGTTTTTTGACGACCCATTTTTTTATTTTTTTTTTTTTTTTTTTTTTTTTTTTTTCGCTGCGCGTTTTCGACGACCCATATTTTTCTATCGCGCAATACACCGAAAAAGCTGCTCCAACGCCGCTTTTTATTTTGTTTTGTTTTTCTTCTTTTCTTCTCTTTACTAACGTTTGTTTGCATGGATACCTTTCTCTTTGTCAAGACGGCTTCCTCTAACATTTGCTATCTTACGATTTCTTTGTTATTCGTCATGGGGACTCGAACGGGGTGTTTTTGTCGACTTTTAGAAGGTCGTGGACTGTACTTTTTGCCTGATTGCTATCAGGGCTTGATTGAGATCGCAGGATTTGAATTTGTGTTTTTTACGAACATCACTGGTGTACTATAGAAACAAATGCATAGCGAGAATTGGGATGGAACAGACCCAAAACTCTTCACGTCAGCCAATCGATCTTTATATGAAACCTGACTGCCCATTCGTCTTGGTGTAACGTTCCTCGACTTCATCTCAACACAATTTTTTTACCACCAAGAAGTTTTTTTCTAACAAAAAACCAAAAGTTTGATTGAGGCTAGAATTCACACTTTGGGTTCGAGTACTCTTAATCACTGCAATTTCACCGGGACGGGAAGTCGATTAAAGCTACTTTTCTCATGGCCACTCGAACAGCAACAGCCCCCGCCTACAGATTCCTCAGTTCCCCAAAGCTACCAGACTTTGCTCGCATCCTGCCCCCGGATGCAATATTCGCCTCGGCTCGAAAAGCCGGCTTTGTAAAATGCAACAAAGCAGAGGCAACAGAGGTGCTCACGGCAATCTGGCATACAACGCACAATAATATCCCCAGAAACAATTTACCCGCCAGGACGGCAGCTGTATCGGAGATTTGCAAATGTGAGTTTTACTCACAATTATATTAGCGTTTGATAAAAGCCACCATTGTCTCATATTTGTATTATTAAATTCTTAAGCCACCTTTTTTTTTTAAAAAAAATACTGAATCTAATACATTGAAATTGTAAAAAAAAACTAGCGTATAACTTCCCCCCATCGAATTTCACCTCCCTCGCCAGTCTTCTTCAGCGCTCCCCTCGCACGGGTGATGTAACGAATGATCTCCTTGGCCTGGCTGAGGCCTTAAACGACCCTCCAGCGATCCTTAAATTAGCACGGTTAAAGACAGCTGCTATACGAACCTCACTCGTCTTGGAATCCACTCCGATCTGGCGGAAACTCGTCAATCTAGCAGAAGAACAGAAAGTGCCCGAGGCGTACGAATTAATAGCAGAGACATTTGAAGGGCTAAATAACCACGCGCAAGCACAGCATTATTGGACAAAAGCAGCAGCCATGGACAGTGGGAAGGCGTATCTGATGCTTGGGCGATATGCGATTAAAGGTAGGAAGACGGATAGAGCGTTGGAATGGTTCAAGAAGGCCGCTGAGCTAGGCGAGGCAGAGGGGTATTACGAACTTGGGGTTTTGCAAATGGAATCGGATAAAGTGGAAGCAGAGCATAACATGTTAGTTGCTGTTTCTTCTGGTGTGGGCAAAGCGGCGTATGAGCTGGAGAAGATATATCTATTCCGTAATGATGAGGCTGCGAGTAGACATTGGAGAAAAGTAGCGGATGAAATGAAAAGTTTGGGTGAATCTGAATAGGATTATGAGAGGGCGTATGCATATGTAATAATGTATATATTTGTTTATACAGGAGCTATAGATAGCACAATGACAAATTTCAAAATAATATGGACCTATGTGCTGTTCTCCCCATTCGTCAGCGAAAACTTTTCTTCAAAATTTGCCCCAATATGGTTCGTAAAGTGGTTCGACAAAGAAACGCCTTTCTTATTGGCTTCCAGAAGCCTCTCTAGCGAGCCACATGCAGCGGCAATAAAACCTAGATATGGCTTGCTAGGCTTCAGCACCCTTGATAGATACTCTGGATGATACTGAACACCGACAAACCACGGGTGGTCTTTCAATTCTATAACCTCCATACGCTCGCCAGCGGTATCTTTACCAATGAACGGCAAGCCAGCCTCTTCAAGCTGTGCGACATATTTGTTGTTGACTTCGTATCTGTGGCGATGTCTTTCAAGAATCTGGTCCGGTTGGCCATACAACTCTTTCAGTTTTGACCACCCAGTTTCCTTTTGGAACACTGTTGGACGAATTCCCAAACGCATGTTACCGCCCATTGTCTCCTTGTCGATTTCAGGCATGAAAACAATAACGGGAGTCGCCGTCTTCTCGGGCTCTTCGCAGAACTCTTCTGAAGTTGCTTCTGTATAAATTGTTAAACAAATAAAATCTTTCACATGATATCGGAAGCCGCTACGCACCTGTCAAGCCACAAACATTTCTAGCAAACTCGATAACTGCTATCTGCATGCCAAGACAGATTCCGAGATATGGAATCTTGCGAGTTCTAGCCCAGTTTGCTGCAGCAATCATACCTTCGGTACCTCTGGTACCAAACCCTCCGGGAACGATGATACCACTAGATCCGCTAATCAGTATTGTTAATCTAATCCCATACAAGTAGAGTATCTTACTTGGCAGTGCAAACCATATGCCACGCTCGGTGGTATCCTGCAGGATTGGTTTTGGCAGTTTCCTGCTCCAAGTCCGAAGAATCCACCCATTCCAGTACAAGCTTCCTGCCACAGTGCATTGCCGAATGTTCCAAGCTCTTGGTAACACTCAAATAACTGTCGTGAAGCGAGGTGTACTTACCAACAAGGGTAACCTTGACCTCATCGTGTAGCGTAGTAGCCGCGTGAACGAGGGTTTTCCATCTTGCCCATGTGTTTTGGCCTTTGCTTGTAAGGTGTGGCGGAATTTTGATTTGATCGAGCTGTAATGTGGTAGTCAGGAGACTGACCAGTCGCTGCTGATCAAGGAGAAGTGGGACTCGGTATGTTAAACCGACATCTACCACCTGCACAACATCTTCAGGCTCGACTTGACAGAACATTGCGATTTTATTGACAGTACCGGTTGTGAGGGCCTCGGAGCAACGACAAGCAATCTAGAGAAAGGAACGGTCAGAACAAAAAAAATTGACCCACTAATTGGGGTCTACGAGCCTACCAGATCTGGCGCCAAACCCGAACTTCTAGCCTCTCGTATAGCAGCCTGGGTTGGCTTGGTCTTCTGTTCGCCACCGATGACTGGGATCAAGCTGACGTGAATCTGCAAAAAATTCCCTTTTCCAACTCGACGTCGAAGCTGGCGCATGGCTTCGATAAATGGCGCCGACTCGATGTCACCGACAGTACCTCCTAGCTCAATGATACAGACCTCCGGCTCTTCGTTTGTATCGTCAACTGGTATTCTAGCAACTCGCTCTATCCAGTCTTGAATCGCATCGGTGATGTGGGGAACGACCTGGACAGTTCTGCCAAGGTATTTGCCTTTTCTCTGCACGTTTACAAGGGTAATTAGACAAATTGGTGCTCAATTGCCAAATCAATACTATCAGGCAGCTCTAACCTCTCGGTCTATAACGTGGAGATATATTTTGCCGGTTGTAATGTTGTGTTCTTTGGTCAGGGTGACGTTTAGATATCGCTCGTAATTTCCCAGGTCAAGGTCGACTTCACCGCCGTCGTCCAGAACGAAACATTCGCCGTGTCTATTCTAGAGTGTAAGCATAAGAGGAAGGGGATTTTATAGCATTGATATGTTCGTACTCTGTGGGGGCCATGGTACCGGCATCGATGTTCATGTATGGGTCAATCTTGATAGCCGAGACGTAGACATAAGGTCAGCCGTGGTTCATGTTGAATGAGAAAACGAGCCCTTAGAGGAGATGACATATCTTAAGCCCTGTAGTCTGAAGTAGCAGTCCGGTAGATGAAGCTGTTGCATTGGCGATTAATTGGTCGTTCTCCGCTTCTTAGAGAATGCTCGAGTCTGCGGTATGATTTACCTATGACGCCCTTCCCGATACCACTAATCACACCTGCAGGGTTTACATTAGCATTTGGGCCCATCGACGAAACGTAAGAGCTATATGCTATTAACTCACCTCCGGAAACTAGAACGTACTTCATCTTGTAGTTGATTCTTTGGGATTTTGCTGGTTCAAGAATGAACTGTTGGAGTTATTTGAGAAGGGTACAAAGAAGGCCTCAGTTGTAGTTTTATAGCGCCAGCAGTAGAATTTGTTTTATTCCAACACCACCTTATCTCCTACGTCTAAGACTCATACAGCAAACAAAATAAATAAATACAACGAGTAGATATCCTAAAGAAAGTGTGGGAGGCGATGATGTTGTTTGAATTTAGTGGGGCGGCGACAATATAACCTTTTTCTTTGCGTTCTTAAAGGGAAAAAAAAAAGTTCTGAAGGTTTTATTTTCTGTCTCAAACCCGTCATCGCAGAGCTCGCTCGAGTCCGCCGACCAAGCTAATCAGTTGGCTAGCTTGGGCAGGGTCGCTAGCCGAACGCTGGTTCGATGACCTGCATGAAGCACGAAGAAGCAGGCAGGTGGGAGGGAGCATGTACCCACTGCCATCCAGCCAGAAGCCAGAAGCCAGCCATCGCCCACGCTCTGCTCTGCTCTGCTCTACTTTGCGGGGAGCCGATGGGAAGCTTGTTCGGTGCGGCAATCGCAGCGGTGGCCTGAGCGCTGCTAATTAACTCGCGCCCCCCCGAACAATCAGCTGTGCGACAGGCCCAACGCCAATTACCTGCATCCCAATGTCGCGTCTTCTCTCGTCGCAGCTTATTCCTACATCTTCATCCTCCTTCTCCTGCTCCTTCCACCATCACACTAATAGCTAATCGTCGCCCTTAGCGCTCGGAATCCCATACTTCTCATAAAACAATGGCAACGGACGAGTGGACAATTTCAACGCCGAAGGATGTCATCCGGATATCACTCGTCCCTCCCACCTCGTTTCCAGAGTCAAAGTCAACTCAGACGTTCAATCCGTCACTGACCTATCAGTTCTTCGAAAACGATTCAATCCACGGTTACAAGAACCTTGCTATCGGGCTCCAATTCCGTCAAGATGATATGTCGCCAGCCCTTAACGTCAAATATGGTGACAGTGTAGACCAGCCAGATGAGGTCGAGACGAAACTCCAAGAGCACCTTCCTAAAGGTAAACCATCCATTCGATGCCATTACCCAACTTTGAACGGGCGCATCTAACCGGTTTTTCTAAACTTCACTTTTATAGACACACCGTCTACTTTGGACCTGTCTCCTTCAAAATTCACACCTCCCGGCAAACTTGTCAATTCTTACACCCGTGACTCATCCAATTACGAAATCTACCACTCAAACCTCTCGGACCCACAGACCCGTCTGCTTGTCCAGCGCCTGCAAATCCTCGTCCTCTTCTTCATTGAAGCAGGTAGCCCCGTCGATGACGAAGACGAGGAATGGCTTCGCAACCGTTGGGACGTGTTTTTCCTTTACGAGCGTCTGCCCGGCAATATGTACTCCTTTGTGGGGCATTGTACTGTTCACAAGTACTGGTTCTTTACGTTGAAGGAGCAACATACTTCCGACTTCTCCCTTGCGGCCATGCAAGGGAAAGAATTCCCCAGCCAGTGCAGAGCTAGAATCTCACAGTTTCTGATACTGCCGCCGTTTCAACAGAAAGGGCACGCTAGAGATTTGTACGGCGTTATAATTCAAGAATACCTTGCTAGCAAGGAGGTCCGGGAGATCACAGTCGAGGATCCATCCGAACGATTTGAAGAATTGAGAGACGTAGCCGATTTCAAGAGATTGAAGAAGAATGGCCTGGTCTCCGGAGATGTACTTGAAATGCTTTTACAGAGGCAACAAAGTGCGAAAGAATGGATCAATACTCAAAGAGCAATCGCAAAAATGCCCCTGCGGCAATTTCAACGTATTATCGAACTGTTGCTGCTAGAGTCTATCCTTACGGAAAGTGGCACGGAACAAGAGGAGCAAGAGGAGAGATATCTGTTCTACGTCAAGGAAAGGCTTTACAGGCATAACAAAGATATTCTCATGCAATTGGAGAAGGAGGAGAGGGCAGACAAACTGGATGAGACTTACAACAATGTTAAAAGCGATTATGAGCGGCTGTTGACAAAGTTAGGTCTGGTCGATCTAAGCGAGAAGGATAGTCGTCGCCCTACACAGAAAGTTATTTCTGGAAAGCGACCAGCGGTACAAATGTCGACTGTTACGGAAACAGATGAGGAAGAGGATGAGGGAGAGCTTGAACCACCGTCGAAGAAAGTTCGAGTTAGAAAGGAATAGTTTGGCTCTGACATTTAATTATTGCACATAAATGTAACGTTAGAGAAGGGGTCACTCTTTTTCACCTTTATTGGGTCTTGCGGGTTTAGGCGTCTTAGTCCTTCTTCTTTAACGAATATATCTTAGCATTTTTCACTGAATCTAAATGGAAATATCAGAAAGTTGAGAGGCGGGTATTTCAAAAACTTTATTCTTCACAAGATATGCCAAAGGTGAGAACAAAAAAAGGTAACGCCGCTAAGTATAAATCCGGGACGGTGTAAAGGGCGGCACGCGTTCAACTAATCAGGAAAAAGCCAGCCGGATAAAGGAAAACCAAGCATCTTCTGGTTACTTCTTACAATATCGTTAGGCTAAGTAACAAGATCCCTTCAGAGGGTCTTCGCCTTCAATGCTTCAACTTCTTTAATCAACTTAGAGCAGATATCTTGCTGGGAAGCAAGAGCACGGGACTGAGCGGCAAGGTTGTGGTGGAGAAGCTGGAGGCTAGAGAGGACGCCATTAAGATCAGATGTATTGATACCGGAACCAGATGCGTTTGAAGAGCTTTCAGGCGGAGTGATGGCCACGGTTGGTGTTGGAGCGGGCACTGAAGCGGTAGCTTCCCGAGGGCTTTCGACAACCGGTGGAGCTTCAGTCTTGACCGGTTGGGGGGCCTTCTCGGCAGCAGACCTCGATGACTCAGGAGCGGATGGTTCGGGAGTAGGTTCTTCTCTCTTGACAACTGGGGAAAAAACGGGCTCCGGTTTTGGTGCCTGAACTGATGTTGGTTCTGGAGGTACATAGTCGTCTGAATATAGTGTGCCTAAACTAAATGTCGGTGGGAGAGCATTCTTGCCCTCGAACCATTCCGCTCCAGAGAGGGCAGGTTGCCCATTGGCAGTATCAGGATAGATATCACTATTAGGGGGTTAACATATTGACTTGTGCTAGAGGAGGAAGGTCAACGCTTACTCCTGGAAAGTTTCTGCTCTTCTTGGTACAATGAACGAGATAGGCTCAATGTAAGCATCGTTGACAGTCTTGTAAGCTCGCATAACCTCACACTCTCGAACCTATTCACTATTTAGCGAGCTTCTAATTAAAATGGTGGTCAAGCAGATCTCACATCGACGCCGCGTTTTGGGACGAAAGCAACACCACGCTGTGGGTCCGAGGACTTATATTCCGACAAGTAGACAAAGTCATCATTAACATATTCGTAGTATCGAATATTGCCATCACTTTTGAATGTTAGTCTCATTAATACGAGGGAAAATTGTAGTAGAAAGCTTACCCTTTACCAGCAAGATACAGACACTTGGTGCCGTCATCCCAGAAAGGCATACAAACGCCTGAAATAGAATCAAGCAACTGGAAACCTCCAATCGGCTCAGCTGGGTTTCTGATATCCCAGAGGCCGAGTTGGCGATCACTCATCTTAGAGAACCCAGCGGTTGCGATACGGTCCAGTTCACCCAACCACACAGCTCTTGAGTTTTTGGCTCCCGCATGGCCTGCGCCTTCGTAAACTGCCGTTTGCTGGCGAAGATCCCAGATACGTAGCCTCTTATCACGGTTGGTAGTGACAAGGAGTGACCCATCCCCACTGAAGGACATGCTTTGCACAATCTCCGGGTGCTATATTGGTTCATTAGAATCGTCTCTGGGTGAAAACTTTGAGGAAAACACCTACCCTTAGTGTCAACTTAGCTTGGCCAGATTCAATATCCCAAATCTTGGCGGTGAAGTCTCCGGAGCTCGTCGCTAGGACGCTCTCTGCAGCCGGATGGAAAAGGACATGGCCGACTTTCCTATAAGTTGCGATTCCATAAATACGATTGAAGTACATCGTCGGATCCGATAACGAACTCACTTGTTGTGACCGGCTAGACGAGCCAACGGCTGTACTTCTTTGGCAGCAAGATGCTCCTCATCGACGTGGACTGTGAAGTCACCAGGAACTTTCCAGATGAAGACTTTGCAATCGTCACTTCCAGATGCGATGATATCGTCGTGGAAGGGGTTCCTAAGGTACCTGCTTAGTATAACGTCCTCGATATGACAGCGGTTTCTTCGCCTACCAGTCAGTGTCCAACACGGCCGCGGTATGGCCACGAAAGAGGGGGATCTGATCCGGCAGCTTTCCCCTCTCGCCATGAGGGATGACGGCGAATGCACCACCCCCACCAGCTTCCCAGTTGACGGAGAGGTATTTCGGGTTAGCCTAGATGAGGAGGGTACGATAGTCAGCACTATTTCGCGTCAAGTGGGTGGAACCGAAGTTGTTGATGGTTTTTTGTACTTTTACAATGTTGCTATCCCACGCATTCTTAGATATATGGAGATTGTCGTAACATGACTCCTATGACAAGGAAAGAAGTGTCAGTGAGAAACCCAATAAGAAATACGCCGAGGGAGGCAGTTACCTTTCTTGTTGGTCTACCAAAGATGTGGCCTGCGTGAGTACCAATCGAGTTAGAACAGGCATGCCTTCAGGGAGAGAACGACAGCCCTGGAGCATGTCTCGTGATCGCAGGTGGTGATGGTACATGTACATACGATATTTTGAGGCGCGCACGAATCGTGACATGGCGTAAGTTTACGGGTCAAGGAATGATATGAAGGAAGGAAGGAAGGTAACGGAGAGAAAGGAGCTAGAAGCTATGTTGGTGAGGAGACGATTTGTTGCAAGAGCAGCAGCAGCAAAGCCAAAGCAGAGAAAGAAGAAGGAGAAGACGCAGCCAAAAAGGAACCCGTTATAAGATGGTATCTCTTCAGCTCCTGGAACGAGTTACGGTAATCGTCAAGACCATCCAATTTAAGGCCCACAATCCCTCTGGCTGGTCCCACGGTCCTGTTACGTTACGTTGTGCCGTCTTCGAGTATCTGAAGTGAGTGTCAGCTTACAAGGGAGCTTCCCCGCAGTCCCCGGCCGCCAGACCCGGCTCCCGGTGCCAAGACTGTACTCCCCGGGGATATGTACCCAACTCGTGCCTGGCTCACAACCTGCAAACAATCGGCCAGACACTCGCCATCGAATCTTCACCTCCCTCAAGGCACTATATCTATCACATTTGACGTCCCAACCCACTGCTCTTCCCGACCGCGATATCCAAAGGACACAAATTTAACGCTATTTCTCATACCAACGATACGGTTCGCCAACCATGGCTGATTCTGACGCAAAACCCGCGACATCTCCAGATTCCGAGCAGGATCGCGAGTCCAGCGACGAGGAGTCGGGGTCGGAGTCGCCACAGCCAGAGAATGCCAAACCAGACCCAGCGCACGACCGGATGGCTCGATTTAAAGCCCTGCAGGCTCGAGCGGTACGTACAGCCTAAACTTCTTATCATCTATCTCGGACGTCACACCTAACACCTCCTGTCTCGGAAATAGAAATCCTCAGTCGACACCAACCGCAAAGAAGTCTACGCGGAACGAAAGCGACAGGCCATGGATCCTCGGGAGATAACAATTCTCCAACGTAGAAAGGCTGATGCGGAAATGAAACTGGAGAAGGCAAACGTCGCAGAAGATGGTGGCGACTTTGAAAGGAAACGGGCGTGGGACTGGACTGTCGAGGAAAGCGAAAAGTGGGATAAGAGGCTGGAAAAGAAGAAGAAGCGTGCAGAAGACGCTGCATTCCAAGACTATCGACAAAACGCGCGAAAGGTTTACAAACGACAGTTGAAAAACATTGAACCGGACCTAGAAGGTTACGCAAAAGAACGGGCCAAGGTTGCTAAGGACGGTCAGATATATGAAACAGAAGATGGTGAACTCGTTGCTATCGATGAGGGTGGCGAATTTTACGCGGACGGGACATCACTAGCCTTTGTCGACAACAAGCCAAGCAGGTCTGCTGTCGACAAACTGGTTGCAGATCTCAAGAAGGCAGACGATATCAGAGTTAAGCGCCAGAAGAAGGGAGACGACGATGATATCACATATATCAACGACAAGAACAAGCAGTTCAACCAGAAACTTTCACGATATTATAATAAATACACATCCGAAATTCGGGACAGTTTCGAGCGTGGTACGATGATATAAGGCATTCACCGGAATCTGAATGGCCAATTGTTTTAAGGCATAGTACACGAGTATACCGCCCGGCAAGGATATTCTTGTTGTTGACTTATTCATCGGCGATTACCTTTTTTCGAGGAACCTAGAGGTACCCTGTCAACACGAGAACGTACATTTCAATTTCCGATATGGATTTTCTGTTTCCTTATGATATTTTACTCTTTCTGTTGTTTGTGCAGGCGTCTTCAAACTAAAATGGGCTGTATGATAGTGGTATGGATGGTTAATGGGCGTTGTTTTTTGCATATAGAATTTAACATTAATGATTCCATGGTATACCCAACTGCCATCCCAACATACTAAGAAGTCTTTCTGTTCTCTGGTCCTCAGGCCTAGTTCTGAAATCACAACGATGAGTTTGCAGGCCATCCACTTCTATTAATAAATCGTCTGATGTAGTATTTACTCTAATGCTACGATGACTAGATTTATTTATTCAGCAATTGAGTGGTTCAGCCATACCATAAATAAATTAATACACAATAGTGATATACAGAAAACAAAGTGACTATCTCTACATCGAAGATAGCCTAGAGCTTAGCGAGTCGATCAATGCTACCTCCACAGGCCCCTTTATTGACTCGTCTTCGACCGCTTGTACCACCGCACGCCCAACTTTGTCCACATCAAGAGGAGTTGCACCAGCAGCTCCTAACAAGCCACCAAATATATTTCTAGTGAGAGAATTCAGGGTTGAAGAAACCTGGGTAAGGTAACTGATTGGTACGGTTACTGGCCTTTCGTAAGAGAACATGAATCCTTAAGCCATTGAGTTAGCTGTCCGTTCTATCATATTGTAGGAGTAGAAGTTGGGATATACCGGGTCTGAAGAACACCGAACGGAAATCAGTGACCTGCGTCAACAGCTCCTCTGCCTCCCTTTTGCTAGATATATATCTTTGAGGCAAGACGGGGAATCCGGCTGCGGCTGAAATATATACAAATGCCTTAGACTTTGATGACGACGATTCGACAAATTGCTTTGCAGCAATCAAGGCTTTCAGTTTGACAAGTTAGCAAGCGTGTGTCGGGTTAGGAGACCAATCCCCGTTAACTATCATTGTATTACCTGAATCTCGGTTTAGTCTTTCATATGTCAACTGCCGATGTGCATCACTGCCTATGCTAGTACTCCCGACATCGTCCCCGGGTACCTTATCCAGCGGGTTGGCACTCTTGGGCCACGCACTACCGCCGGTCTGAAATGCCTTTCTTAGACCCGAGATCGGGTTCTCTTTCCCACTCAGGACATTTTTATAATCTGCTTCCAACAGTAGCCCCATGCTGTGAACGACAGCGTCTGCTGATGTGAGATGAGGCCTATATGTTGCCGGCTCGAAAATATCGGCGGATACCCAGATTACACTGTCCGCCCATTCCGGGCGATTGCCAGTTTTTGTGGAAGATTTCCAGTCCGGTTCACCGGAGCGGGAAAGAGATATCACTTTCCAGTTTTTCTGGATGGCAGCTTGACATATTTTGCTTCCTGTTCATGCATGTTAGCGGATATACCCTTTTTTCTTCTTTTTTTTCTGGAAGATATTCGATTGGAAATTTTACCTAGAAAGCCGCTGCCACCAAAGACGGCTAAGCATTTCTGTGTCGCCATAGTGAAGATAGTGTGAGTGTGATTAAGTTGTTAAAAGCCGTTCTTCGAATTGATAACTTTGAAGGAAAGAGTGAAGAATTTAAATTTGAGATCTGATGGTTGGCATACCAATTAGAAGGGGTGAACGCATCGGGACTGCGAGCACATGCTGTTCCTTCGTGTCGTTTTCGTGCAGTTTATGATATCATGACTTTTTCGCTTGGCTGCCGCACCACGACTGCGCGACTGCGCGACTGCCCACTGCCGCACATCGGATCCTCATGTGGCCTCGCTTGGCTGGTCCTGCATATTGATCGCTCTCCACATCCCGTTCCTCCAACCAGTCTGAGTAATCACGCGCATATGCTCCATCCTCGCGGCTTTCTCTCTGACAGCCTCCACGCTTGACCGCATCGTGATGGGCTCAGCTCCCTAGCTTCAATATCGGTGACATCTTGAAATATACAGGCATAATAACTACATATCCAAGATGGCCACCCCGATCCCCCAGCGAAACGTTACGGACCTTACCAACTGGTTCCTCAACGCCAAACGGTCTCTGAATTCCGTCGCGTACTGTACCCGCGGAAATGAAATCATAAACTCTACTAGAAATGCCCTGATCGATGCGTCTATCATGGCATCTCGGGCAACATTTCTCCAGAGCGGGATCAAGGATGAGCTTAAACTGCTCCAGCATGCGAACACCCTGATGGGGAATCAACGAGAGATCGCTCGCAAGGAGTTTGAGACATCGATCGGGGATTTAGATGATGCAAACCGCCGGTTGGACAACATTCTCTCTCAACTACGGAATACTGAAGTTGAACCTGGTTTCTTAGCAAGAGACACAACAGAGCAGGCCCAGCGATCGCTTTACGATTTTGTTGACGAGAATGGTATTGAGAATTTGAGGAGCCAGCTCCGAGGGATAATAGACCAGGTGCAGGTTAGACTCCCACGGAAACTGAATTAAGAACAACAATTGTAGAAATTAAGTCGCAGCGGTTAACCACGTGTGATAAACATATATCGTTGCTATCGCAGTTAGGAAACGGATGAGATTTTCGAATCGTATTTAGAACCATTCGCAGAGCTTATAGCCTCTATAACAGAGACCTTGAACGCATTATCCAAAAAATCCGTCCCAGCGATTCCAAATCCCGTTGTTGCGATCACTCCGTCATTACAGTCAATGGAAGATCATGCATCGGTCATGGCATCGCTGTTGGAATCTCTAGCGAGACATTACGATCTTTGCTCGTTTGCGTTAAAGAGAGCTGAATCGCATGACAACGGATCTAGCCAAGAAGGCGAGTTGCATACGGAAGAAGACAAAGCGGATATGTTGGCCGTGCTTGAAAAAGATGCTGGCGAGGTTGACGACGTCGTTACTGAAATTAAAGAACGACTGGATGAAATGGAGACGACAAGCGTACTAGTAGAACAAGCAGTAGCACAAATCAGCGATCATTACCATACCATGCTTTCGTTATTGAGTAAAATGCATGATGGGCAGAGCAGCCTGATGAACTGTACAGCTCAGTCCAAAGACTTTGTGCTCAAACAAAAGGACAACCAGGGGATTATTGCGGGGCGACTAGATGAACTCCAGAGATTGACAGACCACTACCTATTATTTGGGGACGCCTACGATGCATTGTTGGTGGAAGTCGGCCGAAGGATAGCAGTTCAACAACAGAAGGATGCGGTCATACAGGATGCACTAGCAAAGATTGATATGCTGAACGAAAGTGGGTTATATATCTTCTTATTTTTTCCCCATTCGTCCATAAGCTAACAAATCTGTAGGGGATTTAACCGAGAGGGAGCAATTTAGATCGGAATATGGAGACTATTTGCCGTCAGATATATGGCCGGGACTGTCTGATCCGCCCGGAGCGTATATGATACAACCGACAGATGTTTGGGAAATCCCGGAAGTGAAACCAGGTATTATTGAAAACGCAATGACTCGACGGGCTGCCGCTATTTCATCAGGAGTTAGACAGTTCTAGTGATATTTTGTTTTGACCTGAACAGCTGCTTTTTTAGTGTAAACTATCTAGATGTGCTTACAATACTGTCGCACGGCGTTAGCTTTAGATATCTCTACTTAGCACAAGGAGGAGGGGAGGGGGGGTTATATAGGCTAAAATAGCCTTGAATTCTGGAATCGAGTTAACTTTCATCAATAATGTCTCTAGTAAATCAAAGTTGTATTCGTCTTCATTTCACTGATTTGTTTGATGGTGCTAAATGATGGTTGTGTTGGAGAGCTGTTGCAAACCCTCAGAGCTCGCAATTTTCTCTATAAAAAACTATCTTCGACTAACTTCACACAATATCCTTGGACAACCCCACATATTGGTTCGCGAACGAAGGAGTTGTCGAGCTTTGGGCCGCATGCTTCTAGCGGAGAGAGTTTGGTGGTGGTTTCTCAGTCGGCAATGGAACTCAGATGAGTTTTCATTCGTATGGCCGTAGCCTTAAACTGGCCGTTTCTAGACATCCACAGAAATGCCACCAATTTCGCACAGCATCTACATCCAGCAAACACCATAAGCCAGCTACTACATCCTCCAAAAACAAAAGACCTCTTTCAAAGCTCGACCAGGCCTATCCGAAATGGGATGTAGTCCCTCCTCGACCCAATCTGAGTAGAGAAGAGCACCCATATCGGATCAAACTCGACGCTAAGGATCAACCAGAAAATAAATTTATATCGGGGGAGGATCGCGAGTTTTTGTGGGCTGCAAAATCTGGAAACTTAAAATCTGATATACGGGGACGGGTGTATTCCGAAGACTCGATTCTGCGGCCAAACTCTTACGATGTATTGGCGATATTCTCGCGGAAGCATGCGAGACACAAGGTGGTAGAGGGACATGTTGATATTCCTCTCCCTCCGAAAAGTCACATTCAAGGTGTATCACTTGCTCAAAAGCGGCCAGCGGAGGTTGCCGAGGCCATTTCTAAGAAAAGAGACCCTGAGACGGTTGCAACCCACCAAAAGGTACATCAAGTAGCTCTTTAGAAAAGTAGCAATTGTTATTTCAACGAGCAGATATCTAATACGGTTGATAGTTGTTCGAATCAATAGATAATGGGTGCAAGCAAGGTCCGCCGGACTGGCCAGCAACATTCTTTTTAGTCACAAGCTCAAAATCCCATAGCGTTCTCAAAAATAGAGCCCGAACTGCTTCAATCTCGTATCTTGTCAGCAAGTTTATCAGAGGAGGCAGGTCTGATGACATCCTTCGACTCTATACCGAGATCCAAAACTCGTGGCTGCCAGCGGAACAGCGAGAACTTGATGCCATCGAATACTTCAAAGCTCTTTTTAAAAGCTTCATCGAGAAGCCAACGAAGAACAACAACCTTGTCATCCGAATACTAGACAGTCAGTAAACCATTTGATCCCGATCTAATCTAAATAATTTACTAATCCAATCCACTAGCTTTCCAAACGGCTGCTACAAACTTTGATCGCCAATATACTCTGCATTACACCCGCGGCTTTAAAGAAGAAACCACTCCTCTATTCCTACTCTTCCTCTCCTCCAACTTATCTATACGAGACTGTCTCCCCGTAATATCTACGCAATTAAGCTCCATTAAATCACACGAATCTGGAACAGACCTTATCACCCTTCTGTTCAGCAAGCTAAATAAATCTTTAATAGACTCACAAAGCCTCGAGTTGGAAGAGCCAACCGGCCTCAAGCTCAAGCCCTTCTATGCCGCGCAAACCCAGATTCTCCAAACACTCTCACGGCTACCCAGAACCCCAGCCGCAGGCATCGGACTTTCAAAGGTTATTTTTCAACAAGCAGTCTCATGGGAAGAGCTCCTTGAGGCGAAGAGATTGATCCTCAACAGCGACAAACCCTCAGAGATCATCAACTCGCAATCCCACATCATGCGCTCACTGCTCCGCATAAGCCAACCAGTACGAACGGGAACACTACGAGCTAAGAACATATCTGAATTTCTCGCAAACCTATTGTTTCTCATAAACTTCCGGGGACCACGACGAGAGCACGCGACCGCTATCGGTGCAGCAACAGCTATATATGCGAAGCTGGGCTTCTACACAGCAATTGAGAACTTGCTCGAAAAAGTGGAAACGCAAAGGGATGATATCCATTTATCAGCGCAGTCGGCTCGTCTGGTCGTCCGAAACATGGCTCTCTCAGTTGCAACGAAAATAGAAGTTGGAAAGAAGGACTCAAGACCTAGGGCGGGAGAAATATTGATGCGGGTTTTTCGACTTTACCTGCGGTCTCTTCAAAAGCCCGAGGGTGATCGTATAAACCAGGGGCTACTGATGGATCTAGTACCGCTTTTGCAGAAATGTGAAGCCCCGGTGGCGATTCGAGAGGTTTGGGAGTCCGTGGTAGCGGATATGCCGCTAGAAAAAATCAAGCTCAATACCGTCGAGGTATTTATCAACGGGTTGGTACGGTCCGGCGATATCTTGTCCGCACGGGAAGTTTTAGCCACAGTACAATCGAAGAGAAAGATCACGGCATCATTGTTGCAGCCGTTCCTGATTACCGAGTCGCAAGATGCAAAGCTCATACTAAATGATTTGATCAGAGTAGGTATCGATAATGGCATTTCGTGGGAGTCTGTAGCGCTCGTGTATTCCTTGCGTCAACAGGAATTACAAGAACTTCGTCCATTAACGGCTGATAGCGTCGGATCTTGGGCTGCAGCTATTGATGAGTGTGCGAACGAAGTAGCACAAGCACGACAAGGATTTATCGTTGAGCAAACTCTAGAGAAGGTGGAGAGGGCATTTTCGGAGTAAATGTTCACGTTGCTTAGATATATTTTTTTTCTTGACATTCACATATTCATTTTCTACCGCGTTTGTATATTAGATGAATTTTTTTGGACATTTTGCTCAACTTTTTGTATATATGATTGGTCTAGGCTTGGTGTATTTTACCTGTAGAAAGGACCCTGGAATCGATGCCCAATTTATATTTTTATGCGTGCAAGTTTAATTGGAATCTTACAAACCATCCGTTTTATGCCACCCTCGAGCTCCCATGTACATGCATATTGACGGTATCACATGGAGAAAAAAAGCCTCACCGCGGGGCTGCTGTGTTGAAATTTCTGATATGTATATACATTACATAGGAACTCTTAGATCTAGCCGGGAAGCGGACATCAAGGTCGATATCCGTAGCATCCGATTGCGCGGTTAGAAGCGACACATCTGAAATCTCAATTATATGCTGTTTCTCTTGGGTAAAAGCCGGGTTTGGGGCCCCTCCGCAGATTATGGGTGCTTATTTATGTATAAGTCCTCCCAGAGTTCGTAAAGTTCTTCTAGAGGGGGGGGACAGGAGGGAAAAAAAACACGTCCCTCCAACCAGAACGCTCCGCTTCGAGACTTTTCATTTCAGCCTTTCCCCGTTATCACCCGTTACACAAAACGAAACAGGCACCAGAAGTCTTTTTATCTCGACTTTTCAATTCAGAAGTATTTGTCGGTGGTCGTCACATACCATAGCAGACTGGGAATAGAATGGAAAAAGCCTTTTCCATTCATTAGAATCTCGGGGACACGGAGCTGCTTGACATGTCCCTCACTAAACGCTTTGTGCAACTGATTCGATCCTCTGGACTGGGGCGGGGCAAATATCCTTCCAATCTTCACCGGATGGGGGGAAAAGAATTGTTGCTCTAATAGTTGAATAAACTTTGCACTTGCGTGCCTACTACACAATTCTATTACTTTTTGTATAAACAGAGCGCGAGCTTTCATCTTCGACGGGGATAATATGGTGATACAGTCTGAAAAAGATGCAGCGTTGTGTAACTCCGTTCGGGAAGGATAACAACAGCACAGCGGAGGGTATATATATATATATATAGGTATGACATTCAGACAAAGTAAACTCCTTCCATGAACACAAACCGAACGACAACAACAGACGATAGACCTCTGAAGGGATAAAGGAAAATAATAAAGAACAAGAAGAAAGAAAAATGGGGGGGCTTCAACTCCGGTTCTCCCTCGTAGTAAAACAAAAAGAGCTAATATGTGCAGCAAGGAAAAACAAGAATCCTCAAGGAGGAATAAAAATACATTCAACATCATATACAGACACAAAGCCAAAGCTCGACCTTACGTCTTGGGTTTGAAACAGTAAAGAATCGCCTCACCGTCCTGTCCACCACTCATCATCCTGTTATCGCTCAGAGCCACGCATGTGACAGGGCCAACATGCTGAGTAACCGTTCGCTCGCATTTTCCAGTTCGAGTATCCCAGATCTTCAGCACGCCGTCTTCGGCACCGGTGATGGCACGTAGCGAGTCCGCACCAAGGCCCCAGATACCTTGAGTATGTCCAAACAAGGTTTTGATACATCTTCCTGTCGCTACGTCCCATAACTTTACGGTTGTATCAAGGGCGGCTGTTAGGAGATGCTTGGGAGCGGCTTTGCTAACCGGTGCTTCCAGCGGTTCATCAAGATAGCTTCCAGGACTGGAGCCAGAGGCGTCGTCCATAGATTCATCTTCATCAAGTGAATCGAGATTCAGAGGAAGACACTGCTGGACGTGCCCAACATGACCGGTAAACGTGCGGATGCAGACTCTCGTCTCAAGATCCCAAAGTTTGACCGTCGTATCGTCAGACGCAGAGAAGAGAGTATTCGAAGCAGTATGGATCTTGACAGCATTAACCCAGTCGGTGTGTCCACGGAATATTGTGGTTTTCTTGGTGTTGAAGTTCCACAGGCGAATCGTGGTGTCAACGCTGCCCGAAGCAAGAAGCTCGCCTTCGAAATGGAGGGCGACAACGCCGGCTTGGTGGCCACGAAGGGTATTTATGCAGTTCCCTGTTCTCCAGTTCCATACTTTGAGAGTGTTGTCCATGGAGCCGCTGATAAGTTTTGTTTCGTCAAACTGCAGGGCCCGAACGCAGTTGGTGTGGCCTCTGAGCGTTCTGATTTCGGTAGCGGACTCAAGATCCCATATTTTGACGGTTCGGTCGTAGGAGCCTGTGGCAACAATACTATCATCGAATTGGATGCACACGATGCCATTTTCGTGGCCCCTAAATATTTTGGTTTGATATCTGCCTCTTCTCCAGTTTGATTCGACCTTGTAGCGTTCGGAATAGACATCTTTCCACAGTCTCTGTCGCCTTTTTTGGATCTCCGAGGCACCGGCTTCATCGTTATAAGAGCCAGAAGACCTTCGGCAAACCTTTTTAGCCCGCCGAGACGTTTCCGGGTCGTCTTCCGGATCCGACAGCCTCTTCCTCTCGAGGGTATCCTCCAATATCGCAACTTGTTCCGCGGAGCTCAGCCCCTGTCCCCTGGCTCTCAGTTCCATTTGTCGTTTGGTTTGTCGCAATCGCTTTCTTTCCAACAAGGGAAGACCCCAGCCGCACTTTGTGCACTTCCTATCGATGTGTTGCTCGCACATTTTGTGCCATACGACGTCGTCATCCGCGAGTGTCCTCCAGCGACGGGAAACCTGAGCTGCCTTGCATAGCGATGTGGTGTCGAGGAAGGAGAGTATCCTGAAGGCGAGTTCGGGAGGAAAGGCGGAGATGAAGTCTATTCGGATCAGATCTCGAAGAGCGCCCGAGATAAAAGACAGCTGAGGGAAGCAGCATTGGGTCAGGATGCCTTGGAGGATGAGGGTTCGCTGATTGGCGGGGGCGGCGGAGAAGATTGTCCAGACGTGGGAGATGGCTTGCTGGTCGGAGACTGGGAGCTTTTCGAGGCCCTAAATTAAGAGATCGGAGAGTCAGTGAGGGTTATATTTATGGCGAGAGTAGATGTAATTCCCAAGACAGCGAGAAAAAAGAAAGAAAAGAAGAAACTGAGGATCAGAAGGGGGTGGTAGAATACCTTCTGGACCTCCTCCATAGTCGGCTCATCAGCCTGGCGTCGACATTTTAGATCGGGATGGTGTCTGTAGCAGTACTTTGTGTTTGTCTTTATCGGCTGCTGGCTGCCGGCATACTGATCCGGGATATGTTTGGAGAGGAAGGGAACGACAGCGACCTTTGACGAAGCTTCGATGTCCATGCGAAGAAGCCCGGTTTGCGAACGAGAGAAGTCGAAAAAAGCAAATTACACACGTGAGGCTAGGATTGGGTTTTTATCGGAGCGTAGAAGTCGAAGCCGATGGTCGAGATCTGTTGTGAGAAGGCGACCGTCGACGGCTATCCGAGGCAGCAGCCGGGAGGAGGAGGTTTTTCGAGAAGAGGGAGAGAGAGAGAGAGAGAGAGAGAGAGAGAGAGAGAGAGAGAGATGGTAGACGGGGGGCAGAATTGAAGGGAGGAAGGGATTGTCGAGGGGTCGGTCAGCTAGCGGCGGGCCGAATTTGAATTCGAGATGGGTCTGAACCCGAAAGCGCAACAAGAAAGAAAACCCAGACTAGCCAACGGCGACCACACCAAAGTAAAAAAAAAAAAAAGCTGGAGGTAAGCCGAGGGCTGTGAGAGCCGAATTAAAAAGAAGATTGCTGTATAAACAAATAAGTTTAAAGGCTGCCGGGTTCTGCGAGCTAAAATGACGTGCGAGGAAGCGGGCTGGGCGATGGGGACCTGACCTGGTCGGCGAGGGAGCAAAAGGCGGAAGGCGAAAAAATATTCATAAGCAGCATGCAACAACAACCGGGCGGTCGCACCTCGCCTCAGCCTTTTTCGAACGAATCAAGAATTAAAGAAACGAATAAAATGAATAAGATTCTTGCTGCAGGTTGGTAATTCAGAACAGGGCGTGGAATAGAATAAATAGGAGAAGGGCGGAGAAGAAGAGTTAGAAGAGAATGAAATGATGATTTGGTAAGAGGATGGTAAAGCGGACGATGATTGTCTCCGGATTGGAGGAAGATTAAGTAACAATTTGGTCAGAACAGAAAATAGAGAACAGAACAGAACTGAATGGATTAGAGGCTATTGCAAAAGCCGGTCGAACCAAATGATGGCGAAAACCCTCCGAGACGGAAGGCCCAAGCTACCACTCTCAGGCTGTTCAGGGAAAGAGGATGTTTTTGGCACTTTTTTTAGTTATCACTCTCTTTCGCTCTCTCTCGCTCTCGTTCTCGTTCTCGTGCTCGTGCTCTATTCAGGCTAATCCGTTCCAAGAGATATATGTATGTGGATATGTATGTGTATATATCTATTCATCAAATGGGAATGCGAGATAGATGGTATAGCAGTGGCAGCAGCAGCAGCAGCAGCAGCAGTAGCAGTAGTCTGGCCGGTCGACGAGCTAAGGAACAGGAGCAGCAAAGATGAAATGAATGAATGAAATATTCTTATTATTTACTAGTGGCGCTACTGCTGGTTTATAAGGGAGCACCCGGTTTATTCACACTTCACTTCACTCCTCTCTCTCACGCTACTCTACTCGCTCTCTCTTTCTGTCTGCCCCCTTCCTCCCTCCCTTCTTTCCTTCCACCGGCTGTCTCGCAAACAGACTCAAAAGCTGCTGCCCGAAGATGGCACCATCTGCCCGGATGATGATAAGCTGCTCAGCTATTTATACGGCCCGGCCAATCGAACTTTTGGGCGGGCCCAATGACGAGCACCAGCCCGGCAATGGCGACATAAATGTCTAACCGTGACAGCTTCCCCTGCCCGCCCGCCCCCCCGTCCAGCCTCATTCCGGCTCTTCGTCAATCACTTTTAAGCTCCCTCTCATTTGCCTCTTTCCGGCCGTCTGGTGCGCTCTCCTCTTGGCCAGCTCTGTGCCGCATGCTTTCGTTGTGCGGCACGTGCGTTACCCCGGCCATCTCGCCGCATCTTCGTTTCTCCATCAAATTCATCGCTTCACCACATCGCATCCCTCATCCAACCCAACAAAGAAAACCATCATCACCCCATCACCTCACCTCACCACCGCCACCGCTATCACCACCTTCACCAACACCTCCACCACCATGCCATCTGCTCCTTCAAACACAAAGCGCGTCAAGGTGCGTTCGCCTGCTGTACCCCAAACTTCCTCGCAAATACTTTCTCCATCTCCCTCTGTCTCATTGCGACATATTCACCCCCTAGCATGGCAGGATGCCTAGCTCGCACGCAGCTCGTTGATTTCACCATCCCGTCTCCTCCCGGCGCAAAAATGCTTACTCGGTTCTATAGGGCATCCAAATATACCGACCGATAGGTGATTTTTTTTTTCACTCCTTTTTTCACATGCCCTTGCACCTTTTTCTTTTCGAATAACCGGCTGACGACGTGTTTCTCCCAAACGACCAGTCTATGGCAACATCGCTACACCCATAACCAAGGAAAATCGCACCAGCAACCTTCCTCCGGAACACACGCACAGATGGACCGTTGCCGTCAAGGGTATTTATGACGAAGATATCTCTTACTTTGTCAAGCGAGTTCAGTTCAAGCTGCACGAAACATACACCAATGCCACCCGAAGTAAGCCCTCGAGCACGCCAGTGGTTATATTACGTACAGTCATGCGCGAGGCAAACAATTTTATTAGCTAACCGGACTTTTTTCTTTTCTTTCTTTGCTTGAATTATTCTAGCCCTTGACACCCCGCCTTTTGAGGTCTCTGAAACAGGCTGGGGTGAATTCGACATCCACATAAAGATCTTTTTCCGTACCGAAAGCGGCGAAAAACCGTTGCAGCTCTACCACCATCTCACCCTCCACCCCTTCGGTCCCGACAAGGAAATCGCAAAGGAACAAAACCGCCCCGTTCACGCCTACCAATACGAAGAAATCCTCTTCAACGAGCCAACAGAAGCCATGTACGAAATCCTCACCACCAACAAAGCACCCGAGCTAGCTCCGAAACGCACCGGGAAGATCATGTACGCCCAGGACACCGAAGGAGAAGAAGAGGACCGTTTAGCCGAGGCGATCAAGCAAGTCCAGGATCTTAAAGAAGACACGAGGAAGAAGCTGATCGATAAAGAGAAAGCATTGGCGGATATGAAGGCTGCAACAGGGAAGTATCCCAAGTCGTAACCGGAGTTGTAACCGGAGTCGTAACCGGAGTCGTAATCGGAGTGGTCGGAAGGTATCATTTTCATCACGTCAGAGCGCGGTCCGATCACATCAGAACAAACCCATTTATAATAGATACCGCTATTGGCGAGATTTTTAATTTTTATTGATTCATGTGCCCCAGTGCATGCCCGTTTGGAAGCTTGTTTGGCAAGAGGGGAAAAGAAGAAGAAGAAATTTTTGTCTGTACGATACCCATTCCACGAATTCGAGCCTTGACCACAAAAAAAATATAAAAAAAATAAAAATATGATATAAAAAATATATGATATTTACAGCTAATCTTACATGCGGAGAATGTATCCTTTCTCTCACTTCTTCGCCCTACCGCTCCCAAAATTCTTCAGTGGGTCCTTCTTCTTTCCCACAACCCTCCCTTTACCCTTGCCCTTCGCCTTCCCCCTGTTTACTCTTCTTCCTCCAACCTTGAATGGCACGTTACCACCGCCCCCTTGCACCATACCCGCCGCCTGGCCCTTCCCCAGCAGATAATCCGGCACCCTCTTCATATGTGCTTGTACTCTGACAACTTTGATTTCCCGATCGTGCCTCAAATGCTTCAAATCCTCCGGGTTCTCTTCAAAATGCCTCTTGAGCTTTTCGCTCGCCAACAACTCCTGCTTGAGCTCTTTCACCCGCGCGTTCTGCACCGCAATCTTTGTAATGGCACGTGTTGCGTCTTCCATACGGTATCTGAACGCGTCCACCTGCTTCATGTCGAAATTGTACGGTTTAAGCTCATTCCCGAGTTTCCCTTGCTGCTTCTTGATCCGCTCCAGCACCTTTTCGTCGTTCTTTGAAGATTCAATGCTCGTAGGTTTGTGCTTGCCGTAGAGTTCCTGCGGGACGTAGAATGACAACGCCATACCGGTTTTACCCGCACGTGCGGTCCGGCCGATACGGTGCATGTACGATTTGGCGGTAAGCGGTAAATCGAAATTGAGGACGCAGGCGACGTTCTGGAAGTCCACACCACGCGACACGCCGTACTCTGTATCGCGCTTTCGTGGCTTTGCTTTTTTGGATTTCTTCTTCCTTTTGGGCTGCCCTCCTTCCCCTGCTTCTGTTGTATTATCGTCTCCCACGACCATATCCTCTTCCTCGCCGATAATTTCATTCTCATCCGTAGCGATTATAATCTCGTAGACGTTCTTGTTGAATTCCTCGACGATATGCAGGCGAGAGTTCACGGGTAACTCGGAGTTTAAGACACAGGCTCGGACGCCGAATTGTTCCAGAAACAAGCGTAGTTTGTAGCATCGGTCGACGTCGGCGACAAATATGATTGATTTACCTTTGATGAGCTTGAGCTTGAATATAACGTAGAGGAGAAGGAACTTGGTGTCTTCGCCGGTACTGACAGAAATAAGAAAGTGAGCACAATTTGTCAGTATATAAAAAAGAGAACCAATGGAACAAAAGATAGGTTTTTGATTATATATACCTGATGTAATACTGGCTAACTGTGCTCCCTTCGCCATGCTCCTCCTTCTGGTCCGGCTTATACACAAACGCATGGCGGCAGAATAGCTCCTTCAGCTGTTCTACATCATCTGTTAAAGTGGCTGACATCAAGAACGTCTGAACACCCTTTGGGAGAGCTCCGGCGAGAACCTGTGTATCATTCTCGTGGCCGTACGATAGGATTAGGTCGGCTTCGTCGATTACGAGGTATCGTAGGGTTGATAGATCGAGGGTCTCGGTGTTGAAGTGGATTGTTGCGCGGGAGGGCGTCGAGATTACAATATCGGGGCGGTCTAATAGCAGCGATCTGTATTTTTTTTGACAAAGATAAAGAGTTAGCCCGTCTGCTACTTGAGTGAAGAAAAAACAAAAAAAATTTTTTATTC
The DNA here is from genome assembly GCA_036971435.1 of Dactylellina sp. 'tibetensis'. NCBI lineage: Eukaryota > Fungi > Ascomycota > Orbiliomycetes > Orbiliales > Orbiliaceae > Dactylellina > Dactylellina sp. 'tibetensis'. The sequence continues at coordinate 1,617,861 of JAKDFA010000001.1, forward strand.
AATTGGAGGTGCTGAAACATACTGTTGGATCGAATCGGATATATTCCTTGCAATGTTCACCGCTCGTATCTGTTTCCCGCAGAACTCTGTGTACACCTCGACAACTTTATACACTTGATCGGCCAATTCTCGGGTCGGCACCAGAATCAGGGCCGTTGTCGTATTCCCAGTCGCATTGCTAGCTTCCTTTGATAACAAAGTCCGCTGTATTATAGGCAGTAGGTACGCCGCCGTCTTTCCAGACCCGGTTTTCGCTCTCGCGAGGATATCCTTTCCTTCAAGCGCCGGCGGGATCACAGCGGTCTGAACAGGTGTGGGGATCTGGTGGTTGAGTTTTCCGATGGCTTGCACGAGCCGTGGATCGAGGGAGAAGGAATCAAAGGTGGCTGGAGCAGATTTCGAGGACTTGCCAGCCACTTTCGAAGACCAATCGGTATCGTCGAGCTTGCGCTTCATGGTTGTGCTTTGTTTTTGTTTTTTTTCTCTGCTTTGGTGGTGGTGGGATGGTGGATCTGGTGCTGGTACCGGGAAGAGGATGTTGAGGTTTGAAATTTTTCTTCGCCGTTGCGCGTAACAGAAAATCCAGATGTCTTGGCTCGCAGAACTTTGGTACGCAGGACCCACTTTTTGGACGACAAGCTCGTCAAGCTCCCCTCCGGCTGCAAAACATACACCCCCCAGGAAGGAAGCCGGGAGGAAGCCGGAAGGAAGCCACAGAATCACGGGTAGCTACAGTCCTGGTAGATTCCTCAGTAGGTTCATTCGATAGTATTCAATCGAGATGGATATATGTACAATGATCAGAGATCAAACCCGTGCAAGACAAAAAAAAAAAAAAAAAAAAAAAAAAAAAAAAAAGACCCTGCAATGCAATGCATCCCGCTTCGTCGGCCAGCTTCACGCTTCGGGCCGATCGGGGCGTGCCTCGACGGTTGGCCTTAATCTAACCGCAGCAGTCCTTTTTCTTAAATTCTCCCCGTAGTGATTTCGAGCTCCCCCTTGCCCCTAGCTAGTTCGGCCCTTCTTCGTTCGCCGGTGTCGCCTTGGTCTTCAATTGAATCCCATGCCATCCTTTAATCTCTTCCGCGAGAATATCCTGAACCCGTCGGTGCATCTTGAGTGTCGTCAACCCTCGGAACGTCGGGGACTCTATCTCGACAGCGTACATCGACCCGCATCCTCCCGAGATATCTCTCACCTGTAGCGTAATCCAAGGTTTTTAGTCTGACCTGTAATGCATCTTTTCTTCTTCTCTGGTTTTGCCTCTGCAAATTGGAGAGCGAAGAAGGAAAAAGTAATAAGATATAAAGAAAAAGGAGGGCAAAAAAGAGGGGTTTATCTCTGCGGGGTAAGAAAAACCCAAATGCATGCATGATTGAAGTATATAAGGCAACAAAAAAAAAAAAAAAAAGAATGCAACCTACGTCCAATCGACTAGGACTCAACCCCTCAGCCAGCTTGACAAATATCCCGGCTTCTTTTTCGTTCAAATGCCCAGGTGGTCCTATATTCGACTGTGAATGCAATGCTGTCGACGAGAACTGTGCTGGCACTGCAAGCCAGCTGGATGTTGTGCGAATAACAGGATGATACGTGTGTTCCAGCCCGGAAAGGGCACGACGTGCTGTATGTCTCAAGTACGCCATGTCGATGGATTTGTAAATTTTTTGCTAATCGCACATAATTTTTGCCTTTGATGAGGGGCGTTGAGCAATCAGGAATATTTGGCTGTTGGGATCGGAATCGTCGTTGGCATGGCGGTGGTGGTTTGTGGTGGACTTCACCAGCAGCAGAGGTTTTTATCTTTTTTTTATCTCTTTTTTTTATGACGAACATTCAATTCATCCGATTTATAATCTCGACTAAACAACATCAATATCTCCGAGACAGATAAAAACTAAGCGGGATTCTTGGACCAGTGACAGCATACCGAAATGTTAGATAAGAGACCCAATAGGGTATCTTAGCGGCCATGTTCAATCGCACGTATTCCTATAGGCCGTCCGGAGCTATCCCCTCCTCGAAGCCAAATACAGTAAAAAGTTTATTGGTAAAAAATCATTTGTATTCGCCCCAGCTAATAACCTTATGTCTATGTTACACACTTTCAAAAAGGAAATATAAGAAACATGTAAGAAAGATCCTGCAAATCCGCCATATTTTCCACCCAGCCGGGAGCCCTATGATTTTTGTCCGCAAACCCCCAATATAAAATTCTATCGGAGTGTTTTTTCCCACCTTTTTAGAGAAAGAAAATAGCATTTTGATGTTTTGTAAGAAAGAAGAAAGAAAAGAAATTCAATCTGAACAGTAGAAAAGAGTATGGAAGGAAATTTAGGAAAATTTTGTTGCTTCGTCGCACCACATTTGTGCTTTTTGGTTTGAAATCTTGAATTAAAGTATAACTAAGGAAAAAAAAGGAAAGAAATATATATATAAGATCAACGATGCGTGATAGAGAGCATGTTGTTTTGGATGGTAGAGAATAGTCCCGTCAGAGTATCAGAGGGAGTTTATGTTAAATAAACGAAAATAAATCAAAACTGGATATTTCCTTCTGCAGATAAAGTGTCAGAAGGGATTATCGGAAAACAACTTTTGCAGGAAAGGAAAAAACTGAAACGGAAACGTTTGGGGGAGTAAAGATGAGGGATCTAATGAGGTTGTATGTGTAAAAAAAGGTAAGACGCTAGATCGAGGGTGAGGAGAGCTCGAAAGCATGCAGCCGGCAAATATGGCTGCGAGGTAACAAAGACCCGGATCAAAAAACAAAGTCAGTCTGCGGGCAACCAATTTCGATAAACCGATGAGAAAAACAATAAAGAAAGGCATAACGCCGTAGATTCAGTAAGCCCTCAAAGCATGTAACCATAAAGAGTTAATCTTCAAAACACTAAAAACTCATCAAGACGCAGAACGAAGTAATAATAAAAGCTGAGCTAAGACACGATAAAGCATTATTGCTTCGGTCATTAGCCATTAAGAGAGAAAAAAGAGATCGTAGAAATACACTCGAGAAGAAGAGGAAAAGAATTGGCGGTTCTGAAAAGTATGGGACCGCGAACAAAAAAAAAGAAAGTCAAAAAACCATTAAAGAAGAGGATATTTCCTTAGGTTTGGATAATTGGAGCACGAGTATCGAACGGAGTAGCGGATGGGAAGCCGAAGATGTGAGAATGAGAAGGAGAAGGGGATCGAGATCCAGATTGGGATCCATGGGAGGAAGAAGAGACAGAGGACATCATGAAAGAATGTCCATTAGCCCCATCAAAACCCTGGGGGTGACCCATCTTAGAGGTCGGAGACGGCGATCGTGAGGAGATTTGATAGTTTGAGACATTGAGGGTGTTCTCAGCCCCTGGTGCTCCAGTTCTTACTGGCATCGAGGCTCCAGTGACGAGTTGCGGAGACGATTTGGCGGAACCGAACTGTAAATTAAGCATTAGCTCAAGAGTCGGAATAAAAGTAGGCAGCCGGTGAACTCACAAAGCAGAAGTTCTCGAGAATTTCCTTATAGGAAGCGGACTCAACCGAAGGCTTTTTCTCAGTGCCAAGGTTCTTGAGAGCATCCAATGATGGCTTGAATGACTCAGCAGGGGCGTCGAGTTGGACGCGAGGGATCGGCTTTTCGGTGGCAGCGGTGAAGGTTGCCGTGAGTGATGGTGAAGAGTGAGAACGAGGCAAACCACTGGCCGCAGTCAAATTATGAAAATATGGATTTGGTGCCGGCTTCTGCTCCTTTGCGTTGGTTTTGATTTTAAGACCACTACGCTCAGGACCAAGAACGTTAGTAGCGGTAGCCATTGCTGCTGCGAGAGAGGCTCCAAAGTCGTATCGATTGCCAAAAGCATTCCCAGACGGATTTGCTCGACGTGCAAGGGCTTCGGGCTCGAGTACGCTGGTCTTCTTCGCAGGCTTGACTGGTCGCATGTCTCGTTGACGGTCCATGGTGTTGTTGAACATCTTATATTCTGGCTGGGTCTTGAGGTCATAAGCATCAAAGGAGTCATCAAAGATTGGCATTGATCGTGGTCGTGGAGCGGAGGCCACTGTTCCCTTGCTGCGGGGCAGAGGTCTAGAGGCTGCCGACGACGGGCCACCTTTGCCGTTCTGGGGGATTGCCTTCTTCCTGAAATCAACCTGGTAGTTGATAGCGTTGTTATTGTCCCAATACTCTGCATCGTGCACGCGATATCTAACGCAGAAGAACAAGGTCTTGTTCTCAAGGTTGGCCATATCTTCAAGCTTGATCTTGAAGGTGAATCGGTCATATCCATCCTCTAGTTGTCTGCGTCGGATGTCATTAGTATACTCAGCAGCTACCTCGGATGTAGTCTGCCAGTAATCTAGTGTAAACCGGGCTACAACCAATTTCTGGAAGGACAAGTTGGCAACGGCAACAGTGCCGAGAAGGGCCTTCTTGTCGTGAGAGAGAACGACCTTCTCAACGCGAACCGGACATGTGCTTCGGTTAACTCGATCTGGAAAGTTGGGTAGACCGATCTCCCACTCGAACGGAGGCTCTTCTAAAGCAGGGAATGGATATTCACTCTCATGGTCCAAGCTGGGCTCGACTGGGGAAGATCCAGCACTGACGGCGGTAGGACGTTCAGAGTGAAGGAAGTGCCGGACGTGTTCAAGATGAGAATCAAAGTGAACAACCTTGGGGTATGTCGGTGTCGAAGGCATGGAAGACGGCCTTCGCCTCAGATTTGGGCTCTTGAGAGATGACTTGACAAGCTCACCACTCTTCTTGCGAACCATCGGAGGAGCTACTCCGTAAGAATCGTCGTCCATGTCTGGGGAATCTTCTTGGCTACCTCTACCTTGTTCCTGTGGTTGAATCGTGGGAGTAAATTTGGAGCCTGATCCGTCTGATGTTGATCTCGAGTGGCCGAGGCCTGCAACGGTAGAAAGTTTCTCATGGATTCTAGCACTGAGTAATTCAGGAGACCTCTGTTCGACGAAAATCTCGTTGGCCTTGTTAGAATCCATGACAGGGGAAGCATCCCGTCTCTGGGGTATGCTATTTCTGATGGCAGCTTCCAATTCTTTGACATCAACAATCAGCTGTCGTCCACGCTTCAGTCGGTTGTCTGCCTCATCGTCACTGGAGTTTTGAGAGGAGTCAGGTGGAGAAATCACCACACCGGTTGACATCATTGGTACCGGTGGAACTTGACGGATACTGCTACCCGATGTGGACCTAGGAGGATGTAATATGGGTCCGCTTCCGCCTGGTGGTGACATCATGAAGATGTTCTTTTCTTCTCCAGAGCGCGAGCCACGACGTTGCTTGCTTAGATATGATGTCGACCGTGTCGGTTGTGGTTTACTCGGCGACATCAGCATTGGAGCTGACGATGGCGTGGAGAATTCAGAAAAGGACGACGACCGACTGTTCGTCCTGGAGTGGGAGTGGGAGACATTGGGAGAGGGGCTTGGGGGAGTGTAAGGCATCCGACCGACTTGAACGGGGATAGGATTATAAACGAATGGGTAAAGGAGGCCCTATAAGTCCCTTCCAATGAATAGGAAAGGGAGAAAGAGGATGGTATGAGGAGAGTGAAAAGCCGGAGCTGGTGTGCAAGCGGTCTGTTTTCAACTAAGGATGGGTTGACTGATCAGCGAGGTCGGATGGGTCGGGTGTGAGCAGCCAACCAGATTATATCGACGGTAAATAAGTAAGAAGGAGGAGGAGGAGGAGTAGGAGTAGGAGGAATAAGAGGAGCAAGAGAACGTCTGCTGAAACCCTCGGAATCTGCTGGAGAGAGAGAGGCGGGGTTTGAAACCGTTCAACAATCGACGTTGATGTTGAAAATGCAACAAAATGCCAACAACGTAAAAAGAGGATTCCTGCAATGCAATGCTATCGTTAGCCAGCTGGTCCACTCTGCCTGTGATGTAAGCAAGTAAGAAAGAGAGAAAAAGAAGCTAGATAATAAAATGCAGAGAAATAAGAAGAAACGGCATGGTGGTGTTCTGGGATTTGGTAATAATGCAGTAGCGGGCAGTTGGGGGAGTGACAGGCTCGCTTGGGAACAGAGCGAGAACCCGAGCCAGAGCCTGAGCCAGTGCCAGAATCTCAACCTGAGGGCCAGTGGGCCAGTGGTTGGGGGCCGGATGGAGGCCAGTGCCTGGCAACACAACCGAACACCGTTCGGATCGCTGCTGCTGCCTTGCTTTTGCTGCCCGGCGCTCCTCTGGATGGCAAAGCCACCCAATCTACAAATTTTAAAAAAGGAAACAGCTGGGCGGAGGGATTTGGGATTCGTGCATAGTGATGAGAATCAAACAGCCCTTTTTCCGGTAGACGTGTTTCAAGGCACCTCTGGGAGCAAATGAAAAGATTTAAAAAATCAAAAAAAAGGTGATTTGTGGTTCCGGGTCTTTTTCTTACAACAGGACATGTCTTCTTCTGCGGCTGCTGCTGCAGCAATCACAAATCACAATGCCAATAGGAAGAGATTGTCGAGGTTAGGGTGAAGGGGTCACATGTAGGGAGCAGATTTGATACCCCGTAGAACATCGAGGTGTATTTAAAAGGAAAGCGTAAGAAAACGGAAAACCCGTGCTAAGGCAGGTCCAGATAGAAATTGGTGAATGAAAGAAAGCCCAAGGCTCGTACTAACCCTATAGATGGTATCACGAGTGCAACGATATAGATGGACGGATACGGAATTTCCGGATGCGCGGTAGAGCAGAGGAAAGATTCAAGGCGGAACGAAAACGCGAGCTGTCGAGGGATATCGGAACTCGACACAGACGAAAGACCGATATATGCGGCTCGGTGGAAGGACATTCACAAGGCAAAAGATATAGAAATAAAATAAAAAGCTGCTGCAAGAAAACTGAATTCCTCACAGTTATCGGCGGCGGTCCTGCTGGTGATGTATAACAGTCGCCCTACGAAAGGATATGGCGGATATGACTTTGGCCCAAGAACCTAAAACCTGATAAAACTCGTAAACCAGTGTTCGACCGAATGTCGATGGTGCTTGCGTGTGTTGTGGGGAAGGGCGAGGAAGGAAATGCAAGAAAGTCGTAAGAGGGTCGTCAAGCCTCACGAGTGATATCGAATGGAAAAGAGGAGAACGAGGAAGCAGGAGAGAGAGAAGAGGTAGGAGATGGCGAGGGTTAAAAGTCTATTATCAGACGAAGAGATATGGCTGCTGCAATAATGCACCAGAACAAAAGGAAGCCCAAAGTGGCGGTTTGGGAAGGAAATTTTGATACCAAAACCGAAGACAAGGAAAATGGAATAAGAAAAGAAAGCAAAGAAAAAGGAAGACCCCGAAAAAGAAAAATGTAGCAGGCCCAATAACTATTACGAATAACAAAAAGCGACCCAAGATAGAGAGCGAGACTCACCTTTTCTTACTCTGTTAATTGGGGGGGGGATCGAACGGGATAAGGCAGTGAAGAAGTGGGCGGGTAGTTTCTGGTGTGTGGGTCGTCGCTCCACTCTGTCCTTGTATCGTCGCCCTCACGCTCTCATTAACATTGAAGGAGAAGATGGTTGTGGATGGTGCGGACAGACATGGGAGTGGGGCCCGCTATTGGATTATAAGGAGCAAGAGGCGAGCGATGGAATACAGAGATACACGGACAAAGAAGAAAGCCTGTTACCAAGGCCCAGCCCGGGCATGATGGGAGATACAGATTCGGCATAGAAAAATGATGGAGGGTGGATGGGGGCAGAATATGTCCTGCACGGTGATGGTTTGCAGGGATAGCAGCCTGTTCGCTGCACTCTGGTTGGTCGAATAGGCTAACTGGAACGAGAGGGAAGGAAAAAAGTAACGTCGACGGTATGGAAGTCACAGGTTAAAATGGTCAAGCGTCCACGGTTCCGATACATTTTGAGGTCTGAAAAAAGGAAAAGTAAGATATCAAGGCAATCGTAAACTGATTAGGTCTGTCGTCGCTTTCTCTCTGTCGTCGGTGGCAGGACTGCAGTACTAACCGCGTGGTCTCTCGTATGGCGCCGCTGCTGCTGCTACTGCTCTGCTTCTGCTTCAGCTGCCGTCTTTGCCATCTTCGCTTCGAAGAAAAATGAAAAACAAGACCCGAAAATTTTTGTTCTGTTGGACTCGACCTGAGCCGAACGAACACCACCAACCAAATCTCACCACCTTTCTTTTCTTTTCTTTGAATTCAAGCCTTATCGAAAACCGTGCTAGCGTTGCTGCGCGAGTGTGGTGTGTGTGCCAGAATTCCAAGGCACTTAAACAAGTAGCTAATAATAATACTGATACCAAATATTGAAAAAATTTTCGCTCCTGAGATTCAATGAGCCCAGAATTTCAAACATCAAAAGATCTCACTGTCAACGAGTGTTTTACAAAATTCACGACCGCCTGGTTACAGAATTAATTGCAATCTTACAATTGCGTAGATCATATAAACGCCTGTTCCGGCGATTGTGCCTCGATGCCTGTCAAACCCTAATTTCAAGAGTATTCGTTGAATGATCCGGCTTGAAGAGGCCATTACGCAGCTCAGAATGTTGTTGATGACAACCGCGATGTTTTTGGCATTGCCCTACAAATGGTTGGCATCTCACCTACCCCTTCTAGCATCAATTCATTTAGCAAATTGCCGTAATAGAAGCGAAGCTGGATAAGGGGAGGGAGAAATCCTCCCCCATCGGCGAAAGCATATCCCAACAGGAGTTGCAGCGATCCAACCTGAACCGGAGCTCGACGGACAGGAAAGCCATCCAGCGCTTTATGAAAAAGGAAGCTAGGCGACGGACGGGAAAGGGACCAAAACATTCCCTTCGCATTGTCGAAGCCATGTTCGACTCGAAAGGCGAGCCTTGGGGAAGATATCTAGGAACAGAAAAGAGAGGGAGCGAGATATGAAGATCCCCCTCACCTGAAGACGAGAACCAAAGAATGTACCGATACATGATTGCCATCCTCCTAAACATCGTCTGTTGCACTATTTTGGGGGGGGCTATCTTAGCCTCTTGCCAGACCATGTACTCGACGCCATTGAGGGCATGGGGGTCCCGGTCCAGCGTCAACCTTTTTTGCAGGCGATATTTGGGCGATGATCGACATGCCAAATGTGGGGCCCGAACGTCTGCCCATGTTCTCACTTCCGTTAACCAGACTTTTCGACTAGCCTCCCACCCTACTAAGGCAGGAAATTGGGTCTAAACCAGATGGCAATTGTTTGGATCTCCGATGTCCGCGTCCACGAAACGGAGAGAGCGGGCTGTGCGCGGTGTAGTTGACATTCTTCCTTTTATTTGTTAGAACACGGTTCCGTCTAACGACAGCATTCGCAATCAGTGTCCAAGAATGCACTGGATGCACTGGATGCACTCTCCGCCATTCCCTTTTCATCCAGAGATGCAGCTTTCCAATGCATCAGCACCCTCAAATAACTCCCGTCGCAGGATTGCCTTCCTGAAGTTTTGTGCTTTTAGTTTCCTCATCCTAACAAAGATAGGCGGAGCCTCCTGGACGCTGAAGCGTTCAGTAATTTCATGCTCTCTTGCGGACATCGAGCCACACTAGAGGGATCGAGAAATCGGCCGCCCTTGGTGTTTCTGCTTCCCAACAGAACGAAAAAAGGCGAGAGAATAGATTGACCTGAAGAGCTAAGACATTAAACGGAAGTCCCGGGGGTAAGAAGCCAAGCTCGCGAACCCATGAAAAAATTTTCAGGCGGAAAAAGCAAGAATGGACAATAGCAGCTGCGCATATCCTATTGTGCAACAAGCCAGCAGCATGTCCATGTCTGCATGCATGTAACGGCGCGATTGCACTGGCAGCCAGCCAGCGTCAGTGGCTTGACCAATCAGCGCGCCCAGATAAGATCGAGGCGTGGCGCTCTTGCGAGAATGGTGAGCACCGCTTGGCAGAAAACGCCTCAGATCATGTTCTGACGGAATGCTTAGCCTCCCGGCAATCTGTGGCAATGGAAATATTCAAAAGGAGAATTCACTCCATTCGGAAGCACCTTCGAAGACGGGGACGACGAACGATGTTGAGGAACGTCATGCAGGAGATTAATGGCGAGCATTTCATCCGAGTGCCTGGCGGAATCCAGAATCCTCTGAATCCTCTGACCCCGGGGGATGGGGGATTGGGGGATGGAAGCCCAATTGCCAAACCCCTCACGGGCCTCAGCTGACCCGTCCAGCAGCCCACCTCGCATCGAGAAACCCAAAACCCGCGTTGTTCCATGCCCCAGCAGGCCATGCGCCACAGCACAACACCCCGGAAAACCTTGATTGCAACGCTGGAACATGTCAAAAATACGTCATCGTTTGCTCTTCCAATGATATCAGTGCAGAGGTCAAAGCACAGCGTGTTATTTAGGCGAAATTGGCGTTGTTTTATTTGGGTCAGATCATGACGAGTATATTTTCTCTGTGCAGAAAAGCGAAATGATGTTAGCACGCCTTCCGGGTATTGGGTGAAGGTTTTGACGACGCGAAGGCTGTCGCCGGGGGAGTTGAAGGAAATGGTTGTTGTGCTGCTGCTGCTGCTGCTGCTGAGGGTGCGCTGATGGTGTGCTGAGGGTGTGCCGCTATTCTCGGGCGGGTTAGCTGACAACGACAGAGAATGCAGTGCAGAGCAAAGCACAGAGTGCTAAGCAGTTCTGGTTCAAACTCCCAAAAACTCCAACAGTTTGCCACCCTCAACGTTTCTGGGCCGTCTCGACGACTATCATGTCGAAACCCGCATTAACGCTCAAATAATGAGCCCTGAGACCCTTTATTTTTAATCTTTTGCGGAGCACAATTGCATTCGGGACTTAGATTTCCGTGGAGCGAGGGTGTTAGATCAGGTTTTAGAACGCGCAAGCCGGCTTGTTCGATCAGAATTCGGAAAGGTGGTGTGCTGCTCGATATGCAACTATTATCACGATATAGCTCCCTCCATGCAACTCACCACGGAGCTTGCAACTAACGACCTAGGGGCGCCGAGGGCATACCCGAAATACACGATGTAGCGGTACGATTCTACTTATCTAGCGCTGTCTTGTCTTTTAAGGTTAGTGATAAGGCGTGGATCTCCTTGACATGGCGAACGGGAGCGAGTACAGGGTCCAATAACACTCCCTCCTTCAGATCCCTCGAAAATCGCTAGAGCTGAAGATCCTGCATATCATGGTGCTGGCTAGTATTCGATCAGGATTCGATATTAAGGGTTCGTTCGCCCCCCTTTGTTCAGGGTCTGTTATCGATTGCGAATATCCCTTCTTCCATTACTCTTCGTTGCCACCCATCAAAACGAGAACGGATGGAGCTGTCAAATAGTGGCGATTGATTGGATATTCACAGTGTTTCGAGATGCGTGATGATGTTTTAATGCGGCTGTAAAAATAAATCATCACACATAGCACGCTTTTCCATCGAGCAAGCTTCGAATATAGCAATTCTCTTTCAGAACTTTTCAATCTTGAAACTACAATGATATGCACATGTATCCCGAGATTGGGACGAACTACGTCAATTATCACATAACCTTCAGCTAATCCGATCATTATTTGAAAAAAATACATTGCCTAAAGATTAGAATTAATCCATGCGATCGTGAGGTTTCTTAGTGTTATCGTTTATCAATTTCCTTTATATACAAATTTTTGACGTCGGTCGACGATAATTTCACATACAGGTTTCGATATGTCGAAAAACAATTATTCCAACAACCTTCACATTCACATGCCAAAAAACAGGTCCTGTCAACGTCCCCAGTCTAGGCTGCAAGCCAAGAATCCGTGCATACTGGTGGCTGCTGCGGCGTCAAGGGAAACCGGTGCGGTCGGGAATTGCAACATCCTTCTCGATAAAAACCGCGAGCTACATATAGCGAGGCATTGCAAGGTATAGTCCGCCCAGGGCCAGGATACGCAGCTATCAGGCCGTCAAAATTCAGTTACGAACCCTTTCTCCCCACTTCTCCAAAGCGGAGTTTTCTCCAGCTTCTTTGGGCTACGGAGTACATGATGTTGGATCCCATTTTGTTTGAGCCCTTTCACCTCCCATGCGCCTTGCATTACCTTAGTACGAAAGCAACGTGCCCTTTCTCATTTAACCCCTCCTCCTTCTCCTCCTCAAATGCCGCTTCAAACCCGAATCGATCATGATATTTCCAACACCTATCACGAAATCCTGATTTTGATTTTGATACACCACCATCAAGGACGCCGTTCGAATATATCGCTCATGAAAGATGCACCTCATGCCGCACTTTACGAGGAGGGTTCGTATGCAAGGACGTGAGCTCAGACCAGGTCAGGTATTGCAGCGGTTACGATCCCGCTTAGCGTGGCGAGACAGCATAAGCTTAAGGTAATCCATTTAGAACTTGATTTATAAGACAGGTATTTCAAGATGGTTCCCGAAATTGTTGCATATGGAAACCTTCAAAATTGGTAGAGGGCTTGGGCGTGACGCAAATGAGTCTAGACGTAGATTTCCAAGCACCTTTGTCTCTTTTTTCTTTCAACTACCCACCGTAATGACTCTATTATAATCAAAACTGAATAGTGTGTCTATAGTAGACGTCCACCATGAAATATGTGGCGCAACAGAAACATTCCGACTATTCACTATCTTGGCGATAACAGAAAGACTATCCGGCCACTGAGTCTCACAGCCGCTCTCCAATATCACTTCCGTCAAGGTAGCTCTGACCCAAAGTGAGACTTTTCGGCTATACGGTTGCAAATACTAGATGGGATTCGCAGAGTCGAAATTTTCCAGAGTGATATACTTTGATTTATACGCCAAGGGGAATTCCGCAATAAGTATCTTTCTCAATGGATTTAGTATGCTTAAGACCCAAATTATATTGACATCTAGATTCTAAAAACCCTCCTCTCCTAGAAAAGAAAAAGAGGGACTATCGATCCTTGCAACATCCTGTTAGCGATAAATTGCAGGTTTTTATCCAATATCTTTTCCCTTGCGACCACTTTGCAACCAGACCCTGGGAATTTTAAGAACAGAATTAGAAAGGATTCGCATATTTCCAATATATGCAGCAAGCTTGCAGTTGCGGTGCGGTGCAGAAGGGGGGTAAAAGAACCAGACTTATGCAAGAACGGTTGAGACATTTCTTTTCTCACTCGCAGTACAGTCGAACAAGGGCAGGCACTCGTTTTATTTTGCCTTTCACGCTTGGAATTGAGCCTACTCGCCCGCTTCGATCTCCTTTTCTTTTTTTTTTTTTTTTTTCTTTGTCTTTCACATTTGTTCTTTTTCTACATTTTTCTGTCTTTCTTTCATTCTATTGGTTTCGTTTCGATCTGTCTATTTCGTTCATACAAGGGTAGAACGAGGATAAGTCTTATCAACACACTATTTTTCGCCCTCCTAGCCCCCCTCTACTTATCTGGGAGGAGCTGAGGAAATTATTCTCGACTTCGTATATAGACCCAGCACCTATAATGTCTTAAGCTCCTCGAGAGTATGTTTTTAGAAAGAAGAAGGCTTACAGCCCAGGGCTCAGGCCGCATCTGTCAACCTCCTAACGAGAAGAAACAGGCGAGTCGTAATTTTGATAAGGATATTTACATGGGTTTATGGTTAAGGAGTGTTTGACTCAGTACCTCAGATATCAAAAAAAAAAAAAAAAAGGGACGGGAACATCTTCGGCTTGAGCTCCTTCGGGAGAAGATGCCCTTGGAACTCTCTCACTCTCACTTTATGTTTCAGCTTAAGATGTTTTCCGTGCGCGCGCGTCTATATTAGGAGAACCGAGAAAGAAAGAAAGAAAAAAAAAAAACATCCCACCCGTCGGTTCACGAACGGAAACACCTTAATCTGCTTTTTGTCGCCGTTGACTTCCTATATCGTAAATTTCGGGTAGCGATCTATCGATAGCGGTCCTATTATGATTTGATTTCGAACGCAAACGTAATGAGAAATTGCGAGCGCAAACACCACACCTGATAGATAGTACTAGTTTGGCCCAAGCGCTCAGATGTCTATCAAATGTCACATTAAAAATTAAAAATTAAAAATTAAAAAAAAAAAAGACTGTCAAAAAGTAGCTGATATCGGAGTGGAGCACGCGAAAGGGTAAGAGGCTAAGGAAAGTGGAGTCGGGTTTTCTCTTCTAGCTAGTGCCCAGAACCGTTTTACCAGGCAGTTTTCGCTCAAGATTTACAGAAATCTGTTTTTTCGCTGTGCATGCTATACTACCCCTCGGTTTTTGCAGACATGTGAAAATTCGAGGGTCTACAAATGCAAACTTCTTTACATGCCTCCTTTTATCCCCCCGATGTTGCACAAACATCGGTTTTGTCGGAATCACTTCCCATGCATCAGTGTGTAACGTTTAGGCTGCTCAAGCTCATGGATAGATGGGTATATTGTCGAACTAAAAGAAAAAAATTATCTAGAGAAGAAGAAAAATATGGCTTTTAAGTAACCTAATGTTTCCAAGATCCGACACACGCTTCATCTAGCGTTCCAGTGTTCTACCGAAGAGGAAAAAAAAGTTAGCTACCTGAGAAACTGAGAACGGTGAAAAAACGCAGTAGGTAGCTAAGCCGTTCGGCAATTTTGTTGAGAGCTCCAGGTTCCGGCAAGTTTAGTCAAGGCACCTAAAGGACCTGCCGGCTCAGCCGTAAGCCGTCCAAGGAAAGAAAAAAAAGCTGATGTTCGGTAGCTGCCGTTCCGAGACCTCTGAGGCGCAAACATTCCTTTGCATTTTGCCATTATCACGCCATGCATGGAGTCCTACCTGTCATTAAAGAAAATAATTAAATAGAAAATAATTGTCATACTAGTACTGCCTCTAAACCGTATTCGATCCTTGGAAGAGCTTCGGATCTAGGCTGGCTCTTTTTTTTTCGCTCTATGTACTCGGCTCCATTCTACCGATCTAGATTCCACGGGCTGCTCGGCGTCCGGCACGGATGGGCTGTGAGTGATATTCTGAATCCCTCGCCCGTGTAGGTATTTAGCTTAGGCGAGAAAGAGTAGGAATCCATGAATATTGTTATGTAAACTGTCTGGGAGGACTGATTATCCCAGACGGGTGCTACCGAAAGCGAGGGGAAAAAAAAAAAAAAAACTTAAGTTCAAAGTACAGTACATGCTGCTGATACGAATGTCGCGATTGATAGGGCTTTGGCTTTCCTTGGTATTGATACATTAATGGTGCTACATGTTACATCCCGCCTTCGTATCCGGGGCGTCAAGAAGGGCTTGCTCTCGCAAACAATCAAACAGAAAATAAAAAGGTGGTACCAGCTGTCTGATTCGGTGGTAATTTCGGTGTGGGCAGGCTGCAAGCTGTGGCAATTGGCCCGAATCAAAATATATTGCAACGAGGCATATGCGTGAAGATACACCTCGATACCCAGCCTGCTTTTTGCTCTTTTGCAAACTATTACGGATTGAGTGAACGGGATATTTTGGCCGTAGGTATTTCTATTTAACGAAATGCAGGATTGCTGCACCCCAGACTTTTTTTTTACTTCAACTGGTGTAGCTTACTGTGATACAGCATCCTCGCCCAGCAGCCGCAGCATGCATGTGGGTTATCAGTATCCAAGTTCTGCACAGACGGAAAACAGGCCCAGCTGGCTCGTGTTTTTTTTTTGGCAAATTGTATTGATAAAAGAGGGGTTATTGCGAGGTATCATTGAATCTCGGCTCCTCGAACAATGACGAGATACGAGGAGAAAGAGCGGAGAGGTAATTCGCCATGCAAACGCCAATGCCATGCTACCCATAAACCCGTCTTAGCTATTGATATGCTTCTCCGGATCAGCCTCAAATTCATGCAGATAAGTCGTCTTGTCCTTGAACGTCTCCGCTAGGGCGGTCTCAGGCTCTGCCGGCGGGTATCCACACCGGACCCTGAGTTTCTCCACCTCTTCTCGTACCATCAGGGCTACTTCGACACGTAATCGAACCGCCTCCGCCCCTTCTCTCAGCAATCTCTCTCCTTCCTCTCCTCCAATCTTCGCACATGTCTCACGAATCTCTCGCCATCGTTTCCTAACCTTATCCCACCGGTCCAATGGGAGAGCCTCGCCAAATGTGACGTTGATTTGATTCCCCGCACGAAGTATAAACCTTGGAAATGCTCTCTTCTCATGCATGACATTTTGCATTCCACTGAAGAACATCGGCAGGACTATTGGTGGTTGGGGTAATTCAAGGATATAGCGGGCAATTCCCCATTTGAAATATCGCATCTCCAAGGCAGGGTGCTGATATATTTGACCTTCAGGGAATATATGCAACCATATTGGAGATTTTGTGACACCACTAGTTGTAGTGGTGGTGGTGGCGATAGCGGATTGCCCCGATATTGGCTCTGATCCGGAGTCCGGTTCGGCAGGATAGGCGCTTCGGTCTGCCTTAGCCTGGGTAGCTGAAGCTGCTATTCTTGATATTAGGTTGCTTGTGGCTAGATTGTCTCGGAGTGACGAGTCACAGAGCATCAGGAGTGTCTTTTCCATGACAGGTTGGAACAGTCCACCATGATGGGAGTGCCGTAGTCGGTATGTTGGCAGCACCTGGCCCTTCAAGAAGAATGCAGATGTGAACCTGCAGTAGGCAGCAAAGCGGAGATTTAGCAGCGGAAACGGATACTTGACACGTTTTCTCTCGTGTAAAAAAATATCGTGTGACTTGTAAGTTTAGGTTTGGACCCTTACTTGTTCTTGAAGCAGATGTCGTGGCTTCCTAGTGTCCATCTTAGGTTCTCAGGAGCCATGAGGTGTCGGAATGGTAGGACTCCCCATATTATGGGATCATCGACACTATTTTATCCGAATAAGCATATGTTCTATATAGTCTTTATGAGATATATTCCTATTTTTTTCCCATTCCAACCAGATAACGAATAGTTGGTAGTATGACAAGCGAAGAACAATTAGAGAAAATCTTTATACATACACAGATGTATGGTTTGAAACTAGAAAACCGTGCTCATGCGTATATCCAGTCCTCCTTAGCGCCGTATTCACAAATAAAAAGAGATATGATAGATGAAAAGGTGTTCTCGCAAGAAAAGCAGAATAAAAATGCATGTCATAAAACTAACCTGTAATCAGTGCATTTTGTGATTCCGGCGTTCCTGGCTGCATGCGCAGATCGAGAATCCGCGCGAGGTTCTCGAGGCCCTCAACGTTCGTCGAGTTCAGCCCAAACAGGAAGGCCTTGGAGAGAAGCGCACAGGTTGATATCAACCAAGCAGAGCCCGGCGTAGGCAAGATAACTTCGCTCACCATTTCTGGTGCGAGTATACGGCGGACGGCGGTGGGGGAAGGTTGTCGCACTCGGAAATGTGCTGTGGACGTTGTTTTTTGTCGGTGGAGGGGCGCTGTCGGCTATAAGCGCCAACAGCCCATCACAAAGCGCAGGCTGTCGCACGTCGTCGGACGTTATCGATATCAAGAGATCTGACGTTAAATCGGCATGAGCAGATGCATCACGCAAGCATGCATAAAACGGTTGGTGGGAAGGAAGTCCAATCGCTGTTCGACCAGTCCAAGAAGCTGGTCGGCGCAGGGATTTTGTTATCGGAAAAAAGTAAATCCACAATAATGGAAACGTGGTGTGAGCCAAGGTTGGAGGCTCTTCCTCGCTCAACTTCTTAGTAATTGGGAAAACGGTGATATCACATGCGAAACGACACAAAACTTTCTTCCCCAAACTCCATCAACCTGCCAGATAATACCAGCTCAACCATTCGTCTAGACTAAAGGCGGAATCGACAAGTAGGTGGTTAATACCCATCGACAGGATGGAGAAGTACACGCAGTATCGTGACCGGGGTTCGTAACTATCTCCCAGCACGGGCTGGAGCGTTCTCGCACAGCTCTGCTACCTTTCATACGGTCATAGCTAACATACAGTGTCATTTTATTTTAATATAGGTACCGGCATTGCCCCGTTTATACCAATATCGACTCCCACAAGCTCATTTCAGCTCCCTCTCGCCACAGTTCTGTTCGCGCTCCGAGCACCGGTCCTAGCCACCATGAGCTTGAGCTACTTTCTGTTTCTCCAGTTCATGCCGCTTGGCGCATTGTTTCATAAGGGCATACTCTGGATATGTATGCTAGTAGCCGGGGTCTGGTGGGTAGATTTACAGGTCGAAGGAGTTAAACGGGGGTATGCATGATTCTCACAACTTTTACTTCGCAGCCGCTAGGTTTTTCTAACATGCGCCTCTAGGACCTTGTCAAGAAATGCACACAAACTGCCCTCTCCAGGTTCGATCATAGCATCAACCTTTAGTTCACCGTTGGATGCTCTATATCTAGCCGCTACGTAGGTCTACTTTCCCCCATACCCGGTTGCGATATCCGCCTCCCTCGTATCACGCAACCTCGAATAAGCACAAACTCTAACCAGCTTTCTATAGCTTCGATCCAATCTTCCTCGTTCCATCCTTCGACACCCGCTACGTCTTCCAACTCTCCCTTCTACAAACAATTCTATACACCTTCGCCCCACCAACCTCAAAACCATACTCTACAAGACCCACCACGATAGCAGAAGTCGTATCTAAAAACCCATACCGAATAATCGTAATCTTCCCAGAAGGCACCACCAGCAACGGCCGTGCCCTCCTCCGCTTCGCGCCCGCCCTCGACAGCTTTGCAACCCAATTCAAAGCCTCCGGTGAAAACGGCCACGGCAACGGTCTCATCCCTAAGAACCCGATATTCCCAATCTCACTGCGCTATCTACCATCAAACACAACCACCCCGCTACCGGGCTCGTACGGCGTCTTCCTGTGGAGACTTCTCGGCCAGTCGTCGCACACGATCAAAGTAAGAATCGGAGAGGCAGTCAGGATCAAGGATCTAGAGAAATCATCCGACGTACTAGCAACAACGTCTAGCAGCGAGACCATCACGGAGAAAACCGTGGTAAGGAGTTCAGAGGATTCCGCGGCAAGAGTGCCGAAGACTGGAGCGCTCGATGAGAGGGTTAGTGAGATACTGGCGCGTGTGGGGAGGATACGCCGGGTAGGGCTGGGTGTGAAGGAGAAGATTGGGTTTTGGAATGCATGGAAATCGCACGGGAGGAAGAAGAAAGCATAGTGGACGTTTCTTGTCGTTTTCTGATCTTTGAGAGGGCGGATAAGAGCAAGCAATATATATACGACTGATACCTATAGACTCGAAGGGGTTTCTTTTTATTTTAATTTAATTGTCGGGCACGAAAATGCATGCTTCTGGAATATCTGACAGCGGGTGGCAATGGAGGATAATGACATGTAGTGTAGATACTGATTGTGTTTTGTTTGAGGATAGCAAGCTGGTGATTGTTAGCTTGTTTAATTCACGGATTCTCTTTTCGAGTACACACTAGTGGCTATATGGTGCAAAACGTAATCTTGGGAAGGCAATATATTGATGCCGTATCGTTATAATTAAAGGGGTGTCATCTACGAGCTGTTCGTTTATAAAATTTGGAAAAGATAGACTTTGAGGATTATATCATTAGATAGGAGACTGGCATATAACAAGAACGCTGGCTAATGCTAATTCACTCTCAAAACTCATCTGACGGCTCATTCTCGCTATATACAAATTTACACATCTCAGCCCTTGCCGCCCTTCGGAAGCCTTTCACTGTTTGTTCAAGATCCTTGATGGCACTGTTCCTCTTGTTGAGTAAACGTACGCCATGGGCAGAAAGCGCTTGTCCCTGTCTGGCGACTACTTCGTCAACCTTCTTCCAGCATTCCGTCCAGTCAACGCCATCTTGAAGACCTCTATACAGCTCGGAAGCGCAATCGGAAACATCCAAGTACCGTAAACAGATAAGACTTTGCGATAGATGCCTCAGATTTGTGGATACCCTGATATCCAGCGACAGAGACGATGCACCAGAGGTTGGCGTTGGCCAGTTTGCCAGCGAGAGATGAGTAATGGTGGGGATTCCGTCCTTCGTAAGCTTAAGAAGATCAGAGAAAGAGACTGCGGACGGTTTTGGATAGGCAAGGGAAAGATGGGTGAGGTTGGGGAAGTGGCGGATTTTGAGACCTGGACTGAGGGGTGTAACAATCTTGACCGATTCGTCTTCGTCTACGAAATCCTCCCAGCTGTCTAGAACAGGCTGCTTCCCAGAAGCAATACTTGATGATGTCTGTGATTCGGCTATAGGTGATACCTTCCTGCTAAATAGCCGTAGAAGATCTCTCAGCGAGATGCTGTATCCGATTGAGCCGGCAAAATTCAGATGGGTGATATGTTCGGTACCAGCCACGGGAAGCGATTTGTCGACCTCCGAAGCGACAATCTCGTCTGCAGCATCGTATTTATCGGCTGGGAATGGGGCACGGAATAGCAGCTCAAACCCCGTCTTGTTTATCGAACCAGCGAGCACATCTTCCTCGGCAATGTATTGCTGCCGCCGAGAGAGCGTGTATGCCGCCAGATGAGCTAATAGCAAACTCTTATGCGTAGGCCGGAGCTCTCTCAGAAAGTACTTGTCGTAGACGACGTGAAATGCCCAATTCCTCGCCACAGACTGCAGACACAGGTTGACCAGCGACAACGGTACGCCTTCTTCGTACCCGGCAATATCCTCGAGATCAAATGCCGAGCCGACCTCAAACTGAGGGTATGTGGAGCTCCCTTTAGTTTCAAAGCCGCTGGCAGAAGATGTTGTGGACTGGCCGTCTTGAAGGCGCCTGTACGGGTCAAAGCCATTTCTGGTACGCCACGAGTTGGGCGCTGCGAAACCTCCAGCTCGGGGCCGTGGAGGTGGGGCATCATTTACGCCAAGTATTGCCTGGATGGAGGGGTGAACAGTTGGCGCCGGTGCCAGGGCGTTGGCCGCCGACAAGCTGTGTTCGTCACGAGCATGTTGGCTAGACGATTGCTGGGTTAACCGTAGGTGGGCAAGAAGCTCGTTAACGCTGGTGGTGGTGGATTCGGCCGCGGTGGTGGGAGTAAACGATGAAGAGGCAGCAGAAGTGCTGTTGGCAGGCCTTGATCCGGACTGTTGCCGATCAGCAGTTTGATAGGATGGTTTGTATTTGAAGTTGTAAGGTTGGCGGTTCTTTGGCATCGAAATACCGTTTGCGAGACCGCCCGAAGGAATAAGATAGGGAGAAAAAAAGGTGAGGTCTGCGTGAATACCGTTGGGTACTGTGAGGAGGCTGAGAGTGTTTATAGATGGGTGAGGTTGAGGCCTGGTGGGGATGCGGAGCCAAAGATGCAGACCCAAATGAGTCCGCGATAGTAAGGCTGACAAATCGCTGCCTCGCTCGATCGGGTATATCTGATCGCGGTGAAGGGCTCCACTTTGGCCGTCAGCCAAGACTCGATGGGAAGACAGAACCAGGTACCTGTTCCTGCTCGAATCGAATCGAGACGGCTATAGCCATGACCACCAACTACGTATAGTTCAGGCGTCGATTTAAGCGTGGAGAGTGAAAGTGGCCATTCACGCGGGCCTGGAATTCGGCGACAGTCCGTCGACGCTGCCCACGATGGAGTGAATAAGGCAGTGATACTGCATCTTGAATGAGCTTCTTGAGAGGCGGAGTCAGATGTCTTGGGCCCGGGGGGTGATTTGCCTTGATGTGGTTGGCTATTCCACGGGACAGATGGTAGTAACAATAGTATAGTATTGATGAGTCGATGGAGGTGGGAAGAGTGTCAATGCAAGAACTGCAGAAACAAACTATCTCGTCATGACCAGTTACACAGCGTCATCTGCACATCGAAATCAGGCTGGAAAATAACAATCAAGAAGGCAGAAGTCAAGTGTACTTGCCGTTACCATCGTCGAAGAGCCGTAAAAGGTGAATTCCCTCCAACGAAGACGAGGGCGGACAGGAGAGGCTGCTGACTGAGCGGGAGAGGTTGCTCTCTGCTATGCACGCCAAATCATTACCAACCAACCGCTAAACTCTAATCGAAGTCGGACGCGGACAAGACGAAAAAAAAAAAAAAAGGACTCAGCTTGGTCTTTGACGATTATGGGATTTCTGACCAAGAAGATTCCGAATAAACTTCCTCGCTCGCTCGGAACCGAAGTTACGGAAGAGCTGAGAATGGTACGTACATGATATGACAATAGCAATGAGTACTGGGCACCCGCAAGCCCGCAACCCGCAAGCTCAATTTAAAAAGCTGGCTTGCTGGCTGGCTAGTTAGTGGCCGATTGTTTTATGATTCAAACAGACTGCCCTTCACGGTAACCTTTAATTTTATGCTACGCTCCTTCCAAGCTGCCGTCTGGACATTCCATTCCGATATCGCATCGCTCTTCGTTCGGGTTACCTGAGTGGATTTATAAGGGTGATCTAATCTGATGCCCAGATAATCCCTCGCATCTTCCTCTTCCTCTTCCTCTTCCTCTTCCCTGTGTTCTCGTTCTTGTTCTCCCTGCAGCTGCACCGAAAGAAGGCAGAGGCAGGCAGGCAAAGCAGCAGCAGGCAAGCAGCAGGCAAAACCCTTCCCGGAAAAAGGCCCACAAGCAAAAACCACCACTTTTGTCGCTTTTGTTGGCTACTTTTTCCTCGGCCACATTTCGATTTTCTTTCTCCGCTACGACGGTTTTATAATACCATTATATCTTTCTGGCAGATAGCAGATTTAATATTTATTTTGTCTACCAGTCTATCCGATTGAGACCTCCATTCCCCCCCCACCCAATTGCTTCGGCCTTGAGCTTAAGACCAATCCTCTCCCGCTCCTCGCCCGTCCAAGTCCGGCCCTCGCCACGGCTACCCGGCAACAACACACTTCGGGTTTCTCCCCGTGATATCATTATTCCGATCGTCTACAAAAACTCTATTAACGCTCTCCTCCCTACTACATTATCTATCATCAAATCCGTGTCATCGACACTCAGATCCTCATTCTCATCCTACACAACAATGACTGCCACCGAGGACGAATACCAGGAGATCCGGGCCGCTCAGGCTTCCGTCCCTGAAGAGCCCACCTCGGTTTTCACCGCCAATGGCACTGCCAACAGCAGCGATGAAGAATACTCCCTCTCAGCATCAGAGATCGCCAAGAGCACGCACAAAACCCTCAGAAAGGCTCTTACCAGTCCCATTCTCGAAGTTGACTTTACCAGCTCTGGTCGTTCAAAAGTCCCTCTCAAATATCGTCCCCGGAGAGTTTCCACTCACAAGGTCGACATGGCGAGAGCTATCCACAATATGCTTGGCGACTCTTCTGCTACCAATCTCGTCAGAGCCCAATGCTGCGGTGGAGGATGCTGTCGTTTAACGGGGTCCGATACTAACTCGGCCCCACCTTCTCCCTCGCTGTATCCTCTTCTCATTCCTAATAATAAGGCTTTCAGAGCTCTCAAACTCCAACTGAGTCCTCTGACCATGAAGACAAATCTTCGGGGAACATTTTCCCTTCCAGCAAATACTATCACTCTCGAATCTCTCGCTGAAGAATTCGAGTATAATAGCACTGTGGAGACACATCCCCCGACCTATGTTACTCCACATCCCCCCTATGAAGTCTTCTCTGCTAGGGTCCACCACGCGAGATGTCTAACCTCATCTGCTGCCGAAAAGCGAACCTATCATTTCGATCTTGATGTTACCGACTATCCGGAAGAAGGTCCTGGCGTGGACTTTATTGTGGGTGGTGCTATTGGTGTTTGCGCTCCCAACGACCACGAACTTGTAAACCAGATATTTGACATACTCGAAATCCCAGCCCACAAGCGTGACGAAGTCGTGACTCTCCACACCGGGACCGGCCGATGGCCAACAATCTGGGGAAAAGAGGAAGAAAGACATTTGACGACAACTAGGAGGGAATTGATGACGTGGACCGTCGACGTCCAAAGTTACGCGCCTAACAAGAATCTTCTTCGAGTTCTAGCCGAGTATGCTACAGATGAATGCGAAAAGAAGATCTTGATGTATCTCTGTTCCAGACAAGGCCAAGCTGCCTTTTGCGAGTAAGTTGCTCTTGAAATTCGCTAATTCTGTTTCTTATCGATACTGATGCTTTTTTTGTTACCTTACAGGCTGCGTACAGGGCCACACGTCAGTCTCTTCCAGCTTTTGAATGCGTTCTCTTCCTCCAAGCCACCATTGGAGCACCTGATGAGTGTCTTGCAGCCACTCATGCCTCGATTCTATTCCCTTTCGAGTGACCCTCACACGACCAAATTCGCCCACCGTCGAATCATCGAAATCGCTGTCACCGTCCACGAGTCTGAAGACTGGGCAACTGGCAAACGGACTGGTGTTGGATCTGGATTTTTTGAGCGCCAGGCTCTCAAATATATAGAAAACAAGGGAGAAGCCGCGGTTCATATCCCAATGTTCAGGGGACTGATGCAAAACCCCCTTGCCCGCGAGTTCCAACCAGATGGGCCAATGATTTTGATCGGTGCTGGTGTTGGTATTGCTCCCTTCCGTGGGTTCGTCCAAAGGCGTTTGCAAAACGCAAACTGCGCCAATAAAGTTTGGTATGTTCCATAACCGTGCAAAAGCCTATCGAGCGTTTACTAACAATTTTCATTAGGGTTATCCAAGGTATCAGAGACTCCCTGCTCGATGAGCTCTATGCTGGCGAATGGGGTGCGGACGAGCAGAAAGTCAAAACGGTTGTCGAATCCAGAGTTGGTAATGGCCGATATGTACAAGAAGAAGTCCGTAACCAAGCAAATCTAGTTTGGTTTGTGATCAATTCTCTGGACGGTCGTATCTTTGTCTGCGGTAGCTCCAAGGGAATGGGCGAGGGCATTGAAGAAGCCTTGGTCGAAGTCGCCATGGAGAAGGGCAAGCTCCGAAGGGAGGAAGCCAAGCTATTCTGGAAGAACAAGGAGAAGAGCTTCCAATATATTACTGTATGCCCCCCTTTTATATTACTGTTCGAAGCGACATGACTAACCCCCCGCGATAGGAAACGTGGTGAAATGCATACATCCAATGCAAAGTTTGACCACACAAACCCTTTTTCGAGCCGGCAGGCTCCTAGCGATCGATACCAGGGATACATGGATGTTGGTTTTTTTTTTTTTTTTTTTTTGAGATATCTAAGGAGCAACGGAGTTTTGCAGGTTTAGCATTTATTTGACGTATGAAACATGAGAAGAAAAAAGATTCCGACATTAATTTTGAATCAGGAAGAAGGATAGAAGGGAAGGATACTTGAAAGGACGCGGCAGTAATATATGCCTTACCTTATTACCATAGTATTCCAAGATGTATAATCGAAATTATATACCATTACCATAACCTAGTTATCAGATAATTACCATCTACTCTAGATAGCTTTTCAAGACCACTTTCTCCTTTCATCTGAGCCTGAGTAGCTCCATATATTGCATTCCTGTATCCAGGATAGAAAACTCCCTCTCTTCTTCGCCTTCGCGCTTTGCTGCTTGCGAGAAGTACAATCTGACACTCGGACCGGACGGCAGCCCCAACTGATCTATGAAATCCCGGATCACAGCTTCCCCTTGTTCGAGGTGCGCGCAAGGGAGGTACTCGACTTCCACCAGCACCCCTTTGATCATACTCCCCTGACTCAACGTCGCGATCCTGATTCTGAAATCCTCGAGATCGAACGAGCTACCTTCGGCCTTCAGCGTCTGTCGCATAGCCCACAGACCCTGCAGCTTCGCCGTGAGGATCTGTTCGAACTCTGGGTCGACGGTGACGATTGTCTTGTCGACCAGGCAGAAGCGTTTTCCAGGGTGGTGCGAGAGATCGAGATATTGCATGAATCGAGGTTGCGATGAAGCATCTGGACGTATTGGGGATTGTGCACCACTAGATCCCGCTGTTTGG
Organism: Dactylellina sp. 'tibetensis'; assembly: GCA_036971435.1. Taxonomy (NCBI): domain Eukaryota; kingdom Fungi; phylum Ascomycota; class Orbiliomycetes; order Orbiliales; family Orbiliaceae; genus Dactylellina; species Dactylellina sp. 'tibetensis'. Next base: position 1,643,603 of record JAKDFA010000001.1, read on the forward strand.
GAGGGTTGGGCCACAGGTCCGTTTTCACGAAGGAGGCGATGCTCGAGAGACCATTTTGTGGTGAAGACGGGTTGGTAGCGTTTAGAGAGGCGGTCGACGATTGCGGCTGCTGGGGCCTGGGTTGTGCCAGAGTCCGGGCAGAAGTAGAGGCTGCATTATCCCAGATATCAGAATTAATACCCAGTGTGAGGAGATGGGAAGGAGAAGATGGCAGATGAGGGACTAGATGGCAAGCAGGTGGGATTACTTACCCAGTCACCGGCATAGTGGGAGCCAGCCGTTTTACTACCGGGTGGAGAGAGAAAGGGAAGAGAGATATGGCCGAGAACAGCTCAGAAACGGGCAGGGGTGGGGATGAAAAGAACGGACAGGTCGGCCAATCCGGACTTGCGTGATTATAATCCAAATGTGAAGCCGGAGATATCGAGCGATATCTGATTGATCTTGTCAAAGGAGTCGGCGTTATGATGTTTGTCTGCGGTCGGCGCACCGGAGCTAACCCCGAGAAAGGGCCGATGCCAACCAACACCCAACGCCAACGCCAACCGGAGCTCGCTCGCTCGCAGCAAGTAGCAGCTCGACAGCTTGAAGCTTCAGACACAAACCGAAGATTTAAAACAGAGCCTCATCATATCGGGTCGTATCGCAGAGGCACACGCAGAGCGGTAGACGGTACTCGGTCAGACCAAGGCATTGGTACTATGCTACGTCCCCGCAGAGCGACAGCTGCCTACGCCGGGGATATTCGCATTCTACGAGGCCGTTTGCAGCACCGTGCGCTCCTCACGCGCCACCCGCACCCTGTCGGTGCATAGTTTAGGCGTACTATTTACAACACCGCTTCTCACTTTCGCGACTCGATCTCCTTCCTGTCAATCGTGAAAAAGGAGTTTACTCACCGTCAATAATGGACTTTGTAAGCTGTGGTTTCCCCGGGCGCATATCCAGTGGGTTTGCAAAATACTAACAATGGACGACTGCACGTCTAGTGGAACCGTCTTATCGGCGCCAGCCCTACGAGTGTGCCTGCTCGCAAGCAGGTCCAAATCCCCAGTCCGGACACCCGACTTCACGATTTTAAACGTATTTGGTTGACCTTACAGGTACTGTCGCCCCTCCCCTTAATCGCCGTATATATCTCTAATCCCCGAGTCTAAAATACTAACCCAGTCGGTAACCTTTTAGCACACCTGGCGAAACGGGAATCAGAACGACCCCCACCTGCAGACCAACCTTCGCAACCCGATCCTACGCCTTACGGATCTACTGATCGAAGAGGAAAACCAATCCGTGCGGCTGTGCTACAACTACGCCTACGACCAGCAGATATTTATCCCTGTCTCAAGGATCGCCCAGAACGGGGCATCGATAGTTATCACCGCCGTCATCAAGTTCTTTTCAACTCTGATCGATGACGAGGAGAACGAATTTCTCTCGGCACCAAATTTCGCACAGAGTCTAACGGATTTCCTGGAGAGGACGGCCAGGAAGGCTGACCCCGCATATGAGACCGAGTTTGTGGAGTTTCTATTCAGCTTGGCCACGAAGATTCGGCAGAACCCGGATACGCTGCCGTTATGGTTCGCGAAGCGTGGAGACAGACGCCCGTCGGCTGATTCGAATGAGAGGTTCGCGGGCATCACGAATAAGGTGTGTGGCTGTTTTGGTACCGCGTACTGTGGCTTGTGCGGTCGTACTGACAAACTTGATCCCGTTCACAGGAAGACTTCCCTCTCTTCTACTTGCTGCTTGATTATGTTCATCATGATGGCCGAGTCGGAGACTTTGCCCGGACTGGCCTCCTGTACATTATCGAGTCTGCCTCCTCATCGAAAGCTCTGGAGACCTGGATCGTCGAAAGTGATCTGGCAACAATCATGGCGTCCGGTTTGGGTGCATTATACAGTCAACTCAGCCGAAAGCTCGTAATAGCCTACTCGGAAGACGATATCCCCGCTGCACTCCGATTCTCCGATTACAGACAAGAGAGCTCAAATTTTGGAGCCGTAAGGTCCGATTCTACAGAGTTTAGAACACATTTGGATACATTCCTATCGTATATGGCGTTTTGGCAGGATGTTTTGGAGCATTGCCATTCTAGCGAGGTTCGCCAAACGTTGTTGGATCATTTCAAGGTCTTGTTTATTCAGCAGCTACTGTAAGTCCCACCCGAACCTCTCCCGTTTGAAAGTCCTTTACTGATGATATGATACTAGCTATCCTTCCCTTCTAGAGAGTTCCGATGTTGATGGTGGCTCATCCGTAGCTGTCCTCACGTACCTCCGTGTCATTCTTGAACAGTTGGACTCTGTCGATATGACGCATATGCTTCTAGCATATGTACTGTCATTACCTACAGAATCGGCGACTACGCTCGCAGATGATTCTCCAAGTATGGTGAAAAGGAAAGAGTCTCTAGATATCCTTAGCCAGATTACGGAAGCAGACAGTACTCCTACACCGGACTTATACAGCTTAGTTGACTTGATATTAACGGGATTAAGATCAAGATCGCAACCTACTATAGCATCCACCCTGCGTCTGGTCTCCGCTATGGTTCGAAAGTTCCATCCTTATGTCGCAATATCAGTTTTGAAGACGACACCAGTCGCAGCTAGTCCGAAATCCAGAACATTAGGCATGCTAAATTACGAACTGGAGCTCTTATCCGAGTTTATCACTAGAATATCCGATGACGACGAGGATGATCCAACATACGAGACATATGTTAGCGATATGTCTGTTCTTGTGGAAACACATCCGTGTTCGGCACACATGCTAGCCGCCAAGTTGAACCAGAGAAACCAATCGTCTCCGACACATATAGATGCTCCGTCCATCAAAGAGCATATTGTGAGACCGGATGACCCGGTGCTAGTTTCTTGCCTGAGACTTTTGGAATCGTTTTTCGGTAATACCGTTGAGACGAATCTAATGCTTACATCTTTGTTGATTGACATGGCGAGTTGCTGTAATGTAAGTCTTGAGAAATGGTTATTGATGGATGGGTCAATGTATCAAACCGATTCATCGAACGGTTCTCCTGACGATGAGGATGAAGGAGAAGATACCTTTCTCGGTGAGGATGGCGAAAACCCATTTGGTGAACCCATCGAGGTGGACGACAGTGACGACGAAGAGATAATATCGGCGCAGCTGCGAAAAATCTTAGCAGGCCGAAAACCTCCCACAAGAACTGTCGACGAGACAAGTTTCTTCAAAACCTTGAGAAGCCTTGTGGAGCTTGTTGAAAAATACCGCGCACAGGTACCTAATCTCGACAACCGACTCTTCGAACGGAAGAACGCCTTTAGGTTTACGGAATCACTAAACGAGGCGCTACTTAATACGAACGCCCTTCAGCCCGGTTCACGACGGCCTTCAACGGCGCGCGCCCCGGGCGGTGGATCGGATTTTGCAACTACACCTAGGCGGTCCGCTAGTCCTGCGGTCAATGCGGCGCATCTCTCGCCAAACAAGTTGCCTGCAAATATGGGTAGTCTGCGTGGCAGACAAGGTGGGCATGGAAGGACTGTTAGTACAAGTGTCATGAATCCTTTCGGGCCACACCTTGTGGGGACACAGATACGAATCAAGCTGGTGAACGGGAAGGAAATATATAATGAGCAGACGATGAAGCCGTTGCCAAATTTGCCTGGCGGAGAGCAGCAGCAGCAGGTGGAAGGCGAGGCGGGTAATGTGATCGGGTCAGAGACAGCGTCTGACGCTGGCATGTCTTCATTCTCAGGGGAGAGCGACGATCATCACATATCGACTATGACGCTGTCACATTTGTTAACAAACATTGTGATTTTACAGGTACATGGTTCCTTCTCTGACACGATATTCTTTGATTCTAATTTGGTCCCGTAAAAACAGGAATTCCTCAAGGAGCTTTCGGCATTACTTCAGATTCGAAGTTCATTGTATAACGACATTGCAGTCATGGCGCTATCGTAGATAGTATCTGCTATACCCCGGCAGGATAATTGTGCCTTATTATTATTCTTGTAGTAGGACCCTGTGTATATATATAACAGTTGCTACCTGATGGTCTTCTATTAAGACTAGCTATATAGTTCGCTTAGTTTATAGAGCCAACTCCTCGTATGAGAGTGGATGAATATAATACGAATATTACAACATCACAAAGATCTATAGTGCTTAATCCTTTTCTTTTCGGGTGCGAAACTATTTTGTTGGTACTGGATGGTTGCAGATATACAAAATCAAGTACGTTATAATACACACGATGAAATTTAGACAATCGCATGGTGAAATAACCAAGAGTCATATATACCCCTACGCATCAGTGATACACCCGTGGCTCGCGTCCGCAACGTTCCTAGAACGAACAAAGTCAGTATCGGAAGATCGAGGGCAACGTAGATAGACAGCTTACTTTGCGTATTTATAAAGCGTTCCCTTGTTATACTTGAGCGGCTTTTGTACATAACCCTCTTTCCGCTTTGCCAGTATAGCCTCGTCGACCAAGAGGTCAAGTTTGCGTTCTTCTGCGTCGATTAAAATTTCGTCTCCGTCCTCAACAAAGGCAAGCGGGCCGCCTTCTTGGGCTTCCGGAACGATATGGCCGATGAGGAATCCGTGCTGGTGCACGAAAATATTAGCAACTGGTTTACTAGGCGAGAGTGCAGTGGTAGGTGTTTTTAGACTTACAGATCCTCCTGAGAATCTGCCATCGGTGATCAGGGCAACATCTTTACCTAGGCCGGCACCCATGATTGCACTGCTAGGCTTCAACATTTCTAGAAACCCGGCTTGTCAGGTCAAATGCCTAATCCTAAGGGTGTCTGCCTTCTTACCTGGCATCCCTGGTCCTCCCTTTGGTCCCTCATATCGGATCACAACAACTGTTTTCTCACCCTTCTTGATCTCCCCCCTCTCTAGAGCCTCGATGAACAGATCTTCTGCATCGTAAACCTTCGCTTTGCCTTGGAACTTCAATCCTTCTTTTCCAGTGATCTTACCAACGGCTCCGCCAGGCGCCAGTGAACCCCTCAAAATCTGGATGTGACCAGTAGATTTGATCGGGTTCGACAACGGCTTGATAATCTCCTGATCCTTGGGGAACCCTTCGACCTTTTCCAAATTCTCAGCCAGGGTCTTACCCGTCACCGTCATAATACCACCATCTATCAAGTTATTTGCCAGCAGGTACTTGAGCAAGGCCGGCGTGCCACCGATCCGATGGATATCCGCCATCACATACTTCCCACTCGGCTTGAGGTCCGCCAAAAGCGGTATCCGATCGCTCACGCTCTGGAAATCATCAATTGTGAGCTCGACGCCCACCGAATGGGCAATCGCGATTAAATGTAGCACAGCATTTGTCGAACCTCCCGTGATATTGACCACCACCATCGCGTTCTCAAACGCAGATCGTGTGAGGATTTGCTTTGGGGTAATGTCTTTCTCGAGTAGGTTCCGGATTGCAGCGCCTGCAGCGATGCACTCGTCCTGCTTGTCCTGCGAATCGGCTGGGTTGGAGGAAGAGCCCGGCAAAGTCATACCCATTGATTCAATTGCCGTGGCCATCGTGTTTGCAGTGTACATGCCACCGCAGGCACCCTGACCGGGACATGCGTTCCTGATAATGTCAAATCTGGTCTTCTCATCAATTGCACCAGTGATGTATTCACCATACGCTTGGAAGGCTTAATGTCTCCTCGGGGACAAACAAAATGAATATGCCCAACGAATCAGAATCCAGACTACTAACTCGAGAGATAACAATAGCTAAAGGAAGAAAATTGCACAGGGCGTGCGTGGGGTATTCACCTGAAACTATATCGATTTGCTTGTCGCCTAAGCATGCAGAACGGCCTGCACGGATTGTACCACCGTATACCATGATGGACGGTCGGTTAACTCTTCCCATCGCCTAAAGAGTTTGCAAAATTAGAACCATTTCCCGAGGAATGGCCGCTGGAATACGTAGCATCAGACATACTGATAGTCTATGTTAGTATACAGTGCATTATGATCATGATACCTTATGATACTAACTAGTGCTAAAATATGCTTCAACTTACCCATTATGACTCCTGGCATGTTCTTGTCGCAACCAGGGATGGAGATATTTGCGTCGTACCACTGGCCACCCATGACGGTCTATAGGTATAATATTTCGATTAGTTATAGTGATTAACGATTGTAGTAATTTTGGTCACACGGGGCGCAAAAAAATGTTGCAAATACCTCAATAGAATCTGCAATCAGATCTCTCGATTGCAAGGAATAGCGCATTCCTGAGGTTCCCATCGATATAGCATCACTAATAAGTAAATATTAGCCAATCCATCTTGGAGAAGAGCTCGTGTAGCCGCAAATAAAATAAAATAAATAAGAAAAATCATGTAGCCTCACCTCACACCAATCGTATTGAACTGATACCCCACCAAGCCGGCCTCCTCTACACCTTTCTTCACTTTGTAGTTGAGATCGAGAAGGTGCATGTTGCACGGATTTCCTGAATACCACACCTGTGATACCGTAGCACACACCATTCGCATCTTGTCAGAAGGCAAATTCAATTTTATCCCTCGTCCATGCTCGACGAAGGGGAAACGAACTCTGGCAAGTCCCGAAGGTTCGGGCAGAGTATCACTCGGTCCACGTGGGGTCTCACAGATGATATGCCCACTTGGGCTTTATCCATGTCATTCTCTTTAAGTCCTGTTGCGTATACTGCCGTAGATTACCCCTCGAATATCGACGGGAGATGAGAGGTTAGCCTTTCTGTTTAATTTGTCATGCAGTATTCCAAGGCTTGTTCCTTTCGTTTTTATGAAAAAAAACCCCCCCTTTCATTCGTTTTTCTTGTTGGAACTATTGATATGAGAGGGCTTACACATTGCTTGAGATGCACCCTGTGATTTCGGTTGGGTGATAGCATGGCTGGTTCGATTGAGCCCCTTTGGCGCTTCACTGGCTTGCTTTGATTGCGAAGTCGCTATACAGCGGAGCTGCGACTTGCTACGCAAAACGGTCGTATGAGCCGATTCCGCACGACATTTATCCTTTGAAGAAATAAAATTTGAGAGATTACCATTGTTGCTGCCGTAGTAAGGGCCGGTATTGCGATCTAATTGCTTGACGGAGCATTTTGTTGTTTTTTTCTCCTATGTTTTTTTTTGGGGGGGGATTTCGAAAGAACACTCTCCCGAAGTTCTAAGGAATGAAGCGTGCAGAATTCTTCTTTTTCTTCTTTCTTTCACACTGTTGAGAGGGAAAACGTGCCGACTGTAGATGGGACGTTTTCTTCGGAGCGGAGAGTGATATTTTCTTCTTGTTCCTCTATTTGTTTTATTTCCTTTTGTAGGCTGCTTCGGATTAGAATTTATACTTTATAGTCGGGACAATCGTGTCTATACGCACCTCGGAAAAGTTGCCGAATCCGCACGAGGAAATCAAGAGATCAAGCTGCAGACACCTATAGGCTGAGAAAGGTGTCAATTGCGATCGGGATCAATGGCGCAAACGACTAATTTGCATCAAAAAAGAACGTGTCGCGGTTGAAAAGAAAGAAGCGGTGATAAACTAAAACTGGCTTGATATCAATTGCGGCGCCGATAATTGGACAAGGCAGCGTCGACCTCGCGTCCATTCCCAGATTCGACCAGTTGTGGTCCGGGGTGTTTAGCCGATGCCGGGGAAGTAGCGACGAGTCCGAGCAGCTGTGAAGAATGACGTACATCCTGATGCGGCCATCGAAGCGAGCGGGCGAGCGACGCAAGTGGAGCTCGCGAAACCCTTGCATCCACCGCCAATTGCAACTGTTGCGTTTTGTAGACCAACAACACCACCTCCACTTTATGTTAAATTTACCGCCTGGCCAATCGCTGGCCTTCATCGCTCGAATTTACAGATTGGAGCCAACCTCCTTCGTTCTTCCTTGCAGGGGCGAGGGGAAAGGAAGGGAAAGGAAGGGAAGGGGAGGGAAGGGACGGGTCTGATGGTAATCCCCGTTACACAAACACATTCCACCTGTCTTGTCCGTTCCTCCCCATAACGTCACGAAGGGGGATTTTCAAAGAGATGGTCAAACATATATCGATATATATATATATATCTATCACATTTTGAACATGTGCATCTTCCTCGGATTTGGAAACACGGTCTGCGGTGGCCCTTAAATTCAAGGATTGATTGGCTAGCGATTGGGTCTAAGGGTACATGAATAAAGTGGTATCTTGTGTTTGTATTCTCGAAGAAAAAATAAATAAATAAAAAACAAGCAAAGAAAGAAAAAAGGCATCGTGGAATAGTAATTGGGCACTGAAGTATTTAATGAAGTTGAATTCAGGATAAAAAATGATATTTATGGCGAAGTGAAAATAAATAAGCAAAAACGCGCAGAGGGGTATCATATGGAAAACAAAAAAAACAAAAAAAAAAAATTCAGTACCAGAGCGGAATATTCAAGACAAAAAGCATTTGATTTCTAAACATATCTGCAATGCAGCGAACCAAAAGGAAAATGGGTTCGTTCCGGGTAGCCTTGGAAACTACGTTCCGGCAAGACTTCTGCGTTAAATGGTTGGCATAAAATATATAAAGACGAAAACTTGTAAATCGCAAGGAAAATATTACCGAACGGAAAAAAAGAAAGGGGGTATCGTGTTCTAGCGCCCAACAATGAATCGACGCCTAGCTTGCTGCTCTGTGTTTTACGTTTTCCTGCGGCGTTTACCGCGAGACGAGGTATCATGCTCTGATTCGTCGCCTTCACCACTCTTGTCTTCTTCCTCTTCTTCTTGTGGTGAAGCCTGACCCTGGGTTGCCTTCTCGTTCCCTTTTTTGACGGATATCGCACACCCTTGACGCTTCAAAGCCTTAGTAAGACCCGTGCTAGGTCTCATTCCAGGAAACTCTTTAGCCGTGTAAACCGTAAATACATCGCTCATAATTTCTGTAGTAACTTGGGTAAAATTGGTCCCTTCACCACCCATAGGATCCAAGCACATCAACACAAACTTGAGTCGAAATTTGCCGTGCGTGCGGCACGAGAGATCTGGAAAGCAGAAAAATGTACCATCGTCACCATTTTCGTCTTGTCCGATGAATGGAGAGGAAACTAAAGTTCCCATAAGCCGTCTCGTCAATCTTTTGTCTTGCTGCTCGAGTGCTGTTTCATCCACCATGCCCGTTACATTCCATAGCGTGCAATGAACAACGTTGAAAGGGTATTTTATATCGGCGCCGCTTGAAGGCTTAGACTGATCAGACGCAACTAGTTGAACGATTGGTGGTGGGTCGATAACTCGACGATCCCTCTCCCCAAAACCGCACGCTCTAGCAGCGACTGGTTGTTGCCTCACAATTAACTGGAATGTATCTGACCTGTCGGCGATATCGCATATTAGTAAGAGGCGCACTGCCAAAACTCAAACGGAGATCGTACATTGGGCGTGGAGGCAGAATACTACGCAATAATTCAAGCTCACTAGAGAAGCTCCCCCTAGGAGTTATCGATGTTACTGGTTTCGCTTCTTCAGTTATCGTCTCTTCAAATTGTCTCTTCTTCCCTGTTGTATATCCTGGGGACCGTGTTAATGGTGTGTTCGGTCTAAGGAGTCATACCCGTTAGTCTATATATATATATATAATAACTTGCCATCCACACCGATAATCTTGACGTACAGTCTTTGGTCTCTCGGTGATCTCGATTGTCCTATGAGATGGCCTACTGGTTGGACATATCTTGGCGCAGCAAAATCCGATTCAGGAGATACAATAGATCCTTCACGTCGAGGATTCAATTGTGGTGGCGGCGGGATTGATCTTCTTCGACTTTGCTCCAACTCAATTACGTACGGGTCTAGGTGTACTACTCGTCCTACATCTGCATTGAACGAATATCCTACTTCAGAAATTGGTAGACCAGGAGGCAGTCGACGTATTGGCAATGGTGGCGCGAGGCTGGATCTTAATGGATGAGGTGATCCAATATGAGAGGGAAGAGACCTTGGTGGTGGAGGAGGGGGGAAGGGTCGATAAGAAGACGACGACGAAGGATACGAGTACCCTTCTGTAGTTTTAACCGGCGGGACATTCGGGGAGGTCCGTGGTGGTGGGGGTGGAGGGAGCAAGGGCGGCACAAGTCTATGAGGAGGACTTGATGCGGCCTCAGATAGCTCAGGAGTCAACAGTTGTCGTAAGTGAGTAAGGGGTGGCGGAGGAGGTTGAGGAGGAGGCCTTGGAGACATCATCCGGACACCGGTTCTCTAGAAATAATACCACAGCCTATTTTCTATTCAATATGGATCGCCTAGGAGTGAGGAGGCAGAAGGCGATCGAATGCTTGTACTGGGAACAGGGTTTAATTCGGTGGAAGATTCTCAAGGACATTCCATGGATCAAATTTTTTGATCTAGGCTTGTGCTGCAGGCGTTGACTCGCTTCCAAGGTTCATGCTTCTGGGAATGTAAATTTTCTTTCTTTCGTTCTCGATAGCCTCCCGTCTACCGGTACTTTCAGAAAAGTCCCTGCAGAAGAATGCTGTTCAACGCAAAGTCAGGCTCCAGCAAGGGGTCACCGCGCGGGCCAGAATACCACTCTTGGAATGAGAGGTTCTTGAGTCACGGCAGGCGGGTAGTAATCCTGGCGAGCGGAGCGGCTTGGAGCCAGATTTTTCTTTATTTTATTTTTTTGTTCTTTCGTTCTTTCGCTTTAAAACCAACCCAGGAATGTGAACCAACTAAGCGGCTCAGATGTGTGTTTGGAAGTTAAAGAGTTTCAGGATGTGGCCCGTGGCGAAACCGTTCCGTACGGGAAAACCCACCTGCGAATCACAGGCAAGTTGATATCACGTTAGCTGTAGTGGACAATTGGAAAGCCGAATAAGCGGCTGGGGAATACGGGATGGGAAAGGCGTGTAGGCTTGTCACATTATCCCGTAGATTGTTCATCGTGACGGTAATTGATGTTCGGGCCATGGCATCAATATCGCAATATGCGATAGAGCGTTGGAAGTGAAGTTCGAACTTACTAATATTGAAGACCGTGTATATTTCTGGGGTAAACGCTCGTCGCCCCACGGAACAGGCTAGGTCGCCTTTCGCCTTCGGGAAGCACAAGAGGCGGCAGAAGTCGAGCAAGTGGAGGCTTAAGGGTCAAGGGCTCACACCAGGCTAAATATCGACGGCTCCCAGAAACTGGATGACAGGATACTGAACTGCAGCTGTCAGAAGAAAAAAAAAAGATGTCGTCCGTTGTGCGATATTTTCCCGGGATCGCTCTGAAGAATTAATTGAGAATCCTTGAGAGTCGACGGCTTTGTCGGAAAGATTGATGAATAATGGCTCCACGATTCCGGCAAGACGAAGGAAAGCATGCAGCTGGGTCGGATAGAACGAAGGCTGGTTGGATATATCGATTTTCAGAGTTCCCAGCGGACCAGACTTCCTTTCCAAATCTCCAATTGCAGTCTCCAGACACGAAGTCGAAACCCGCTTGGGATACTAAGCGAACAAAGTCGTGCAGATGCGGGTCGGCCGTTCAGGTAAAAAATAAAAAATGAAGCCTGAAGATGGTAAAAGTAAAATAAACGCACAGGCACACACACACACACACAGAGCACAGGCTTTCTCCACTCTGATATACAAAAGGTGATATCAAAGTCCACAGCAGAGACCAACAGAGAACGATGACCAGAGCGACCAGAGTGACAACAGAATCAACGGAGAGGAGTTGAGTGAGGGTGGTGGGCCTCGGGGTCGCCCGCGAGAAACAACACAAACCGGAATATCAAGAACGTTACCCGTCAAGATTGAGAAGCTCGGAAGGTTGAACTGGAAATAGAGTGAGCGAAGGGACAATGGTTCCGGATGGGAGGATCTGGGGATACGAACACTAATATAAGTATAAAGATGGCAACTGGGAGGAATAAGAAAAACAAAACCAAACAGAAGTCGGACTCGAACGTTGTGTTATGGGGAGGGGCAGGCAGGCAGGCAGACCTGGGTTTGGTGGAGGTCTAACAGAAGCGGTGGTCTTAGTAACAGGCAGGTCAGAAGTAGCGGCAAATAGGCAAGAAATGCAAGTAACAGCGCCTCAGAAGAAGAATAATAATCTCATAGCACACAGGCTCGGCATCTGCTAATCCATAGATCTGTTGAGGAAGGGAAAAACAGTTCCGTTTCTGCGAAACTTTTAACCCGATAGATTAATTGGTTCGTAGGTAGGTGGGTTATAATTAGCATGCACCCTGGCCACACATTGCCGTACGACATGTGGGCTCGACATGTCGTCGGAGGTGTGGTAAAAAAGGCTTAGGAGACTGACTAATAGACGGGCTATTGATCAAGAGGAGAAATATTCAAGGGCTGGTATCGAATCTATTCGCGCCATCCGCACGAGGGACGACATGGCATGACATGGATAGTACCTACGTACTTGCGAACAATACATACATACCTTTAGTAGAGAGTAAGTACTACAGAAAAGTAGCAGAAGCAGCAAAGCAAGCTAGGGCGGGAGCCTGAAAAACAAAATACAAAAATACCCAAAAAAAACTAAAAAAAAACTAAAAAAAAAGCCTGTATAAGTCTTGATTCTACGTATGCACCGTCTCCTTCGTTTCTTGACGAAAAACATCAGGTTTTGTTAGGACAGGTCTCTTCCCTGCTAGTTAGGTGAAACTCAGGCTTGGTGGCTACAATATTATTAATGCATGCGATAAATGTCGGATTATGAGACAGCTTGTTTCGTTTTCTTGATCAAACATCTTTCTTTTTGTTTTAAAGATAAAAAATAACTTCTCCACTTTCTTTTTTTTTTTTTTTTTTTTTTTTAAGTTTGGGTCTTAAAAACGCCCAATATGAATTTATTCGCTCGGAAAGGTATTTGTGTGCGATGTGGTCTCACAAACAAACGATGCCGCAGTGGGCTGGATCGGGTTGGTTTAGGCCGCGTGGAGTATACATATCTTAAATTTCGGCATTAATACTAATACAGCGTGCTTAAAATATTCCTCTCTGCTTCTGAGATCGGCCCGTCAGAAGCTCAAAAGGACAGGAAAACTCCGCTTCTTTGCCCAAGATGGGCCCTTGGAGCGTCGTCCAGGAACATAGGTCAAAACTCAGACAAGGCCGTCAAGCTTCCCTCTTTTGACGTTGTCGTTCCGTTAGTGTCGCTGTGCAAACGCGCATATGACCAAATAATGCATCGATAAGGAAGAGGTAGATGGACGATAGGAGACCCCCGCACGGGGAGCATGGCACAGTCATCTCAGATACGAGGAGATCACATTCACAAAAAAAATCGGTAGCCTGGGATTGAGCCAGCATTTCTTGTTCGTAATAAGCTTCACAAGTGTCAAGAAGTCTGGACGAGAATGGCATGCGTAAAAAGTAGGCATCAGGCAGATAGATATGTGGGGAAGGGCCAGACTGGATCGTCGCCAAACAGATGCATCACTTGAACAAGTGCAAGTGCGTCCTTTTGAATTTTATTTTATTTATTTTTTTATAATAGATCCAACTCTCTATAGTTACATTACAGCCCAAGTGGAATGGATGTTGAAGAAAAAAAGGAAGAAATGCAGCATGACGACTGACCTCGCACATCCATCTAGTCCACAAACATACCATCAACCATCCGGAGATGCCCTCTTGAAAGGAGTGGGTTTGCGACGGGACAAGCCTCCTCCCCCGGGGTCGACTTGAGCACAGGATCGACTAGTCTCCCGGCCTGATATTTTCCCATCCGAGCAAGAAAGCAAAACGGGCTTGCTTTTTTCTCTCGCTCTCCCTTGACTGCCAAGGTTTGGAGTCGTTAGCTTTAGATTTTCCTGGAACTCCGTTCCGCCACATGCGGACATCACACCTGCATGTGTGCTCTGGTCAATCCATAACGGCTGCGGGTAAGAAGGCACTCGAGGGGGGAGGATGGGATGCAAGCCCTCTCGGTTAGCGAGTTCTGCCCCGGGTGCAACTGAGATTTCGTTGAGAATCGAATCTAGCATGCTCTAAGCGACTACTCTCGCTCTGCCCAAAAGGCGCAAGCATACCCGGGAATCACGAACTGATGGCCGATGGGAGGTCAGGTTGCGGCATTTACAGACACGGACTGTCTGAGGTTGAGGTCACAAAGGGCTTGAGGGGCTTGCACTCACCAGAATTTGTAAATGGGGGCACAGGACGCAAAAACTCCGTGAGAATCGGCCAGAAGCTAGTTCTGTCACCATGGCGCACCAGCCCACCCCTGGCCAGCCAGACGATAACCGTCGTCCGGGTGGGGCTCTTGCGTTGTTTAGCGATCGACCTTCCTTAAAGTCGGGGAACTGCTTATAAAACATGCACTCCAGAAATATCAGGTATGCGGATATAGTTGACCCTATATTGACGGACCTCAGTCGTATGCCTCTCGCCAGATCGAAAAGAAAAACCCCACCAACTCCATGAAATATGAAATTAAAAGCTGGCTTGCAGAGGCCATAGCCATCCAGCAGCACACGGAGAAGGAGGTCTGCTTAACCCCGATTCGCAGGTATTCGCAAGAGTCTTTGTCTAAAGAGATCCCGTGTTCTCGTTTAAGGTCACAGTGGCGATATCATACGTCTCTCTAAATGGAAGGAGGAGGCATTCTCTATCGTTCCAGGCAGACAGAAAAGCTTAAGGTGTCCCCAAATTTTGGGATTTCTAACCTTCTCCTTACAAGACTTGAAATCAAGCCAGCTGGCCGAAAGACCCGATATTCCTTTTTTGACAAATTCCGAAAGTATCATTCGAGATAAAATAACATAAACAAACGCGGAAAAAATAAAAATAAAACTCCTCCTCCTAATCTGATATATTGTTTTTTCTCTTGTTGTTCCAATCCGTTATGCGTCTGGACTCGCATTCGAACACCCTCATTTAAGACGGGTACATGTAGATACTTCCATCCGAGAGCCCAATCATACGAGCTACGGTAGGCATGAAGACTTCGTTGCCGATACCCATCTAGCAGGGGAGCCCTTGAAAACCCTGAATCGAGGGACGGAACGAAGTCTCACAATATTTGCTGATAGGTCCTCGATTGCTTGCATTGAATGTTCAACGAACCTGGTCATGGGATGCCCGAACCCATTTTACGTCCGAATAATTTTCTCGTTTGGAGAGTAGAAGCCGCTTCGCTTTGCATTGCATACCTACTGTCGGTCACAACTCGGCTGTTTTAGTCGGCCAGATCGTGCGCGCTCGTAGCTCGGAGTTTTTGGCCTCGCACTCGAAGCCTCCTGTCTAATATTAACACACCTACCTGCATCCCTTTTCCCTTCGCATTCGTCGATCGTATGCAAGTCTAATCGTGTTGGAAACCTGGTCTGGAATTCAATTTATTGGCCTGTGTGAGGTTTATTCTTGGTTTCCCGCTGCAAAGATTTTCCTGAGGGGATGAGAGGCCGCATGCCCTGATCCCAGCAAAGATCATAACAGGGAAAAAAAAAAAAAAAAAAAGGATAAATTTCTCAAATACAAACAAACAGACTTTTGGGTGTGAAACGGACCGGGAAACGCGAAGATTCTTTTCCGTGGAGCAGTTCGGTAAGTGAGAGACGGATAGCATCATCTTGGATCGTGATCACCCGAGTTAACGCTGCTCGGTGGTTGTTGACGGCTACCTTCTCTACATGGCCAAAAGTTGGGACAAAAAAAAAATATTCAGCCGCCGTTTCTTCCGTTACGTATGTTGATACGGGCAAGGATGTCCTTGTGTGTTTTTAACAGTCAGCAAACTAACCCGATGCACTATAGTTAGTTCCCTTTATTATTGCTGTTGGGCCGTATAATGCCCAATTCCCGTACCATGGCAGGAAACTGAACATGGATCGATGATATCCACGCAGCTGCAACCTTTACAACTCAAAAAAAAAAAAAATATTTAACCGTTAAGTGTATATAATTACTGGCCTGGCAGTACTGTGCAGGAGCCAAATAGAATGTTCCTCTAGCAAGGCATGGATTGAAGGGATATTATCTCCGGATAGTTGCTAAAAAGTCTGCCTTTCGAATACCGGGTAAGGTGCTATAGACATGGTTCCTCATAACAAACTTATGTCTTCCCGGGATTCGAGGCTAATTTCATACCAGTTATTGACATTTTATTTCCCCACATGCGTATTCCAGCCGCCGAGGCCAGACGTAACTAGTTAAATTTGGCTCGTTCGGGATTGTTTCCTTATGTCTGGGACCGTAAGTACGCCCGCTTTGCCTCTGCACCGCATCGTTATTCCGAAGAACAACAAACCATCGTGTTTACGGCGCATCACATAATATATTTATACGAATTTAAATTCCCTATATTTGTACAAGAAGGGGATGGGAGTGGATGCTGAAGAGGGCGGCCTAGAATGTCTTTAATATATGTAAATAGGCAATATATCTGTCTATTTAGGAAAAATGTGGCATGTCATGAACCAGGAATTTCTCATTTCTCCTTGCTTCGCTGTCTACTGCGTCGATATTCAGCGTTTCCCCCACCTTTCCTCCTCCCGTTCTCTTTCGACTCGCCTCTCTCGTTCCGCAGCTGTCTCCTCATCCTCGTATCTGGTTGAATGCCGCCTAGACGACCGGGAGCTCTTCTGCTTTCGCTCTGATTCGTCACCATGTCTGTCGCTTTTATCCTCATCATCCCCACGACTCCGTTTGTGATGTCCATGGCTCCGGTGTCTGCTTCTCGAACGTTTGCGGGATTTCTTGTCGCTTTCTCTTCTCCTATCGTCCCGGCTGCTGTCCTTCTCCTTCCTTCGATCGTCACCATCCTTGTCTCGGTCTCGGTGTCTGGATCGAGACTCCGTCTCCAGAGCCTTCTCCGTCTCCTTTGCATCAACGTCTTTGCCCTCGTCTCTATCTTTGTTGTCTCTACGATCTCTACTGCGACTCTTTGAGCGGTCCCGACGATGCCTGTGCGATGAGCTCTTATGACTGCGGTGAGAACGTCCCGACTCTTTCTCTCTCCTATCCTTTTCCCTATCCCTATCTTTCTCCCTATCACCATCTCGATGCCTCTTGCGATCCCTAGATCTTGAGCGTGATCTGTCGCGAGAAGCCCCTCTACTAGCGCGTGGACTGGAACTTCGCTTGCGTGATCGACTTCTATGGTGCCGGTGTTTTCGTGTTCTGGATCGAGATCGGGAACGACTCCGTCGTTTCTCTTTGTCATTTTGCTCCTGATCTTTTCGAGATTCGATGGGCGAGTATTGGGTATCATCGATTCGGGACTGCCGCCTCGATGCACTGTCGTGGTCAGTATCTGGACCAGCTGTCGGGCCGTTTTTTCCAGATGATGTTATTGAACCGGTCCGTAGATGATTTCCAGACACGTCATCACTTATTGACAGAAAATATATTGTTAGACACGGAAATCACCGGAGTAATTAGTATCAAAAGCACTTTGTGCACTCACCTCCCGGAGATTTGGGTCTGGTGGTAACCGCCTCTGCTCATACCGCCGTAGAAACTGCCACGCCCTCTCCCTCTCCCTCTCTCACTTCGTTCTCTCATCGCCCTTGGACCAGTTGGTGCACCTATAACTCCTGGTACTGGAGCCTGTTGTTGCTGTTCTACATCTCCAGATAGATTTTGACCAACGGAATTTTGGGATTGGTGCTTAACTACACTAGCGGGTGCATCGGCGGAGTCGAGGTTTGGTTTATCAACAGAATCGCTCTTGATATCAATCGACGAGATGGCATTTGTAGCACCATTGGTTTCACTAGTCATGCTGGTTTGGGAACCCTTATTATCGGAAGTTTCAGGTGATACTTCGTCCACGAGGACCTTCTCCGAATTCTCGTCTCTATCTTTAGCGTTGACTTGCAAAGCAACTTGTTCACCACCAGTGGATGCTTGTTCCGAGCTTGTACCATTGGTACCATGAATATTAGAAGCATCGTTACCAGGGCCAGACTGCTGCACCTGTGGATCGAAATTTCTGTTGCCGCTGCTGTTGTTGTTGCCACTTCGCGGACCAGATCCTCCAAACTGCTGCTGTGGTCCGCCAAAGTTCCCACGCATATTCTGGTTCGAAAAATTACGGTACTGGTTGTGGTGGTAGCCACGAGACTGGAATTGTTGATGAGGCATCATGTGATTCTGTTGGGACTGATGATTTCCATATGATTGGTGATTATATCCACCTGCACCGGGATAGAAACCAGCATTCATGCCAGAAGAACTGAAGTTCGCGCCATCCATTCCATTCTGCATATTCCAACCGTTTCCCCAATTGCCTTGTCCCTGCTGCATCCCCATACTAGAGTTCCCAAAGCTTCCTTGACCGTATCCTGAATATCCCATGCCCATATTTCCCATCCCGCCAAAGCCGTCCGGGAAAGATTGAATTCCGTTGAACGAGTTCATATTGCCTGATTGATCTGGGAGTTGGTTAATATCTTAGACTATATCAATGTTTATATTCTGGATATTCGACTTACCCATCATGTTTTGCATGCCATTGCCCCAGCCACCTTGCATGTTGTACCCAGAGGACTGATCGTAGCCGTTCCAACCCGCATTGTACCCTTGATACTGGCCATTTTGGTCCGAATACTGGTTCATGCCCTGCTGGTTGTTCCAAAATCCACCTTGGTTTTGACTATTCATATCACTGCCTCCTTGATCCTGTGGGATTTGCGATATATCTCCTGCGCCATTTTGTCCCTTTTCTAGGACACTCGAGCCGTTCTGCTCCCCCACCTTAATATAAAGTTAGCATAGTTGTTGAAAAATGCCATTGAAGAACAGAAAGACCATACTTTGCTATTGTCTTTTTCTTCTAGAGCTTCTTTTACGCCGTTGGCTCGATCAGAATCAACAGGTACCGACACCTGTCTTGAGGGTTCTGGCGATTTAGAGGTAACAGGTGCCTCTGTAGGTTTCTCAATTGGCATTTCCGGGGCCGGCGTGGGCTCCTTTTTCACCTTTAATAACGAGCCGTATTTCTTTTCTGCCGTGCGTAGGAAGATAGTAACGGTTGTTCTGAGAGAAGAATGCGTCTTACATTCATCAGCATTGAGTGGAGTATGATCGCAGATCTTGCAGACAGTAGGGAGAGTCGATTGGCCTGTATCTTGTTAGCGAGTGACAGACAAGCTAATCGGGTGTAACAAAGGTCGTACAGTTGCCACATATTGATTGTTCGCAGCATGGTAGTCGGTAAGCGTCTTGTGCAAGGTTGTTGCACATGGAACATCGCAAGCGGACCGGAATCTCTTCCAGTGGAATCGCAAGGCTATCACATATTGCTGTTAGCATTCGAGAATAAAATACATCTGGAATAGTATCGGTTTATCATACTTCGACGCCATTTTATGATAAGTCGAACGAGAAGTGCGTGTTTGACTGAAATTTTGAGTATTTCGAGTTACTTGGATGAGTGTTTCGAGGTCATTCCGGATAGACAACCGGCGCGTGCTCGATTAAGGTATTGTCGAATCGGATCGTAATTGGTTTGTTATATTATTAATTCGATGCCATTGGGGTTTACGGAGTTGATATCAGAAACTTTTGATTGCCGTTTATTATATGAAGCCGTGATGATGGTTGATGCGAAGATGATGATGATGATAATGATGATCTAATGTAAAAAAATTCGTTAGAATTTAGAGGTCGGCAGAGTGCGTGAGGGGCCTGACCGAAAAAAGGTTTTCTGAAGGAAATTCGTGACGGAATACTAGGCCCAAAACACCGCTAAAGAAGGAAGTCGTATCAAAAAAGACAGGATAGATGCAGCATTGGGGGCCAAACAAAGATCGAGGGGCCAGATTGGAGTTAAGCTACCTTTCAGTCGTGAGAAAGATCGCGAGGTGGAAGCTGAGATGAACTGACGTTGGGAGAAGGTTGCCGTCTGATGAACTTTTTGCCTTTGCCAATTAATTTTTTCTGCGACATCACTAAAACGCGTCAACGAACAAACGCGGAAACACAACCCATACCGCCCCGCAAATTAGATTTCAATATATTTTAGATTGATTAATCTGTGGAAGGTATGGATGGTAGAATGATGCATACGTGCAGATAATATTTGCTACAGAGTGGCTGCTTTAGTCTTTCTAGCTCCCAAGGCAGGTCATGTGCACCCAGCTAGGGTTTCGAGATTCGCGACTCGTATCGATGAAGACAAATGTAAATGCCGAAACTTGACTAGAAGATGAGCCTACCCCCAAGGCACCTCTCAGCTTCTCCGTCAGAGCAAAGCAGGCTTCGGACAATCTAATTATATATATAACAATGCTGCGCTAAAGGCCTGAGATCGAAGTATCTTCTAGGATTCTGCGGACGTCGGACTACCTCGGTCTCGCTTTGTACATTACCATTCCCAACCAACCTCCGACAGCTCGCTAGTTCACACCGTGCAATCGGATCCAGCCAGATCGCTCATATACTATTTTTATATTATTATGCATAGAGTTCTCGGTGTTGTGTCATGGCTAGATTGCCTTGTCTTTGTTATCTTTCTTACTCCCCAGCTTCTTTTTGACCCTCATGCTGGAATTACCAAAGTCATCCCGTGGCTCTTTACCGCCATTCCATACTTCAGTAAGACAATATACCCCAAAATCCACGCACCTACAACGCACTTTTATTTGTTGTATTTTTTGCCCACTCTGCTAGATCAATTAAAGCCTGAATTGGTCTCGTTCCCAGTCTACACCAAGCAAAACAGTTGGTACTAATATCTTTCAAGTATTCGAATTACCATTTTCTCTTATTAGGGATCGTCTTTTTACATCTTACGAGCACCGTCATAATCTAACCAAAAATTCAACACTATTTCAGGAGCTAGTCCTTCGTCTAGTTAGATATGCTTTTGCGAACCTGCCATCCGATATTGCACGAGTGTTCTTTAAACGAGAGGTTGCCTTACCATTCTATAGATTTCGATTGCTGAGACATGGGTTATGGCCTCAAAAACCAGTTTCTTGGGAGCCAGAAGAAATAAACCGAAATAATATTCGGGGGATCTGGGTGAAATCACGTCTAGACTGTGATCCTGATATCGCATTATATTACATACATGGTAAGTGCTCCATTAATCTACAACCATTTCAAAACTTCTAGTTATAACGTTACTATAACTGTGGCCGTACCTAACTGCTTACCCAATATCCCGGCGTGTCTGATTCTCGCAGGGGGTGGATTTACTATGGGTTCTCCATACTTTTATCTTGAGTTTCTGGTCACCTGGGCGTCAAAACTCACAGATGCAGGGTTCAAGAATCCAGGCATATTTGCTCTTGATTACACTCTCGTACCGGATGGAAAATTTCCCACACAGCTAGATGAGGCATACCGAGGGTACCAGATTTTACATGAACTCGCTGAAACGGCGGAGCTGGTGATATGTGGTGATAGCGCTGGAGGTAATATCGCCCTCAGCTTGATGCTACTTCTCGCCCGGCCTCGGCAAAACGGCCAGGAAATCGATAAGACTCTCAAGAGACCGAGCTATGCCACCTTGATGTCTCCATGGACTCTTCTCGTGTCCCCGGAGAATCGAAATACGGATGGTGACTTTCTTGACGCTTATCAATTACATGCTTATGGTGCATCTTATGCGAACTCTGGGGACACCAGCGACCCTTATAAGTCCCCTGGCTCATGCAAAGATCTGAAATGGTGGGAGGATGCTCTCCCTGCCCATGGTATACATATAATATACGGAAACAGAGAGGTGTTCGCGGCAGGGATCAAATCCTTGATATCACAAATCAAAAGGATAAAAACTGTGCGACTACGAGCGACAGAGAAAGCGGCAGTGCATGTCTGGCCAGTTGTTCAGCTGTTCATCGGCGCGAGTATGAAGGAACGCGAGGAAGGTGTAGATATTATGGCGAGAGCTATAGCTGAATCCCTTGCTTTGAAAATACCCACCTAAAGTATTTTGCACAACCGAGTTGATTTAAATATAACCAGGTGCATATCAGTTTGCAATTCGTTGTCCATAAATGCATTCCAGCCGTATAATTTGAGAAAAGGTGTATTAGAATGAGTGATAAATATATATATCCTCTTTTGGATGGGGTTAAACCAAACCGACTGTGGCATGCCGTCCCTCAGCAGTGAAATACATTTGCCTTGAAGGTGGAGTCCTCAAGTGTTGCTGTCTCCACTTATAAAATCCAGTGCAGTCCCACCAAAAAAATGAAATGAAAACGACTGAGGCTTTTTTAGATTCTTAAGATTGGAAACCCCGCTCTGGAGCTAGATCTCTCCATCTGATGATTGTTTAAAAGACCACGAACTGAGACGTGAGTCCCACGTGGAGGAGCACCGGACTGGAAGACCGGTAATTTTTGAGGAAGCTGCTACTTCGCTTGATAAGCCGCTTACAAGAGACAGACGGAAACAGCTGGTGTCGGCAATCTGCTAGGATGAAGAGCCCTTTCGGCTCCGGAACTTAAAGCTTGACTTGGCAATGCGCTAGCTCTTGAGGATACTTTACACAGAACGAACGGGCCAAGCTAACGACAGGGCAAGCTGTCTCGATCTCTCTCAGTCTGCTTTCAACCCTACAAGCCCCGACGGTTCCCACGAAAGTGCCGGTTCGAAAATACGAGTGGCCGGCAGAGCTCAGTCAGCTGCGAGAGCCTCAGAGACTGCCAGCGCCTGTGAGAGAGACGTCGTTATCGTGGCCTGGGTTGCCCCTTCTATCGCGAACCGAGTCTCCAACACAACCGTCGACCCAACCGCCGCCCCTTCGCCGTAGTGAACACTTCCACCAAGAGCCGCGGCGGGCTTCTTTTTATGTTTCCCTTGGATGGGGGAACATTGTATCCGGATAGATGTCATCGCGGGAACTGCTTCTCCGATTCTTCCAAAGTGATCATTTTAACAATGACCCCTTCCTAGCTGTGGCATATCTCCAGTGCGTCCAATGCTCCCCACTCGAGCATAAACGTCCCAGATTACACTAACAAGATGACGTTACAGACGGTATCCGAATCAAATCGGTATCCATCACTACCTCTGTCATAAGTTGCGTCAGTTTAGTTATGAGCAAATAGAGTTCTATATACCCCAGCTATGCCATTTGCTCGTCAGCATCAATGACATTGAGAGTGTGGCTCTGGAGGAGTTTGTGGTGGAACTGTGTGAGAAGAATGCACATGGTGCCCTCATAGTCTGTCCCACTGCCAACTTTTATTACCTCATCACTGCTGATTGCTTTGTTCAATGCAGACATTCTGGCTCTTCCAGACCCACCTACATGATCTGGCCAAGGACCCTCAATCCAATGCTTTCAAAGTACGTCCTACCATCAGAACTTACTAAACAAAAAAGAGGATTCAATACTAAGCATTCGTTGTGTAGACGTGCCGGAGGATATATAATAAAATACAGCATATTGTTTTCGGGTCATCCCGTGTGGGGGAGCGAGACCCGATCCAGAATAATGTCGTCCCGGTTACTATACTGGCAAGTCTCGTCCTTGCCGGTATTGCCATGCCCCTTCTACCCGCATACGCAGGACCGATAGCTATTGCCCAAGCCAGAAAACAGCCAAGGCCCGAACTTACAATCTCAGAAACACCTTTGGCATCGCCTAGGCTGGGTAGAAGCAAGACAGTTGGTGCTTCAACCTCCGGATCAATCCGGTCGAGGAGACGGCGAGGGGAGGGATCCCAATCGACGTCGAAAATCGCCCTGGCGCGGACCGAACCCACAAGCCCGGACCAAGAGCTTACACCGAAGTCTGGCAAATCAATCCCTCCTTCCCCTATACGGACTTCATCAGCAAGTGACCCCCGCCGTCAATCTTATAAGCAATCGTCAAAAACGCTCGAGGTTGGACCTATTCCTTCAAATTCAACATCGATGCCAGATCTGAGATTGTCAAATACCGAAGAATTAGAATTGATGTCCCCTCCACCGAGGAAAAGAGAGAGCAAGCACTCACGGTCCCGGTCGAAGAAATCTCTAGAGCTGACCGATAAGCAGAAAATTCATCTTTTACGAAAGAATTACTTTCATAGCGAAACCCAGTTTCTATCTGCATTAGAAGGGATATCGAACAAACTAATCCCCGTCCCGAAACCTGCAAGACTCAGCGCTTTACGAGCTGAACTAGCGCTTCTCAACAACGATCTTCCAGCAGAAGTTGATATTCCTGTTATTCTGCCCTGTATATCGGAATCGGCTTCTACCGAAGGCCGTAGCACATCCCACCACCGAATCGTTAGGATAAGCCCCGCCGAAGCTACTGTCTTAAACAGTGCAGAAAGAGTGCCATACTTGATCATGGTCGAAGTGCTGCTAAATGACTTTGATTTTGACCCTAACAGCAAAGCGAATCAGACCATTATATTAGCGCAAAGCATGGAGGATGCAAAGTCAAAAAGACGGATTTTTGACCTCTCGGATGCTACTAGGGTAGCACAGCGGGACGAACGATCGACCGACAACCCTGATAGTGTCTATGAGCCTGCCATGGGGGATATAAGCAACTCGCCAATGATGGGTGCTTATGGATTTGACGATACACCTCGCCCGAGTGTTGAACCTACTTCTGCACCAAAAGGTTCTGTGCCACCTGTTCCAAGACTTTCCAGTGGTGCTACAACGTTGTCATCTGCATCTTCCATAGTGACCCCTAGATCATCTGGTCCTGATGGTCGATCCGAAAGTCCAGTGCCCAGGCGCCAGACACCGTTTACACCATCGAAGGCAGACCAAGCAGAACTATCCGCCCTCGCCACGCATATGCGTACAGCGGCTCATATGCTATCACAATTAGATGCGAGTAGCTCGAAAAGACCGAAGGACGAAGTATCTGCTATAAAAGCAAAGATCATTGCGAGCATGCAGGCCCTAGAGGAGCAGAGTTTCTTTGTTGAGGAACCGAATGCGACTTTTGAGAGTATGATGGATGCTAAAGCCGCAACAGAGGCTGTGGAGGCACTCTCAGCAGCTGAGGGGTCTACCGAAAAGATACGTACTGAAGCCGGAGAAGCTAGAATGGAGAATGATTCGAAAACGGCCGGTATTGCAAGGAGAGGGGATAAAGATGATCCGAGTGCAGCAACGTTCGGAGAAGAGTGGAAAGCGAAGAAAGAGCGTATACGCAAGTCATCGCCATACGGCTTATATAAGAACTGGGATCTCTTGAGCGTTATTGTCAAAACAGGTGGCGATCTTCGGCAGGAGATGTTCGCTTGTCAGTTGATTCAATTTTGTGGAAGAGTTTGGGAGAATGCGAAAGTTGATGTCTGGGTCCGAACGATGAGAATTCTAGTCACTGGCGAGGTGAGACTGTTAAATTTTGATTTAAGTTATCAAGAAAGCGTACTAAGCAGATTTCCTGATTCAGTCTTCTGGCCTCATTGAAACGATAACCAATGGTGTATCTCTGCACTCCCTCAAACGAAGTTTGACTCTTGCTTCTATGAGTGCGGGGAAGAACCCTAGGGGAAAATTTGCTACACTTAAGGACCATTGGCAAAAAGTAAGAGTAAACGCCTATAAAACCTATATATTATGATATTGACAAAGTTAGACCTTCGGGGAGCCAGAATCTCAACCGTACAGGGACGCCCTCGACGCCTTCACAAAGTCACTTGCTGCATATTCCATGATTTGTTATGTCCTCCAGTTAAAAGACCGACATAACGGTAACATTCTTGTTGATAACGAAGGCCGTGAGTATACACATTCTGAAAATCATTGATCAGAAATTGGCAACTAATGATGGGGAAGATATTATACATATCGACTTCGGTTTCCTTCTGTCTAATTCTCCAGGGTCGCTCGGATTCGAGGCTGCTCCGTTTAAACTTCCCTATGAATACGTTGATCTGATGGGGGGTGTGCAGTCGGAACAATTTGCGCTCTTCAAAACATTGTGTAAAAAGGCATTTCAGGGTATGTTCGCAACCAATCCGCCAAATAGTTTTATCTAGAACTAACATCAAACCTTAAAACAGCTCTCAGAAAGTCTGCTGATAATCTTATCATGATGGTTGAAATAATGGGCAAGGAATCAGCAATGCCTTGCTTTGGAGTGGGTGTCGTCCAGGTCGTGGGTGCTCTAAGAGCTAGGTTTCAGCTCCAGCTTAGCCAGGATGAGGCGGAAGCATTTGTTGAAAATGATATAATTGCGAAAAGCATTGGAAGGTATGTTAAAAACTGTTTTATGGTTCGAAGCTACAGATACCTAACTATTTTGTGGCAAAATAGTTACTACACTCGCATGTACGATACCTTCCAGTATCGGACACAAGGTATATATTGAGTGACTGCTAGTGCCTCCGCAATTTCTATACTATTGGGTAAGATTACACTGTATATGTGGACATAGACCTATCGATGTTAGCATTGAAGGCGTTTTTTCTCCTTTCTTTTCTCTTTCCTTATATATTGCACTCATATTTTCCCCCTTCCTAGCATATTCCAATGACAAAAAAGCTTCCCACTTCTTGTAAGCGCGGGTAAGCAATTGTATATAGACTCGCATCATGCAATTTACAGTTAATTAGTTTGAAGTATTTCCCTCTACCAATTTACCAGGCTGAAGTACTAGTACAGATTGTACTACCTTTGATGTTTGGTGCATCTAATTAATGAATCCAGCTAGACCGCTCCATCCATCTAAATGGGCTTCGGATGATTCCTATATGGGAATGCCATTCTTCGTGATCGTGTTTAGGATGACGATTCACGGTTCGCAGGAGACCGACGCCTTATAGCTGTGGCAAAACAATTGATAACCAGCTATCCAAAATTCAATTCGTGCTTAACCTTCGCCTAAAATACTTCATGCTTTGGATGCGGGTTTTCAATGTGGGGGCATGTGCTAGACAGCACTGTGAAATGGATACCCTTGCCACCACCCAACCATCGATTTTTGCCAAGACAGGATCTCTCTGAGCTTAGTTATCGATCGGGTCTCGATCGCAACTCCACCTAAACGCGCAACACGAACCGATCCAACGTCATCAGGGGCTGCGTGTGACCTGCGACACAGCGCAAGGAACGGACGGTTCCGGACGTGGAGGGCACACGACTCACCTGGTCTTGCCTACATATACGATACATATCCTCGTGCCTTCTTATCAGCATCAACCCCACCATTCCCCCGTATATACATACACTTGTCGAGATGGATAGAATACGAGATGTGTTTCGAACGCGGAAGGCCCGATCCACGGTGCCGGTAGAATACACGCCGCTAGAAGACGAGGCTGGCGACCTAGACCTTGACGGAGATGGGTACGATCCGCCGTCGATGACCTCGTCAACGGTCTTGCTTTCGCCGCGGGTAACCAGAACGTTTTCGAGTTCGCAGCAGACATCATGGTTTGATTATACGGTCTTCCTGATGCTCGGTGTGGCAATGCTGTGGGCTTGGAACTGTTTTCTTGCGGCTGCTGCGTGAGTATCTTTGGTGGAATCATGATCGAAGTAGGAGGGTTTGCTAACTCGAAATTTATGAGATGCAGGTACTTTCAGATGCGGTTCAAAGATAGCGAAGCGATCCTTAATACATTCCAGTCGTCCATCATGACAGTTTCGACCGTCACCACACTAGTTGTAACACTCGCCCTTGCCCATATCCAAAAGACGGCACACTACCCTTACCGTATAATGTGCGCCCTCGTTATAAATATCGTGGTTTTCACACTTTTCGCCCTCTCTACGGTCATCTTTACTGATATCTCAGCTGGAGTCTACCTCGCCTTTACTCTTCTCATGGTCCTTGGAACAGCCATCTCTGCAGGATTCTTTCAGAATGGTCTATTCTCCTATGTTGGTGCCTTCGGACCTATATACGCACAGGCGGTGATGTCTGGTCAAGCTGTGGCTGGCGTGCTACCAGCTATCGCCCAGATGATTAGCGTCCTCGCTGTCCCACCCAAAGCTCCGGAAAGTCAACAAGACAAAACTGCGTCCGCATCCCCAAAATCCGCCTTTTTATACTTCTTAACAGCCACGGTCGTATCTGGAGCCGCGCTATTTCTCTTCTTCGGCCTTCTATCCCGCCACCGTGACAAAAGCCATTTGGGCCACCCGATCGTAGAGGAACTTTCCGAACCTGGTGCTATCCTGCCTAAGAAGAACCTTTCGCTATTGGAATTGCTCAAGAAACTACCACTCCCAGCTTATACCGTATTCTTCACATTTTCTGTAACCATGGTTTTCCCGGTATTCACACAGGCCACTTTTTCTGTGAACAGTACGCCATCATCTGTGCTCTCCAGGCCCGAAGTCTTCATCCCTTTCTCCTTCTTAATCTGGAACTCGGGCGACTTGCTAGGTCGTATTCTATGCGGATTTCCAAAACTTACGTGTGCCAACCCAACAATACTCGCTATTCTATCAACCGCGAGAGTAGCTTGGTTGCCACTTTACTTTTTATGTAACATCAAGGGACGGGGGGCGAAAGTTGACAGCGATGTGTTTTACGAACTTGTACAGTTCACGTTTGGTTTGACTAATGGGTACGTGGGTAGTAACACCATGATGATGGCGCCAGGGCTTGTAGATGCGGATGAAATTGCCGCTGCAGGTGGGTTTATGGGACTTTGTCTGGTTGCTGGTTTAGCTGCTGGTAGTACTGCAAGTTTTTTGCTGAGCGTTTAAGTTTTCTTTGGCTATTCTTTTGATTATTTTACGATGTCAGACTGCGGATCGGGGTCTTATTTATTTCTTAGTTTTCTCCTGCGATTCTTCATTTGCTATTTTCCTTCCATTTTTGCATGGGATACCAGTTTGGATTTTGGGACCCTCGATACCTGCAATCATCTAGATTATGATATATAATGGCGTTTTCAGAGGGCGGTGGGAGATTCTGTTTAGGGTATGCATGTATAACAGCAACTATATATTCTTTAATAGAAACGTCGAGAGATTTCATTGCTTTATACAATTATACTACGACTTTTTGATAGTGGCAGGATGCCCATCTTCAATTTGCGTTTACGAATAAGCTAGCTAGCTAAACTCACCAGTGTAGTTTTTTGCCACAATTTTAATGATATATCCTTGTTACTCTTAATCGACCTCGTCTACCAAAGGATTATACTCTTCTTCTTCTTCTTCCTTGATGGGCTCTTGCGCTAATGAAGACTGCTTTCCTTTATCTTTCTTTTCTGCCTCTAGTTCGGCAAGCTTGGCTTGTCCTTCCTCTGTCGTAGAGTCAATGATTTCTTCGATAAGACTCAACATGCCGCTCTATAATTCAACAGTTAGTAGCCTTTACCATGGGATAGATCTGTAGTTTTGTTGTCAACGTACCTCACTCAGTTTTCCAACAATCTCTTCAGCTTCATCCACTGACATTTTGCCCAAAACAACGTTAATTTTTTCCAAGTCTTTAGTTTCAAGAGCTCTGCGGAATCCTGGTGGAAAGCTGTCAAAGATCTGACGAGCCTTTTGTTGCTCGGGGTCAGTTGAATCCTTGGGAGGGATTTCAATATAAATCTGCTGTCCCGGATCGACAGCGTGTAACTGGATCTGTTCAACCTCCTTTGGTCCACTGGCTCTTTCCTTTGCAATCTCAGCTGCTCTCGTTCTAATCTTGTAGGCGGTGTCGTTGACATCGTCAAAGAACGCTTTCCGGGCAGTGTGGTTTTGGGTGGTAATCCTCTTGAAGAACATCTGAACCGCATTTGAGCTGCCGCCAAGCTGTCTGCAATACTGTAGCAGGAGAGCTTGGTGGACATACTGTTTAGCTAGGTCATCCTTCTTGTCGATTTGCGCGTTGAATGCTTCGATGAGTAATCCGTCAGACTCCCGTTCCGCTAAGACCGCTGGATTTCTGGCAATAAATTCCGCACTAGCTCGTAGTTCCGTAGCCTTGATCTTGCCAAAGTCCTGGCCCAGCTTTGTAGCATGATGTTCTTTGTCGAATTCGGCGTCTTCGTCGGTCTCCTCCTCATCCACGTCCGCCTCCGCGCCAGAAGACATTGACTCATTCCCGCTAGCTTTGACAGGAGAGTTTAGAAGCTCCACCGTTTCAGCTTTTGGTTTGGTTACCTTCGTCTTTGATGGCTCGGGGGCTGGAGGGGGTGCCGGTTCCGCCTTTGCGACGTGCGTAGTATTGAATCCATCCCGTAAACCCTGGGAGGTAATCTTCCTCGCATCTTCACGTTCCATCTTCTCCAGCTCAGCTTTACTTGCTGCATTCCTTGTAGCTAATTCGTTCTTGAATGTCGACAAACCCTCCTCAAATGCCTTCCACCGATCCGCAGCGGTCTTAGGAATTTCTTGAGATACTCTATCCGCCAACTTGGCCAACATATCACCATAAGTTGGCGCATTGGGATCGGGCTTTCCGGAGACCGGTGCCTTCTGCAGATCCTCGGGGGTAGTACTATCCAACATCGTTTGTAGGACAAACTCCTCAGGTGTGCCATCTTTATTCTCACTCTTCTCGATGTGAGACTTTAAAGCATTGTGCAGAGTCTCAATACGGGAGAGCAAGCGATCATTCATGGTATGCTCGTGCTTCCGGTTTTCTTTTTCGCGGGCCCGCATTTCGCGCTTCTCGTGGATATCCTGCTGCTTCCAGCGGATGAAGGAGCGCTTGTCGACATTCGGGTGAACTTCGACATCCGAGTCGTCGGACAACTCGAGGTTATCCCATTTACTGTAGTCGATAACCATGTTGATGTATCCGCTCGGGTTCGAATGATGGTAATAAACGAGGATGGCGGTGGCCGGAAGGATACAAAGAGCTTTGGATACAAGTACTTACTTGGTGTATGTTGTTGGATCGAAGCTTCTCGACATGTTTGCGTTGGCGGGGCACAGCGGGGTGTGTTCGGCTCATCGAAATTAGACGGCAGCCAAGCATCAGAATCGAGCAGGCCTGGATCCGGACTGACCTTTTGGAACCGCTCGCGTCGGAAATTATACGACCTTCTGTATAATAGTAATATCGGCATCCCATGCAGGCTGCCTTTCTCAGGTCCATACTTCCTCGGCAATTACCTTGATCCTCTGAGAAACCACATCACACGTATCCAGCCAGGTGAGCGTCGTCCCCGGCTTCCGGGACAGAGCCTTTGGTTGTTACTATCAATCTCGCTAACCTTCTTGCCCCAAACCTCCCAGCGCCGATGCCGTCACCGCCAACTCGGATTTAACACTTTAGCTTTTTCAATCGAGTTTGAGCTTCAGAGGATGTCCAAGCAGCGCGAATCGATTGTCCGATGATCCAGCCCTCAGATACCGCCCCTCTTTACTAGTCAGTACTTCTGTTCACGAAACCCTCGTCTTCTGTCGAATCCTTTACTTACTTTGTATTTTCGGATTGCCAGTATCCCCCATCCATAATACTGTGCCGCTGCTCTGGCGCTCATAGCAGCAAGCTTTCATGCTTCTGGTACCACGTCCGCTCGCGGGATGCATTCTGCATGCCTCCAAATCTCCACTCTTCTCATCACAATGCTCATTTAAGTCGTTAATATCACCTCTCAACCGCACGATACAGCGTCCGACACTTGCCGGTCGAGTTGTTGGACGCCAATCGCCTATCCGTCTTCTGAGTACGTTCAATGGTAGTCGGGCTCCGGCTAGTCGCCGAAAAGAGGGTCAACTGCTTCAGTTTATCGATTTCAGTAAAAAGTCTCCCGTATTCAGGCATTCTGTTAGGTTACTCTCAACATCTCCCAAGAAGAACGATGCTTCGAAGGAACCTGCAGAGGCAAAAGATCAATTCCTCGACCCAAACTCCAAGGATAGCAAAGCAGATTTTGGACGATCCGAAAAGGCAAGCAAAGCGGCTCAGGTCAATCTTAGTGCAAGGTTACGCAAGGATCCCGGTACAGTCGGTGGATTTTCGGGTTTTGGAGAGATATGGCGATTGCTAAAGATCGCGAGACCGGAAGCGAAATGGCTTGGAGGTATAACTATCACTGTTGCCGGCGACGGTCGAAGTTGCCCTTGAAATACACTAATGTTAGCATGGTGACATAGTTGCCTTTTGCTTCCTGCTCATATCCTCGGCTATCTCTATGTCAATACCGTAAGTTAGCCTCTCGTCTTTGAGGCGTATTGTTTCACTAAGTAATGAACCTTAGGTTCTCGATTGGAAAAATTCTGGATGCTGCTACACAAAACACTGGTACTGGGACTCTATTTGGTCTTCCAATGAACCAATTCTACGTTGCCCTTGGAGGAGGTACATTGCACCCTACATATTATCAATATCTGAAAGAAACGAACTGACATAAGATACAAACAGTTCTTTGTATTGGTGCAATGGCAAACTACGGGCGTATAATCCTCCTCCGTGTCGTCGGAGAGCGTATAGTCACTCGCCTTCGAAGTCAACTATATAAACGTACATACACCCAAGATGCCGAGTTCTTTGATGCCAACCGCGTTGGTGACCTCATCTCACGCCTGTCATCTGATACCATAATCGTTGGAAAGAGCATTACCCAAAACATATCTGATGGCTTGCGAGCGCTCGTCAGCGGTGCAGCTGGTTTGGTTATGATGCTTTATACGTCTGCAACTTTAACTGTAAGTTGTGAACAAAGAACCTTCATACAAGAGTTGTTACTGAATAACTACTTCAGGGTGTTATGTCTCTCATGATCCCTCCTATTGGTATCGGCGCATTCTTCTATGGTAGAACTATCAGAAATATATCCAGGAAAATCCAAAAATCTATCGGTGATGCTACCAAGGTGGCTGAAGAACGATTAGGCAACGTTCGAACGTCGCAGTCTTTTGCAGGGGAAGCTCAAGAAGTTGGAAGGTACAACAAACAAGTCCGAAAGATTTTCAAACTTGGAGTTAGGGAGGCGCTCGTCAGCGCGACTTTCTTCAGTACGGTAAGTAAAGCATTGTTAATCTAGACAGTCACAACATCAAACTAATGGTAATACAGACCGGATTTGCTGGCAATGTTACAATTCTCGCCATCCTGGTATTAGGGAGTCAACAAGTGAAAAGTGGTGCCATCTCTATTGGAGAGCTCACATCTTTCTTG
Organism: Dactylellina sp. 'tibetensis'; assembly: GCA_036971435.1. Classification (NCBI taxonomy): domain Eukaryota; kingdom Fungi; phylum Ascomycota; class Orbiliomycetes; order Orbiliales; family Orbiliaceae; genus Dactylellina; species Dactylellina sp. 'tibetensis'. The sequence goes on from JAKDFA010000001.1 coordinate 1,676,549, forward strand.
ATGTATACTGCCTATGCTGGGTCTAGTCTATTTGGATTATCAAGTTTTTATTCCGAACTCATGAAGGGTGTTGGAGCCGCGAGTCGACTATTTGAACTTCAAGACAGAGAGCCAACGCACTCGCCGACTAGTACGTTTTCCATTTTCTTGCCACCAATCTGGAATATGATGCTAATATAGAAATTATAGAGGGTGAAAAGGTCAAATCTGCTAAAGGGGCAATCACTTTTGAAGATGGTAAGCTAAAGAGTATCTCATCTTCATACCCTTATCTTATCTAATTCCAAACCAGTCACTTTCAGCTATCCTACTCGCCCAGCAGTTGCAATTTTCGATGGATTGAACTTTACAATACCTCCAGGTTCTAACGGTAAGCCGGACGACACTCCGTCTAAGTTTGATAGAAAACTAACTACCCGTAGTGTCTATCGTCGGCCCAAGTGGTGGCGGTAAATCGACAGTCTCTTCATTACTACTTCGATTTTATAGTCCGAATGCTGGAAAGATTCTCATAAATGGCATGGATTTGGAAAATGCTAATGTCAAGTCTTTACGTCGAAAGATTGGAATTGTCTCACAGGAGCCAGTACTGTTTTCCGGTACAATTGCAGAAAATATTTCATATGGAAAACCCAATGCCACAAGACAAGAAATTATACAGGCTGCTCGACGAGCAAATTGCCAGTTCATCAGTGATTTCGTAAGAAAATTCCCTCCTTAAATAGATGTATTACCGAGCAGATATTCTAATCTTTATCCTGACACTTCATAGCCTGACGGATTAGAAACGTATGTTGGGCCGAGGGGCACACAATTGAGCGGCGGCCAACGCCAGAGGATTGCAATCGCTCGAGCTATTGTCAAGGAACCGGATATCATAATATTGGACGAGGCTACTTCTGCTCTTGATGCTGAGTCAGAAACTCTAGTTAACGAAGCTCTGCACAAGTTAATGCAGGGATCAACTACAACTATCTCCATTGCCCACAGACTCTCAACGATCAAAAGGTCAGAGCGGATAATCGTTCTCGGTACCGATGGGAAAGTGGCAGAAGAGGGAACGTATGCAGAATTGACTAGCAGAGAAGGAGCCTTTAGTAAGCTCATGGAGAGCCAGCTAGGTGGTGGACCAAATTTAGCAGCTGAATACACCAGAAGAGAGATGGATATAACAGAGCGAGAAGCAGATGAGGCAGAGAGGTTAGAGAGGGAGAGAGAAGAGAAAGAAGGGGTGGAGGAAACAGAACAGAACAATAGGGCGGAAGAGAGTGATGATGAGGAAGCAGTTCTGGTTGCAAGAGGGAAGGAGGCCGAGAAGGAGGCTGAGGAGAGGCGGTGATTTCCTTCCCAGTTCTCCGACGTGGGGGAATAGATGGTCTGGATAGTTCATTGGAGCGAACGGCGGTGTAACTGCCTTGTACAATTGATGGTGCGGGTGTCTGATTATTACCCCTTGTATATATAGTACCCTTTACAACACTCTCTTTGACTCCTTTGAATGAAATTAATTTTGGAAAATATACAAATCATTATTATATGTACACGTAGATAATGTTCTATGTGATATATGGGGAAGGAGTTCCATGCAAGTTCTCCAATGCAAGGGGTTTGGGAAGCAAAAAACCAAAGCGACTAAAGCGCCAGGTATCAGACGTGCTAGGGGAAAAAAATATACAGCTGAACAAGCCTACCTTTGGGAGAAGGCACCAAGAAATCCCCATAATCGAAATTACTACTACTCCATTAAAAAGGTATAATGCAATAAACTACTCTGCGAAAATCCTCCACCGCTTTCTTGTTTTCTCTCGCCTACTCACCGACCTGATACTCTCCTTTGGCTCCACTGGTACTGTAGCGTCAGGATCGCCTGTTTCACCGCCACCGCCCGGATGGTTTATCCTATTCCCACCACCGGGATTGATCAGCCCAGGAACATTAGGGTCCTTACTCGGCGGCAGCGGTGGATGCTGAACATCCGGTTGCCCTCTCGGCTTCAGCGTCAACAGTATGATGACCCCAACAATGCACAAAATTAATAACAATATCGCCTTGCGCTTTGTCGTCTTTTTCTGATACCCGCTCGCAACAACTAACTCCTTCTCCGCTGCTTTCACGTTTGTCTTCATCATTTCCACGTTGTAATCTATCCTGTCAAGAAGTGTACCCTGGTCTATAACCATCGCTTGAAGCTCTTTAAAGATGTCGGCGAGCTCGATGATGCCATTTGCGATATCTGTAATTTCGCGCTCCCGCTGCATAATGGCATTATCGTTGGAGGTTAGAGTGGCGGACTGTTGGAGGGCAGACCGCGAGTATGAAACGTCGTTTTCCTCGTCGAGGATGGATGAGGACATGAATGCTGGGTTCGGGGAGCCTGAGCGTTCGATGGGTGGAGTTATGCCGCTGAGACCACGGAGACCTGTATGTTTCCCGTACAGATGTTTAGCGATTCTATTCTTATAGAGGGAGCGCAGGTAACTTGTATTTCTTACGTTTCAAGTAGGCGGACTGCTTCTTTCGAAAGGATGCACTGGATTCTTGGACCTTCGTCGCCAATGATATCTGTATATTCCGGCTCATGACTTCCTCCGCTCTCGTTCCCCCCTGCGCCAATCGTTCTATACGCTTTATTGCGCTCTGACACTCGTGGAATTTTGTCGTAATATCGGTTGTTATTCGTTCGATTTCTCCTTCCTCTGCTGATCTGTTATCGTCGAAACCCGGGAGTACATGCTTCGCGTGGAGTTTGTCGAGCTTCGAGGACATGCGGGAGATATCTGCGAGTAGTTCGGCGACCTGGTCAGAGACATCAGCCCAGCGAGGGGGCAGACGGTCCATTTCTATGACGGCATCGTGGCCGGCATCGCCGTTGGTCTCATAGTCGTCGGCGCTGCTAAGCAGGCCACGACGGTCTTCGTCTTGGGAGTAGTCATTGCCGGAGGAGAAGCGGGGACGCTTGGTCGGGCGGTGGGAGTAGGACTGGCGGTAGGAAATGTATCTGTGCGATTCGTGAAGGGTGAGTATCAATTGAGAACCCGCCGGATAATAGTTTATAGAGCTTAGATGGTAAGGGGTACCAGGGGAGTCATTACAGGTTGGTTCGGTCTCTCCACATGATCGCTCAGCTGGATCCTAGATCCGCGAGGGTAGAGAAGGAGTTTAGTCAGGAGTTAGAGAACAGTACGCTCGCGGAAAGGCGATGTTGGAGGTTGAGAGGAGCTGAGGTTGTGGCTCTCGTGTGACATTCGAGCTGAGCTACGTAATACAAGGGACACCCCCAAGCTTCGCTTTTGGCGTCAGGCCAACCGAAGCTAAAGCCAAATTAGCCGTTCGCAAGTCGATAGGACGGTTATTTAGACGTACGCGACAATGGATTACTGGTTATTATAACGGTGAGATATCCGAAGCTGGAGCGGTTGCGGAGAAGTAGACACGGATGATTTGATAGTAGGTACAAGTATGTACATGTCTACCCGGGGAATGTTAACTGGGCTACGTCGGCGCCGACCAAAGAAACAGCCCTGCGACACCGCTGCAGTATAATCCAGATACACCCAACTGGTCGTACTCGTTACAACATGTAGACCGAAGTATACCCAAAGATATAACCAAGTATGCATCGGGGAGAGAAGAGGGAGCCTGCTGAGATGGGCATCGGTGCGAAAAAAGAGGGCCTTGTGGCCAGAACGTCACTGTCGCCGTCATGATTACCACCCTGCCTCTGCATCGCCTGCCCCGCCGTGGTTTCTTATTTACCTATCTGTGCATGCTTAACTATTACGCTGTTTGATGCATATAGAGTAGTAATATGTTACGGGGCTTGTTCTGCAGGTTCAGTTTAGCTTCCCTTGTTGAAGCTGTGTTTCTGCCACTCCACTTGGCCAGAATAGATTAATCAACCTCCAATAAAACCCCCTCCTTCTCATCAACCTTTCCCCCCTTCTCTTCGCCCGCGCACATTCGAACTACTGCTCCTTCCACGTCGAACATCCGAGATCCATCTCATCCCCATTCTCGCTTTCTACAATCTACTAGACTCTTGATTAAATTCTACAAAAAGTCGTCACAATGGTACGGTTCCCCACTACCTTCGATCCTACCCGCGCAGATGCATCTCACCCCACCTTCGCCCTTATCCGTTCCTCCAGCACGATCTTCCCCCCCCTCAAAAATCTGATCTTCTCAAGCTTCCACCATCCTCACGATGAGCTGCCGTTACCTAACTCCTCTCGTCAACCTTCTGATTGATATGATTTACATAAAACGACAAGCTACAAATATTCAAAGACACCTGCTAACCGCCAACACAGGCTGACCAACTCACCGAAGACCAAGTTTCCGAGTTCAAGGAGGCCTTCTCCCTTTTCGTACGTATCTATCGTCCCAGAACATCAGCTCGATGAAGGTTACCAGTTTTTTGCGTATCCGGGTTATCGATCCCGTCGCTCGAGAAGTGCCAGCTGCGACGGCATGAGCTTGATAGCGGGGTTCGCATTGTGGGGGAACACATTTCGCTAACCCGCAAACTATCTTTGACCGTTTGTAGGATAAAGATGGCGATGGTATGTACTTGCTCTTTTATCAAGTTTTAATAACCTGTATTATTTTCTCTCACCCTATATTTCTGACATTTGTTCGAAAATTCAGGTCAAATCACCACCAAGGAGCTCGGGACCGTCATGCGAAGCTTAGGCCAAAACCCCTCCGAAAGCGAGCTTCAGGATATGATCAACGAAGTTGATGCCGATAACAACGGCACCATCGACTTCCCAGGTTAGACCAGAGGAACCTAAAGGCTGATGCCAAGAAGCGTACGGCTGAAGTATCGGCAATGCATGCTGACGATCTGCTATTTGTAATTTAGAGTTTCTCACCATGATGGCCCGAAAAATGAAGGATACCGACAGTGAGGAGGAAATCCGAGGTAAATTTAACCGCACAAGACACTCACAAATGCTCCCAAAAATGCTGCCATCTAACCGCCTATTGAAATAACCAGAGGCATTCAAGGTCTTCGACCGAGACAACAACGGCTACATTTCCGCCGCTGAATTAAGACACGTCATGACCAGTATTGGGGAGAAACTCACAGACCAGGAGGTCGACGAGATGATCCGGGAAGCCGATCAGGATGGTGATGGTAGAATCGATTATAACGAGTTTGTTCAGCTCATGATGCAGAAATAGATACCTTAATTGCCTTTCCTCATGTTCTTCTTTGGGCTTCAATTCTGCTCGGCTTTTAAGCTTTACTTCTTTGGATCTTAAACCTTTGTTAGTGGGATTATGGCTGGCTATTGAATGGGAATAGTAGTTTCGAGGGGTTTTCGATATTATGGAAACGATAAGGGCGGAGAAAAACAATGCTGGACATAAAAGCAAGAAAACAATACAAGTCGATCGCTTTCTTGTATAGATCATTTTTAGCGGTGTTCTAGTCTTATTCTACGGCTACGTTTTATTTTCGTACTTTCTGATTTTCCCTACAAGGATTTCTTTACTTGACCACTCTAGTTGATTCAAGCTGCTCCACAGACGACTCGAATTTGATCGAGCTTCTTTAGATATTTCTTCTTCCAAACATAAAATATTAATTCAAGAGGATTCCTGTAGACAAAAAGAAAGTGAATTACACGAAACTCCAATAACTTAAGCGCATCGCGGGAAAGCTGCACAAAGGAGAAAATATCTTCAACGCGCTGATTATCTCTTCCAGTGTTTGAAGAACACGATCACAAAGGAAATTCTCTGGGATTTATCACGGCAGTCATACTTTTAATTGGTGGTTAAAAAACAATACATAACAGAGAAAGGGTGGTTTCAGATCGGAGAAAGAAAATAAGGGGTAATTTAGATGCCGCTGGCTCCAGGCGCTTTTTCATCCTTTCTTAGTGATACAAGAAGCCTATAGTTAAGAATCAAGAGTTAGTAGCCGAATTTGCAGTACAAAAGCATTGGAGTTAGCATACTCTCTAAACCGTGTTTTATCAGTCTTTCCAGTCTTGACTCCCTTATCAGTCAGATCCACCAACTTTGCGATACGTTCCCAGGAAGTGCCACCCGCCGAGGTATTCTCGCGGTTGGCGAGGAATTCTTCGGCTTCCTTGCTATATTGCCAAGAGAAAAGTTTAGCCAACGTATTCTCCTGATTGGGGAAAAGGCGTAGGAATGATTATATACCGGGTCTGTTCTATGCTTTTATCCTTCTTGCTGTTGTAGTTATCGTAAAAGTCATCGATAGCAGCTCTGGCTTTTTCGACAGTTTCCTGCTTCCTGGTCTCGGAAAGTTCGTCACGGCGTTGGATTTCGAGCTGTTGGCGTTCGCGCCATTGTCTGGAGAGAAGGATTGCCGATCAGTATAAAGAAAAGATGGCTAACTGCATGAAATAAAGTCTTACTTTATAACATCGGGCTCCTCATCGGGATATGAGGATGTAGACGGGAAATTCGTGTTAACGACACCTGGCATGTATGGTGCTCCGGTGCCGGTGATGGTTCCGCCTGGACCAACGGCCTATACGGAGAGATCGGATGGAGGTTAGTTGTTCGTTCTATCATTCTCCCCTGATGTCTATATCCCCGTGCAGCTTGTCCCCTTTACATCGTATTACGGCTCAACATCGTGTGAGCAACTTCCAAAGGGTCGGCAAAAGTACCTCATTATCTGCTATTAAATCGGGAAAACTGCTTTCAAACTTATGAGTCTCGACATCTCCACCGCCTAGAAGGTCGCCTTCGTCGTCAAGCGCTGGGAAGTGGCTGGCGCTGAACTGGTCGGCATCGTTGCCGAGGACGGCGCGTTCGCGAGAGAAGAGGTCGTCGGCGTCGTCGATAGGGCCACTGCTTGGAGCGGTCACGCCCTCGTCAAAGTCTTCGATTGATGGGAAGTGCGACATGGTTCTGATTATTATATGTGGATGTTGGTTTTCGTAGTGTTTGGGAGGTTATTGTTTGGTCGATGGATGAGAAAGATCGAGATGTGGAAGGGGAGCTATACGTTTGAGGGAGGATGGGGAGGATGCTAGGAGCTGGTTAGCTCAACCTCACGCTGTGGCTGGTGTATTTTGAGATGTGGCTGGTATGGTTCTCACCAAGATCGAACAACGATAAATGTGATTATCAACACTCAATTGCAAGAATAACTATAATAGCGATATGTAGCAGCTCTGAGAGTAGTTTCTTCGGAGATGTGAGATGCCGTGCAAATGTGCTGTGTCGCGGGAGCTGACGTTTGCCGGCAAAGGCGCTGAGGCTTGGCTCCCAGATCGCGTCTTCCCCGGCATCAAAGCAAGCGCAGGCTTTTCCTCTTCCCTTCATCCTTCCGGCAACCGCAAAATCACGTCAAACATCTAACATCTAACCATCACCATCGCACCCTCACCCTCACCACCATCCGCCTAACGCACCGTAGGACGCTATTTATGCCTGGTCGTGATCTGTAGACTCGCCATCCCTCTTGTAAATTCTGGTCGTGTGATTCCCCGACGTAGAGAACCTCTGCTTTGTTTGCCTCTGCTCTCTTTCTTCCACTGCTGCACAAACACATTCGGCTACATAGTTTATATTAAAGCCATTCGTTACGAGATTGTTTTACAGCCATGTCTCTCTCCGACGAAACCGTCTACTCGAAATTGAATTCTCTCAATGAGACCCAAGAAGGAATCGTTTCTATTGCACAATGGGTTATGTTCCATAGGTTCGTGGAGGACACCAGCACGATAGCCAACACTATATTATCTCAACTGGATTGCTAATCGGGGAGTATAAACATATACAGGAGGCATGCTAAGCGCTTCGCCCAGCTATGGTATCAACGACTCAAGGAGTCTTCTGCTCCTCGAAAGCTAAATCTGGTTTACCTCGTCAATGGTATGGCTACCTAGATATGACTACACGAAAGCTGCGCGGCAGAGCGTTTGGACTTGAAGAAGACTGGTTTTTTCTGACTGGAGATTATTCGATACAGAGGTTGTACAGCAAATGAAGGCTCGAAAGAAGGAAGAGTTTGGGGTGGCCTTCTCTCCGGTATGATTCTCGAAAGGGGATACATCGACTTGGGAACATATGCTAACAAGCACATGATTAGATTATGGCAGATGCTTGTGAAGCTGCATACCGAGGCTCGCCTGCGGATGTCCAACAGAAACTCCGACGTGTCATTCAGGTCTGGAGGCAAAGGGCAATTTTCGACCCAGACGTTCTTGATGGCATTGACCAAAGACTGGACGGTACACTCAAGTCTCCACCTCGATTGTAGAAACACTGGTACTAATCAGTTGTCCCTTTTAGATGTCGACAAGGGCAAATCCACCGCAGCAACAGGACGAAGGTTGGGTGGTGGGATCGGAGGAGCAACCCCGGCAGAGCTCACACGACTTTCCACCGCTCAAAGCAAGCTTAACAACCAGCTTACGCATTCGACAATTGCCTTTGGTTCTGCGAACGATGAATATAAGAAGTATATGGAAGCCGAAGCCATCCCACCGCCTGCGGTTTACGTAGCCCGATTATCGCAGTTGATCAAGACGTTGGATATTGCCCATGCAGCTGTTTCAGACGCTCTCTCGTCGCGAAAGGAATTGATTAAAAACCTGGAATCACTCCTCGAAACCAACAAGACAGCGCTAGCGGGAGAGGAGTCACAATTGAAGGAAGTTGAGGATAAGAAAGCAAGGACGGAGGACGTCAAAAAGGATGTGGAAAACATGCTTCTATCTGGGATGGCTGACGACAAGAATGGCGATACAGCCATGCGGTCGACGACTCCAGATATAGAGCCTCCGCGAGAGATGGTCGAAGCGCTGACTCCACCGCCTGCCGCAGAGGAGCCGTCCTACCAAGAGAGTGGACCGTTCTCATTTCAGCAGCATTCGCCCACAAAGACCCAGCCACCTGGTGATTTGCTTTCGTCGATGCTTCAATATGGGAATTATAGCAAGACGGCAGCGGCACCGAAAACCGCGGATAATCCAATGGCAGGTATGGAAGGGCTGGACGCCGATGTCGTTGCAATGTTGCTTAAGGGAGTTAGTAACGCAAAAGGCAACGGCACATCGGCTCAGGCACCACAACCTATGGTGGACGACGACGACGACGAATATCACCCGTGAGTTGAAAGAACAAGCAAGTTTACGGGCCACTTTTTCAAAGTTACGAAATGGCAGCATTGTTTTTAGGACCCTATATAAAGTGTGTACGATTTTTTAGAAGAAGGAGGCTATTTTTAGCTATTGTGCTATTATTCTTGTTCAATCAGTTGTCTCGGAGCACATTTGCAATTATTTTTGTTTTCCAGCAGGAGAAATATGTGATGATGTGAGGTTTAACCGAGTTGGCCAAATCCCGGCGGGTCATGAATCGCCGGATTGGGACTTCGGACTGACGCCCATGGTGTGAATGGACTTCATCCGGTGGTGGAGCAGGGAGCAGGCCCACCAATTTAACTTTAAATTTGTTCCCGAAAGTTTAAGACAGGCGCGCCCGAGAGCTGCTGGGAAGCCCAGATTGAAGACGCCTTTGAACAGAACGATGCTTTAATCTCGTGATTCAATTAATCGCTTTTTGACAGCAGGATGCTGAGGGTCTCGAGTTGGAAAGTTTAACAGAGATGCACGCCCCAGCGGAGTTCGACCCCGGCGATTGCACAGAATCTGATCGAGCCCCAGTTATATCATAGTTTTCGGGCCAAGAGATGGCGGCCGGGGAGCGAGCGGGAGGGATGGCCATGTGCAGTTGTCCATTGGCCACAACAAGCCGAACGGGTTTTAATGGCGAGGAGGGGCTTTCCAACCCATCCCACTGTCGATGTCAAGACCATCTCGAACGCGAACACACCCACACGATTAATTGTCCTCCGTCCGCGTTTGGATCCAGCTACCGGTAGCTGGACTGACTGTCTGAAACGAACAAACAGCCAGAGTACCCTCGTTTGAGTACCCTTCCACGCACCGCGATCCCACGGTGTTAGAGTTTTTTTTCTTTCTTTCGGGGTTTCTTAATTATCTCTCTCATACCAGTTTAAAGGTCATGAACGGGGTCTCAAACGGCCAGGTCGCAACCAATAATGGATCGTCCATTCCTCACCTGCGACACGATGACTTGCTGCCGGATGCCTCAAAGCCTATCCTAAATGACTTCTCAGAGGGTGCGGCAGGAGCAGCAGGAGCAGAAGTAGGAGCAGCAGAAGGAACAGATGCGGTGAAGTCACTTGACGGCTCCGGCTCAACACCGCTACCAACCTCGCAGGTCCAGCAGGAGCACCAAGTGCTACAGCAGCAGCAGCTTCCAGCTCCCCGCCTTATATTCGCTAACCCTCCCCCCGAGGACCCGCCCCACCACAACCACAACCTCCCTCGTTCCTACTTCTCACATTACCACCAACCTCCCGACCTTCACCTCTTAACCAACATAGCAATGGCTTCCTCCTCTTCCAACAACGCAAAATCCATCCCGGTCCCCTCTGGCACCCGGGCGTCAGGAGCTGCCCTCTCACGCTCAAACTCATTCCAAAGCTCGCTCTCTCCAAATTCCGCTGCTGGTTCACCGTCCATTGGTGGCTTCCTATCAGAAATTACTCCATTGCCTTCTCCTGTAATATCTGCAGACTCGCCCGGCCCATGGAGATTATTTAGGAACGGCAGTTTAAGTTCACGGCCGACATCCCGAGGATCGATAGCTTCGTTGACAATTAACGACGGAACGGAACATCATCACCACGTTGGAGGAGGCGAACTAGGTATTGGCAGATCACCAAGCGTGGGCCGGTCACCTAGTAAGCGGAAACTGTATCAAGGATTGAACCATATCGATGCACCTTTTCTTCCGACAGCAACTAGAAGTGTTAGCGAGCAAGTTACAAATTATAAGATCGATGTACCGACAATATCACGGCAGAGTCAGACTGAGAATGTGATTCACGAGAAACCGGAGACGAAGGATAATACTAATGCTACCGATATCGTCGCTCCAACTGCTGCAATTGCTCCACCTCCCTTTAAAAGAGAAGAGCATCTCGCAGGAAAGCACGGCCACCACCAACAGCAAAGGACCAGGAGTACGGCAGATCTGCAGGTCCCTAGCGCAATGGACGGTGCCTCGGAATACAGGAGCATCCCCGAAGATTCAAGTGTTGCAAAGGAGATATTCACGGCTACAACATATCCTGGGAATAATATTCGACGGTGGAAGGCAGTCCGATTGCTAGGCCAGGGAACATTTAGTAAAGTCATGTTGGCCACCCTTGAGCTTAAGAAGGACACGGACTCGGAAACTGAGCTAGAAAGAGGGAAACTTGTAGCTGTGAAGATTGTGGAAAACACGGCAGCGGGCGGTGCATCAAAGGCGAGGATAGAGAGCTCGCTTAAACGGGAGCTAGACATCTTGAAGAGTCTAAAACATCCGTCATTGGTGCATCTCAAGGCACAGAGTATCGAGCGGAAGAGGGCATTATTGATATTGGGTTACTGTGCTGGTGGAGATCTATTTGATCTAGCGACTAGTTACCCAAAATTGCTGACGCCGAGATTTGTGAGACGTATATTTGCCGAGTTGGTTGGGGCTGTGAGATATCTACATATATCCGGGATTGTTCACAGGGATATCAAGTTGGAGAGTATGCTCTCACCAATTTATCACTAATAATTTCTATTCTCATGGCTAACAAAACACAATTCAGACGTCTTGGTCAATTTCACAGCTGAAGAACTCGCTCAATCTAGCGACGAAATCCTAGACTCGAATCGCTCGATAACCACGCTTACGGATCTGGGTCTATCTAGGCGTATAGATTTCAACGAGCCGCTCCTGACGACTAGGTGTGGATCAGAGGACTATGCGGCGCCGGAACTGCTTTTGGGCCAACCTTATGATGGTCGCCAGACGGATGCCTGGGCGCTAGGCGTACTTTTGTACGCAATCTGCGAGTCCAGACTGCCGTTTGACCCAGTACCGGGAGCGAATGAACATAAGATGCGGTCTAGAACAGCGCATCGGATAGCGAGATGTGATTGGAAATGGTTCAAGCTCGCAGATACCCCGCCACCGGTTACTGAGGAAGGTGGGGCAGGAAAGCAGGAAGGCGAGGTTAAGGAACCCTACGATCCTGCGTGGAACCCTGCGAAGGAGGTTGTCGATGGATTATTAAGAAGAGTCAAGAAGCGGGTTCCACTGGAAGAGGTTGAGAAGACAGAATGGGTGCAAGGAGCTATCGCGGCACCGTTGGAGAACCCACCGTCTACAGAGGAACTTGAGGAAGAGAGCGATTCTTAGAAGCCTTTCCTCTTTTCCTTTTCATTTATTCCTCTTTTCTCTCTTTGTCTAAAGTTCTTGGGGGGGGTTTTTTATGCTCATGAAGGTATTTATTTCTGGGAGATAGGTTTACGCTGGCGTGAGAATTAGGAGCATTCGCTCGTTTTTTTTTTTTTTTGAAAATAGAGTTACTTGAGGATTTTTTTAACATCCTGAGACCGTGAAAGCGAGATGGGAAAGGCGTTTCTGCATATGCATTTTTACAGCTATATATAAATTTACCATAGAACCTGATCCGGAGCAATAATCACATATTTATCGAGTAACATTCTTTTACGTTAACAGAGTGATTTAATTGAGAATCATGCGCATATTCGGACGAAAAAAGTAAGTGTCTAGTATTATATTGAGGTAGATATCGCCAACAGATCTTTGACACAAATGGATTCAGGCTCCAGAGAGGGATACCTTGGGCGGTTGTCCGTTCTGCCCCTTCCGAAATTGCTTAAAAGGTGCGACAGAACGGACAAAACACGGGAAATGGATGTATCAGGAAGTTGACCGCTGTTCTTTTTATTCAAACCGGCAATCTTTGGGAGAATGCGGAGATCCGAGCATAACTGTAACGTGGAAGAAGGTGGGCTAAACTCTGCTATGACTATCTATTTGTTATTGGGATCTGGCGGATTCAAGAACCACACTAGCTAATCTTAAGCCTTAAAGCAGCATGCATATAAGCGGATATATAGGTCGTACTTTTATCAAGGTTGCATTGCGGAACAAAAACGGCAATCTGCTAACCCAGTCGATAGCTTTGCGTTGCAGCAACAGACACCAGCCTGAGTCTTATATCCCTAACCTTTGGGGCTCTTTTAGACATAGAGGGACTGCCTACGTACCTACCTATTTACTCTGTGGATTAACGTGGATTAACTGGAGAGAGAAACCGAGCGAGGAAGCCAGCATCCTGGGCATATTTGTCTGCATCAAAGATATATTCTCAATATTCTATAATCAAGGTTGAGAGCTAATTGGCGGGATTGGATCCAAGGCCCTAACTAGGTGAGGGCGCACACTCCCGGCCTGGTTTCCCCTTATTTCTGACCTGGGTTATTTTATTATTAGTTGTCGTCGACATTCACAATTCAAATATTCTCAGCTGCATTTCGCGTCATCCTCTCCATTCTTCGTGGTTTGCTAACCCCCTTTCCCTTGTCACGCTGCGCTACCAGGCCTGTTCGTATCCACGTCCTCACCCTTTTATTGCTCCTGTTTGTCTCTTCGACTTCATCCTCTTCGCGATCTGCCATTGTTCCTTTGGTTCCTCTCTTCCCAGAATTCGAACATCCCAGCTTAGCGTCCGCTTCCGCGCCTTCGGTTCCTGGTACACTCGTTCGCCATCCGAAAAGTCGGCAACTTTTATTGATATACCTCTGATCCGCGGGGTTTCAGTGCTCTCGCTCGTATCCTAGAGCTTTAATAGTCTAGCAAAAATTGGGTTAAATTGAGCTCGTGGGAAGCTCCACATCTATTCTCTGATAACCTATAGCAGCCTGTGTTCTATCATGCGTCCGGACGTTGGCGTGGTGTTTACGTACCATCCCTAGATTTTTCGTTACCGTTAGCTCGCGGTGACCGAGTCAACGATTGTCTCTAATAGAAGCAACCCGCTTTCTTCTTCCTGTCTAACATCTTGGCTGTCGACCTTGTCTCAATTCGGTGCCAGTAGTTTCTTCTTTCTTTACTCTCGACTTTCCCCTTTTCTTCCTTCCTGAGTAGGCGGAAATGGCTCGGCGTACACTGTCAAAGTGAGTAGATAACACTTCGTATCCGACATGATTTTGCTCTCCTAGTTTCTCTCTCTATTTCCTCACTTTTATTGATTTCTTCTTGAATTCTATTTTTGATTTTTCTACTTTCACGTGGTTTTCAAGCATTTAGAGCTCCGATCCCACCGTTCTCGTGTGGCTTTTCGGTGCAAATCCGGCTAACTCAATGGTCGCCCGACCGCGCCTCTCTAGCTGTATGCTGGCATGTATCGCCATCTTCCTCTTCGTTACACTTCTCTCGTTTTTCCAAACCGGCTCGCGCAGTGGCACCTCGATAGCTAGCGATGGACTCTTCCACGAAGGTACAGGTGGCGACGAATCGCTGCACGGCGCTATCGGACAAAAACCCGGCGAGTCAACCCCAGAACCGTATCAGGTCGTAGACACACCACAAGCCCCAAAACCGGAAGAGCCAAAGCAGGACGCACCGAAGGACGAACCGAAGAAAGATAAAAACCCCGACGAGGAAAAGAAGAAGGGTCAAATTCCGATCCCGAAATCACAATGGACATTCGAGGTTAAGGACGACGTTTACTTTGACCCGGCAGGGCCTCGGCCCGACCAGGTGGTGCTGCTCATGGCCAGCGACGGCAAGGGTCATAATGGTGGCATCGAAAACCTTCTCGGACAGGCTACTCAAAACCGACAGGAATACGCGGATTTTCACGGGTACCACTTTCATTTCATAAACATCTCCAAGTACGATCTGCACGGTGCACATCCGGTCTGGGCGAAAATCCCGGCTCTCTTGGATACATTCATTCAGTTCCCGGACATCCATTGGGTCTGGTGGCTCGATCTCGACGCAATGATCATGAACCCTGATATCGATCTCAACTCTCACATTCTCTCGCATACCGCCATGCGTACCAAATTCGAAGCTGGCGTCGAGTATCTGAAGGGTGGCAGTGGACACACTGGTCATTTTATGAGCAAAGACGCAGATCCGAAGAATATTGACATTATCATCGGGCAAGATCACAACGGGCTCAACGCAGGAAGCTTCTTTTTGAGGAGGAGTGCGTTTACAAAGATGCTGATGGATTGGTGGGAGGAGCCATATTATGTGTATAATGGCTGGCCTGGAAAGGAGCAAGATGCATTGGTAAGTGCTTTGTTGTACGGCGCGTCTGGAGTGTCGCTGTAGAAATACTAATCGGGCGTGCTTTATAGCTACATATGGTTCAACATCACCGGCAGGTTCGAGAAAGGGTCGCATTGGTGCCTCAGAGAGTTCTCAACGGATTCCCGGTTGGATGGGAGCACATGGGCTGGCACAAGGACGATTTGGTGGTGCATCTAGCTGGCTGCTGGGTTGAGAATCAGTGTAATGAGAGATGGAAGTCCTTCTGGGGTAAGAGGATCACAGTAGACGGTCTAAAGGAGAAGGGCATCACAAAGCCCACAGACCATACGGGAATGATTACAAAAATCACAGCCGAAGGCACGGTATACGTTAGATTTGAGGATAGAACCAACGGATAAGCACGCTAGGTTGCTAGCTTTTGCGGGGTTATGACTTTAATTTACCGCGATGGGGGGGGAGGGTGTCTTTGGGTTTTTGCTCGCTTTTTATTTTAATTTTATGAAAGTTGGCTTGCATCAGTTAGAGGGTAAACATCACATCACCATTTAGCATTCCGATTATCCTAAGTCGGTTCATCGGCAGAGCGTCATTTTGTAGCTTTTACTATTCTGGTTCATTTTGGCGGTAATACTTTTTTTATTTACATATATTTTTTTATTGTCCGTTGTATGTATATTATTGACTAGGAGGTATAAGAAATGTTAATATAATGCGAACATCGGTATAATTTTGTGGGGGCAGTCAAGAAAAAACAATGCCACGAAGGATCGGATTTTAGCGAGTCAGATTAGATCAAGTAATTTTTCCCTTTGGCCGATAGAAATATATCGGTCAAAAGCTCTCACGTTCCGAACGAAGAGCGGAAAAGATAATTTGTGTTTGTTTATGCCACAGCCGGAATATGCTGAGAGTATACGTGAAGAAAAGCGGGGGGGGGGGTTCCGAAGATACGCTCCGTTGCCGGATGTTTCTTAGGAGCCGCTGTTTCGTGTGTGTACCTCATTTGATGTCATAAGGGTCTGATGGCGACGTATTATTTTTCGGCTTCGTTCTGTTCTAGGGAACAAACTGGAGCAGCTGGGGTATCATCATGGTAAAAGGGTATTGCAGGGGGGAAGAATATTTTTGATATTTGGAGGGATTTCTTTTTTTTTTTTTTTGCTTTCAAAGAGAACTTACTTTTTTAGAAGGACGTGATGGTGGTTGTGATGATGATGTGGAGAAGGAAGAGGAGGAGGAGGGAGAAGAAGATGATGTTGACAGGGGCGGGGCTGGCCTTTGCGCGCGCAAATTTAAACGGGAGTTGATGGAGTTGACGGGAGAGTGGATTTAAGGTATATAAGGCCCGCCATGCAGCCCCTCGCCCGTTTCCCATTCTCCTGGCAAAAAGGCGGAGGGGCCATCGACATTTTATTTGATTGTTTAATCAACCAACAACCTCAACAACAACACAACGTGCTTTCCCCCAGCCAAACAGCTCCCCGTCGTATATAAAAAATACCACGTCCACCAGCTCTCAGCTCTTTCTACTGCACAACCTCTCTCTCTTTCTCTCTTTCTTCCTCCTCCTGCTCTTTACTGCTATCCTATCAATCATCAATAGACCTTCTCATCGCAGCTATCTTTTACTCCTCAACTCAACTCGAGTATTACTTCACCCTATCTGTATCTAGGTATGTATATAGATCCCTCCCAGTTCGTGGTGACGGATCCATGGCGATGGACCCAAATCCTAGTCGAGTAATTTGATCGCTAACCTACCTCAGCAGCAGACACTTCAAAGCTTTGGTCCGCTTCCATTGGTGCCTGCTGGCATCTATCGCACACCCACCAAAAAAAAAAACCATTCCACTGGCACCACTCTCCATTCAGCCTGATAACTTCCCTGCCGTTTTGGAACCGAACATCCGAACCGCGTAATCATATTTCCCTCTGTTCTCCCTCTTATTATAACCATATGGAGGGATACAGCTCCTATCCGCCTTCAGGTGGATACCAAAACAATCAACGAAGCAACAGCTTCCAATATCAGAACCAATATCAACCTCCCACACCCACAGGTTCCAGCCCTCCATCCCAACAACCGCTCCCACAACTCTACAATACGCCAGGGCCGCCACAGGGTCAACAATTTGCCCACCAAGCCTACCAACCTCCCACGCGTCAACTACGCTCCTACAACGCTGCAATGAACTCCTATCCTCAACTCAATCCTCAAATTAATCCTCAAATCAATCCTCAACCACATCCCGCTATCACAGGACCCCCTTACGGCCAGGCTGCTCTACAACAGCAATACCAAGCATCGTACCAGCAGCCTCCCTATCTCGCTCAAAATGCCATTCCGATCGCTCCAGAAACTCCCATTCAAGCTGAACCCGAGACTCCTGCGAGACCACCCTCGAAACCGGTCCCTCAAGTTAACATCAAGACCAAATTTCCTGTTGCCCGAATAAAGCGAATCATGCAGGCTGATGAAGACGTCGGAAAAGTCGCTCAAGTTACGCCAGTGATAGTTTGTAAGCTTTCAATACCCTCTCATTTAATTAACACTGTCTCGTCGAGCATATGCTAACATGGTGCATTTTTGATTGTATAGCGAAGGCACTCGAGCTCTTCATGGTCTCGCTCGTCACCAAAGCCGCTGACCAGGCAAAACAGCGAGGTAGCAAGCGAATCACCGCTGCACATTTAAAGCTTGCTGTCAACCATGAAGAACAATTCGACTTTCTGTCCGACATCATTTCGAAAGCGCCTGACATCCCCACGGCTGGCGAAGGAGGTGTGCCAAGTGGAAAAGGCGCCGCTGCCGCTGGAATTGCCGGGGGCGAGTTTGCACAGGGCCAAGCCAACATGAACAACATAATCGAAGAAGACGGAGCGGCGCCGAAGAAAGGACGGAGAGGGAGAAAGAAGAAGGTTAGCAGCGACGACGACGATTTCTAGAAGAAGCCAAAGTCTGCAAAGAAACGGACGGCAAGTGAGATGGATGAAGGAGAGGAAGCCGAAGATGAACCAAAGGAAAACGAACCGAAAAGAAGAATCACTCGGGCAAGAGCCGTCAAGAAACCTGTTACAGCTGCCAAGCAAAAGCAGAAGAGCAATACACCCAAAATAAAATTTGAAGATACTCAGGGAGATGTTGAAAATCTTGGCAGACGAGTGCTGGGAAAACAGACGTTTCTTTCCATGGAGCAGAGAGGAGAAAAGTTCTTCCTACAATTTCGGTTTGTCCCTTTGATTTCCATGTGAAGCCTTTATTTTTCATACTTCATACCTTTTACTTTCCAGATGAGATAACACGCTGATACCCTCTTGTTTTTCTTTCTTATCTCCTTTCATTTCTCCCCTGTACTTCTTATTTGCCCTGATACTTTATTGTGTAGAAGACACGCTTTCTTTCACGATGAGGACTGACGATCCCGGATGAGATGAATGATTTCTTACAAAACTTCCCCGATATTACGGCGTCCCTGTTTCTCTTTTATTCATGTACATCTGTAGTCCTAGCCTTGCTTTTCTTCTAAAACATGCATTTTTTCTATGGTGTTATTTTGAGGTTTATTCTTCTGTTCATTCATATTCGGATTATCTGGGCCGGGTGGTTTTTCTATCTTGATTATGCTTCAAGACGGGCGGGAACTATAGATATGGAGCACGTGGTCTTATTGGTAAACGCCTTGTTATTTTTGAGGCAATTTTTCGAAAATTTTGCGGTGATGACTTTCTCTCTCTGTCCTTGAAGGACAGCATGTTGTATTACTAGAAATAAACAATTTTTAAGGCTCCAGGTGCCTTTCTTCTTCCTTTCTGTCGAAATGAGGCTGAAGGTCGGATATTCGGCACTGGACATTCACACCTATCCGACGCATTTCCTCCTCATCCAGTGGGGTTCTCGTTTCCTATTTACATGATGGAAATTCTTGGTGGGAGTTTGGTCTGAGGTTGAGCGATACTGTATCATACCTACAAAACCCGAGTTTCCTCTAGAAATTCTTTTTTTCTCCTTCTAACAGACTGCCACTTCCGGCCAAACTAGTTTGCTGTTTCAGAATAGGAACCATACCTAGCGAAGCTTGGTTCCGGACTAAAGAATAATGACGTGGAACAATGGAGGGTTCTCGGGAGCACGCTACAAGTTTGAGCATACTATCTTTACACTACGAAGTCTTAGGCCAAAACGGACTTGCTGCTGACCTCCACGCAACACAAGACTGCAAGGTAGCATCAAGGAAACACCACGCAGCCTGGCGCCTGCAGCTCCAACACTACGGAGAGTACTAGAGTCAGTTTGGGACATTATGCCTCTCTCCTACGGGTGTACTAACCAAAGATGTCATTCATTGAGATATGCAATCCTCAGTTGGATAATGGGAAACAAGCCATATTCCCCAATATTCGAAATATAAAAAGACTAGAGATTCTGCTACTTCTCGATCCTCTTTTTTCTCCCATCATCAAACGATCACAACAACCAACCAACCCATCTTCTTCACTTCTTCCCGTGGCTGGTCCACCATTACTCAAGGCAGGTTCCTTCAGTAATACCCTACAAATTATTTCAATTAGCTTTCTTCCTACGAGTCACCATTACAACATAGTTTCTTAAGACTTCACCCGTCTCTAGATCTAGATTCTGATAGTCCATTCTTCCTCAATATCTTTGACTTAGACTTTTGAGCTTATCTCTTTGTGATATCTCTTCCAGAAAAGTCTTCCTAGAAAAGTTTCTCAAGTAGATTCCCAGCTGCTCAAAACTTATACGTATAATTTAACTATTATATATATACACTTCTACCCGTCAAAATGAAGTTCACTCCAGAAATCGTTGCCGCCATTCTTCTCTTCACCTCCTCTTCCTCTGCTGGTATCATCCGCGCTCGCGAAGCCACAGAATTCGACCCCAACACCGCTCTGATGGGTAGCTACGGGGTCGAGTACGGAGCAAGCTACGATGCAGCTCCAATGGAAGCCGCTTCCTATGATGCTACCTATGATTCCCCGTCCTATGATGCCAATAGTTACGACGCCCCATCATATGACGCCAATAGCTACGATGCATCATCGGATGTCACTACCTTCGACTCTGCTCCCGCAGAATATGGCACTGACTACGACGCACAATCTATGGGTGCTACCTATGAAGCCGGCAACACTGGCTACAATGCGGAATGGGATAGTGAAATCGTCCGCCGGTCCGTAAGGAGATCCGCCAAGGATAGGGCTCTGGATCGCGCTAAGCTTTCCGGCGCCGATAAAGCTCAAATCGATTTCTTGACCAGTGTCTCAGAAGAGACCTTTGAAAAGATGCGCACCCTGCACAGGAAAATGCACCAAGCTACCACTTTGCTTTGGGATGGCAAGGTCCCCAACATGGTCACTCTGCCTTATCGCCGCACCGGCTCACATAAGGATAACAAGGCGGTGTCAAAGTCTGGTAAACCGTCCGCCAGGGACTGGTTCGTCCGCTGGGCTAAGGATCACGTCAATATGCCCGCTGACAAGCTCAAGGCTTTGGAGGGTACTCCCGAAGCTGAATTCGAAAAGCTCAAGGGCATGAACTCCAAGGATCGATTCGTCCGCGAAGCCGAGCTGATGAAGATGGATGATAAGGTCGAGTTCTTCAAGAACAAGGTTCCACAGGATGTGTACGCCGAGATGGACAAGATTAGGAACCTTGCCAAGGAGACTCGCAGCAAGCTCAAGAACAAGCAGAAGCCAGAATTGTAAATTAGCTTAAGAAGGATCTATTAGGATAGTAATCGGGGATTCGTAACGTGTAATGACAAAATACAGCTATTGAAACTTAAAACCCATATTATATTTTCCTACGTGAATTATACATGCCATCAATACATTTAATCGCTGCTCCCAATGAACTCGCTTATTTAAAACCCTTCATAAACCATATAACCGATTTGAAATTATCAAGTTAGTCGTTATCATACTGGGCCTTTATTTTATTTTTCACCATCCTCCCATTCGATCCCACCTACTTCCCCACTTACGTCTCCTATATGCGGAGTCTCTAGATCTATGAAATGAGCAAGACTGTTCGCGAGGTCTGTGCTAATATCTGAAGCTTTCGATGCCCCGGCTTCCAAAGTCGTTTGAACACCGTCTTTCGTTGCCGAAAATGTCTCCTTCGTTTTATTAACCACGGTATCAGTTGCGTTCTCGACAGCCGATTTCGCAGCCCCAATCTGTTCTTGTGATGTCTTTACGATGTTTTGAGCAGTTTCCCTGTGCTGCGTTGATACATTGCGGGTATAAGCGTCCTGGATAGCGTTGGTTGCAACTTCGGTTAAAGATGTGTTCTTCTGACGAAGTCGTACGATAAGAAAGTACAACGACAGAATCTGCCTATGGAGCGCCTCCTTGATGAGCATAGTAATCCCTATACCATACCAAACGTTAGAATCATTAGAAGAATATATCAATATTAATAACTTATCCCGTTCGAACAAGCTGATCTCAGCATCTTACCGTTGGAAAAGAACCCTTTCGATATCTCCCCCCATACCCCTTCATACATCCCCGCAATCCCACCAGTCTGATACGCTTCCTTCAGAATCTCATATATAGCAAACCCACTCCCGCCTTGTGTCTTCTTCTTCTGTTGCACTTGAGACCGCGATTTCGCCATCGAAATCGGATATGTAACCGAGCTGGCCGCCGCTTTCGCAATAGCTGCTAGTATGAACGTCTGTCCGCTCGTAGGCTTTTCTCGATATCTCCTCGGAAGTAAAGATTTGAAAGTTTCGTAGAGGAAAAGTGTAATCGATGGGTTAAGCGTTAATATCAATGTCGCATCGTAACCAGACCAGAATCCTTGAATGCCCTTTTCGGAGTATATATCCCTGACAATGGATTTGACGTCCGAATCTGTCGAACTGGAATCACCTTGTTTTGCGCGAAGAGTGCTAGTTTGTTTACGGGTGACCACGTTTGCGATTGGTGCGGTGAAGAATTTTGCCACAGCGCCGGCGAGGACACCAATTGATAATTCTTCCAGTACGCCCAAAGTCTTGGGTGTCTTCCCAGATGGTAAAATGTTGGCTTGCATCCGTCGCTGGCGCATAAAATTGTCTTTTTTTGAGAGAGAGAGAGAAACGTTTAGCGTAACGAGCATCGAGCCATTTGACGTCCTGTTGTATTAAAGATTCCTTACATGAAAAAAAGTATATAAACGCCGACCCCATAGAGTTCGCTGTATCTTGTAAGCAGCCAGAGTAGAATGCGCTTATCCCGCCCTCTTCCTTGTATATTCTTCTCACGGCATCGAAGAAATCGGCATAAAGCTCTTTATCATTGTTCGCACCAGCATTGCGAATCGCACGCTGTACTTGTAATCTTTTGACAACAAGGTCGATAGGGTATACCGCAATATTGGATATCGAAGTGCCTACAGCACCGGATATACCAGCAGTTATAGCATTATACTCGGCCGAGGGTTGAATCCGAGTCTTTTGCGCGGACAGTTCCTGGAGTTCCTGGGCCCTAGTAGTGTGTTGTTAATGTTGGCTTCTGGATAGGGCCGGGTTCAATTCTGGGAATGTTACTCAATGTGGTAGAGCTCAAAGGCATCCTGCTCCTAGTTAGTTGAGCACTAGACTACGGCCGATTGAAAGAGGATCTTACAAGGTCGCTATTATAATAATTATAGCGGTTCATATTTAATCGAGGATATTGGTATTCGAAGTTTTTGGTTTTTAAGTTTTATGAAGACCGCGCTGTACCGCCGCAGTCTAGCCGGCTGGTTCCTCATTTATATATTATCACAAGCTAGTTCAAGCAGCTGGGCATGACGTAGTTTGGGCGGCATCGCGTAGTTTCCGCACACCAACACCACTTTAGTTACGATTGATCAAGGTACTTTAAGAATACCACGCGATGAACTAGTCTCGCAACTATTAACTCGGTAACGAATTTACATTTGGGGATACCAAAGTTTGTTGTGTAATAATCTAGTTACAAATGCTTATGCGACCATTGACTTATAAGCAGCCTTCCCTTTCTCACTCAAAACTTCGAGAGCCTGATTCCATCGAACCCAGGACGGATTCTGCCACTGCGGTACACATTTGATCATTGGTGGCGGTTCATCGAGCCAGGGTATTATCTCCGGTATCTGGACCTGATCCGAATCTTTGCGTTTACTTTCTTGGATCTCAATATTCTCCCCTGTCCACCCGAGTATCGCCTTCTGTACGCGTACATCTTCTAAAATATACCCTACGGTCACCGTTGGTATCATGGCAATTCGGCTGTAATTAAAATACCACATGTCTTTGCAAAAGTGTGTCGGCTCGCCCATATCGCACTCTAACCACGACCCATCAGGGTTTACGATTCTCGACCGGAATTCAATCTGTCCCTTGAGCAATGGCTCTGCAGTGAATGCGACGAAGCCGTTCCAACAACTGAAAACCTGGATTGGAGCTTTTGCCTCATACCGAGGTCTAGTATAAGGATCGTTCCAGAAAAGCTTGGAGCTATAACCCCAATTGGCGTCCTGTGGGACTTCGAATAATAAATCGCCGCTCATAGAACGGGATATCCAGACGTCGTAAAATATTGGCGGGGTCTGGATATAGTCCATAGCACAGGTCATATGGGCCGATTGAAATTGGCGCTGGTAGATAATCTCAAGAATATCTTCGGTGCAGAGAGCGATGTCGTTTATGAACACGACTGTAGTATCGAATTTATCCAGAGGATATAGATGTGCGTTCTCAACCAAGGGTTTTAAAGCTAGATTCCGCAGCGCCGCCAGAGCGATGATTCGGTCGCTCCCTTCTGCTGTGGGGCTGAGATCGCTTGTGGTAAAATAGTACTTTGAACCTAACTTTTCAATTTCGGCGGCGAGAAGTTTGAGAACCTCAAAGGTTCCGTCGTTTGAGCGGCCCTCAACAATAGAGACTACACACCTAGACGGACCGAGAAAGCGAATCGTCTCGACTACAGCGCTGATGAGAGATGGAAGAATCCGATAGCACTGGTGAAGGTCGAGAGCAAAGAAAAATTTGCGATTTTTGCCTGATACTTGAGAGGTAAGATTGTCGTACCGGCCCTCTCGAGGCTTGGGACAAGGCAAACGAAAATCGTTATTATTTCCCGAGCTCAGAATATCCTCAAGATACTTAGCAGCTCTAGGAATTCGGAATTCATTCCCTTCAGTAACGGGTGGCGGCTGCCATTCGCCTTGACGACTTAGCTCGTAGTTCTGGCTTGAGGGTATATTCACCGACTGCTTCTGTTCCTCTGGAACGACGGGTTCCGGTAATATGGCCACTCTCACTGGATGAGAGCCTAATGGTAAGGGGAAAGGGTTACATAGGAAGAGAAGAAAGAGCCCGACGGCAAGTCCAAGGAATTTGAGGCGGCGGGTGGAATAAGCGGCTAGCATGGTGAAATATTTCGCTGCATCAGAGTAGCTGATTAGGGAGATAGTGGTAGTTCATTAAAGATGTATATGCTATCCAGTGCTTTAATTTACCGAATTCCGACGATGCACCGATGAAGCCACATTTTTGAGGAAAGGGCATATGTAAGTGATATACAGATCAGCCCGATAGACGGGTCCACACCGATCACGTAACCATAGCATCGGTCCCTCATATCATCTCCAGCATTACTACAGCTTGTGGAGTACTAATGGCGCCTCCGAGTTCGAATAACTTCAGCTAGTGTGTCTATAAATATTAGTTTTCAACAACTTCTTCCCTCATCTCTATCAAGATGTTGCGATACCGATCATACCGCCTCCTTGTCCCCACGATTTCCTCGATCATACTTGGTCTATATCTGCTTAGATCCCAATCAAAAAACGGTAGCGATGCCTCCCCATGGCATATATCACTTCCAGGGATCGGGAACAGGGATCCTTACTATATGCACAGAAGCCCTACTCAAAACCCAAAAACGCCAATTGAGCTCGAGGCTCGAATAAATGGGCTTCCCGCAGATTATAACTCAGTTTTACACACCCACGAACAATCCTGCGGGTACCTTTTCGGACCACAGTATCTCGAAGCGCTGGCAAAAAATGTCGTACCTTACTGTACACCCGAGTCTCGCTCTCAGGTAGATTGTTTTCACGGTCCTTTCGGTCCCATTGGGACCAACCTTGCTTGGGTGGGCGGTAAAAGGGATACACCTGAATCATTCTGCGTAATTTTAAATCCCGTATGGGATAATGGTACATTCTATGTCGATTGCCAGCTACGCCCCGAATCCGAGCTGAACGGCTTTCCACCACTTAAAAAACTTTTGCGGGCCGGCCCCAAAAACAGCGCCAGACATATGCTGGATCAATTCACTTTTGGAGCCAAAGGGCAGGCTTGGTACGATAAACATGCCTGTGGCGAACAAAACACCCTTCGAGATGATACGTTTAAGATCCTTTTAAAGCGTGAAGCCAAGACGGTTGGTGTAGAGAATCTCTTCTTCACTTTTCTAGAGGTTATGACATGGTTCTGGAGTATGGATGTTTTACAGATGGCTATCAACCACAGAACGGGAAGCCCATATATGAGCGCCGAGGATGCCTCCCTCTCTCAAACTGTTTTTATGGACGGAACAACGGGTGAAAGGTTCGATGGCATGTACAGCTACTTTTCAAATTTGCCTGTTCAGCGGATCGAAGAATGGTCTAACCCAGATATGCCACACTGTCTGGGCAGGACTGTCTTGCCATTGTCCGGAGCTTTTAACCACTTATGGGGTGCTCGAATGCAATCTTCCGGCTGCGATGGTGGCCTCCTTCTTGAAACACTTCGGTATCGAGTCTTCAAACACTTTGAAGTCTCAACTGATCGGAATTTGAGCTCACCACTGAACGTTACCTTTATAGACCGTGCCTCAAGCAATCGTCGAGTCCTGGAAAACATGACGGAGATATGCGACGATATCAAGAGAACGTACCCAGATATCTCGTTAAGGATTGTGGATATGGCTCTACTCTCGTTCAAAGAACAGTTGGCTATCATAGCGCAGACGGATCTGCTTATTGGTGTTCATGGGGCCGGCCACATGCATGAATTATTTTTGCCAACGACATCAAGCGTAGTAGAACTTTACCCAGGCAACCACCGCAAGAGGCTCTACAGAAACATTGCAAATTTGCGGGGTCTTCGTTTCTTTTCTGGTTCTGTCACACCCCTTCTAGGTGAGGGAGAGAATTGGCGAACTACTAAATATGTTGCCGTGAAAGATAGAGCAAAATTTATGGCGTTAATCGATGCGGCAATGCAAAGCGTGGCACACCGAGGGCTCATCGATATCGAACCATATGTCGAATCAGATGATCCACCATCATAAAATAATATCTTGCTTCTTTATTTTTCGAATATTATTTACCAATATACGCACTTCAGGAAGATCGTTAGCACTCTTTACAGGTGCTCCTCTTATATTGGATACTTGGAATCAAAATATAACAATCAATCACCTTGTAGAATTATTTGAGTTGGATCCATGCTCTTCTCTAAATTTAAACGGCGATGTATGGAAAAAGCCAAAGCACTAAAAGTAGAATCCTGAGACGGATATTTCTGAAAAAACCAAGCATAAAAAGTCGAAGCCTTCACCGCATGCATTCCGCAGACTGTCAGGTATAAACATACAACCAGCAGCTACACTCGCTCGTCGGTATCTAAGAACTTCTATTATCCATGATAAGAAACGAAAGTTTGCAAAGAAAAAGGGACGCCAAATGGCAGGACGGTACAATAACAAGTCAAACAGCCATAAAAACCAAGTAAAAGAGTTGCCCAAAGTCAAGTATATAGGGACCCCAGAACGCCACGCGCTACAGACAAACCACCACTCGTGATAACCTTGCCAGGTCAACGTGCAAAAGAATTATACGGTATAGTTTCAAGCAAAGCAATAACCACGAAAGTAGGATGACGAAAAACAGACAATATGAGACCAATCACTTTTGAGATGAAAGAAGGCAGGTCGTTCTATTGTAACATCCTTCTCTAAGGAGATGAACTCTCAACCTTGACTTTCTTTGCAGTGCCAATATTGACTTGGGATACCTGTAAAATACGGTGCATGTTAGCGCAGTTTAACAATCAAGGCAAACCCTAGAGAACGTACCTTCTTCGCGAACTTCAAGCTAGTTAAAGTTTCATTCATATGTGCAAGTAATGGACTAACCATGACAAACATCAAGGTCTAAATGCACATGGTCAGCAACAATATTCAGTGGTGCCATCAACTTTTGTAAATATGATGATATATACCTTGCTATTACCGCCTAAACTATTCTGTAACAGATAGGTCAATTTGGAATTCCTGTATGGAATATGCTTAACCTCCTTTCCTCCCCCAAGCGCGCTAATCACATCACCCAGAGCGCTTAAGCTCTTGTTGATGTTCTGTGTCTCTTTCAACCTGTCACCAGTTGCTTGACTGTGGCTTAATCGTTCCGAACCCGCAAGATCAACTAAGTTTAGAGTTCCCTCGCAGCGCTCTCCGGTGACATTGTTAACTCCAGCGAGTTTCAAAATAAACACCGAGTGACTCCTAGAAGATCTCTCGTTGGCTTTTGTAGCAGCAACCATGCGGTTATTTGAAGCCCGCTTCATAACTTCTTCCATCATATCCGGCCCATTTAGAGGAATGGTGGTACACTCAGTTAATGTCGTGCGTCCCTTATCGTGCCGGATTTCGATTTTCTTCTTGTCTAGGTCCGTGTCCTTACCAAGGAGGTCGTTCAAGTTTTCATTGTAGACTTCCACGAAGCTACCTTCCATTGTGTACGTCCAGCCCTTCTCAGTAAGCTGAGCAGCGGTATGGAATATTTGATCAACAGCTTGTGGAATCATACCGTCCTTCGATGTCATAGTGAAAGTCTTACCCGAGCCGGTCTGACCGTAGGCAAAAATGCAAACATTATAACCATCCAAAGCGGATTGAACAAGCTGCGAAATCTCCTCAAAAATGTTGTTGTTATTGCTGGCTGGGTTGAAGACCTTGTCAAATGTAAAAGGGTGTTCCTTGATGACCTCCACACCGATAGTAGATTTCTCGGTGGAGTATAATTTGATATCCTTAGCTTCGTCCTCTTGATCTGGGAAATCAATTTTTGCAGGCTCTGCCTCTGCTTCAAGTGTAGGCCTAACGCGACAGAAGACTCGAATATTCCCTTTCAATTCGAGGACTTGGTTGTGTAGCTTCCTTCTTAGGGTTTCTTCTGTACGAAGCTTTGCCATAGCCAACTCGAGGTTCTTCCGCATATCGCCCACATCGCCATCGCGAACCCGGATAGAGTTATCTCGTTCCGCAATCACCGATTCTAGTGAGTAAATCTTGTCACGGAGAGCACGAGCTGATGATTCCATGTTGAGAGAGTTAACGGACTGCTCGGAGATTGTAGATCGCATGTCTTTATTCATCTTCTGAGCAATGGACAACTCGTCCTTCGTCTCATTGTGAGCAGCGGTCTCAGCTTTCAACTCAGCCTTAACACCAGCCAGTTCTGTCTCGTATCCGCTCTTTAGAGTTGCAATCTCTGTTTGGTATTTGCTTTTCATGGTTGAAATTTCGAGTTCGTTTCTGTTCCTAAGATCTAAAATCTCATTTCGACTTCTTTGCTGCGAGTCTTCTAGTTCTCGGGCTGCAGCAGATTTTGCAAACGCTAACTCTTCCGCGTGTCGCCGTTTGTTCTCGGCTTCTTCCATTTTGAGTTTATCAAATGCCGTTCGTAGTTCATCAAGTTCGAATTTATGTTTTGTTATCAAGTCATTAACTTCCAACTTGTTTTTTCGTTCGAGGTTGTCAACTTCATCGCGAGCCTTTCGTCGTAGGTCGTCTGTTTCGTTCAAGAGTTGCCGCCGGGCGTCATCTGATTCGACTCTTCGTAGACGTTGTTCTTCAAGTAGTTCCATCCTACATTTGTTCAGCTCTGCTTGGTCTCGATTCAGCTCTGATTGAAGATGCGAGTTTTTTGTTTCGAGAGTCGCTCGGATAGTCTCCAATTCAATCACTAGCTTAGCAATTAGCAACTGACAGCAAGCAGGAAAACATCATATGATCATACCTTTCATGGAGCTCATATCCTTTTGCTGACTCGTGTCGGCAAGCTTGTCCATCATTTCTCTATGGTCCTCTTCTAGATCCTGCAGGCGGCCTTTGATATCCCATCCAGCGCGCTGCGGCCTCTTTTTCGCTACAACAGGATCTGCTCCTAGTTTTTCTTTTTCTCCTTCTGAAGCATCTTCTGTGGGAGATGGAGCGGCAGCCATTTCTTGCCTGGCACGCATAGCCATGTTCGTTTGCGGCCGGGCCAGTCCACCTTTCGCTGTAGCACCGATTCTAGACGAACCCGCAAACCCAGCCCTTACGCTCGAGGCGGCCTTGCCAATAGGTCTAGCAGAAATAGCACTTGCTTTCAAAGCCGCTGCCGTATTGGTTTGGGATATCGCGGATCGGGCGATCTGGGCAGGGCGATCGGATGCAGTTTCGATGTTTTCCAGCGGCCGCTTTAGAGGAGCGATTGATCTTATTGGCGCTGGTGTTTTTAGAGCCGACGGCTTCCCGATTATACTAGCGCCTAAACCTCCAATTCGAGAATTTACCGTTGATTCTGCCAAATCTCCGAGTGGTTGGTGGGGTTGCGGTATGGCAGTACCAGATGCTGGAGCGGGCAACCGCGACCCACCAGGTCGAGGTAATGATGATTGCATGTCGACTGATCTTTGAGGTTCGTTATTCAGATCAGTAAGTTGGTAGGCCTCGTTTAGGCCGAGACTGGGAACTGATAAAGGGATTGGGTGACGGAAAGAAAAGCCAGTCTGATTTCTAGAATTGTTGTTTTTGTTCGAACCGTTGGAGATGAAAAAAGGAGGTGGGTTTGAATATTTCTTGCGATGGATTTCAGATGGAGAGAGCGGTGTGAGGCGAACCCTCAGCACTTCTGGAGACGCCTGTATATTATATCGAACCTGTTAGTTTATATTGGCAAGTATTATAAACATTGAAGTTGAAGATGAAGTTGGCGATGCGGTTGTGTTTAGGCAACACAAAGAAGCTCTCGCGACTTGTTTGTTGACATCAAGCTGGTGTAGCGA
Organism: Dactylellina sp. 'tibetensis'; assembly: GCA_036971435.1. Lineage (NCBI taxonomy): Eukaryota > Fungi > Ascomycota > Orbiliomycetes > Orbiliales > Orbiliaceae > Dactylellina > Dactylellina sp. 'tibetensis'. The sequence goes on from JAKDFA010000001.1 coordinate 1,706,794, forward strand.
GCTTAATGCCAAAACAAACATCCACCAAAAAGCGGGAGAAGCATAAAACCAATAGAGCTTACAGGCAGAGAGCGGGTAGGTATCGGGACGTCGCTATCAGCTTTCGGAGATGCGGGGAGTGAATGAGCGTTGAAGGATGACAGGGCCACGATGGCGGTGAGTTTCGTTGTATTGAACAGGCTCTTCATTCTGGTCGTGGTGTTTATATCTTTCCTCTTTCAACGGCGTAAACAAACCTTCCTATTGGCCACTAACTACCACACCATCTCGACCGGGGTCCAAGCTACCTTTCGAATCAAATCCCGGACGACATCTGTTGCTGCTGAACTAAACTGGTACCTGTTCGTCGGATCGGAGATGCGATGACGGAGAAAGATATCTAGCGCGACCATTATCTCTACCAGGTGCTATCTATCTCTGCTATTTTCTTCCTTTCATCATCGCGCGATCGCTAGAAAGTCACACAGACACAAATCACCGCCACAATGAATTCGTCTTCGTCCTGGTTCACGTCCGTTCGCCTCCAAGATCCAACCCAAAGATTTGTTTGCTAATATAACTTTCCTAGCTCCTACGAACGATCTCTCCTTAAGACAGACTACGGCACCCAGCGCCAACGACTAACTCGCGATCACTCCAAAGCCCTGGACTATTGCAATCTCTGCCTACAGCGTGCCCGCGATCCTGTCTGCTGTTCCACTCATGGCGATATCTTCTGCCGAGAATGCGCAATCGCCAATCTTCTATCCCAAAGACAGGAAATAAAACGTCTCCAAAAGGAAATCGAGAAACGACATGCTGATGAAGAGGAAGAGCGCGTGCGTCTCGAGCGCGAGGCAGTTGAACGAGGTGTCAAAGAATTCGAGGAAGTGCAGATGGGATTGGAGCAGCGGAGAACAGATCTGAAACGAAAGGCTAGAGATACGGACGTTGCATCTACACCCGTACAGCGGATAATAGGTCGAGAAAATGGCAAAGTCATAATCGAAGAAACCGACGATACATCCCGGGATAGCAAACGTCCCAAAACCTTCACCCTCGACGAGTCTGAGCTCTTACGAATCGCCCGATCAGATAGAGAACGCTTAAAAACATCTATTACAGCCGAAAAATCCGCCGCAGCTGTTCCAAAGTTACCGTCGTTCTGGATTCCATCCCTAACCCCCTCGTTATCGTCCGCAGAGATAGCACCCTCAAAACCGCCAAAGCTACAGCCCGTGTGCCCCGGCTCAGATCCAGAAAAGTTACACAATTACAGTTTGAAAACACTTGTTAGCGTCAAGTTTACAGAAGAAGAGGAAGAGAAAAATAAACACGGAGAGAAAGCAAGGATATGCCCTAGTTGTAGAAAGGGTCTAAGTAATGAAACCAAGGCCATCGGTAAGCCTACCACTCAATCTCTCCTATTCCATCACTATCAGCCGTATAGATTACTCACATATATGGATCATAGTTGCCAAACCTTGCGGCCACGTAATATGTAAACCATGTGTCAAAAAGTTTATCCTCCACTCTGATGATCCCCATGCCACGTTTAACGGTCGGGACCATAAAATCCAATGTTCGGTGTGTGAGACAGATCTTTCGGAGTCAAGTGGCAGCAGTAAAAAAAAGAAGAAAGATAAGGATAATGATAAAGAAAAAGAAACCATCAAGCCTGGGCTGGTGCAATTATCTAGTGATGGGACCGGTTTCACAGCCGGCGGTGGAAAGGTGTTGGCTAAGAAGGAGATGGTGGCATTCCAGTGCTAATTATTTATTTGTTACTCACGATTTACCGAACATTATGACAATACCCTAAAATGCAATTTGATATCCAGTATTTGGCTCCTCAAGATTAAACCTACCGTCATTTCACTCGTCTCGAATTATATTGTTATTCGTAGCGGGAAACGTGTTGTGGTGTCGTCACTGGGGTGACACAAGAGCTATAACATCCCATCCCAAACTTATTTGAATGGCATCCCGAGTTTTATCCAAAAAAGAAAATCTCGCAAACCGATTAACCGTAGTAATGTACCTACGACTATTAGTTGAATCAGCTCCTCGGTGATATCTAAGCGGTATCAGGCAGACAGCATGTTACCATTCTTCAGAACGGCGGCAGCTCGCCTGGTGCTACCTCGAGGTTCCCTCTCACGCCCCGCGCACATCCTTCCTCATATCAACCTTCAAGCACAGTCCACGAGTCGCTGCCGGATACCAATACCCTCTCGCCCATTCCATACCACCGCTCCAAACAGCAACCGCTATCAGCAATCCCAGCGCTTACGTGCCTCCGCCGTAAACCTTTTCCAGCGCTGGTCCTCCCGCCCTACATTCTACTACGAAGTCGCCGGTCTAGGCGGCATAGGCGGCAGCTGGTACCTCTACAACGTCGAAGAAGTTCCCGTATCCGGCCGCCGACGCTTCAACGTCATCTCCCCGCAATTTGAAAAGCAGCTCGGCGACAGTCAATATTCCCAGGTAATCCAGCAATTCCACAACCAAATCCTCCCAGAACACGACCCGCGAGTCGTTCAAGTTTGCCGGGTGCTCGAGCGTCTGATCCCACACTCCGGACTGCCTAGCGATTATGATTGGAAAGTTACAGTGATAGATTCACCCGAAACAAATGCCTTTGTCATACCCGGTGGCAAGGTGTTTGTGTTTACCGGAATACTACCAATATGCGGTGACGACGATGGATTGGCGGCGGTGCTAGGACATGAGATCGGTCACAATGTCGCACGACATATCGCAGAGCAAATGAGCAGGGGGATCTTCTTGCTGGCTACAGCGTGGATAGTAGAGATATTTTGGGGTATTCCCGGTGGCTTTAGCCAGCAGTTACTACAGTTCGCGATCGATAGACCAAGGTCAAGATCGCAGGAAAGCGAGGCGGATCATATCGGGTTGATGATGATGGCGAAGAGCTGCTATGATCCCAAGGCCGCTGTTACACTGTAAGTCTCTTTATATATACATGTATATGTTGAGCAACAAATTCGAAAGAGGAAAGCTAACATGATATACCAGATGGGAACGAATGCAAGTTGTCGAACAAAAGATGCAGGTGCCACCGGAACTACTAAGCACACATCCGTCATCTCATCGCCGACAGATCGAATTGCAGGCTCTGTTGCCGCAAGCATATCAAGTAGCCACGGACTCGGAATGTAGAGTACAGGGTCAGTTTGGTAAGAGATTTAGTGCGATAATAGTTAATATTAAGAAAAATGCAGACTAACCACCTATTGTTTGGTATCATAGTCGAGCAATTCAGGAAGTTTGGTGAAGAGCTTCAATTCTAATGCCACAAACCTATCTTCTGATTTTCCAAATATCCAACTCTCACCTCTGAACCGTCAGTAGTTCATTTGCAGGTACATCACCAAAGGCATAACTAGATCATGTCACCACACCAACCAATTAAGTTCGGGTCATCAGAGACAACGATCCGGTCTATATCAGCCTGTAAGGAATCACTAATGCAAGTCCACATCTAATCCTAGGATCCTTTTGTTTCGAACTTTTTGTAAATATAATATTTAATCATGTCCCCATGAGCGCAAAAGGAACACTGGGAATTCCATATCAAGCTATCTAGAGCTATTATACAAATATTTTAATGAGAAAATATGTCCGCAAACGAGGAAATCAAAAACTGTAAATCCAGAGACAGGGAAGGTTTGAGCAATGGGCATTTGAGGGACGTTATTAAGCATGCCATGGCATCGTTCGCATGGCATTATCATTTTTAAGAGTGAGAAGCCCGTACAGAGAGAGAGAATAAGCTACGAAAAAGGGATAACACGAACGCCGTTTTATAGAACGCCCAGAAGAGAAGGAGCCGAGACGCTAGGCCATAGGAAATAAACAAAACAATAGATAACGCCGATTTTTAGTTATGCAGAATATGTGCATTTGGTTTAGAGATGGATGTAGGGTAAAGAGCACTGCGCAAAACCCCCTTGCAACAGGCTGCTTCTGAGTAACAAAACGTGATGAAAAGGAGTCTCGTAGAGAGACCCGCTAGAGATAGAGAGCAGATAAACTAATAACTCTGCTTAGAACACATAAGGCTGAGGACATAATTTCTTTGACTTCATGACATCACGTTGGATGAGCTAGGGGCGTGGAATAGTCAGAGACGGAGGAAACAGAGAATTTCCGCCGAAGCGGAATTAGTATGCTTAAGATACCAAAGCCCCGGCTTCCTGGGAAGTTGGAGAGGATCGAGGGGGGAGAGAGAGAGAAAGGGAACCAAAAGACTACTGCTCCAAATAGGGCTCTGCGTCTTCGATGTACGAATCTTCATTTGGGTCGTCGAGAGATTCCATTGCCTCTTTGATCAAAGCACTAGCCTGTAGACACCGTACCCCGTCAGATTTTTGGTTACAGCAAAAATAATACATACGGAGAGGAGCACTTACTCTAGGGTCCAAATGTAACGCAGAGGTAAAATGTTTGATTGCAAGCTGTTTCTCGTGTAACAATTTATACACTCGAGCAAGCATAAAGTGAACATTTGCTTCATCCGGGGCGATATCCTTGATGGAGACAAGCTCATCTCGTGCCATCTTATGTCCAAATAAGGTTAGTGATTTCACTATCAGTTCATACCCACATAAAGTGAAAAACTTACGTGCAGTTTGCCTAATCCTATTAAAACTCGCGCTTTCCTAAATTTGGAGAGAGCGCTACCGGGAGCAAGATCACACGCTTTGGAATAATGGACTAGTGCTTGCTTGTAGTTTCCTTCTTTTTCGAATGCGGCACCGACGCAGCAAATTAGGACAACGTTCGTAGGATTGATGGAGTATGCAGTCTTGTAATGCCGTAACGCCATATCGTTTTTGCCGGACTTCTCATAAACCTTTCCAATACCGTACCAGGCGTTGTAATGACGACCGTCAGCGGACAGAGCACTTCTGAAACACGACATGGCCTTCTCAAGATCGTCGTTAGAGAGATGCTCATGACCCTGGAGCGTATAAGCATAGGCGAGCTTATCGTCTATCTGTGTTGCTCGCTTAAAGCACCTCAGAGCTTGGTCATGATCCCGTTGCAGCGAATAACAATTTCCTAGAGCACACCATGCTTGTGGAGAGACACGATCCAAGTCAAAGAGCTCATGGGCTAAGAATGATAGTTCGACATCTTTCTTAAGATGCCATAACAAGGTGGAATATGTCTCCATCTCCTGCATGCGCAATGGATCCATGATACGAACTTTAGCGAAACATTCCCCGGCCTAGTTTTATGGTTAGCGTGTTTTGAACTGCAACTATAGTGTTGTGAATCGACCCACCTCGTTGTACCTAGAAAGTTCGTATAGGGCTCGACCAAGTTTTGAAAGCACATACGGGGTATCTCGATGGCTTGGATGCAAGGCCTGGTAATTCGCAACAGCTGACTTACAGTCGAAACGACATAGGTTGACCAATGCATTTCCAAGTTTCTTGTACAGATCCAAGATTACCACATGTGCAATAATTTCCTTTGGCTCCTGCGGCCTCGAAATCGGAGCAGCAATTGGTCTAGCTTCGGCCATGTGGACATCACCCTGGCTGTGTACTAGAGCACTTGATGTCTTATCTGAAGTTAACTGGGAACGACTTGATGATTTCGTCGCAGTCTTCGGTTTTTTGGCTTCTCGTTGACCAGCAGCAGCAAACTTGCTTGTGATTCTATTCGAGGCGAGGATTCGGTTGCTTCGACGAGTAGCTGGAGCAGTCACAGCGGACTGAGAATTCTTAGTCTCATCAGCACTAGCAATGGACCGCTTCTTTTCGAGCTGCTGGTCATGGTCTCTTGATCTGGTCATCAGAGTCTTTCGCGGCGCATCAATCAAGCTCTGCGGTCGAACCTTGCGAGGGGGTGCTTTGGGGTAGTCTACCGAGGCAGATATGACATTATCATTTGTCGGGGTTTCCATTCCCACGTTCGCGCCTCCTTCGTTCAACCTGTTCTGCGGGGCATGCGGCACGCCAAAGACGGTTTCAGTATTTCGTGTTTGTGAAGAGGACGAGGGTGCAAAGGGATCGTTGTCTTGGGTGTTGAGTTGATTCTGAGAACTATTCATATCTTCCGTCATAGACGATGCAACTGACTGGCTAGGGGTAATTCGAGCTACTGCAAGCATCTCGTCAGTCGGCTTAAAAACTGCGGAAGCTTTGATCGCAGCCCCGGTCTCCGCTGCGGCACTAAACGCATCCCAGAGATATGGGTTCAGTTGGAAGGAAGCATTGTAAGCTTGAATAGCCATCTTGTCGTCTCTTAAACCCGTAAACAGATGTCCTAACACGTTATATACTGCGGCAGCGTCTGGAGTCGACCTTCTTTCCTTTTCAGAGTGTTGATCTTAAAAATCGTAAATGTCTCCGTCAGTCATCGGATCTTGCCCTAAAAGTATAAAGGAGTGCCTCCAAAGTTCAATATACATACTCCAGTGACTTTCGGTTGCCCAAAGAGATTTACACTTTTCCAAAGCGGTGATTCCTTCCCTATATTTCTTCAAAGAAAGACAGCATTGTGCGTAGATAAATGCACACCCCACATGGCCTTTGACGCCTTTCGTGGTATTCTCTGCGTGCTTAACGTGATTCCCGCGATATAGCGAAAGGGCGAGGAGGTATGTATTTTCCGGATCTTTGGGGTCGAAGGCCATCAGTCGTTCTGCCGTGAAAACAGCGTTTGGTATTAAATTATTATCCAATGAGTACCAGACCACCTTTCTGAGTTGGGAAGAGACAGCAGGGAGTGTTGACGGATCGCAAGCTCCCGCATTGCTACTGCTGATGGATGTTGACGACGAGGCATTAGTGAAAAGAGGCGGCCGCGGCGGACGTCTTTGTTTCGGGTCATAAGGCTCCATATTTAAATTTTGCGATGCTGTCTTGGATGGAGCACCAGGAGCACCGTTTGGAGAGAAGAGGGATGACGAGAGGAAGGAGGTGATGGAGGATAACAGTTTGTAGGATGGAGAACGGTCAGCGGAGTGGTCTCTGTGGTTGCCAGAGACCTGTCCCGCCGGAAACAGCCTAGAGTGTGTAGGATGTTAGAACAAAGAGTCAGTGTTGTGATTGTGGCGACGGCGAGGATGGTGTAGATGACGTGAGTACCCTTTGGCACCTGCAAGCGACGAAGAAAAGGGCTGATGACCGACTAGAGAGGGTTTAGAGGCGTAAAATGCGTTTGTGTATTTTCGTGATAAATGCGGAATGTATTCTTCTTCGCGTCTTAGGCCGAGGAAGGTGGTTGGAACATGGCGTATGAACCTGGATTTGTAGTCAACAGGGAGAGGCCGAGAAACCGATAGCAGCGAGTCCGATGGAGAGATTGGTCGTCACAGCGAGAAGGAGGAGTGAGCGTGAGGTCTGGTCGAGGATGTGGTGGAGAGAGAGCCCGTGGCGGAGGAGGACAAGGAAGAGGAGGAGGAGGGAAAGGCTGATGGTCGATGTGATTGGAGATGGTACTGTTGTTTGATGATTTGATGTTTGGCCAGCCAGTCAGGTTATTGGCGAGATTCGAATTCAAAAACAATCAAAATAACGAGCGCAACACTGCTCAGCATTCAACACTCCGAGTCACAACTAGCATGCCACCGAAAATATATATCAGGTCGACGGAAGGTATAAAGTCTACAACGCTGTGTTTGGGATCTTATTAATTTAGATGATAACGACCGAGTGATAAAGGAATTCGGGCTGGCATTAGAGATTCGTAACTAAGGGAATCCAGATTAAACGCCTGTCAGGGGCCCCGGGCCAATAGCGTTGCGTTCCCACCCGGCTCCATCTCAAAATAACAACAACACCAGTCCGCCAGCCAATGGCAGGCTCGCCGGTTGGTCTCTCACTCGCTCAAAAGCTGAAAACCTGAACACTCGCCAGCGAATACCTACCTCTATCACAATACTAATACCGTAGCGCTTTAGCGGAAAAAAATCATCTTGAACATCTGCAGGCCGTCACCAGCCATCTCCAGCATTCCCACTGTTAGCCTGTGTTTCTCCTTAAAAAACTCAAAGTATAGAACACTTATAATTATCCGGTGACGACCCCGGCTCCCTCTGACCCTGGAACAACGACACCTATATTAATCAAATATATTTGACAACAAAACGAATATATTCTTTGTTTCACTGACTTGGTTGTCAAAGTTAATTCGGCTACCGACAAGTCTCGGCTTACTATGTATAGGGCTAGTATGACCCAGTTTTCGCACAAACCACGTAGCTTACTTGCTTCTATTTATGCTCCAGAGACAGTCATCTACTTGATAGATTCTCGTAATCCAGTATTTTCCATGTTAGATGTTAATTACCAGAGAATGGTGGTGTTGTTGATAGTAAAATCCAACATCGGACCCACCAATCAGAGCCCACGAAACTTCAATTTTTCGCCCTTTTTAGACGGAAAGCGAATTGTCAACACATAAAAGCTAGGCAGTACTGGGCAATACTGAGGTGGCCGTCCCAATACCGTTCAAAAAACCGTTGTGGCTCACGGCTGTGATATCTCATTCTCGTGTTTTGGATTTGCTCTGAGACCGGTTCATTTGCGGAGGTGTATTCATTCAGTGAGGGGGTTTTCAATAGGTTATTTTTGAGATCCAGAGATATAAATAGAAGCGAGCATTCAGAAAGTCTTCACAGCTCCGAACTCCGTGTGACTTTCCCGTGATATCATTCATGAAAGAGTCGTAGTAACATTACAAAATAAGCTTGGGAGAGAAATAAGTATGACAGGTTTAGAGACCATAAACATTTGGTTTACAGTCAAAGACGTAGACAAGAAGAGTTAAAACGAAGAGAAAACATATGTGTAGAATAGGGAAAGGTTTACTGCAAACAAAGTATTTACTGCTTCTGCCCATCAACAAAAGCTAACGCTTCTTCCTTACCAACGAGATCAATGCTGGACATCTTGTTCAAAAAGGTGACACCGTAATGTTGATCTGCCGTTAAAACCATTTCTCTTCGGAAAGTGGTACTGTAAGAGTAACATTAGTTATTAATCAATATATACTTTGCAATCGTGAAGATTTCACATACCAAATGAACTGACCACCTTCAGCACTTAGATTCTTGACCATTTGAGCCACCGCGGTACGGTATTGCGCGTCCAAGTTGGCATCAATCTCATCGAAGAGATAGAAAGGGGCCGGGTCGCACTGTTGGATAGCGAAAACTAACGCCAATGCACACAAGCTCTTTTGCCCACCAGACAACTGTTGAATTTTTTGTTGGTCATCATGCTTTGAGTTGAAAGAAACCGATATTCCAACACCAAGGTAATTGTCGACTGAGCTTCTTCCTCCCTCCTCTTCTTCAGAGTCGTCTTCATCTCGTCGATTTCGGTTATCCACCTTTCGTTGAATAATTAGACGTCCGCGGCCTAAGGGTACCAGTTTCTCAAAGATCTCAGCAAAGCTCTTCGAAACTTGTCGGAAAGTACGCTCGATGGCCTCGTCTTTCCTTTGATCAAGGACCTGAATCAACTCCTCAATAGAATTCTGAGACTCGTCCAACTCTTCACGACGCTTCTGTAGGGTGTCGCGTTGCTTTGTAAAATTGTTGTACTGTTCAAAGGCTTTCTTGTTGACATGGGAGAATTTCTTCAAGTTTTCGTGAACCTTCTTTAATTTGCTTAAAAGGGTTTCTGATTTGACTTTGGTATATTTTTCGAAGGCTTCATCTGGAAGGACACCGAGGTCTCTGATTTTGCGCTGGACTTCGGCTGCATTCTCAAACAACATGGCTCGCTTAGCCATACTCTTCTCCATGCGTTTCTGGTATTTCTCGATGTTTGTTGCCTCATGTTCTTGTTCAGCTTGCCTGGTCGCCTTGGTTTTTTCCAATTTAGCGACATCTCGATTGTACTCTTCAAGATTTTCTTCAATTTCATGCAGTTTCTGCTCGACTGAGGATATTGCTTTCTGAGCGCGCTTCAGGTCTGCCTGTAAATCGGTAATTCTACGCCCTTGGGTAATGCCGTCTGCTGAATCCCCTTCTCCTTCCTCGCTGGTAGCTTTGAGCTGGTCTAAACGGACTTCTAAGTTATCGTGAAGCATTGATTCTAGATTTGTCTTCTTTTGCTCAACCTCAACGCGTCTAGTCGAGGCTTCTACTAACGCAGAGTTCAGTTTTTGTATAGAATCAAGAGCCTGAGACAGGGAACGTTCCTCATCAGAGCTCAGATTTTTCTTAAATTCCGACGCAAGTTCAGTCTTATGCGCTGAGAGTTGTTCGTTCAGGCGGGAAAGTTCCACTTCCGAGTTGTCCTTATCTTGTTCCAACCTTCGTAACTCATCTCTCAGACGACTGAGTTGGGAAGTTTTGGTTTGGAGCAATTCTGGAATTGAATGGAACTGTTTCGTCAACTTGTTAAGCTGATGTTCAACCTGTATACTATTACCCTGCGCTTGATTGATCTCTTGGTCCAATTGCTTGATCTGGTTTCTGACCTCTATGCAGGCTTCCTGCTTGGTATCGTAATCTTCCTGGAAGTTTTTGAGTGCCGCCACAGCGCCTAGACGGCTACGCTTTTTATCGTAGAACCCACCGCTAAGTGCACCCCTCTTATCGCTGCTTCTACCCTCTAAATCAATCGCGCTGAGACCGTGAGAGCGAGCGTACTGCGAGGCTATGTGCAAGTCGGGGCAAATGATTGTTTTCCCGAAGACATGCTCGAATGCTTTGTGGTACTTGGGATCGTATGTGATATTTTCAAGCATAGGGATGGCATCCGATGCGTCCGGGTAGCTCATAGGACGATTTTTGATTCTATTTAGCGGCATGCATGTAATGCGTCCTTGTCCTCGCTGAGAGATTTCGGAAATGAGCTGCTGTGCCGTTCTGTCATTGTCGACCACTACATGGAATAGGCTGTTGCCGGCAGTAATTTCAACAGCCGTCCGGTAGAGATCATCGACTTGGCACAGATCCGCAAGGGTACCATAGACGCCTTCCATATTTTTTGCAGCTTTGATAGCTCGCATGGACTGCAAGCCTCTACTTGTATCTCGGTCCATCATATGCGAGAGATTGCTTTCCGCCCTTCTTAGTTCATCGTTGGCTGCATTGACTTCACTGCTCAGTCTTGCATCTTCTCGAAGAAGAACCTTTCGCTGATCGATTAACTTTTCCCATTGCTGCCTCGCTTCTCTAACTTTATCAGCTAGCTCATCTAAGGCCTCTGTGCGATTATCGCGCATGTTTCTTGTTTGTTGTAATTCTTGTTCCAGAGTTTCGATATTTTTTTCCGTCGTAGATATCTCGTTCTCAAGGTTTTCGCGGGCAGCTTGCCTTCTTGTTAAATTTGCATTGATCTGGGCCATGTCGTTTTTAAGATAGATATCTCTTTCCTTCTTGCTGCCGAAATTGGCATTGCGGCCCTGCTTTGCAACCAATCTGTTTTGAACTGCGCGAACCTGGTCCAACCTATACACACGTTAGTTTAGTCCACTGATTTCGGGGCACTGAAAACGCACTCGTTCCGGATTTTCAGCTCATCAGTTTTCCGGGCATTGTATTCGGGAAGCAATTTCTCCAGCTGGCTTCGATGGGACGTGATCTCAGTTTGAAGTCTGTTCACCTCCGATTTGTGCTTCTTTCGTGATTGATCTCTGCTAGCTTGATTGTCGGCGTATTCGCGAACAGCCAGATCGAGTTGTGTGCGGCTCTTCAGATGTTCACGACGTTCTTGGTCCAACTGCTTCTTTTCCACCTTTTTTAGAGAAATTTCTTGCTTTATCGTCGATAGTTGCTTGCTAAGGGCTTCGATTTCTTTCTCACGGTCCATGAATTTCTCCAGGGCATCGTCATTGTTCTCTTGGCCTCTTGCTCGTCCCTCCTCGATCTGGTCCATGGCAGAACTTATCTCAACCTGCTCTCGGTGAAGAATGGTGTACTCCAAACAGCGTTTCTCTCGGTCATTCTCCTGGTATCCTCTCAGCTCCTCTTTTTCTTCTTCGAGTTCACCGAGTCGTTCTTCGATGTACTTTAAAAGGTCGTCGATCTTGTCTCGTTTGAGACCCGTTTCATCCATGATCTTCAAAGACTCGGCGCGGCGCTGTTCGTAGACCTGGGTACCAGCAATTTCCTTCAGTAGTGTCAATCGTTCCGGGTCCTTCATGTTGGTGAGAGTTGTAACACGTCCTTGTGGAACGATATAGTAAGGATTGCTGCGGCTGAAACCAGCACTCTCCAGGAGGTTCATGACGTCTGTTTTTGTAGCCGCCTTTCGATCCAAGCTATATTCGTCCTTCTTCAAGCCAATAGTTCGTCTGATAACGACCTCGTCTTTGCCGGTCAAGAATCTCTCGTCCGAATTGTCAAAGATGATTTCGACATAGGCGCTCATTACAGCTTGCCCGGACCCTTCGTGCAAAAGGGCCTGTCGTTCTTCTCTTCCCATTTGTGTGTATGCGTCGGAAAGTACGAATCGAATGGCTGTATCCAGAGAACCCATGCTAGGTTAACCACCAATCGGTATGGAAAGGGACTCGAGGGTTCTTCATACCAGCGAAGAAATTGCTTTTCCCCGAGCCATTGCGACCAACGATGACATTGTGCTTAGGGCTGAACGGCTCGATAACCGTCTGGTCCTTGTAGCTAGATCCTGAAAGTTAGCTTGCAGTAAACTAGAAGAGATGCAGGCGCCGTACCTCTTGAAGCCTTGGATGATGATCTGTTTGATATGCATGGTGGCTGTCGATGATGTTGATGTTGTGGCCGTTCACCAGCGGCTAAAACCAAAGTGGGATGTGATGATAGGGAGATGAAGGAGGGTAGTGGCTTATCGCAAAATCAAGCACTCGAAGCTTCCTGTGCGCCGTGTGTGTTTGGTGGGAACGCGTCGCGTTGGCTTGGTTGATGGCCAACTGGACAACGGAAACACCAACCGAGAGTTTGGTGGGGAAGGATCAGCCGATATCGAAAAAATGACATCCAACACAACTCAAAGTATCTAAGGCTCTGAGCTAAGCACGTCACCTCATGACATCAACGTTGAGCATCCTTTTCTTTTAAATAGCTTTGAAGGACAGCCAGAATACAATATACGAAATACTCTTGATTATCATACTACAGTTACAAGGGAAGAATAACTTTGTCAAGTATGGAAGACCAACTCAAGGACTCCGAAGTGGTAGGCCCGAAGACAAATAGCAATGCGGATCTAGGTCTGCCCGTTGAGCAGCAGCCTTCTGAGAATTCACAACCACAAAATGAGGAAGAAAATTACGATGAAGACGACGATGGCGATGAAGAATATTTGCTTGATGACACTTGGACATTAACCGATTTCACCGGCGCTGGCGGTGATCTGACGAAACAATATGCCCGCCAGAAAAAGCTGCTACAGGCAGAAAGAGACCCTACCATAGACAAAGCGCAGGTGCCAAGGATAAACCCTCAAGGGCAATCTAATAAGCAGAAGCCTAAGGGAAATATGGAGGCGAGGATAGATGATCAGATTGCCAGCTTGTCTAAATTTGCGCATCGGATAAAGTTGGATGATGCAGCTGCTGGTATGATTGGAAAGGGTCCAAGGTATCAATCTAGCGGCATATCATTCAAATACGTAGAAATTATCTAAAATTTGATGCATTTAGGAATACCGACAAGGCCGATCGAGCAACCACTGAGCTTGTATTAGATCCGAGGACTCGTATGATCTTACTAAAGGCTATAAATAAGGGAATCCTAGAGTCTGTTAATGGTTGTTTATCTACCGGCAAGGAGGCGAACGTTTATCATGCAGTTGGCGGCGAACTTGAGAACCCTGGCCGCCAGATTGCCATTAAAATATACAAGACGTCAATCCTCGTTTTTAAGGACCGAGATCGGTATGTAAGCGGTGAACATCGGTTTCGACATGGCTATCAGAAGTCCAATAATCGACAGATGGTGAAACTCTGGGCAGAAAAGGAGATGCGAAATTTAAAGCGCATATATACAGCCGGGATACCATCTCCGGAGCCACTGCATCTCAAGCTCCATGTGCTTTTCATGGAGTTTTTAGGAAACGATGAGGGTTGGCCATCACCAAGGTTAAAGGATGCCACAATCCAACCGCTAGAAGGGGAACCGGATAACTCGGGAGCGTATCGGAAACTATACGTTGAACTTGTGTCCATCATGCGGAAGTTGTTCCACGTCTGCCATCTTGTTCATGCGGATTTATCGGAGTACAATATCTTATATCACAAAGAAAGGCTTTACATCATTGATGTGTCACAATCGGTTGAGCACGACCATCCCAGGTCATTGGAATTTTTGAGGATGGATATAAAGAACATCTCTGATTATTTTAGCAGGCAAGGCGTTCGATGCCTTAGCGAGCGGCAGCTGTACGAGTTCATTACGGCGGTGGAAGGCCCGAACGAAGAGGAAAGTATGAAGGAGCAGGTTGAAGTATTGCTAAAAGAGGATATGAACGGCGGCACCAGTGATGAGCAGAGAGAGGTGGATAATGAGGTTTTCCGGCAACAGTATATTCCTCAAACCCTTGAGCAAGTCTATGATGTGGAAAGAGATGCCGAAATGGTCGAGAAGGGTGGAAAGGATCAATTGGTTTATAAACATCTACTAGTTGATGACAAACAAGCGAAGCCTGATGATCAAGAAGAAAGTGATGGGGAAGAGAATGATGGTGCAGAAGGGGAGGGTGAAAGTGACGAGGATTCGAGTGTTAGCGAGTCGGCATTTTCCAAGACTCCACGGGGAAGAAAGCACGAGGATAAAGATGAGAAAAAGGTAAGTCCACCGCTTCTATCCCGTTTTACTTACCCATAACCGTTATTATCATTGTCATCATTACATTTCATATCTAACTTCGCTAAACATTTTGTTTTCAGGCTCACAAACAAAAGGTTAAAGAAGAGAAACGAGAAAAGCGCAAGGAGAAAATGCCAAAGTACGTTAAGAAACGAATAGTGAACTCTTCTGGCAAAAAAAACAAATAAAAGCTATATTCCTATAAATTAGTATAATAGCAACGATACCTTTTGCAGATCTTAAACTTTTTTCATACCGTGATATCGTTATCTTGACATCAACCTACATAAAATCTTAAATAAAACTCTGGGTCCAGCCAGGCGCAATCCGTCGAACATTTGTCATCCGGGCCAACCCCTTGCTTAGCGGCTACTGCACCCAAGCTAAAATCCAGGCCTCGTGTCTGGGCAGACTTGGCCTTCAATACAGAAACGATCTCCCCATGCCATTCCAAGAGCACTTTGACGCAAAGAGTGGAATCATCTCAGGGTGGAAATAACGTTATTATGGGTTTTCTGATCTCACGGATGTGGAATCCAACATGATTAACTATGAATCAGTTTTAATAAATAAACCGAGCGACCTTCCCTTTTTCTTTTAGACCCGAGCCTCACCAATCGACCAAATGCGCAAGTATGGTGTTTCCGACTCGCATCCTCGCCAGCGTAATAATTATTGGCTTGCAGGTGGCGCTCGTCGGCTGCGAACCAACCGCCGGTGTAAAACAGCATGCCGCTGGCGAAATTAACAAACTCCTGGCCCCGAAGAACGCAAACCCTGCCGCCGCTACAATAACCACGCCACCATCTTTTCTTCCGCGATACCTTCACCGCCGACAGAATGATGGTCTTGCTGCCTGTAATGATTTTCGGGTCTTTCTTCAATGCGATGGTGATTTCGTGACTCCGTATGCGCTTTGCGGCTGTTACACTTCTGGAACATACGCCCCCAGCTATATTGACGGTTTAGCAGTCAGCTGCTCGAATTACCTCCAATCCATAAGCGGGGCTTCAGTCGCAGCACCTTTCGCCAGCTTTGTTACATTCTGCTCCTCGGCCGGCGATGTTGCCTCGAGGCTATCTGCAGTCGTCAACTCTTGTGAGTCCGGAAACTCAAGAGATCGAGCGTGCGCAACGAATCCCGCATCCCTCCAACTCTATGGGTCGCTAAGCGCAAGGGCTGCTTGTGCATGTTACTCTGGTACTCTGTTTTCTGGATCTCTGAAAGACAGGTTGGCATCCACATGTTACAGCCAAGCCAGTTTACTAGGAGCACCTATTGCTGCCGACATTAGAGATTATACGGCGCTCTGCACTAGTTTGGGTGACGTACGAGCCTCGGCGCGGGACTTAAGCGCAAATTGCGGACAATTCGAAACCGCATTTTCCAGTTGTTCATCGACAACCACTGGCTTTAACAACCTCCCTTCGTCGGAGCAGGCGAGTTGTCTATGCTACTCGGGCTCCGATTGGATTGCTGCAGAGGCAGATAACGCGGTCGCAACATGTCTTCAATACGCATCTGCCAATTTCCAGCATCGAGTTTCGCTCTACTCTCCGTATGACGGCCTCTGTAATTCTGCTGGAGACGTTAGAGCCGAAGCTCAGACCTCGGGGCCAGGTCAATCAACTACCAGACCTGTATGTGTTTTGTCTACGAGCCTCATTTACCAAATACTTCAAGATAACTTCTGACATCTCTCTTGAAAACAGGCACCATCTTCAGCATCCTCTATTCGCGGCCCTACCAGTACAGGAGTCACTAGTAGTTCTACAACAATGACATCACCTCAAGAATCAAGCGGAGGAAACAGTGGTGGAGGTGGACTTTCCGGTGGCGCCCTCGCAGGAGCGATTGTCGGAGCGATAGCAGGAACAGCATTACTTGTCGGCGCCGGCGTTTTCTTATTCCTGAGAAACCGAAGGTCCGACAACAGTCCCCTGCCTCCACCGGCAGGTTACGGTGGCATGGATGGCCAGGTTGGCGGAATAGAGCCCGAAGTGGGCGGGATCGCGGGAAAATACGAGCAAAACGCTCCAATCCCGCCACCACCATGGATGACACAGTCTCCTCTAACGAGGTGATCGGAAATGTGAAAAACCAAATGTTAATGAATGCCTAGCATACCTCTGGGGTAATGGCATGTGTCTGGGTTGTAACTACAAGTTTTATCCTGGCGCAGTGGCAATGAATATTTTTTTTCGATAGCATTTGATTTCTAAGATACAAATCTCCCAGTCCAAGAATCACAACCAGAGAAGCGATTAGATTGTTCACCGAATAAAGCTACCCTCACACAAAAAGCATCTACACTTTCAACTTCGAATTCAAGCACTTCGAATGCGTTGACGTTGCAATTCGAACCTGTCAAACGCATGCGCAGCCAAAAAGGAAACTGATTGTGAGATACTGTATCGGACAAGCAAAAAGGTAAAATAGATGCTTCAATGACCGAAGAGGGGCTCGATCCCTCGACCTCTCGCGTGTGAAGCGAACGTGATAACCAACTACACTATTCGGCCGCTATGAAACAGCATCAATCGCTCGGAGAATGCAAAGATAAAACTTGTAGCTATGGATCTCGACTTGATTGGGGCGGGCAGGGCGTATCGAATTGTCCCAAAGTCTACGATATTTAAAATTGGTGAAATGATGAGTTTCTTGTATACTAGTAGAGTGGATTAAAATTTTATGATACAATACAATCTGCAAGAAAACACGGTTCTAAAGAGCAGACAATTCGCCATCATAAAGCTGAGGGCTATTGCAAGTCGTCTATCATGAAAGTAGAGCCATAAAAAGAGCGCCTTAAAAACCCATATATATAGAGAGAGAAAAAACAGAAGCTTTTTGCGAAAATCAAAGAAAATCATCCCCCATTATATGCTACCTGCTTCATTGGAGCATTGCCAACAATGTCGCTTTCTCCTCGGCTGACAACTTTCCAATCGAAGCCGCAATTCCCTTCAATGCTCCAGCCTTGCTAGAACCGTTACCGTTAAGCATGCTCGCAACCTCATTCGCCACTCCCTCTTGCTTCAGTTCCTCAATCTTAGCAGCAACATCCTTAGTGTGCTCCTCATACCACGTAGCAACAGCTCTATCATTAGCATCGAATCCTTCTCCGTTATACCAATTCTTCAGCATTTCCAAAGCAATGGCTCTCGTTATATTCTTCGATACAGGAACAAGCTTCTTGAGGATATACTCCTCATTCAATCTTCGGCGGAGACGCCAGTACAGGAACCGGCGGGCGTTGTGCCATTGCAGTTCTGCACGGATCACACCCTTAGCCTTCATTCTTGCCGCGCGGTCGTGAAGATCTGCGAATTGCAGCGAAATCTGGCCGTATACTGGTGTAAGGAGATTCTCGCGCTCAGTCATCTTGACCTTAATGTCTGATTGCTGGCTTGGGGTTAACGACTTGTTCTCTAGCGCTTGTCTGAGCTCTGCATAGGTTGGGTCCAATCGAGCCATAGTTTCAAGTTGCTTGTCTCGTCGGTACTTAATACCCACGATACCCTCTGGTTCGAGAATACCACCGCGTGACTCTTCGTCGGCGTACATCTCCATCATGTCGGCGTTAATGGTAGGATCAATGACGACCCAAGAACCACCACGAAGTTCTCCGAAAGGTGGGATATATACAAAGATCGGCTGTTGGTACTTAACCAACGCATCGACAATGTAAGCACCGTATTTCAGGACTTCGAAGTACATGTCACGCTGGCCACCGGAGAAACCACGCCAGTTGGCAAGAATGATAAGAGGTAGTTGTTCACCCTTGTTGAAGTCGTTGATTGCCTGGGCGGTCTTGAACGCAGAGTTGGGGTACCAAACTTGACCCGCTTCCATGTTGATTTGTTCAGTCGAATCTGGGTTAGCCGGATCCGCTGGGATAACATTTTCAACAGAACGAGTCTCGACTGCAATAACACCGATAGGGATTCCACCGAGTCTAGCTCTGCCGATGACAACGGTCTTGGCCCATCCGCTGAGAGTTTCCTGGAAGGAATCACGATCAAAGAGACCATGCGCAAAGCCCATACCGTCCTCCTTTCCACCAATCAGCCACCTCACGTCATATGGTTCTCTTTGGGGTGGCAAGTAGAGAATATCGCGATCCCATGGATCGCTAGATGGCAGGATTGGAACCGGCGAGTTTCTCTTATCTGGGACATAGGACAACCACGACACAATCTTCGTAATCCCATCGAAGTCGTTAGATGCAGTGAGATGGGAAACACCATTCTTGTACATGATCTGGGTTCCACCAAGTTGAAGATTGGATGTGTAGACCTCTCGCCCCAGAAGCTTGTTGATAGCCAGAGCACCAGTCAAAATCTAATATCAAAATTCAATCAGTTATCTATTCAGTAATAGGGTAGAGAGTTACGTGGGAAACCTACAATTGGTTGCCCTTCAATTTGAACGGCACGCTGACCAAGTCTGACAAGGTAAGCACCGATACCAACGGACCTGCAAGTAACCAACGTGATCGTGAAGATATCGTCGTAGGCGCGGGAGGTAGCTCCAGCAATTATACCAGAACCTCTCAGACACTCAACACCAAGACCGTCTTCTTGACCAATGATAGTTGTAATCTTGAATCTCTCCTCACCATCCTCTACAACTCTCTCGGTAATGACTTCTTTCCTGCCAGACTCCTCGAATTTAGCGTGGACGTCGGGAGTCAAGTACAAGTACCTGAACCCAGCGTCTGGTTTATTAGGGTCATTCCAGGCAACCGAGAACAGAGGAATAAGCTCTTCCGCAATACCAATACGAGCACCAGAGTTCGCAGAGAGATATATTCTTGGAATTCCCAATTTTCTTGCTAGCTCGGTGCAAGAATTGAAGAATCTGTCTTCCTGAGGTCCGAAAGACCCAGTCCTGAATGTGATATCGTTGGCGATAATGATAAACCTTCGGCCTTTGGGATACTCTGGAGTCTTCGCAGTGACAAGCCATCCGACCATACCATGCGTGTTGGTGCCAGGCTCTCGGTTGACTTCAACCAGGCTATAGTTGTCATCAAGTACGAGCTCGTTGTAGTCAATGCAGGTACCCGGTTGCGGCATCGCCTTCTTGAGTTCTGGATGCTTCTTGACGGCCTTGTCCCAGCTGTTTTGAATGGCTTGACGGAAGAGCTCCGGGAAGTCGTAGACATACTGAGTTCCCATGAGATGTGCCTTGTACCTCTTCGGTTGGAGTGCTTCTTTGGTGGCATATGGTGTGCTGACGGCTCGCAAGTGCATGGATCCAGGCTTGCTGTTAGTCTCCAGGGGGATACTGTGGAAAACCCATTGTTTCTTCTCGTTCTTTTGCTCAAAGTAGACCTCGTACTTGATCACGTAACCGGAGACATTGTTGATAATTACTCGGAGTGGGGTGGCAATACCGGTGGATTGGTCGGAGCAGACGATACGAATCTCAGCGGTGGTGACACGCAGCCTCCAGGAGCGTCTTCCGAAACGATCAATGAAACCGCCCAGGGCAGAGAAAACCTCTTCTGGCTCAAGTGGGAAGACTGGAGAGAAATTGATAAAGATGTGGTTGAGATCGGTACCATTATTGCCAATGATCTCCAAAGCATCGAGGATATCACCAACAAGACGGTCCGTTTCAGAGATCAAATACTCTGGTGTAGGGATATCGTCACGAAGACGACCTGGTCTGACCACGGCACGAGTGAAGTAACGCTGATCCGATGGGACATTCTTGCCAACTGCCTTGTAGACATGGATATTCCTGTTCTCGGTGAAAACTGGCGTAATGTTGAAGTTTGAGAGGCGAGAGAGCTCAAGCTGGAAAGCCAATGCTGGCTCGATGTGACGAATTCTCTCATCTTCAACATACGTTGGTGCTCGGAATGTAAAGTAACCAGGATAGGTGCCATCCCTGTGGCCACAGATAAAGGTAACACGGCGGATATGGCGAGCGAGAAGCTCATCTGTGCTATCCTGCATCAAGGCGGAAATTTTCTCCGCGATCTCCTTATCCGTCAAGTCTTCAACGTCACGAACAGCCACGTTGCAAACGCTGCTGAGATCGTCATCGTCATCTGCTTTGAGAGCTTGTGGTCTTCGGCGAGAAAGATCCGGAATTAAGCCACTGTTCCCGAATTTTGAGATTTTCTTTGGTAGGAGTTCGAGAGCCCTAGACAGATACTCTTCCGCTTCTTCGAGGTAACCAATCGGCACAACGACGCCCTTCCTAAGGGGCTCGGACTCCGCACTTTTGACAAGAAAGCTCATATCACTAATAGATCCTATTCTCTTAAATGGGTTTCTGTCAGCAGTGGGGGTCCCTGGTGTCGATGGCTGTGTTAGCATTCCTACGTCGGAAATACCCATCTTGCTCAGAGAGAAATCCCATGTGATCATGAAGGGGGGTTCGGTGTCTGTATAGTGGTAGTCGACGCTCATCAGTTGATAAGCACGATAAGCACGACGGATGTAGACTTCAAGGGCGGCGAGCGAGACCCATGGATCAGAGTGACCGAAGAAATGGGGCAAGACATCGAAGACAGTGTACTTGGAATCAATGACCTCCTTAAGAAGTTCAAAATTTGGAGTTCTGTGGTCCCATCCTCCTTCACCGTAGCGGGATTCAACAACGGATGAACGTAAAATGTGTTCCATCTGACCCTGTCGTTCCTCTATGGATGGCAGGGCGCATTGGATAAGTAATTCTCTAGCCTTAAGTTGCACTTTTGAGGTAGAACGACTCTCAAGGTCTGTCAACTTCTTCAGAGGAATACGGAAGTATTTTCCAACGGCACCGACATTTGGCTTGTTAGGGCGGTATTCGTCGAGAATTGCGATAATCAAATTATTCTTGGCTCCGATTTTGCTGTGTGAGAGAACCGCCTGGATGACCTTGTCGATGCTGTCCTTGTTTTCGTCACGAAGTTTCAAAACAACATCTTCTTCCCGAGTATTTTGGCCAGAGAACATCTTCTCCGTCGCCCAGTATTGCTCCAAAAGGCTTGTAACAACGGAAAACTCGTGAACCTTGAGGCCATCCTGATAGCGTGTAATGATGTCTAGGAGTGGCGAGAGAGAAGTGCGCAAACCGGAGGCGTCCCCGGTTTGTGCATGGTCGTCAATAAATTTGTCGAAAGTTTTGAGAAGAGTCTTGGCTGGGAACTCGGCCTTCCTTCCCTTTGCCCTGTCAATGACAGTTGCGAACAAGGCGCCTAATTTGGCTGGCATACGAGAATGCAGCGCAGCAAATTGCGCGCTCCATTCGCCATAAGGAAGCTCAGGGTTACGCAAGACCTCGATGAGTTCTTTCAAAGTTGGGGCCATGATGACCTGATTATCGAATCCTTCAAGGATATTCCTGAGAATACCCACGAGGAGCTCGAATCTTTGGGCTGGCTTGGTACCAACAATCTGTGGGTCTCCAAAGTTGGGAAGCTGGCCCTCAAAGGCGAGGGCGTGCTTGACGCGAGATGGGTCATCTAGAGCGAGAATACCAAGGATATCGCCGGCCTCAAGAACTGCTCCGGGTTGCTTGATTAACTGAACCATACCGTCCTCCTGAGCAATCAAAGGCATGATCATCTTCATAACCTCGACTTCCGCGAAAGCCTGTCCCTTCCTGACATGGTCTCCACTATCGACCAAAAACTTGACTAGTTTTCCGGGAGATGGAGTTCTAAGCTGAGTCGGATCGCTCTCTTGCTCCAGAAGACATGTCATGTTATCCACACTCAGACGAGTGGCGCCGACATCCTCTTTCCAGTAAACATTGTGGCTGCGACCACTAAGCAGCACAAGTAAACCGCCGTCTGTAAGAGCACGAATACCAACTGCGCACTTAGAACCGTTGATGAAAAGATGGTATGAGTTGCTGCTGGATCTGGTAGCAGTGAACTTGTAGCGAATGCCTTCATAGATGAAATCAATAGGGAAGACAGTCTTGAGAACACCCTTTGATGGAACTTGGCCCCTCTCGAGTGATGTTCTATAGTCACTGATGCAAGCTTCGCTAGCGATGTGGGCTTTGGTGACAGCACCACAGACAACAGCGAGCATGGGGTCCGGTCTTTCTGCTGTCATCTTGTTGCTGATAAGTTCATCCAACCAGCCTGTCGTAATTGTGTTCTCCTCGAAAGCCTCGAGCTGAAGGAGCTTGATAAGATACTGGACAGTATTCCTGAAGTCGCCGCGGATGCTCAACTCCTTCAGCGCGATAACCATATGTTTTCTGGAAGCGGTTCTGTTCTCACCATAGGCGAAAATGTGACCAAACTGAGAATCCGAGAACGAGTGGATACCACCCTGGGAGCTCACAGAGAAATAACCCCAGACATTTGAGGACGATCTGAAGTTTAGATCGTGCATGGTACCGGATGATGGCTTGAATCCCTCACCGGGATCTTCAGAGGTAATGCGGCAGGCAGTGGTGTGGCCCTTGGGAGTTGGACGACGTTGGGTCTGTAGAGAGTCATCTGAGGCAAAAGCGAAATCAATCTCAGTTGCAGAGGTTGTATCAACGCCATAGAGCAATCGGATATCACGGATCCTGTGCAATGGCAGACCCATAGCAATCTGGAGCTGAGCGGCCGGGAGGTTAACACCAGTGACCATCTCAGTTGTTGGATGCTCGACCTGCAAACGGGGATTAAGCTCGAGGAAGTAAAACTTGTCCTCAGCGTGCGAGTACAAGTACTCGACAGTACCAGCAGATACATAACCGACGAGTTTACCCAACCGAACCGCTGCCTTTTCCATCTGCGTGAAAGTGTCCTGCCTGGCGATGGTGACGGGTGCTTCTTCAATGATCTTTTGATGTCTTCTCTGGACGGAACAATCACGTCCAAACAACGAAATATTGTTACCGTATTGATCTGCCAGGAGCTGGACTTCCAAATGTCTAGCGCTGCCCGCCAGCTTCATGACGAAGATAGGCGAGCCCGGAACTTCGTTGGCGACTTGTGCAAATAGCGACGCGAAGCCATCTTCGCCCTCGACCTTTCGAATACCTTTCCCGCCGCCACCTTCGCTAGCTTTGATCATAACTGGGAACCCAATTAACCGCGCCTTCTCTAGAGCTTCTTCAGCTGTTGCAACGCAGCCTTTGGTATAGATATCAGGAGCAACTGTAACGAGACCCTGCTCGTCGACGACAACGTCATCCACGCCGGTACCACTCCAAGGGATACAGGGCACCTTAGCATGTTGGGCGACAATCGTCGAGGAGATCTTGTCTCCCAAAGACCGCATAGCAGAGCCAGGAGGTCCGATGAATACAATTTTGTTCTTCGATGCCGCCAGCGACTCGGGAAGCTTTGGGTTTTCACTTGCATGGCCCCTAAAAAAGCACGATTTCCGTTAGATCAAGTTTTTCAGTTTTCTAAACCCGAGAAATCTTGCTTACCATCCAGCCCAGACGGCATGTACATTCATCCGCTCTGCGACATCCACAATTAACTCAACATTAGCATAGTTGTTGTTGTTCGTTCCTCCAGGAACCTATAGACGATCATTAGTTGGCGGTCGATGATCACAATAGGTTTCTAATTTGGGATGTTGGCCATACCTCAACATACTGATCCGCCATTCTAATGTAATCTGCATTGGCCTTCAAGTCTTCCGGCGTCGCCATGACGGTAAACTGGATCGCCCGCTCATCTCCGAATGTTTCGTAGGCCCATTTTCGCACACTTCTGATTTCTTTAACTGCTGCAATACCATTGTTCGCAATAAGAACCTATACGATAGGGAAAAGCAAATACATCATCTATTAGCATCTTGAGCTTCATATCATACCCTCCAGTAGCCTACTTCGTAAAATTTCGTGTGTTCCTAGGCATAAGAGAATTGTTTCTTACATTGGTGATGACGGTGTGTCCATCATGATTAGCGACAAATTCCTTGACAAGACTTGAAGGTGCCAAGTCTAGTCTATTTCCGCCAATGAAGTGCGAGGCGAGCTTGTGTTTTGCAGCGTACGCAGAACCGTAGCCTTCTCTTGAAGCGTCTTCTGCCATTCTGATGGGGAGTGGTATGGTTTATCCCTTTAGTGGGTTTCAGGTAGCGTATATACGTCGGTTGGGGGCGGGAAGCTGGGGGAAGCTTCGGTTCTACCGCAAGGAAGGAGATGTGACGCGGTAGGTTCGACGATCAAAAGTAGTCAAGCTGATTAGCTCGTCGAGGTTAATGGATGATGATTTTTGAAGAATTAGATGGGAAACTATTATAAGATATATGATAATGCAGCGAGGCAATGAATTCTCAGGTCAACGGGTTATCAAGGAGCGGTCGTGAAAGGAGTCGAGGTGCTGTTTTCGGTAAGGTGTGAATTAGAGCAACAGTAGAACCGTGGTTTGGGCGTCTACTGGATAAGTTAAGGAGAAAACAGGGAGGGATGATAGTTAGTGGCAGCTAGTTTGACCCGCGCGACAGCTCCAAAGGGGGATATCTGGTGAGAGAGGATGAAGTGGGAGAACAGCCGTAGTTGGTGCGAGGGGGAAGGAGGTCTATTATATCAAGAGACAGCTAGTGAGAGCTACCAGCACAGCGGACGAAAGCAATTGGGTCCCAGCAATGAAAACGAAATCAACCGGGCGTGCGTGGTCTACATCATAGGTTGAGCCGGACGGCATCCAATCGCATCACCGACGAAGAAATCTCCTAGACCGAAAAGATCTGAAGATCCTCAACCTGGCCCCTGCGTGCTCGAATGCTGCTGGGCTAGTTCAGAGCTGACTCGGGGATGCCACCGGGCAGCAAGACGGGCACGGATCTAACGTGGGAGATACTCTCTCACTTTATATATCTAAATGCGCGGATAAGCGTGGGATGCTGATACCTTCGGCCTTTTTTTTTTTTGGGCAGCTCGTCGGCGGTCAACAAAAACAGAATTGGTCCCATGATGGGTCGGAGATCGAGCGGCCATAAGGCCTGCAGGGCCTCCAAGCTCGTTGCGGGGCAGCCTGGCTCAAGGCCGAATGCTCGGTACCCGCTTAGCTAAATCTTCGAAGTCCGAACGAATGGCCAGGCCAGGCAAAACGAAGCCAAGCTAGTTTGGTGCCTGGGCCACGCCGCCCGGTGATTTCATACCCCCCGACAACAAAAAAAAATAAAAAAATTCTGTTGAATTCGAAACCCCCCCCAACATGCCCACCGCCAGAGACATTTATTGACGGTTGGGGCCTCGAAACAATCACGAATTGCACTCCTTTCGTCCGTCCAATCTTGCAATCTCGTGTTCCAGATCCGATACGAGAAGAACGATAAGGACAGGACGGAACGATCAATCGAGTGCATCGCGATCTTGATTGTGGCTTTTCCTGTGCGGCTCTTATGTTTGATGCTTTCCGGTTCGAAACCGCGAAAGCTCTCAGTTACAAGACAACCGCAAGCCTGGTACAAGTTAATGCTATTATCTTCCCCTCGTGCGAAAACAGAAACCCAACGCCTGAATCCCCTGAAAATTTGATTCAATGCCGAATCTTTGCCTCCCGTAGAACAATATCAATAGAACTGTAGGTCATGTGACCAGATGCTTCGTTTGGCCAGCGTGGTCGCCAAGCATGTGCGACAATGACGTTGCTGCGGATAAGCATCCATAAACCGTTCCAGAAGCCATCCCACAAGGACGAACCTGCAGCACCGCTGACCTCAACAATATTAGCAGCTACGACCACGCTTCCTCCTTCCCACCCCCTCGTCTGTCATCTCAGCAGTAGCACCGATGGCGCAGGTACGGACGTTCTTGATATGTAACCTTTTATAATTTCTAGCTAACAAGCTGATACCCCAAACTAGAAAGCGGCGAAAGCCACAGCTCGCAAGAACGAGTCGGCTCTGAACACCCTCCACCTTATCGCCATCGGCATAAATGTTTTCTTCCTATTTTACCGTTTCTTTATCAAATACGGATCTGTTTCTAAAACTGCCGTCTACTCCTATGTCATCCTCAACGCTCCGGCGCTTGGCATCGAGCTGTATCTCGAGAGCATAGGACGTCCTCGGGATGCGCGCAAGTCCGGCGACGATCTTAACTCTGGTGGCATGATGGAGATGCTTTGGGATGTTATCTATGTCACTTGGTTTTGCATGGGTCTGGTTGCTTTCTTCGGAGAGTGGTGCTGGTGGTTGTGGGTATGTACAAGTTTCTTTCTTTGTCTTTGTGAAGGAACAGAATGTTGGATTTAGTTGGTTCGACAAGCTTACCACTTTGAATCATAGGCTGTTATTCCGCTGTACGGTGCGTACGCTGCTTACTCGACTGCAATGGGAATGCGGAATACGCTCGGTGGGATGGGAGGTGCTGCGAACGACATGTCGGCTCCGAGCAAGAGACAGGCAAAGATAGAGAAAAGAACAACGGACGGCAAGAACGTCAAGTACAGGTGATTGGTCTTGGTAGAATCCTATTTCTGCTTTTTCTCCATGCATGCGCTCTCTAGAGTGAAGGGGAAACTATATCCAAGATTATAATGGTATAATGTGCCCTTTCTGTGTCACATTGAATGATCTGGTCTTGTTTGGTAATGTGCAGCTTTTGAAATTGGGGTAAAATAGTTCATACGAGACACCACCCCGCTTTTTGTACAGCAGATAGATAGCTTTGGCGGAGGGGAAAAAAGAGTTGACTTCTCATGGATTCAGATGCCTATTAGGTGGCAGTATTTATAATCATTCAGTGTTCCCGCTTGACATAGGCTATTCAACTTGCGATTGAACAATTCGATGTCTACAGATAGGCAAAGTTACATTTATCAATATGACGATACTGTATATTGGAACAGATGGGATTCTCCCGGATCATGCAGGGCTTGCAGCTGTCGGATGCAAGAGCTAAAGGTTCTCCGCTGTACCGCAGCTAATAAAGGATCCAGCGAGATCAGCTTGTTTACAGTTGAGACCGCAGGTCAGTACGCGGGTCGCGTGTGGGTGCAGCGGTCTGAGCACCAATTAATTAGCGTGGTTCTGCTGATCGAGCTCATGTCTCAGCTCGCGTTGTTTTGAGTTTTTGAGTTTTGGCGCTGGCAGCCGGGAGCTAGGCCCGAGCTAGATCAAAAAAGGTATGTTTGTCGCTAAAGTCAGGTGACGCCGGTACCAAACGCAGAAAAAGCGATGAAAACTGCCATACAAAAAAACGGGGGTAAAAACGTCTGGTTTCCAGCACACCCAAAGGCCGTTCTGGCGCCAGTGCTTTTGGTGAGGAATTTTGACATGCAATAAACAGTTTGATACCAAGACCGCACCCACACGCTAAAATTAAAGCATTATCCCTCCGCCGTAGCAATTGATTTGGCAGCCCGATTCGCTTCCTATTTAACCAAGCCTCTCCCCCGCCTTAAACACACCTTTTTCTCTTCTTCCCTTTACTTTTGGTTTTGTCCTATTTCCCTAAACACAAAACACCAAAATAAACTTACGCGTCTGGAACCACCACCAAAAAACCTCATCACCATAAATAACCTTTTACTTTTACAACTTTAATTCAAGATGACTGGACGTAAGTAATAGCAGCCTGCATCTATCAAACCACTCTTGCCTTTGTGCAAGCTTCAAAGAGCATACATCGCTAACGTGGCTTCTCTTCTGCAGGCGGAAAAGGTGGAAAGGGTCTCGGAAAGGGTGGTGCCAAGCGCCACAGAAAGATTCTTCGTGATAACATTCAGGGTATCACAAAGCCAGCTATCCGTCGTCTCGCCCGTCGTGGTGGTGTCAAGCGTATCTCCGCTATGATCTACGAGGAAACTCGTGGTGTCCTCAAGACCTTCCTTGAAGGTGTCATTCGTGACGCCGTTACCTATACGTAAGTACCTTGTCGCACAAACTCTTAGACGTAAACAATGTCTAACGTAACCTATAGCGAGCACGCAAAGAGAAAGACTGTCACATCCCTCGACGTCGTCTATGCCCTCAAGCGTCAAGGACGTACCCTTTACGGTTTTGGTGGTTAAACATCGAATGTTTGGACTTATTGTTTTGGTCGTTCGAAAGATTGCAGTGTTACTTCCGTCGAGTTACCACATACTACTTGCCTCGGACTCATGTTTTGCGCCTTTGCCCCTTGGGATGTAATGGCATGACCAAATACAATTAACGAAATCTATTTTATACCCATCCTCAACACTCGGTCGGAACTACATTTGTGTTTCTCGGACGATTTGTTTTCACCTTTTTGCGTTCGTCATGTGTATTGCTACAGCTTTTTCCTTTTACATGTCATTATAGGGCTGGTGGGCGTTTTACATGAAGGGACTTTCCTGAGGATTATGATCACGAATAAAGCACTGCTTTGCCAGATAATACACACTTTGACCCAAATACTTTTCTGAATCGTAATTTCAATCAATTCGTAATGCGTCTATAATTGATATCTGTCTAACTCTGTGCTGGGTGAATTATGTTTGTTATTTTGCGACCGCCCGAAGCTTTTCCAGCGCGCCCTCCACACTATTTGTGTTTACAAGGACGTGAATGTGCTCAACTGTCCTTACGCTCTGCAAGGCAGCCCAATTCTTGAACCACAGCACGTTCTCTGCTGGCAGACCAAGCTGCTTCAAGAAAATCTTATCCACGTACTCGACAATTAACTTTCTTGACTCGTCCGTCACGTCGCCCGAGACTGGATCGGTTGGTATTTCGGCCTTTGTCCAGACGACAATGTGCTCGATACCCGATTCCATCCCGTACGGCCAGTCATTGAAGAGGATTTTCGTGTCTTCTACAAGTTTATTTCCATACACCAATTGTTATCAAGTTGTTATTGTTTGCGAGACAGTTTGCCTTGCTTGAATGTTTGGGATACTGTTTTCTTTCTATGTTTGCTCACCTTCATCCTCAAATGGGACTTGACTTCTCGCCTGGAGATTACCTTCCCAAAACAAGCGCTGGGTGAGAATGTACTTCAACACGCTGCCGTACTCCCTTCGCGTGTCGGCGCCCCATTCTAGATACCGTCGAAGATCTCCAGGTCGGCGCTTTAGATCCTCGAGCCTATTTTCGGCAATGATTGTTCTCAAATCGGACCACGTCTGCACTTGAAAAAGCTCTTCTGGCGTGTCGAGGATCTCTTGGTCTTTGAGCGTGGGGATGTAGGCGTCGGATTTGGGAGGCGGCGGAGGGGTTGGGAAGCTGGAGATAGGAATTGCGGTGTCCGTTGCCTCTATTGCCATCGTGAAGTCTGTCTGGTGCTGT
Organism: Dactylellina sp. 'tibetensis'; assembly: GCA_036971435.1. NCBI lineage: Eukaryota > Fungi > Ascomycota > Orbiliomycetes > Orbiliales > Orbiliaceae > Dactylellina > Dactylellina sp. 'tibetensis'. The sequence goes on from JAKDFA010000001.1 coordinate 1,736,734, forward strand.
GATGCTGAGCTATGAGAGAAGAGTCGTAAAAGTGGGCCATCTGTGAAAGGTTTTATATGTTCTACCGGCTTAGGTATGATTCGTATGCATGTTCCACTTTGTGAGCTTAGTTTCTTGGGACATGATAACCTTCAGCAAAGCTTGGGGTGTCTTGAGGTGGTAGCCCCAGAGCTTAAGCTCGATGCGGAGGTGATGACCGAAAGAACTGTAAAGTCTTCGTGATATCAGAGCTATCATCTCGATACTTGTATTACAATTCATTTCGACGGTATTCCCATCGGCGAGAGAGAGGATGATCGGGAGCCGAAAGGCCTGCAGGTGGGACATGCGCACAGTTACCTGCCTGCAGCTCTGCACTAAGCTTCCTGCCTGCCCAACAAACCTGCCGCACGAATCAAGCAAGTCTGACCTGATCCGATCGACCTGCGTAGAAACTTTTTTTTTTTGTTCCCGACAGGGTCCTGTACGTACCACCACTGCCACTCCGATTGTATCCTCGTGGCTTCTTCCCATCCTCTCCTTCTTCTTCTTCTTCTTCCCTCTCTTCACTATCAGTGAAGTCATCATCCTCTTTCTCCTTCGCTTCTTCAATATTTTGGAGAAATAGCTCTTGTCAATCACAATGGGTAAGGCAGAACAGCAAGTTGCGTTGATTTCGACGCCGCTCCATGGCTTATACATTCCCATGGGTCTTCTGGTAGTGGGTACCGCAGTTGTCAAGCTCGAATGGGTCGGGTACGCCATTGCCCTGGCCATCACCCTGGCCGTCTTTAAGGTCTACCGTGGATGTGAGTATCTCTTCGTATTAGAGATTTCTTCGAATCAAAGCGAGATGCTAACCGCTCTTCCACAGCTCCACGAAAGGTCCTCAAGCCAGACGTCTTCCAAGAGTTCCAATTGAAGGAGAAGACCGAACTGAATCACAATACTGCCATGTACGTCGCACTTCCTATTTGTTTTTGACTTGGAGGAAATGTTTTAACCATTGACACGAAACCAGTTACCGATTCGCTCTCCCCGGCGAAAATGACATACTCGGTCTCCCAATCGGCCAGCACGTCTCCATCGGTGCTACTATCGACGGCAAGGAAATTGTTCGCTCGTACACACCCATCTCTTCTGATCTCAACAAGGGCTACTTTGAACTCCTCATCAAAACCTACCCAACCGGCAACATCTCCAAATATATCGGCGAGATGAAAATCGGCCAAACCATCAAAACCAAAGGACCAAAGGGACAAATGAAGTACTCTGCAAACATGTGCCGACACTTCGGCATGATTGCTGGCGGGACCGGAATCACACCCATGTTGCAAATTATCAAGGCCATCCTACGAAACCCGGACGACAAGACAATAGTCGATTTAATCTTTGCGAACGTCAACGAGGATGATATCTTGCTAAGAGATGATTTGGATGAGCTTGCAGCAACTGAGAAAGAGAGATTTAGAGTGCACTATGTTTTGAACAACCCACCAGAAGGATGGACCGGTGCAGTTGGATTTGTTACAGCCGATATGATCAAGGTTAGTCTCCCAAAAGAAATCTCCAATTTTTCTTTCTCTGAAATATGGATCGCTGCTGACACGACGGATATCTTGTACAGGCATGGTGCCCAGTCCCAGCCAAGGATATCAAGATTCTGGTTTGCGGTCCACCACCTATGATTTCTGCTATGAAGACGCACTGCAAGGTTTTGGGATACGAGCCGGCGAAGCCTGTTAGCAAGCTCGACCACCAGGTTTTCTGCTTCTAGTCGGTCACTTCAGGCAGACACGAGGGGAAATGAAGTGCGCGGCGAAACGGTATAGCATGAGGCTTTATAAAATAAGCATAGTTTTTCAAACAGGGTACGACTAATGAGCGGAGCACTTTAGATCTCTATTTATCCTTTATAATATTTCCTGTAGATTTGTTAGATGAGAATAGAAAAGCTGGTAATACGTTTCCGATAGTATTTCTGCGCATTGTAGTTGATACCTTTAGTGTAGAAGGAAATAGTTACCTTCACCCCCACTACTTTTCGGATTCTTCAAACTTCTATACATATATATGTATATGTATATAAAGAGGCTAGGAATAAAATCACCGAAATGTCGAGAAATATTCGTACCCCAATGATCCATCTCAAACTCTTTTCGCACTTGTTTTAAAATTACTAATTGGACGTATAAATAGCCCAGTCACAGTCCGCTACATTATAGGTCCAATAAATCATACCAACTTTGAACCACACCCCCAGTATATATATCGCGATGCCAATATGAAATCTCCTAAAACCAGCGATTAGAGAACGAATTGGTCTACTGCCTGTGATAGCCATTGACATATATATCTACCGTTTCGATATATGTAATTTTAAAGGTTAAATGATCGGACCGAAAGGAAGATTTATGCAGAATCCTTGAACTCTTTCGAATCGAACACACCCGGTTAACACACGATTTGGATCCATAACAACATGAAAAGAGAAATTTGCATAGCAAACAATGCAAGGCGGTAACGAGGACTTTGGATGAAACAACTTCTTCGCGCAGAAAAGGGCATTCTAACTTTTATAATGCATAGAGATTCTACCAAGCGCATGTTTATAATTGCTGAATTCAATAATATGGTGCGCGTTACTAGGGATTGCATTGTACGACTGTGTGCATAATAATATACACATAATATCGCGTCTCTAGACAGACAGTATCTGATTTATCGGCTTTTTAGTCTTTTATCTTCCAGAGCATAAAAAAGGTACAGGAAGACCGATTATGACATAGTGAGTCTTTCATGTAAATAGCAACAGGTAAATAATATCTGGCCTCGAAAGCCAATTATTAGATACCTAGGCACATGCCTATCAAGATGTGAATTCCACGACCACAGATCTGCTTTCCCACATGCGTGTTTCGAGTTGTTGGGCAGCAATGTTTTTTCAAAACAGCAAGCAGACCCCTGGCAAGGAACCAAACGGAGAGCCCCCGTCCGGGTTGTTATTTCTGTTTGTGCAGCCCAACAGAAAAATGATTCGAGATGCTTAGCGTCTTGCATGTCTGCGGCATGTGTTCGGGAGGCCAGCCGACCAGCGAAATGCTGGTAGCAGTCTGTATCATCGGGTCGGGCAGGTCTCGTGGTTTGATCCTCAACCATTTCATCATCCATCCGAGTACCGGACTATGATACCTGCCTGAAAGCTGTCTCCAATGACGCTGCCTTGAACGGAAATCTGGAGCTTCGCATGCGGTGGACAAATAGAAAGGGTCCGCTACCGTTATTTCGGAGTTTCTTATTTTCCTTTTATTTCTATTTCCCCTTTAGTTTTGTATTTAGTTTTTATTATTGTAATTTTTTTCGTTCTCATGCAGAGGACCTCGGTAACTAATGCACCCCACCTGCGCTGCACGATCGAACAGGACTTGTCGCACTGGGCAGCTGGGTTCCTGACTGTACTGTTCATATGATACTTAAACTTTAAAAAACTTCTTCTTCCTCTTCTTCTTCGTCGTAGTGCCTCCACCCACCCCGGATTATCGTCCTTGCTCGTATGACCTATCATGGCCAGCAATTGCTAATTCCTACGTACCCCGCGATATTCCTCCCGATCCCTCCAAGTTCACCCACCTTTTTGCTCCACAAAAAAAGCCGACCCGCAACAAGCTAGCCAGCCCACCACCCCCCGCCTTCAACCCTACGATATAATCGAACCGACACCCACCCACCGAAGGGTGAGAGAACATTCTAAGATACAATGTTCTACTATTTATCGATCGTCATGGCCGTCTACGCCCTCCTAACCCTTACTCTCGCCCTCCTGGGCAACGTCTCCAGAATCGCCCGCTTCGGCGCCCGTCTACTTATCGCCTACATCCTCATGGTAGCCTGCGCCCTCTACGGCGTCGTGGCATCGTTATTTCTCCGGGCGGTGGGAAATGTCGGAATCGCACAGTGGACGGTGGCTAGGGCATTCAGATATACGCTGTGTCCGGCGATCGGGGTGGAATTTGTGATGGAGAACGAGGAAGGGCTGTGGAATGAACGGCCGGTGGTGTTTGTTGGAAATCACCAGTCGTATGTTCTCCCTTTTTTTTCTCCTTCTACTGGGAATTTTCGGTGTATCAAGTGGATGAGGGCTAATATGGATGGGGTATTTTTCTAGGGAATTGGACGTTTTGGCTCTGGGAAGGGTACGTTCGGATCTTTCTCTTCTCTTCTCTTCGGTGAGATTTGTAAAGCTAACGGCGAATGGGTGAGATAGATATTCCCAAAATACTGCAGTGTCACCGCGAAGAGCAGTCTAAAGCACATGCCTTTCCTCGGCTGGTTTAGTATGTCAGATTCATCCCCCCTTCTTCGGAGTCCAACCCAGAAGATACGTTTACTAATCTTTGTCTCTTTTTTTTTTTTTGTCATCAAAAAAAAGTGGCTCTCAGTGGTACTATCTTTATCGACCGAGCGAATCGTCAAAGCGCCCTTACAACGTTCGATACTGCGTCTAGGGAAATGAAGGAACGTCGACAGTCTGTCTGGATCTTCCCCGAGGGTACCCGTTCGTATTCTACGACACCGACTATGTTACCGTTCAAGAAGGGTGGGTTCCATTTGGCTGTGCAGGCGCAGGTACCGATTGTACCTGTGGTGATTCAGAATTACAGCCATGTGTTGAATTTGAAAAAATTGAGCTTTGAGAGGGGCACAATTAGGATTAAGGTGCTGGATAAGGTGGAGACGAAGGGATTAACGGGGACTAAGCAGGAAATTGACGAGCTGACGGAGAGGGTTAGGAAGTTAATGATGGACGAGTTGGAAGGTATGGGGCTAGGAGAGAGCAAGAAGAAGAATTAGAAGGGTATTATCAGAGCTGTATAGCTTGAGAGGAGGGAGAGGGTAGCAGTATACTAGGGCGCAAGTGCAGGATTGGTGCATAGACGGGTGGATAAATAGACGTTTTATTTCTTATTTCTTATACTTTCACTTCGTTGTATTGTCTTTGTAGTGGTAGAGGAAATTTCTTTTTTATACAGGCGAATATGATTCTGTGTTGGTTCACTTTGTTGTTTTGGATTCGGGGGATTTTCAGCCTCCAACCTCTTTTTTACTTGCCAAACTTCCCATTAACAATCTGTCACGAATGCCTCTGATAAGATGGCTCCTCAACGTGGAACCCCTGTGGAACACACCTGAGCAAGTAAGTGGTCAATCGCTACGCGCGCGCAAAACGTTGTTAAGCATGTGCTTATTTATATATTGTTTGTCGGGATAGTTCACACAAGGGCTAAACCACCTACCGCTTCAAACCCACGAACATATTCTAAAATACTTTCGTCCATCGGACCGGAAACTGGCACTGGGATCACAAATTCTCCAGCACTTGCTCGTCGCAAAGTACAGAAACATACCCTTCCGGGATGTCAGGATTGTGAGAAACTTTGGGGGCGTGCAAGGCGGACGACCTGTGTTTGTCGGTGGTGATGGCGTGGAAGGCTTGGAGTATAATGTTTCGCATCATGGGAGCGTGGTGGCTATTACTTCACGATTGAGACCTCCAGCACAGGATGGTGACAATGGCGACGAAGGCGGGGGGATTGGGGTTGATGTATTGAATTACGAAGAGCGGCCAGGGTATGTGGAGAATACTGTGGCCGGAGTGGTAGAGTGGGCGGAGGGGTTTCAAGATGGCGGGGTGTTTACGAAAGGAGAAGTGGATGCAGCGAAAGATGCTATGCTAGAGGTGGAGGAAGTGGAGGAGAAAGTGAAGGAGGTAGTGAAGGCGATGCATTTGAACTGGACGTTGAAGGAAGCGTATGTGAAGGCCATGGGGACAGGGTTGGTGACTGATTTAACGGCTGTGGAGTTTGGACTCGAAGGAGTGATGGGTGCTCTGGAGAGGAGGCTGAGAGCTAGACATGTGGATCTTTGGCTTGGGAAAGGTGTGGGGAGGAGGAGAGGGGATGAGTGGTATTTTGAAGTTGAGAAGGTGCAGAGGGACAGCTTAGCGGGTAGCTATTGTGTGGCGATCGCAACAAAGCTGGAGGGTTTGGAAGATGGTGATAAGGGCGGGAGCTGGGAGTGGCTAGATTACGAAAGAGATATCAATTCGCTGATGCTATGAGATGGGATGGGATTAGATTCGTGATCATGATAAAATGGACGGTCATGTAATTTGATGGGGATTGAGATGTTGCAGGTTTTGGAGCGGATGTGTTGATTTGGTGGTGATGCGCTATGACGACATGCCGTCAGTTGCAGCTCAGCGCGACTGGCCTGGAACAGCGCCAGAAACCAGACCTGCACCGCAAAATGACATAACAGACACATGAAAATTTGTGATACTAGCCCCTCAGCAGAAGCCTAGTGGAATCCCTTTTATCTGAAACGTTGCATCATCTCCTCTGCATTACACCTTTCTTCTAAGCTTCACGTTCCACGAGCTATTGACATAGTAGAAGCAACAATATCATATCGGCATCGTCCATTATTGTCTTTTTTCAATCTCTAATTTACTAACGCCTATCGAAATGCGTCCCCAAACGTCTCTGCTGCTGCTCCTCGCGGCTCCATTTGTTACTGCCAACACGGCACAGGAAGCCTTCGATGAAAAATATGAGCAGATGAAGGCACTTGTCAGCGAGCTTGTCTCTGGCAAGCCTCCATCCTTCACGGAGTCGGTTTATTCTCGCCTAAACTCTCTTTATACCCAGCCTACCATTATTGCCCAAGCTACGGATGCTGCTGCCGATGCTTACAGCTCGCTTAGCAGCGCTGCTGGGGCCATGATGACACCTCCCCCTGCCATCGAGAGCTATCTACTGATCGCTAGCTCCCAGGTGAGTTCCTCATTCCATTTTCAGAGTAACCTGTGAATATGACGGGCTCGTGCTAACTAATTAACACAGATTGCAGCTGCAGTTTCGGAAGCATCTGTCGCAGTTTATGGTTCCGAGACTGGTACTGTCGAATCAGCGACCTCCAAGGTGGCTGAAAAGTACTCCGAAGCTGCGGAGAGAGTTTCGAAAGCTGTCTATGGCCGTGAAGCATCGCCTGCTGAAAAGGTGCAGCAACAAGTTCAAGACGCTTTATCTTCTGCGAAAAACCAGATCAGCATTGCAATTTACGGCACTCCAAAGGGAACTGTGCAAAGAGTCACTGAGACCGTTGGCGAAACTATCAGCCAAGCTACAGACTATGCTGCCCAACGTGCCTCGGAAGCCGGCGAGGCCATCAAAGAAGGGTACTCGGCAGCCAACAGCTATGTTGACGATTCAGTATCCTCTGCATCTTCAGTTGCTTCGTCCCTGAGCTCTAAGATTAGCGACTCAGTGTCTGTCGCATTTTACGGCAAGGAGAAGACATATGCAGAGTCTGCACAGGTCCGTCTTGAAAGCGCCTTGGAGTCTGCAAAGGTCCAGCTCAGCGAGATTTTTTACGGCACGCAATTGACCTTTGGAGAGAAAGTATCCATCACGCTAGCAGAGGCTTACGCTCAAGCGACAGACTATGTGGGCGACAGTGTATCAGCTGCTAGTTCGGTTGTTGGCGAGAATGCAGCAGCGGCTACTTCTGTTGCTGGATCGATTGTGAGCGAAGCCAGCAAGAGCATCGAAAGTGTTGCTAGCGTGGTAAGCGAGAGCGCATCAAGCATTGTCAGCGGGAGTTCAACACCGATTGCGAGCTCAGTCGCTAGTGCTGCATCGAGTGCAACAGAGAAAGTCAAGAGTGCAGCTAAGAAGGTTCGGGATGAACTTTAGTGATATCGGTTGGAATAAAGATGGAGAGTGGCTTTCGTTTTCCCTTTGTTTGTTTATTTGTTTGAAAAAGAACTTTCTTTTGCTGGCAGTTCAGTCTGAGTTTTTTTCTTCTCACAATAGTGATAAAGAATACATGCTATTGTTTTTGCTCATATCTTTCTTCAAAGCGATAGCGCAGGCAGGCAGTTTTTGTACAGAGCTTTAATTTTCTTGCATTTATCAGATGATATCGATGTCGCCCAGGTATTTGCTGAAGGTTCCACGGTGTGGCCTGTGTCCTGTGCTATCATGATACCAACCTGCGCCAGGCACATGATTTGCTCTTCTCCTTGTCATTTTTCCATGTCATTACCAGAATTGAAAGTTAGAATTTAGCTTCTCCGCATAATTTCAGATTTAAATTGAGCATCCCTGATCTCGGACTGCAGTTGGATGGTTTGACAGTTTCAGAGAGAGGGTCCGCCGGATGTGGCAATTTTTGACAGACGGGTGTGGCATGAGGAATGCAAAGATGCTGTACGAGCGTCCGCACTCCGACGGAAAATATGCAGGACAGAGGGCTGGCAGCATCGAGTCCGCAGATTCGAGCCGAGGGATGGCATCGATGCATAAGGCCGGGGGTACGTAAAGGGCTCACGATGCCTGACAGCTCGCTGTCGACGGACTGGACTGGACTGGGCTGGGCTGTGATGGCTGCCGGCTCCAGTGGTTTCCATGGCTTCGGAGCGTTGTGGGTGAGTTGTTTATTGTTTTGGCCGTCGCTTATCGAACGAGGCCGGCACGCAACTACGCTAAGCAACTGCTGGCTAATAGCAGCAGCAGCAGCCTGTCTGAAGCAGCTCTCCCCTGCTCCCCTCTGAGCTGGCTGTCCATCCAAAGCAGGAAAAGTGATCAGATTGTTTATTGCGCACAAGGTGGCATGTGCTTTCAAGTAGAGTGAGTGACTGAGTGACTGAGTGACTGAGTGAGTCGTTTGGTCTTTCGGAGAGGCCAGGCGAAGGGGAGGGAGGGCCTCTCTGGCCAATGCAAGCGCTCTGCTGGCCGGGGAAATGAGCTGGAAACCTGCTGGCCCTCCTAAATTACCTGCCATCCCACCTCTCAGCACCGCCCTTTCCATCCATCCCAACCTCATCATCATCATCACCGCCAACCACTCTCGCCTGTCGTCGCCGCTTCATCCGACAAGCTGGCAGACCGACATCGCGACGACTACGACGACGACCTCAGCGACACCGGCACCGATACCGACGACCTTTCGACCCAGGTAACGTATTTCCCCTCGTGCTTTCGCCTTCCATTCCGGCTCTACAACGACGTTTTCCGCCGCCAAGTAATTCCGTAACGACACCTCACCGCTTGCACCTTGACTACAGCATCCGACATCCAAACCCATCGACCGACCGATAATTTTTTGTTATATTTGGAAGAAAGCTCATTCTTGTGCGACAACGACAAAGAGTTTCCGATCGGGGTTTTTCTTTTCTTTCGCCGGAAATGTTCACAAGAGCTTGATCCTACTGAATCCAACCCTACCCTCGGTATATAGCTCAAATACCCGTCCCATTTTTCTAGCCACCTCCCTCGCCCGACCGACGAAGCATCAATATCGACAGATCGATCCAGAACTTCAGTTGCCGGGTCGCACTGTTCCTCTTTTCTTTTCTTTTCTTTTTTACCTTCTCTCTTTCGCTTGGAGCTTGAAGCTTTTTTTTTTCCTTTCCACTCTCCGATCAAGCTAATCTATTCTCGGAAACGTGTGGCACTTGGCAACGACGGCAGGATAGGAGAAGGGGAAACAGCGACATTTTCTACCTAGAAATCTACCAGAAAAAAAGTTTCATCATTCTGTCTCGTTCTCGTTCTCGTTCTGACGACTCTCTCTTTCAACTACAATCTCGTGGTTAACGCTTCCATCCTTACTGTTGATCCTCCTTCAGGTCCAGTCAGCACAATGGCGGACTTGGATATGCTATCGTCCCCGCGTAAGCCCGATTGGCTGAACCCTGAGGAGGAAATCGAATGGTATAAGAGCCAGTATGCGAACATGGAGCAGGAACTTATCGAGTTCCAGGGATTTTCTAGGGAACTTGAAAAGGAGCTGGAGAAAGAACTTGAGATGCAAGAGAAGGTTCAGGAAGATTTGAAAAAGAAGAATGAGGGGTTGAAGTACGAGGTTGACGAGTGGAAGGTGGGTTTCTTTTCCCCGCCCTTGATAAATTACCTCTTGTCGCTATTGTTCTTAATTCCCGATCAGAGAGGGCGACTTAAATAAACTGTGCATATAACGCTAACTCCTGGATGGTGTCGAAATAGACAAAATTCAAAACCTCTAAAGAGGAGGCCAATCAAGTCCAAGGTCAACTGCAGAAAGAAATTACGGAGCTGCGCGAAAAATACAGGACGGCACAGATCAAAATACGAGAGATGGAAGTTTCTAACGACGACTTTGAACGTAACGAACGAATTGTGAAATCATCGCTAGACGATCTGGAATCAAAATACAACATGGCAATCGAACGCAATGCTATGAACGAATCGGAAATCCAGACCTTGGAACAAGAGAGGGAAGAATTGAGAATAGAACTTCAGAGGCTCAAAGGAGAATTGGGAGAACTCAAGGTGGAGGCAGAAATATCACAGGAGAAGTTACTCATGGCGAAACGGGGTACCTCGAACCCCAGATTCCAGTCACCAATGCCAGAGGGTCCGACAACACCTACATCGATATCCCCAACCCCGAGGAGATCGAGAGGCACACCGAATGGCGACTTCTCATCACCTACACCTCCTTCACCGCCAATTTCAGAAACTTCTACGTCGTCTTCCAGAATACCGACCCCTCATGATCACCTCCTGACGCCCAAGCCCTCACATTACAGATCCCTACCCAAGAAAACACCATCTATCGCAAACCTAAGCAGTGCTCAGCAGAGACGGCTTACCGGAACAGTCACAAACTCCGCGATCCCTGTCGCGAACTCGAAGTCTCTTACCCAAATACGTGGGTTGATAGGACAGATGCAGCGGTTGGAGAAGAGAGTACAGACAGCGAGGTCTAAGATGCCACCACCAGTTCAAAGAACACCCCCAAGAAGGTCGTCCCCTCATATTGGAAATGGCGGATACGTTCCGCCAATGAGTGTGACGCTCAGGCGAGGGAAGCGACCGTCATCCACAGCCTCTTCAGTCGTTTCAGCCCCGGTGGAAGATAGATTCAATAGTGTGGGCCGGACATTTGCTGGCCAGATGGCGGAAGCAATGAATGGAACGCCATCCTCCAGGCCATCATCACGAACCTCGTCGAGACTCTCATTTTCCACCACCGGACAAAGCATCAGCCGGCCTTCATCACGAGCCAGTACTAGTGGCGGATCGCAAATTCCAGCTCCTGACTACTCCAAACCTTCTTCAAAACCTAGATCGTCAATCGGCGGGTTAAACGATGATATCTTTGCAACACCCAGAAGAGGTCTTGCAAGAGCAGAGTCCGGTACTGTTCGGGCAGTCTCTGGGACTCCAATAGCAAACGGCAGTGCCATTCCAAGGAGGAAAAGCATGCAGACCGTCCACGGCGGCGCAGGAAGTATGGCAAGCAACAGGAGGATCACTAGCGGTGCTATTGATGAATCCGATAAGATGATGCCGCCACCCATGCCTCCGATCTTAAGGCGGAAAAGATTGAATGGCGTCGGAGAGGCCTAGAAGGTCTTGTCCAAATATAATAATCGCCGCGACTCTTTTCGGCGTGGATCATTAAAGCGTGATTCGAACCCTTAATATTGCGCTTGAAAGCCCACACGCCCTCAAAAAAAATTCGAATCTAAAGACGATACCGAAAACCGGTGAATGCAAACCGCAGGGATAATGGTATAAGTCCACTTACGTCGTTCACGATATCTTACGACCCATCCGACCTACCCTGACAATTTTAATTTGTGGCCTGCTGCGATGTATTGATTTTTTTTTCCCGAGTGGTTGTCTGTTCCTTCTCTGTATCAACTACCTTTTTATGTACTCTTCCTCGGCGTTGTGATACACCACTTCTTGTTTCTTTTTTCTTCTCCTTCCACTACAGAGAAGTACTCTTTTTTTTGAAGTTTGCAGGGTCGTCGATTTTATGATTGTCTTTTCTACCCCAGGCGGACACCCTCAAGAGACCTTTTATACCTTTAAAACATATAAACTTGTCCCCTAGTCAATTTACCCTGATACACCATGTTGCTCTTTTTTGGATTTCTGGATTCTCTTTTTAATATGTAACAGCTTGGTGGTTTGTGGAGTTTTTTTGGGAGACAGGTTTGGATGTCCTTCTGTGTCTTCTATCTTATTTACCTTTTTCTTTTTTGGATTTTCTTTGAGGTTTTGGATTGGATAAAAGGATCAGAACGATTTCAGGTTGTCCTGTTTTGATATATTGATACCTATATTGCCTGAATACTGATGGTCTTTTTAGAGGGATATTTTCTTTCTTCTAACCAAATGATATTGTAAGATTCTCTTGTACTTTTAGAATGCCCTTTCGGACCTCTCTTCTCTTCTATTTCTCCAGAGATGATACTATATATAAGATTTTTTCTATTTTCATCTCTAGTTCCCTACGAGAGCTCTTCGCTTTCGATATATTTCCTTATTATATATTTTTATATAACTAGAGTAATACTATCAATTAATACAATTTCATTATACCCAACGGAAAGAATGCGAACACTGCAGCTCAACCTTGAGGCACCTCAGATCGATCCGGTTCCAACCGCGGATAGCTGCAGGACCAAGCTGGGCTAGCTGGCCGGGACCCATGCACTAGGTCAATCTTATCCAAACGTCATAACACCTCGGCTGTGATACCGCGCCCGCGGTCGTGTTGGTTGATTCCTAATCACCAGACCAAGCAAACAGCACTCGGACAAGAGTCGCTCTTTCGCTCTCTCTTCCTTTTCACAGACCAGTTGGTTACACAGATGGGGAAATTTGACTGCCCTGCCTCTAATCTGGACTCCGAGTATTCAACGTGGCTGGGCAGTTAGCCTTTCACACCGCTTAACGATTTCACAACAACATTTTGTGTCGTACAGATCTCATAAAAAGTACATTTTTACTTGAAGGAACCTACAATAGAGACGCCCAGGGTCCGGTAGGCCTGACGTAAATCGCTGATAGCATTCCCTCCACGCCATGGGCCAGTCTCCTTCCCAGTTCCTCCGTAGCCGTGGCGGCGATGAAGATGTAGAAGAAGCACCCGCGACCACAGGCGAGACCAGCCCTCTCATCACCAGCCCATCCACGGCAGCACACACCCGTCCGACGCTCAAACGCCGAATCCGCGGTTGCCGTATCCATCCATACTTCCCTAACCATCTTCCCGCAGTAATCGGAGTCCTCCTCCTCACGACCCTCTTCGCTTTCGCAGTCGTATACTACATAGCAGCCGACGACTATACCCGCCACCCGCCGGGCCAAGATCCCAACATCCAAGACCACCTGATAAAAGCCAGGCATGGCGCCGTAGCGTCAGACGTAGAAGCATGCTCGCAAATCGGCGTCAGTATTCTCCGTGATAAGAACGGGACAGCGGTCGATTCAGCTATCGCGACGGCATTGTGCATCGGCGTGGTAAATATGTATTCGTCTGGAATCGGCGGGGGCGGGTTCATGGTTGTCCGTCATCCGAATGGGACTTCGCACTCTTTGAATTTCCGGGAGATGGCGCCCGGGGCGGCGTATCGAGACATGTTTACACATGATCCGTTGTTGGCACGGTTCGGTGGGCTGGCGGTGGCGATTCCTGGGGAGGTTATGGGGTTTTGGAAGGCGTGGAAGATGTATGGCCGGGTGCCGTGGAAGGAGCTGTTCGAGCCGGCGATTAGGTTGTGTGAAGACGGGGTTCCGGTTACGATGAATCTAAAGAAAGTGATAGAGGAGATGAAGGGGTTTCTTGTGCCGGCGGATAGAGCAGAGTGGGGGTTTTTGTTTGGCGAAGATGGGGAGCTGCTTAATGAGGGCGATTTTATGTATCGGCCTGCGCTAGGGAAGTCATTGAGGGTGATTGCAGAGCAGGGACCGAAGGGGTTCTACACGGGGTGGATTGCAAAGAGTCTGGTAAAGTTTGTGGGGGGTAAGGGAGGTATACTGACGATTGAGGACATGGGAGTGTACGATGCGATTGTGGAGGATACGTTGAAGGTGTGGGCTTTCGGACAGGAGATCTTGACTTGTGCTACACCGTGCAGGTATGTGCTTTCTTTGATACAAAGCTTCGACTTTGCAAATACCTATTCAAGATTCCCTTTTTTTTTTGGCTCCTTTGGAATTTCTATTTTATACGAAATAGCCCCAGTTTTTACACTGAAGAGTAGAGTGGAGGTACGAGATACCAGATTGTGCCCGACTGTTTGTGAAAACAACAAAGATGTCGACGTTGGTTTCCACTGTGTAACCAACCGGTGGACGAGGCCAACAACATCTCGCGATGACATTCCTATCAGCATGGTACACATCGCAAGATTGGCTGCAAACCGACCCAAGGATGCACAAGAGATACAGTAAAAGCTTATGCGCACTACAAACTGGTGCCTTTCCAGGTCTCCGGGCCGTCAGCCGGTTAATCCTTCTCAGGATACATCACGAGATGTTGCATTTTGAACACAGTCAGACAATGTTCAGGTGCACAGATGTTCCCAGGAAGCGAGCTGGTCCTGCAAAACCGTCTGTGTGACTTGATGGCCTTGGTCAATCTGTGCTACTCCTGGAGACATCTTGTGGCACAGAGATCGATAAATCCTGGGATATGCTCCAGCTCGAGCACTCAGCCATATATATGATTGAAGTCTTGTCTCGGGAAGCTACTCGAGATATTTGAAAATATCCCGCCGAGCTGTGACCCAAGAATAGATTGCTCGTGTCTTCGAGGTGCCCTGGTACGCATGATGTGCATTCGCGATCCGATCACCACCCCCAAACTTGCAACATGGATTTTTATATTGCCCAGGGCCTGGTAACCATGGCTAACCATGCTTTCCAAATCATATAGCGGACCCGTTCTGATTGAGGGCTTGAATATCGCTGAGGGCTTGGACATGTCAAACGACGAGTCTGGGCTTGTCACTCACCGTATTATCGAGTAAGCAACCCGTTTTTCCAATTCTCGGAAGCGTTTCATAGCAGCCAGGATGGCGCAAATAAATCTCCCTGCGATTCTATACATAGCGAATGATCGCAGTTGACCGACGACAATCGACGTTTCGCCCCCCAACCCACCTTTTCGTCGAATCTCGAAATAATCTGAATCATATTTACTAATTCCAACATTTTTTCGAACCGAACAGGGTTATGAAGTGGCTTTCAGCTGGTCGAACAGAGCTGGGTGATCCGTCGGACCCTGATGTCTCCAACAGAGCCCGTATCGCAGAAATCCAGTCCAAGCAGTTTGCGGCGATGGTCCGCAGGAACATCAGCGACACCCGGACCTACGGTTGGAAACACTACAATCCGAGCTACGAGTTCAAGGAATCCAAGGGCACGAGTCATATGAGCACTTTAGACGCTGAAGGAATGGCAGTAGCCCTAACGACAACCGTAAACCTGTACTTCGGCGCCCGGATTTGTGACCCTGAAACTGGTAAGGCTACCGTGGATCCCATGACCGTCTATTTTTTTTTTTTTTCGATGGTATATTATATTACGCAGCTGTCAGTGCGGATAGAGTTGTCGGTTTCGGCCTTTTTACCCCGGTTGCTGAGGTACACCCGACGGCAAATATGACAGGCAGCAATGTCAGATGCAACGGATAAAAATCCGCATGCAGAAAATATTTCGCTGTTGTGCCCTGAGGCGTATATATCCACGTTTGAAAGTTCCAGGAACGATCAGATGCTAACTCATACCCGGTGCTTCTCCCCCAAGGCCCGTGACGGGTCAGGGGACGGTACCAGTACCGTCGTTACAGGCATCGTCCTCAACGACGAAATGGATGATTTCTCGATCCCGGGGTCCGATAACGCTTTCAAGCTGCAGCCGTCAATTTATAATTACGTCAAGCCGTATAAGCGACCACTGTCGTCTACAGCGCCGACCATTACGGTGTATAACGGTTATCCAAGCCTCATCATCGGGGCTAGCGGAGGGAGCAAGATTGTCACCAGCGTCTTTCTATGCTTCATCAAAATCTACAAATGGGGCTACGGCCTTCTGGATACAATACACTCCCCGAGAGTGCACCACCAACTCATCCCAGAGGTTGCTTACGCGGAGGATGCCACGAGAGATGACGTGCTACAAGGTCTAAGGGACCGAGGGCATGTCGTCGAGAAGCAACCTGCGATCGGGAGCGTGGTCCAGGCAGTGCTTCGACTGCCGGATGGAGAGATTCATGCGGTTTCGGATTTTTGGAGGAAAGGCGGGGTAAGTGTTTTAGAATCCCATATCATGCTTCTACGAATGGTCTACAATATTCCCTTTTTACTCTCTTCTATTCTCGCTCTTCTGTGCTGCTTTCTCGGTGTTTCAGGTTTATGGACGTGGGTGTGGTGCACGAATGTCTGGAATGCAATGCTGCTTTGCATGCGGATACGCTAGGACATGTTATTTTTGACATCGCCTCTACGACCTAGGTTTCCTAGTTTGCCGATGATTGCGGCGATTGCAGGATTACAACGCTGACCCAGTCATCCTTTCTCTCTTTTTTTTTTCCGTTGTCCTTTCTTTCTAGGCGGTATATCATTCTTGATGGGTGATTTCCGTTTCCTGTTTCTCACTCTGCTGCGCGCCGTTGCTTTTCTCGGCTTGTAACATTCATCACTTCGATCTTCTCTTTTTTTTTTTGCTTTCTTTCAAACATTCTCTCCATCTCACTTGTCCACGTCTGCGTTTGCGTTTTTGTTGTTGTATTTTTCTTTTTGTCCTCGCCTTGATTGCCCCCAAAATAAGAGACGATTGTCTACCTAACATTGGCTGCCTGGTTTTTGTTATTTATGTATCCTGTTCTTCGCGCTGCGTTCGTGCATCACACGCACATACATGGTACCTGGAAGGCTAACCATAGTTCCACCGTTTTCTGAACGGGTCTTGTTCTCTGGTAGAGAGCTGCAGGGTACTAAGACTTACGACCAATTTCGGCTGCGAAGGACAGAAAATGAAAACAAAAAAAAACGGTGAGAAGGCAGACGAGCAGGCAGAAGACAAGAAAAACTATGAGTGGGGAACAGAGCATTTTGGGTCACGAGATTCTGCTCTCTTGTACGAATATTGGGAAGTGATCTGCTATCGGTTGAAATTGGGCGAGCTTGTTTATACCAAAGCAGCCAAGCAGGATACCTAATGGGTTAGTTGTTGGTTTTTTTCGTCCATTCCATGTAGCTTAAGGGTGACATTTGGCTATAACAAACATGTATTATTGTGTTTCCAATTCAATTGTGTAGGATGGAATAGTGGAGATGGCTGTGCACGCCGCACGGAGATCCGAACCCTTCTTTGAGAGCGCTCGGAAATGCTGCTATGCGTGTATACTTCATCCAAGGCGGGCGGGCGGGCACCATTTTGATATTTCAAGACATCTCTGTCCCAGTGTGCGACGGCAGCAACGCAACCCTCCCTGTGACAGGTAGGAAGATTAATAAATACAATGTTGCCTCGGATTGATTAAATTGTGATTGTCGTTTAAATTTTCAGGCATCTGTCAATCTCGGGAAGAAATAGCGCTTAAAGACCACGTTTTTCCCAGGTTCCATCGGGTTCCCCCTTCGCTGCTGCGCCGCCACACGGTGCCAACTTTCTAGTGAACTAAGGAAACATGAAGACAACTAACAGCGTGGATATAGCCGGTAACGCTTGGTAAGAAGTTGGAAATCACAGTGGCTAGAAACTGTTACTACTGATAATTGGCAATTGCTATTGATATGGTGGCATTTTTGGTGGGAATCACAATGCATGAACTTTACGGTACATGGCGGATATAGTATTAGGGGAGACGGTTTTCTGCCGGGAAGGGCTCTTTCCCCCCCTTCGCGGGCCAGGGCGATTGTTACGTTCTAATCGTACAATATTAGGTTGCATTATAGCCTGTTATACCTAATCAACTGATCAACGCGCAAACGGTTCCCAACCACCCTGGGGAGCCGTTCCCGGGTGACCTCAGTATTTCGTTAGCTCTCAAAGGAGAAAATGGGGGAAAGATTCGGATTATCATTATCCTAGACCAGCGATTGGAAGGGAATTATCATGTTAGGTGAACCACTTGAGAGTGGTAGAAGATAGCGATGGGGGCCCGGGGTGGAGCCGGCGAAGTGATAGTCATATCATATAGACAGACATATTTTAAAAAAAGATCACTTGCAGAAGAAAAAACCGAAGGGTGCGGTTTCAATAGTTCCAGGCTGTTAAAGGGTGGTAGGTATATTAAGTAAAGGTGGTGTTGGAGCCGTGGGCCTCTTCTGTCTTTTCTAATTGAACTGAAACATATGTTTCGGTCGCAGGTATAATACGCATGTTATATATGGTCAAAACGTCCTGGGGGAATTCACTTGCCATTTTCTTTGGGGGAAATGATATATAAGCCGGAGTTAATGAGGTTTGTGAGGCATCTATAAGACGCGTTGCTATAAGGACCTAGTGTCGGTGGACAGATACGATTACATTAGTGTGCAAAGTGGACCGAATGGACCCAAAGAGGAAGAAAATGTGCACGTTTTGATGCGGCAAAGGGGAAAATTTTCCGGCATGAGGGGAAACTTTTTTTAAAAAGCAGGTTTAGTTCAGCTCCGCTAAGACTGCTGTTATGAGAAAGAAAAGTTCATGCAAAGGACACGGAGGGAGGCGAATAAAATCTGTAAAATACTCCGAATCTGCGAAACATGATATGCTCCGGCTGAGTATTTCGACCCGAAAAGACAGTCTCGTTTGCCCCGCTTGTGTGTTACCTGGAAGGGATAACCAAGCGGCATGTGAACAATGATTCGATATCGGCCGAGGTGTATGCGTATGATCTGTTTGCTGATGCCTTCACTCAAGATTAGAGGGATATCCAATTGATCATGCTGTGCAGCCGTAGATCACTGCCGTTCGGGAAATACGAAACAATGTAAAAAGCACAGGTAATGTATTAGGCTTAGTACCAGTTCTTCTGTTGACACTTGCTCTTGCCTGGAGAGGTAAGTATAGAGAAGTGATAGGGTAAGCCAGGTGCTATTTCCGAATGTTCAGAAAGGGCAATTGGATGGAGAAAATGCAGAAGGGTATCGAGGACGAATACGAAGCAGCTGTCGGTCACAAAAGCCTCGGACTATTCTGATCGCCAACTCGTCAGGGATTCGAAGGCCGAGGTGGACAAGGGCAAGCGGGTCGAGCAAACAAACCCGTCAGCCAGGGTCCTACTTAGGCGTCTTGTTCTGGGGGGCTCGTCCTATGTGCATAATGTCAACTGCAGCCTCTCTGTGGTTGCGACTGCGAAATAAACCTTCTTTGTATTGCGGAATCAATCATTGGCAAGAACACGAGAGCTGCTGATGGCAAACGCGAATCGTAGGTCACAACGCTAATCGAGCATGCTGCCCAGTGATAACCGGAGATAAACTGCCAAAGAAGCAAGCCGTTGCATAATCCTGAAGGTGACTCCCTTCTAGTAACCTCGTATACTCCTTCCTTCCCGTCTCCTGCCTCGCTCGAGCTGTCGGAATCCATCATGCTCGTGAGTTGAAAGGAGAAACATGGCTTTTCCGCCACCACCAAACTTTGCAGTTGGCCAACGTACTCTGAGTGATATTTCGCAGGTATCATACTTTTTCTTCGGGCTTGGCGAAAGCCTGGGCAGAGCTGTCATCTCTCCATCCGGTCGTAAGGCGCGGGGCTATCTTCAGCTGGAGAAAAAAGGCCTTTTCCTAACCCATTTTTGACGTTTTCTGATATCAGAATGCTGACATCACCGTGCCTGGGGTGGAATTACGCGAGTCAAGGGCGAGAGCTTTTAATTTCGAACAAGCCCAATTAAGACGGGTGTGAAACTCTCTAATCAAAAGGCGAACTGTGGACTGGTCCACTGGTACCTGAACTCACGTGGCCTAATAAAAGCGGTTTATACCGTGCCGGAACGCTCAGTATTTTCAATAAGCACGCACAGCGCGCCTCCTTCTTAACAGAATCCTTTTAAGCAGTCATTCTTTTCTAGCTTTTTCGTCGACTGCGTTGCACTTGTTAAATGATTGAGTGTTTTCTTAGGCGGGTCGGCATCCAAAAGTAGAAGAGCGCAAAGAAGAAAAAAGAACCCACATGAGAAACTGGAGAACATGGATAGGATGTGTGAGGACCGTGGTGCTCTTTGTTGCAATGCCGCGTGTGAGTGCCATGCACTCTTGCCACTGTCAAGGGTATATTCGTCTATGTCGGAATTACTGCTCAGCTAATTCTTTCTTTCTTTTTTCATTATAACCTTCAGCTCAAGAAAAGAAATAACGGGTCAGTAGAAACGAGAAATAGGCTCTAACAAGAAATTGTTTCGAGAAAAGCCTTTTTTCTCCCTGTGGAAAGCAAAAGCGGTCAGCATCTTCGGCCAGCTAGAGCTAGAAGGGAGATGAAGAAAAGTACGGAAAAAAAAAAAAAAAGGGCAGGCCTCAATGACCTCTAAACCTCGAGGGTGTGACGACGATCGGTTTCGAAGACAGCGGAAGCAATACAACTTTATGATGAAAAGCATAGGCTAAAGTCGGTAGAAGCTGCTTAAGCATGTTGGTAAATGGTATCAAGTCGATAGCTGCGGTAACTTCCGGGGAAACCCTTCTGCATCGAAGGGGGCCACCGTGCGGCGTTCAGCGGCTTGAACTTTTTTGAGTATTGTTCAGCCAAATCCAACATGCCTCATGCGCACCAAGCAGCGCCAGTTAATTTAAGACCAATCGACCCTCGTCAAACGTCTGGCGAGGCTAATCAAGAAATCGCTCGGATACATAACTGTGGGTCCGACAAACCTTTGACACCTATCAAATGCACATTCAGCGTGGACATAGCCAATCAGCTCATGGGAATCTGAGGTTCCGCGCGCCGATGGAAAAATCGTCTCGAATCCCTCGAAAACAGTATGTTGAGGGCATCTCTAGGTCCGACGGGCGAAGGATCGTTTACAATCCCTTTTCCCGTACCTGTTTCCACGCTACTTCCATTAAACCCTGAGGACACACGCCCTTCTAGAGCCCCGGAGTGCGGTGTGTGCTTGTTTAAATTTGTCCTCGGCTGGATCGTTTCGTTTAGTGGCAAATCGTCACATTATCAGGGTTGTGACTGAATTTGGAATTATGAGGAATGCCTGTCACCTTAAACAGGCAATCGGGGAATCTGCTATAGCTGTCAGTCTTAATAATATTATAAGACGGAGCGTGGTGCGGTGTGGGTGTGGGGATATTAACCCGGACCCGACGTCCTTAGGACACCTTGAAACGGAACCTGGGTTTGGTGTTCGGGAACAGGGCGCTGCCTTCCTGACCAGTCATTCCAGCCAGTAAGCGAGTGTGCATGATGAATCTGGAAACAGAGATCTCTTGTAACGTGCGCCTTCATTTCATCATTTCATCGTTCGTTCTTTTGATCGCAAAGAAATAATGAGCCTTTTTCTGCCTTCTCGCTGAGCAGAAACGCCCCTCTTCTGGGCTCGATGACCCGATAAATTTGTGTGACAGATTGGCAGCACGTCGACCAGGGTGAAGGTCTGTTCTTCCCGTGCTAAAGAGTGTGCCAGTTCTGTGCTGGTCTGATAGGCTAGCCTCTGGCCGCACCCAGAAAAGTATCGAAGGAAGATATTGCATCCGCAAGTAGGTCTAAATGGCAGCCCTCAGGAAGCCACCCTTCCAATCACGGATCTGCAGGTTGCTTTTCCCGCTACCTACAACCCCCTTTGAGCAATGAGAGAAGCCGCTGGGACAGCGCCAGACACCAATCCAAGGAACGGAGAGGTTGCGTCCGCTGCCGTCTGGAGAGCTAAACTGGTTTTAACCTTAAAGTTCTGTTGGTTTCGTTTATCAGCTAAAATGGCTGTGCCTGGCCGGCCCCTCTATTTCTCTCCCTTGCCAACCGAAGTAATAGGTTGAGGGGAAGACTAAAAAAAACTGTTGCTGTGCAGTAGTAACGGTTGTGTCAACGGCAAAGCTCACGTTTTGCACGGGGCATACATCATCATAACGCTCCCCAACTTAGAGCAACAAATAATCAGCCCAAGCGCTTACATTCCGGGAGTCCAAAGACCAAGCATGTCTTTTGGCATTTTGGGATGACACTTCGCTTATGCAGTCCAGATTTGCCTATTATCTCACGGGGGAAGGTTCAGTTCAACTGCGTATGAACCCCGCAGAGAACATATACAACTTTTCTCCATGTCCGTGCGAAGAGAAAAAAGATGTTTCAATCAGTCCTAGGCAAGCCCTATTTCTTGTCAGCTATTTTCTTTTCTATTGAACCCATCGACATGCCGTTAACCGAGTAAAAATTAAAACAGAGCGCAAGGCTGGCCTAACCGAAGCGGACATCTACTCGAATCTAGATAAATTTCGCACCCCCAAAGCAGTCATATGGGTGTAATGAGAGAGAACGTGAGTGTTGGGGTCTTTTTTGGCGTCCGCCACTAGTCAGCGCTATCCAATACAGCAGGATTCGCAAGGGATATATCCGCTCGCGAAGCGTATTTCCACTACCCCTTGGCGTATGATCTGGACGCCTTAGCTGAAATTGGTAAGTCGTGATGTCGATCGGACCTGCAGTTTGCTGCACCTTTAGAATAGTTCATTCATATAATAGGAGAGTTGAGGTTCTAGATCTTTTATCGAACCGATAACAACCTCCACTAGCTGATATTAGAGTGCTAACAGGGTGCTAATTTACGAGATAAACCAGATGTAAATCGAAAGTCGTGCATAAAAAGGTGGGAATGGAGCTTAACAGACTGTATTATAGGTAGCTTCAAGATTCCTGCCATGCATGATGTTGTAATTGGGCAACTGGGGGAGAACACGATTGGATTCGTGGTGCCTTGTTATTGCACCATCGCCAATTCAAGGATGACAATAAAAATCGGTAATCAGGTGCTCACAAATATTCGGGAGGTGATGTCGGCTGACCGGAGTATTGTCGAAACTTCACAAGAATGTCATTTCGTAGCTTATGAACAATAACGGAGGACTTGGAATGGCTTCATCCCACAACGGCTTGGTGTTTGATAGAAAAATAGCCCCTTGCGTTGGTATATCCCCCATTATCCGAAGCAGTCTACTAAGTCATGATGCCAAGATGACAAAGGCTGCCACCAAAATCGCGAAGATCTCAATTTGCCAAACAATCAGCCTAGAATGGAGAGTGTTTTTTTTTTTTCTTTCTCACGCCACTCCTCGAGTCTTCATCTCATTTGTCGAATGCGAACGGTGGATCCCATGTTCGAAGTGTGAAATCTTGCAGCTATAGGAGGTTCTTTTTTGGGCCGAGATTTAAAGTGTGGATGCAAAGGTTAACTTGACAGCGACAACAGCAGATTAAATTATCGTCGAATGTGCAGAAGATCGCCGGCTAGGCTCAACAGCCATTTAACGATTTCTGCACATCGCCTAAAAAAGAGTCCTCTCTTGCCGACGGGGGATCTTGTCTTCAGCGTATCCCATCCAGGCTTGGATCGGCCCCAGCCATTCAGAAAACTCCGAATCAGGTCAGATCGACGGAGATATTTCCATTTGGGCCTCCTTGCGTACTGCCAGATTCAGAATCCCGTTGACAAAAGGGGCCAAGGAGCTGGACGGAAACCCGTTTTGTACACTGGGTTTGCAGGCTTGAAATCCAGTCACAATCTAACGTTCATGATAGAAGAGGGGTAGACGGCTCAAACGTTAATTCCTGACTCCGAGGGTTGTAACTCGGGCGGCAATTATCGAATTACCATTCGTAGAAGCGAAACGTCTTGGGTTGTGTGCACCAACCGCAACTTCAAATGTTTTTTTCTGATATGAACAACTTGAAGACGTGTTTCAGTTGCGAGTACTTGGATGGTCGAGCCAGGCCATGCACCTGATACATCAGAAGCTTCCTTCTCTTGTCGGATAAGCGAAAGCCTGAGATCTTGGTATCTATGGTCGAGGGGATATCCCGAGTTACACGTGTGTTTCGATCATATTGCTAAGTGGATGCTTAAGATAGCGGTACTCGCGCATGTATACACGAGTTAGGTGTAATGTGTGTCGCTATAGCAAGACCCTGGTATATCGTTCTGATGTAATAAAAAGGAGGAGGATCTTGGTAATTCGATGAAGAAGGTAATTCGATCGGATTTTTGTTCCTTCACGAACAAGCTTCAAAAAGAACGACCCAGACCGCAACATCAAGATGCATGTTCCGATTCGGGCGTGGGGCTGGTCGTTGAGCTAAGATGCTTCTGCGAATAGGATGACTGCCGCACTCGCGTAGCCCTGTAGGCTATGACGAAGGTGTCTGAGTCTGTCAATAGTGCCATCTCTTATAGATCCCGAGCCAGGGCCTCTCCAACCGCAGTGCATCTCAAAAGCGATCAGTGGGTTAGTGGATGTAACAAAAGAAGGGGAAACTCGGCTGGTGATTTTAGTGATGGCATCAAGGTTGGGTGACTAGCTGAAGCCATGACAAGGTCTTGGGCAAGCTTACCCTTCCATTTGCAGCCTCACAATTTACGAACAACACCAACCCAGGCCTTTGAACCCTCCAGAACCACTGGTGTGAAATCATGGGCTGGACGGTAACGGGAGAGAGAGATTTGCGAAAACATGTACATACATACCAAGATAATAACTCTTGCTCCCGTTGCCTTGGCTCTGTGCCCCTATCTCTTCGTCATATTTCGGTGAATGAGTGAGACCCTTCTCGTGATTGGATTGGGTCGCACGTTCTAGAGCGGCAAAGCAGTCCCGCAGTGCATGATCCGATATCAAGAACGTTCGAACTAGCAATTACTAACGGGACCTCGATCGAACAGGATCCCAAGGTCAATGTACACATGTAAGGCGCCTGCTTCTGTGATCGAGAGCATGGATAATGAAATGACTACTTTAACTTGAATCGCGATCGATATAATAATATGTCTCCATGACGAATGTTTGCCCAACAAGGGCAAGTTGATTTCGTCTTTTTTTTTGGTTTGTCTTCTTCATCAAAAAGAAAAAAAAATTATAAAAAATTATAAAAAAATAGAAAGAAAGCTGTCCTGCATTAGTATCTTCGGCTCAGGTGCAGGTAGAAATCCAGTTGCCCAGACCTGTTGGACCTCGCTTCCATTGTGTGCATTTGGTAATTATTTTCCTTTCATATAATCGATAGCAAATCTTCAGAAAGGTTATCGTGGAACAATATGCCGCTTGGACTGTTATTTTTTTGTCCAACCCAACACGAGTCGCCGTTGCTATGCTGATGGCTGAGCTAAACCGAACGATATCGAAAACGAACGTGAGGTACATACGTAGTGCGAAGGATGTTCTATGGCATTAGTCGAACAAAGCCCCCGGGCATACCTTCAACTTTTTTTTGAGTCGTTCGGTACGGCACCCTGGATGCAACAGGGGTCCGCCAAACCAAGGAGCTTTCTGCAACACTCTCCCTGGCAAAAACAGACGAAGAAGAAAGCATCTGTCCCTAATCTGCAGGTAAAATTGATCCACCATTTCCATCCCCCGCCAGCACAGGCGACACACCTATGCGATGGGGCCCTGGACTTGATTCCAGTCGATCACCATGGAGCTTTCCTAAGAGGAGCTTGTCTCGACTTCAGCGGAGGTATATTTTTGTCTGGACTGGATAGGGTGCGGCTCAGGGTCTCGGATCTAATCGAGGGTATCTTACTGGAGTCCTTTTTTTGGCTCTTGTTGCATGCTGAAATTAAGGAACATGGCCAGGTCGATACCTGTGCGAAAGGAATGGATGGGTTTTTTTTTCCAGCCAGCCTTGATATACAGTGTATAAGCGAGTCGGTAGACAGAGAAGGGCTATGAAGAGAGGTGGGAGAAGAGGACAGGTTCACCTTTCCCTTTTACCATTCCTTTCCCTGCTGTTGCATTTTGTATTGTAAGCACGCTTCTTGGGTCCGTCGATATTTTGTGCATTCTCGTGCTTCCTTTTTCAAAGGTGGTATGCTGCACGGATGTCAGTTGTATCTGAGTGCGTAGGCCTTTAAGTGTTAGAATGTAAGATATCACAGTTGAAATCTCCTCCTAACAGACTAATTTGCGCAAAGCATCGGGTTTCATCATCGCGGCTGCCCAGCGAGCTGCACAGGAACCGCATCAACACTTTTTTTTTTTTGGCTTTTTACTTTTTTTGAACTATTTCGTCTTTTTCTTTTATCTATTTTACCTTTTTACTTTTTTGGCAGCCTATCGATGGTCCGGATTATCTCAATTAGACTTTACGGGTCCAGTCGAACACCAGTCGTTGGTGGCATTTGACATGACGTGAGGTTGAAAGGCAGGCCGTAGATGATTTTGCCGTGCAGGGAAGGAAACAGAAGGAACAGGTTAGACGGCAGCAAATGAGGAAGCGATGGGCAGCGCCAGCGGTGGACTGATTTGATTGCACTGCACTGCACCGCACTGCACTACACTACACTGCACTTGACGACGGCAAGGTCACGTTTGTTCGAGGGGACGAGCTGTGGCGATGGATAGCATGCCTCGAACGCACAGTCGGTAGCAGGTTTTGCTGCGACGATATATTATTAACAATTAAACTACTGCTCCGACATGTGCTTGGTATTCAGCATTTGCTCGGCCGTATAACCTTTTTTTTTTTTCTTTTCTTTTGCTTACCGGTCCCTTTTCCACCTGTTTTGTCAACCGTGATGTTGTTTTTTTCGTAATGACTTTTGTTTCTTTTGTTTTTTTTTTGGACCGCGGACAGGCACTTTTCTTTTCTTTTCCCGCTGATTATTTTCTTCTTCCTTCCAATTAGCATTTTCTCCAAGTTCCGCTGAGCAGCCCCCAAAATGCAAAATTAAAAGTTGTTTTTCCTGATGTCCTGGCGGGCCTCCGGTGACCTGGTGGGGACCATGCCCACCATTAGTGGGTTAGTTCCACCTTTTTCCCAATCAATAATGCTAAACTAAATCGACTCCCCGTCCTCCCCGTCCCACTGGCCCTCCGTCCAAGCTCCCTCCCATCCCAGGCCTGTGCCTACCTGACCGCTGACCGCTGGCTGGCTGGCTGGCTGGTTGGGCTTGCCGGCTGGTTGTTTGGTTGTTTGGCTGTTTGGCTGGCTGGCTGTTGGCTGGCTGGCTGGCTGCTAACCCAGATCTTCGCCTGGTTGTCGCTGGCCCCCTACCTCCCACACCTCGCACCCTTCCCTCCCATACCGACATGGTTCACTACCTCACACACTTCTATCTTAAACCCCCCCTTCACAGAAAAGAGAGCCCAGGAAAATAATAAAATATAGGAAGCGTTTCTTATTTTCCGACGTGACCCAGTTCTCACTCCCCTCGCTCCTTCCCGCTACCTTTGCTAGAACTGCTCTTCACCTCTGACATTCTTAAAATCCCACACAATCCTACTTAAAACGACCTCGTTGCCCACCTCTTTTTATATTAATCGAATTGAGAAGCGCCTCAACCGTCTAATCCAACTGTACGGACCTATCACTCAAATATCTTTGCCTTCACATTTTGCTGGTTATATTTGATACCAAACTTCTATTTTACCTCTTCATCCATCATCCGAAATCGCCCTTTATTCCTCGAGATCCTTTGTTCGACTCGCATTTGGAGGTTTAGGCTAATACCTATACAAAAATCTTTACCATAACTCTTCCCCCTCCCCATTGTGTGTGTTGCTAGCTAGGAGGCCCAGTTTTGCGAGATATCACATAAGCCTTTGTTTTAACTAGTCAAGAACCACTGATAACCAGAGGACTCACTTCTCACTACCACTTCTCCTAGAAGACAAAAAAAAAAAAAAGACCCACAGTAGACTTGAGGGTTAGAAGGAATCACAAGGACAGAATACTCCAAACTCTGGGTCTGATCTGGCAGTCTTGAGCACTGGCAATATTCAGCTGCACACCATTGGGCTTTATCAGATTTAGTGACGAGTCCACTCGCACCTGAGCCCAAAGTACGAACTCGCGGCCTCGCTTTCCTTTGCTGTGACGGTCACTGCAGACGACAAACATCCAACGAATCAGTGATATTATTAAGCTCCGTCAGAATTATTATTTGTACCCATACGACAGCGGAAATCCGTCTTGACTGTACCTGTGGTGTCCAAGGGATTTTTCTGACAGCTCTCTCGAACCTCACCTTTACTTTCGACTCTCCCTGGGTTCCTTGAGCAAATCGACAAGCTGGATTCCCACGGCATAACCTCGGAGCGTTGTGCGCTTTCCACGTTGCAGCACGAGAGTCTGCCTTCAGATCGTCATTACGGCTGGTCTAGCAGGTTACGGACACCAGAATATACTACTGAAACGCCCATCAAAATTGAACCAGGTAAGCTTCTTTTGTTGTCTTATTACTCGTAAATGTACCTGCAAGAAACTCGTGGTTCG
The DNA here is from genome assembly GCA_036971435.1 of Dactylellina sp. 'tibetensis'. NCBI lineage: Eukaryota > Fungi > Ascomycota > Orbiliomycetes > Orbiliales > Orbiliaceae > Dactylellina > Dactylellina sp. 'tibetensis'. Next base: position 1,764,978 of record JAKDFA010000001.1, read on the forward strand.
CAGAGGAACTGGAATGCCCTTAGGCAACATGCTTATCGAACCTACCTCGTGCTTCTTATCTGGGATGAGATGGGATGGTTGACACCCGTCATGAATTCGCCAGCCCCCCAACCTCTCTATCGGTGAATGTCACTTGAGATCTTATCCTAACTCCAGCTGTATAAATTTGAAATGTAGAACTAACGTTGTTATCCAGACACACCCCGGAGCGAGCGGGATCTGTATAGTTTCGGGAATCTTAAGATTTCCACTCGTCCATTCACCATCACTCCTCCTCCTTCAGTTCATTCCTCTCCTCAGATGGAAGAACAGGATTCTGGAAATGATGCCAGTCCAGTGGAGATGTCTTCCACAAGCACTTTACTCACTCCGGTAAAGACTAATAGCATTAATCTACCGTCATTGCATGAGGTAAGAAGATCCACCATTTTGCTGAACCCACCTGAGTGAGATGAGCGTAATGCTAATTCTGCCTGTCAGGCCATTCCTGAGTTTCATTCTCATACGCCATCTCGGAAATCTGTGAGCAGGCCTCGTGGTCTGACAAGTTTGATCTCTCCGACATCTCTACCACCTCACCCATTCGGTAGCCCAGCTTCTCTAGGAAGAACAATCCCCAATGCTGAGATCAATCTAACAACTTTGCCATCATCAAAGAGAAGAAGACTTTCCGTTAGAACATCAATCGGAGTACCATATCCTCAGACTGAAGCTCAGCGTGATGAGCTTCGTGAAAGGAGACACGTTCCTCCTACACCTCACAGCCGAACTGTTTCAGTATCCGGGCCATTCCAGATGTCCGAGAGAAGTATGAGTGCGAGCGTACTTCCATCTTTCCCACACATTCATCAATCGTCGATGGCTCCTCAAAGGCATTTCTCCCTGGTTAGCCCTAGAGCTAGCTCTTTCGAAGTTCCGATCACTCCAGCCTCTTCCGACCGACCGACCTTTGGAGCTTCTTACCATTCGGAACAAACTCCGATTTTCACTTCACCATTCGAGAAGGATAGACAATACCAAACAGCTTCATTGAACGAGGTTCTTCATGGCACGCACCAAAACCCCAACATCCTACAACACAAACTCAGTCCAACATCGCCAAATTCACCGATGTCTTATCCAGGGCAGATGTATCCTGGTGCTCGAATCACAGGCTCCTCGCAAGACCGGTCGCCATTCTCATCCGGTCAACTACCGCACCCATCACAGATGGAGCATTCAGATCCATACGACCAGCTACGTGGTGGGAAGCGACGAAGAGGAAACCTACCAAAACACGTTACTGATCTCTTAAGAAATTGGCTGCATGCCCACCTTCACCACCCTTATCCTACCGAGGATCAAAAGCTGGAATTAGTTACCCAGACCGGACTGACAATGAACCAGGTATGTTTCCACTCAGTAAACTCGATCAAGGCCTAGAGTTTAAGCTAACACAGTGTTTTGCAGATCAGCAATTGGTTCATCAATGCCCGAAGGCGACGACTACCAGCTTACAATCCTCCCAACACATCATCACGGAGTGAAATGGACTCGAAAGCCCATCTAGCATATTTGAGACCCACAGACATGCGATCTGGTGTGAGCGGGCCTCCATAAAACACCATTTAATTTAAACAATTTTGTTTCTTGTGTGTTATCCTAAAATTTTCTACTTGAACATTCACCTCTCTATCACGGTATTATTATGTACAGCATTATTTCGGCGTTGATCAGGCATATTGGGAGCGTATTGTTGATGTGATTTTTTATATATTTTTTATCAGTCCTTTTTACGGAGTTTTGGCTTGTCTATTTTCCCCCTTTCTCGCTTTTGTTTCTTTTACCAAAAACTATCTTCACACTCTCTGTCTATCTGGGAATAATTAGTATTTACACACCAGCTCCCGCCTCTTACCATGTCCTCATTCGCTATTTTTCATTTGTTTCAAAGCAAAAGTTTACCTTGCAACCGGGAACGGCTTCCCTGTTCCAGCACATACAGTACCTCGAGTAGCCAGGTACCTCTACAAAGAATACACACGAACATATAACAGCTATCCTAGCATTGTTTGATATTACTGGTTCTCTGGTGAACTGCCCCCGTGATCGCCTGATTGCTCAAGAATGCGGCTGCCAACGGAAATGCTTGGGTCTTCGACCTCCCAGCTCGAGCCTTCTCTTCTCTTCTCAAGAGAAATGGCTCCTTTGACAGGTTTCGGAACTAATAAAAGGACAAATTTGGGGCGCAGCAACACAGTTTCTCCAACAGTATTCCAACTGTAAAAAAGACATTCAGGTAGGTCCAGACGACAAGCGAATCATGATGGAAAGGTAGGCCGAGAGAGAAAAGTAAAATCCGAAGGGTCATGTCATAGCACACTAGCGGCCGTTGCGCTTGATTGTCCTTTAACTTAGCACTCATGCATCACTGTTAAGTCATTGCATTGTTGGAAAGAAAGAAAGAAAGAGCTTGGGCCCTGTCAAGATGTTATGCTATCGATCGATTCCTCGCCAGTGAAATAAATGGCCGACCATTCCGATGCCAGATCGGTTTCATGACAAAAAGTGGAATGCTTGTAAAACCACGGCCCTGGCCAAATAACCTTGGATAGTACAGGTAAACTGGATAACAACTAGCTCCTAAACTCGCCGAAGCGATGGCAAATTAACAGGATAAGGTCGAGACCGACAACTATTCGGCAGAAGGCTGACCTGCTTACTGGGATCAGAGGTGCTATTTTTACGGAGGAGTTTAATTTGTTGTGTGCGTGGCGTGCGTCCAAAAGATGTGGAGATTTCAATCAATCAATCCTTTCGTTTATTTTGACAAGGACATCGCATCGGTTAATGGGATGCGGTAGGTAAAGTTTGACAGACACCTCATACCTCAGTCAATCCACCAGGAAAACCGGTAAAAAAAAGTTGGTCGGCAGGCCAAGCAAGCAGGTAGGCAGGCAGGCAGGGAGGAAGGGAGGGAGGGAGGACTTCGATTCTCTGCGACCAGGCCCAAGGTTCCTCTATGGTACCAACTAAGCATTCCGGACGGCGGCCAGCTAAGCAAGCAGCATCCGTGACAGGATTCCCCGGTCATTTGTCTCAGGTATTCGGGGAAATAACATCCACGCCAATTTGCAACTCCACCCTGGGTCGCTGCGTTCTCCGGGAAGCTCCCCTGTAGCTCGTGAGGCTGAGAGTCCCCGGTGATGAACCACATCGCCGGGATTTGTGTACGGCCGGGGCTAGTTCGCTTACGAAAGTCCCTTGCTGTCATGACACAAACCTGCCAAACCACCGAACCAGCGACACCCCGGCCGAAACCAACTAAAATCCAGGCAACGAGGAATCCGCAGCTCCTGTTGCCCTCGGGTCGGGCAAGCGAGCTGGTAAGGACAGGGCGTCTATGGGCTATTACTCGCCGAAAGTTTAGAACGTAGAATTTGATGTCTGATTTCAGGACTTTTGCTGGGGGGGTTTGGAGAGAAGGGGAAATGTTTTTTTTAATAGTTCGACAGCGACCTGCTGAAAAGAATACTATACCCAAACTCCGGGATGAAGCACTATTGTGTCAAAGCCCTGACATTTCAAGACAAACTAGCAACCTTCACCTTCCTTCCCACCCAATGCGCACGTGGGACCTGGCTTTCGGTGATATCCCTGCCCTTTATATTCAGCTCGTCTGCGAGATCGCTTCCCCTGGCAAGAATCCATTATAAACCAGTCACTGACTCGGAGAATGGTCCTCTCGACCCACGAGTCTGGAATCTTAGACCAGTGTGTCCAGCAAAGCAAGTTCATAATATATTTGACACATGTCAACTTCGAAACGAGAGCCTGATATTTCCATTGGCAGCGGAACATTTTCGCATGTCACAGATAGAAATTTCGTTTCACTGGTTCCTCTTATTCGCCTACTGGACTTCCGGCGGTCGTGCATAAGTATGCAATTGCCGCACAGGAGATCTGGCCTAGCCACCTGCAATCTCAGATAAAATATATATCTGATCCCCGGCAACTCGGTCAGACCTGGCCTTTCTGCATGATCCGCGGGACGAAACTTCAGCTGGCGGGAAAGGAGCAAACACCCTGTTGGGTGGCATCACAAAAAAATACGTCCACGAAGCAAGAAAATTGAAAAAAAAGGAAAATTTTTAAAAATTCTGTGATAAAAAAGGAGCTGCCCCTAGCTTTCTGAAAGGAATAAAAGCCAACAGGCGACTGACTGGCCGGTGCCTTCCGCATCGTTGCATTCCCACCTTCCTCAGCCCGAAGTGAAACATGTTCAGCTCGCTCAAAAGTGGCCTTCGGATAGACATGGGAAGAACTGTACCGTCCCCAGCAGCCAATGACCGGCCCGCATGCAAGATGGCAAAATGCCTACGGAACCGAGCTGCAACACCTGGATTTGGGATTTTTTCAGGCAGGAATAAGGGATTCAGCTGGGTCCGCCAATGCTGCGCCATGCAGAGCTTCTCGCCCTGTCGGATCTCTGTCACAAATGATGGATAAAACCATTGATTACATATATCACGCAGAAGCGAGAGCTCTTTAATTCCGCGAAAGCAGAAAAATCATGAGTGCTCAAGCCTGTTTTTTTTGTTCTTGATCTCTTGTTCTCCCAAGATTGCGACGGCCCAATAAATGGCCCAATAAATGGCCTGGTTGAAAGCATTGGTTCTCCGCAGCCCTAAATTTTAAGCGGCGAGTATCAGAACTTGGGCAACATACATACCTTGTGTTCTTAAGCCCGTGGGGCTAGGATATCATCCTGATAGTCCCCGAGACTATCAAACCGCCTATCCGGCGACGATTTGGTCCATTGACTTGAGGAGGCTAAAACAGATGATGTAGAAATGTCTCTTTCTTCGAACGTTACACGGTTCTTTGAAGCGAGATTGTAGAAGCCCGTCGAATATCAATTTCAAGCCCCAAGCCACTATTCCGCTGAGAAGGGAGACATGGGCGTTCACTGGCCTGATCATCTACATAGCGGAACATCCAGCCGCTGTGTTACCTAGCTGCTGCTGTTGCGACCAGGGCATATGCGATGTCAATGGCTCCTCTATCACGCCCATCCCGCCCAACCTTATGTCTCCACCCACATGGTGCTTCGAATCAGATGGACATGTTTCCTTGGAAATGAAGAGATTACCAAGGCCTCAGCCATTTCAAGATGCTGCGGCTTGCATTTTTGTAGCGGCATGTTTGCTATGATTCACTGACTTCCTTCAGCCGTGGAACGTGTCTCAAGAGATGCTGCCTGGTCGGCAATGCATCTACTGGCAGCCGGGTTACGCAAAAACCAAAGGATAGTTGCAGGTAAAACGTCCAATGGGTCCTTCTCAATACGCGATATTAGGTCTACCAAAGGCAACAAGCATACCGTCCATAACCGATTACACGGGATCACTGTCAAGAGTCTAAATAGGACTGTGCGCCCCTTTAGATCGCCATCTTGGTTCCCTTCCAGCCAATGTTCGACCGGTATAGGCGAGACAATATCGTAAAGGAGATCACTCTCTACCCGATTCTGCACAATCACGTTATCATCTTGTTCGACAATTCGACAACGACGGTTGGACAACCTGTAGAATTACCAATCTATTACTGAAAATCGATATGTGAATCTGTGGAACCGCCTTTAGCGAGATATAAGCGGGTCCAATATGCTGTAGGAAAAGGGATATACTCTGTAGAAAAAGAATAACAATCAATTGACGCCTGGTATCCCTTTTCCCCGCAGCCCCCCTGACCAAAACAATAGGGTATCTACGATACCGACCCGATGGGATCTCCAATGATTCAATCGGATCGCTGGATCGTGATGTGCGACAAGATACGAGCCATAAAGTCAATCTCTGATATCGAATAGATATCATCCTACAAGATCCCCACATCCGTCTCCATTGATACCATATCCAGTAATTCGCGAAATGCCGTGTCGGGTATCCACTCCGAGCCACTCTCAGAAAAACTAGATGACTCTTAGTCGTACTCATGCCCGATTTCCTTCCCTGATTGGAGGCTCCTGCCATAGCCGCCTCTGCCTGCATCGTAGTCCTCCCTATACTCGTCTCTGACTTGACCGCCACTCTTGCCACGGCCGTACTGTCGGCCCTCCTTGAACCCTGGGTCCAGATCCGTTCGTACGATTCGCTCGTCGAGCTTGGTTCCACCTATGTATTTCATGCAGTCTAGCGCGTCTTCGTGTGTGTAGTATTCGACGAAGCAGAAGCCGCAGGGGGTCTTTGCGAATCGGTCTAAGCCCATTACCAGCCGCTTTATTTCCCCGCACCTGTGTATGATTGTTAGCATTGTATTCTGCTAGATTATCGCAGGAGGGGAGAAGGGCCAATTCGTACTTTGAGAATAGTTCATGTATCTGTTCTTCTGTCGTGTAAAATGACCTGTGTTCCCCCGTGAGCCCCGGTGCCATGCAAGAAAAACGGGAGGATACAGCAGCCATGGTTCGGGGAGTAGCTTACAGGTTTCCAACATAGAGCGTCGTCGCATCTTTGAGCGGATCTTCTTTGTGCTGGACCTCGTCTCGACTGCGCTTCTGTTTGAATTTTCCGTGATTGTCTGGTTAGCTAGTAGCTCAAGAGTAGCGCTCGTCGTTTCTGTTGGGCAATAATATGTGATTACATACATTTGACTTGTCGTAATAAGTACTCGGTCTGTCTAACCGCTCGACGGTGCTTTGTACGAATGCCATGGTGCAGTTGCGGTTTTTCAGGTGATGATATCTTATGGATCGGTCGTCTGTTCAAGTTGTGAGAGCTTGATGGTCGCAGGAAAGTTCTGGGGAAGACGCGTTTCTAATGCAACAAGAAAAGACCGATGCGACAAACAACCCAGCCATTTCCTTCGCACATCGATCCTCCAACGTCCCCATCTTCAACTCTTCTACATCGCAAATAACGATTGAGCCCGACAGAACTTGTAGGATACCTGCTGTACGCTCTGGTACTCCCCGTATAGAGATTTCTACTAGCCGCCGACCGAAGTGGACCTGAATATACCGCAGTGCGATCTCTGGCTCCAACGGCACAGCAAACACCTAGAAAAGACGCGTAGAGGCAGCAAGCTGAGGAACGAATCACGCAGTTATGCCGGGCCCAGTTTTGTCGCCAGTCCTGCCAGAATGGCTGCGCGAAAACTCTCTAGCGTCTTCCCTACTCTCTGAACCGTCCGCAAAAACCAGCTACGACAACCGGAAGATCGCAAGGAAACACTTCCCTGGACAGAAGAGGACTATATTTTTGCGCGATACAGAGCTATTCATTGCTCACGGCAGGGAGGTCAGATGCGCCGATTTGAAAGATCTAAAAACGGCATCCGAGAAGGGAGAACAGCCAACCGGGGGCGCATATCAGGTAGAATTCTATGCTGCATAGGACACATCTATTTTTTGAAAGAACGCTGAGCGATATCTCTGAACTAGTCGCTGGATTTGCCAAACTTGGACTTTGATATTTCACAGATAATAAAGAGCGCAGATGGAGAGACGATGATTATAGTTGGGGAATATGATGTTGGGATTGCACTCTTGCCAGCTCCCGGTGTTATAACTCCTGGGGCACGATCTAAGATCACATTAAAGTATGATAATGATGATGCTAAGAGCTCATAAAACCGGCAATGTAGCCCACCTGCTAATGTATTTTTACCAGGTACTACAAACTGGGATCTGCTAGTCTGGCCCAGGAGAAAAGCAAGGTCTTGAGAGCTATATTCCACCCACTAGGGGCTCGTCCCTGTGTAGTAGTATTGACGGACGACGCCTTGATAAAGTATGTAAACACATACCCTAGTATTCTTTACCATTATTGCGTTTTCTAATCTATCGCAGCGTATATGAAGTCGAATTCAACAAAGAGGGCTCCCTTGTGGAAGCAAATGAAACTCTTGATCTAAAGCGGATGCTGGGCATTGAACGGAACAGCAGTTACCTCATCGATGATGTGGAGCCTGTATCAATGTGTTTTGGCGGCGTAGGGTCTATCTGGTCGATATTTACGCTCTATGTTCTCATGAAAAACGGAGAGATCTATTCAATTTGCCCATTTTTACCTTCAAAATGGTATGTGCATAACCCGATAGTTTTGTCTATACAGTACATATACTGACCTCCCAAACAGGATGTTGGATAGCGATTTTCTGGAGGAGCTGAAATATGAGCTTCAGATCAACCAGGAGATCAGAGATTCATCGGATTCTACAATCGCGCCACTTGACAGACACAATTCCAAACAGATCTGTTTCTGGATTCATGAGATTTCTCGATTAATTAGGGTCCAGAATCTCTCGAACAAAAACCCTGAAGTCGAAGTCGAAGATGAAGCCGCTGGCTTCATTCTTCGGAAACCCGCATTGCCTGAATTCGAATCCCCTCTTCTTCAAGGCCCTTACTTGCTCCAACCAGCACCAGAAGATATCCTTGATGAAGATATATTCGCTTGCGATATCGCACGAATTGGTGCTGCTCAATATGCGGTGATTGCAACAACTTGGTCGACTGGGAGGATTGATCTCATGCTAGAATTCGAGAGTGTGGCACCGAGATGGCATTCGAATTCCTTGAAGTACAAGAAATTCAATGACAGGTCTCCGTACCCGGTAATCTCAGGTTTCGAGTCGATTAATATTCCTCTGCCTCAGGCTACCGAAAACTCGTCAGTTGTTCACCCGAGCTTTACTTTCGACATCAATTTCCCCTACACTCTACTCTTAAACCACGGATTCGGTGTTGAGTTGTTGAACCTGGAGGATTGGATGAGTAAGCTCTCGAAAGTCATGGATCAGGAGGATGATGAAGGCGTGATCGAGGAAGCTCTGAATAGAACGGAGAGGACGGCCGTATTACATGCCATCGGGGTACCCAAAAACGGAGGAGCCAACCCCGTTCTCGGAAGTTCATTGATCTACGATGCGTATCTTGGCTACGTTTTGATCGCAGCGACAACCTCTAAACCGGGGTTTGCAGTCCTTCAATGGCCGTCGAAATACCACACTCGAATGCTCAAAGTTAAACAAGAACGGAGCGATGTTTCATCTACGTCATCGAGACCCACCCCTATTGTTTCCAGAGAGACATCGCAAATAGTAGACGGGGATTCAATCGCTGCGGTTCAGAAACAAATCGCGGACTGTCGGCAAAAGCTCCAGTTATTCAGGCAGATCATTGATCCCCGAATACTTACTTCAGAGGTTCAGATTAGTAGTGATAATATTGCAATAATAACACGTCTGAGAAATATGTTGTTCGAGGAGATGGATGCTAGATATGCTAGTGCGCAGCAAATTCATGCTGCCGCTGTCCAGCAGCAACAAAGATTCCACGAGCAGATCAGCAATATTAGAAGGTTCTCCGAGCAATTGAGCGAGCGGGAGAAACAGCAACAGGCTTTACGTGATAAAGTCCAGCAAACAAGCCAGACCCAACAAGCGCTAAAGGAGCGAGTGGATGGGATTTTGTCCAAGTTGGCAGCGATTAGTAAGAAAGGAGGATATTCATCAATGTCTCAAGCCGAGCAGGATTATGTTGAAGAGGTTCACGGTATTGAGAAGATTGTAAAGCAGATCAACACCAAACAGCACAAGGTACGAATTTCTAATATAGGGTTTTTCTTGATTGGGGGACTAACGTATTGAATAGATGACGGAGTTCTTGGAGACACTGGGAAGGACTGCGGTTGTTAATGCGGATAGCCAGCCCAAGTCTAAGGCAGAGCAGGAGAAAGAGCTTCCCGATAGCAACCGCCAAGAACTGTCAAAGATGGTTCAGAAGGAACACAGGTTGATCCTTGACATTCGAAAGAAGGTTGACTATCTGGAACATCAGTTCCAGGAGATCAAATTGAATTCTTGAAGGGCACTCATGGCTGTTTCCTGAACACTTGACATTATATGTGTTATTCGGCCTAGAAGATTCCGTATATTATGCTTCTCGGGTTTATATAGAGTTTCTGTCTTTGGATGCTGTGCCTTATTCCGGATCTACAGAGAAGGTCGTGTGGATATATAGAAAACCGAGGGTTGCAAGATAGAATATTTAGATTCGATTGTTAAGTTTGGAGAGAATTCGCCAAACTTGGTAACGGGGGACCTAGCTGTTTAACTACCACTAACAATTGTCCTCTTGTTATCAATATGTTACTATGAATGCACACTTGATCAAAATGCCAGCTGGTGACCATCACAAGAAACGAACAAAACCGCATGTATACCCGCAAACTCGAAAGAACGACCGCTGGAAAAACAATGTCGCAAAAAATATACAAAATATGACGCTCTGAATCACAAAAAAAAAAAAGTTGTAGATAGGAATGACTCCAAAAAATCAAATGCTGCGGCGAATCCCGGAATTTCCCGAAACTCCAAAGACGAGTGACGATAGGGTCTGTGGCGTGATGGGATGGTTTCCTCATAATCACCATATAATCAATCACATTCAACGTCTCCGTTCCCCCACACAAGACGATAAGGTATCACGGTGTCGCCATGTTCACGAATTTTTTTTAAAAGTTCAATTCGCGACAACGGAGTCGACCTCCTCCGGCTTTCGGCCCTCCCGACTCCTCAATCCGTTCTCGGTCTGCCCCGGGTTCGCATCAGACGTTATCGACGACAGATTCGTGATCGAAATGGATGTCTGGCGGACGGGTTTTTTCCGAGCTATTGAAGACGGAAGGTAGTCTTCTATTAAACGGAAGAGGTAGACGAGGGGTTCCAAGAGGAGGAGAAGGAGGATTGGCAGGATGGTCAGGATGCCGAAGAAGATCTATGGGTTTGGATTTCAAGTTAGAAGATATTATAATTCATTTCTCTTTTTTTCTTTCTGGCTTGATTAAGTAATATAGTCTGGGATTTCGGAGCCTTAAGCTTGTGGGGACGTACGAAGAGACGGACTATGAAGTAGCGTAGCCAGTCGAAAAGAAGGTATAGGTCCATCGTTATATTTTTGGGCAGCTGGTGTGATAATCGGCTGGGGGGTTATGGGTAAACGTCTAGGGTGCGGGACTGTGTTGCGGGAGTTGACGGGTCGTGTGTTCGCCGCTGTGCGACGGGACCAGCAAAATAGAATCTTGGTTTTATTCTGATCGGTTACTTTTAGAGGTACGGAAGAGGGGCATGTGACGGGGAATATCAATCGGCGGACTTTTAGAAATATAATACAGTTTTAAAACGCATCTTTTGGAGAGTGGTATTGGATGTTATTTTATACGATCTGTACGGCTTATCGGAATGGCGAAACATTCATCCCCCCCTTGGCTTTTCGGCATTTACTTTGAATATAGTCACTGCGACAATATGGAACTGGGGGGGTTTTTTTTCTTTCCGTTTTCTATTCAATTTTAATCTTGTAATAAATTTGCTATGGTCGGCAGCGCCGGTGGAGGTGGATCAGTCTTCCGTTCCCGAGACCGAGATCCAAGGTGCCATTCTGCTAAGCTAAGAATAGCAGCCTCATCCGAGCCTCACAGTCCGCGTGTGGCTCTCCCCCGGCTGGCACATGCAAGCTCGAACAAGAGATAGTCGAGTGATATACTAAGTGGCATGTCTGTTTTGAGTGACAGGGAAGGTGCCGCAAATATATATATTATGAGACTTGGAAAAATATCTTCAGATGTGATTTTCGCAGCAGCTGTCTTGTGAAAAAATGGTGTTAATTAGATGCAATAATGGTAGTAATCTGACCTTCTCAAAAGCAACAAGGGCGTCAGGGGAGAGGCAGGCGATCCTGTTCGTGTCGCAAAACTCCGGTGCGGGAATAAATGATAGTAGCTAATAGATTTGGTGATCAGAGACAAACTGGATGGGAGAAGCGTAGGTCTGAGCTCTGGCGAGGCTGTGAAGCTGGCTATATATCCCCGGCGCCCGCAATCCGAGATACCGCCTGTCAATTAATCTATAGGCTTTGTTTTTGCCTAATTAATAGGTTGCTGTTGATGATAATGTATATATCGTTGGTATCGGGTGGGTCCAACCAGCCAACCAACCGCGAAGGCCTTCCCTCAGTCTTTGGCTTGCGGCAAGGGACCGGACGCAGATAAAGGCATCGACCAATCGAGCGCGTCGTATTGAGCTGCAGGAATGCGTTCGACCGGGCCCACTTCTGCTCGTTCTCCGGAGAGCGTCCACCGAAAAAGGGCGTTTGAGCATGCAGGGGCGGCCATGCTATCAGCACCAGCTGCCAGAGCTTTACATGCTTCCGTGCTAAGCTGCCCTCAACAAAACGGGCTGCTCTCGCCGGCCTCGCTCGATCACGGCACCGAAGTTGTGAATTGTAAATCTGCGTAGCTTGCTGAGAGGACATGTCGGTTTCGTATAAAAGGTGCTGGAAGCCTGGTCATTCGATCCGGTCGATACCATCTCCCTCGAGCCTCAAAACTCTTGTCAAAGTTCTACCTGTCGGCTGCGCACTTTTTTCGTTCTCGTCCCTTGTAACACCACCAGCACACCACATCCTGCTAGCGTCTGTCGTCCTATTATTTTTTTTTAACCTGCATAGACTTTCCCAGCACGAGCATACATACCAATTGCCAGCGACCCATCTTAGCTGCCATTAGCCATTAGTAGTGCGCAGAGCTTTGGTTGTCAGGAGAGAGCTTGCTATCTCGCTCTTTTTTCTTTCATATTTATTGGATACCCCCTTCACTTTTCTCTCTCTCGGCCACCACCCTCTTTGAGCTCCAAAAATACCTGCATTCGCTCAATATACCATAAACCACCATCTCAATCATGTCTTCCAGACCAGAAAACGTTGGCATCAAGGCCATTGAAATCTATGTCCCTACTCAGGTTTGTCCCTTTCATTCTTCCCGAGCTTTGGTGATCACAGGCTCATAGCTAACTGTCGTCTCACAGTGTGTCGACCAAGCTGAACTCGAGAAGTTCGATGGCGTTAGCGCCGGTAAATACACCATCGGTCTCGGTCAGACCAAGATGGCCTTCTGTGACGATAGAGAAGGTAAGATTATTTAGCATACTGCTGGCGTAAATAAATAGACTTGCAATTAACAATAGGCTTCTCAGATATCTACTCTCTCGCCTTGACCGTCACACAATCCCTCCTCGAAAAGTACAATATCGATCCCACATCCATTGGCCGCTTGGAGGTCGGCACAGAGACTCTGCTGGACAAGTCCAAGTCCGTCAAGTCCGTTCTCATGCAGCTCTTCGCACCATCGGGCAACACCAACATTGAGGGTGTAGACACCATCAATGCTTGCTACGGTGGCACGAACGCCCTGTTCAATGCTATCAACTGGATCGAGTCCTCTGCCTGGGATGGAAGGAACGCCATCGTTGTTGCCGGTGACATTGCTCTCTACAAGAAGGGTGCCGCTAGACCAACCGGCGGTGCTGGTGCCGTCGCCATGTTGGTTGGACCTGATGCCAAATTGGTCTTGGAGCCCGGAAAGCGTGGATCCTACATGTCCCACGCCTACGACTTTTACAAGCCAGATTTCCACAGCGAGTACCCATACGTTGATGGCCACTTCTCGCTGAGATGCTACACCGAGGCCGTTGACGCCTGCTACAAGGCTTACAACAAGAGAGAGGATACTCTGAGCGCAAAGACTGACACTACTGCTGCCAACGGCAACGGCGTCCACTCCGCTTCGAAAGACGGCGTAGACAGATTCGACTACATGGCCTTCCACGCCCCTACCTGCAAGCTCGTCACAAAATCTTACGCTCGTCTTCTGTACAATGACTTCCTCAACAACCCCTCTAGTGAGGCGTTCGCCGACGTTCCAGCTGAATTGCGTGATTTGAACTACGAGCAGTCTCTTACCGATAGAAACATTGAGAAGGTCTTCATGGGACTCTCCAAGAAGAGGTTTAATGAACGTGTCGCGCCAGCTTTGGAAGGCCCTACCAACACTGGTAACATGTACTGCGCAAGCTTGTACTCCGGTTTGGTTAGCTTAATCGCTAGCAAGGGTGGAGAGCAGCTTGATGGCAAGAGAGTCGGATTGTTCAGCTACGGAAGTGGTCTTGCTAGCAGTCTGTTCAGCATTCGCGTCCGAGAGGGTACAGCTGAGCTGAAGGAGAAGTTGGACTTCCAGAAGAGATTGGCGGATAGAACAGTTGTTGCCCCCGAGGTTTATGATAGCGTAAGTTGAAAGCTCTAGACATTATATGTTGGAAGAATGTCATGCTAATAGTATTTACCTTTAGACCATGCTGCTACGCGAGAAGGCTCACCAACAGAAGAACTTCAAGCCGGAAGGCCCCCTCGAACCCATCCAGAGCAAGACTTACTACCTTGTTAGCGTCGACGATATGTTCCGACGCGAATACGCCCGCAAAGACTAAAAGTGCCTACGAAATTAAAAAAAAAAAAAAAAAAAAAGTGCCTACAAATTAAAAAAAAAAAAAAAAAAAAAGCTTAATATTTATTCGAACACCCATCCTCCTCCTCCTCTTTTTTTCTTTTTTTTAAACGGCGTCCATGATGCATAATGAGCTTGGGACCGCATTACTAGAATTATAACTTGTAAAATTACTATTACTATTCTGAGGCATTCACGGATTTTGTGCGGACGAACATTTCTTTTTTTTGGGTGTATTTTTTTGGTTTTTGGTGAAGAGAAAGACACCTAGAGGACCTGGCCGGCATGTGTACTAGATAGACTCGTCTGCTACAATAAATGCGATAGATATTCCAAGATGCAAATCACCAAGTAGCTAGTAGGAATCTCGTGATATTGACATCATCGATCGTTGTGAACGTGCCGATGGTAGACGATCGAGCAACACGACATTGCCGGAGCATTCCACAGCTGGTCGGAGCTTCTCGAAGATCACCAGCCATCGACGGACAGGATTGTGGCTCGGTCGCTTTTCATTGGCTGGATGACTGTGGCACCAAGCTTTTGAGTCAAGCTGGTTTGTGGGGAAGCACGCAGACAAGCTCATTCGACGTGTATCTGACATCATTCCATCAAAACTTTTTCAGTTGGAGCAGAAAAGGAAGATGAAAGAAAAAAAACTCTTAACGCTATCTTTGAAAAGCAGGTTTCGAAGCTGGCAAGCTTGTACGGCAAGGTACCTTGCCTCTTTCATTAGAAGATCGAACCTGGATTTGGAGAATCGGCTGGCATCATCCAATTACTTAGTTACGCGATAGATGCAGAATAAGGAAGAGATCTCGTAGCTAAATACTGGTGGTGAAAATCCCCGTCTGCGTTTAAATAAAGAGGTTACAGCCCCGTAGATACCTTGCTTTCCGTGATCCTTTCTATGATATCAAATTCATTTACGATACCATCGTCGTGCTTCTCCTACATCAAAAGCGTCAAAGTATATGCTAAGAAGGGCATAAGAATCAGACGAGACTCCGCTTGCGACAAGCACCACCATTGGCATCATCACGACACATGCAAATAACCCTAACTCGGCCACATTAGTTCTGTTACGATTGGAACAGTATTAGGTATTATTGATTCTTTGACAACCGACGATTCCTATTCGAGCGGGATATTACATCATTACGACGTACATCAGTCATATTTCTCAGCAACGAATACGCACTCTCCCATCTTCTTCCTCTCCTTCTTCCTCTCTCAAAACCCATCATCTCCCATCTTCTTTCTTCATCAATCTTCTTTATCGATTGATATCCTCACGCTTTATTTGATTTGATTTGATTTTGTATCTGTCTGGTGCATTACTCTCTCTTCAACATGAAGGTCACCGCACTAGTGCTATCATTAGCACTTTTTTCTGAAAGTACTCTTGCCGCTTGGGGCTTGAGCAAAGCTCGTAAGTCAGCCTGAAAACTCCTCTTATTTGGGCACATTTTTGCCCAAAAAACACCTCTACTTTGTTACAAGTACACAACTAACACCATTTATCCTACAAGTTTATAACAAATGGCATGAAACTGAACTTGAGAGATGGTTATCGGACCACAATGTTCCATATCCAACTCCAGCTGACCGCAAAGACCTTGAGAACCTGGTCAAGGATAACTGGGAAAACAACATCGTTACGCCATACGAACGATGGGATACCCGGCAGCAAGTTGACTGGCTCAAGCAGAAAGGCGTTGAAGTTGGTGACAAGCAAGCTGAAAACGCCGACTGGGTGAAGAAGCAAATCCAAGGCAAGTGGTATGAGACTGAATCCGCTGCTGAAGAAGGTTACGGAGACACCAAATCCTGGATCTTTGATACGTAAGTTTACTATTCCTTTGGAAAGTATTTCTCTTTTCCGTCTTCCGAAATGACGCTAGAGCTTGTGTAACTGACAAGGGCATGACGCTAGTTGGACCGATTCCCAACTCAAGTCCTTCCTTGACTACCACCACATCCCTAGCCCAAAGCCACGAAATCGCGATGCTCTCCTCTCTACTGCTCGTTCAAACTATGCTACTATCGCCCAGAAGGCAGGCGAAACCGCTGCCTACCCTGGTGATTGGTTGTACCAGCAATGGTCTGACGCCGATTTGAAGCAGTGGCTCGATTCGCATGGCTACCACGTCTACCAAGGCAGCAAACGCAACGAGCTCATCGCTGCAGTTCGCCGTAACTCCCGTCAAGCTACCTTGAAGGTCAATGACATCAAAGATTCCGTTGCCCAGAATATATTCAATTCCTGGTCAGACAGCGAGCTTAAGTCATGGTTCGACAAGAATGGCATTTCGGTTCCCCAAAACGGTAAGCGTGATGAGGTTATCGCCGTAGCCCGCAAGAACGTTGCCAGCCTTACTGGTGATACTTTCTCCGCATCTGTAACCTCGGCTTTTAAAGCCTACGGATCTGCCACTGGCTCTCTTGGATCCCGTGTCGAATCAGCCACCGGTGCCGCTGCCGCATCCGCGACTTCCGCTACCAACGTTATTGCCGATTATACGGCTTCTGCTACGGACGCTGCTTACGATTATGTGACCGGAGCCACTGAAAACGTATACGATAGTGTTACTGGTACATACTACAGCGCTGCTGACAAAGTCCTCGACACCTGGTCTGAGAGCCGCCTCAAGGCTTATCTTGATGCTCGTGGTGTTCCCATTCCTCAGAATGGCAAGAAAGACGAACTTGTTGCTCTTGCACGCCTGCACAAGCACAAGGCTGCTAGTGGATATAACGCATGGACCTTCGACACATGGACTGTTGATAATCTAAGGTATATTCACCTCTATTTTCCCATAGTTTCAACCTAGTATTAATATGTGTATTTTGTATAGGACCTGGCTCAAAGACCAAGGACACAGTGTATCGGAGGGCGCCACCAACTCCCGTGACGAACTTATTGCCTCCGCACAAGCCGCTTATGCTTCTGCCTCTTCTGCTGGCGGAGATGCTTACGCCACTGTCACTTCTGCTCTCGCCCAGGCCACCGGTTACGTCAAGGGCAACACCTTTGAAACATGGTCTGACAGCGAACTCAAGGCATATCTTGACTCTTATGGCGTTAATACTTACCAAGGTTCTACCAAGAACGAACTTGTCGCCCGAGCTCGCAGATGCCGAAAAATCTTTGAGAGCGGATGGAGACAGGAGACTGCATTTGAGAGGTTCCAAAGACTTGGATGGAATGCTTATGGAGACTTTATGTACTACTTGGGTCTCGGAAAGGGTAAAGCTGAAGGGTATGCCAACCAGGCTGCCGGCGCAGCAAAGAAGGCTGGCGATACTATTAAGGAGGAGTTGTAAGGGCAGCTGAAGAAGAAGACATTCATTATTTATTAATCAATTTTTTTTTGTTCTCACTCGAATGAGCTAAAAAGTTGGCGATGGAAATGAGATACGCATGCTTGGAATGGTTTCTTTAAAGGGATATTGTAGGACAAGGTCTCTAGCTTTTCTTTGTAATGCCTGGCCTGCTTGTTTTTTCTATTATTTTCGAGCAGGAGACAACATATTTTATTTTCTCTTGGTTTTTCTTTTGTATGACATGATCGGATATTTTTTTTCTCTCCTTTTTCCTAGTTGTTCTTGGTATTATATTCCATATTTGTTTTAAGGTACTTTGAGTTCACCAGCTCCGCAAACTTGTGATATCCTAATGAATTTCGACTTTTCTGTGAAGCACCCCCGCTCAGAATTATCGCCGCTAGTGTAGCTACGTACCAATAATATACGCCATAACAGAGGAAAATGACAAAAGTCTGGACCTCGTAAAATCGGGAACCGGTAAATGCCATGTGCAATCAAATGCGGAGATCCCTGAGCAAGCTTTTAGTTACTTATCGTACCCCCTGTCCACCGAAAATCATCGCTCCATTGGAAGCTTTGCCCTCAACGGTTAATAAAACGTCAACCCCACGGTCTGATGATAGCTGGTTGATAAGTGCCGGGCAGTCGTTTTTAACATGACATCACATGTTGAGCGGCATTTCCCACATCTTCCTTTCTCCGCTTTTTTGGAGAACCCTTTATATATATTCGTATCTCTTGGCTTGTGCATTTTTTTGGGGCGGTTTTTTGATTACTTATCTAACTTGAATTAAAACAATCGGAAGGATTTCGCGGAAACTCGGAAACGACTTTTGATCCCGATCCTTCAGCTGAACACTTTACTTTCAGAATATATAGTCATAATCTCGGACTAATATAATCAAGAAGTTTCTGTAGCCAAATCAATCAATTCTGATAATTTATTGTGATTGTTTATTTCAACAAAAAAAACAAAATAAAATATAAAAAAAACCCTCAAGTCGTCTCCCTAGTTCTTCGAAAGAACCATTACCAGTTTCCACGATGAGACAATTACACGCCGCGACCCGCCGTACCCTCTACCGCCCAATCTTCACCAGCGGTACAACTGCTTTCCCCAAAACCATTGTACCTATTTCCAACCATAATTACCGTTATCGCCACCCTTACTCAACAGGAACCCAACAAGCTCGTCCCAGAATCCATGACACAGCCGGAAAATTCGAAGGCAACCCAGATGACGTTGAGGCACACAACCGATCATTCCACGAGACGAGGAAGGGTAGAACCGCGGGGAATGTACCATGGGAGGAAGGGAAAGAGGGGAATGCCAAGCCGAAGATTCATAATTCCGCGCGGGTATTTGAAGGGGAAGAGCGGGATGTCATGGAGCATAATAGAGCTTTTAGGGAGAGAGGTGAGAACTTGCCAGTAGGGACCGTGAGCAGCGGGGAGAAGGGCGGGGATGGGAAATTTGTTGGTGCGTTTGGTGCGGAAGAACGGGATGTGATGGAGCATAATCGGAAAGTAAATGAAGGGAGGGCGGGTTTGTAACTTTGCGATATGACAGAGACCTGCCAGCTTTAGTTTGAATATTTTGGAGGTTGTTTGAGATTTAATCATTATCGTTATTATTATGTGATTTCTTTTTTTTCTTTTCTTGATGGTTGTATATTCCAGCGCTTGAAATTTGAGAAGCACAAATATCAAATTGGGTATCATTGATTGCATACTCAACATTAACAGGTAGTCCTAGCCCAACTCGAGACTTAACCGCTTGATAGTTTTAGTCGTCACCGCACTCTAACACTAACCGCCTCAGCGCTTCATCTTCTGCCCAATTAACCCCGCTCCCGACGATTATACCCTGAACGACACCCTTGAGGGTTTGGCACCGTCGCTGTTCCTTTGCCATTTCTGCCTTCTTTTCAATGACACGTTCGTTCCCTGTGATGCTCTCAGTAAACTCGTGCGCGGCAGATAATTGTCGGAGCCGTTCTGCGAGTTCTTTGTTGGTGTTTGTGTGCTCTATCAAAGAAGATGAGGATTTCGTGTATACTCGCTGGAGGTTGGAGAGCTGTTTAGTTAGATGAAGGAGAGTGGTAGCCAGTAGATCGCGGGTTGTAAGGAGGGGCAGGAGGTCACTGATATTTTCCATATAAATCGACATTAGCGTTGATGTGAGCATGCTTCTGGAGTTAAACTTACGTCTCGAGTTTTGTCCTGTTTGGGCCGGAGTGTATCGCGCGAACTATAGGTCTTGTGGAGACCATCTGTGTTATGACAAGGTCTTTGATCAGGGTTTTGCCTTGTGTCTCGCGGGTCTCGGTCTTGGTTGTTTCGAGGGAGGAGCTGTCATCAAGGTCCATGGAATCGTTTGCAAGAGCTATACAACCACTGGATTGTTATAAGTGCTGCCTGTGATAACTCCAATTTGGTGGAAAGAGTGAAGTACCGTCTCGTAGCGCTTCTACTTCTGCCTCAAGGAGGTGCCGCTGTAATGTGACCTCCTGGAGTTTATCGTATCGTGATAGCACATCATTGTCTTGATGAGTGCCAAGTTCGCGGAGGGCGGCCTCTGTGGTAGATGCTGTCGGTGGCGGGAGGAGAGGAAACCCGATCTTGTGGTGCATCAACTCCGTGATGATGGAGATACAATCTGATTTGAGCTTTTCTGCCGCCATTGTGGGCGGGGAGGCCGTTGGGGTGGTGTTGATTGGTGAAGCTCTAAGCAGGGTGGGATGAAGTCGCGTGGTGGATTTTGAGTTGCTTGCAGTCTAACGCGACCCACTTTCAACCCACCACACACTACCATCAATCCTCCTTCACAGGCAAAATGCACAGCAGGTAGCATTACGGCACGTCCTGGAAACATTGCCAGGACTGCTGTACTTTTATCATCTCCTAAAATGTCGAATCCGACTGCGAATCTGGAACTCTACGGCCGGCCGAAACCGAAGAACACTATACCTGCGAACCTGTCTTCAACCTCATCCGTGGCGCTCTCCAGCGAACTCGCACGTCTCGCTGCGTCAGGGAAAACACATGGTCGCAAGCGCCCTGCAACATCTTCGAAGGACGATATATTCCGAAAAGGATCTAACAAAGGCGTCTCCAGCCGCGCTGCGAGGGATGTCGCGGATGGATCAAGTCGCAAGACAACCAGCAGGGATATCGGATACCTCGACGATGCCCAGTTATCAAGAGCCAGAAAGAAGATGGAAGAGAAGACCCGGCTTTACAATGCAATGAAACGTGGGGATTATGTCCCTCCTACAAAGAAGGTCAAAGCTGGATGGGCTGGTGCGGAAGAAGATCGAGCTGGAGGCTTAATCGATTTTGACAGAAAATGGGCTGAAAGAGAGGCTCATAAAGGAGAAGAGGAAGAGGCCGAAACTTCGAGTGACGACGAGTTATCCGTTAAGTCAGATGATGAGGATCTGGTGGAGTATGAGGATGAGTTTGGAAGAACGAGAAAGCTTTCAAAGAGGGAGCTAAGGAAAGTGCAGCGGGAGGATTCGCGGACTCAGAATATTTCTGCAGCTTATGATTCGGACGAGGACGTGAGGAGACGGAGAGTCGATCCTAGCCAACTGATTTATGGCGATACTATACAGACGGCTGCTTT
Organism: Dactylellina sp. 'tibetensis'; assembly: GCA_036971435.1. Classification (NCBI taxonomy): domain Eukaryota; kingdom Fungi; phylum Ascomycota; class Orbiliomycetes; order Orbiliales; family Orbiliaceae; genus Dactylellina; species Dactylellina sp. 'tibetensis'. Next base: position 1,786,260 of record JAKDFA010000001.1, read on the forward strand.
CGACCCGGATGAATTTGAGCGGAGAAAGAAGCAAATTGAAGAAGAAGAGCGAGATGCGCAAGATACCCACTACGACGCTACGAAAGAAGTTCGGACAAAGGGAGTTGGATTTTACCAATTTTCTCAGGATAGCGAGGCCAGAAAGAAGGAGATGGAAGCTCTAGTTGCTGAGCGGGAGAAGACAGAGAAAGAGCGGGTAGCGAAAGAAGCCAGGAAAGAAGAGAGACGTAAAGAGATAGAACGGAGAAGGGAAGAGCTAAAGAAGCGGCGGCAAGGGAAGCAAGGAGAAAGATGGCTGCAAAACTTTTTGGGAGAAACACCAGAGTTATTGATAAAGAAACCTAGTGAAGGGAAAACGGACACTCCGGATTGACAGGATAATATTAGTGTATTCACAACATTTATTCGATATTATTTATGGAACAGCACCGCCAGTCTATAACCGTAATGATGCTGAATCAATGGATCACATGTAAGTATACAAGCCCAAGGCCACTGCAGAAGATCCAAGCCTCCAGCTAAGACGCAATAACCCCCAGAATGCCAACGCCGAATTTAGTAAAATGCCACAGAACTTTTATTGACTCCTCGAAATGCAAAAAGAAAACACCACAACGCCGTTATTGCTATATCGTCCCATACCAATCTCCCTCATCAATAGTCTAATCCGAAATTGTCTCGCTCTGTATAGTTCCGCATGACATGAACTGCTCCGATGTGTTTCAGAAAGGCGATAATATTATCCTCTCTGGTGTTACCACCATCGATACAAAACATCGAGCATAGGTCCTGGATCTCACGAGCTACTCCGTTACAAACACGTTAGTTAGCACACCGCTGACCTAGCGTTGGGGAGTATGCACTCACGATCCATCAGATAGAGTTCCTGCGCATTCTTTGGAAACTCCGGAGGGTATTCGACACTCCCATCACTGAGAAGCAAAGGGAGTGGCCTGAGCTTTTCATACTCACCGCTTAGCTCGGCGTTATGAGCTTTGGCAGCTCGGGTATAGTCATGAATGGAGTAAAATCCGCCTCTCCTGCTGCTAGAACCTGCCATTCTAGGTTCATAGGGATTTCTTTGCTGGTAGTGATGCTGTTGAGCGGCAGTCTCGACCACTTGGTGACGGTTACGGTATGGGTACGGATACGCTGGTCTGGATTCTGGAATAGTGTCTTCTGAGCTACTATTGCTGTGGTAATTCCCGTTGCTGACCTGTCTGCTATTGTAGGAGCCCAGGCTGTTGAAACTGGATGATGTTGATCTACCGGTTAACTGCTGGCGTGGGAATCTATCCGGATCACACATTCCCATCATGGTTGTGAAATAACTAATTCTTCGGGACATGGTGAAATAGAAGCCTGAGCAGTAATTGGTCTCTTACGCCTGAAAGACAAAGAATATCGTTGGCAGGTTCTTTGAATCTGAGTATGGGGCGCTCTCCAGGCTAGAGCTGCTTTCTATATTAATATTGCTTGCTAGATGGTTCTCTCGGGCTGCTGAGAGCTTGTGAAGTGAGATCCAGAGATGAAGCTGCCTCATATACCTCCGGCCGAGCATTATTTCTAGGGAGATTTGTCTTTCCTGTGTCGCTTCGTCCCAAGTTTTGTTATTGGCTAGAGGAAGCTCGGGCAGACTATCAACAAGCTCAAGTGTGTTCGTTCTAGAAAATCCTCGAATCGTAAGGCGTGCCGCGTAGTTTGCCGTAGTTTGCGGAGCTAAGCTGATGCTGATACGACTTTAACGGTCTTGATATCCCATTTCAAGATTCTATTTTGGCGAATCGTTAGAGGAGATGCCAAAGGTATATACCCTGCTCAAGCCAATATATTTCATGAATTGGACAAGGCGACCACGAGATATCATGTGTTTAGGAGGACATCGTGCTGTCGGCATACGTTGTACAACGGCCTTACAGGGGAAATGTAACAGAAGGTTTTGTTGAGACATGCCAGCAAGTTCGTTCACAATCTTAATTTATGACGATGAGGGTCTTTGGACTAGGCTTAGCCTTGTGGTACCAGAATTTGACCTTCGGTTACTTCACAGGAACGGCCTCTCCGCTCACTTTGGTAGATGCTCATTGCATATTGGTGCTAGATTTTCTCTAGGTGGATCAGCTGTTTTCTTCTACCTCTGGTTCGCACATTCTATCGCTAGTTATTCAAACAAGCACTATTGCTTTTGGCACGTATTGCATAATGCGCTGTAGCTTACTTTGTGCGATAATGAGCACTTGAAGTAATATGAACGCTTGATCTAAAGATTAGTGTGTAGGTGTTTTACGAGCATAATATTGTGAAATTTGAGTGGCTTTAAGATACGCTTCTAACTTAGGCAATCTCATTAGTAGGTAGGCGAGTATTTGGCATTGTTACAAACGTATGTTCCCTGATATGCGGACAGTATGTATACTTCCTGAGAAATTTGTCCATTATCCGGAATATCGGGCCAAGGATCTAGGATTTCGAGAATTTAGGTAGAGTAATAACACTAGCTTTGCGAGAAAGAAAAATTACGAGGGTATAAGCGAGATGCATGATGCATATATCCGTGGGAAGCCGCCATGGTCTATGCGGACATCCTATCCTTCCAGAATCTAGGACCCCGAGATTATAGTGTCGTTATATTTGCCCCAGAGCTATCATATCTTCAATTAACTCCTAAATTTACGAAACAAATGACTGGCGACTATATTATGTTGGATTTTGGCCTGATATTGGTGGTTTCATAGTCTCAGATAAGAGATCACGAACCAAATCTTGGGAGCAATTGCATATCTAGCCACCACATTCAAATGACTTTTCAGTATTTTGTTTTTTTGCATTGTACAACCCGAGATTACATCCTTAACTTACTAATAAATGGCATTTTGACAGAGATTTACCATCACTGTGAATTGTGGGCAGTGAAGCTGTTACGGATTATTTAATGCAGCAGTGTTTATTTCCTGCCGCGGCTGTAATTCTTCAATTCGCAAGGTTTCTAGAGGCTTCTTCGAAGGGTGGGGGCGGTTAAGTCTAATCACACTGCTTTTTTCTTTTCTTATCTGACCTAAAATTCAGCAAGCGAGACACCCAGCATGGTCAATCCTTCGTTACTTTTGTGGAGTCGCACTATTTCTCGATCTGTAAGCAAAAACACATAGGTACCTCCTGTTATTGGGACACGCCAGAACCCTACTTGCAATTCTCGGAACAGGTTGCCGCCAATAAATCGAAATTGTCGAGTGAGGGGTTTCCATTAATGGTTTGAGAGACCTATAAATCTTTATTTTCGAAGTACGAAGATATGAGATAATAAAGAATTCGAACCTGATACGACTGGCAATTAAAGATAGTATGTAAGCTAGATTTAGTACTTGGTGGATATTTATGCCCATTTTAGTTGACTAGGGAAACTAAGAAAAAATCTAAGAGACTGAAAACACACATGTTGAGTGTTCTTATGAGTGTCAATCGATTAATCGCCAGTCCCGATGTTGCCCATAATGATTCACTCTGTGAGCGAGTCCAGATTTTGGTTATAACTGAGAGGCTGGACATAATCTTAGTCATATATATATATTGACCGTTTAATTTGCTCTGCTCTTGCTAAAAGAGTCTACTCCTAGGGTAATAACTATTACGTCGATTTTACTAGATGCCCGAAGAATATATTAACCAAAGCTCTGTAACCGCGTTCGATACACAGAACTTTGTGCGGTATTAGTTGTTATGACCGGTAATACCTCTCCATTAACTGGGAGTAATGGAACCCAAATGCAAGATCAGTAGACGGCACAGCGTTCAATAACGTATTCAATTTTTTAGAACCCTTCGTACTTTATCGATACGTCGGCATTGCATTTACCGTCAAATGTATCAGATTGGACAAGCTGTATTTTCACATAGCTGATAGATTGCCTTGCCTCTCCAATACCCACGCAGTTCTGGAGTCGTGTAAAGTTGATTGAGATAAGGCGGAGTGCCTTGTTTGCATTGGCAGCCAATTGGTCCATGTTGGCCATGTTGCAATTTTCAGGTAGCACAAAGACTTGGACAGCTGTGTTGTCGTGGTCTGGACTTTCAAGGGCAATCACATTGAAATTTATCCGGCGAATAATATTGGAAGTTCTCGCGAGAAATCTCGAATTTCAAGAAGAAAATTTACCGAGACTATGTATGGGAACTGGTTATGATGAACGAGGAATATGGACTATGTTATTGATAGCCTTTCCAATTAAATTATCCACATAGGAGGCTTTCGAATTTCATTTCGTATTTCAACATATGGTAGCCTGCAGTCCGAGCGCGAGCACAAAATGTGATCCAATTCGTTCGAAATGGGATATATCCGCAAAATTTTCACAAATCTTCAAGTATCAAGAAAAAGGTTCACTAAGAACGCTTACATTTGAGCTTCTGTACTTCTGCCAAAGCTAAATGTTTTGCCTTCCAGGTATTACAAATTCTGTTCGTAAATTCCAATACCCCGCACATGCGCACACTAAGCTCAGAAAGTGCAAAACAATAATGAATTGTTCCGGAGCATAGTGATAACTTGTCTCGTACGCGTACCGTGGTAGTAATGTCTGAATTGCAGTTCAATACACCCCACTCCGACCAGCCTTCCATGGAACCAAAATATGCGAACCCCACATCTCGGAGGGTTGCACCCCGACACCTCCCTTGAGCCTCCCTTTTAACCGGTGCGACCCTTCGGCTACTTTACCAAATGCAGTGCACGGCTCGAGGTCATGCAATAGCACGAAAGGTGGCATAGAGTTCAAGCTTTGATTTCACAAGAGAAATCAGAGCTAGTGTTCGAATCCTGAGCTTAGTGGAGATCGGCTACGTTCTGAAGTACCAACTCGTATTCTTGCGAAAAGCAAGTGGGTTCAATTACTACTTAAACCAGCTACTCAATCATGCCCAATACCCAGTTCCTGTAGTCCGAACCGATGCCACCAAGTAGCTATGTCAGTCCTCGAACCACACCTCAAGGGCGCACTGCGACCCGATTTTACGTGGGGATACGCCACGGCGGCGGCACAGATCGAGGGAGCCTGGAATGTGGATGGGAAAGGTGAAAGTATTTGGGATAGACTCGGCCACACACCTGGCAAAATTAAGGATTCGAGTACAGCAGATGATGCTACCAGGGCGTACGACCTTTACAAGGAAGATGTGGCATTGATGAAGTCTTATGGCGTTAGAGCTTATCGGTTTTCATTGGCCTGGTCAAGAATCATTCCGTTGGGAGGGAAAGACGACCCCGTCAATCCAAAGGGCATTGAGTTCTACAACAATTTAATTGATGAACTTCTCGCAAATGGCATCACTCCATTTGTTACACTGTTTCATTGGGATATCCCACAAACTCTGGAGGACCGATACGGTGGCATGCTAAACAAAGAGAAATATACTCCGGATTTCCTTCGTTACACTAGAGTCTGTTTTGAAGCTTTCGGGGACAGAGTGAAAAACTGGATTACATATAATGAACCTGGGGTGTACTCTTTAGCTGGGTACGCTGCTGGTGTTCATGCGCCAGGTCGTTCCTCTAATCGAGAACGAAATGAAGAAGGAGACTCGTCTACGGAACCTTTCATCGTCTCACATACAGAGCTCGTTTCTCATGCCTACTGCGTCAAAATGTACCGTGAAGAGTTCCAGCCGACTCAAAAGGGAATCATCATGATCACTCTTCATGGAAACTACTCGGAGCCTTGGGATGAAAATGACCCGCTAGACGTCATAGCCGCTCAGAGAGCAAGGGAGTTTGAAATTGGCTGGTTCGGTGATCCGGTCTACAAGACTGGCGACTACCCTGCATCCATGCGCGCTCAACTGGGAGATAGACTACCTCGCTTCACAGAGGAAGAATCGAAGTTGGTTCTTGGATCTTCTGATTTCTACGGGATGAACAGCTACACAACTTTTTATATTAGACATAAGAAGACCCCACCCGAGCTTACGGATCATCTTGGGAATGTCGAAAAACTCGATGAGAACAGCAAAGGTCAAAGCCGCGGGCCGGAATCAGATACATACTGGCTTCGAACTTGCGCCTGGGGACATAGAAAACTCCTCAATTGGATTTGGAACCGGTACCATGTTCCAATCTTCATGACAGAGAATGGCACAACGGCGAAAGGGGAGCATGTTGATGCACCACCTCCAGAAGACGTATTAAACGATACGCACAGAATTGACTTTTTCAACGGATACTTGAATGCTATTGCTAGTGCTGTTAAGGAAGATGGCGTCGACATTAGATCTTACTTTGTTTGGACTTTTACGGATAACTGGGGTTCGTATTAGCACTCTGGTATTAAGGCACTACCTCAAATAACTAACATGCATCCTTGAAATAGAATGGGCAGCGGGATACACTGATCGGTTTGGCGTGACGTGGATCGATTACAATAGCCCGGAGAAGAAGAGATACCCTAAACGGTCGGCTACAGTGGTGCGGGAACTCTTTGAACATTTGATTGCGAAGGAGTAATCAATTTATCTTTGGTGGAACTTGGCTCGAATACACAATCTTGTCAATGTAGAATAAATATATATTTTTAAGATTGCTAGGAGAATCGATGCTCCCCTTTCCCATGAAACTTCTTTTTGACCCCGGCAGGAAGTGACAAACAAAACTTTGTGTCAAAGTCTGCTTTAATAGTTATCTCACCGTTTATGATCCCATTCATCCACGCGAAAGAAACTGCAGCCCCGCCTCTTACTCTGACACCCTTGATACTACCACCTTTCCATTCCTTAGGCCATGCGGGTAGCAGCCTTATGATTATTTCTCCATCCTGAATCTCGTGGCTTTGGATGATCATCTCGAGTATGCCAGCCGAGCCGCCAAAATTACCGTCAATTTGAAATGGCGGGTGATCGTCCAACAAGTTAGGCAAGGTGCTTTTGAGAAGAAGAAGTTCAACGTGCTCTTTACATCTCTCGGCTTCACCTAGACGAGCGTGGAGATTGATTAGCCATGCTCTAGACCACCCGGTGTGTCCACCCCCGTGTGCAGCCCGTCGAGTCAAGACAGCCGATGCTGCTCTGGCGAGACCAGGAGTCGCGCTTGTTGTAATTGAATTTCCAGGATGAAGGCCCCAAAGATGCGACGTATGGCGGTGACCAGGCTCTACTTCTTCGTAATTGTGTCGGCCCCATTCCTGTAGAAGGCCATCTGGGGATATTACGACTGGTGGTAAGCGGAAGAGAGCCTTTTCAACATCTCGAGCTCGCACGCCCGCCTGAACCTCTGGAACGAGTGCAACCGCACATAAATATGCTTTAAAGACCGAAGTGATAATTTGTATATCTATGGTGGATGCCTCGCAGAACACACCTTCCTCTCCACGCGAGTTTTTGAACGTATTTTCGGGGGACAACGAAGGGTTGGTTACTAAGAACCGGCTTGTTTCATCTTCAATAAGAAAATCGAGCAGGAACTCTATGCATCCGTCGAGAACTGGGAGGAACCGTTTCAAGAAATCAGTATCTTGGAAAAAAAGATATCGCTCCCAAATATGTGTACAGAGCCAGACACCTCCTAAGGGCCACAGTGTTGCAGCCATCCATCTATCTTGGGGATCTGTATCTCCCCAAATATCAGTATTATGGTGGGCGCACCATCCCCTACATCCGTACATCTCTCGTGCCGTCTTCGCGCCGTTTCCTGCAACACGCTCAAGAAGATCGAAGAGCGGAGATTCACATTCCGGCAGGTTGGAAATGTTGGTATGCCAGTAGTTCATCTGAAGGTTAATATTTATAGTGTATTTGCTTCCCCAGGCTGGCTGGAAGGACGGATTCCATATTCCTTGCAGGGTAGCCGGAAGCGCCCTATAGCCATCTCGACTGCATGAGATGAGAAGGTAACGCCCATAATTGTGATACAATGCGGCTAGGCCGGGATCGGGCGGACCCTTTAAGCGCACATCCGTAGGGATAGATTCGGATCTGTCGTTTGAGAGTAAGTGCAAGGATGCTCTCTGATATAACGCACAGTAATCTTGGGAGTGACGCTGCAAGATCTCATCCCACGAGCCAATTTTCCCAATATCGTCCAAAGCAGCGGCTTCAGGGTCCTCCTTCCGAAAGACAGTTTGAGCTGCCAATAATATTATCGCTTTGGTTCCAGTAATAACAAGCGTGTTACCGAGGACCTGGACGCTGCCATCCGGATCATCCGAACGTGCAGAAACGACGCAGCAAACTCTATTACTATTCCTTCCCCCAGGAGTTGCATGCATTATGATCTTCCCGTCCCTTGCAGATAAGGAATCCAGGAACTCGTTCGTCTCATAGTCTCTTTCGCTTACCCGATTTAATCTGATCGAGAAGGTGGAACACTGTGAGGATGTGACTCTGACCGCGATAACCTGGTCAGGATACGATGCAATAGCTTCTCGTTGATATTGGGTCCCATTGTAGGTATATTGGACTTTGGATATTGAATTCGATATGTCAAGTTCTCTTTTGTAATGTTCGATCTGGTCTTCTTCGTGGCCGAAATCGAGATAGAGTGTTCCTAATGGTTCATAATGACGTTGGCTAGATGGATATGCAAAAAAAGCGGCTCGTACGAGGGCTTCCGCTTTCTTCTGCCGTCCTTCGCGAATAAGTTTACGTAGCTCTGGCAGGTTCCGTAGGGCGTCCTTTGGTAGACGGTCCTGTGGTCCACCGTACCACACAGAGTCCTCGTTGAGTTGCAGCACTTCGGTTGTCGTTCGACCGTACACCATGGCCCCAAGCCGACCATTTCCAATTGGAAGAGCATGGGACCATTCGCTTGCAGGGGAAGTATACCATAACATCGCAAAAGAGTAATAATTAGACACAGATGGATCTATAGTGGTGTGCAAGCTGTCGCTAATTAATTGACCAGCTTGGGCGTGCTAAACCTCGAAATCCGTGTTGTTAGTAGTACAACTTGCAACATGCAACGACCATGCAACGACATGCAACTCTGCCACTTTACAACGAGAACCCAGGCTGTAAAAGGAATCATCTCGGCTGCAGGGTGGAGACCGAATATTTCCACCAATTTCATGCGTTTCCGAGGGTGATTTTCTGGCTAAATGGCCTTGGTGGTTGGTAGGGCCCAAGGTCCAAGCTACATCGAGTTGAAGCTTGTATCTCGCATGCAATGGTGGACCACCTGTTGTTTTAGCCAGGTTTTTCTCCATTTAGCCAGGACTCGCCTCGTCACTTTTGCCATGGTTCCGCTGCAGCAGGCAGCAGACGGCTTGCTCCACCATGGTACAACGGCAGGGAGCACCACGGCGCCACACCCACCGATGGCCTGCTTTGACGAACAATTACAACCGTCCATTAACTTTCGAGCTTTTTGATAACCGAATGTTTTTTTTTAAGACAGAGATCTCGTACGATACTTCAGAGTCGTAGTCCGAAGGTGTGAGCGAGCTATCAGATGCATTAGCTCGCTCCACCATGAGTCTGTGGATTCCACTTCACCTCCGCAAAGAAACCACGATACGGAGTCCCCACCCCCTCAGTTCGCCCAGAGTTTGAGACACTGGAGACGGTTCGAACGGGGTACATGGGGTGAACAAAGTATCTCGAGCAGCCTTTTAGACGGTGATCAACTCGGAATTCATCCGCCTCCTCGGCTGTTATCAATTCTATGGATTGGTTTTATCATGCCGATTACGAGGGCATTCCCTTTTTTTGCTCACGGACAACATGGCTCCGGAATATCTATCGTGGAAATGCAAAATTCTAATACGTGGATGCGTGGATGCATGGACCCTGCCTTCCTCATGATCATGGTACTATTGTGATTGCGAGACCGGCGTTTAGTATCTTTCCTGCAAGATATTGCTGATCCATACGGGACCAAATTGCGCACTGGCCAGCTAGCAAGAGGTTCCCTGCTTGTATTTAAACCTTCAATGATGGCCCTCTTCCCGGTGAAACCTCAAGCTCTCAGCCTGCCAGCTGTCCTTCCTATTTGTTCTCACGGATCCAACTTCAATTCGCTTTGAAGTAGTACTCGACCTTTGCTGTTGACCCAAGAGAATATAAATTTTTAGCTCCCTTCGCAGCTGTCTCTCGGAAAACCCTTCAACATGGCCAAAGACGAAGTCGAGGTCGCTCGACAGATTCGAGACGATGCCTCTGACCACGATATCAAGAAATATGATGCTCATGTCGAGGAGGTCGTTGTTGCGAGATTCACAGAGGACGACATGTATGCCATGTCCCAAGAAAACTTGACAATTTGGTCGAATACCGGTTGGAAACTCGCCGGTGTCATGTTTGTTCAAGGTCCGCAAAACTACCATGATATATATCTCTATAACCTGGAGTTAATATCTAACATTTTTATTTATTATAGGTTGCAACCAAGCTGGTTATGGTGTGGATTGGGGAGTTATTGGAGCTATCAACTCCTTTCCCCTATGGCACGCGTACTACGGGTTTGGTAACAGCGGTGGGACCTATGGTGTTTTAAACGCTCTCATGAACATCGGCAACTTTTGCGGTTCCCCCTTCCTCGCCTTTGGTGATGTTATCGGTCGTCGTGGCATCAACTGGATCGGGAACGCCCTTGTCTGCATCGCCTCGATCTTGCAAGCCTTTGCCGTCAACATCCAAATGCTCATGTTTGCCCGTTTCCTTCTCGGATTTGGAACCGGTCTAATGAGCTCTTCGCAATACATGGCTGAAATCTCTCCAATTCATCTCAGAGGTCGTCTTGTCGGTATCTTTGGTGCTTGTTTCCAAATCGGTGCTCTGGCCACCTCAGGAGCCATGATTGGTTTCCAAAAGATTGACAGTAACTGGTCATGGCGAGCACCATTCCTCGTCCAGTCACTCTTCCCACTCACGACCTGTATCACAATGTACCTTTTGTCCCCGGAAACCCCACGTTTCTTGATCATGAGGGGACAGCGCGAGAAGGCCAAGGAGGTTATTGCCAAATACATGACCACAGCCCAGGATCCAAACACACCGTTCGTCGAAGCCGTTGCCTCTCAGATTGAGAACTCCCTCGAACAAGATACCAGCAGCCACCGCGACTTCTGGGACTACCGCGTCTTCTTCACCAAGCCTGTCCGATACCGTCTCATGCTTTTGACCTTCTACTCCATCTTCCAGCAATGGAACGGCGGCGGTATCATCGGTTACTATCTCTCTCCAGCTCTGGAAACTGTTGGTATCACCGATCCCACCCAGCAACTCGGTATCAACACTGGACTCGTTGCGACATACTTTGTCTTCACCTTGTTCGGTGCCTATCTCGTCGACCTGTTCAAACGGAGGACTCTAATCTTTGCCGGATTGATCTCCTTCATCATCATCCAAGTTGTCGTGACCATTGTTGGCTGGCAGTACGAGAAGACCGGCGGCGCCAAGGTTACCGGTTACCTGACTGTAGTTTGGTACTTTATCTTCCAAGTTTGCTCCGCCTCGTTGATTGCCACGATGCACAATCTTTGTAAGTTTCTCATCTGATCTTTTAATTCCACCTGACATGCATTCCTTTAGAGAGAGAAATGCTAGCTAGGGTGGAAAAGTGTTGAAAAAATGCACAGCAACTAACATCTTACAATTTTTAAAATAGACCCTGTGGAAATTCTGTCTCTCGTCCTTCGTGCCAAGGGTATGGGTCTCTACGGTCTCATCCAGGGTGCCGCGGGAACTGTTCAAAACTACGGTATCTCCGTCGGTATCAACAAGCTCGGCTACAAGATCTGGTGTGTATACATCATCTACAACACCATCCAGCTCATCATCGCGTATTTTACCTTCCCAGAGACGTACAAGCTGTCCTTGGAGGAAATCGACGCTGTCTTCGAGACAAAGGGAGTCAGCCCTGTCAAGATGAGCAAGAAGCTACAGAATGCAAAGAGGGAGATGGATGCTATTCAAAGGGAAGGAAGGGAAGAAAGAACCGCCTGATCGCTTTGTTATCTGATAGCTGGTAGTGCATCGTGTTTTAAAACTTTGTTTCCGTATTGTCACGAGTTACTGTGAGAATGTAGTCTTTCAAGAGAATGATTTATGAAATATAATGACTGTTATGATCAATACAATTATGCTGAGGGCATCGCATATATATTCAATAAGTTGAGTAGCGATAAGCTATGATCAGTGATAAACACACATTTGCCACCGTACAAATCAATCATTTTGAAACAGGCTGCGCGATATTTCAACATCCTGCCAATTTGGCCATATGTTACTATATATGCCATATAAGCCATAATACTTATAAACAAAGAAAAATAACTTGAAAGGCCTGATAGCCAGTCAAAATAAATAAATAAAAGGAAAAAAATATAAAATAAAAATTCGCTAAGTGAATGCTCCGTGTATCCCAAGGGTATATAAGTAATAAATGAAAGTCGGGTTTTGTTTTACTGTAAAGAGAATAATAAAAAAAGGTAATCAAAACATTTTTTTAAAACCATATCCCACGAAAGACAACAACTAATTATAAAAAACTATGTGGTTGCAAATACGGTGTGTCGTATCTTCGCAAAATGATATATAAGGTGAAGATATATTTCCCGAAAGGGAAAACAAAGGATGAGAAGTCTATAGCTTCTAGCTTTCTCGGCTCTTCCTCCAGTGTTTAAAGCTCGTGGGTGATCTCAACGACATCCCTCTAGTGGTTGTTGTTGGAGATACGGGTGACATTGGCGAAAGGGGCGCCGGAGGAGGTGGCGGAGGGTGCGGCTTCAATGCAAAGTATCCGTCATCACCTTGTAATTCCATCGTTGGCAATGCCCCCGGTAGCTCCATGATATTTGGTGCGTCTAGTTGCTGCCCGTACTTGACATTGTTGTCACATGCGGGAGTAAAGCCATCAGGACTCACGCAGCTAGCGCTAGCGGTGCTGATGCTACGATTCCTATTATGGTATAGGAAACTGCCCGGCGGCCAGTGTTCACCAGAGTAGGATGTTTCATTTGGCGGGGGATATTTAGCCTCGATCACGTTCGGGAGGTTAGGTATAGGCGCGTGTGGGATAGCAGGAGTTGATGCGTGTTTGCTTCGGCGGTAGAGGAGCCAGATTATGCAGAGAAGGGCAACAAAGATGACGCCACCTAGGACACCACCCACTATAGCCCCTATGGGAGCCTTGGATTTTGAGGGTGGGGGAGTTGGAGTGGGAGAGGGCGTGTTGGGCGTGCTAAATTTGAAATTTCGAGTTAGTAGAAGATCAGGTGAGGGGTAAGGGCGCGAAAACATACCCATTGAGGTTTCTACACGCCCGGTCACCACTCTGTGTTCCTACAAAGCATTCTTGGGAGGACCTGCAGCAAGTCTGGTTTCCGCAGTCTTTATAATTCAAGCCACAAGCTTCGATATAATATTGCGTGATATTCACCGTCTGCGCTCGAACTTGGAGTAGTTGCCGTATTGGTATAGCTGGGGTGAATTCGTGTGAGGAGGTGTCGGGTAAGGAAGCTGCAAGTGCATTTGTGATGAAGAAGAAAAGAGAGAGCCCTGTTAGGAATACTCTCGATAAGGATATCGACCGAGATATCGATCGCGAGGATTCGGAAGTCTGTTGCATTTTAGACGAGGCTGCGTGTTGCGGAGGTTGCACGCATCGGAAGAATGGTGATGTGGAGATTGTGTTGTCGCCAAGCGTGCAGCGAGTGTTTGACGGCCCTCGCAGCCGGTTTGACGCCCGGCACTGCGGAAGTTGTTTGACGGGTGAAGAAGGTCAGCTGCCGTCAGACATCCGCAGGCGATATCGCGGGAGGCTGGACGTTTTTTGGGGGTCAGGCTCCAGTGCACGGTGCGTGTTACTGTTACTCAGAAGCTTCTGCGTCAGGTCGGAATGTCAAACGATACGAGTCGGTTCGGCCTGTTGGCTTATCTGGTCTCTTTGGAGGGAAAAGTGGTAGTGTTAGATTCGAAGTTGGAATGGAAGGAAGGAAGGAGTCGAATCTCTTTCTTCGGGTTGAAACGAATGGGGTTGGTTGGACAAGCACGATAAAAGAATACAAAGACACGAACAATGCAGTTACGGGAATGTGGTGGAAGGGAATGCTGCTGACGATGGAGAGGGCTAGCGGGATAAAATATAATCGGACAGACAGCCAACCAGCCAGAAGCCAGACAGCCAGACAGCCAGACAGCCAGACAGACACGAACTGTCTTGCAGAGGAATCAGCAATACGACCACTGCGGCGGAGGTAGCGAGAGTCAAGGGTGTCCCTCGACGGTAAGGCGAAGTAGCACTTGGCCAGCCGGGGAGCTGCGAACATGTACAGGAACTCTCTCATCCTGTCGTCCGCTCCTTCAGATAGAAATTGCGACTCTGCGCCGCCAGGGTCCCCTTCCCTTTGAGGCTAGCCTGGCCGTCGGAGCCCCACATCTGTACAGACATCCACGACGAGTCGAGGCTGGTGCAAAAACTAAAGGAAAAAGGACAGAAAAAAACGAGATGGGAAACCCCAAAAAAAACAGATGAAAAGAGCCGCGAGAGGGAAGGGGTGGAATGACTACCTACTCTGTAGAGTATAACGTTTGTTTCAGAAACGATGTCTTGGACAGTGTTTTAAAAAAGAAAAAAGAGCCGTCTCGATAGAATACTGTGTGATTGTGTATAATATTGTGATAGTATCCGTGTGGGCGGGGATTGTGCAGACGCTTTGATCGCAGTCAAGAAATAATAAAAAAGATGAAGGGTTTTAAAAGCGGGGAGCCTCAAAAAGAGTATCGCGAGGAAGGTCGGAACCTTTTCACTCTGCGATGCCAACAGTACTCCCGTTGCTAGTGCTGGTGCTGCTGCTGCTGACAAAAAGGTGGAGCAACGTTGGGGTTTCTTCCTTTCTGGGAAATGCCGTGAATATTCGAATAGTAAGCAGCAAAATGGTGGGACTATGCCCAGAATGGCCATGCCTTCTATCATATATCTGGTCAGTCGGTCAGTATCTTCAGTCAGTATCTTCCGTTGGTATCTCAGTGAGTATTTTCGGTCAGAGGCTAGTTCGCACGCCTTCGAGCTCCCAAGGCTACTGCTCCACTCTGTCGACCCTCCGATGGCTAGGCACCCTGGACGGGCCTGCCGTTCGAGTCTTTGCTGACCCCCTCCCATGCGACTCCCGATCGTGTACAGCTGAACGGATCCACCTAGAGGAAGGCAGTCTCTCTGGAAGCTGTGGAAAGTCAAACACTGCATGGCTGAGCGGGAGCAGCATCGGCCTTCGATTCTCACGCTGGGCAGGTGTTCAGAGTAAGTTTAGCCTCAACTGGCACCCCGGCCGGATTGGGTACGTACTCTGCCACACCTGCCCCACCTGCCCCCCATCAACACCATCAGCAGCACCACCACCAGCACTACTGCCACTGTTACCTGTCCCGCCCAAAATGATCGTGTTGTTGCAGTGCTATGTTTAGAACTCACGATCTGCTCCCACGTTATGTCAATACGCAACGTGAAGCAAAAATAAGTATCGCTTCCCAAAATTGGCCCTTGCGATGGCGGACGTACCTGCAGTTTTCGATTCCGGGTGCGGTGTTCTGCTGCGATCGCGCGATTCGCTTTGGGGATGCCTGGATGGCGGGTCCTCCTCCCAAGCTTCATCGGAACTCCTCAATCGAAAGGCTTCAAACATAAGCAACACCTCCAACGTGTGCCGTGTTGAGTAATGCACCAAAAGGCCATCTCATCTTTTTGCCCCCGGCTATCGATAACGGCACACTGCTCCATCAATCAATCCCGCCCGATCCCACAATCCCCAAGAGTTTCTTGCTCTCGATCCGTCTACCAACACCACCCAAAGCGGCATCGTGCGACAGATCGCTGAAACTAGCACGCAAACCTTCAGAGAGTTAACATGCACATCCCGCAGTTTGAAGATTTCCATGTTGCATTCTCGACTACTGATACTCGCAATCATGTATCGGTACACTTGCGGTTGGTTGGCAGAGCGTCCCCACGACAAATAAATGTCATAACGTTAGTCCGTTCCGGGCCCCGTCATGCTTTGGCGGGTAAATTACTCACTTGGAAAAAGCTGCCTAAGCTTTGTGAATTTGTCAAATCAGATGAGCTCATCATATACTGGAGTAAAGCCAAAGCATTTCGTAAAGGCACTCTTCCTGTACATACGCACATTCTTATTTGTGATATCAAAAATAAATTGTCTATCATCACAAGCAGTGCCCTCATGAAAACCCTTCCAAAAAAAAACTTTTTCTTCGAGCTCTTATGTGCTGCAAGTTGGTGATATGACTGCGTTTCGACGCAACCACCCAACACTGATTGTTCGCTCTGTACGCGGCATGCACGCCAGAAACAAGCCCTTGGCACCTCTGTACGCAGAACATCGTTCTGGGGACTGGATCTTTGTTGAAAAGACACAAATTCAAACAATCAAACAGTTAGGTTACATCATCGTGACAACCAAGTTGCAGTGAATCAAGCACTCGTACCTAATTGAGAAAAACATCCCTCCCAGTTTCGTCAAACATACAACCTTATCGATCTTGAGTGATGCCGATAATCTTGCAGATTGGGTAGCAAAGTAAAAATTACCCTGCAAGTCTCGAAATATCCGCATTACTCGAAAATAGAACTCATGATTGTACGGATGAGCCGTATTACCCGTACGGCCCGTATGGAAGAAGCGTCGTAGGACTAGTACTGTTGCTATTCTCGACGAGCAATATAGAGAACTGCCGTGCAGTCTCATGACCGATTGTGGTGTTAACTACCGTGGTCTAGCTCGACGTCGATAGACTGTGGTGACAACACACTTGCTTTGTTCGGTGGAATCGGCGATCACAATAGTGTAGTGGTAGGTAGTTCCGGGTATATGAGGCGAACGCTACGCATACGAGCATCGTGATGCAAAACAATACGTTATACCTGTTTAGCCTTGAGGTTTAGACTAATGATAGAACTATACAGTGCTGCACTAAATATATGGCTACTTAGTATATATTAGGTGACATCGTTGCTGGTCATCACGGCCGGAAATGGCAGTTTATATACTAAGTAGTCTAGAGCGGATTCAAAAAGGATAGGATCTAGTATAGGTTTGATGGGAACGAGACTAGCCTAATCTTTTGGAGCCAGCTCCTCTCGCCTTCAATTTAGAAAACACTAATTACATTATTTGACATTTATTCCAACATTGATTTAGACTATAGAGAGCTAAACGTCTCTCATCAGCTTGATTGATAGCAATTCTAAATTGGTTTACACTAGTGAATAAACAAGTGTACCTTTGCAGGCTAGGACGATTCAAATATATACAAAATCCGTGAGATCTTTCTCCTTATCCATCAGAGTCCTCATTTGCAAACATATCTTCTGCCTTCATTCTTTTCTTCCTCCCTTCCTCTGTACTTGTCCCGGGTTTTGTACCAAACCCGCCTATCTTGAATCCGAATCCGGACCCCAATGTAACCCCACTTACTGCAGGTTGTTCACTTTTCTTCGATCCTTCATCGATTTCTGAATCCTTGACAAACATGTCAACTTCTTCATCTGTTTTGCTGGGGGAATTTCGATCAACGTCGTCTTCTTCTGCCATTGGTTCACCATCCGCTTCCTCCTCTTCATCATCATCACCATCCTCAACCATTGGCTCGCCATCCACATCCTCGTCATCTTCTTCCATAGGTTCACCGTCAAGATCATCATCAACAAGCTCTTCGCCATCCACGTCTTCCTCCTTTTGGCCAGTTTCTTCCGTAGAATCAACAAGATATGGGTTGAATTTCGGCGGCTGCGTTTCTTGGTCTTCAGGGACAGTTTTCCATCTAGATTTAGTAGCTGATGCGGAAGACGATGTGATTGGAATACTATCTGTCTTTGATACATCCGTAGCTGCCTCTAAAGCAGGCTGCTGTGAACTTCCACTCGGATCGATAAACGCAACTCGTAGAGCTTCGTGGGAGGTTTGGGGGAAAATATTCCAATTCTACCAATCAGACGGAATTAGTACTCATTTTTTTAAAAACAAAAAAAAAAAAAAAAAAGATCAAAAGCAGCCGAATATTGAATGTAGCTCTCACCTCCCATAGTGATAGAATGATTTGTATACTTCTCCTCCACTTTTCTTGCCGGATCTTTCCCCAGTTTTCCTTCTCGCCGACTTCGGCTAATCCCTCAAATATCTTGCCTTCGCGTAGCCGCTGGTCAAAATACTGCCTATACCGCCATACATTCCGCACACCTAATCCCGAATTTGAAAGGATATCGGAGATGAGATATAGTGCAATAAGTTTTGCAGGTGTTTGGTCTTCCTTTGTCACATTCGCATTGCCACTCTTGTCTGCAAGTACGGAAGACTGGTCGTGTTCCGGGTTGGCAGATGAAAAAGCAACGGGACGTGATACGTTTGCGCACATGATATCCACAATCTCTTCAGCAGCGTATGCGTGCTCCACTGCAAAACCTGTGACCCGTGCTACATCCCCCCGTCTTAGTGTGCCCGTAGTTGTTGGTATCCGAGAGAGCAGGTGGTAAAGTTTTGCTCGTCGTAGTGGGCCAAGATAGGTCTTTGTATCCTCCGCATTCGGGTTCGAGTCTTGGGCTTGGTGGGCATCCTCATCTTCGTCCGAAGAACTGTGATACTCCTCGTCCTCGATAAAATCCTTCAGCTCGGTAATATACTCGAACTTTTGCTGCTTCTTGGGCGGTAATTCCCATGATATGCTATTATCGAAAATGTGTGTTATTGTAGTACCCGCGTACGATCTTTGCTTCTTATCCTTTTCAGAGCCGCTAGCGGTGAAGACATCCCACAGTCTCCAACGATAGTAGACATGCTCTAAGGATCTAGTATCCCACAACCAGAAGTACCGGTCGTCAGATATAATCGACGGCGTAGCCATCAGCAGAGCCTCAAATTCGGGCCCGTGCGTGATGACCGACTCTACAGTCTTGTGAATCAAGCGAAGCGTTTTAAGATCTTTGGGTGAGTTTACGGAGACCACATATTTGCTGGTATTCACAGACGAGCCAGAATGCCCAAAGGAGGATGGGGGCGCAAAACCACCTCTTCCAAAACCACCTCGGGTACTCCCCGAAAACACAGGGCGGGCATTGAAAGGCGCAGTGCTGTGTATCGTAGTTGTCTGTGTGATTGTAGAGTTGATGACCGTAGATGGCAAGTGCCGCGATATCCCCAGCCGAAACCCGAAACCCATATACTTGTTCGACAACCCGTTTACGGCAGCATCTATCTCACTAGCTGCGGTATCAGTCTGTAAAGTAATGAGAGCCGATGTTGATTTCCTCCCAGGCCCTCCCGCCCCGCCTACTACCTGCATTGACACCTGGTTTGGTGTCAAGTTAGGGAAGTAAGGTTGCATCATCTCCATCACTGTTATTTTCGTTATTTTTGGCGGCAGATGTGTCATGCTAATCGTAGGTTTGGCCTGTTCCTTTTTGCTTTTCGATGCTTCGTCGTCGTCATCATCGTCCTCGCCAAACTTCATGCCTCTTTCTGATTTTGCCGCTTTCGGTGTATCGTATTCGCCAGTATCGTCGAAACCAAGGATGCCACTCGCGCTACCACTGTTGCTGTAGCCACCTCTGCCATATCCTCCGCCCCGATTGCCAAAGCTGCCTTCACTCCGATACGTATCCAAATCTCGTTTCTTCGTAGGTATCGGTCCTAGCGTTCCGGGCCCACTAATCGCACTTCTTCCCTGCGAACCAGTAAAGTGCCTTTTTCCCAACCCCGCCGGCCCAGCCTTGGATTGCCCAAAGTTCGAACGCGAATTGCCATAGCCACCTCTATCTGGCGATCTTGAATACGAAGGTCTAGAGGTGTCTTCGAAGGACTCTACGAATTCCTTGTATACGGCAGCGGTCTCCTCGGCTTCGCGTTTGCGTTTTGCTTCGGCATCAGCTTTGGCGCGTTCGAAGGCTGATTTCTTTGTCGGGGCTTCAAGCTTGTCTTTGATATTGGGAAATTGAAACCCAGACATTGTGAAGTAACGTGGTCCGGAGGCGGAGTGTGGGGGGTCGAGAAAGGGATGTTGGATAAGGTGCTGTCGAAGACTATCGTTAAGCGCAATCTGTGCAATGATGCCGATGGTTATTGCCAAGCCACAGATGGGTTGGGTTTCAGCCACGCCCCTGCAGCCGTGGCTCCGCCAGTGTTCCAAAGTTCGGATGAGGAACGAAAAGTGTTGTCATCGACTTGAAGATATCAACTCGTCAACTTACCAGTCTTGCGACTCAACTAATCTCGAATGAATATCGTTAGTTACGAGCCCGTCTTTGCCCACCAGATCACCTAGGAAATAGCCCACGGATTCCATTTGGACCTATGGAAGCGAATTGTTTCCCGTCGTTTAGTTCGGCATCGGTTACTCTGCATGATGACATCGCTCCGATGCATTCTGGAAGCTTAGCTGAGACGAAGCGGCGCAGAGGCATCGACCTCACTAGAGGGCCTGACTATTCTCGAAGGAGTCACCGAGTTTGAGGATAAGAAACTAGTCCGTCACATATCGCTCTCAATGACCAAACGAGGTCAGTTACAAACTAGCACAAGTATCTGCAG
This sequence comes from Dactylellina sp. 'tibetensis', assembly GCA_036971435.1. Classification (NCBI taxonomy): domain Eukaryota; kingdom Fungi; phylum Ascomycota; class Orbiliomycetes; order Orbiliales; family Orbiliaceae; genus Dactylellina; species Dactylellina sp. 'tibetensis'. The sequence continues at coordinate 1,806,776 of JAKDFA010000001.1, forward strand.
TCGAACACCTCGACACATTGTTTGCTGCATAAGGAGCCTTTCTGAGCTGGGTAACGTCCCAAATCTACCCCCGGTTCTAGCGATGCTTGTGACAAACCATGGATGGCATAATGAATCATGCCCTTGCAATGGGAGATTCGATTGCAATTTGGGCTGACGAAGCAGAACATTACGTTTGCATGCCTTCGGATGAGCTTCCCGTGAAGAATTCTTCTTCTGCAGCTCTGAACAATAGCATTATCCGATCTGAAGATTTTAAATTTTTCAGATCTTTATTTTGAGCACCCGCGGTTGTGCTATTTTTGGGGATTCCAGGTTCTCATTGGTTGTCAGACCCTAGCAGCGGCTTCCGGGGGTCTCTGCCATACGCGCCGCAACCCAGCATTACAGCCGACAACAGGGCATTTCTTGACCACTCAGAGGCCTGGATCGCGAGATTAGGCTTCTTCTCTTGTGCCAAAGAGCTCAGATAACAGCGAATCTTTGTGCTTGCCCTGGTTTCCTGGAAAAATACGTACGGTTATTTCCACTTGTCCTTATTTCCTTGTATCAGATGCCGCTCGTTGAATCACGGCACACGACTGGCATAGACCAGCGGAGACTGTCGGCTGGACTGCACCTGCATAGTTCAGTCGATCAAAGATGGCCATAGCTTCCAGTCTTTCACGGAAGAACGTGTCCCAGTCCGCTACTAGACCAACTTTTTCGTGCTGATTTTTTGCAGTCAAGGCGAGGTGTGACCTCGATCTGGTTAGTTTCGTCTCACTATCAGGCAGGTCCTGCAGGAACATACAGACACACCTCGTCTGAGTATATCAACGGGGCACTGCCAGCCAAACGACGGACATCGATGTTTCTGGCCCTTCTTGCCTGGTTTTTTTCCTTCTCTTTCTTTCTTTTCTCTCCACTCCGAGAGTCTTTTCTTGTCCTTGGTTTTTTATTTCTTTTCTGTAGTCTCTCTTTGCTGAAATTCATTTCTATTGTTGACGATTTGGCCCAAGAGTTTCGAGAACTGTCTTGCTTTATTCACTTCGATCCTCCCTCTAGACTTAATTTTCATACATACACGACACCTTGTTAGTGATATCCAGGCGATATATACACTACTCACAAGTCAGTTAGTCGTTCCTTCTAATAGTTTCGACCGGTGTTCGACACATTGAAACGAGTTTCAACTTGCGATACAATTCTCTTCCAATCTACCCCGAAACTAGGTAACAAGCTCGACCACCCCCATTCTCCATCTTGCTTCTAAGAAGAGTTTATTCTCTTTGATATTCCCCGTTCTTGTCGATTCTTTTTTCTTCTTTCCTCTTACCTACTTCATCTCTGCACCATAATAATTTTATACGCCCAAGATCATTATACCCTGTCAACAGCTTTTAGTTGCACCACACATAACTCAAAGGCCATACCAAAGAAATACGGCGTATCAAAACTTGTCATAAACATCTTCCTAACTAACCTCCCACCTTAGATTCAATAGGTTTTCTCCATGCATTCATCGAATTAAATATCCTTTTATCGAATAATACCAATCACCCATCTCTCATTGACACAGTAACATTATTAGCCAGAGGATACTGGATAACATCCACATACAACCAAAATGTTCAAAAATCTTCGAGACAATTTAACCCAAGGAGGGGTGGTTCAGGGAAAGAATAATGCGAAAGAGAGAAGAAGTGCCCCGGCGGCACAGGAAGCACAACAATATAAGACATTAACGCTTGACGACCTTCCGAAGCTTAGTCCAGCAACAACAGTCGGACCTTATCGACCAGACATGGGCCCAAGCATGACAACCCCAGGTTCACAGCAAATGACATTATCAGATGGCCCGAGGAGGAGTATACCAGAAGATTCATATGTAGAATCACCTAGCCCGGATGGATTAAGGTCTTACGCAGCCTCCATAGTCAGCCCCACAACTCCTAAAGTGAATCGGGTTGACTACACATGGGACGTCAAGGGCGATGCTCTCGCTCCACCAGTTCCAACAATAAACCCATTCCTATCGAGGGAGGAGCATTCGCCAACAAGTGATGACGGAAAGTCGCCGTATGATAGCAAGAGTTTCTTTAACTATTATGCTGATGACACAAAGTCCCAGTACGATAACAAGAGCTTTTTTAATTATTACTCCGGAGAGCAACCATCGGAGCCTCCAGCATTGCCGACTAATGCCTCCGAACAACTTCGACGAAACCAGAGCTCAAAATCGGTTAAAACTATAGCCGGCCCAGCTTTGAGTTCTAATATGCTAAACCTAGACGGATGGAGTCCTTCGACATCCAGATTCTCCAACCCGTTCGGAAACTCACCAACTGACCCCTATCAGGTTTTTGCATACGGATATGGAAATGGGACTTCGCCCGTCTCGCCCGAGGAGCCCGTTAGCCAGGATATTCGATACTCTGATTGCGGTGTCAATCCATTTCAAGGTCTAGACGAAGAAGCGAGGAAGGAACGTGATTCGGGCGCCGTTGGTGATATCTGGGACATGATCACTGGGAGAGCGAGAGAAGAGCAAAAACCAGCGGCCACAAAAGTGCAGAAGGCAATTCCATCTCCAATTATACAGATCGATAGATCTGCTCTTGATTCGCCAGTTGCAGAAGCATCAAGATTGAGATCCTTGACCGAGTTTCAACTTCCTGACGCCACTGCCGTCATCTCTCCTGCTGCAGACTCACCATCGGAATGGTTCAGAGATCTTATCGTTGATTACGAAGGTCGTCCGGATGAAATTACTCGCGCTCTATCCTATGTACCCCAACCAGCCTCGCCCCACCCTCCCGGGTTGTCTCCGCCAGAAATTACTTCCATGGCCGTTCCGTATCTTGCGGATATAGAGTCCGAACTTTTAGAACTTCAAAGAGCACGAAACAACCCACAAGCTGAGGTACAAGTTCAACAAGAGCGTAACAGAGTTCGAGAGTTGATCCAGCGACAGTTGGCCCATGATCAAGCTGTCGATGCTCTTGAGAAAGCAACAGGCGGGAAGCGATTGACGAAAGACCAACTCGATCCAGCCAAGATCTGGGAAGAGATTGATTTAACTGCAGCTCGACAGTCAACATACAATGATCGGAATAGTGCTAAGAGTTATCTCACTGTCCAGCCTGATTTCAGGGACAGCGAAGTTCCTCCTGTACCAAGAATTCCCTCGCAATTGAACCAGAACAAGCCCCAGGAATCGATGTTCACTAAGGCTTTCATGTCTCCTGTCAGGTTTTTTAAGGGAAAATCTGCCGCTGTGGAAGAGCAAGAACCGCCCTCGCCCGATATCAAAGAAATACCCATCGTTCTAGATACGAGACCTGAGCGAGCTGCTCGGGTTCTAAGCGTGGACAGCGCACATTGGGTGGATCCAATTGCACAGCCATACCAACCTCAACAAAGCCCAGCTTATACAGAGCCTTATGCCCCTTCGAAAGCGGGTACCTCTGACTCCGGTTGGGCCTTTTCAAACCCTGCATTGGTATTTAATGAGAAGCTGCCTTCACCTGCAGCACGAGCACACACTCGCAGCCAGAGCACAAACACACTATCCGCACCACCACCATATACCCCAGGAGGAACCCCTAATACGAATACACACCTGAGCCCAAAGCGCCTAGAACGAATCGACACTTTCCCAGACAATGGTTCCATTCAGTCTGGGAGACGGCAGCTTGTTCGAGCATCTGACCTTCCTCGAATCTCCACAAACTCTTCCAACAAGAACGATAATCAGCAACTTAGTGCCATTAATCCTAATGCCATATCGTACATGCAATTTACCCCGACCACTCCTCACGGGGCCCGAAATTCGACATACCAGAGTCGAGCGGCAAACGAACCGAGAAGCCAAATTAACCTCAGGGATATTGGATTCGGGAGCATGTCAACCTCGGATCGCCGCAGTCGAACTGAAAAGAAGAGGCGGAGGCAAGAAAAGCGAGAACGTCTTTTCAGAAGGGGTGGGAATCTTTGGTTTTTGGGTATCTGCTGCGGTGTAAAAAAGATGTCGCGGAAGCAAAAAACATGGTGGTGGTCCGCTTTCATCCTTCTTGTGATCATTATTACGGCCATTGCTACCGCTATGGCTGTCAAGAAGAGCAATGAGAGGGCTCCTGTTGTTCCAGAGCAGCCACTCAAGTTGGTTAGCCTGCCCAATCTACCGCCGATGCCAGCGGATCCAGTTACAGTCACTCCACGTTTGTTGAGTACTGTTAATACCTGCGTCGCACCCTCTACAATCTGGAGCTGTCAACTCCCCCCACCTTTGGCTGCATTGCAAAGAGGGGACCAACCAATCTTCAATTGGAAAGTTTGGGCCCTGAACAGCTCGACCGAGGTGGTCAACCCCAATCCTATCCTCCCTATCGTCGACGAGTATAAAAACTTTAGCATGATTGATGGCGTTGCTGGTACCCCCGCCGAAGGCGAAGCTACTCAATTCTTTATCTCCCTTCTCCAACCTAACAGCTCTAGAGATTCCGTAGACAATTCGATTAGAGCCAATGTGAAGCGCCAACATATCCGCCACTTCCCACGTGGCACACCTACTTCATCTACAACTGTTCTTCGCACCCTTACCACCATTATCAACCCAGGTGCATCCGCCACTTCTATATCATCTCGACCCCCAAGCGCCGCTCCAACGAGCTTAAACCTTCCCGCGGCCGCCGTTCTACCGGCAGGGTACACTGCTCAGCAGCTCCGCTTCTTCGACCGCGATCTCCCTACCGAACACTACAAGTTTTACACCCACTTCGAAAAGCAAATCTACCTCCGCTCAATCGATCCCATATCTTCTAATTCCGGCAACAACGGCCTCGACGCTGACGGTGGTGTCCCGCCCGAAGAAGCAAGGTTCTTGTGCATCTGGCCGCAGGTGAGATATATCACCAAAATCTTCACCCGACCAGATGAAGTCGATACGACCGGCAAAACCAAGATCATTGTTGATCCAAATACCATCGCTCCAGTCAAGGGCAACAATGCCGGTGGATTCGCCGGTTACGCAGTCCAGATTGAGGAAGATGTTGCGAATTATGATATCAGCCAGGATTTGGTCGCTTGCTACCCTATCGACGAGCGTGGGAATATCAATGCTACTGGCCAGACTGCTAAACGTCTACTTCAAGGAATCAATACTGGAACCCAAGGTGTCAATTATAGGGGCTGCCAGTGTGCTTGGAGTAACTTTAAGGAGACCTCTGAGTGAGTTAAATGGATATCCTAATTATTCGATACCCTGTGTAATTTTTGTTTTTTTTGTTCAGCTTGGTTCAAGGTCTAAAAGAATAGCTAGTGTTTTGTGTTTTTATGGAGGTTTTCTCTCTTTCTCTATGTATTTCTTTCCATCTTTTTTTTAACATTGTTCATATTTGTCTTGTACAAGCAAGCCTTTTCCTTTTTATTATTTCATTTTGTTTCTTAATAATGCCTCCTTACATTATGGGTTTATCTGGTATATCCCATCATACTTTACTATATTCCATGTATACATTAATAACGGAAGGGGGCGTCGCCCGAGACAGCGTAATGGGGCTAAATAGATTAGAAGGCAAAGAATCAAAGATATCAAAGTAATTATAAAACACCTTGACCCGTATAACAGTTGGTTTATTAATATATTATGCCTGTATCCGTTAATATGTCTTGCGAATCGTAACATCCAGCGCTAGCTATAGTTGTGTTAGATCTTGAAGCCTTCCGATTTCAATGCATCAGCATCGCAATGTCAAAATCGAAACATTACTAAATTACAGCAAAACAGAGGGTCTATAGCAAGTGTTATTGATTTCATAGTTAAAAATTGTCATTGTCTACCTAATAATACATTGGTAAAAGGTTTGAAGGTAGAAGAGAAGAATGTCAAAAAGACTCGTGATAATGCATAAACAATGAGACATAGAGGAAACTCGAAAGCAGCAAACTTTTGTTACTACACAGGAAATTCTCCTGCACGCATTCGTATTCACGTATTAGGATGATTTATTTAATCGTCAAACTTAACCTTAGTGCCAGATGCGACGGGTGTCCTGTTGGCATTGGTACCGCCACGTCCGCCGCGACCCCCAAATCCACCTCGTCCGCCGCGGTCACCAAAACCACCCCGTCCTCCACGGTTGCCTCCTCGGCCACCACCGCCACGTGCACCGAATCCACCACGTCCACCCCGACCACCGCCGCCACCGCCGTTGTTGTCTCGGGGAGCAGAGAAGTCAGTGCGGATAGAGCGGCCAGCGACTTGTTGTCCATTCATGGCGGCGTGAGCCTTCTTAGCATCATCAATAGAGGAGAAGGTGACATATGCAAAGCCCTTCTTGTTACCAGTGTCCCTATTTCTGGATTAGAACAGTCTCAGGATGTGGTTGGAATAGTGCGGTAACTTACCTGTCTGTTGGGATTCTGACACTGGTGACCTCGCCATGCTTCGACATGGCTTGGCCAAGAGTCTCCTCGTCGGCGTTGAAGCTCAAATTACCGACAAACAAGGTATCACTGGGTGCGCTTTCGCTGTCACCGAACTTGCGGGCACGGTCTTGAGAATTGTTATTGTTCTGTCTAGCGGTTGTGAAATCGAGATTGATGGTGCGGCCGTCAATTTCGGCGCCCTGCTTCTCAGCGAGGGCCTTCTCAGCGTCGGCACGAGTAGCGAAGTCAACATAACCGATACTGTAGACAAGTTGTCAGTCAGTTTTGCTTGAAGTAAATGTTTGGGTTATAATTATAAAACATACCCTTTTGATCTGTTCCTCTGGTTGTCCCATACAACTCTAGCGCTCTCGACCTTGGCGATATCCTCGAATTCACGACGGAGCCAGTCCTCATCAACGTTCCAGGAGAGCTGACCGACGAAGAGAGTCTTCGATTCTTCTTCGCCCGAGGCTTCCTGGGTGCCAAATTTTGCCTTCTTTGGGGAAGCGTCAACTTGCTCATCTGCCTTACGCTTCTTGATCTCTGGAACAGCTTTGGCTGGCTTCTTCTCTTCTTCATCATCGGAGCTATCAGACGAATCATCATCGCTAGAGTCTGCATCTGAATCGGAAGAGTCTCTGTCAACAGCCTTTGTCTTCTTTTCCGCTTCATCTTCGCTGCTATCGGAAGAGGAATCACCATCAGACGAATCATCGTCGCTAGAGTCAACCTTGGCCTTTCCGTTGATCTTGACTTCTTGTCCGTTTACCTTTGGAGCAGGCTTCTCGTTCTCAGATTCCGACGAAGAATCATCGGAGTCGGAATCGGCCTTCTTGACATCCTTAGGCTTAACTTTTTTGTCGGAATCGCTGTCGTCAGAGTCAGAGGAATCAGAGGAATCAGAGTCTGCGGCCTTGGCATTGACCTTAGCGACACCGTTGGTCTTCTTGGTGACTTTTGTTTCGGTTTCAGACTCGGAATCGGAGCTGTCACTTCCGCTATCGGAATCGGAGGAGTCAGAGCTGTCAGAGCTCTCGCTTTCCTCAACCTTCTTCTTCTTTGAGGGGGTTTTGTCTTCTTTCTTCTTATCGCTATTCACAAGAGCGGCTTTCTTAGCGATCTCCTTGGCCTTGGACTTTGGTGTCTCCGCAGGCTTGGTGACGCCGCCAGATTTGACAGTGGAGAGGACGTCCTTCTTGGACTTCTTGTCCTTAGCGGCCTGTGATTTGGCCATTGCTTATGGTGATGGTTGAGTAAAATAGGAAAGGGTAGAATTCAAGCCAGCGATCCCACAGTTGGTAATACTTGCCTCTGATATACTATCAGGTAGTCTCAGCAATAAGCCCTCAGAATGCCCTCGAGAAAAAATTTTCTTCTCTAAAAGATCCCTCAGAAATAATGTCAAATTGACTGTTAATATCAGTCCCCTCGGTTTCTCGTCTAAAAACCCACTTCGAAATGAACAGAAGCCCTCAGATGCCCAAGTATTTTCGATCGGATAGTAAATATCTGATCGTACTGTATTCAAGCCCTCTGGTAACGCCCTACAGATGTAGAAGAGTTTTTATTTGCAGTCCCCTCGAAGCCGACAGAGCCCACGAGCCCACAGGTTTATCTCAATTATGACAGCGATGTACCCTCGGAGTATACCCTCAGAGTTTCCAGCAACTGCGACAGATGCAGATGGCTTTTGCTTTTGGCTTTTGATTTGAATGTCCCACGAATGGAAGATCCGGCACCCTCAGTGTAAGAAAAGAGAGATGGCGATTGAAATACGAGAGAACGGGGGAAGAGGAAAAAGATGGTGATGTGGAGGAAAGAAGGATGAAGGTCAATCGTTGAGAAAGGTGGAGAAGATGGCAGGTTTTGTGGAGGGAACGGGTTTACTGCGACTAGCAAAAAAAAAAAAAATTTTTTTTTCTTTCTTCCTTTACCCATCAGCGACACATCACGCGAAAAGGGAAAGGTCGCGCCAAGACACAGGTAGATCTGGGCCTGGTCCCGCCACAACCTCATGGCAACATCCGGCCACTGAACTCCACCGTCTGCAGATACCATCGAGGGCCGACTCCAGCATGTCGGTCTGCATCCAATGTGCCTTCCGGCAGAGCTTCCAGTCGACAAGGCCTGTAGCCTTCCGATCCTCTTTCGCCAGGTCTGCTTTCATTCCTCAATGCGGTCGCCGACTAATATCTGCTTCGACGTCTACCCCTGCTGAAAATCCTTCAAGTACGGCTCCCCTCTTCCCAATTGTAATCATTGATTTGCCCTAACATTGGTTCACCCAACTTACAGAGTCTTCGACTACACTCGGCACTCCTGCTAAACCAAAAGTCGCCTCGTCCGTTCTTGCTGGAACAGCTTTGAAAGGCATCAATTACATTAAAAAGCTCGAAGACCCTATTGCCCTCCCTGACGAAGAATACCCAGAATGGCTATGGAAGATCCTTGAAGATCGTCGACCCCGGTTATCTGCTGCCCCGCAGATGTCCTCAGAGGATGCAGCAGACTTGTATTCTAAATCGAAAGGCCGGAGAAAAGCTGCGCAAAAGCGTATAGCGGCTAAAGAGGCCGCTGGAGTAGACCAACTGGCTGTACCAGCCGATCACAGGACAGACGATATGCCGTATGAGACATATGAAGAGAGTCAGGAAGCGATTATGGAGGCGAAGAGGGCCAGTCGGGCCAGAAGACGGGCGTTGATCAAGGAAAAGAACTTCTTAGGGAAATTAGGCTAGCCCTGGAGATATACGCTAGAAAAAGAGAGCACATGTATTATAGAGTTTGGTATCTACTGTACATATTACAACCCCAAATACCCGATTTCGATCGTATCTTAAATAAAGGCTGTGAAATATATATACTATTATACTACCTGACGTGAGAGATACAGAGCTCAAGGGATTTCCCCCGCCCCAACAACCGAGTAACACTAGCTACTGTTACTATCAAGGCCATCGATATCATGCTATAAGCTTTTTAGGTGCTAATTCCTCCAAGTAATATCTAAGCATCAGCTTCTAGTGCATATTCCTGCATCAGGCAACATCGAAAGCATTAGTAGGCTCCCAACCCGGTCTACAAGGCACGCCGCAGTATACATATAATAAATATCAATTGCTTTGTGTGTTTATTTGGCTTTGTTCGCCTGTGCTGCCGCTTCTATATATTCCCAATATCAAGTTAGAACCCATATCTAAACACATAGCCCCCAGTAGAAAAGGAAAAACGGTGTTACCTCTTCTTGTCGCATCCTCCAATAGAGCAGTATCTACAGCATTGGCGGGTAGGTGGACGTATCGGACAACGGATCCTCTGATGAAAACGTTTTTTACGGCGGACTAGATCGTGAAGCTCAAGCATTAGTCACTGTTAACCGATGACCATCAGGGCAGACGAGACGTACGAGATGAGGATATTTGACTTCATCGACAACTTGGATGTCGTCTAATTTGATATTCAGAAACTGATCGACGGACTTGAGGGTGCCGCGGATGGAGAGGTCATTTTTAAGCTCTATTGTTACCTAACAGTAGGAGGTATAGAGTCAGTCAAACACCAGCGAAAAACGAAATTGAGACGGAAGCACGTGCCTCATGGTCCACGAGCGTTTTGAAAAAACTGAAAAAGAGCATCGTGGGTGACGGTGAACGATCTGGGCGAGGTTGTGTTTGAGTCGAGTGGCAGAGGCAGGCGGGCACTTGGACCGGGAGCTTAACTGAGTTCCGGTTCTGTCTTGGCGATGAAATTCAATATCAAGTGACGCCGCGTCTTTCTGCACGACAAACACCACGACGACAACCAAAAAAACAACCAAACAAACAGCCAAGAACCTTTCGTTCGTCTACACATACTGGCGACATAGCATTCTTGACGCAGATGCACACACTTAAGCTTCCTCGTATTCAAATAATGTAAATCTGCTCCGGCTATCGTATAGCTCCCTGCCACAATGCCCGTCCCTGCCAAGCGCAAGACTCCGTCTACTTCGACGTCTGTCAGAACCCCTGCGAAGAAGCCCACGACGCCAGCGTCAGCCGGCAGATCGAAACCAGGCGCGAATGGTAATATCACAAGCTTCTTCAAGAAGGTTGATGGTCCATTACCACCTACGAAAAACAACGACGGCAACGGTGATCTTAGAAAGTTCGGGTTTACAAAGGGTCCTCGACCGGCGCGGGCAGGCGTACTCGGCGTCGATTTATTTTATGTCGATGGCGAAGAGGAGGATGAAGAACATGAATTGTTCTCTGCAAATGGCGACTCGCCGAGGAAGAACATTGGCTCGAGGACATGGGAAGACGACGATATGGCAGATCTATTTGGTCCTGCAGGTACGCAGGAACAGAGAGAAATTCTAGAAACAGAGGGAGTGGGCGAGGAGCAGTCGGCCTCAGAAAATGAAGATTTGCCACCAGTAAGGGCATGTACGCCGCCGCCGCCGCTTCTTAGTGGACCGCAGGCTCAAAATAACGATACTACAGTAGCATCGGTCGCGGAGGCACAAGGTATATGTCCATTCAGCTTTGATGATCCGATTGAAGACACGCATAGATCCGATAAAACCAAAGAAAATTTGATACCCAATCCATTCATTATCGAGGAAGAGCAGACACCTGAACCTCAGATATACGTCCGAAAATCCTACCCCTCGGAGCCTGATTATGGGCTGAATGACGAAGACTTTATTGAGGACGAAGGCATGGAGAATTTTGACGAAGAACAAGAGGGCCGGTGGAAAGATGCCGAAGAGGAGGATGTCGAGGGAGAAGGCGAGGAGATAGGTGAGGAAAGGATGAACAGAAAATTCATGGAGCAAGAAGAGCTTGACGAGGAAGCATTCCTTGCCTCTCTTGGTCCCATAGACGAAAGCGAGGAGGAGAGAAAATGCACTATTAGTTGCCCAATATGCGATGTGAATCTAACAGGCTATAAAGATGAGGTACATATTGAGACTGCCTCCCTCTCCAAAAGAAAATCCTCTGTACTAATATCCTCTCATAGGTTGCATCTCGTCATGTCAACGGCTGTCTTGACGGAAATCCGGTTCCCCTCCCCCATCATGAAGTGAAGCCTCCTGTACCTCAAGAAATGGCTACAGAACACAAGCCTTTTCACCCTCCTCGGCCAGCTCAATCAAACCCTTTCGCGCACCCGTCCGCAACTACTACTACACCTTCTGCCTTTTCCAAAATCATGGCATCCAATGCCGAAGATCGTGCCTGGAAAGAAGCAGCAAGCGAGGAAACTCGCTCTCGTGGCAAACGTTCATTCGAACGGACGTGTCCTTTCTACAAAATCCTCCCCAACCTCAACGTTGCCGTGGATGCCTTCCGTTATGGAGCTGTTGAAAATACAAATGCCTATTTCTTAAGTCACTTCCACAGTGACCACTACATAGGATTATCTTCGAGCTGGAGTCACGGTCCAATCTACTGCTCTCGGGTTACCGCGAACCTCTGCAGACGACAATTGCGAGTAGATCCCCAATATATTAAGGAACTTGAATATGAAACAAAGACAGAGATACCTGGCACTAGTGGTGCCGCAGTCACGATGATTGATGCGAACCACTGCCCCGGATCTTCGCTCTTTTTATTTGAGAAAATGATACCCTCCCCCCGTGGCACCAGGTTCCAGCGAATACTCCATTGTGGAGACTTTAGGGCGTCTGCGAAGCATTTAAGACATCCACTATTAAGTGTGGCGAAGAAGAACAAAATCGACATATGTTATCTTGATACAACGTATCTAAACCCCAAGTACGCTTTCCCGCCACAAAAGCAAGTAATTGAGGCGTGTATGGAATTGTGTATCAGTCTTGATAGGGAAGTCGAAGAAGGGAAAGATCTGGGTTTTGGAGATAGTCGAAGAGAAGGAGGTGGCATCGAGAAATTTACGGTGTCAAAATCATCTACCTCAAAGGATAGTACAGATGATTTGGACAAAAAGGCAAGGCCTCAACTGAAAACTAAAGGGAAGCTCCTCGTCGTAGTGGGAACTTACAGCATTGGGAAGGAGAGGATATGCATGGGTATCGCTCAAGCTTTGAATTGCAAGATTTATGCCCCGGCCAACAAGCAGCGTATATGTGCTGCACTGGAGGATACCGAGTTGAGCTCACGCCTTACTACGGATCCCCATGCTGCACAGGTGCATATGACCCCATTGATGGAAATCAGACCAGAGACGCTGCGAGATTATCTATCGGCTTTCAAACAAAGGTTTACCAAGATAGTTGGATTCAGGCCCAGCGGGTGGAATTACAGGCCCCCGAACGGCAGGTTTGTAGAGAGTCCTCAGGTGCAGACAGTATTGCATTCACAGGCTTGGAGGAGTGACTACGGGGTTGCGCAAATGGTACCTCAGAGGGGCAGTACAAGCGAAGTCAAGTGTTTTGGGGTGCCATACAGCGAACATAGTAGTTTCAGAGAGCTGACAGCATTCTGTTGCGCTTTGGATATTATACGAATCATCCCCACCGTGAAGTAAGTGAATGTCACCCAACTTCTGTTGTACTGTTGCATCCAATTTTATATGACGTGACGGACTGACATGGGCTACTAAAAGTGTGGGGTCCGCGAAGTCACGAGAAAAGATGAAGATGTGGTTCGAAAAATGGGCGGCCGAAAAGAAGAAGAACGGCTTCTACATGCTGGAGGACGAAAAAGATGTGTTGTGAGCTGCTTTCAGCAGGATCACGGCGGGATTATGATTACGAATGCTGAGATTCCATCACTCACCCGCATTGTCAAGACGGATTACGCTGCATTAGCGGGTTGTCAACAGTGGTGGATGGTTTGTGAGCAGCCTTTGCCGGATCGGACTGGGCTGGGCTGGGACTGGGCGGCCTGCGGCTGATCATACAAATTTCTCTCTGGCCTTTCGGGGACTTTAACAGATTGGCTTCGAATCCAGTAACTCTAGCCTGCACTAGAATGATCAATTTCCGCGCCATGGCTCTGAATTTCGAGGAAGCAATTTTTGCTAGACTAAGTCTGAATCTCAAATCAAAGTTGAAGACCAATCCATGCAATGTCACCTTAGGCGGCTCAATATCGCAGGTGGCATCATTGTCTTCCATGATAGGTCACCCCACGCTAGCGTTTTTTGCGTAAGGCAGGTTGGTTCAAGGCTCTCCTTCGAGACTACTTGAGAACTTCTCGCTAGCATCGGCCAGCCAGGATTCAAGCTTTTGGACCCCGGCCACCCCTTGATCACTGCTAAATTTACCTCACGCAACATCGGAGGTAGCGGCCACGGTAGGGCTTCGACGTTAGCGGGCATTGGCATTGAGATAGCTGATGCTTTCAGGACGCAGAGTTCCTTCCTTTTTGCAGCCGGCGTAGCCTTATCTCCCTCTACCTCTCAAGATGTTCAGCCACGCGGTATCAACAAAGGCTGCAAGTCTATAATGCTTTCAAACCTTCCTCCGCTCTCTTATGATAACCTTTTCAACCAATGTATATCTCCAATCTTCTCCTCCTTCTCCCCGCTGGTATCTGGCATTTAATATTCCTCCCAAACCCGGACCTCATTCGTTCCTGTTGGTTGCTCCTCGCATCTCCACGCTACTTCGGACGACGGGCTGAAGCGACTACCAATTTGGGAGTTGCCCGGTCACTCTGATACTAACCGTACCTCTCCCTAAAACGACTCAGACACCACCAAAACTCGTTGAACTGCCATCTGCAGGGGACTGTGAGGGCGAAAAAAAAAGTTGATTTCCAGGAGCCAGGGCCAATTATTTTCCCCCCGAGTACCACCGGCGTGCCACTGTTGTCTAAAATCACTACTGGCTTAGCTAATTTGGATGGCGAGTACCGAGTCAACCAGTGTTATATAACAAAAAGGTGGCCGTCGCAATACCTTTTGGAACACTCTTCCTCATTTATGTTCGGAAACAGCATTCACCGAACTTACACGCTCGTTTTACTTTGAGTATTCATTTTTCATTTCAGCAGCAGGAAATAAACCAGCTCAATACACTACATTCACTATCCAAAGCATCTGTCCCTGCGAGACCACATTCCTGCTCAATCCAGAGCTACCCGCGAAATCCTGCTCAGAACCCGCCAAAGAATCATTAGTTTCCAGGCCACAAATACGACGTCAAGAAAGTAGGGACTGAGAAAAGGCCATCGAACCGCCCAGTCGGAAATTTATATCGCTCCGTTCAGATAAGAGCGACAACCCAAAAGGACCAGTCTCGAGTCGATCCATCGAACTGCAGGGCAACACATTTCTGTCCCCACATCCAGCCGGCCGAATACAGTTGGTTGTCGACTGGCCAGAATGTCTGGTTCGGTGACATTTACGATGCAACAGTCTCAAGTATCCGAACGACGAGCCGGCGGCCATTCTCGCGAGACATCGCGGGACAAATTTCAGCTGCCGAGGAGCAATGGCAGAACACACTCTCGCCATAGCTCATATGATAGCAAGAAGAATGACGACCTTTTCCCACAGCGAAGGACACCACCTTCGATCCAAATTATTCCATCGACTGTGCCGTCAACAAGACGCAATTCGAATGACTACAGCTCCTACACGTTCACCAGTGTGCCACTGTCCCATCCAGCTTCACCCACAACAAGCCCACTAGCATGGGCTACCGAGAAACTCTCAAAAAACTCTCAAACGAAAAAGATATTGAACAAGATTGGTTTATCCAAACTATCAACTTCTTTCTCTTACGACGCGGAAGATTCATCAGGTAGCTACTGCTCTAGCCCCGATGAAAAAGCCATGATGAGCGGCCAGCATCATTACTACCCGAAACCCATCAAGTACCACAGCACATTCCGATCTGCCCCATTAGGCTATACCGTATTCCACTTCAAACGCCACCTCGAATATCTTCTGAAACCCCGCCGCCTAATTTCTATACTCCTCTCTGCCCTCCTCTTGGCATTCATCTTCCGAAGTTACGTCGCCGCTTTCTACCGATCCTCACGATTCCTCGGTGGCGGTTCTAAGTTTGTCATCATCTTAGCCGCAAACCAGGGCGGTGGTGTCCTCGGCTGGAAAGGCGAAAAGGAATGGTTTGTTGAGCGCGAATCCATCAAGAACAAGAAGGCGTATGCCGCACGACACGGCTACACACTTGAAATTAGGGACATGAAGAGTATGCGCCGTTACGCGCACGAATGGCGTGAAGGATGGGAGAAAGTTGACGTGTTGAAGCAAACGATGAAAAAATACCCCAAGGCCGAATGGTTTTGGTACCTAGATATCCAGACTTTCATCATGGAACCAGAGATCAGCCTGCAACAGCATATTTTTGATAGGCTGAGCAAGGTTACCTTTCGAGATATCAACCAGCATAATCCCCTGAACATTGCCCATCCTCTCAAGAGAAAGTGGTTAGATACTGTATCGAGGAGCAACATTGGTGACGGCCATGAGGATAGCATCGGCCTTATCGTGCCGCAGGATTGTGGCGGATTTAACCTTGGAAGCTTCTTTGCAAGACGCGGCGAGTTTACGGACCGCTTGTTGGATGTCTGGTGGGACCCTGTCGGTTACGAGCAGATGCATATGAACTGGGAGCACAAGGAGCAGAATGTTTTGGTAGGTACCATCCGAACTTCAAATGCGAAGTGGTGAATTTATTTATTTTTTATTCTATTTTAACTAACCAAATATCCTGTAGGAACATTTATACCAACATCAAGCATGGGTTCGTAACGGGCTTGCATTCATCCCGCAGCGAATGATCAATTCGTTCCCACCCGGCGCCTGCGACAACAAGAAGGGCGACCCACACATCTTTTACCAGGCTGAGGACAGGGATTTCCTCGTCAACATGGCCGGGTGCGAGTGGGGCAGAGACTGCGCCGGGGAGATGAAGCACTACAGCGAAATTAGCGGGAAGCTAGGCAAGAAGAGAGGTATCTGGGGCTAAAAACAATAGCCGAGACAGATGCAGGCAGGCACATAATAATACACACGATATATACTTAGGTGCAGCGCGGGCTATTTACCGCTATGCATATCGTCCTATAGACGTATTTATTTTCTTTTTCTGTTTCTTTCCTTTTGGTCATCCTTTCTCGGTCTTGCCCCAACAGCGAACGGCGTTTTCGGATATGTTTATTTGACTTCCAGCACATATGTTCGGATTTAGGTAATATACACAAAATTTACATTTCAGATGTTAAAGGAGATGGAATTTAATGCCAAGAATGGAAAGGAAATTAATGTATGATATACGAAACTACTTAGAAATAATGCATAACTCTCTATTATTACACAAAAGAAAATACTGAAGACTGTATAAACATATGTCTAAATCCTAGGTATCGCGTTACCAATGAGTAAAATACAGTCTCGGAGTAACTTGTGAGTTTCATTAAGTGGTCATCGCCGCGTGCGTAAGTTATATAGTAGTACACAGAGGTATCATGTGAACCTAGAATGCATAAAAGTAAAAAAAAAACTATTTTGCTGATCAGGTTCAGCACCGTATGAATAGCAAGAAGACAGGTACAAGGTAAGAATAACGGGCAGCTACCGCATTGCCCAGCTGAGAAATAAGAGAAACAATATTAGGAAAAAGACCAATGCACAAAAAGGATAATGTCGACAATGCTATGAGAAAGAATACAATTATGATCAAACCCCGCAGCTATGTATCCCAAACTAGAGCTCTTTTTCAAAGATAACAAACAACACCACGCCATGCAATGCTGATAAACAATTCTTTTCCTTTCGCATAAAATGATGCAGACAGTAAAAAAATCAGTGTTCCCACAAACTGAAATATAGTGCAATGATAGTTGATTGTTTTGTGGTAAAAAGTACTGGTTCCTGAGTGTTCGTTATTAAAAGTGGACCGTGCAATATATGCAATGAAGCTGTGGTATTTTTTTTATTTTTTAATTTCTTCTCCCCCCTCCCTATAAGCGGTCTGTTTGTATCATGCCGCATCGTGCCAAAGAAATCAATAGCTATCATGTGTATTTCTGTTGCCGGATTTGTGCACGGCATGTGAAGAAGGTGCCGAAGCTGAATATTCCTTAGGGATTTGCATATTCTGGGTTGATTTTGAAGAAGCATCAAGCTGGCTGTTGGGACCAGTTAGGTCCTCTGCCTCCGGGTATTGGAGATTGGTATCAAAGAAACTCCGAGATTTCGATTTATTGTTCAAATCGACTTCCGCATTCGTCAGGTTGGGCTGCGCAGACAGCGAAGCGGATTTTCCTTTCGCATGCCCATTAACGCGAACGTTTCGGGGTGGTCTGTATCGAAAACGTGGACGTTTAGTTCTGTCAATACTATCAACTGAAATCATGTTTTCGTTTTGCTGTTCATGTTCAACGGGATTGGTCCTTGTCGGCCCTGGTTCTTGTGTCCTTCCAGATACCTCTGCTGATACGTCCGCGCTTGCACTGTTAACCCGTAGATTGGTAATGTCTGCCTCCATACCAGAGCTATTCAGGTCCTCCCCTGCAGTAAGTTCAACAGTGGCAATCAGAGGAGACAAGGGGCGATCGATAACCGCAGTATTTGCGTCCGCTTGAATGTGATCCGGTTCAAGGGTTTCCAATCTCATATCTTCAGCTAAGTTTGAAAATTCTAGATTGATCTTTTGTACGTCTGGCTGCCTCAGGCTGCTCTCCTTATCATTGGTTTGCTGTTTCGCTTCAGTGGTTTGGGTAATTGCTTCGGAAATCTGAAATAAAGGTGGTGGTGAGTACAATGCAGGAAAGCTTTTGCCGCGCATTCGGTTGCACCGAGTTCCTACAGAATAAGCGGGAGGAAGGGTAGAGCGTGGAGTATCCGCAACTAATGGTATGTACTCTGGCGCGTCGGCTTTCAAAGTTGATGGCCGATTGGCCATGATCGGCCCAGCAAAACTGTAATATGGTAGCGAAGCTGGTTTGATCCCTATTATAGTTGTTCCTGCCTGAGGGGCATCTGAGGTTTTGATTGCCAGAGTGCCGTGACGAAGCTCGGGAGGCTGGCATACTGTATTAGCTGTATTATCAGGAACAAAACTAGAGTTTTGTGGTACGGGGCTAGTAGTAGATGTGATAGTTTTCGGGCCTTCCGAAGTGATTGCCAGTGGTAGGTCATTCACGAAAGCAGGTTTCGAACCCGCATTTAGAGCGCTTATAGGCGCCAATTCGCGGACTTGCTTGTTCCATAGCTTGTTGTAGGCTTCGCCGCGTCTTAGAAGTTCGTCGTGGGTTCCGATTTCTTTAATTTTTCCGTCATGTATGACAATTATTTGATCTGCGTTGACGACGGTTGACAGGCGGTGACTAGTATAAACCGAATTAGAAGTTGAAATGCCAAACAATCGTCCTATCGGTTAATTTGCTTACGCAATAACAAAAGTAGTTCGGCCCTTTGCAAGCTCATAAAATGCTTTTTGGATCTTCCTCTCAGTATGCATATCCACCATGCTTGTTGCCTCGTCAAGCAATATAATTTTCGGATTTTTGATTATAGCCCGTGCTATCGCAATCTAATCTCAAGTCAGCAGGATGTCACATTATGGAATGGAACTATTTGCCAGCACTTGCCCTTTGAAGTTCTCCACCAGATAGTTTAACCCCTCGCTCACCAACGATTGAGTTGTATCCGTCCGGGAAACTAAGGATCTGTGAATGAATTGCTGCAGCTTCGCAGGCTTTGTATATGTCTGTTTCTATTAGTAAATTGCTTTGCTTTACAGGTTGAATTAAAGACACTTACCATGATCAGTAGCTTTGAAGTTAGCATACCGAAGATTGTTCATGATAGTATCATTGAATAGTGATGGATCCTGTTACAAGAACCGTTAGAGATATAATACGTTATCCGCGAGAGTGACTTTTTACCTGAGGAACAACACCAATCGCGTCGCGCAAACTTTCAAGTGTCACGTCCCGGATATCCTGACCATCAATTTTTATCGAGCCCTTTTTGACATCGTAGAAACGGAATAAAAGACGCAGAATTGTAGATTTACCAGCACCGGTTTCCCCAACTATGGCAACAGTCGTACCAGGTTTAGCCCGAAGCGAGATGCCCCGAAGTGCTGGCTTTCTTTCGTCGTAATCAAAATGGACAGTATCAAACGCAACCTCTCCTTCTCTCACTTCTACGTCCCGTGCGTTCTTTCGGTCCATCACCGTCGGCTTCAGTGTCAATATCTCCAAAACTCGTTCTGCGTCAATCATGCTTGTATTTAAGCGTCGGAAAAAATCGGCGAAGAAAGTCAACGGAGCTAATCATAGGCTCGATTAGTTAAATATACCAAATTGCAAGCATTAAGTACGATTCTGTGCGGTCTTACCAGAGAGTTGGGTCCAGTACAAAAGCAACGTTACAAAAGAACCAATGGGTTGTGTGCCTTCAATTATTATTGCATAGACGGCGAGATAACATGCTCCGAGCAATCCAACAGTGAATATGAGAGCCTGAAGGATCTTGAGGAATGAAGTTCCCCAGTTATGCTTTTTCTCAAATCTCTGATAATCCAAAATTGCATCCAGATAGCGGTTCTGCTCATGTTGGAGATTATTGAAGTACTAGCACATGCACCAAGTATTAGCGAACCCACAAGCTACATCATATTGCAATACCCAAAAAACCCTTACCGATATATTCTGCCAGTTACTAACTGTCTCCCACATAGTATCGCCTTCTTTTCGGGATGCTTTGAGGAAATCGCGTCTTGTTGACTGGCTGTAGTTGGCCATCTTGGATGTGGACCAGAGGAAAGATATAGTGACGAATGCAACAAGAAGGGCCATGTATGGGCCGAATAAGAAATAGAGATAGATGAAAGCGATAAACAAATCTGCTAACATTGGAAGAAAACTAAACAGCATCATATCAATGAAGAAATTGATCGACCGAGCATTACTGATGGATGCAAAGAGCTCGCCACTCCGTTTATCGCAATGGAAGTCGTATGAAAGAGACAGAATATGGTTGTAGGCAGAAGTTGTGATCATTCGATATGAGTACTGCTGAACGGGTATCCATAAATAATCTTTAATCGCGAACAAACCAGCATTCGATTGAAGGAGCTTGAATACGATAAAGAGTGATACTTGAATCCACGGAGAAGAACCTACAATGAATTAGCTTCGGAGCCTGGCGTCGGGATGGGCTTCGGAATTACCTTCGTCAGAACCATGAGAGTTTTTCAAGAATGAATCAGTAACAAGTCCGAACTGTCGAGGGACCAGGACATTGAGTACGCTCTGTCCAACAAGAGTGAGGCCAATCAAAAACATGTAGAACTTTAATTTGCCATTTGTCGATGGCCATATCATGGGCCAAAATATCTATCCAACACCACGTTAGATTGCAACCTATAGTATATATGAATTGAGGATTACCAACCGAAAAAGACTTAGCATAATTCCACCAATTCCCGCTCTCCTCCCATTTCGCTTGTAGCTTCGCTTTTGTCTTTTTAGTTCGTTCGTCATCGCTCTCAGTATCAAAGAAAGATCCGTATATTCCCAGATTATCGTCTGCCTCGGCGTCCACACCAGACTCTCGTTGCTTACTGAGAAGTCCTCGTTCCTCGTCAAAGGCGTCCGAAATCGGCTTGTTATTGGTTTGTGGTAGCGTATAGAACAACAGAGGAAGAAGGGCCAAAATAATGACCCTAATACCTAAGACTACAATCCACGCGGTAGCGGTGGGGCTAGGCATGTTGTTTCTTCGAAGGTCGGTTAAAAGAAGTATTAAAGCCTCGAATCCAAGGCTTATATACCAGCAGCCCGAATAAGGATGCCATATGACATATGTGCTGTCGATTATTGAGACTTGAAACACTGTCCATATCATTATCGAGGAAAGCACATAAACCTAGAGCCAATGAGAATGTACGAATTAGCTATGGTCATTTGGGTAACACACCATTATCCGAAGGAATACCCTAGCGAGCGGGGATACTTACATTATCATGTGTACTTGGTTGCCATTTTAAATTTTTAAGAAGCCCGACTAAGATCAGACCCCCTTGAATAACCTAAAGACAATGAGTGTCAGCGGTTATAGTCTTGAGATCTTGGTAGCAGTAACAAGAATTTATGGACATACGTAAGAGAGAATAACACCTGCTGAAAGACCGAGAACCAGCTTTTTCCGGTTTTTGGTTTTTGGGTGTTTGGCCTTTCTGAGAGATTTGAAAGTGAACACTGTCATCATCGAGGAACCGACGAAGTAGGTAAATGTGATTATTGGGTAGGAATAATGCACGGTTCGCAAAGCGCTTGCGATTGCAAGTTCATCTTCGGCAAGGACATCCTGGATGAGTCCGGTTACGAAAAAAGTACAAATTCCAACAAAGAGCAAAAGAGACCCGGCAGAGATAAGGCGAACCATGTTGCCGGCCACGGTTGCCTGGGTATGATTTGGAGGGAGGTTCGAAGGGTTACAGAGATGCAAGAGGTTAAGAAGATGATAGAGATAGGTAGGTAGCAGATTTAAGACGGAGTAGAAAGATGTTGAAAACGAAGAACTATCTTTTTGTTTGGTCTTGGAGAAGAGGGGGGGGGCTGATGATGAGGGGAGAGGGAGGCTTAAGGTAGTTGCTAGGGATGGTTAAATAAATATGAGATAGGAAGAAACAATGGGAGGTCTTATGCACCGGTTAGCAAAAGGAGTCTAAACCGGTCAAAAATAAATCACTAGTGAGAAATTTTAAATAAAAATAAAAATAGCAAGGAGAGCAAGAGAGAATTCCTGCGTGCTCGACGATGAGAGGAGGAGGAGGGAGAGCAGGAAGGGCTGTGATGGTTTGGTGTTGGCTGAATGTCTCGTGTCGTTGAAACTGCGTTGTTGAACCAGGGTGATCCCGCCCGTCCCAAGCCAGAGGCCCCACGCTCGCGGTAGCTGCAAGTGCAAGTAAGTGCAAGTCCGGAATATCTCACTGGCCGGTTGGCGACATTTAATACCTCACTGAGCGGCTTTTTGGTTCTCCTGGGGAACTCGGGTTTCCCGTTTTCCTGGTCGGATGCTGTGGACAATACGTTCCTCACTCCAGTTGGGCCGTGCTTCTCGCCTTATTTTTCCCTGTGGCCTCTGTCTCTCTATCTTTCTATCTTTTTCTTCTTTTCTTTTCTTTTCTTTCTTCGGTCGATTCTAGCCGTGGTTTTCACAGTTTTCCTAGTGGTTGGGGATCCCCTGCCGTGTATTCTGCAACAAAGACGCTCTCGTATTGATTTCTTCTTAGCCCCAACGATACTATCCTTGAACTTCACATTGATATGTGACAACCAACGAGAACAGCGTCGATTTTTCAATTGGTTCTTCCCGCTCCGCCCGTGTCCGGTATGATGCTAGAATAATTGCGAAAAACCCTGTCAATTACCGGTGGTGGTTGTATACTTGTCTTAGAACCAGCCCTCTTTCACCGAGGTGTCGTCAGAAACATAGGCGAAAAAAAAAAAAAAAGAATAGTTTGATCTTCGCTCTAGAAGGATGCCGGGCTTATGTCGGCGTATTATGACCAAGCGGCCCACAAATTCGGACGCTCGAGTACTCGTGACCTGCGACTGTCCGGTGTCGATGTATGCCAGACAATTGACTATTATGCAACCCCGAACTAGATGTCTGCAACGCGCCAGAGCCCGTGGGTTGATTGATATATTGAGAAATGGATATAATTGCGCAAGACAGATAAGCGAACTAGATCGACTGCCAGATCCGAGGAAGCGAAGGAGTCCGAGAGCGAGTAGCCAGCCGGCCTTTTGTACAAGAGCTCGCCAGAATCTTATTGCAGATGGGCACGGATTCCCTCCTCGGATACAAACAGATAACCTTCCAACCGGGTGCAATTAATTTGATTATGCAAACAAGAGATAAGTAATAAATTGTTGGCGGTATTATCAAGATGTGGGAAGTGGAAAGCTTAAATAAACAGAGGAAGGGATAGTCTCCGGCCAGCTCACAACACAACCAGGAGGCCCCAAGAAGAATAAGTTTCGGGTTTCCTTTTCAAATTTAGCTTTAGAAGCTTCAGTTGGTAGAGCTTTTGTCTAGATGGTGATAATAGCAGCGATGAGCTAGGGTGTTTATTTCGCTAGACCGGCTGCGCCTAGGTCAAATCTCGTTCAGATGCCTGCAATGATCAGGCTACTCTAGATCACCACAAAAAAAAAAAAAAAAAAAAAAAAAAAAAGAGGTCCACTTACCGCAAGTTTCAGATCGAAGGATGCTATCACAATCGATCTTGCTATAAAGCAAGGAAGTCCTTTATAAGACTTTTTCTACTTTCTCTTGAGCTGAAGGATGCCAGATGCCTGCGTGGATGAAGCTTGTTGGGTAACAGATTGAAAGGGCGGCAGAAATTTAAGTGTAGCGAAACCGAACAATACAGGTGAACGGCGATACGCGATGGTCTGATAGGATCGCAAGGAGATATTCTATTAAAGGTTTACCAGGGCTTAATCGAAAGAAGAGAAGGGAGAAAAGAAAACAATGCAAATAGTTGATATCCAAATTTACGAGATGGCTGCAGAACCCAGGGTGTTGCAAGGGCTAGAGAGGTGGAATTCAACCCTTAGCTCATGTCTGCGAGTAAGACATCGAACTAGTTGTTGCGGGACCCTGTCAGCGGAATCGCCCTTCCTTTTTGTTTTCTTTTCTGCTCTGTCTCTCTGTCTTCTTTTTATTTCTGAGGGTGTGGGCGACATTCGTGGAAGCGGTAGTAGAAGGTATTACGCTTTAGTACCTCCGCTCAGGATGCTTGGAGGCTTGCTTCATTTGCATGTTGACCTACGATGAAATTGTCCGGGAGGTCCGCCTGCGCACGTCGAAATCTGCACCTAAACCACTCCTCTTGTGCTCCATCAACTGACATTAAACCGAAAAAACGGCATGGCTTTTCTGGGAAGCGACTCGGATCTCCTTCCAGCATCCTCATTCGCCTATATCCTTGTTTTGCATCTCAGCTCATTGGTTGCAAATTCGATGTGTCAACAGCTTTTGCCCAGTTAGAATTCTGGGCCAGAGATCAGAATACTGCACGAGCGTGGCATTGTGGGTTCCTTTTTTCACACCCCACCCTTGTTTCTCGGTACCTGGCCTTTGGGGTCAAGAATCGATATCTGGGCAAGGTCTCTTGCATAGCAATAACCTCTTCCGAGGGTCCAAATCGAGAATTAAACCATGTCCAGATGGGGATTTTCAGTCTCGCTTGCCAGGGTGTGCCAACGGGCTACCAGGTTCTTCAGAATTTATTACCATATTCCTTATTCTTGGGAGGCCGGGTGCCTGCTCCCGATGCAGCAACAGTTTTTAATAAAAACCTCTATTGCTTGGGGGCCGCGGCCGGAGGGCACCACGATCAGGAAAAAATTAATTCAATCAATTGATTTTTCATCGTATTTCCTGCGGCAGACGTCTGCCTTCTACTTTCGCATTTGGGGGTTTGAGAAAATAAAAACGTGCCTACATCAAACAACAAGGACGCTTGTAATACTGTTTCGTAAGACACGCTACCGCGATTACAAGGCAGTTATGCGCAATCCCCCCCTTCTCCATCTGCACTCTTGATAACCACGTTCTCGATTGAGATATCGGACCCGAATATCATGGTGGCTGGTACCGGGCCGCAGCTGGCGCGGATACGATGAGATTATTGTTTGGGAGCACTTGTTTTTCCTATGATAAAACCAGCTCGAGTACAGGCAATTGAGCCAGATATTCAGCAGGCGTTAGACCGCATTGCGCAGCCTTACAGATATTGAGGTGCATCAGCTTGGTTATCGCGTTAAGGAACTCTCAACATCTGCAGGAAGCTGTGCCTTTCAAACACGAACATTTGCAAGTCCCCGGAAGAAACATGCATTGCAGTTCGTCTAGCATCGATGAAAGACACGCAGTGCATTAATGGTTGCAGCGCGTTATTTTTTATTTTTGTTGAATTCGAATGCAAGCTGCCTCTGCTGCAGTACGGCACAGGACCACCCTTCGACCAACGTGACTTGCGACCTTTTGTTTTTCCTCTTTTTTTTTTTTTTTTTTTTTTTTTTAAATATTTTTTTTTTTTTTTTTTTTTTTTTTTTTTTTTTTTTAAATCTGCCTCGTGAGGGCTTGCACCTCGCAGCCGACATCAAAGGCACCATTTTGTGCTTCAATTCCCGAACACAAACCAGTATTTAGGTAGTGGGTCTCTTGAACAATACGCCTGGGGACTGCAGGTCGGCGTCTTAACACCGCACTTCGTATTGCAGAGACGGTTTCGCTGCAGCTTATCTGCTTTACCACTGAAAGAGACAAGCGTCGGTTTCGAGGAGAACGGGAAAACCCTATATATGCAGCATCCAAGCAGCTAACAGAACCACCAGAGCTGTCAATTTTATGTTCACGATGAACTGACACGGCACAGGCAGACGTTTGGTCCCTCCATCCATCCCACTACACCAAAGCGAAGGTCAGGCGGAACCGGCGCCGAGGGACGCACCGAATTCGGCATGGAAGGGCCGTCTCTCTCTTGTACGGATCCTGCAGACTTTTGGGGCCGTACCACCATGAGGGAGGGGGGTTTGGACTATTTTTCTTCCCCGCGTTTCGATGGCTCCACCACCGTCACACTGTTCAATTGCTTCAGAGCAGGAGCACGGGCGAGAGCAAGATAGTTTCAATCAAAAGAAGCGAGGATTTTTTGCTCTGGTCTCCTTCCTGCTCCAGACAAACCACGCGAGTTAGCCAAGCGAATGGAAGCTGAATGAAGCCACATTGGGTTGGTGGGGAATCGGATCAATAGCGTGGAGGTATCCGCAGACCATCCATCCAGCCCAACTTTCGTCGTTGACCGACGGCTTAAAAACCATCTTAGCTCGAATTGGGACTTCAGGTGATCGACGCATCTCTAATTTCAACTGCTGCATGGTGAAAAAAGGGAAGGTTGTGCTACGTGACTAAGTAAGTAGCTGATCTACCTCCAGCTCGTCACTTTCTGCCGTTAACGCTGAAGTCAATTGAGATGCGTCGCTGGCAGCGCACTAGTTGCAGTTAGCCAACCATTCGTACACTTATTTTTACTTTCTGATGTCTTCCAACGGAACTAGCAGACGAACTCGACAATCCGCCAATTCAAATGTTCGCCAATTAATTGCGCATCATGCAAGACTTCGTAGATCGATCCAGTAATCTCGGTCATATTGCCGTAAACTCAACGGTTCAGCATGCGAGGTACAAGGGTAGGCGCCGATATCATACCGCCCTACATTACATTACATTACAGACTGTTGACTGAGCACGGAATTCGGAATATAAGTTTCTCTTGCCCCGTTTACAGTTAGCTCGATGCCAGTACTGTGACGAGCCGTGCACAAGCCTGCGCACTATCAGGTTCTCAAAAAGTTAAATTCATCTCGCTACACGGAGCAGTACCTCGTTCGTATCCCGCGAAAGCTACATCATTTTCTTTCTATCCAAAAAAAACAGATCTGGCACCGGAAACGAACCCCGGTGAGAACCACCCCCTCGGGTTTGTGAACCAAAATTGCTTGTGTGACCGCTCTTGCATATGTTTATCAGATTATTTTTAAAACTTGAAATCGAGAACGCTGCATTCTTCCTCGGAACTAAGTCCTTCCTTGCGAGGCCGGTGGAAAATCCAAGCCAGTCAGCCAGCACTCTCATTCCTTTTCTCCCAGCCAGCTGATACGTCGCAATTACAATTACAATCCTACCAGGCTTTCTCGCCGGTCAACTTGACATAGGCCTCCTCATACTTTTGTGAAGTTTGTGCTATGATTTCCTCGGGAACCTCCACACCGGTCTTACCCTTTAGCCCTTGGTCCGTCAACCAGTTCCTCAGGAACTGCTTGTCGTAGCTGTCCTGTGAGCTCCCCACCTCGTAGGAATCTGCGGGCCAGAACCTCGAGGAATCAGGAGTCAACACTTCGTCAACGAGGATCACCTCATTAGTTGCCTCATCCAACCCAAACTCGAATTTGGTATCCGCAATAATGATACCCCGAGAAAGAGCATAATCTCGCGCTTTGGTGTACAACGCCAATGCAAGCTCTTCGATTCTATTGGCATGTTCTTCTCCGATCATTTCCTTAACTGTAAAGAGCTCTCAGCTATTCTGTACTCCAAAGCACGCCCCTCGTATCCACAAAAAAAAAAAAGAGTAGATTTGATATCAAGCCATCAGCCGTTCGATTCCACATACCTTTATCAGGATGGATATTTTCGTCTGAAGAAAGGAAAGAGACATACATTGTCTCGGACGTAAGCTTGTTATCTCATTCGTAATTCTAGAAATGCCGCCAACTCCCCGTTCTCGGAAGGACGTACCGTGTTCGCCTTGCTCAGCTTTCGTACTTGGTGTGTACATTGGCTTTTCGAACGCCTCTGACTCCTTCAGGCCTTCGGGCACCTTGATGCCATGCACAGTGCCAGATTTCTTGTATTCGCTCCAAGCGCTGCCGGTGATATATCCCCTAACAATAGCCTCGACGGGAAATATCTTAAATTTCCGGACTATCATACTCCGGCCAGCCAATTGGCTCGTAACATCGTCCCGTTCACTTTCCGGCACAGACTTCAAAACCTGGTCAATGGAATTGGTGACGTAGTGGTTCCGGCAAATTGATGATAGGTAATCAAACCAGAACACCGACACCGAGGTCAGTAGTTTCCCTTTTAACGGGATACCCTAAACAGTTGATCCAAAACTTGGGTCAGTGTTCTTTTTTTTTTTTGCGTTTTTGGTACTGTTTGGAGAGGGTTCGAGTTCGCACTGACGTTCTCCATTATAACATCATAAGCAGATATTCTGTCCGTTGCCACAAAGAGTAGCTCTGAGTCGTTCAAGGTGTAGACGTCCCGGACTTTGCCTCTAGCTAAAAGCGGCAAGGCACCTTTGAGGTCTGTTTTGGTGAGTGCCGACATGTCTGGCGGATCTTCTTTTCGATCGCAATTTTTTCCGGAGCTAATGTGGTGGGCGAGCTTATAGAAAGCCCCTTAGATGAATGAGAACAATCGAAAGTGGTGGGGAAAAGCGTCTCGCCGAAACTGAGAAAACTTTTTTTTGTTTCTCGAAGGTTGGTCCACCGACAACCGACGGGGAGCAGCCAGAAGCGAGAACAACAGGGTTGAGACAACAGAACATCCGTCGACGCATTTAGGGTTTTTTTTTTTAAATTTAATTTATCCGAGCTGTCAGCTGTTTATTATTTGGTCACTCAAGTAGCTAAACTAATGTCTCGGAGGACTGCACCAGCCATGTGGCCAGCCAGCAAAATTCTGACCAGTTCAGATCCGACGAATATAACCCGAAGATGGGCGTTAATGGAATTCATTAAATGACAGTTTTTTGTAATATTACTTAATTTGGGGGTATACGCCTAAATGCTAAGATCTCCAATGAGGTAAAAGAAACACCCCGTTCCCTTGGGTAAATGCCCGTCGATGTTTCTATAAAGTAATTGCCCACACGACGCTCCACCTATCGCCTATAAGCGAAGCTCCCTTATCCCAGCAAACTTTATATTAACCTGTTTACCTGAAGCTTTTCGTTCGATGAGATTGGTGAAACGTTAAATCGGCTCGCGGGCTAGAACCAGTCCTTCTTGAAATGAAGGTTTTTTTTTTTTTTTTTTTTTTTTTCAACCGAGTGGGTACCCCCGGGGTCATCTACTCGTGTTAGTTTGACCCAACGGGCGCTTTTCCAAGTCATCTCCCCCAGCAACATCGCCGGCATCTGAACCATGCACTGATCTTGAATCCCCATGTGGTATCCGAGATATGGAATTTGAGACGATGAGTTCCACCTTAGATCCACATGCTGCTTCAGCTCGCTTTCCCTCGTCATTGTCGCTGGGCTGCTGCAATTTAAAGCTGGAGCCGCCATCCCACCCAAACCACGCTTTCGCATGTGGGCCCCTTCCCAATGCGACCAGCAACCCCAGCACGGTAATTCCCACACTCGCACTTCCACTTGCTACCCATCCGCCGACAGCGTACGTTTTGGCTCCGATTCCAGTCCCCATCACCTGAATAAAATGTGACCACAGATTAGTATTCGGGCTCCATTTTCTCGGGAAACTCCTGCTGCAGGTTAAGCGAAATGGCTGGTCAATGGTACCAGGGGACAGGTCCATTTGCTCGCTCGAAGACCAAAAAAAAAAAAAAAAAAAAAAAAGAAGGACCTGCAGAAAGGATCAAGCTAGGCTCAAGTTCCCCAAAGTCCGGAAATGCATATCCTTCAGCTTGCTAGTGGCTTGCAGAGCTTGCATGAAGCAAGTAACCAACCTGGAAGCAGGAACCCTTAGGAATGCAACCATGGTCCAACACGCACAGCAAACCCAAGCCACTGGGTTTCTTTGGAATACAGATAGATACATTTAGATATGGTTGCAGATATGGGGCGCTTTTCTTGTTTTGTTTTTGTTTTTATTTCTCAGGATAGGGAATGTAGCTGACGAGCTGAAGGAGTGCTTACCTGTCCAATAAAGACCGCGAGCATATACACGCTATTGATCCTATTCCTTGAGCTCGCATCGAGCTTGTAGATTCCAGATCGATTTGCAACTTGGCATGTAGACGATCCGATATCCACCAGCCAAGCTTGCAGTATAGGTGCCGCAACACTAGCCTTTCCTGCATATGTGCCGATAACCTGGCCTAGCAGCATTACGGAATTACCTACTAATACCGAGAGCATCGGGTGCCACCGATCAATTACGTATCTTCCAATCCAGGGGGTTGTTAGGATTGCGGCGATACCAATCATGCCGAACAAGCCGATTATGCTGCTGGTGAACTGGTAGGGTGGTGAAGCTAGCAGGAATGTCAAGGTGGTCCAGTATAGCATGAAGGTAGCTGAGAGGAAAAGACCGTTGAGGGACGTTTGGACGAGCAGGGGGTGCTTGGGGATCAGCTTTAGCATCGACAGGAGCATGTTCGGATAGCTGATTCCACGATTCTTTGGCGGGTAATCCGGCATGAATAGCCAGAGCAAGCTGAATATCAGTACTTGGATGCCGAGCCCTAGCCAATACACGACTCGCCATGACGAGTATTGCGTAATAAAACCGGAGAGAACTCTAGCCAGTAAAATTCCTAGCTGCAGACCTGATGATACTATCGCTATCGCTGCAGCCTTTCTATTCTCCGGCGCGAGACTAGACGAATCATATTGTTAGCATCAGTTTCTTTGTTTTTCGAAATTATCGCATGCAGCATAGCAGGTTCCAGAATGCAGGTTTATTGCTTTTGGCTAACTCCACAGCTTACTCGCAAATTAATTGACTTGGAACACTGTCGGCTATAGAAGCAAAATACTTTAAATATATTTCCTTAATTCGTGGCCAAATATGTTTGATTTGGTTAGAAATAGTATGGAATGTATTGCAACCTTCTAGGCGACCAATTAAACAACGGGCTGAACATCAGACCTGACATTTCCCTAATTTCTATGATCACTATATGAATGGCGTTCAGCCACGCAGCGACAAGCAATAGGTTGATGACCCCAAGTATGTGGTATCACAGTTGTGACCACAAAGATATGGAACATGATTATTTAGTTCGAACGAGCAAATTGTCTCCGCTCGGATCGCCTCTGCAATGAATGCACAAGTTCATGTAATTGGGCGTGCAAAGCCAGAAAATCAAGCAGGGGTAGCCCTCATAGATTGGCAGGCTTATGCGCTCCCACGTAGAGCGTACCCCCACCTACCCCGTTATGCAGCTACTCGGGTCTGCAATAGCCATAACCGAGATCGCCCAGAAATAACGAACAGATATTTAAAATAAAAAAAAGGCCAAGATGTTTCTTGAAACTAAACTTGCATGAGGGAAAAAAAGTCCTTCATGCAAATGCAACTGCAAAAGAAATTTCAAGCACTCACTCTCCAACTAATGGCAGCATCAACTGCGGCGTTACTGTCGTTAACCCAACCAAGAAGCTCAAGGCGGCAAATGCATTGAAATCCCGTGTCAAAGTACACCCTAACCATAGACAGGTGGTAAATAGGATGAGTCCCAGGGTAAGTGCTCGACGTCTGAACAAATCTCCCAGAGGTGTTATGAAGAATAAACCACATGCGTAACCAGCTTGCATAAGATTCGGGATCATCGAGACTTTCTCGTATGTTACGTGGAAGTCTCGTGCTAGGACATCTAAGATTGGCTGGTTGTAGTAAAGATTTGCAACGGTGAAAGCTATAATACGCTCAAGCTCTTGGGTTAACTACTGTTCTTAATTGTGTATTTCTGGGCTGCTCCGCATATGCGATCGCATGATTTGGCATCCCGGAATTCGGCATCTCAAACGCAGGATGCACAAAGATCGAATAAACCCAATGAAACAACTGAACAACCTTATATAGGAAGTTTTAAAACCATTAAAACCATAGGGAAAAGACTCACTAGCTGCAAACCCGAACAGTACATTCAATGCTAAATTAAAATGAAACTGCTGCTCGGGATCATATCGACATCGCCTCGGTGTATATTTCAGCACCCGCACAACCTGCTGCCAAACCGGTACCGTCGTCTGTTGCGTTGTAGATGTTGCATTATCAACCCCGCCAGATATCGATACGGTATATTCACTACCCGAAGCGGAACCGATATCTCGCACAACAATTGCTGCCGCCCGTACCTTATACTGCTTCTCAATGTCGCCGTGTGTACCCATCATGACAATGCGATGTATAAAGAACGTCCTGGGTGCCTATGATAGAGGAATATCCTACATCTAGGGGGAGGGGAAATAATGTGCTAGAGGAAGCCAGGCAACATATATATATATATATATAGCTATTCCAGCAATTACTAAGAAAGCAGCGTACGGCGGTTGACTTTTACTCTTCGGAACTGACCGATGGAAACAGTTCTGTTTTTATCGCAGATCGCAACTGGATTTAGCCCTAAATCCGTCCGTTGGACACAGGGTATATCTACGTGCGAAATGGTCGATGATGTTTTTTTCCTCCCACAGTGGGTCCGGCGCCCAATTCCACGAATCACGATCACGTTGGATAAAAAAAATCATTCGAGCGAAAGTTCAGTCGCTAATGCTAACCGTCCGTCTTGCTCCGCATATCGGCACATCATTGTTGTGTGTTATATTATTACTATACATGTCGGAATATAGACGCGAGATCGAAATAGGCGCGATCGGCAATCAAAGTTCCTGCAGCGACCGGAACGTAATATCATCCAAGTCTTCTGCTAACAGCTTCCCCTCTCCTAATTCCCATGCGAGGCATGAGTCGCGACGCTGCGACCCCAGAAATTCGTTCTGGAGATCTTTGCAAATTTGTTCGATTCAAGTCCAAGTAGGTACTGGATGATGATTACAGCGCATACTTGAATGCAGCTCCCGACTGTATACAGACCGGTATAAATGTAATAAAGTTTCGGTAACGTCGCTTACAACCGAAATCAGATCCTCCTCATGCCTATTTACAAAATACCTACTTCCTCTGGTCTCCTACCCCTTAGCAACACTGTGCACTCGGCAGATCTACCCGCATAATCACATACATGTCCAAGAACCCCTCTGTATCCCTTCCTATTATCTACGCGCATTAATTATGGTCAGGGGTATAAAAACAGGTCCTGCGATTTGTGCCCCGCTACAAACCCCGCTGCGGCACGGAGAAACACAGAGACTGGCATATTTTAGTGACCAAAAGTCGGCTTACGGGACCATTTAGTTCCCTTGTTTATCAAAGAAGACCCCTCACAGCTGTAGCTATAGACCATACAGATACACCGGAACTTTTAATCCGAGATAAAGTAACAAGTTTCATTCGATCCGAGAACATTCTCGCCACCGCTCCCAAAAAATATGTAGCTGAAAATACTTAGATACATAAAAAATGAAAATGTGTCCACAAGGGAAAGGGGCCAAATGAGAAATAGAAGCAAAATTCGGTCGTAGAATACGTAAGTGTGTAAAGAAATAAACTTTAATGAAATCACAACTCCAGTCCTGCGCGACAAAATACAACCCACCCACCGTGCATTGCAAAAAAGGAAAAAAATATTTTGGAAAATAGAGAAGCAAAAGGAAAACAGGAAACCGAGTCCCGATCAAGTAAAAACCAACTCAAATGCCGGATGAGAATCGAAAGAAAAGGGGGTATTAAAATGTGTGAAACAAGTTCTTTTGGGCACATCAAAAATCAATGCAAGAATGAGAATCGTTACCAGCCAGTATTCCTGTTGGATGAAAAGGGACTCAAACAATAAAAGAACAAAAGAATCGAAGAATCGAAAGGCAGAAACAAACACTTGCAAAGTTCGTAAGTTTCGTATCTGAAGTATGAAAGAAAAGAAACAGATATTTTTCTGAAGTTTTTTGGTTTCTTGGTAAATTTCGTAGGGCAAAGGATCAGAACCGGGGATATCAAATCAGTAAGTAACTTTTGTCTTTTTTGTCGTCAGAGTCCTCGTTGAAAAAAAAAAAGAAATCGTGTCATAACCATTCGTCAAGTCGTCAAGATTAAATAATCAAGTACAGAGTAAAGGGTTGTCAGGTAGAGAGAGTGGGGAGAAGATAAGGAGTTGAGATGCTAATCATGTGCCCATTCAAGCATCGGCAATTTCAGCCTTGATAGATTGTCTAAGATCAATCTTAAAGACTCTTTCAAAGTCCTTGGCATCTATTCAAAACAGTCAGCACGCATTCAACACGAGAGACAGAGGTGTATATAAACGAGGAGCAAAGTATCTCGTACCTTCACGTCCGCTAAAGAGGATCTCCCAGTTACGGTAGGACCTTGTGGCCCATGTTTCTGAGAACGAAACCAGATGAATCGACGACAACTGCACTCTGGCAGACTGACGTGTAAGCCAACCCTTTTGGAAGACGTATGGTGTGACGAAGGCAGTCCACACGGGGAGTTGATTATGGTCGCCATCTTTAACGAATGCAGCGAGCCTCACTGCACCAGTGTTCTCGTCACGGAAGACACGAAGGTAGTGTTCTCCACCTGCATCATCGCTTATGAGACTAAACAAGAGACACTTTAGATCTAATGTAATGCAAAGGCAGGAAAGAGAAACGTAAGAGCACGAAAGAGTACATACCCGCTGAAGACGACAAACTCTTCGTCCATATCCATTTCGTGGTCGAGGTCCGGTGGGTTCCGACTGAGTTGGCGAAGAACCAAGAAGGTCATGTAGAAGACGACAAGGTCTGCACGTACACGTTACACATTAGCATTGATGCAAGTCATCAAGGCATATTAGCCGACATTGTCTCATGACAGGAATAGAAACATACCCTCGATGTTACCGAACGATAAGGTCGCCCACTTGGTATTCTTGAAACGAAGATGCACCAGCGGGCCCTCCCGCCAGATGGTGAGCCACGCCATATCCATTGACGAATGATAACGCTCGGTGCTGCTACGACGGCCAACCTGACACACGATGCGGGTCCTCTGTGTTTTCTTGCAGCGCCAGAAACGTACGATGAAGTCCGATGCAAATTTCCTGTGTTGACACGTCAGTTATGCATGTCACGGTAGGTGGCAGGCAGGTATGAGGTGGGGGGTCTGGACGAACATTCTTAGAAGCTCTTCTTCAGA
Organism: Dactylellina sp. 'tibetensis'; assembly: GCA_036971435.1. Classification (NCBI taxonomy): domain Eukaryota; kingdom Fungi; phylum Ascomycota; class Orbiliomycetes; order Orbiliales; family Orbiliaceae; genus Dactylellina; species Dactylellina sp. 'tibetensis'. The sequence goes on from JAKDFA010000001.1 coordinate 1,841,716, forward strand.
GTCTTTTCGTAGGACCTCCATAGGCCTGCCGAAGCACTGCGAGGCTTTACTAACACTATAGTGGGAGAGAGAAAAATGTTAGCAATATGTTTTAGGTTTTCGTAGTGGGGGAGGGGCTGCATACTCTGTATCTTGGAACTTGGTTTCTCCGAGAAGGCCGTCAAAGACCTTGGAGGCCCAGTGTTCAACTCGTGAACGCCGTTCAGGGATCTCTTCAGTATTCCCAACGAGAACGTTCAGGTTTATTTTTTGAATGTTTGGCTGAGACTTTCTCCTGGTATAGGCTGGTTTGTGAACCGGGACAAGAGCCTCAGTGGGACGCGGTGGTCCATACCGATATCGATGATCGGAGGACTGTGACGAGTTTGATCCCTCTCCATCTTCGAGATTGGGATCGATGTACTGCACAAACTCTGTATTTCGCAGAGGTTGGTATGCTGTTTTTGGTCGGGGAGGGAGAGTATTCATGAAATGAGGGTTGGGAGGTAGTTGGGCATATCCACGGTCGAAGAAGGCTCTGTTATCTTGCATTCTAGCACCAAACGAGTTTGATCGATCTCGTCGAGATACTGGTGAGGTAGAAGAAACGCCAGAGAATCCAGACCATCCAGAGACACCAGAGTGAGGAGAAGTCGGTGATCGATAACCGACAGGTGAAAGTGATGACCTGTAGTCGATGGGAGACTCGGGGACGCCATAGTCGTCAAAGTTGAGCCTTCGCTCAAAGTCGTCGTAGAGAGGGCTCGGAGCAGCCTGGCCGCCGGCACTATGTGCATTGGCATGCAGAGAGGCTAGCAGCAGCGACATCCCTTCCTTATGTGACTCCAACCTCGTAATCAACGACGTCTCCTGTTCTTTCATCATCCAAGCAACCTGTTTGATCATGCTCTTCTGCATTGCACCTTTGGTCGCACTGGCAATGTCGATTTCCTGAACAATCATCTCCACCTCCCGCAAGACCCCTGTAGCATCTCGAAGGATGGATCCTAGTTGAGCGTTCAAGTCTCCTGTGAAACCTTTGATTCCGTAATTCCTCGCTGCGGATTCGAAATGATGCATCGAAGAGCATAACCCGAAGAGTCCGCTAACGATTCCCGTAAGCTCTGTCGTAGCTTCGGGCACCCGCCCGGCGAATTGTGACAGCGAGCTCCCGACGAACGCCGCATTGGAAGCGACCGTTGAAATTGTGAGTAACGGTGACGAGGCCATCTCGGCTAGTCGTCTTGAGGTCGAAACCTCAAGACCAGTTCGTTGGTGGTTCAATTTTTGTTGTGTGTTATATTATTCCCACACACCACCACCAAAAGCGTACTCTCTCGTCCAACACACACACTCTCTCGCTTGGTTTTTCTTTGTCGTTGAAGGAAGTCCTGAACCACGCCTGTTTTCCCTAGGAAACCGGGTTTTTTGGTGTGTCGGCTTTGGAAGACTGGATGTAGGTCCTTTTTCTTGAGGTTCGACGGAGCCCAAGGAGAAAAACAAAAGGGCAAATATATATTATAAAGGTCCGATGGGTATCCGGCCAAAAAAAAGAAAGAAAGAAAGGTCTCAGTAACCTCCGCAAAACCCTGGTTTGCTTTCTCTCTTGCCCCTTCCTTTCCAGAAAGAAATATAAGACCCAAAAAAATAATTAAAAAAAGAGTTCCCTTCCTGGAGTAAACTTCTCGAGTCGACAAGCTCTTTGAAGGAAAATAACAACTTAAAAAGAGCGAAATAATGGACCTAAGAGGGGAAAGTCGAAAGTGGGGTTTGGCCACTTAAGCATGCAGACTATCGTTCTTGGTGTTCACCTGCAGCCCCAGGTCTACTAACTGGAGCTATATCGGCCAATTCTCGCCTACCAATACTCAGGCCAGCACACACCGACAATGTCGAGAGAGGATAACACACACATACAGCAGGACGTATTTGCCGGGGGGGAAGTGAGTGAAAAAATAGAAATACACTTCAATTGATTTGAAAGCGAGAAAACAGACACGACCTCATGAAGAGATTCCGGAGAAGGATGAATAAAGGGGAATGAACTGTTCAGCAGGAAAATACGGGTGTGGAACCAGGTAACAATTCTTACCGGTGCAGTGGTGGTCCGAAACTTCCGTGTCTGGTGGGAAATCAGGTCTTCCTCTCTTCACCCCAATGTTGGCGATGTTTTGCACTAATGGCCTTCTCCTCGCCAGGGCCAAAATTTTCCTCCTGGCTTGTCTGCGCTCTTTGCTGCATCCAATTTCCCAAACAGAAGAAACAGCTGATTAATACCACCTTCAAAAAACGATAGGTTTTTTTTTTTTTTTTTTGTAAGCAAAAAAAGATTTACCCTTCCACAGCTTTTCTGTGTATCAAGCAACCGAACAGGTATTTTTTCACCCAATGGTAGCTGCTGCGGGTGAAATCCTGATATGCGGTTCAACAAGCAGCAAGAGTACTTGTCACAGATAACGAGGATCACGCACACACATGGAAAAAAAAAAAAAGGTGAGAGCACCAGAGGAGTATCTCTGGTCATTGGACACATCTTGCCAACAAAGTTATGCTGCAACGTCAAGGTCTTTGCATAATGCGGAATGGAATTGGCCCCAAACTTGGAATTCCTGCTAGCTGGAGGGGAGTTCCCTAGGCAAAAAAAAGAGTTCAAAAAAAAAATACGAATGATAGGCGCGTGTTCAGGTAGCCGGCGAGAAAGCTATCAAGTGGACAATTACGGTGTGATTGCGAGCGAATATGACAAGGGCCGGCCATTGAACACGCTATCGTCACGAAACTCTAACATCATCTCCTGGTATCCACGGTACATACCGGTAGAAGCTTCTTTGTCCATCGACGGCACGACTGCACCTTCGTCATTCCGACTTCCAAAAGGGACCTCAAAAGAGTTCACCCGACATTCATTCATTCAAAATCAAGAAGAGAATACCCACATCGATCACGCACGACATTGAAGGGTCCCTTCCTGCCGATGAAGCCGATGAGACCATCCGAAAAGAGCCCATGATATGCCGCGGCCAGTGTGTGCCTTCCTTTCGATCCATTGCATGAACCTCGCTCAGCCCAGCAAGCAAGAATGAGAGAGAGAAAACGTATTCCCCACCTTCTTTCAGGCGTGCACCTGTCTAGTGGCACGTACCGGCGACCGGCCAATTGGCGAAGACCTGTCGGTAAGAAGCTAAAAGTCCATTGGAGGAACAGCCCTAAAATAGAGCTCTTGTACCGATGTGAGCCTCTCCAGGCTAATAGCATCGATCTGGACCTCCGAGAGAAGGGAAAAAAAGAAAAGAAGAGGGAAAGAAACCAGTCGGGCATCTGCCCTAAACGGTTTCTTTTAAACAGGAATTGTTTAAACTCGCCGAGGCCCCAAAGCTCTTCAATTCAACCTCGCTTGTGGCCCTATGAGAGCGACCTCATTGGGGAAAGATACGAGGTGTTGATGATACGCCATGCAGCTCGCGTTCACACGTACAAAAAAAAAAACAGATGGGCTCATGCTCATCTCTTTTCTTATTCTAAGCTCCAGGGGTCATCATGTCAGCCATTCAGGTAATCCAACATGAAAACAACACAAACTCGGTTCTTCGGATATCCCTGTCGAAATGCGTTTCAGATAGATTACATGACCGGTGCTCTTCTGCTCTCGCTCTCTTGCGTGCGTGCATGGTATATGTCGGTAGCTGACCGCAAGCCCTCGTCTATCGATATCGGCATGCCGCGCGAGGCTGGAGGGTTTTATCTAAACGGGCTCATCGATTCCATCCCTCTCTCTCGCTCTTGGACGTAAAGTGAATACACCTCCGGGCAATGTGATCGATGAGATAATTGTCATCAGATGGGCAAGCAACGCACTGAAATTGTTCAGCTTTTGGCGGTCTGCATTTCCGCGAGACACTTTCTCTCCATTTCTTGGGGGTAGTGGTGGGCTTGTGATCGATGTACGGCGTGTTTCAGGTGGTTTAATTGCCTTCCCATTTTTTTCTAGCCTTTTTCGTCGGTGATCTATGCCAGCCTTGTAGACGGTATGCAAGAAATGCACGGTCATGGGTGGCTTTCATGTATTTGGGGGTATATTTAGCAACCTTTTTTTTTCTTGATCGAATATGTAAACAAAGGAACCTTTTAGATAGTCGGAATTACCTAAAGCAGAAGTAGAAGAGGCTAGAATTTTCTTGGGACTTTTTTTTTCTGGGCTTTTGGAATATGATATCTGATTGTAGCCAGTATACTACATACCTACCACCTACAGGTTCAGCTCTAGGAGAGAAAAAACCAAGGTAGTATCTACACTATACCACAGCTCCATGGGCTATAGTTACGCCTCTAGTGGAAGCTACCTAACTATTACGAAGATATTACGAAGAGCAAACAATTACTTTTCTGTTTATGGACGAGAATGATATCACTAGATCCGGTTGCACAAGGACAGACGGTACAGACGACGGCCGTCCCGTCTACTTGAACCCTTTTTTATTTGGAGAGAAATTTCCTTCAGCTCTTCTCGGCTCTCTGCAGCTTTCTTTGTACAACGATTACACCTTATTCCGTCTTGTACTATCCACTACGGGAGATCAAGAATGCAAATACCAACATTCGATACTTGAAATCCCGGAGCAATATCTCTTCGTAGACACGTATATCAGGTAAGTAGAAGCGGGGAAGAAGAAGGTGGAGGACCCTGTTATATCATGTATATCATATCCTGTGGCAAACAATTGGAAAAAAAAAAAACTTAAAATAAAAAGTACAACGCCTCAGTCCCTTTGTAGATGTATACCGGCGTTCTATACCTCCGAGCTTCTTCGCGCCTTGTTCACCAACTAGGAAGATTTGTACAATGTAGACTTTATATGTCTAATCGTATGACCATATATATGTAGGGATACATGTATATACATTGCAGCTTGCAATTGACGAGATGCATCATGCAAATCAATCCGGTGGAGGCTATTATATTGGGGCTTGATCCCGGAAAAAAAAAGGAAGGACAAGACTGAAGGAGCTCTTTGGGGCTAGTACAGTTGGTGGGAAGGTTGATTCTTCGAGAAAAGTAGAAAAGACGATTCTAGCCCTAGCCTGGGAGATACTATGGTATGAACATGATATGATATAATCGACCCAATCGATCGATCGTGAGGGCTGGTCACACGCTGTATTCACCGGTATCGGCCAGCGGCGATAGAGAAATAGAGAGATAGACAGACAGAAAGGTGGGGGGTTGTGGTAGGAACCAATTGATACTGATAGGACGCGTTTGATATACCTCCAGACAGATCTTTACACGAGTAGAGGAAAAAAAAAAAGAAAAGAAAAAAAGCTCTAATACACCAATTGATACATATCGGTGGCGATAGCAATTTCATGGATGGATTGCCGATCTCGTTTAAACCAGGCCATGCAAAGTACGTAAAATGCACGTCGACAACGCTTTCCGTGGTCCACGTCGATCTAAAGAGCTAGACTTCGAATTTCGGACAATTTGACAGCTTCGAGCTAGCTGGGATCAATCTGCTTTCGGGGATAAAGCGTATATATGCATTCATTTGATCGAGCTAGAAGATGCTTCATGGGGAGAGCTAGCTGACCGAGTTATACGTTAACTCGAATATTGAAGAGCATTCACCGCCCTCATGCATCATTCACATCGATTGGACCGTCACGATATGATAGAATTGGGGCGTCTCGCAAAATGCGGGTTCATGGAGCTCAATCACGTACAATTCGATACGAGTAGGCAGCTACGGTTGAAATAAATTTGACAAGCAATGGTCATCTGAGACCAAAGGAGCTTAGGTGATAGCCTTTTCTTCTACACAAGGTGGATTATTTTTGTCTGAAAAAGAAAAAAAAGGAGTTGGAATTGATCCCCTGGACGACCGATGACCATAAAACCCGAACGATATCCCTCATGCGTAACCCGAAAAAAAAAAAGTCAAGTAAAGATACAGGAAAAGAGAAGATTCCGGAAGAGGCCCCAAAAGCATGGATTCAAAAAGTCAATGGCATTAGGAGGTTAAGATAAGTGCGTTACAAGAGGTTTCGCCTCGATAGGGAGGCTGTTTCCTTTATAAAAATGATGCCAAAGGTATGAAATCACAGATAAGCTCCGCCAGAAACAAAAACAAAGTCAACGAGAATCAAATTTAGATATTTTGATTGTTTAATCCTCATCCTCCTCATCATCAACGTTGTTCTGGAAGATGACGGATTAGCTATTTTGTATGCAAGGGGAGTGGTTTGTACAGAAAGAAAACTTACTTGGTAGGCGGTCTTCTCATCTTCATATCGCTTCTTGTCAGCAGCGGCCTTGGCCTCGTATGGTTGACGCTGCTTCTCAGAAAGAGCCTTCCAGCGCTCACCGAGGACCTTGCCAACTTGACCTGCAAATTTGGAAGAGAACGGGTTAGAAATTATGGGCACAGAAAAGGAGCAGACAAAAATCTGTGCGACAGGGCGTGGATTTTTCTGATTGATAACTTACCGAAGGCAATGCCGGGGTTTTCGCTACGGACGTTCTCACGCTGCTCATTGGCGAAGAACATGTAGGCGGAAAGACCACGCTTTGGTGCGTTAGGATCTGTAATCGAGGGAAAAGCAAGTTCAAGTTAGATTCTGATCTGAGCGGGTGCAACATGGAAACGTGTTGCCGGATTGTATTTTTTTGGTTCACGATTTATTTTTCGACTTTAAAAATTTTAAAACTTTGAAACCAAAATTTTTTTTTTTTTTTTTTTTGAAACAAGACGAGAGCTGATAAAGAGCTGTCGCTGAAACGTGACTCGACATTTGGCGAAATCGCCTGTGAGAAAAACGAGGTTATGAGAGCTTACCCTTCTTCTTCTTGCCGGTCTTGGTGGTGGCTTTGGCGGAGCGCTTTTCCTTTGGCATTTTGAGAGATGTGTTGCGGATGTCGTGGGAGAGAGCTATGTGACGATGGTCCTATTCTATTGGAGCGCAGGGAAGCTGCGTGTGAGCGATGAAGGAAGAAAGAGAGAGAAATGCGATGCGGACAGAGAAAACTGGAGAAAAAGAGTAGAAGCGCGAGTGAAGCTCGGGAGACGCGAACCGCGTGAGATGCGATGCGAAACAAGATGTTTTGGAAGGGGATGCGCCGATGGTTGAGCAACGGACAGCGGACGTGGTGTTTTTTGGTGTGGTGATAATTGTATGGGGAAAAGTACGCGATGAGTTGAGGTGATGTAGATGTGTGTGAAGGGAAGGGCGACGACGGCGAGGGAATGAAGGGAAGTCGACGACAAAGGGGAATTGGACAAGGAAAACAAAGCGATCGGGGGTTGAAAGAGCTTACCTTGGAGGAACGAAGACGGGAAAAGATTTGTGAAAAGCGTGAGAACTGGAAACAATAATTTTTGTTAGTATGGGACAAGAGGTGAGCCGAAGCTTTATACTGCGATCAAGCGTCCATACAAATTATATATGGCGGGTTTGGTATGGCGAAGAGACAAGCAGGTGTGGTGTCTGTGTATGAGGAGGGCTTACTTGTGGGATTGTATGGGAGAATTTGTATGGGAGTTTGTGTGGGAGGGAGGATTTGTATGGGGGGAACAGCAGGAGGAGGAGGAGAGGAGGAAATGGGAGGAGATTTCGCTCACACTGGAAACGGGCGGCCTTCCCTCGCGCGGTTTTGTATGGGCGAAAATCACTGAGGGGCAATCAATCACCCGAAAAAGCAAACACCAAACAACACCCAGCCAGAAAATAAGTTATTTATTGGGCACCAAAACAATAAACAATATTACTGGCTGGCTGGTTGGCTGGCTGGTCCGCCCAGGTTCTGTCTGTCTGTATCTGTATCTGACTGACTGTCTGGTCTGGTCTGTGTGTGGGTGGTCGGTGTGTGTGTGTGTGTGTGTGGGTGCGTGTGGGTATTCTGTGTGGCAGGCAGGCAGTCAGGAAAGGAAAGGCAGGAAAGGGCAGGAAAGGGCAGGAAAGGGCAGGCACAGGCAGACAGGCCCAGGCATCTCAAATCATGCTATTATTCTTTGTCTCCCTCCCACACACGGCTCGTCTCTGCCTCTCCCTCATTTGCGTGCGTGCGTACGTGCGTGCAGAGAAAAGAGCGAGCAGCAAGTACCGCCGGACGTACCTCCACGCTCCGGTTGCTGTCGTCCGGCAGTCCCGCTTGCTTGTCTCGTACGGTCTTGCACGCTCGTCCCATCCAATTTGTCCGTGTACCTGTACATTGCCTGTACATTACCTGCACATTACCAGTACATGGTCCGGTACAATGTCTGGTGTATAATGCCTGGTACACACATTCGCCTGGTAATTACTGCTGTCTCCACCGAGCTGAAATCGCGTTGCCCAAACACGAGCAGGGAAAAAAACATAGGCAAGCAGGCTAACCAGCAATAAACAGACGCACACAGTATTTTTTGCTGTGCCCAGCCTGATAATAAAAAATGCCCTCCAAAAAAACACCGCTCAAATCACCCCCTACAAAATCGCCCGCATTTCCACCCTCTCCAAATTCCCTCAAGAAATCAAAGGGCTGGTCTGGTCTGGTCTGGTCTGCCTGGGTGGTTTTGTCCTTCAGGAATGCAGCTTTGTTCGCAACACAAAAACCTGGCAGGATCAAAATCGTTCGGACTTTCAGTCTCGTGACCAGACTCGGACTTTATCCTGCCGTTTGCGCCAAAGCCCGATCTCATCCGAACCACTACACGTGACTTCGGTATTGTACCTGTGTATGACCAGGTGGATTCTCTTTCGTAGATGGATATGCTGTATATTTATGTAGTGTGTTGTGTGCGTATATGTAATGCTCTGGAAAATACCCTTTCCCATTATCTCTTCTCAGGGAATAAATAGTTCAAGACGACGATGATAGCCCTTCGCTCCAAGATGCTCCCAGTTGGTGCCCAACCCCCTCCGGCGAGAAGTGAGAGAAAGGCATATGCATCATGCGCTGTCTGCGAATGTTCTCTTTCTTGCTGACTTTAATCGATAGCCGGTCGTGATGTGTTGCGCCTGCAGGTGTTTGCCAGGCACCTTTCTCGTCTGTTCTTGGCCCCTGCTTGCTGGCTGCTGGCTGCTGCAAAAAACCAAAACAAACCGGCGGCTCATTCTCGCGACGTGCAACACCATCGAAAATACTCGACGGCGATTCTCATCCCCACCGGGCCTCCACCATCACCATCGCCGCCATCCGATTTGAAAGGGAGTCTTTTTTTGAAAAAGAAGAAGAAGAAGATAGCAACACGCAGCAGCAGTAGCACCATCTGCCCCTGGCTTGGAGGGAACCGGTATAATACCACCAATTGCAATTGTGCATCATCAATGCCGTTGCAAGCATCATCACCTTGGGAACCATCACATGTCGAATATTTTTGAACCCTCAATATCTCCCCAGCAATAATTTGCTGCTGCCGTTTCCAATATGAGCAGTAGCAACCTCCTCAATCACAATGCCCGGCGAGGCTACACCACTGCCGATTCTCACCAGAGCCAACAGGTTCAACGTTCCCAGGGGAATCTTCAGTCCGGCCTGAGGCGATCCCACCTTTATGGCTCTCGCGGCACTACTTTCAACTTCAGCGCCGACACCGAGAACCTTGCTCCGCACCCTGTCACCACCTATTCTCGACTTGATACCACCAGGCCTAGTCACACTAGCCTCCTGCGAACTAACGTCGCCAGCCAGTCGAACGCTCTCCCCAGCGCTAGCGAATACTTTTCTCAGGAAGCTACATCGGCAGGAGGATCGGGATCAGGTGCAGTGCAATCGGGGTCACCCTCCGCCCCGTGGGCACGCCCTCCCAATCGATTCGCGCGACTTCCTTCCAATTCATACGGACTACCACCCACTCCCGAGAGCGATGTCTCTCTGTCCAGGATAACCACCACCCCTCCGAGGCAACAACGAGATCACCAATTCACCGTCGAAATGATGCAGAGGATGACCCAGCACGCGAAGATATCGCCTCTTAACCATTACACAAGTCTGAAAAAGGAATTGGCGAACGATAATCTGGTCGTCGACAATGGGAACGTGGATAGACTGGTTGCACGAGCCGGCGAAAGAGTGTCAGGCACGTCAAGGGGGTATGAGGGTACATCTGGCGACCCCCTCAATGCCAGAAGGGTGGCATTTCGGTCACCGGAAGCGGTGGAGGGTGCACGGGAGGCCTCCCGACGGCTCAATGGCGCATCTACCTTTGACCGCCCCGCCAGCATGTACGAGGCATCATCAAATCAAACCGAATCGAACCATCACGCTTCAAACATGTACGACGAACTCAAACGAACGCTGAGCGAGAGCTCAAGTGAACGTCCGAAGAGAATAACAAGGCCTGCTGCTTCACAAAGACAACTCCCCCCTCTATCCCCTGTGCAAAGGCGACATGTTGAAATTAGACCGAGACGCCCGATGGGGAATTCAAACTCGCATACCCCCTCGCCGCAACAGAACGACTACTACCCACAGGATACCCGTTCGAGGACCACATTACATCAGGAAGAGCCGGCTGACAATATTGATTGGTTGGCAGCAGCCCAGGGAGCTGATGAAAAACCATCCCTGAAGACAGGTGCGAGAAGACGAACTCGTACACTCTCTTCGGGTACACCACTCGCCAGCGCGGCTAAGCCTACTCGAAAATCCGAAGAATTTGGAGGTGAATTGCGGCCCGATTCATCGGACATACGGGCGAGCCTTCCTACTTCGCACGCAGTCGAATCTTCCAAGCCAGTGCGGGCAGAGTTACCATCGGCGCCTAGTAATAACTACCGTCAGCAGGAGCTTGTGGAGTTTGTATCCGATGATGACCTAACCATCAATCTCTCGCCTGAAAAGACAACCGGCGCCGGCCTTGGTGGCTCTAGGCCCCGAAATACCGAACAAAGCGCCAACAAGCGACCTGGAACAAGCGGTGGAGGCAAGCCGCAAGAGATGTCATTTCACCAGAGTAATAAACCGACCGATCCGGATGAAACTCAGGATACGCTTAGGCAGTTGAGCCGGCTTTTGTCTGGTAATACGCCAGCAAAGAGTGAAGGTCGTAGAATAGTAGAATTAGCTGCCTCAAAGGCTTTCGAAAAGAAGCAGGCGCTCACTACCCCCAATGCTGCAGACTCGCGACAGCCATATAAACGCCAGGCACGTCCTTCTACCGCTAGAAAGCTGAATTTAGGTGGGAATGAAGCTAGTAAACCAACCTTGAGCTCCAAGCCATCAAAGTCTGATGAATCTAAGGAGAACCGCTTGGCCGGAATTTTGAACACAATTACTCAAAGCCAAAGCGGTTTAAGGGCAAGCGCACCGTCTACGCATATGCGTCTATCAACAACCGCAGTATCAGCAGTCACCCCACGAACGAAAAAATCAAAAGCCAAACAACCATCCGACTCCAAAACACCAACCTCAAAAACCATACAATTCGAAGAAGGCTATGAAACTGACGACTCCCTTGACAGACTTTTGTCAAACGATACCGATTACAACTCTTTGTTGAAACCTGCTACTTTTGAGGACGAATCTTTCCTCCAGGGGACCGTCCAAGTTGTAGCCCAAACATCAAAAACGACAGATCTAGAGGCGCTCGCCCTCCGTACTAGAGTTTTGAACAACCTCCAAACCGTACAGCTCGATATAAGGGAAACCAGAAAGGGACTCGAAAGCATTGAACGAAAATTCGGTATGCTAGAGGACGACAGTATGTTTTCACGACCATCTGAAAAAGAAACACCAAACCCCTCGGCGCAGAAGCCGATTGCCGTTCCCCGGAAGATTGTGATATTCTCTCGAAGGAGGCAAAAACCTAGCAAGGGGCTACTTCGGAGACCTTGGGGATTCAAGGACTATTTCTGCGCTATACTACTTTTCTTCTTGGGTCTCGCTGCAATTGAGTACAAGCTGTGGTAAGCTTTCATCCTCCTGGATTATCTTTGCTCTCTGCCTATGCCTAATTCTTAACAACGATCACAGGTCCGACACAATTATTCCCCAGTACTCAAAAGTGTCTTCCGACGAATGGTTCGCAAAACACCCTGTTGGCTCCTATAGACCGGGAGGCACTCTCCGGGCGATACTCCAGATGATCATATTTCTGGGCAATATTGGTTTATATTTGATGAACAAGACACTCACATTACTCGCGTGGATTCTTTCTGGGATTCAATGGCTCGAATTTAGAGTTATGGACGCGATACATCCGCCTCCAGAGTACCATTACGTTGAGAGCGTGGTTCCTACAATACTTTCTGCCACTGCCTCGGCTCTCTCAACCACTTCGACTTTTTCTGCATTTTCTACAACCTCCATCTTTTCCGTACTTTCCACATTTTCCGCCATGTCGCCAGTGTCGACGATATCGTCAGTCGCATCCGAGCTAAGCATGGAGGCTGTGGAGACGATTCTGCCACTCTAGAACAGTGAGACAGATGGGCTGTTGCCCAAGCCATCCACAACATCTATCAACGCTGAAAAGCTCGCATGTCTGGACTGGAGGCCACCTTCGAAGCGCGCTAGAAAGCTCTTGGAAGACTTGAAAGCGATGCCGATACTGATCATGGGAGATCGGCAAGCGGTACAAGAAGCAGCATGTTTCGGGAACGAAGATACTGTCGTCACGTTTTCTGCAGTTCTACCGCACGACATGGGCTGGACGCTTCAGGCTTGCGTGTACACATTTCCTCCTCGGCCCGATGGCTCGATCGTGGAGCCGTTTGAGGCCGTTGAATGTTTTGATTCCTTCCGTGACAGTCAGATTTTGTATTTAGATGCTCTAGCAAAGAGTATGGGTAGGTTGTGTTTGAAGTGATGGGTTTCTTTCTTTACTGTTCATATTATTTCATTGCATGTGCATCTAAGCGGCGTTATTCCTTTTGTCCCTGCTTAAAAATTCATTTGTATGGGTATATAAGCAAGGCGTTATTGTACATTGAGTCTCCAGCCTTATTAGCGACAGTGGTTTATACAAATTTCATACTCTCACAGCAACTCACAGCGCATTCGTTTCTTTGTTACTTGTTCTATTATATTATTTTCTTCCCTTTTTTTTTTTAAAATATTTTCTTTTGTTTTCTGAAGAGCCAAAAAATAGCATCCTGGCGCACCAAATTTTATGAGTTCCTGTTTAGGATATACACCTCCAGCATGCAGAGAAACCAGCATCGGGTAGGCAGTCGATTGGGACAACTATGTCATGAGCCGCGAAAACCCCGGAAGATCTCGTTTGCGATGGCTGGGGTGTCAAGTGGTCTGTGTGCCACCCTTTGCGGACCAATACAGTGGGCCCGTATGGTCGAAGACGAATGATCAGACTAACAGGGTGATGACCAGAGGTCATGGATCGCTGGCCTTGGAAAAAGTCGTCTTTTCAAGGTAACCCGATGCTCAGGCGATAGCATCAGTTCCCCCCGGTTTAGCTGGTGGAACCCCACAATGATCCCCTCGCTTTTCTTCATGGATGGAAATAATTATTGGGTTATGGATAACCCAGCTTTTTTCAGGCTTGTACAAACATATATTAGAAGCTTTTCTTTTTTGTCTAAACTTTGAATAGAATTATTTTATAATTTATAGCTTTACACGGGATATATATGTAACTGATGTAATCCCTCGAAAGTGCAATCTCCGAAGATGAATGGAGGGTTTAAACAGAACCCGAGATTGTCCGCGGCATGCCGAATCGATGGCGGAGAGGCATTTTCTCGCTCGTGACAAGCGAATGAAAAAAGGCCGAAAGGGAGGACAATATCGGGAAGGGCGGGGGACTGAGCACCACAAGCAAGCCGGAAAAGACATTTCGCCCCGAAAATCGTTTGGAAGAAAAAAAATTTCTTTCTCACTGGCGGGTTTTCTTTTTGGTTGCCTCCAAACTCCGAACGGAATTGGAGTAAATTGGCTGGGGATGGACCTTAGCTATACCAAACAGCTTGTTAATCATGTACTGGTACACGTTCTTAGGAAGGTAGCATGGCTGATAGTAAGATACCAGTACCGTGCTCACGAGGACCGAAGGCTGTATCAAAGAGCTGTTTTTGTGTGTACTACCCAGCAATTTGGTATGCAACAAGCTAACAGCGAGCGATGAAAATGGAGGAGGGGAGGCAAGATGGAGGGAGGTCTGGAGGTGCAGATGATTCTCTGCATCGGCACCCTGAACCCCTCGCATGAATGGAGCACCACTTAATCTTGCATGAGAGCTTGCTTCCTGTCCGTCTGAATATTTGGTCCTATATTTGTACCTTCTCTGCTCTGCTCTAACTCGGACCTGCTTGCTTCCCCTCATCCAAGGCCGACTTGTCGTCGTCGTCGTCGGACTGGGTTTGATATCATCGCCGGATCAGGCGACAGAACCACATTAGCTTTCTTCTGGTTAGATCCGTTCTGTTGGACTTCTTTTTCTTTCGTTGGTGTGTCTGTCGCGTAACGAGGCTGCTGTTCCCGCTGCTGTTCCCGCTGTTGCTGCTGTCGCTGTACGTACCGTCGTCCTTTTCTGTGTGTCCCGTATTTTCCTCATTTAATAAGAATAGTAATTTTTTTTAATTTTTTTTTCGAGCAAGATTGGCTGCCTTTGCGACACCGCCTTTAATATCCTCCCTATTTCCAACCTCCCCACCACCTCCATCTCCACCACCACCTCTTCATCATTCTTTATACATCGAATACTATTGCCGGGACCGCTCTTCGACTGTCTTCCTGTCGCCGGTCGATATTCCAACAGTAGTGATACCGCCAAAACTACCAACACTACCTATCAGATACCGTCATCACAAAAGTTTACCCGGCTTTTGTGTCCATCCGACAAAATCGTCCCGATAGCCGAGCTAATATCACCGACATCCCGTCCGACGTGATTGAACCGAACGACTACCCACCGGATGAGCGCCCCTACTTTCTCTTGAACGCCTCTCCCCCCTCTTCCCCCCCTTCCCCATCTTTCCCTAAAAACCTTACCCGACAATGGCGTTTAACTTCAACTGGTCTCCGTTAACAGCGGATCCAGAGTTCTACTCTCGGGCCAGGGACCTGCTTACCGCGGCCCTCAACAAGTCCCCAAAGCCACCGATCATCGTCGCCGATATCCTCGTTACCGAGCTGAATCTAGGGACTACTCCGCCGGATTTGGAGATCTTAGAAATAGGCGATTTGGCGGATGATCGGTTTCGTGGGATCTTCAAAATGGAGTACTCTGGCGATGCCTTTTTGACACTGCAGACGAAAGTGCAGGTATGTTTTATACCGGATTCATTATCCAACAATGGAAAGCTTGACGGGAAACTTAATGTTGAGATTTATAGGCCAATCCCCTCAATACATACCTATCGACAGCTCCCTCATTCACCAGCCCTCAGCCACTCGCAGCATCGTGAGTTATCCATCTACACCTTCTCACCAGAACATTTCTATATCTAATCGATTTTTTCCCTTTCGATATAGCTCTCCCCTTACGATACCGCTTCAAATTACACTATCCAACTTTCGATTATCCGGGTTCGTCATCTTGGTTTTTTCTAAAGCAAAAGGTGTAACGTTGGTTTTTCGAAATGACCCCCTCGAATCTCTCGTCGTCAGCAGCACATTCGATTCCATCCCGTTTATAAAGGACTATCTTCAGAAGGAAATCGAAAAGCAACTACGAAATCTCTTCCAAGAGGAGCTACCCGCCATAATACACAGGCTTTCGTTAAGATGGTGGGGCCAGGACTACGATTCCGCGTCGAGCAATACCTTACGATCACCGACTATACCACAAAACCCGACATTTAACAGCGGTCCATCGTTATCTGCCAAATCGTCCTTTGAGAATCTGAACGAACAGACCGAGGCAGGTGGCCCTGAAGCCTTTTCGATAAACAACGACTTGGAGTCAGATACGCTATCGTCGAAAAGTTTACTACGATTAGCGACCTTGACCGACTCCCAGAGGACGCTCAGTTTATTTACCCCTACGATAAAGGATGCGATATACAGGGCTTGGGCGACTGCAGGTGAAAGGAGTGATCCTACGAGTACGCCATCGTCTACGAATGGCACACATACAAGCACGACATATTCACTGGATTCGAATAACAGTGAACGACCCAGTTTAGTAGCTATGGCGTCTTCACTATCGATATCAAGCACCTCGACTGGCGGATTAGGTCCCAATGGTAGACCCCTTACCAGATCGAGCGCTTTGGGCAAAAAAAAGAAGACTAGAGTCGTTAACCTACGGCGAAAGAAGGAAGTTACGACTTCTGAGGGGGATACGAGCTCGGTCACTGGCTCTGAATCCATCACATCGTCCATGGAAGTCGGATACGAGGAAAAGGAACACGCCGAGGTGAGCGAGGCGGGTGCCAGCAGCACCAGCAACACCTCAAACATTCCAGAAATCCATATTCCGCCCCTGTTGAACGACAGACGGGGGGAGTACGTAGATGTCGCCCCGATGTGCTCACCTACTGGGCGAGAAGGGTTCTTGGCAAACCGGACAGTTCACCATGCAGGTTCCGATACCAAGATCATCCCTCCCCGCTCGCCACCAACTTCTCCACCTCCGCCATCACCACAACAAAAACAACAACAGCAACAGCCGCAACAACACAACATGCTCTACCCTTCGGAAACGGCGTCGTCCTCGTCATCAACAGAATATTCCAGGGAAAACTCTGCCCCGGTATCTCTTTTCTCGGGCCATTATTCGTCGCCGCCACACCATCACCAGCCACAGCAATTCTCGCCTGGGCACCACAGTTCTGCTTCTTCCGTTTCAATGGAAAGTCCGTTCTTGGATGCCAGAGCCAGGACTACTTCGTCTAGTTCTATTGCCGAAAAGGCATGGATGATGAAGATGGCGGGGGAGATGGCTCGGCGGTGGGGTGAGGAACGGGTCAGAAGAGAAAAGGCGGAGGAACTCTTGGAGGAGCAAAGACGCCGGGATGGGAGTTCGCCGCCACCGGCTTATCAACCCAAAGAATAAGAAATCTCATCTTTTATAAAAATCATCTTGGCTCCTTAGGTTCCTATTAGATGATTTTAAGAGGGTTTTTTTTCTTTCTTTTTTGTGTAAGGTTGAGCTTTGGTGTTCTTGGAGCTGTGGCGGCTCTTTCGTACATATTAGTGCGAGTCTTTCAGACTAGGAACTCGGATTATCGTTTTCGGTACGAGTCTCAACAGTACATATTTTTTTTTAACTTTCCTTTTTCTCCGGGCACTTTCAACAAAAATTCACTTCGATGCCAAGATGTTTCTTTTTTCGTTTTACACTGTGGAATTTTGAGCGAAGCATAGTTTTGAGAATTATGTTCCCTCGTTTTGCAGTGTTGTTTCAAGAATAGAAAGAACCGTCTTGTTGCATATTTGCATTATTGCGACCTACCTTATTTCTTTTTTTTTTTTGCATTTGGGGAATAACCAGCAAAGACTACAGCATGCCCAGTCTATCTAACACTCACTCTTCTCTTTGTGCGGAATTTCTTTTGTCGGTCGAGTTAACAATTTGCTTGGAGGGTTATCTGTACTGGCCTCTTCCTTTTGATTGATCTTTTTCTTTTTTGTTGAGGAAGAAGAGGAACTCGTTCATTTTGTTTGGAAGGTACAAGATTCAAGGCGTTTATTGGAGCATTTTCGGTTGATTTTTTTTACTTTTACGCAAACAAAAAAAGTACAGTAGAGAAAGAAGAAAACAGGTTCCTTCCTCCTTGGAGAAGAAAAATACGGTTGTACCAAAAGAAACACATTATTAAGTATAATTTCCTAATTCTTACTCCTTCCCTCAAATGCCCTGATCTCTAGATTGTATAACACCTTATACTGCTCATTATTTCTCTCTCTCTCTCTCCTTCTACTGTACATCCAGACGGTAAGGATAGCTCGTAGAGAAATAGAACCACAGTCACTCCAAATTTCAAAGGATACCCAATTAGCTTATACTTTATAAACGCCTCTCCACACTTTTTACATGCAGATGCGCATGGCTCTGTCATATTTTCCCACATTCAATCATAATATTGTTATGGTGTTTTTTTTTTTTTTTTGAGAATTTTCGATTTGTTACTGATGTCTGCGCATGCCTACCTTCCCTGCTCGTCTACCTGCATCTGCAGGCCCTTTTGCTTTCAGCTCCGCTATTTTTCTACCCCGCTTATGAGCCCCGGTCCCCGCTTGCGAGCTCTCTTTTACTCTTCCTTTCCCTTCATACAAGGCGGGGTGGGGTTTTGGTGAGAGGGAGGAGTGGACCAACGGAACGGGCAAGACTTTTTTTTTTTTTTTTGAGAAGCTTAAGCTAAGCGGATGAGAAGGGATTGAAATTTGCGAATAATGCTATTCTGATTCTAGATCTGTATCCCTTGCTTTTGATCGTCGTTTCATTATTTTGTTTGTTTCTTGTTTCTCTTGTTGACAGGCAAGGCGTTTTTCTTTCCTTTTTTTTTTTGGTTTTTATTTTTTTTTTTGTTCCTTTGGTTTTTTTCTGAATAAAAGGATCGGGACCATTTTAGAGAGCCGAAAAAAACATCATCCCCTTGCTTTATACGTGCACATAAATCCGGATCAGTGTTTGAGTTACTGCTATTTTAGTGACAGGAGGGGAAACCGAGGCTCTTTTTTGGATTGTATTTTTTATTTTTGGGATGGGAGGGGAATCTCTGATCTGGGCAGGTATGGTGTGTGTGGGGTTTTTTGGTGATACCATTCCTCAGATAGTGCGGCTTGATAATATTTTTCCCTCTATCTTTTTCTTTCTTTCTCTTCTCTACTGTATTATTAGATATCAAAATCTCTACTCTTGACGGGAAAGGAATACCTTTCTACCGTCTGTATTCTTTTTATATTTTTATAGTTGGTCGCTCTACCTCGTGATGCGGTCATGTTGCAAGATAGCTGAATTTTATATTGTACATATGATGGGAGTGAAGCTTCAAGGCCACTTCTTTAATACAATATATGACTGTTATAGCTATATGGTTTTTATTCAGAGATCATGATCTTCTGAGGGTATCGCAGATTTGTATATGACATGCAAGAGAAACCAAATGGCATGCAAGGCAAAGATTGTCGTATCAGGCCCACGAAGCCTATATTTCCACTGCGACAAGATACTATCTATGGCGAAAGCCTAATATAATTACTGGATTGAAGTACTCAGAGCTATAGAGGTATATAGTTACTACTATTACAAATGCACAACTGAAATACACACCGGGTCCCTTAAACGAAACAAAACAAAACAAAGGAAGTAGAAAGCGTTTCATACCGAACCGAGAAAGTATATATCAGAGACATTCAAAACATGTATGGGGAGTATGGGGTATAAGCAGGATCAATGATGATCCGTATGTGTACTTGTATTTGTACTTGTACATGCGTGTGTGTGTACTGAGGTGGATGTGATTCAGGTGTGTGGTAACAACATTGTACAGGATGATGCGCTACAAATAAAACCGACCTACCGAACCCGCAAATAAATGATCCGAAAAATGAAACCAAAAGCCAGTGCAGCGAGCTAAATCTTAAGGGTATCATGATAGCACAAAAACGGATGTTCACCGAGAGCGGAAAACAGTTTTGGGGGAAATAGCCAACTAAAACGGATATGATATGAGGTATTTTAAAAAAGCTAGGATAGATTTGCTGAAGCGAGAAGAATACATGCTGGGATAGAGTAAGAAAACTCGTGGATAAACAAGCAAATTGGTATACCGAGAAGAGAAACATCTAGGATTTGAACGCTAAAGATTGTTCGAAGTGGTTAAGTTGATGCTTGCGGTTGAGGTTGACGATTTATAGATCCTTAGGGCTTGTTGTGTTGGATTGTAAATTAAGCTTTAGGTTTTTATGCTCGATGTATCGTAGGTGTGGTTTTTCGGGGTGTTTGAGTGTCTTGCGACGTGCTATCTACGTTGCCCTGGAGTCGAGCAGGATGTTCGGGTTTAGAATGATTCGTCTTGTTCCGACTGTCGTTTAAAAAACTCATCGCGTTCCAATAGTAGCTTGTCGTAGAGATCCTTCTTTTCCAAGAGCTCAGCTGTCACGTACCATCTTGTTAGCTCTGTGTTTGATTTCGAACAAAGATTAATTGATCACGGGGTAATTTCTTTCATGCTTACCAGTTTGATCGTCATCGTCATCTTTCGGTTCCTCCTCTTGCACAATGATAATGTCTGAGGTAGTCCCGACCAAGGGCTTATGAACTTGTTCTACCTTTTCCATACCATCTGAAGTCCGGAACCTTTGATCGATGAAGACTCCAAAGGTAATTTTGATCCGATATCTTCCTATCTCAGGTATTTGGATATTCGGAAAAGTAACAAACGTTTTCCACTTCCTTACCGGTCTACCGGGCGGAGGGGTTTGTGTCACGGGTGTCCGAGTATCTTCCTCCTGTTCTTCGTGAAACCACGACATGGGTGACCCGGAAGATTGTGCATGATTCGTGAACTGTGCGGCAGGTGTGTTATCTTCATGAAGGATGTTTGCAGTGACCCAATAATATTGTTCCTTATCGTTGTCATATGGGACCTCTTGTCCCGTCTTCTTGTCAACGATGCGCAGACGGACGATAATTGGTGGAGGGCCGACATCCGAGTTTACTTCAACAGTTCGGGGAGGGGCAATGTAAAATTCGGCAGCAAAGTTGTAAACGTCCTGGGGGTTTACGATGGGCATTTTTATCCAAAGAATGCCGTCAGAGTCGCGGACTTCGGTTTCTTCGTCGTCTCCTTCGTCTTGCAGGCAAAGCAGGGCTTTGATGTTAGGATAATTCAAGATCATGTGAGGTTATGAATTGGGGTCAGGGGGAATGACATCAGATAGTCATCATATGTCTTACCGTCAAAATCAATAGCTGGTAAGAGGGAGGGTTCTTCGTCTCGTCTTGCCGAAGTGGATTTCCGTCTACGTCGTTTAGTTGTATCAACTGCTTCGGGAGCTACTGTTTTTCGTTTTGTGACTTTTGCGTCTTTCGGTTTTGAAGGTAAAGTCTTAGCTCTTGCTCGCTGGATCTTCTTTGCTACGGTTTGGCTGGTTGCGGGTTCTCCTGGAGAGTCTTCTTGAGATGCTGATTGTTGTAGTCTTGCTGACCGTCGTAACGGCTTCTGGACGCTGTTTCGGTCCATCTTTATAGACTCCGGCGCTGGCTTGCGAGTCAGGGACAGGGTGGTGTCTATTGGATCTAACCGTCGCTTTTTATGCGAATGCTCGTGAAATCCGGTCTGAGACACTGACTGAGACACTTCCCGCTCGAAGTTTACTCTCTTGCGGGGTGGCATATTTTTACGCTCTGCTCTGACAGATATGGTGAAGATTAGCAAAGGTCCAGCTGGTCATGGTACCTTGGTTTTGACCCAAGTTAACGGTGCGGTGCGGATTTTCAGAAGACTTGCACATTCCGCGCAAAGTAGGGTGGATACATACCAACAAGACAAAGTCTGGGTTATGGTCAGTCGGGACTGGTCGAGGGCGGTATCCCCGAGGTGGCGGTTCGTGGGTAAATTATAATCGAAGGGAAGAGGGTGCTTGGAATTCCCGAGGCTTCGTCTCCTGAACGATGGTGGGGGCAGGAAGAGGGCCTGGGCGGAAGTTGCGTTGCGAGGCGTTGGATTATGGCGGGACACCAGAAGCCTCAGCAGCCTCAACAACAGCACCAGAAAGCACCAGCACCAACACCAGCACAGGGGATGGCCAGATAAAGTAAAATAAGATAAAATAAAATAAAACCAGGCAAATACCGGCGAGCGAGTCGTGATGACGAAGATGTGTCTGTAATGATTCTGATAGTCTCGGTCAGCAACGTATCGCTTAGTAATATAAGGCATCCATTTTAACGCAGCCGCAGTGACATAAAAGCAGGAACATAATTAATTAAAACCGGTCCGGTTGCCTTGCTTGCAGCATTTCATGCTGGAAAATATGGTGAAGGGAAAGTTTCGACACAGGCGAAAGAAATGAAGGGAAGAATATACGGAGAATGGGAAGCATCTTGAAAAAGGAAGAACGGAAGGGACAAAAATAAAATAAATAAAAATAAGAAATATTTGGTCCTGCTCTTTTCCTGTTTTTCTTCTTCCTCTTCCTCTTCCTCTTTCGAATCCTTCCCTTTCTTTCTCTTCCTCTTCCTCTTTCGAATCCTTCCCTTTCTTTCTCACTTTCTCTTCCTCCCTCTATCAGACAAGTGTAGTCTCACAAGAAGACCGCTACGGGCGATGCCTTTTTTGCGGCCTCGACCGGTGTTGGATCTGAAGGAGTTCGGTTGGAAAGCAGGTTAGGTTGCTGGTCGTTCCATGCAATTTTGCTTGCATTCCAAGATTCAATCTCACACACTCTCTCGTAATCACTCTCTGCCTCTCACTTACTCTCAATATTTCATCAATTTCTTCCTCTTCGTCGTTTTCACTCACACTCTCTTAGTCTCCCTCTCTCTCACTCTCACTCTCACTATCCTCCAAAGGTAACCGAAGTGAAAACAAATTCAAGAATCGAACACTGCAGCATTGGAGGAGCGCCAATTCAGCATGATATATACTTTGTGCCGGGTGTGCCTCATGTTGCGCCGCTGATGCAGCATGTGGGTCCGCACTTCTCCTCAGTGGCTCTCTCTTCCCCACGAGGTTCGGGCTTTAAAGGACCCTTGGACATGTCGCTTTGATGGCTAAATATTCTGCGATGTGCTGTGTGCACCACTGCAACATTTGTTCTTTCTAGGACGCATTTCCTCTTTGAAAGCGAGACCCCTGTCCACGTTTTCCCGTTTGGGCTGCATGCTTGGTCTTGGTGCCCTGTTTTGGGTTTAAGAAACACTGGCACAGTATTTCTGAAAGGGCCGAACGAGATCCAGATCTTTCTCGTCAATCTCCAAGCGCCGGTGCTATTGGTTGTGCCCTTCGCGATGTGGGTCCCTGGCGAAATCTTGCCTTGTCCAACATGCACGAAAGCAAATTGTTTAGCCCGGCTTTCGCTTCTCATTGTGGATACCAACCGAGGAGCCCGCACCTCAAAGAAAGAAAGGAAGAAAGAAAGAAAGACAAAAAAGAGATGATGAATGAACCCCGACCCTCAATCTCGCACCATCTTCGTCATGTGCGCCCGGAGCTTGCGGGTAATTAAGATTAGGACCCTTGGGTTCCCACTGGTCGTGGGTGATTGCCCGCTTTCACCCACCGCCTTTTCGCTGGCTTTTCCTGCGCGATTTCGCACAATAAAGAGATTCACTATAGGCAGCAGCACCCCCAAAAAGACCCCGTACGAAGAAGAGACTGGCTGGGGTGATAGGTGCAATAGCATGGATACCACAGACCATTTAAAATAAAACAAAATAGAATAGAATAAAAAATTGAAAGGCAACGTGCAAAGTGGGGAGACATGAATCGGATCTCAGATCGAACAAAAGAATGCGCTTTTGACCGGGTTGGAGGGAAAGACTTTCCGAATTTGCGGTAAATTGGTAGGGTAAACGAGAACATGAGGATGACGTCTGTGGCAGAATTTCCACGGACGCTAGCAGTGAGCCGCCCAGCAGCTGAAGAACTCGTTGGATTATTGCCTACCTTTAAGCCTTGTGAAATAGAAATAGCACCCGTGGTGTGAATTTGTGATATTCAGGGTCCAGCGCCTCACCAAAATTTTTTGAGGAAAAGGCGAACAGACAGAAACGGTTTCTGGGCTTTCTTTACCGACGTACTAATCTCCCTTGTGATTCGCAGAGTATATTTTTGCGACGGAATTTGTAGACCTACTTTGTTTTCCAGCGTCGGACCCCTGGATATTATTCGAGATCGCAGATTGCGAGTTATCGCCAGCTTTGGAAGATGGGATGACAAATCTTGGTCATGAGAGAAGTTAGGAAACAATTGTGATCCGTGGCCGGCTAGCGGGGTTTTTCAGGCTCTTGACAGCAGCGAGATAGAAGAATTTTGGCCGGATCTATTCGTCAAGCTGGTTCCGATAGGTCAGTCGTGCAGGAGAGTGGGAACAGGAAGCTATTTTGACACAGTAGTAATTGCAAGTGTATCGATTGGTCGGTTATAAAAAAACTTTGCACTATCCTGCCGCTTATGTTATTTACCAGTGAACAGAAATGTGAGGTGCATTCGCGCTCGGATACGCAAATCAGAAGTGTCGAATGTTAATCTGGAAACATCAGCTAATTTCCGAATAGAAAGAGATTGTTCAGGGTCCAGCAGAGCCTTAAAGTATATAGTAAGACCGCGGATAGTAATGGCGTAATAAGTATATTAGATGAATAAACGTTCGATCGCACTTTCGGCTTTGCATCAGTGCTATAAGCGACTCCCGTGACCGTGTATGCCGTGTCCTTCTCTAGCGGCCGGGTTTACGACAATGTCGGAAGGAGAGCTAGCACCAATTGAGGGATACAACCTTGAATAAACCGGTGGTCAGGAAGCCATATGGGACGGGAGGATCGGATATTAACGGATTAGGGTAGGAGACTATAGTACTTTTGGATCTTGTTTTGAATCTTGAATGGAAAACTGGCCGTGTAGACATCCAGCTAGGCAGGCTGTTGGGTAGGGAAATTTAACCTGGTATATATACAAGACCAGCCAATATTACCACCACTACGATGTATAAACCCAACATGATCAATCAAATCTACAACTCTAGGCAATTGCGCAGATTCAATACCGACCTATTGGATCGCTTAGTATACAGCCGCATGGAGGTGGAGCTATAAGATAGTTCTTATTAGCAGATTTGCAAAATTTGTATCGCCGGGTAATGCAATTTCAAGGCTTGTTTTTTTTTTGGTCTCTTTCTTGTTTTATTATTCAAAGGGCCTGGCTGGTCAGGTATGTATGTACCGACATGTACAAACCCCTGTCTATGAGCGATACCCCTAGCAGCTTTGATCTTATCGTGCACAGAGTGTGGGATGACAGAACAGTGCTCCCGGTGTCTAGACCCTCGACGGTTCGGGCCAGAACTAGCATCCTGTCACGAGGGACACACCCTTCTCATTTGATCTTTGCAGCCGTTGATATCATAGCCGAATTTGAAAAGAAAACTTTAGTGCCGCCTGTGGCACGTTCGACCGGTGCGATGCATTGCATCCCCTTTTGTTATGATCAGCCGGTTGTTTGTATTTAACGGGAGAAGAACTGGAACAGTTCCACGCCGCTTCAGCTGTTCTTATCGCTGATTTCATGAAAAATATATTGGTAGGTAGCAATTTTATTAGGAGCCAGTATTCTCGACAAACCGGGCTTGCGTAATTGTAAACGGTTTGGCAGTTGCAAAGTTTCAGCCTTCGCATTAATATTGTTGCGCCGCTGTATGCAGGCTGAATAGACGATGTTTACAGGCACAGGCAATCCTTCCCAAGAGCAAGCATCCGTCCATCCATACACCCATCAACTATCAACCATCAACTACCCCTCCTTCGTTCCTACGACCATCTATAAGTGACGAGCCAAAGAAATAGAAATATCGTTGAACCAGATTCAGGAATTTCCTTGAATTTAGACTGAATCACCTGTGTCTCAAGATCTTCTTTCGGACTTTAGAGTGAATAACTGATGTCCACTCAATTGAAAGACTTCGAGCTCGATTCCAAGTACATGTACACGGACGGGGCCGCCGCCCTTACCTCAGGGGGCAGCAATCTCAAACAAATAGACGGCCGGATGACCTAACTTCAACCCGAGCTCCTAACAGGTACGTTCGAGCAGGAGGAGGAGGAGATGGCCGACGGATGTTTATTGCGGTAAGTTCCCTGGACGGGTTTGCTTGCTTGCTGTCGACGGAAGCTCAGCGCGAGGGCCTGCGGTGCGGGCCTGCGGGCGTGGTGGACACCAAAATTGCGAGCAAATAGGGCAACATGTCCGTCAGCCGCCATGCCAGCTTCAGATTTTACATCCACCCGGGAATACCTCATGGCAGCATTGGGCCATCAATTGGAGCCATCGATATCCACTTTGTCACTTTGTCACTTTGTGCCTAGTTTGCGCATGCGGTCAATCCGTGGCTAGAATGACTCGCCAAAGCTCCAAAATAGCTTCGAGCAAGCAGAGGTCTCGCGAACTCCACATGAAGGCAGTTGGGTGGCTTCTTTCAACATGCTAATCCCGTTCCATGCCCGGTCACCAATATCCCCAACATTTCAATGTGTGCTCGCAAGAAAAGGCGCAGTTCGTTCCCTTTTGTGGCCTGGTCGCATTCTCTGCTAGGCCATACGAGATCTCTCGATCGCACGATACGATCTCCTGCTTCTTCTTCCAATCTCCTCGCGTGTGATCTTCAGAGTTATTTGGCACCGCCGGGTCCTGGCAACCAATTGCTCGGACGCTTCTGAACCCGGTTCATGGGAGGGCGCAAGCAAACTTAGCCAGATCACGGTTGAGTTCTTCCAGCAAGTTGGTTTGACTCGATCTGGTTCGGGTTCCAACTCCTGTCCCAGATGCCCGATCGATCCCAACTAGATCTATATCTGATTGTTTTGCAATCACCATGGGTGCTTTTGCAGAGAGCACCTGATCTTCTCCGCAGAATATTGGAGTGTACCAAGGTACCTGCCTAATGAAACTGCATGTATCAAGCATATCCAATTCTGTTCTTACAAAACGCAATATAATAGCAAATACGACACTATGGTGCTTCGGTTTGGCAGCGGCAAGCCACATTTTTGGTACCTGCTCCGAAGGCCCGGTCTAGACTCTTCTTCGAAAAGGCACTCCTAATTTTTTTTTAACGCCCCTGAACCGCTAACCAACCAACTATCGCAAGTCTAAAAGCTTAGCGGATAATTATGTTTGTTAATAACATAAATCTTATTTTTGATTATCGAATATGTATCTTGAAGACACGGAATTCCCACGAAACCGCGAAGCCCCAAAACCCCACTCTTTGAATGTTCTCTTTTCCAGCGAAACAAGAAGAAAGAAAACCTCATCCGAAATGCGGAATACTACTGCGAACTCTCCTTTCAGCCCTCGCGCTCGTTCGACAACACGGGCGCTCAGTGAACATTGCTTTATCCTTCCCCCCCCCGAAAAGGCTACCCAGCAAAAGAGCCACCCTGCCACTCAAATAAACTGAATGCTGAAAACTACAGAGCATCTATATCAGGCCACTTTTCTCCTCACCGTCATAAAATGTGGGATTTCGTATTCCACGTGGTTGACAGCCTTTCGGAAAATTCTCTCTCTTCAGCCATCAGTATCCCTCAAAACAAAATTTTTTTTTTTGAGAATGCCACAAATGCCACAAGCAACCCGAAGTGGAAATGGGGAGCTGTACGGCCGTGAAAACGCGCCCGGTTCAGTCCAAAGTCCAGAAGTGAAAGCCATTCATCAAAGCCTGTACCTATAAAATGGTGTTCTATACGGCTAGGGAGAGCGCAACATGCAGACAGTCCCCGAGGAAATACCCGGCATTCCCAAACCCATGGCCATGGTTCAAGCATTAAAACGCCATTTTCTCGCTTTTCGGGCAGTCCGATTCGACGAATGTATTAAATATCTAGGTAGATACTTTTCTTTCTTTCGTTCTTTTGCGGTGGATGTATTCTTCTTCTTCTCTTTGCTACATCATGTTGTGTGTGTCACATTTAGCCAGTTTCGTGGATGCAGATGAGGCTGCATTTATTAGCGAATTCTCGTCGGAAAACGCAGGCAACGGTAGGTTCCGTCACACAGTTGGATATTCATATTCTTTCCAACGCTTTCACACTACCCCGATATTCTCATTGATGTGACGGCAGCGACTGGCGAACCCGGATGAATGAACTGACACCTGCATGCAATTTTTCTTCAGAAGAGAAGAAAAAATAAAATAAAATAAAATATAATAATAACAAAATCAACTTGTGTTTTCAGCCTCAAGGTCTCACACCGCCATGCAGTTGTCTCACTTTCACGAAACTGGGGTAGACCCTGGATATACGTGGTTCTGGAAATATAGTAACTATCACCACCGTGTTTCCTTGATTTTAAAAAATACGCCTTTGAAGCCAATACTATAACATCTCGTAAGCAATATACGTTCAGCCACTCACTAGTAATATGTGATTTTGTCCAGTAAAAAAGAATTGCATTCGTTGTTGCATGTATCTTACAGCCGTTCTTTTTCATATCCCCCGTATCGCACCGCGTCAGTGAATCAATTTGCTTACCACACAAAAACTTCACTCGGGGTAATATCTCCCCGCTTCATAATAAACCTAACCCTAGTTCATTTCAATCCTGCTTTCCTATCTAACAAGCAAGTGAAAGTAAAACAATAGAAAAAGGAAAGAAAGAAACAGCAACCTGGCATAACTGTCTAGGAGATACCGACCCCTCAAAAGGAAACATGCGCTGGGCTAGTGGTTGGGGTTTTTATTACAAATTGTGATAGTAGTCATATACGGGCCATAGAATCCAAAATTGTTAGCTATACCAAAAAAATTCTAAGGGCGCTGCTAGAGCTATATTTAAGCCAAAGAAAAAAAATAAAAAATTTAGGAGCTCAATAATAAGAAACGCGCGAGTACAGACAGATTAATCCGCAACTGTTTGAACTGAACTGTCAATTCGTTCTAATACGTATGCAGGCCTGTCATCGAAATCCTCGTCATTGGGATCTGGTTCCTCTCGTGGGCGTTCGTGCTCATCAACATCTAGATTTTCAACATTCGGGGCCCCTTGATCATTTAATAGAGGTTCTGCTTCCGTAACAGGAGTTACCGAGACTGGAGTTGCTTCTGACGAGTTTGGTGGCCTTCGATCGCCGTGGTTGTGAAGTTGTTCTCCAACGAGATATATTTCATCCCTGAGACTCTGCTTCCATGAATCAAATAGCTTGTAGAGGAAGAAAAGTCCTACGGAAGCAACCGATACTAACAAAACTGCAGGGTATGAATACCGATATATCTGGTGTGACAACTCAGGCGAAGCCCCTTTGACTAGCACGATATTCACGGGTTAGAGATTTTCCTAGATTATTATAGACGATTATAACTTACTGATGAATGTGTTTATTGCGAAGCCAATCGTCAAGGGTGCAAATAGAGCCGCTAGCATCACACCGCCAGCGGGTAAAATGAACTTCTTTGTGGCCACACCAACGTTTGGATTCAAGTATCCGTTGGCTACAATTGCCCGTAGAGAACGGGATAGTGCGGAGTCTCTGTCAAGGAGAATCATTCTTCCTAGCATCTTAACATATAAAACACCTAGCGTCCAATCTTGGATGAAATGTATGACGTGGTTGTTGTCAGTCGAGAAGTATGTATGCAAGGGTAATATAATGTATGCTTCCATGACAAAGGCGAATAGAGTCGGTAGAATGACGACAAAAGCCGCGAGGACGTAAAATATCTTGAATGCCCGAACAGTGCAAATCCATGCAGTTGTCTTGAAGGCTTGAAGGGTTGCAACGGCACTTGTCATCTTCTTTGCTGCATCTTTAGCTGCATTGAAACTCGAGGCTACGAGGATGACAGCTCCAAGAGCGTATAGCCCAAGCGAAAAAGCATAAAGGTCGTTCATCCTCAATGATCCTGGTAACATCATTCCGAGAACGAAACGACCAAACACAAGCGGACCAATTGTTACAGCAGCGCCAGTGCATGCTGTAAAGAACCAAATCATACATATAACGAGGCTGATTCTAGTCCTGAAGTTTGGTGGCAGATAAACCAGTGTGACATTCTCGCTGTTTGGACCAAAGTCCCCATCGACAGGGTCTTCTTTCCCATCAATTCTTTCGTTATTCTCATTCACGGCAATGAAAAGATTCTCTCTAGTGGGCCTGACACTATCTTTGGCCGGAGCTCGCACGAACCTGCCGGTTCTCTGGAAAATGGCGCCTGATTCTGTGTCATTCGTGTTATTCGTAATTTCCTTAGGGCTTGCCCCTTCTGCATCTGGAAGAGCCGGAATAGTACCTTTGCGTCGCAAAAGCCAGGCTGTCCAGGTTTGCCGAACGTGGATACCTTCTTCCTCTGCCCGGCGTTCACCAAACATGAAAGATGAGAGACGAAGTGCTTTTGCGCATTGCCTGAACCACCAACCGTAAATTTTTTCGAGGATATTTGCAGGCCGGAAATATTTAATGGCGATGGGCATGAAAATGTTGTAGAACAGAAGATCGACTGGGAATTCAAGAACCGGCTCATTCGAGGACCAATGAACAGGTAGTAATCCGGAAAACGAGTAATGCAGCGCCCAAACAACGCCCCCCAGGAACACTATAACCAAAACTCCATATATTATTGCACTAAAGCCAATCTTCTTGAGCTGTGTTGTGACAGGCCGTTCGAGAACTTCTTTGACTGGATGGAAAGTTGGATCATCCGGATCACGGATGAAGTCTAGATAGGAATTAGTAAGAAGCGATAGGGGGTTGATAAAACTGAACGTACATAGAACTCCGTCTCTCATGATATTCCGACACATCGAAACGAAGAGGGCAAAATGAAACATGTAGCATGTTCCGATGAACCAGTGAACAAACAGAGACGTGAACATGAACTCCTTTAAAAATATCCAGCGATTCCAAATTGTAGCATTTTCAAATAGAGGGAGTAGGGCCATATCTGATGATATGAAATTAGCATGGTTCTCTTAGAGTTAAACTGACGCGGAATTACTTACCCAGGAGAAACCCACAGTAGAGCGGAAATACAAACATTTCGATACCTATAATGAGAACAACCTTCATTACACTCCCAGCTTGGCCAAGTCCTTCGACGACTTTGCGATCAATCCCTCGGGGGTGAATGCCTTTCTTTGCTAGGTTCTTTTTATGCTGGAGATAGAAGGCTCCGACTATGCTTATAAAAACATAGCCAGCGATGACAGTTATTATCCTATCCAACGGGGTCCACGTTGCAACATCAGGAATGTTCCCAGGAAACTCCTGGATGAAAGTTCCATTCGTAGTCATTGTTTCGTTGAGGCTAGGGACGTGTGCTAAAGTTGTGTTTACGAAACCTTCTGCCTCAGGTGTCTGCCATTGACGAATCTTAAGCAAAACATCAGTCCCGTTAAACCCGAAAACGTCAGCAGTTTTGGCTATTTTCCCGAATGCTTGGTCCCAGGACTGCGTTGTATGCCATTTAAGGAAAGTAGGGAGGGTCTGGTGATGTTGTATACTCCTCATCGACGCCATGTAGTTGATCAAAGAGGTAACACTCTTAGTGATACGACCATGTGCTTCCGCTGCTAGCTTCTGAGTGAG
The DNA here is from genome assembly GCA_036971435.1 of Dactylellina sp. 'tibetensis'. Lineage (NCBI taxonomy): Eukaryota > Fungi > Ascomycota > Orbiliomycetes > Orbiliales > Orbiliaceae > Dactylellina > Dactylellina sp. 'tibetensis'. Next base: position 1,872,824 of record JAKDFA010000001.1, read on the forward strand.
ATCGGCAGTTGCTCTACTATGAACAGCCTTTTTGATATACGGGAAAACCCAGCCGGCGGGAACGAGAAGCCATCTGCCAGACACATCAGATAAGTATATTAGGAATGATCCAAACATTATTGCGAGGTCGATGAATAGTTCGATCGTGAATATGACGGCTTTGTATGGGAGAGTAATAAAAAATCCTAGCGGGTTACTAAGAATCATTAAAACCATGCGCCCCCACATATAAGGCACCCAGACCCCAATTCCAATAGTTGCAGAGATAAGTACGGCGCTAAAGATCCCGTTTTGGACCAAAGCCATCAATGGGCCTCGCATTCCAATCAACTCCATGACGCCATCAAAATCATCTACATCCACTTCAATGTCATCGTCTGCAACTCCATTTGGGAGGGCTTCATTGACTGCGGGTGCAATTTGAGGCTGTGGGAGTGCATTAACCACTACCTGAACAGGCGGCGGCGGAGCGAGCGCTTGTAAATCTTCTTGGTTTTGTGGCCCTGCCGGTTGCGCGGGTTCTTGATTTATAGGATTATCTGTTTGTTGGACGGTCTGGTTATTTCTGACCAATTCCGACATTTCTTCGACGGAAATCGGATCAGTGTTTCTGATTCTATCCCCTAACCGTCCATCTATATCCCCGTACCTCTCAGCAGCTCTCGCCAAGATCTCACGTTGGACCTGATCATGAAAATCGATGTCATCCTCGCTGCTGGCATCGTCAAAACTAGTAACTTGTGGCACCTCGTCGCCGCTGTCATCCTTGACATTTTGCTCTTTCATTTCCGCCAACTCTTCCCAACTCATATCACTTGCTCTTTTCCGGCTACCGTCACTTCCGCTCGAGCTTTCCCTTGTGCCGACAACAGCAGATTTTCCCTTAGTAGAGGTGCCTTGCTGGTTTTGCTGTACATATTCTGTATATTTGTTCCAGTGGTAATCTGAACCAGAGCTCGAAAGATCAAAGCTGTATGATTTAGATACTGGTGCTTGGCTAGATTCTGCGACTGTGGGTAGCGGCTCAGCAAAGTCGATAAGCTCCGAACTATCTGACTGGGAGGTCGGCTGCTGGGTAGCTTGTATAGAATGTTCATCAGTATTCTCGACAGGATGCCACTTTGGTTCTTCCTCTTCTTCCACATCGCTTGTGGCCATATTCTCTTTGTGAGGCAACTGATTGTCTAATTTTCTGCGTTCCTCAACAGCTCTTCGGAGCTCAGCTGCCATTGCACTGAGTTCGCGACTGATTTGAGGTCGTCTTAAAGCGTCGCTTGGAGTTTCTACTGTTGCAGATCTCGAGGAAGAACCGAATTGAAAGGGTGTAGCAGAAGAAGACGACTGGAAAGAAAAGGGTGACTCCTCGGGCTGCGTCTGAGGCGCAACTGTTGTAGCTGCATCTAATTGCGCGCTTTTTCTTTTTCGCATTGGGCGGATTGGTCTTCTATCGAGGATAGGGGCGGAAGATGTAGAAGCTTCGTTGTCGGAATAGGCTAACTCGGTTAATCCGTGTAAATCAAAACCCATATCTGATGCTTGTTGTGATTCTTCCTCTTCGTATGTAGGATCCTGATGCAGGAGGGAAATATCCCTTGAAAAGTTTATTGGGTCTATCCTAGCAGGCTCTTCGAAATGAAAGGGCATCTCTCCATCGCTCTCTTCGTTCCTTTCATCTCTAAACGAGAGCTCAGAGTTATTGCCCCCAAACACACTCTCCTCACTGGTGTTGTCTTCTCCTTCAGCCTCGTCGCCGCTTGCAAACGCTGGATGGGGATGTTGTCCATCTGCGTTTGCAGCATCGGCCTGAACATTGGCCTCACGACGTGCTCTGTGACGTTCAATTTCTGCCAATAATTCATCGAATCGTGGATCTTGCTGCTGAACAGGCTGGCCGTTGCCGTCGAGTGGCTGAGGCGGCTGTTGTTGCACTACCCACTCTCTAATCAGAAATATTAAGATGAAAGCAAGGACAACAAGTATAGTGATGATCTGGCCTTCAAAAGTATCGACGAGGATCTGGTTGATTTGCGCGGATGCTGTTAAGTTCGCGAGTCCGGCACCAATCCTAAAGGTTGTGGGTGGGAGTAGATAGTCTGAAATACGCTCTTGTGTCGAGTTGGAGGAAGAAAGCTCCTGAACAACGACACTAGATGCAATATCTGGCCCCAATAATCCAATAAAACTCGGGGTTCCCGCTATCGATATGTTGGATATTGAGCTATTTGCGAGGCCCTGTTTGCTGTATTCACCCTCGAATAGAGGCCCACCATCTGCCACATAGAAATAGAATCTCCAAATCGTTCGCACAGTCCATGGAAGCCAAAACAACCAGACGAATAGTACGGAGCTGAGACGTAGTATCTGAATGACGAGTCGGGTGAGATGTTTGAATGCAAGTTTCAAGAAAACGAGGAACGGTAGCGTTTGCGGCATATGTGGGTCGTAGACTATCGAAAGTTTCAAGTTAGTCGTTTAGTGAAATGCTACAGGGTGTAGGAAGAGGGAGGCACCTTTCGTAAACCGGAATGATGTTTTGCAGAGCTCACAGTGCTTCTTCTGCGAGTGCTGCAACCACTCCATTAAACTACGACGGGATAAATTAGTAAAAAATGGCTAGATTTTAGGGTTTAGAATATAGGGTCGAACCATTCTTGATGCACGTATTTTATGCTGCCACTACATTTGCAGGGGTGATAGAGGGGTTCTTCAGGAGTGCCTTCGGAACGACATATTCGGCATGTCTCGTCTCCCATCGAAGCCATGGTGCTGTAGTAACCGCCTGGCACGAAATGGATCTAGGGGAGCAGCCAGTGTACGGGGATTCCGCTAGTGGGTGATGGCTGATGTATCGGATCGTAGTGGCGATGGCTGGTCTCATCGGCTGCGAGCGAACATGAAAAGGGAGGCCGTGGCTTTGGAATTCCGCAATTACTGTTGAAGCTATGAAAGCTCATTAAAGAGCTCCCTAGCTCCCTACTGGCCCGGCACGATTGTCCAGTAAGAAATTTGTGCAATATCTGGGAGATCGAGGAATATCGCGTGCTGGGATTAATGATGAAGTGGGTGGATGTTGAGAATGATAGTAACCGAGCAGATGTTAGTTTGGCCCTGATATCTGTCTAAGCCGAGATTACCCAATCAGACGTCATGCCTGTTTGTCCTTTGGCATGACAACACAATACGTTCTAATTCCTTGATGCTATATAGGTAAGGACATAGGAGTCTCGGAAGCAGAGGTCTTCGAGACTAATGGGAATCAATCTGTTACGAATCCTGTAAGCCTTTTAGCAGATGGAATAAAGTGTTTGGCCGCATACGAAACAGCCTGTGGTTGGCTGAGAACGAGAGGGGTTTAGTGAAGGTGTACATAACTTGTACTTGCGGTTTCCCAGACTTTATACTTGCTACTACACGCACTGTTTGCTGCGAAATTGTGTCAAAACTTATAATATATATTGCACGTGGCGAACTAAGCAGACGACTAAGGCCTGGCTAAGCTAGTTTCGAAGAACAACCTCACTAAAAGGTACAGGATACTGGTCTCGAAATCCGAACACTCCCTTTTTCGCAGTATACTCTTTCTCACGGTATATTCTCGGTCAATCCTCCATATTCATAACATAACTACCAACACATATAAGCACTAAAAACCAGGAATTTAAAGAAGGTGCCACTGAAAGCAGTGCCTTTAGTCATCTCACCAGAGAGAGTTTCTTTTATTGAATCTCTCTCGGAACAAGATTCCCGAATTGCAGTCCAATTCGCAATGCAATTTAAGTTAGGATGTTGAATATATTTATGAAAGGCGAGCTATTTTAGAATCCTGTCATTGACTCATTTCCAGAACCAACTTTCAAATCATGTTCTTAAGGTTATTTTATACGTACCTATATGTATAACTCGGGGACAAGCATATTGATTTAGGAATCTTGGAAGGCACGCACGCCAGCCGGCCTCTTCCTCTTATATAGAAAGTATTTTCGGTTCGCTGAGAGGTAGGATCCTTTATAGTGATCATGAATCTCACAACATCTTTGACCTAGAAAGACGTTATGCAATTATTGATTTTGAAATTCCATGTTTGTTGTATGCATATGTAGTGAGAGAATTATTGGTGTTATGAAAAGATGGCGCTATTTGTATATACTTGGAATCACCCGGTTCGCAATCGAACCTCTTCTTTGACGGGATTGGATGCTCTCAAATATATGTAAAATGACCAATCATATACTTGAGATATACACTATTTTGAACTAAGACTCCACTCCACAAACTGGAACAGTGAATCCATTCTTTTTTTCCCATGCCTTCCTTTTTTCTCTAGAGAGGAGTTTTTTTTTTTTTTTTTTCTACAGCCGACATAGAATTAGGATCGAGTAATTATCATCCTCATCCTTAAGCACATGCACCTCAACAAACCTCGCGAACACCTATGGGATACCAAGTATCCAATTTTGAATATTTCCACATTTTAAATTTTCACAGTCCAACTGTCTGCCGCGATGCCGGTTCAGTTTTCTTCTCAGACCGCCACAAATGGCAATGGTTAGCTTCCTTCCGTTACATAAGATAATGTAACTTTTCCTCAGGTATCATTTATTTTATGACTTTTTTTATAGCCAGAGCCCCAAATTTTATCTAGAGAGAGCAAGCGCAGGTGTCTTATTGACTCTTAGTCTGATTTGTTAAGGTTACAAAACCCTGATACAGGCTGCATCATTGAACTAATGATCTGTAGCATATGCGCATTCTAGACACCACAATCTCTTATCCTTTAGCAAAGTTACTTTTGAACAATAGCTATTATCATAGCTAACAATTTAATTTTTTTTTGTTTTTAACGGAAGCCTCTCGAACTTCTTAATCTTAAATCTTATATTGAATTTTGCCTTAGACGGTATCTGCTAGTGGCACCACATATGTATCTGATTTAAGATACCAATGATTTGGTGCTTTGCATCAATCTAGTATGGAATTTCGTAGATGGTATAAAGTTGGGCTGATGAGTAATATATTCAGGTCTGTTTCCCAGTTATTTAGTGAAAGGATTATTTATCTCACGGCGCGTAGGGCGGAGGGTTAGGTGTCCCGAATTTATGGCAGACTTCCTACGTAGAGAAAAATCTTAGATAAAACACCTCTTGGGAGCTGCTATTCTAAAAGGATACAAGCCTTGGGGGACTCCGGCTTTGATATTTATTTAATCCGATGCCTAATATATCCTGGTATATCCCGGATATCCACTCTTGCCTTCAAGGAAGAAGAATGTACCAAGAATGAAAACAAAAACGTCCCGATATCTTGTTATTACCAATATCAAATTTACGTACCTTGCATATTTCGAGAAGCCCATGGTTGTTGACACGTTTTAACAATTTGTGAAATTCCCACCCAGTCTCAGATATATTATTGATTGGTTCGTGTCCTGTCACAACATTTAAAGCAACGCCACAACGCTCTAAAATGTCGTACGCCAAGATGTGGCAATTGCAGGCCTTTTCAGCAGGAAATTCGCAAGTGCACATGCAAGAATTTTCATCCCCTCGTTCCCCATCTACAGATTTCGGCAAGAACTGGTGAGATAGGTGACGGGAACTCGGCCCTGCTGCATTGGCAAGTATTGGTACCTACGCTTTGTGCAGATGGGCCGGTCAACTGAGACTCGTAACTCACGATACCCTCCCAGCCGTCATCTTTCCGTTTGCAGCATCGTAAACCCTCATCGATGTAGGTGATGAGGTGTTGGTTAATTGACAAAAACACAACCGAATTACTGCTTTGGAGGAGTGAACGGGAAAAGGAAATCGAAACAACGGGTCAGAATATTTATTCGCTCTAAATTTTGCAGCGATTCATATTAGGGCCTGGAGTTGTAGAGCGACGGAGAAGGGTCTGAGACAGAACCAGTCGGAAGGCAGTTACATCATTTTAGCCCAAACGCTAGTCTCCTAGGCCGAACGCCTAGCTGCTTAAACCATCGCTGTGCAGATGCCAGCAGCGAGAGAGCGTAAAAACACATGTTTTTATTCGTTCATAGTCGGTTGGACTGCCGGGGTAGATAAGTACCTCTACATGTCCACGATACACACAATCGACTGCCAGCAACATGCTGCACATGTGCATGCCGCTGGAATGAAAACCCTTATCGATGAAGAGGCGATTTTGTAGTGAGAACAGAAACCTTCTTGATTAGACTGCGGATGGTCCTGGCCGTGGTGTCTGAGCAGGATGGTAGCGGACCCAGGATCCTTTCACACAATCCGGGTATATAACGATAACATATTAGTTTCTTGACTGCGTTTCTTCTTTCTTTTGTTTTTCACGCATGCGAGGAGGAGGAGAAATCACGCTTACTCTGTCATCTTCAGTCCATTTTATCTCGCCCGTGGATGGCTCGGTTTGGCAAGAGCTGACTTTTTTCTCGTTTTCGAACCTTTATTTATTTACATTGTTTTGGTGACGTTCTGGCCAGTCACGAGCAATAACACCATCGTTCGGGAACACAACAGGAACACAAACTCCCAACTGGAACTCCAGACGACGAGCAAGGGTTCATTACCCCACGCCAGTATGGTCGTGAAGAAGACACGCTCTAAGCCGTACGATATGCTCTTCTTAATCTCTAGCACGCTAGAAACTGGCTTTTGACTATCACGTTCTAACTTTTCCGATTCCTCTAGGCCGAAGGGCGCCGTGGCATTAGTGCCAGACTCGAAAACAAGACCAGCAACGCCGCAGAAAGCGAAGAAACCAAAGACCAAGGTTAAAAATCCAAAGCCTGTACCGCAACGGACAACATGGAAAGCGTGGACTTTTGGTTGGCTCGTTAGGTCTGTTATCCGTTATCTCAGAAACCCCTCCCTCTAATACCAATGCGTTACCCCGCTAACCTGCCCGCTACCATTAGATCATGTGTTATTTACTCACTATACCAATACATATGGACTTGCCCGAAGGATGGCTCAGATCCCCGGAGGATCTGCGATATCGGTGATAGAACTTTAGATTTCATAGAGCCACACGTGTACGATGCGTACGATACGTACATCGAACCATATTACACGGAATACCTCTCCCAATATGTCGACCAAGCCACCCCTTACGTCACGCTCGCCAACACACTTTACGTACAACCTGCTCGGATCTATGCGGTTCACCAATTCGATAAGCATGGAAAACCGCTGCTCTTGCAGGCGAAGAAGGACATTCTTGCGCTATATACCACATTAGCGGAACCGCACGTGAAGACTTTGGATGCCAAGAGTCAGGCGCTATACAATGCATACCTGGCGGATCTCGTGGCCACAGGTCAAGAGATATATGTGGCTTACTCGCCAACTGTCAAGAAGTACTCCCAGCAAGGCTATGATCACGCCGTTGAGCGGGCGTATCCGTATTATATTGCCTCTCTACCCTATATTGAAAAGGCTTGGGTGGAGGGAGTCGCAGCTGCAGGATGGATTGGTGTGGAGGGTAAGGGTTGGGTTGTGAGAAGGTGGGGTATGCACGTCGAGCCCCAACTTTGGAGAATCCAGGAGAGACTAGGCATGAAGGGACTAAAGTAAGTACAATTACCTTGACTACTAAATGCTAGGACCACCAAGAATCGATATTGATGGTGACTCCATAGGAATGCAACCCCAGTCAAAGAGGCTGGACCTACACCTCCTCATAGTGGCAACCCGAATGCATCATCATCCGATATTACTCCTGACCATAGCGTTGAAACCGAAGATGAATATGAAGAAGGGCCTGAAGATCTCGTCGACGAGAATGTAAATGATGCCACGGACGAAACCCCTGAAGGCGCGCCCCAAAAGCAAAAAAAATCTTCTGCTGAACAAATTGCGGAGGCCAGAGAGGAGGTCGAGGCCGATCTGGCTGCTTGGGCAGTAAAATTCGAAGAAGTTAGCCTTAAAGCCTCTGCTGAAGTTGTTAGTAAGCTAGATGTATTGTGCGATAAGGTTTTGAAGGATCAAACCCCCATTTCTATCGAGGAGCTAGAGGGTCTCGACGCCCGCATCGAGAAAGAGTATCTTGATTTCGAGGATGGCCTCCTCAAGCTGCTTGATAGTCCCGCTGAGCACAAGTACGTCATGGTCGGTTATGACGGAATGGTGGGAAGAACCATACATAACTTGAAGGAGAAGTATGAGCAAATCACAGACCATACTCAAAACTTCTTGATGGACACATATCAAAGCACTGCTAAAATCGTAGACGCACAATTGGCAGTCATGGATGGCATACATGATACTGGAATGCAGGAGTTGGGCATGAAGTGGGCCTGGATGGATGGTGTCACATATAAGGACTGGGCAAAATATCACGAGCTCAAGCAAACCTTTGGAGCACTCAAGACCAAGGTTATTAGGTCGGGACAGGGTCACAAGAAACTTCGAGAAGTGACTGATTATGCAAAATCGGTCGACGATGCGGCAGCCGAAGCTCTTAGAGTTGCGCACAAAGAAATCACAAAATTGGTGCAGGATGGAAGGAAGAGACTCGTAGAAGCGGAAGAGGCTAGAGTCGCTGCGAAGAAATCTGACAACCATGGGCAGGCTGTAAAAGAAGATCCACAGACTGAATCACCCAATGTCAAAGAGGTACCCCAACCTGAAGCAGAGAATGAGCAGTCCACAGAACCCGAAATGGACGAATCTAATCTTACACCAGACAAAGGACAGAAGAAGTCCGACCCCCAGCAGGAAACCAACCCCGAACGGACAGAAGCCAATCCAGAGACAGCCGACGAACAGCAAGTTATTATCGAAAGACAGCCCGGGTCAGAATCAGAATCAGAACTCGAAACTAAAGCCGAAAAGCCAGCCCCAGATTCCCAGGAACAGCCACAACCCGAAGCCCCAACAAAAGAGACCGAACCCGAACCCGAATCCAAACCCTCGATTGAGTCCGAATCTGAAGCCGGCCGACCAAAAGCCGACCGAGAACCAGGAACAGAATTCCAGGAAGAAAATCTCAGATCCTCAGTCAAAGAAGGTACCGAAACCGAGCCCGAATCAGCCAAAGATTCCGGCGCAGAAACCTATCAAGATCCAGAACACGAGGGTGCCCAACAGGAGCCAGCAACCTTCGGTCAACAGGAATCAGCCTCCAAACAGGCCGAAACCGAGACCAATAGCGCCACAGGACCCGCAGTTGAAGAACCCTCATTGAAAACTCAAAAACAGTCACATAAGGAGGACATGGGTGTCAAAGTCGATAACCATGACAAACCTGTAGACGAGTCCCAGGTACAGTCTAATACGGGAGGGGAACCCTTAATACAGAAAGACGAATTATAAGTGCCAGGCTTATCTAAAATCGACCATTGACGACCCAAAACCTCAAAAGTATCCTTCAACCTCCCCCAAGGTCCTCTCTATTTGTTTCTTTTTTGCAAGTTGGTGTTTGACTTCCAGCGCTCTGGTTTAGTTTGTGGCTTCAAAAATAACATTCCCGTCATTTTGGTTTTATCCATGTATCTAGCGGCTAGTTTTATTTCTTGGTTATCTCTGAATACCTTCTGGATGTTGTTTTATTTTTTTTTTTTAGTTATTTTCAATGTGAATATCTCTGATACTGTTCGCCATTGACTCATCCCTTCTAGCTACTTGGGCAGTTTTCGATGTCTATTTTTTTTGTTGACCCTTCCTTCAGTCTCCTTCAATAAGCCAAACGGGAACAGCCGTTGGATAACGATTGTGCAATTGCGGTGCGCCGTCGCACCTACCTATAGATGATATTCGTGAATTTTCGTATTACATAATTAGCATTAGTGATTATAACTATCGACCTAATAAAACAAAATCTCCCCAACTGCCTAAGATGTTGAGTATTTATATCTAATATATTGCAGATTTGTCAATGCCTCCCAGTTTAGGTCAGCGATGGAGAATCTTAATGCTTAACACCTCGCCGTCGGCACAACCCCCGATATGTTTGACATCGGATGGCATCGGCGAAGGCAAACTGCCCAAAACGGGTGGTCTGACAAAAGAAAAGAAAAGAAGAAAGAGGAAATAGATAACGGCGCCGACACATTGAGTCAACGGCCTCGAAAATTTTATGCCCTTTCGCAGGTGTACCTTATTTGACTTTTCGTTTAGAAACCGATCTCTCTCTCTTTCTCATCCCATCCCAGCATCTGCGACTTTGATACCCTCCAGGATACCCCACATACCTACTATATCGGTTTACAGGCAACGCTACAGCATCGCAGTTGAGTTGGATTTAGAAATAGTGGTTCGAGCTGATTAGTCGATTGAATTCTTCATATTTGCCGCCATTGCATCGATCTTGAGGAGAAAGATACGGCTATTGGTTCAGAAAGCATCTCCCCAACGCAGAAAATACCCCAGCCACAACGCACGTCTTAGGACCTCGTTATTGAGAATACATCCAGAAGCAACTCTTCACGGCATTTTGGACGAATCATTCCCTGTTTAATTTGATAAACCTTTGCCTATTTCGCCTTTTCGGTATATATATTATATTCGTCCAAAATGGTTAATGCAGATATCTCCATCACAGTTGGAGTTTTAGGTGAATTCCACGCTTTTAATATGCTACGTATAAAAACTAACATACCCCGCTGCAGCTCTCCAAGGCGCTTTTAGTGAACACTTGCAACTCCTAAAGAAGGCTTCGCAGGCGTTTTCGTCCGATGTTAAATTTGGGTTCCTCGAAATTAGAACCGCAGATGCTTTGGCAAGCTGTGATGCACTTGTTATTCCCGGTTCGTTTTCATCCGCTATTATCATATATCAGAAATTCAGCGCAATTACTAATAATAGGTATAGGCGGCGAGAGTACTACTATGAGTCTTGTCGCGGAGAGATCAAACTTATTGGAACCACTACGAGAATTTGTGAAGTGAGATTGGAATTGGAAATCAAGTTATATACAATGGAGTTTTTCCAACTAACTCTTTGGCAATAGGGTCTATAGGAGGCCCGTGTGGGGAACATGCGCTGGAATGATCCTCCTAGCTGAAGAAGCAAACAGAACTAAGAAGGGCGGGCAGGAACTAATTGGCGGTCTTGACGTTCGTGTTAAGAGAAACCACTTTGGCAGCCAGGTAAATATATATATACTTCTGACACAGATGAAGAAATTTAAGAGCAGTGCTAACCGTGAGGCATAGACTGAATCTTTCAGTACACCTCTTTCTCTTCCTTTTCTTAAAGATCCAACTCCATTTTACGGTTACTTTATACGCGCACCAATTGTTGAGCATGTTTTGCCGCCCACCACGCCTGCCACCTCCTTAGAGAATAATACTACAGAGACAGTGACAGCGCCTTCGAAGAAGCCCATAAATGCCGTAGCGGCTTCGTTTACTTCACCTGACGAGGTTAAGATTCTAGGAAGGCTCCCACCATCCAAGCTGACAACAACTCAAGAAGACGAAAATCTAGACTTTGACCAGGCTGAAGGACGGATTGTTGCTGTGGAGCAGGGGAACTGCTTTGGTACAAGCTTCCATCCTGAGCTGGGAAGTGATATTAGAATTCATAAATGGTGGCTGGAGAAGGTGATTGAAAAGGTGGAGATGAAGAGGAGACTTGAGGCTGAAAGCTAAATATAAAGGGTGGATATATCGATAGCATGTATCAGAACTGGAGTTTGATTTCGGCGACACTTATAAGTCGAATTGGCGATGTGTTTATTTTACTTTGGACTCCTGTAGTTGCTTATCGCGGGAACCCGCTGATAGATTTGATTCTGCTGCCATATGTTTTAACATTTTCCGTAGTCTGCGTATCAAGCAACTTCAATTCCGTCAACATGTTGGACAAGCTGTGTTGTTTGAGTCCGCCAACAGCTTGGCTTCCAAAGATACTTTCTTTGCCATGTCTGGACAATGTGGCACATCGCTGTTGAAATACCTACCTTGCTTTGTTATATCTTCCGGTTCCTCTATTATCGCTCCTAGATCGGTTTTGAACCCGACTTTGATATCCCGGACACATACTGAATAGGCAACGTGGCGCAGCCTGCAGCTTGATTAAAAGGTGCCCTAGCTAAAGACCAATATCCGAAATGACGTTCGCCTTCACCTTGCCGACGACGTCTCCAGTCTCGTTCGCCGCTTCCTTCTCCAGCTCTTCCGCCCCATCGCTGCCATCGGTAACTACGACCCGCCGCTCTATACTTCAAGATGGTCTCAAACGTTACAAACGGCTGTCCTCAAGTGAACAAGTCAATGCGCTCCCTTCGCTTCAGTCAGCGCTCCACGAATACTTGCCCTACCTGCATACATTGGACGCCTACATAACTTCCCAAGATGTAACGCAAACATCCGAGTTTGAGACCGAGTGGCGGACGGTGCTATCTCGAAGAACAGGGCCGGTGGAACCGCCGAGAGTACGACGCAAAGGCCTTGACTATGAGATCTGCTTGGCGACAGCGACACTAGCACACACGCATGTCCTCCGCGCGAGAGCCTTCATAACTGCGGCCTTGCAGTCTCCTCCCACCGACAGCAGCGCTGCGAACTCCTCGGAGAATTTGATCAATCAGGCTACAGAAAATATGACTACTGCTGCTTCAATCTATCTATACCTTCAGAATAGGGCGACGGCGAGAGAACGCTCTCCGCAAGCAATGCCACCAGACGTTACAACCTCAATGTATAACGGACTTTGGTCGCTATCATTGGCGTCAGCTACTCTACTGGCGGTTTTGAAGCAGGATCCATACCCATCAATTGTTGCGATACAGCACGATAAGAATTCGACCGAATGGATGTATAAAGCACCTACTGTGCCGAAGGGTGTCAAGGCGATGCTACTGGCAAGATTGTGCATGCACTCTGCGGATTTGGCCAACAAGGCGGCTGCAGGAGTCGGCGCTGAGAGTGGTTCGAGTTCGGAACTGAAGAACTATTGCGATGATCTGGCAAGGACAGCTAAGGCTAAGGCGTGCCGGTTTTTAGGTGTGGATGCCGATGCGTCAGGTAAAATGGGAGAAGCCATTGGATGGGTTCTAGCTGGTAAAGAAATATTGGGCATGGTCGTAGAGAGTGAAGAAGACAAAGGGAAAATGAGTAGAGGGCTTGATAGACTGAAGAAGGCTAGGGAGGAGAGGAAGATCGTGAAGTCGAAGCCTGAAGGTCTTCTTGGGCAAGACGCCGGTAAGACGGAGGAGGCAATGGTTCTAAACGAATTGGAGAGGAAGTGGCGCAAGGTCAATGACTCGGTATGGTGCTCTGCTTGCTTGGGGACAATGACATTTGCTGATAGTGAAACAGGTGAACTTCGAAACAATCAAACCGACAGCATCTCTGATAAGTATGCTGCCATCTGGGCGGCCGTTCTTCCCTGAAAACCAAACGTGGACGCCACCAAAACTTTCTTCCTCGGAACTGGTGCAGCTGCAAAACCAGGCTCCTAATGATGGCGAAACGGATTGGCTACGAGCTGATGACAGCGATGATGACTTGAGAGCTGTTGCTGAGAGCAGCGTGCCAGGGGGTTTTCCAAGATCACAGAGCACAGGATATTACTGATAGAAGCTATATTCCAATGACATCTCGGTTACCATTCCAAATTGCCTTGGTCTTAACGTATCGATAGTGAAAGCTATCCATTGCATGGGCGGTGGATATATATCCGTCTTAGCCATTTCCTAATTGACGAGACAAGACTTCGAGGCAGCCCTGCACCTCTTAGTAGCTGGGATGAGGAAGCTCTTCTCTCTCGTAACGACCCATCTGACCTGCCAACCCCCAGTCCTGTCTCACAGCCCAGATGAGCTATATGGCCCTTCTTCTGCTGCCCAGCCAGCCAAGGCTGCTACCTTAACCAAAAGTTGGGCCCGTCCGATCTGCAGCTCATCGCCTGCTGAATCCGGTAGGTCGCACTGGGCGGAGACAACACATTTACCAGGTCACAAAGCATGGGCGTCGCCATGAAGACCTCTCCCCCGTTCGCGTAGCATCGTTGGACCTTGCAGCGTCGCTCCAACAGGGAATCGAATCGTATTTCGTGATTCCGTGCTTTGGTTGGGGTTTTCTTGGGAGCAAGAATGCTGAATGCTGCCTTCCGTTCGGGTGTGATTGTCGGATGACAATTACGTCCCTGAATCTATGCCCGTCACATCAGTACTGCAGTGCGTAGGAACGTAGTCCTATAAAGATGGTGGGATCTTTGCCTGTCGAATTCTGCTCGATATCCTAGCTTCTCACGTAGCCGTTCAACGCTTAGGATCCCTCCGGTTTCCTCCCAGAAGTCTTTTGCCTGGGTCATCCTTCTCAGCTATCCAATATGAAGGTCTCCGTCGCCCTTGTCCTGTCGTTGCTGGGGGTTATTACCCAAGCAATTGAGCCTCCTCGCAAACCGTACCCCCCGCGAGGCGGCGGCTCTAAAATTCTGACATATAACGAGACTGTTCTAAACCCTTCTTTTGGGGCCAAATCAACGTCCGTCAATTGGTTCGCTGGTGGTGAAGATGGAACGGGTCTCCGACTCTCAGATAATGGGGACATTGTCTTTGAAAACTTCATCACGGGGAAGAGCGAGGTCTTTGTCCCTGCAAACCGGATACCTAGCGGATATGTGGAATATTGGATCCGCCCGGACTTGAAGAAAGTCCTGTTTGCAATCAACTATACTAAGCAATACAGATGGTCGTATTTCGCGGATTACCTTATCCTCGATGTTTCCTCTGGCAAAACCACCCCGCTAGTTACCGACCAAGCCGGCGATATACAGTATGCTGAGTTCGCCCCCACCGGTGACGCTATCGCATTTGTTCGAGGCAACAATCTTTTCGTAAACATCAACGGAGCAGTTACACAGATCACCAAGGATGGAGGCCCTGATACCTTCAATGCTGTTCCGGATTGGGTTTACGAAGAAGAGATCTTTAGTGACCGAAAGACCCTGTGGTGGTCTCCAGATGGCGAGTACGTAGCCTACCTTAGCTTCGATGAGACTGGAGTCGAGACTTTTCGGGTGCCATACTACATGGACAACCAGAAAATTGCACCCCCGTATCCACGCGAACTTGAACTTCGGTACCCGAAGGTTGGAACTACGAACCCAACTGTCACCTTTAATCTTCTAGAAGTCAAGGGCTTCAAGCAATCCAATATTCCGATTACTGCTTTTGCAAAGAACGATACTGTCATTGGTGAGGTCGCTTGGTTGACGGATGCACACTCAAAGGTAGTCGTCAGGGCGTACAATCGGGTTCAGGATCAAGAAAAGTTGGTCCTTGTCACCGTTGACAATGCAAAGACGAAGGTTATCCGTCAGCGAGATGGCACCGATGGCTGGTTGGATAACAATCTAGCTATCGCCTACATCGGCGAGGTCACGAGACGACGAAATTCGCGAAGCACTACTACTAAGAAGGAGTACTATGTTGATTTGTCTGACCAGTCCGGTTGGAATCATCTCTACCTTTATCCTGTTGACGGCGGAGATCCTGTCACTCTCACTAAAGGTGAATGGGAAGTTACTGCAGTTCTCAAAGTCGACACCAAGAAGCAGTTGATCTACTTCCAATCTACTAAACAGCACAGTACATCCCGCCACGTTTATAGCGTTTCCTATGTGAATAGCAAAGTAAAGGCTCTTGTCGATGACTCGGTTCCAGCTACCTACTCTGCTTCCTTCTCGTCCGACGGCGGTTACTATCTACTCTCTTACCGTGGTCCAGATGTTCCATACCAGGAACTCTACGCCTCAAACTCAACCAAGCCGATTCGAACTGTCCAAGACAATGCGGCCTTGTACAAGAAACTTAAGGACTACAAACTCCCACAAATAACCTACCTGGAGCTAAAGCACCCAGACGGCTATGCGCTCAATGTTATGCAGCGACTGCCAGCAAACTTCGATTCAAAAAAGAAGTACCCTGTTCTTTTCATCCCGTAC
This sequence comes from Dactylellina sp. 'tibetensis', assembly GCA_036971435.1. Taxonomy (NCBI): domain Eukaryota; kingdom Fungi; phylum Ascomycota; class Orbiliomycetes; order Orbiliales; family Orbiliaceae; genus Dactylellina; species Dactylellina sp. 'tibetensis'. Next base: position 1,888,711 of record JAKDFA010000001.1, read on the forward strand.
GGAGGGCCAGGTGCGCAGCAAGTCTCGCAAACTTTCGCTTCTCTTAACTGGAATGCATACATCGCTTCGGATCCAGAGCTGGAATTCATCACCTGGACCGTTGATGGTCGCGGCACGGGCTTCCGCGGCCGTAAATTCAGAGCTACAGTTGCGTCTCATCTCGGACGCTACGAGACTCAAGATCAAATCTATGCTGCCCAGCAACTAGTCGCGATGCACTCATTCGTTGACAAGGATAAGATTGGTATCTGGGGATGGAGCTTTGGTGGCTATCTTTCTGCAAAAGTTTTAGAAGCTGATAGCGGATTGTTCAACTTTGCGTTAATTATTGCTCCAGTCTCTGATTTCAGATTCTACGATTCAATGTACACGGAAAGATACATGAAGAGTAAGACAAATCCCCGTACATTCTTACCTCTGGTCTTTTGAATTCGCTTTACTAACCTTCTTGAACCGTATAAGCATACCAACAAAACCCAGCAGGATACAACGAAACCGCTGTCCGCAAGGCCGATGGCTTTAAGAAGATTCAGGGCAAATTCTCAATCCTTCACGGCACTGGTGATGACAATGTTCACTACCAAAACACGGCTGCTTTAGTCGATCTGTTAGTTGGACAAGGCGTCAGCCCGCAAAAGATGAACATGTTTGCATTCACAGATAGTGATCACAGTATCTCGTACAATAACGCATACACGTTTTTGTACAAGTATCTGACTGAGAAGTTATTTGAGGAGAAGAAGAGAGTTGTTACGCTTGGCCCGGAGGGTATCAAGCACCAATGGAGCAAGAAGAGTGTCGATGGGGAGGGGAGGGGAATTAGTGTAAAGGTTGATGTTTGAGGATAAATTGAAGATCAAAGTACTGTACATATAGAAGCCCCAGAGTTATAGGTCGATATGAATTAATTATCATATCAAACACTATAGCGCATCCGTGCTATGACTAGACTAGTTTTAATATCTAAATTATTTTGAATTTCGCGGCTAATTAAGGCTATGATTAAGTCGGTATTATAGACGGCATTGTAGACGGTACTGTATAAGTTTAATTAGTTTCTGTCACAGGATCCAATCCGTTTAAGTAAGTAGATACTAATTAGATACACTAAGTAAATATTTTAACAGGAAGGTGCACAACTAGCAGCCTCTTGATCGATGGATATTTTCCAGGGAAAAATCTCAGACTCTACCACCAGATCAATGTTGGATCGGTTTGCAGGACCTAGGCCTAGGTACTGGGTTCGTGACTCGAAAATTTGACTGGTACAGTGTATAAGCTGCATCATTAAATGAATGCCTTTTATTCAAGTCAAGTCTTTCTAAATCTAATTTAGGTCTCAATCTATTTCTTGAAATCCGATTTTTACTGTATAGTGTGGAAAACTGGCATTATATTGACCTAATAATTAATAAAACATATTTACTTAATTATATAAATTTATAACAAACTTTTGATCATGATACTAAGCAGCGGAACCCAAGAGTGCCGAACCAACCATTGTTCCAAGGCATATTTTTATGATTAATGAAAAGACAAACATCAGACCTAAAAGGCCGGGTATTTTTCATTCACGTGCACTTTGGCAAGTTCTACACCGGCATCATTCATATCCTTCCGGAATACCATCTCCAGTCGCTTATCTTCAGCCTCTTCAACCTCACGAATTAGGACAACATGGCTAAGCGTACTGAAATGCTCGATCCCTGCACAGCAGTTTCTCATAAGGTGAGACCGGTCAGAGTTCAATGCCAAAGCCAAAACTTCAGAAAATGTATCCCAAGCCTTAAACGATCGATTGACGGAGAATGTCCAAATGACATGCATGATCACTAATAATGCATGGCCCGCAAGGAGTGACAGCGCCCATTTCGATGTTTTCGAATCTGTCTGGTATCCATAACCCTTTACTTCCATATCCATTTCGAGCGAGTATGATTCGAATGGGCTATTGGGTAGAGCTAGTAGATTATTACTGTTGATTCGGGAAAGCCCGTCGCTGATAGTAGCACACATTAAATTTTGGACGGCTAGGGTATTGCTCCAGGTGCTGTAAACGTTGCTCCCAAGGACATTGGTCAGGATATTTTCAATGGTAAGCTCCCGACCCCGTGTTTCATAGTCTGATGCAGGCATCATATTTGGTGTCAAAGAATCCAGCCAGTCCTGTTGGAGTAAAATCGGTGTTTGATCAATGTAGGTCCGTAAAGACTCGAGTCCACCCGAACTGTTATACGTTGCCGCTTGGTTTGTTTTGGCAGGATCGTGTAGAATATTCTGTCGCGATGTAAAAAGACGGGTCGATACATCCAGGTCCATGTCGACGACGCTTTCGGAATCAAGCCAGTGTGATAGTATACTGCAAGTATATGCTACTCGGCTTGTGGTATTTGCTAACTGGTTTACCCTCGTGGGGCCGTACATTGCAACTCTGACCGATGCCACATTTGGATCTGCATTATCAACTCTTTCTGCAGGTATCCACTGAAAGCGCCATTTTGGATCCGAAAAATTGGCTGACGGCGAAACACCGGCCCATTCAGCCCATCTTTCGATTATCGGCTCGCCCTGTGTAATGTTCAATGTGATACCAGCACGCTCGCTTGCGCTGGGATCAGGTTGTCCGTAGCCTATAGGTGGCTCCCAGCCATCTGGAGTATACGGCCGCGGGAATTGTAGGGTTGTTGACTCTGCATAAGCCGTTCCATCCTGACAAAGAACCAGGGTACGGGGAGCCTCTGAGCGAAAAGTGCCCCTTGCGTCCTTTCGAAATCGAAAGCGATACCGTCCTAAATCGTAAGTTGATAAATTGAGAAGACCCAAGTGCCAGCTTCTTCGTGCCGGGCCCACCGCTGCCATTTCTCTGTACTTCGCTTGGCCACAGCGAATAACCTTGAGGTATCGAGGGAGCTCGTATATTGGCTGAAAGACGATCTCGGTGGTAAAGTCATAGTTAACTACTTTAGGATTGTATTGCTGTTCGCCTTTGTAGTACGTCGGATCTCGTCTTGCTAAACCTCTCGCCCAGCTCAAGAGTGAAAAGTGACCGGCAGCTGGGCATGATGGATCGCTCAGGAGGGTATCGAGAGTAGAGCAGCTTGGGGGTACGTGACTAGAGTTGAGAACGAGAGGTAAGGCGCTATTTGCGACGCCTGGAGGTAGACCGACATCCAGTGTAGTACTTCCGGCAGCAAACCAATCCAAGGAAGGTATAATTGCAACAGCAGTTGCTGGTCCGACCAAGGCACCGGCAATGGTGATGACCAGAAGGAATATTGCAAAAAGTACCTTCCGGATAACTGTTCTTGCGGACCCTGATGGTATTTTCAGAACTCCAGACACGTACTCCGGGCTAATTATATATGACAGAGAAGAAAATGAAAACGAAGCTGTCAGCGCTCCAAAAGGGATGCCCTCTCCAAGGCAAGCATGATACCTGACATAATCAGCCACCATAGTCGCGATAGAGGCTAGGACAAGCAGTTCCTGCGCCTTGGCGGCAATCTGAAGAATATTCAAATAAGCAAGATCTGTCTCTTCATCATTGGAGCCGGCGAGATTTCCTCCAATATAGTAATCAACACCGTTTAACCAAAATATGCAAATTGTTGCAAGGACCGGTAAGAGATGGACTGTCAAGGAGCGCACTATTGAGACCCATGTTCGTCCATCAATAGCAATCTTCGGTGCTTCCGGTTTACTCTTCGAATTTTTGGGAGTGATTATAAAATTAATAATATTCCAACCGACTGCTTTTGTGAAAATGAGAAATGCGGATATGAGCCGCCCAGGTGCTTTTGGGGATGCGACCTTTGGCGGTGGTGAGGATTTGATATCTGATTGTAGTAACGATGCAGATGCCGACATGGTGATAGTTCTACCGGGTTGCCAGATCCCTGGCAATCTAATTTAGGTAGCTAAGGTTGGAGTACGCCTGGTGAATTTCTATTCTGGATATCTAGATGTTGATGATAACTATAACTATATAGATATATGTATATATATATATATATGTATCTACTTGGTGTATGTTGAGCATTACATTCTTCAAATGCAGCATCTAAATATCAGTTAACTTATCCAGTGATATTGAACCGTAGACCACCCGTACACCACTTCGGCTTTGTCGACCATTTCGCCAAACCAGCCCTGTAAAATAACTTGCCTTTTTGTCCAATACCGACATATACATGCATGCATGGAGGCGGGGAACGCGCGGGCTCCGCCACTGCCAACATCACTATATATATCATGACATATCAGAAAGAGCCGCATGACTTTATCAAAAACCCCACCTCCAGAGGGGTAACAACCAGATTTCCTTTGAATGGAGATAAAAGAGCATACTGAAATATTCAGAATCTTTCCTTTGCGGCTCTCCTCTCGCTGAGGCCAAGACCGCCCAAGCCTATCAATATGCAACACTGTTTCGTGTTAACGTGTTTGGGACCGTAAACGCCGCATTCTATTTGTCGTTCCCGATGTTCTCTAAATTTATGATGGATGTATAATAACTAATCACAAATTTATGGTGGGATGTATGATCACTAATCATAAGTTTGATATGCACCTCCACCTCCCCCCAGCAATAACAGCCGCCTTGGCGCTACCGTATATCCACACTCCCTCCCTCAATTCTAGGTTCAATATCCTGAACATCTTGCGCAACTTTGCGTGCTTGCTTGTTGAGAACCATTAAATTCTTCTAGCTAGTTCCAATGCCACCTCTGTTCTAGAATACGAGTCATTCATTTTGCAGGATCTCTAGAGGGATACTAATTCATGCTTGTGAGCACTAGCTAGCACCCTTCATACTTTAGTACTATAGTAAATATACTTTAGGTTAGAATGTAGTTCGATTGTTGAGACAGCTACTTAGAATTGCTCCATTCTTTGGTTGATCAATATTGTGGCTGCGAGGCTCTAGTTCCCCGGAACATATTTGTGTTTTTTGAGAATGATTCCATCTTTTTCTCTGATGTTTCTCAGATTCGATGGACGTATATGTAGTCTATCAGTGATACTATGCATGCTCCATACATTAGACCTCGTTTTTGAGTTCTCTAGGGCAGTGCAGTGTCGGTGGCGTTTTCGAAACCTATTTTCTCGATTTTGGGCCTTCAAAACAAACTTCACTTGCAGTTAACTAGTTGGGACGGTTTCTCAAATCCTAAAATACACTTTGAAAAATCAGAGCCTCTCTACCGCCTAATCTAGAATGATATCTATAATAGTAAGATCTGATATATTCGATTTGTAATTCTTACCTCACTATGCCACTTATCGGCGACACATGTCGACAATCGTAGACACTTCTCAGATCTAGTTTGTGATTTGTATGATCATTGACTTCAGTACCGCTCTAACAGGTAGCTTACGAGAAATCGAAAAGAAACCCATTTCAATTACGAATCCATTATCTACTAATTGCATAGCGCTTCCATAAACCTCCCGACGTAACCTAGAACCACAAGCCAACCGCTACTTGCTGTTACCGATATTACCCCAGAAACACGGGATGCCAACTTCTCTATATTTGGACCTGTCAACGAATCTATGACTCCGAACAGAGGTATTTAGGCAAGTGTCTTGCGAAATCTCGGATCCTGAAACAAGTAGGGTATTCTGAGCTACTTATCATGCATATCAGCTGATACATTGGCAGTCACCCAGCCAGAGAATCGGACGCCAGGCATTTCAAAGTTAAATTAATTGAGGACATTCAGCGATAACGAAGAATATGCACTGTATCACTTGATTATACCCTCGATTGTCCTCAGCATAGAATTCTGCCCAGTCGCTAGGAATACTTGCAGTACCGGAATCTGACCGCCTTGCTAAAATTTTAGAACCATCAAGCGTTTTCCTTAGCCGGCAACTTCGTATCCATCACCCTCGGAAAGAAACAATTTCTGTCAGGATTCAGATTAAGGACATACGCTTGTTTAACCTGCTCAATAATATCGCTCAAACCTACCCGAAACCTATCCAAAGTATACTTGCCCACGCCTAAATCGCTTCCAATTTAGGTTTGGGCAGACACTGACCTACAAGATGAACTTCTAAAAATTCTAGAAATTTTGAAAATGGGCCCGCCCAAAAAGGACCGGCGTCTAGTTGCCGAAACAGCTAACAGTGGTATTTCGATGGCAGACCCGACTGTCTATAATACTAGTTTAAATGATTGCTAGGTACTTTTATTTCTGATATCGTACAAATATAAGTATACATAATGCATGAGGCTTTTTGTTTATCACCAACTCTCAACTCCTGCTCAATCAAAATTGCTCGCTTTAGTTCGTTATCCCAGCACCGCTCCGTACGGTATCCATGGTTCTCGCAACCATCTGAGTTGACAGACCGGGAAATAGCATCTATTCGACTTGGTAGACGCCACCAACGTCCCACCTGCTTCCACTCGCAGCTCGACTCACATACTTTGTAAACCTCATTATTCCCGTGTCGCGGTAGATGATATTCATAGAATTCCAATTCGCGGGAAGGTGTAACATCAATCCGTCATCGCCACTAGTAGCCGCTGTACTCACAATAGCCGGATCATACGAGTCATCAAGCTCATGGGAAGTCGAATTGTTTTTGTTCTTTGCGTCATCGATTCGTGGATGCTTTGTCTTGCCGTCTCCGACCGACATGTAAACTTCATAACCTCCCCAGTTGTCGAGAATCTGATCTTCGCCCTTTTCCATTTCTTCATCGCCATCCTCATCATCTCCTTCTTCTTCTTCATCGCCTTCATCATCTTCGTCTGCCAAAATTATAATTTCTTCTTCATCGTCGTCCCCTCCTTCTCCATCTCCCTCCTCATCTTCTTCATCTTCTTCCTCCTCCTGCGCGTCTTCAGATTCAAGAGGAACGTCCCACCCACCTACTGTCGGTGTCAGACTTAAAACTACTTCAAGTCTAGGAGTTTCATCGTCTTGACCCAATCCGAGCGTATAATCCAAACCAGGTCTGAATCGCCGAGCGATTATATCTCGGTTAATAGCGAGTCTCCCCGTAATTTTTGCAAGAAGCTTCCTGAATGCAACTGATGGCAAAAGCACATACGAGAGCTCGTCGAGCGGTGACATATCGTCACTAACATCTGTACTGATTTTCTGTTCATCAGGCTGAGAATATAGGAATCTCTGTTTATACGGAGGCCCAGATACTTTCCACGAGGGAGTATCCTTGGGTATAGCCGCACCATCGTACTCTAACTCTGTGGCATCCAGCTTCTCGATATGTACTTTTAATTTATCGGTAAATTCCGAATCCAAAATCTTCAGCAACTGCACATTCTTGGTTTCCGAGAATCGCTCTGCCACATTATCCAGGGATTTGTCCTCGAGATATGTTGGATTAACGTATCTTTTAAGGAATTTGATATCCTCACTGGAAAGAGTAGTGTCTTTACTGCTTTCAGGGTATTTGGACCTCGCTGCTTTTGGCGAATCGTGAACTTCCAGGTTCTTCTCAAGGATCTTCATACTACTCTTCTCAGCCAGCTCCTGCTCTCTACCCTCAATGTATCCATCTTCGTGTTTTTCAGGAATATGGAACCATCCACTAACAGCCATTCTCGCTTTACCATCCACAAAAACTTCCTCAACATCGTGGAAGCTCTTTCCGGGCTGGACGACAAAACAAGCGAGTTGATTTGACGCCGGTGGGATAACAAGACTCCAGTCTGGCGTTGGAATCAAGCTCTCCTTCCCCTCCTCGTCCTTGACAGGGTTCGTAGGGTAGAGTCGCAGTCCACCACCCCATTCCGGCTGCCATGGATCATCTGGATCCGTAAGATATAAGATATAGCTAACACATCTCGTACCAATAACATCATCGTGACAAAGCAAATGACATCCTTTCGTGTAGACATTGATCGCCATGTCCACCTTTGAGCCGCTGAGCTTTCCACAATCGGTGATCTTTTCGATGTAATCTCGGAATACAGGGGAGTATAAGGCATCCCGAAGTTGGGATAGGGACGGGAGGAGGGATCTTTCGGCTTCAGTAAGACCAGAAATGTTGACAAGGTCACCGGATTGATAGATCGTATAAATGTCCGTGTGCTTTGGGGTGAAGTGGATATTCTCCATGATTTCCGCGCGAACGGAACGGAGAAGAGAGGCTGAAACTACATTGTTGATCACACAATGTTGGTACCTATTGTATGCAGTCGCGGTTAGACAATGGCTATCTCGCTCCAGATCTAAGTTCGGGCAAATCGGTGTAAAAGCTTACGGGCCAGAGTTTTCGTGGAACCCCTTCAAAGCATGGACATTGGAATCCGAGAAAAGATCTTTGCGAAAGGACTTTTTGATCATTGGGGAGTCCTGGCCCTGGATCATCGCTGGCTTCTTGCCCTTCTTGTTGGCTTTACTCGCTCCAGCGCCGTTGCTTTTCGCAGCTCCATTTGTGTTACTGCTTGCGGTTGGTTTGGATCGTTTCGCAGAAGAGCGGCCATTGGCTTCTGGAGCTTCGTCCGCCACCCGTTTGGCGGACGACCGGCTACGAGTTGAAGGCATTTGTGTCGTTTCGGCGTGTCCAACTCTGTGTTCGTTGACTGATTTTAGAAGTTTTGAATATATGGCTGGAAGGAAGCAAGAAAAAGTTGCGCTTATCGATAAGACGGTAAGGCGCGTGGTGCCACTCTCACCCGAGTTGCCCTGCACAACTTCCCAGCCCGGACATGGCAGCTGCAGCTACTAGCTACGAGCTATTACCATTCGGGCCAACTTGTGTTACAAGGACATTATTGAGGGGATCCTTGGAGGTTTGGAGAGATCCTTCGCCCACCTCGATGTCTCCACCTATTAACAGTTACAAACACGAACGAAATAAGTTTTCTCACGCTAATCTACCCACTAAACTCTATTATATTATATATAATGCCAACTAGACCCCCAACGACCTTTAACTCGTTGCCACCAGAGATACACCATGAGATTTTCCTCAGCCTCTATGCTTTCTTGGTCGAAAAGTATTGGTCGGATCCATGTGCACGTGGTATACCAATTCCACTACTCTCAGAAATTAAGCGATTAGCGTACCTGAATCGATCATGGAAATGTCTTATATTGCATCATTTATTGACCTGGCGTATCCAAGAATGCCGGGTATCGAACCGGTTAGGGAACTCGGTCGTCTGGCTGAGGATGCAGATTTTGTTTATTGTTTGCGAGATACTGATTTCAGGTTCTCTTTGGAAGTTGAAGCCATCCCAGAGTTATGGGCTGTGGTAACAAGGCTCTCCGCGTCTAAAGTTCGATTTAAGAGTCTTCGGATCCTCACAGGATTTTCTAGCGTAGACTTAAAGATCCTTCACGAGGTTGATTAGCATACAAATCCTCTAGTATTAACATTATTTGATCACTCCGAAGAAATCCATCGAATACCAGGTGGAGTTCATCTTGACACTCTCGAGTTAACGGCGTCGACTATAACCCGTCAAATGGCTCCACGATATTTGGAACTATTGTTATCAAAAACCCAATCCGTCTCGCATCTGACTTTAACACTCAAGGGACCAAAAAGATGGCGGTCACCAGCGTTTCATGATGGTTTATATGGCAGTGCGTGAGACACCAGTGTTTTATAGTGCAGTTTATATATGTGAATAGTATTGATATTTCACACCCCACTACTTCCCAGGCACTACTGACTAAATCATTTATACCTTAGTTGTCTTATCTTACGTTTCTTCAATCACTAAACTCGCCAATAACAACTCCCTCAAAAATCTCAGATCTCTGTTCCTTAACTGCGATTTTTCAGACGATTCACTACCGTGGGTGTGCACACAAACAGAAAACAAGAAACACTCACTTGCCACTGCGCTCTGAGTCCTCTCCAAACGCTTAGAATACATTTATCTACAGTATATCGAAACTTCGCCCTGCCTCTTTGAACCAAACGGTAACCTAGTTTACAGAGAGCCTGCGGATTGGCCCAACTTGGTACGGTGCGAAATTTGGTATTATGGTGAGATGTATACGACTGGACAGTTGGACCTAGACCAATTTCGTAAATTTTCTCTCGCGGCCGCAACGGCCGCGGCTAACAAGATGCCGCGCATTAGATACATTGTTATTTATGGTGGTAAGTAGCTCAGCCGGTTTTGTCATGCCTAGTTCATATCAAACATCGATGTCTTTGTCATTTTCTATACCTAAGGTTTGAATTATCTATTGATTCTGATACTTTCTCAACGACCCACAGCTTTCACAGCCGCGTCGAGTCTCGAATTCGCTTACAGTATAAAAAGCAGCGCTCCAGCCAACGGTGAGGATGCAGCAGGAAAGGCAACTCTATCTTTCACGCAACGGAAATTATCCTCAAGCGCTAAAGCCGCGGTCTCCGAGTTGATAATCCAACCGATCATACAAATATTCAGGTCGGGATATTATTCTCGAAGATATCTTCTTACCCCCGCTGTGGAAGAGTTTGATTGATGGAAATATAATTTCTAGTTACAAGGGGAAACTATTTGACAATAGTATTTTAAGTTGTATTCGGGGGGGTTTTCATCAGCGGTCTATCGATACCATAAAATAATAGATTAGTGAAATCTAGACAGGTTGCCAACTATTAATGCACTGTCAACTAGCTTTGGTCAAGCAAATAAGAAATACAAGTGATCTATCTCTTTATATACATATCAATATCAAACGCTAAAAATGTATCGCTTGGCATTGTGGCATCGATTCCATAGAATGTGTGCTATCTTTAACATGTCAGTGCTAAAGAACTAGTTGCCTACTTAAGTAGCTGATAAATTATATTATAATGTGTGTCTGCATGTGCATGCAGAAGCACATTAACTCTTTTGTCCTCCTAGTTACTTCATGTATCGAATGTCGTTTACCTCGGCCCCAGCAACAGCCACGTCCAAGCGAGACATGCATATCCACTCGCGGTAGGCCGATATAAAGGGCTAATGAATTTCACTGGGTTGTTTGTGTCGACATCGGCGCGATTACGGAACCCGGTGAGTCAGCGTAAAAATGATAAAGGTACTTACATATCCACTGACGGCTACCTCAAAATACCACTCTTAATAACACTTCGATAGACCACTTCCAATTTCTCTCGAGTACGCTTCTATTACTCAATCTTTGAACCTAAACTTGTTAGAAATCTCAGCAAGCTTCAAAATCAAACACAGACAACACGAAGTTTCCAATTGCCCCAAATTATCAGAATGGCGAGCACTACAACCGAACCACCAAAGCAGGCTAGCCTCGAGGCTGTCGCACACGGGAAACCTGTGCAGATACCTGCGGCTTACGATTTTCGAAGTATGAATCACCAAAGTTATGATACAACTTGGAACAAATAAAATCCCAGTCAAAGCCATACTTTAACATGTCACGCTAACCTGTGCCTAACCAAAATTTGCAGGCGACACCGTAACCACCCCAACCCCTTCAATGCTTCAATCGATCTTATCAATTGCTACCCATGGCGATGATGTCTTCTCTGAAGACACCACAACCAACAATCTGGAGTCATTCATAATGGAGTTGACAGGCAAACCTGCCGCTTGCTTCGTCATGTCCGGAACCATGGGCAACCAAGTCTCAGTCCGATCGCACCTAACCCAACCTCCTCATTCCATACTATTAGACTCTCGGTCTCACATATACAACTACGAAGCCGGTGGTGTAGCAGTTTTATCGCAGGCCCAAGCTATTCCTGTCACGCCGGATAATGGGAATTATCTAACGCTAGAAGAAGTGCAGGCTAATATTGTGGATAGTGATGATATCCACTATGCTCCTACAAGGCTGATTTGTCTTGAAAATTCGCTAAACGGAGCTATCATGCCAGTGGAGGAGATAACGAAGATTTCCGAATTCGCGAGGGAGAAAGGTATCAAGTTGCATCTTGACGGCGCTCGACTTTGGAATGTAGTTGCAGCAGGGGGTGGAGATTTAAAGGAAATTGTAGGGCTTTTTGATTCCGTTAGTTTGTGTTTTTCGAAGGGACTAGGGGCACCTATGGGAAGTATTATCGTTGGCGAGAAAGAGTTCATAAAAAAGGCAAGGCATTTTAGAAAAATGGTTGGAGGTGCCACGAGACAAATTGGAATCGCAACGGCCCCAGCGAGAACAGCGGTTGAAGAAGTTTTTCTAGGAGGTGGGCTCGCCCGCACGCATAAACTTGCAAAAAGGCTAGAAGAATCATGGGCAAAGCTCGGTGGCAAGCTTAGGTTCCCATGTGATACGAATATGGTGTGGTTGGATCTTGATTCGGTGGGAGCTGATGATGCGGATGTCGCTATCGAGGCTAAGAAGGTTGGGTTGAAATGGGACTGGGAAAGAATAGTGGTTCACCATCGTGAGTACAATTATAAAAGTTCCGCAAATTGTAGTTTGCTAATTCCGCTGTGTAGAAATATCTGATGATGCGATTGAGAAAATTGAAGGGGTTTTCGAGAAGCTCGTTGAGAATGGGAAGGCAAGAGGTAGCGTTCCGTCTCAGAGGAGACGGGGACCAAGTAGATACGCTCATAGAGATCAAGAGGAAGAATAAATGGCAAACAATTGTTGCAATATCCGTTTGTATGCAGGAAGCTTCCTATATTCGCTAGTCTAAAGAAACGCCCCTAGAAGTAATGTACATACATTCGCCTCGGGCAAGGCGAAGAGTCTGCTCCTCCAGCATATACACAAAGGTTTTCTCGCCCGTAGAGTCAAAAAGTATGTATAAAGTTGTTGCTAGTAGTAAGGCTACTCTATACACGGGCATGGGATAATAAGATCCCAGCTGATCCCTTAGAGCCTCCACGCGGACTGGCTCCCCATTGAACCGCCAATACAATGTCAAATTACTCTGATTTTGGTGGTAGCGTGGTCTGCTCAAATTTGTATCCTCTTATTTTCGTGTACGGTATTAACTCCAACAATCGCTCTAACCGGTCAAGGTACAAAGTTAGCATAGTGTTCAGAACTTTCACGCACTTCTCCACTGACAGGTGCTCTTTTAGGGCCCACCGCCAAAGAGATTCCTATCCATACCTCGCAGTATTCCACATTTCTCCAAATGATTATTCCCGTGTCTCCGATAGCACTTGGTCAGCTCTTCCTGGACGAGCCTAGACATCATAAGCTTGACCCATTGTTCACGGATAATAGCGTCCTGCGCGTCTTTGAGGCCCTTGTTGTCATCATAGTCGACCCCTTCGAAGGAAGGCTGAACGGTGGGCTTCTTTGCTATAAACGCGGGAGACTCCGGGGTCGACATCATGGAGGGTTGAGGGTGGAGGAAGGCTGGAGGTTACAGGTTGGTTATTGACGTCGGAGGTTGAGTTGGAGGCTTTCAATTGCGGCGAGTCTGATTGGAACAAGTGCGTTGGGATGAGGCTGCTGTGGCGGTGGCTGGATACCAACACATCAGCTAATACTAGAAATGCTTCCTGAAGTCATTCTGGAATGGCAAGATTGAACTGACAGATAGTGAATTGGCCTACGATAGCTTGTAGACTTCTGCCTGCTGCCTGCTGCCTGCTGCCTACGACGACTGGGTCACAGCGCAAACGGCCTTCGTTATCTCCGTACCATATACGCACCATCCAGAATTCATTGGATTCAATAGTAATGTTATACTGTATGTCCAGGTAACTAAAGCCATACCAGAACGCCGTGCAGTCTGGTTCACGAGAGAAAGGGTAATTTCAATATCACTCAAGTAGTACCGATTTAAATATTTGGAATTGTTTTAGTCGGACCTAGCATGAACTGAGCGTGGAGGTTCAATCGAACCGTCACATATCGACGTAGATAATTCCCCCAACCATGATACCCGTAAAAGTAAAGAGATTACAATGCACTGTACTTCCGGATGACCTCGGCTTCAGTACCCGGGTGCTCTGCAGCCAACTCAAAAGATAAAGTTGAGGAGGTTGATCATAGGTTGGTTATCCTTATCTTCGAAACGACAATCTTATCAATTGATCAAGGAATAAACCTGTTGACTGACCCACCAGGAGATTGTCTCCTCGGGATAGCTATCTAGATACAATTGATCGCTCATCGCATCAAAGCCGGCGAGTGATCATTAATGTGGGGTTTGTCAAGCTGAATGCAGAGACTGGGCTGCCACTCCAACTTGCAACAGCCAACACCTCTGCTGACGCGGAAGCTCTGCCCTAAATAGCTAGATTTAGTAAATGCATTGTCATGTAAGCTTCGAAAGCTTAAATCATTGGTCGGCAAGGAGGAAGCCTACCGCCTACCGTCAAGACACGGCGACGCGACGTGCATGCCCAGCTAGATAGAAGTGTGGGGAGGATGGTCGGTAATTTTCGTCGCCAGGCTCCTGCCGAAAGAAGTTGTGGGTGTAGTTAGTTACCACCCGCTTGGCATGGGCAACGGCACAGAAAGCAACGGAGACGGTCGATAGCGGGCTCGCCCGTCCAGGCACCTGCGGACATAAAGTTTGCCATTGCTGTCTATCAAGGAAAATTCTGGCAGATATGTATTTGACCTACCCTAGCTGTACTTTAACTCAAATCGAAAAGGATCGAAAGGCAAATGCCCATGATAATATATAACAGCTCCTACATCCCTCAGTCTAATTATGATCCATGTCCTTTGATCAATTGATATTTGTCGAAAAATCCGAAAGTCTTGGAACAATCATAATCCAAAATGACCATTAAAACATCTCTTATGATTCTGGGTGCTTCGGCGCTTCCCTCTATGGGAGAGACCATTTTGGGTTTAACCGTCTTTAGTCGTCATGGCGATCGTAAGTAATGCTCTTCCAAGCATCCACTTGATACGCTCTACGAGTCCGAGAGTTCGAGATTATATTTCATAACAAATTTACTTATATGATGTGATTCTCAACGTTCTAGGGACCTCTAAGCATTATTATGGTTACAGCTTGACCAACCTCGGGTTCCAGCAGAACTTCCAAACCGGATCGTTCTATCGCGACCTTTACCTGTCGTCAAATTCCTCAAAGCAAATTCTTGGAATCTCGGAGGACCAGTATGTTCCCTCGCAGGTCTGGGCTAGTGCGCCGGACCAGAAGGTTCTCGCCAACACTGCTACAGCCTTCCTTCAGGGCCTTTACCCTCCTCTCGACGAAACCGACCCAAAGATCGCTACAAACACCATCAACAACGGGTCTGCGTACGCAAACCCCTTGAATGGTTATCAGTATATCCTCCTCCATACTCCGGATACTGAGTCTCCAAGTACCATTTGGATCAAGGGAGACGACGGCTGCCCTGTTGTCACTGAAGCTTCTGCTACCTTTGAGAACAGCCCAGAGTTTATGCAGAGAGACACTGACACCAAGTCTTTCTACCAACAATTCTGGCCACAGCTTGAAGACGTCTACGATTACGAGCAGTCAGAACTTAGCTACGTCAAAGCGTATGACATTTTCGATCTCATCAATGTCGCTCAGATTCACAACACCTCCGCTTCAGAAAATGTCACCGCTGAGCAACTCTTCCAGCTTCGAACCTTAGCTGACAGCGCAGAATTTGGCTTGAATTTCAATGCCTCCCAGCCAGCTCGCTCGATCCACGCGCAAACTCTAGCCGGCGCTATTCTGAATCAATTAAACCAAACAGTTGCCAGCAAGGGAAAGCTCAAGTTCTCGCTCTTCGCAGGAAGCTATGATACATTCCTCGCTCTCTTCGGACTCACCAACCTGACTATGGCTGATCCAAACTTCTTCGGACTACCAGATTACGCTTCTACCATGGCATTCGAGATCCTGACTGACGCTAATGTTGACGCATTCCCAACTAGCGTGAATGATCTCAAAGTTCGCTTCCTCTTCCGCAATGGCTCTGACGTTGGCGCACCTCTGACTGCTTTCCCTCTCTTCGGCCAGAAGGAATTGACTCTTTCCTGGAACGACTTTGCCACCCAAATATCCC
Organism: Dactylellina sp. 'tibetensis'; assembly: GCA_036971435.1. Classification (NCBI taxonomy): domain Eukaryota; kingdom Fungi; phylum Ascomycota; class Orbiliomycetes; order Orbiliales; family Orbiliaceae; genus Dactylellina; species Dactylellina sp. 'tibetensis'. The sequence continues at coordinate 1,904,615 of JAKDFA010000001.1, forward strand.
AACGAGCCATCTCCACTGTTGAGAAATGGTGCAGTATTTGCATGAGCGAGGAGCCCTTCTGCGCCGCCTATGACCCGAGCTTGTCTTCAGGATCTGTTGGCACCTCCAGCACAAGTGCTAGCAACATTTCGAACGCAGTCGCTGGGGTTATCGGTGCCATGGTCACTCTCGGAGTTATCGCAGTCGCTGCCTTGGTATTCTACTTGTTCACGAGGAGGCGAAGAGCATCTGCTGCTAGTGTGGCATTTACAGAGAAAGGCAGTATCGATAGTGAAAGCGCTATTCGTGCTTAAAATACCATTGCGAGAGGATCATTCGATTATAATATTCATCTAAATTTTGTTTCATGCTTTTAATATCCAGCCTGAGTTAATGTTTTAATGTATATGATGAAGTATAATTATTCACTAAATAAACATATTTAGTCACGAATGTGCAAGGATATTGATCTCAATCTATATAGATGACCTTTTTAAATAAGATCTGTAAATCGAGCCATCCATATTAATACTATGACGGGTCATTCCATCTATCCCAGCCCGGTGGCTGAGTCGGATTCCAATTCTCTAAAACCGTATCCTGAGCACGAATAGCTTCGGCCTCGGTGTCCCAGCTTGCCAAGCGATCATCAGACAACGTATCCGATAGTTGTTCGTCCATGATCATTAGTCTTTCTTCTTCCATGGCAGTTTCTGTATTTATCTGGTTGTTACCAGATGCAAGTTTCCTGAACACACGCCTCACCCGTGTGTTAGGATCTGGCCTGTTTCCGCCGCTATCCACCAAAGGGACGAACCGTTCATTAACTTGCTTGTAGTTCCGACCCAGGTTGGCAAAAATCCGGTTCCCGATAAGGTCGCTGAGCTGTTCCGGCGCGATAGGATCATTGAGACTCGCCAGACTTCCTTGCCGTCGAGGCGGTGGCATCTCAACATTACGTTCAGGTTGGCCGGCGCGATTCTGTCGCTCTTGGGCTATATTCCGTGCGATATCTGCGACGTTATCTCGAAGACCACGCTGGAGTCCTTCCTGAAAGTTTTGATATTGTTGAGCGCGGTAGGCGTTCGCAAGTTCAAACCGGTCTAATCCCATATACATGTATGGATCCATGCCTTCCGGGGCCTGGAACAGGTCTGCGAAGAACGAAGGTTTGAGCAGGATATCCTCCATCACTTGCGGTTTTTGAGGTTGCTGGACATTCAATCGACTGACTACTTGCTGCAGGGCTTCATCTATTCCGGGGTTCCCCTGTGGCGGAAAAGATGCCTCTGTATTTTGCTGGCCGGTAGGAGACTTCCCAAAGTTGGTTGCAAACTGATCTAGTAGCACCTGAGGCAGAGGAGGCTTACGTTGTTGATATCCAACGTCTTTCTCATACAAACTTTTGTCAAGCGGTATATCATTTTGCGCCCAAAGGTCCTTGTATTGTATCATATCGTTCGCAAACATGGGAAACAGCTGAGGAGGCGGTTCCTTCCACCCAGGAAGTTTGCCGTCGTATTTTTCTCTAAGCACCGGCATACTTTGGTCTAGATTCTGAAATCTCATGTGTGAAGACTCTCGAGGGTCTGGCTCGTACAACAGATCAATGTCGCCGAAATCCGCGGGTATTTCCGTTTGGCTTCTGCTTGGGAAAGCAGCTTCATTGGCATCCGGGAAGTGTATTGCGAGAAGAAGTCCTACTCCCACGAGCGCCGCCTGGTTGATCCTCGCATCTGCGGGTAACAGGCCGTATTGGACTATCGGTCCGACTCTTGGCCCCTCGACCTCCCCAATAAACGCGGCTCCGCGGATCGGATTTTCTGTATCACCATCAACGATCACGTATCCGCCAACTTGTAGGTTACTTGGTTTCTTGTAGTTTTTGAACGTAGTCCGAAGCTCCGTATTGACGATCGGCCTCCAGGATTTATATTCATCAACCAGCGTACCCTGACTTCGGTCTAGTAGCCTGTTGAAGTCGACCAACTCCCATAGCTTTTGCTGGGGGCTATTGATCCAATTTATAAAGATTTGTGGGTCGCCACTGCAATCCGGGCTGACCCAAAGGGCAATCGCTTGCATTCCTTCGGCGTCGAATCCATTGAGTACCGTTACTGCTTCTACCAGTTTTTCGTCAGCTCCTGGGGGTGCCCGAAGGGTCTTGCAGTTTGGTATCCCTGCAGAGGTATAGGAAATTTCATTGTCCTTTAACAAGCCCGAGGTTGTGAGCGGACTGACCCCGACCCATTTCAAACCCAGGTAGTAAGCTGAAGACGGTAGAGCGAATACTAGACACGCCAAAAACCGGTTGGGGGTCAAAAATCCGGGTGACATGCTTGACGATCGTTTAGCACCCCGTATTATCCCAAAAATTGGCAAATACGAAGTTGAATATCTCGTTCTATTTTCAAACGTTTTACATCATAGCCTCCCCGTTTGTTTAGATCTTTATGCATGGAAACATGTTTCGAAAAGAATATAGTGCGCCATATTGAGGCAACTCGGAGTGCCTTCGAGTTATTTGATCCACGGCAAGGAAAGAGCATCTTGCATTCTTCAAAGTTACGTAGACGAGACAATATGACCACATTAGAGCTTTTTGTCACGGCTGCATGGTGGGCCTGGCCACGTGCAGATCGACCATGGTCAGAAACCCGATCGTTATTGAGATTAGAAGTTTTTAATGTTCGTTGTAGTAGCAAAGTTAACAGAAGACGCAATTGTAACAGACCCACAGACTCGTAATGGAGTATCAACGCATAGTCCGCAAACGATGCAATAGTATCATTGTATATGCCTGACTGAATAAGAGGGGACATTTAAACGATGCGTAGTTTTTTCCTCACCTCTACAAAAAGGTCCAAAAAAGGTTTTCTTTTTTCGCCAAGCCTTCACTTACTAAACTTATGCACGAAATAGGTTCGAAACACTTGAGTCTCAAAGCAACCCTCCGCTATGTGAAAAAACCATTAGTTGTAGCAGCCGTAAGTGCTTATATCAGCTAAGCTGGCTATCAAGATGGCTAGCTAGTCACTAAATAGGCTGGATAGCAGCTACCAGCCTGCCTGCCTGATAGCCTGCCTGCTTAGTAGCTTGCCTGCCAGCTTAGTCATTAGCCTACTTAGTACTCTCAAGCCTGAATTTCATGTTTGGTCAGTATATACTTTGGATAATTAATTCCAGTAGAGCCAAACATGAAATTCAATATATTGCACACTAAATTGTAATATAGACTTGGGACTACTTTTGTCTGCTACAATCGTTCGTTCAGTCGGGTTTCCAATGCTGTGCAGCAGCCTTGCCGGTATAAACATACAAGTCCTCAGCTGATCAGAAGCAAAAATAACACATGACTAAGCCTAAATAAATACACCGTCTCCGACGCGCAGCCGTCTAGTTGCCGTACCACACACCATCAAGAGACGGTCTTGTGTTGGATTGTCGTTCATCTGTTGTACTTTATGGTGACCAACACGCCCAGCCTCTGCCATTTGACAGCTGGAACCCGCCGCCAGACGCTTCGATTTTCGTTCCACGCTGCGCTTCCGCAGGCATCAAAATGTGTCAACCAGCGCACGTGCATCACACCCTTCATCATATTTGTTGCGTTCAGGGACGGCGAAGATCTTACCGCTACGCTGTCAGTCTTATAGCACGGATATTTAGTCCCTCAATTTTAGATTCAGCCCAGAAAGCCTTTTGCTCCTTATGCATTGAATAATTAAACCGAACACACTGCGGGAAGGAACCAAAGAAAAAAGTTAGTCTTCAATTAGCCAAAAGCTCCCCTATCACCTCGCCATGGGTTTCTTCGTCCTCGTGCTACTCGATCCAGAAAACTCTGGTTCGGCAGGAACGGGCTAATTAGGGTGAACGGGCAAAGAGGTATTCTACCAGCGGCTCGTAGCGTGGTTACCTGTATCGAAGCATATCGAGAATCCACATACCAGCCGCCTTTCTAAGCATTTTCTAAGCATTTTCATCGTCCCCCACCCTCTCCCCGCTCCTCCGGACCCTTGGTGGAGTACAGTCGTTCGTATTGCAGGTTACTAATCGATCGTTCAGGTTCCCATCACCAAGCTTGTGAAAGCCAATTTTCCTGAGAACAAAGAGATTATAACTTAATACCGATTTATCGAGGGGATCCTTGACTCAACTCGAGTGCTTGGCAGGCACCAAAATGATTTGATCGATTCAATCAATCGTATTGCTCCACATGTGTTTTGCGCATGGACACCAGGCAGAGTAAATTGTCCGGTGAGAGGAGGGGTAACCCATTCAAAACGTCACTGGCAAATTAAATCAAAAACGAAGAACAGGCGAGGTGGAAAACCCTCCCCTTGCCTACATGTGCATGCGCATGATAGGATCATGAGGGAAATATAGGTCGGAAGTTTTGCTGGTCGAATTCAATTCGAAACGTTCTAGAAGGTCAAGCAGAAGGTGCCACGAAACGATCGAGGGTATAGCCATCTCCTTGGAAATGCGTTTCAATGCAAAAGTACAAAAAACAAAAACACTGAAGGAGCATTCGTCACGACAGTCCCAGAGTCCAATATCGATGAAGCAGGGCGGACTGGGCCGTGGATTATTTTGCCGGTCTAAGAGATGGGATGGGTGAGAGGTGTTGTGAGCGTCGCCAATGCGGAAAAGCGTTGGTGTGGGCTTGTAATAACGGTGCACCTTCCCCTATCAGGTCAAGCCTTACATTCTCCCGGCGAGCCGGTTTCAGGTTCACGGTCCTCAGTGGACGCGAGTAAATCTCTTGAAGAACAGGTTCTTCACCAGGAATCGATGTGTCCCGTTGCCTCAAGCGTTTACCTCAAATGAGAAGGATCCCGGGGAGAATGGAAGGATATGAAACTTCTGGAAGGGACATCCATCCTGCATAAGGTTTGGCAAGGAACGATAGTATTTCGTTTGCGTCTGGAGATGGAGAAGTTTTTTTGATTATTTGTTTTGAGTCTTGCATCGTGAACAGCCTCCGGGTGCAGGGAGCACAAAGGTGGCTAAAATATCGAAAACGGTTTTGGTCCTTTGATTTTGGGAATGGAGGAATTTTGGGAGCCAAAAACGCTCTTCGGTCAAAGTTTCTCCTCAGCAACGTTGGGCGCAAGGGCATTATTGCTAGTGCAACGCCGCAAGGTGTCTGGCCAAACGCCCTCACAAAAGGTTCATGACAATCTCAGTATTTTGGCGTACACTGTAATTTGTGGCTTGCATTTGCCATTCATATTCATTGCCGGTTGCCCCGAACTCGTGCTGTTCAGTTCAACCCGCCGAGATGCGGACAAAGTCGAAACGTCCAGCCGCCTGGCACGTGGCTCTCGTGTCTGATGCGATGGTTTTCACCGGGAATTCTGAAAAAAGGCGTGAATGAGAGAGAAAGCGGCAGAGATCTTTTTACCTCGGGCCCAAAGCTGGCCACTCGTGCTTCGTCGTTTGGTTTGCTGTCTCAAAGCTGTGGGGCAAAGGAATGGCTGGCAGCATGGGCAGCAGGATCGAATCTGGGACTTAGTGTCCCAAAGCTCGGGCCACGGTAAAACCCTGGTTGCGATAACTACACCACACCCACAACGAGGACAATAGTGCCTGAGTGGATATGGCGCAAGAAACTCGGAAATGCAGTTCGTTATCCACCTCTCAATCAGGAAATGAATTGCCCAAGGGCTTAGCGTGTAGATGAGTGGCAAATTGTCTTCTATATGCAATATGTGTGTGCAGTTAGATTTGTTGTTAAGCCAGTCCTCAGAATCGACTGTAATGCGATAGTGCTTTGAAACCCGGATCGAGAAACTGCTAGATGGACTGCTCACATAAGAGCATCGAATACCTCTCCCCACAATCCTCAACTGCTAAACTTATCTGCAAACCTCGCAATCAACGCGTGATTCGCAAGGTTGATAACCATCAGCGCAGATCTGATCCGACATCGGTCTTTCTCATTTGGGTATGATCGCGATGTAACGTAGCCAACATCGCCATGGATACTGACAGGTTGGTTAAACATGTGTAATTAGATTAGCACTTGCGCTCCTCTCTCCGATATGGAGTTTGTAAGTACCGAGTTTGCAGAGCAGGTAGTGACGAGGGGGTCTTTGATATATATCGATCGATGTTGAGGGAGATTGGATTTGAACCAATGTTTTTGATTATATACCGGTTGCAAATGAAGTTGTCCCGTTTTCAATGATTGTAGAAAAACCCGGAACTATGTTTTGCTGTATATTGGTTCCGAGCAGATGGGCCTGTACCGTATGGTATCCATTATTGCGTTTGTACATGTACATGTACCATCTAGATATCTGTACATCGACAAAAAGCCTATTTTGATGGTGCGTGCAACCAAAGCTTTTCATATCCTCAAACGGTTCAAAATTGTCGCGCACACTAAATTCGACGAATCGCAACAGTATGATCCAATTGTTCGCATATTTCTTTAATCACAATAACTCAGACCGATGTCCGCGCGATCTCCACCCTCCATTTACGTATATACGCGCAATATAAGTCCATTCATAACGCCTATCATTCTGTCGTTGACACGTTGCTCATGCGTATGGGCGTATAAAGATTCCCATGCCCACTTTTCCGTAAGAAAACCAGTGCTTCACGTCTACCATGTCCCACGTTGGATGTCCAAATTCAGGTATCCAAATCGAAACAGGTAATGCATCCCTTCACTGTTCCGCCATTCTACCATTCCAATCAACAGCTCGGATGTCTAGTGTCGTTCAAGGGACATCGTAGTACTACACTTGTCAAAAAATCGTCCTTCAACAAAGTAAAATGACTTTTCTAATTGTGTATCCCGTGTTCCAACAGGTAGCCGGCTACCCGCATATAGAATCTCTGTTGAGAGCACGAAGTATTTTGTATCCTCGGACATACATCCTAGCACCGAGGTACTTCCCACTCAAACATCTTGAAAGCCGAAACAGCTATTATAATACAGACGTTTATAATACACGGTATGTTAGTTTATGTTTAATTTGCTTTTCTCTCAAATTAAACCTGCAAACGCGGAAATAAGTTGATAATTCCAACTTTTTATTTTTATATATCGTATCCGAGGTCGAACTCGCCCCTCCCCAAAGGAGCTTGTTCGACGTTTCACAAACCAAGGACCGATACGGGTTAATAACAGTCATGAATGTTCATTTGCAGGCTATTTGAGGATTCGAAGCGGACAAGAACAACCTGCAACAAACTGTTATTGACCAAGGGTGGGTGTTCGAGTGGTACGCCATTTTGGTCAAAGGAGGGGTTCCAGACCTTCAGACTGACAGAAAGTCTTAGGCTATGTCCATTTATGTTACAGTGCACCAAAAAAAAAAACATACATCGCGGTCCATTTGTCGAAGTTGGCAAGGTTTGACCCCTGCCTGATTTTGCCCTTTCCCGGCCGTCGATACCTCAAACATCCTTCTACAAGTAGAGACGACGCTGTTCAATTTTTGAACTAAATTGTAGCACTGTAAGTTGTCAAGTTCCTTTTAGTATCCTATTGTTGTTCAAAAACTGGTGTCTTCATGCCACCGTTTCGTCTTTTTAGAATATTCAATGATTCTAGGAGGTTTCGATTTTAACCAGGCGACCTTTTGAAAATTGGAAACTGCCTCGGATGTCAAGACTTGAAGCCATTTCTTTCCTATTTTTTCTTTTTCCTTTTGACTCTTCTCATAATCCCGGTTGGCCGCTCAAGGTGGTTGCGCAGAAAGAAGAGAGGGAGATAAGTTCCACGACATTTTGTCCAGGGCATATCATCCGTTCGCCTCTAGCCTGGGAGCCAGGGTCTGAAAGTCAATGCACCCAGATTTTCTTTTGCGGGAGAATCAAGGCCCTCTGCAGAGGAAGGAACTAGACTTCGGATGGCCCTGGCTTGCAAGGCCGGGGTCGTTCTTGTGTAGAACCACGGAAGATGGGAGGGGTACGTTCTCTGCTTGTGGCCACAGATGCTGTCAAGAGAATTGAACCTTGAGTCCATGTTCCTCCTTTGTTCAATTTGGTATGAACATTGCTATATAGATGAACTAATTCGCCGACATCACATTGATGGCGCCTCCTTGGGCGGGCATGTCATACTGTCGCTCAGTCCTTTCAATGAGCGTGGTCAGTTGGCTTTTTGTCCTCGCATCAGCCACTTGCCTCAGCTACAGTCGACAGAATGTTGCATATGTATCCGAGCTGTTTATTTGAGAAAGCTTGCAACGTGCCCGCGATTACAACTATCCGCACGGACATTGCATGCCTGATCGTTTCGCAATAATCCAGCGAGAGACTTTTTTTTATTTCTCTGTTTTTTGTTTTTAAAAAGAAATAACGGATAGGAAAGCGGCTTCGAGGTGGCAGGCATCTTTTCTTTTTGATGGGAGCCTTTTTTCAATTACCCATCTGGCATTGTTGTACGAAGCGTTGATTGTAATAGGGCATCACCGGGGACGAATCGACTCGACTCGGCTTCAGTTTGCCCAACGTAGTGAGCGTGACAGCTTGCAGCTAAGCTTCCTTGCTTCTTATATTCTGCGATCTTCCTCTCTTTATCTCGTCGTCGACGAACTTCTCTGCTCTTTGTCCGCCCTCTCTCGGTTGAGACCTATTTAAAATTCTGTATCAAGACTGCTATCTCCTCCCCTTTCGATCCCGGGACGTCCTCCCTGACGATTCTTTTCCCTCTGCTCCAGCATCCGTCCGTCCCATGAGAGAGAACCCCGGCCAAAACTACCTAAACACCGCGTGCTTTGCTTTTTTACCGCTGGCATCCCTTTTTTAGGCGAGTTCAGTCCCCAAGCAAACGATTCTGGTATGGTGATTGAAGTTTGGGGGAGGGCTCCACTGCGCGCTGACTAGGCACTCCAAGTGAACTCAGGTACACCACTGCTGACTGTGAAGAAGTCGTGATAAATAGGTCGGGCCATCCGAACGACTAAAGAGCGAGAACAAGGCTCAAGACTCAGGATTCAGGACTCTCGAGACGGCCACAAACTTAAGAGCAGAGTCGGGACCAATCATAGCTGCCCTCAGCGACCACTTGACAGCTCCAACCCCCGACGTCCTCCAGCTTTGGACGCAAACTTTAGTCACAGCTGCACACTGTGGGAGGAGAGTTTGTAGGCTGCTGCGGGGACTCCACCGAGGCTCAGGTCGCCCTCCTTGACGGTTCCAGCGAAGTGTGGCCGCTGCCCTCGTGGGAAAATCGTGCGAAGTGGGCCTGCCTGGCACATACATACTCGTACATATTCTGGCAGCCCAAATTTGCCAACCCCAACTCCTGATCCGATCCCACAACTTCCATTCCCGGCGTACCTACTTCTACCAGGACGTTCCCCCCTCTTAACGAATATCGTCTGGCCTTCCAACTCCAGGAAACCTTTCCTTCTGACCGCCTTTCCGTCCGTCAGCAGAGAACCATAGAGCAATTCGGAAGGCAAGATCTATTCATTATCGTTCGAAAACGTGTTCCCGTTCGTCCAATATTCTTCTTCTTTCCTCATCACATACCCATCAAGCAAGTTTGGGAAGAACCGCCGCCACGGCAGCCTTAGCGAAAGGGAGAGGCAAAAAGACCGATCAGACACGTTTTCCACGTTTGTTGAAAAATTTCTCTATTTTGACCAAGCTTTCTTTTCCTCGCCCACATTCCTCAAGCGGCCCTCCCAAAAAGGCTCGACATTTAAATTCGAGGAAGGAGTCTGCAGCTTCTCAGACAGTAAAATAATCAAGATACAATAACAGTGCCGCCTTTCCAGATAACAAGAATAAGCCCTCCCTCTTGACGACCCGGCTGTGTTCCCCACCTATCCGACCAAAGGCATCCATTTCCCTCAAATCCAACTGTTTCGTTTCGCTGTTTCGCTGGGGCTCGCTTGTGTTGCCCTCGAACTTCGTTCAGCTCAGCCCGTCCTCGTCGTCGAATATTAGTCCGAAAAATGAGCGGTGGTCAATGGGAGCGTGGTGATGGCGGCAACGGCAACGTCGGCGCTGCTGATGGCATTGGCTCGCCCATGGCTGTCGAGAAGCAGACCTTACCCTCCATATCAAATTTGACCAACTCGGTGCCGCCTTTGGTACCGTCGCCCAGCTCGTCAGGGCATTCGCCGTCGCAGTCGTCCGTCAAAACCGACACCAGAGACTCGGGCAATTGGTCTATGACTACAGCTAGCAATCGTATGTTATCACCCTTCTGTAGCACACCTTTTCTCTCATTATATACATATATTAATAAAGAAATGCCGTCTGACTGACAGATTCCTCATTCTCTTCTCCTATGAATCTCTCAGCCATGACACAGGATCAGAACAACACCACCACTAGGGGCTCCATCCTCAATCCTGATGCTCAGCGAGACTCTCAAACTCTTAACCCACCGTATGGCAACCTCCAGGGTGGCCATAGTCGAGGCCATTCTCCTTCCGCCCGTTCATGTCTTTCTAATATATCTACTACTAGTCTCCACTCCACCACTCGGCCACCCCCAAGTGTGTTGACCAGTCCATATGGTCTTGATTCTTCACCATCTAACTCTCGGCGATCAAGTTTCGACACTCGCCTTTCCGCACTTCAATTGAACAGCGCTCAGGGAACACCCGCAGCCAGCCAGGTGTCTCTCGTTAGTCAACTACAAAGGGAACGGAGTGGTGGTTTTGGTCAAGGCTCGCCTGCGCCTTCTATCTTGGAGGATAGATCTCACGGTTACACTCCTATTAGCCCAAGTGGGCATTATCCGACACCCAGTGTTAGCAGTGCTGGTAGTGCACCTCGGAGTAGCTTTGGATCATGGTCTAATAACCTTCCACCGACTTCTCATGCTCAGACATCCGAACGACCGGGTGGTAGAGTAGCACCACCGATCATTGGCTCTTCGAGATACCCTTACCCGCATCCCAACGCTCCATCGCCAACCAAAGGTTTCCCTTACGCTTTCCCCGATCCTGACGCTGCAGGACCCACTGCGCCGAACAGTCGCGAGGGACTTAGTGGAACACCAACCCACGCTCAGATAGGGGTCCAGGGACAAGCCGGTAGGCCCTATGGATTTCATCAAGAATCATCTGCGCCTCAGCACTCACAGACCTCTCTTTACTCTCAAGCATCCAACTCTACGACAGCTAGTTCGCACCATGCCCACCCGGGTTTCGGCCAAGGTTCCTATCAGGAACTGCACCATCATTCTTTGCAACGCGGCCCATCAAGTGTTGGCTCTCCGTCTCCCGCAACCCCGTACTCCCGCACCCCTGAGCTTAGAATAAGCCATAAGCTCGCCGAAAGAAAGAGAAGAAAGGAGATGAAGGAGTTGTTTGACGAGTTGAGGGATGCACTACCCGCAGAGCGAGGCGGGAAGAGCAGCAAATGGGAAGTTCTAACCAAATGTAAGACATATCACATTTCTCTCACGTGGCACCTTGATGTACTAATTATAATCTCTAGCGATTGAATATCTCAATCAAATGCGCCACCAACAATCCTCCCTTGCTCAAACAAATCATGATCTTACCCAGGAGAATCAAAGTCTCTCGTCCACTAATGACAATCTCAGCCGGGAGCTCGAGCGATTAAGACTCGAGTTGGCCAGGGCAAGGAATGGTCCTGTGCCGAATAACGATAGCCACTACGCACCCAATGTTGCTCCTCAAAACGGACAACACTATCAGCCGCACCAAGGCTATCAAAGTTCACAATCTCGACCAAACCCCGATAGCAATCAGATGCAAGGCATCGAGCGCTCGAATTATTAACGGAACATCTATTCGATGTTTTCATCCCAATTTCTCTTCCCTTTGTTCATTCACCTTAATTACCACTCAAAACTGCGTTTTGCATTATTCATATTCTTTTGGCAGGCATGGAAGGAGGTACGTTTCTGGAAATCTTTTAGGATTGTTTTTCTCATCATCCGCGAGGATGGAGAGCATAGTTCATTTATCGATTTTGTGTTTTTTTTTCTTCCTTTTTTCCTTTTCTTTTCTTGGGCTTGGGGGTTTCTCATCATGGAGTCAAGGCAAGAGTTCTAAAAAAAAAAGTGATACCTGGTCTTTCCTTTGTATAATTTTTCTTTTCATTATGGGGGTTTAATGGTTTGGCTTTTTTGATATTTTGAAGGATACCCGAGTCCCAGTGGCTTCAAAACAGCATTCTTGAGGATGACTGGCATCTAGACCAAAATTGGAAGCCAAGCTCGCGTTTGTAAAGTATCGATCGAATCAAGAATCAGGCCGTCTTTGCACCTATTTTCTCAGCATCATCTTCCAGAGTAGAGCTTGGATATATATAGCGGTTAATCTTTTTGTAAGATGTACTCTTTTGTAACTTGTGAGGTGTCTACCGCCGTCTAAATTTGGAGCCGAAGCCACTAGTACGTCAAACTGAGACCGCTAATCGCATGACCATTTTATGCTCGGCGAGCGGTCTGAGAGCCACTTGCTCAACTGTTTGAATATTACTTCCATATAACATGTCGTCTCCCCTCTCTCGTATGATGTTTAATGTTATATACCAGGCGAATTTTTAGTTTCTCGTCTAGGTTTGTGTTCAGCAGTAACTAGTGACTAGTTGAAAAGCCATTTGCAATCGCTGGTGAACGAGGTAATTCCAGTACGAAGGGGACAACAGTTCCTCTGGAATGCAAGGGATTGGGCAGTTCTTCCATTCTTTGCCTCCTCGCCCCGCCGCCATTGGTTTTTTTTTTTTTTTTTTTTCACAAGTACTTTCCACGTTTGAGTAACATTCGCTTCCACTATTGTACAGGTACTATCATTTTAGATGCAAGATCCTTTCACACAAGCATTCTAGACCCCAACCCGTTCCTTTTTTCTTCTTCTCTCCCTTGTGTGCCTCCAACTGGACTCGCAAGTAGACCTGTTGTTGATGCCTACGATGTCGAATATTGAATGGTTAGTTTGACCGGAACGAGAACACCTAGTCTCCCCGCTAGCTCGAGCCCCTTTGATGTGCTTCTAGCTAGCTGTTCCTTTTATGATATCCGCTAGCTCAAGTGTCTCCGAGACACCCAAGCAGCAAAAAAAAAAAAAGTAATAAATCATAAAATAGCGTGCACCTCAATATACATGTCATGTAGGTGCATGCGAGAGCCAGCAGTGGCATCGGGCGGAAATACCGCTACCTCAAGGACTGGATTGGCGGGCTGGCTGCCCTCGCAGTGCAGGAAAAGAAAAGGTGGGCACCACAAGCCGCAAGAGCCTGCCCTCCCAATATCTTACATATAGCAAGCCTTCTATGCCTTTTTCTGCTGTAATTTTTATTGGCCAAAAAGAGAGAGAGAGACGGAGAGACATTCGAGTCGGATAACAGATTGGTTTGGGACACCAAAGTGTCCTCGACTAAACCCAAATCAACTAAACTAAACTTCCATTCCCGCGCCCGTCATTTGGTCCCCCCTTCGTTCGCCTGCTTTTGCTCTCCCATCTCCCGGGGTTTTCTGTGTGGGAGTGGATTGGGCTTTTAGGCTTTCTCGAATATGCAAGCCACCACCCGTCGGCTCAATTAACGAGGAAAGAAAGCGAGTAATTAAAGAGAAAGAAAAAAAAGATGATAATATTGGGAATTCGGGAAGGGCATCTGAGAAGCAAGAAGAGAGTGGAAGCGAGGTGGAGTCGAATATGCATAAAGCATAAAGGAAAACTTATTCCGTACCCAGCAGATACCGACAGAGACTCCCACACAGACATATCCACTGGCCAGCTGGGTTTCCCCTCTGAGAAGCAAAAATGCCCACAACTGTACCCACCGCCGATCCCGGGGAATAAAAAGTAAGGTTGGAGGTACAAGGCATTTTCTCTTGCCTGGTACCTAGCAGGAACTCGAAAGAGCGCATGTTTGGGCTAGCATGTAGCTGCAGCCGGAGGTCCAGTCCATCTCGGTTTGGTTACTGCGTGACGGGATCTACGCAGCTCGCAAGCCAGTTTCGCACTCGATGCTGGCACGTGCGAAAAACGTGGAGCCATAGTGTGGCGGGTCCGGAAAGGCAGGACTGATATCAAACTCTGAATTCTTCGCTCTGGTTCGTCGGACGGATATCTTTTTCCACGTTTACGTAACTTGCAAACGCAACCAACTTGAATTCGAACTTTTTGTCCATGCATTCTACTATTCTAGCTTTGGATTAAGAGTGGCTAGTGCAAAAGGATTCGGAGGAGTGCTCTGTCTGTAACCGGGAGGCCCACGAAAGGCTTTAGGCGAACCCGGTTGGCCGGATGTCTGTCTGTTGGTTGGTTGACATTCCTGGTCCTTGCGAGGCAGATGGTTCCCCGCCTTTCCCGTCGACAAGAACTTCAAAGCCGGTCTAGGCTACCGCCATCTTCAGGTTGGCCTGTAACTCTGCCCCAAAACCACCACCACAGTGGCTGGTAATAATACTGTCCTGACGTAGTGCCTGCAGCAGAGCTGTCCGGCGTAGTTCGGACCTATCTTCAAGCCAATTTCCTCCAATTTGACCGATCCGAGGCTATCATTCGATAACCGTCCCGGTGGCCCTACATATTTTTGTTTCGTTCCTGAAGACCTTGTACACCCCGATTTCAGAAGGAACCCCCCAATAGTAACTCTATTCGAACCAGATCGATCGAAGCGGAGCCGCGGAACCTCCAAAATTTTAGTCTCTCTTTTCCCAACTTTTGATATTATTGTGTTTCGAAGTTTGACGGGGCTCTAAGAAAGCTCTGATTCACCTAAGAGTTGGAGATAGCTCCATTCCCAATGGATTCAGTCTTGGACGACATATCGCATAGGCGATATAACCCGCTGAGGGGTAACTGGATACTCGTCTCTCCGCATAGAACCAAGCGGCCTTGGCTGTAAGTGTACATCGTCAACTGTTATGGCTGGTTGAAGGGATTCTGTGGTATTTGGCCATGGCAACGCACACAAATGCGGTCTCCTTTTCCCATACATTGTTGAATTAGCTTTAGCTTCTCTTTTGCCCCCCTTGTAACATGCTTAGGATCGAATATGTGACCTTTTAGAGTGTACTAAATAAAACAATTAGAGGTCAGGAGGAGTCGCCGAATAGAAACACTCTCCCGGAATATGATCCGGAGGTAAGCTAAGCTAGCTTGTCGGATTCCATCCGCCCCCTTACTTGTTACGATCGTTTCCTGTTGGGATCGACCGGAAGCTCATATTTGCTATTCTAACTCTTTTTTGCTGTAGTGCTATCTCTGTCCCAGGAATAAGAGGTCTGGCGGGCTTCAGAACCCGGACTACGAGGGTACCTTCATCTTCGTCAACGACTTCTCGGCAGTGAAAGAGGACCAGGAGGATTACGAGACTCCAAAGTCTGATGGTAAGAATATCAAGCGGCAAATATAATAAAATGCACAGACACTGTGTTTTTTGTATCGCTTGACTAATACTGGAGGGTGGTATCGGATTACAGACAAGTCAGCTTTGCTCATGAGAGCAGAGGGAGTGACGGGGAAATGTTATGTTGTCTGCTTCTCGCCAGCCCACAACAAGTATGGAAACCTGATTGAGTGCACGTTCTGGCGATTTGCGTAGCATGAATACCTGACACGTTTTATCCTAGAACACTAGCGGATATGTCAATCAGAGAGATATCATTGGTAATAGAAACATGGAAGAAGCTCTATTTAGATGTACAGCAGAATACACCGTTTCGCTACATCCAGATATTTGAAAACAAGGGAGAGTCCATGGGCTGCAGCAATCCCCATGCTCATTGCCAAGCGTGGACTACTAGCCATCTTCCTGAAGAACCAGCCGCAGAGCTAAAAAATCTCATCGAGTACAAGAAAACTCACAACTCCTGCATGCTCTGCGACTATCTTGCCGTCGAGATTGAGAAAAAGGAGCGGATTGTCGCTGAAAACGACGGGTGGCTAGCAGTTTGCCCCTGGTGGGCGTTCTGGCCGTTTGAGACGCTAGTGATCAGCAAGAGATGCATCAAAAACATACTGGAACTTGAGAGCGAAAGGGATGTTGAACTCTTCGCGGAGATTATCAGTATAATAACGACAAAATATGACAACTTGTTCGAAACAAAGTTTCCGTATAGTAAGTTGGCGGGCACCTATTGTCGCTACCGTTGACCTTTTGTGAACATGTGACCATTCAGCCCTATATCAGAGCAGTACTAATGAATGATTACCAGGTATGGGAATTCACCAGGCGCCGCTGAAAGGTACGGAAGAGGAACATTCGGCGAATCACGTCCATTTCCACTTCTTGCCGCCGCTGTTGAGAAGCGCTACGGTGAAAAAGTTTCAAGTCGGGTAAGTTTATTCGATTTGATAAGGCTTTCGCTTCTGATCGCCTCTTCTCCAAATTTCTTCGCCTTGGAGGTGATGTGACTAACATGATGTCATTGTCTAGATATGAGCTTCTGGCTGAACCGCAGAGAGATATTACTCCCGAGCAGGCCGCTAGACGCCTGCAATCTCTGAGCACAGAACTGTATAGGAATAAACTCGAGTAGCTCCAAGTTTTCAACAAAGTGTTCATATAAAGCTCTCATAATTTGAGTAAATCTAGGGGAATTGCGGGTTGCGAGTGATTCTTATAGATCTTGCTTCCAGATTAAATTTCAATGGAGCGAGAGAATTGTTCGCACACTCTGTCAAATATTAGACACTTACTCATACCGTGAAATTATACTTTCCAAATTATCTGGAACGAATTTCGGCTTGCTGCGAATGCAGATAAGGTACTACGGGCGCTTCCACAGCGCTCTCCTTTAGATATGGTGATATCAAGTGGACCCGTCAATTTCGCTAAGACAATCTGCATCGCGTCGGCTGACTTCAACGGCGTAGCTGCCTCCGTACCTGACATGCAGAATTTTGATAATACGCAGGCAATTTCGACAAGATAGCGCCAAAGTAAAAGGCAAGTGAATACTACGGATTGCCCTGATTCTATGTGGAAAGGCATAATACACAGTGTATCGCGAAACAATGCGAGCGCTAAGCCCTAAAAGCCCATATAATGGCTGTGTTGTCACTTGGACAATGCAACAGCTGCCAGATGAATGCTATAGGCCTCCCTTTCTGTTCGCGCCCAGCTTCAATATACCCCCAGCGATATCTGCGACCAAAAAATCTGTATAAAATCAGGTTGATATTAACATCTCCTGGGGTCACCCTTCTGCAGATGCACTGCTTTAATTTAATCCTTTTCCATTTTTCTGGATTCAATATTTGATCGAGAGAGGTATGGTGGGGAATCAACGGTGGGTGCTGGGGTCAACGGCGCCGGCGCTTAATCTGACAGCAATGCAACACCGTTTTCTCGCTCCTGCGGCGCACACTGTAGCAAGTTGTCTGGGTACCTGTGTGCTAGCTATTAAGCAAACGCCCAACTCGTCAGCGACAAGAGAACGATGGCGAATCGAGTATTTCTGGGGCTTGGTTAACCTGGCGAGAGTTGGCGAATCGATCGGCATGATTCGAACTTGGCTGGCTTAGACTTGCAGGAATTGGCGGCGACGGGGCTTAAAGATTTCTGATTTCCTGGTTCTTGAGGATGCCTTGAAGCTGGGGCCTCGGGATACATATACTTTGCCATATCACCAAACATGTTTATGTTCTAAAAATGCTAGGAACCATCTTCCCATTTGAGCTCACCGTAATAATGGAGGAGACGATGAATGGAAATAGTTTGCTGTCCAGCTGAGCTGCGGCGAAGAGTGCGAGGTTCTTCTTATACATATTCTTTTATTATTTTACCGTTACTATTCGCGTTTATTCGATCTTTACAGGCATTCTTTTCATATTTCAACAAACGTTTCAAACTTTTAAACCTCAATACGAACCTGTTTTAGAGCTGGCCTCACGGGGCGTGTTTCTTTCGCTTCTTGACTCTAGTTTATTCTATCATCAACCGAATGAGTATCAAATCTCCATACCCAAATTTAATCTGCCGAAGAAAAACCTCAATAGATTTGGTCATTCTGTCTTGATAGAAACATACTAGAGTTCGTATTTTCGCAATTTTCGGAATTTTACATTCTCAATACCCTTGCACTCAAATAATAGAGGATATATTACACACTGAAAACAGAACAGCATGACGAAGGTACATACAAATAATATTCTAACACCCCCTTGAAATCCAATACGCCTTGAGGATGTTTCAACACGAGGTATCGTGAAAATTTACTCATCTCTATCCCTCAGAAATCCCCTTCCATTCTCTTACTGACTTACATGATATATTCTTTATAATCATTCGCCTGCTAATTCTTAATCTTTATATCTTTGTCGACAACAGTCTCAGGTTCAAACTCCTAAGTCTTCGAGGCTTCCGGACCCTCTCAAGTTTCGTAGTGGCGTTATACTTGCAACGCTGCCGGGTCTCTTGTTGGTAGGCTTGTGGGCCGGCGCAGTCACGTACGTCCATATTTACCATTATAATCTCGAGGTAGATGAGGGATTGGTTCCGCTTCTAGGTATGTTGGAATCCTTCGGAGTATAAAATCCGGCTGGTTGTCCTAGGTTGCGATGTCAGTCGTATTGATGCTCGACGCCTTGTAAAGGACATTCCAATAAAAGCCTTTTTGGTTTTATTATTATGATGCTCTACGAGAGATATTACTCCCTGGGACACCAAATTTTCTCAAGACTATATTGGATATTCGAATACAATAACGGCGAGCTGTAGTAGAATGACTAACGAAATTTTCTCACTAGGTATTATAACCATTGTCGCAATAGCCTTCAAGTTGCACACCAATTTCCAACGTTACCAAGAAGCACGGTTAGTAGAGACCGCTATTGTTACTCTGCATATATAACTTGAAAATATAACTAACCATACATCCAACTCCAATCAGAAATCAATGGTACCGTGTTAGAATTTCCACCCGCAATCTGGCACGTTTGATCTGGTTCAATATTCCCGATGGGCCTCTAATCCGCCCCAAAACCACCCCGCCAACCCAAATCCAGGTTGAACAAAAGCTGCGAGAGGACTTACTTTCAAAAGCTTCCGTTGTTAGGCTACTCGTCGGCTTTGCATTCGCTCTGAAACACCACGTTAGACGCGAGTATGGTACCGAATGGCCGGATGTCAGAGCTAGGGTTGGGTATCTGCCCACTGTACGTTTTCAAAAATCTAGTACTCTTGAATACGATTAGTATTTTGTGTGAGAATGTTTATACTTACTCGATGCACCGGCGGTGGGGAAATATAGTTCGCCCGCCGCGGTCATCAATCGGAAGTCTCGGTCTCGCAATCCCTCTTTACATCCATGGACCCGGAGAAGGGCCTTCCCGCTGTCCCGCCGGGACGACGGTTCTCCACCGCACCGGCACTCTGGATGCACAGCTTATTCTCGAAAGAAGAAAAAGCGAAGAGAGATAAACAGCAGCAGAATAAGCCAACCCCTCACTCGCTAATCGCTCATCAGAACCTCCCGTTAGAGATCTTATCGTTCCTGGGTAGTTATGCCGATTCGCTCAATTCTGAGAAGAAACTGGAGGGTGGATTGGCGGTTGCTTTCCATCAGGAATTGGCGAATCTGAATGAGATTCTCGGAAGATGTGAGAGTTTAATGGAGTCGTACATGCCGGTAAGATCGAGGTTGAAAGAAAAAAAAAAAATAAAGAAATCAAGCATATCTATCTATCTATAATGGCTCTAACGATACTGTGAAAATAGGTACCGTACACCATTATAATATCTCAGATCAAATGGCTCTTTCTGTTGCTGCTGCCATTTCAACTGCTACAGGCAATGAGCTGGGTCACAGTACCTGCAGTGTAAGCCGCCTTTAATAGATTTTGTTTTATTTAAAAAAAAAAACCCCCCCCTCTCTGCGCGTAGTCTTTTACTAGTATACCATACCAGATAATACCAGGTGGCTAATAAAACATGTTTTCGAATGCACAGTGTCATCGTCTCTTTCGCCCTATTCGGTCTCTCTACTGCAGCGTCTACGCTCTCCCGCCCCTTCCAATCTACGCAAACGTCAACCTCACTACCTCTCGACGACATGTGCGCCACCCTCTCCATCGAAGTCGATACAATCTGCTCATCAACTCATCAGCCATCCTTCTCAAACTACGTTTTTACAGGAATGCACATGATGGTTGCGGGTGAGAAGGCTGGTGTAGGGTGGATGTACCTAAAGGGGAATAAGCCGTTAGCACCGCTGGTGAAGAAGGATTTTGCGGATTGTGTGAAGAGTTTGAGCATCAGTGATATTTTGGAGGTCATGAAGATGAAGGTTGAAATGCCAGAGGGGTGAAGGGGAGAGGGAGAGAGAGGGAGAGAGACTGGGGGAAATGGTGAATAGTGGAGTGAGCGGTGTATTTTACGCAGATATATTTGTAGTCGGATGATCCAGAATACTAAGTCGTATATATCTGCTTCTCTCGCCGAGTGACATGCGTAAATATTTACCCGGAAACTTTTTTCTGTAAAGCTCAAATCTTAGGTAAATTACTGTGAACTCTAGGCTATAATGGAATATACAATTATTTGGACATCGGCAAGACTCTACCTACAAAAAATAGCTAGCAAGATCCATCGATACATGCTAGCAGGATACAGAATTGAATAGAAGGAAAGATCGGCGAGACAAGGGGAGCAAATGTTGGTGTGAGATTGGAGATATGGGTAATAGGTGGAGATATGAGGTCTAATAAAGAAGAATGGGAAATGTAGAGATAGGGACCGCGAGGCAAGATATGCTAATGAACATCATCCCTAACCGGCTAGCAAGAAAGGAAGGGAAACGACCAAACAGCATCAAGTATCTTTCTTTGCAAAAATAGCGGAGAACTGAATCATAATTGTCACAGGGGGAGGTGAGAGGGTAAACAACTAAAAGAAACAGCATTGATTTATTAAAGGGAGACGAAACAAAATACAGGATTATAAGCCATAATTAAGAAGTAACATCATAGAAGAGAAAATATCCAAAAAAGGGGAGGAAGAAACTCCTAAAACGAAGTAAAGCAAACTATAGCCTCCGTGTTAACTAAAAAAACGACATCGTAATATCATTCTGGAACTCGTTAAGGCAAAACGAGCACAAAGCTACATATTGCATTTGCTGAGCCAACTTTCCGCCGAAACAAAATGAACCCAAAAAAACCAGGGAAGCCCCACAGCCAACACCAACTAAAAGGGAAATACCAATGCTTAGGCTCGCCATCCATAAATTCGGCAATGCATTTGGATATGTGAGAAATAAAGGAAGACGGGGAAAAAAAGTCGGAAAAACAACCTGCATCTAGTCAGAGAAGGAGAAAAACAGATTTGCGTCGAAAATAGAAGAGATTTCTTAAGCAACCGTAATGCTCCTCAATCCGCTTCCCATTCCTGTGCTCATCACGATTCTACCGCCGACTTTGCTCACAGTTCCGCTAGCAGCCCGCTTGACGATTTCTCCGCCAGAACTACTCAGCTCGAGCATTTCGCTCCTTCCAACTTCTTTACCAAGGGCGTAGCCGGCAGAAAAGCTGAGGGCGCTGACTATAATGACTGCACCGGCGGAAACAGCAAGTGTAAGGTATGTCATATTGGAAGCTGATATGGAGGAAACGGCAGTATTGGGGCCAGCAACAGTAACGGCCTTGGACGATCTTCTGGACCGCGTCTTGGTCTTCTGCTTTGTGACTTGTGGGTCCTTTTCTGATCTGCGGGGCGAGGCAGGTCGTGGCTGATGGCGTTGTTGCTGTTGTGGGATTGGCATGGGAGGCGGATGATGGGCGGTTCTACGGTATTGAGGTGCAGGTTGCGGAGCCGACATGATCGCTTCTCTTTCAGAGTCTGTGACCAACGATAATGTTTGAATAGGGGCAGGTCTGGCGTGCTCTTGTATTACACCCATACGATCGTTCATCTTTGGTTTGGAAGCACTCCCTACACCAGCAGCACAGGATAGTAAAGTCGACAGAGATGCCCTCAAAGCGGCATCGTGGTCTGGTTGCGGCGGTTCTCTCGAAAATGTCCTAAAGTTGTTCTGAGGGCGGGAGGCCGACGGGTGGTACTGCGAAAATCCGGCACCAACGGGTTGTATTTCCCCTTCGTCTTCGTCATCCTCTTCTTCGCCCGACGAAGACCCTTCCTCACCCTCACTCAGCGAAGGATCCGTGATAGAACTGCCGATGCTATCGATAGCAGCAAGGTCGATCCCATCCAGATCTTCGTCGTCATCTTCATCTTCGTCGTCACTGCTGCTTTCTACGGTTCTAGAAGTTGTGGGAATAGCGGTAGACGTCGAGTTCCGTCTCCGAGAGAGGTGTTTTCGCTTGTGGACTTGAAGGCCACTGGTTATGACGGGTTCCTCAGAGGACGTGTAACTGTCCGAGGGTTGAGAAGAAACTTCGATCCATGAGTCGACACGATCGGAGGGTGCTATGGAAACGGTAATCATCATGTAAGTGTTTCCTCTTTTAAAGACCGAGCAACTGTCTTGGGCTTTACGGGGCTAGCGCCTGAAGGGAAAGGAGTTGTGTCTGTAATATAGGAGCTATAGGAGTAGATGCGAAAAGCAAGATAAAAGTACTTGATAAGATAAAACTGAAGAAGGATTACGAGGTCCGGATGGGAAATCAGAGCGAAGAGCAAAGAGGTAACGGTCTTACCTGCCATCCTTCGGTTATTAGACCTATCTACATGGATGAAGTCAGAGCCGGCAGAACGGGTGTGTTGATGGTGGTGGTAGTGGTGATGGTGCGACGGAGGCGCAGGAGTATTATTGGATTGTTGTTGTTGCTGGCCGCTGGCGCCTCGATGAGAAACAACAGGCCGCCGGGTGAACGACGGCGCCCGCTCAGGGATAAAGGAAACTGACGCAGCAGCAGAAGCAGAGGCGGCCGTGGCAGGTGGTGATGAGCCAGAGGGCGGAGGACCAAGGATCGAGGGCTGCATCATCTGGTCATGCTCTTGCGGTGAGGGCCTGCTAACTAGCTGTGGTCACGGCGACTGCTGACGTCTGGAACAAATGGCACAAGAGGGGAGTGAGACAACCGTGAGAATGACCGGGCGAAACGTGATTCTCCAAGGAAATTCGATGTGAGATTGGAACACTCGGATTACAACCTAAAGAATTCGAATTTCCAGTTGTTAGCAACAGCACGCCTTTGACGCAGTCAAGATGCTGTCGTCGGTTGTGATATTGAAACTGGGAATAGGGGAGCCGGGCCAGGTGTTGTTCTTGTTGGGTCAGGTCGGTTGGGCCTTACACCAAAAGCATCAGACGACAACCGCCATATACTGCCACTTACAATCTAATATGTGCACAAATTGAACGGTATAGGGGTATAGCAGAATAAACGGAGTAGTAGCGGTAGTAATAGTCAGCTCGTGGGCCGACGAGGGAGTTATCGGATTTATAACAAGATCCGTCAACTTGTCCGATTCAGCTGTGTTTCTGGCACGTCTTGCAAATGGTGTATTCCGCAAGCTGGGTAAAGAAAGATGCAGGTTTAGGATGAAGCCACTAGCGCCCGCTGCAGCTCCTCTGCTGTGTGATATATAATATAACTTGCTCGTTCTCTCACAGTACATCCAATCCAATCCAATCCACCCAGCCCAGCCCAGTCCAGTCAGCAAGCTGTGCGACCCAGCTGCGTTATCACCGCTCTGTTTCACCAGCTAGCGTTGGGCTTTGTTTGTTTGTTTGTGCCAGAACAGGCCCATACGGCCATCCGGTTATCTAATCGATAGTGGCCAGCTTCCAGTTATCGGGAGTTCGAAAGAGAGAAGAACAAAATAACTAGTTCGAGATGTTAGTTGTTATAGCTTACTCCGTGCAATTATCCAACTAATGGCTAGTGCTGGATTAATATTCGATTGAACTCAATAGACATCGGTCCATGCGCGCAACAGCGAACGGGCTTATTCCAAGCTTTGTGTGCATACACACATAGACTGGCCTTCCCCCCCACACTAGCGGGCTAGCCAGTATCGCTGGATTGTCACTATAATCTGGCTTTCTTAGTGTTTTTGCCTTGATTTTCGATCTTCCTACCCCATTTTGCCAGAAAAGCCACCGACAAGAACCTCAACAATATGCATCATGCCCCGCAAATCACAAATGTGCAGGGACTGGACCCCTAGAATCGATATAGCTTATTGGACCCGGTGTGGATGCCTGTTTGAGAAATAGAGCTGTCGAAGTCGGGTTATGATCACACTCGCATCTTGTGACCCTTCTTCTTCTTCTCTGTAGACGAACCTATAACATGACAAAAAAAGGCAAATCATCCATTTCCTATCCTTTTTTAGCTTTCGTTCCTTTGAACGACAGGCACATGACCTGAAATTATCCGATTTCCAGCCCCCATCCCCTTCTCAAGATCTTCTTTTCCATCATGCAAAAGTGAGAATTTGAAGGGGGGGTTAGAAGAAACAGATGGTTCGAGCTCGCAGCGCAGGGTCGTTTACAGGCAGGCTTCTCCGCATTCCCTCATGGGCCTTTCCGAGTAGATTCAAAGGCTGCATGTATTTAGCCACCTGCACCTGCAACTTAACGAACTCGAGCGAACGTTCTTTCAGTAGACCCATGCTTGCAGACATTCGGTCTAGGCTCTAGCGGAGAGTGCAGCCGAAGAGAAACCGAGAAGGGTTTTTGCCTTTCTTTCCCCTTTCAGTTATCAATACATTAATTACCATTTGCAACGGAGATGGACAATCGTGGTGACCTCATGCATATCCATTCCCTTCAACTAAATGGTATATAGTCTTAGACGATCTCCAAATGGGCAAGTAGCTAGTAGGTCTGCATTGATCATAGCCAAGTGGTACAGCATCCCCGCCGTCAACTAGCAAATGCTTCGGAGCTGGATTCCGCAAGCCAATGATACTAGCGCAACACACACCCTTATCGCACCATCAGTCTTCGAATTGGCTTTCTACCCCGTCCCGCGCTAATTAACAGAAAGACGGCTAATCCGCCAAAGACATCATCTCGCTGCCGTGCTTACTCTCTCAACCAGGGCAGGCTAATTGCCTTAATCGAACAACCTACAACCCGTCTAATCTGCACCAACCAGCTTTTAACGTTATAACACTGCGTCCATTCTTTTCGCTACCAAATTAATGCCTGTAGAAAAACATTTTAAATATATTATACACACACGCACATTTCGTCATCGGGAGAGTTCAGAAGCATTAACTGATGAGAATAAAAATTTAAAAAAAAAAAGATTACCAACATGCTGCTATTGTCGTGAATGAATCTAATATAATGCTCATGCGCTTCAGTTATATAAAAAGAGTGTGTCTTATGGCACGGAAAACCACCCATTCTTGCCGTGCACCCGCAGACCGATGCCCTCCGACGGATACCACTTGCCAATCATCACTTCCAGCGGTTGGCAGCACCCATTCTTACACTCGCTACTCCAGGATATCATCTCAGAATTGGAACTCCTGTATCATCACAAAACCCGTTAGCGCCTCAAATCCCGAGCAAAAGGTAGATATGTTAAGGATAAAGACTTACTTTGCGAAAAACATCCACGTCCATCCCGTTCACTACTAGATCAGACAGATCCCGTCTGTTCATCTGCCCAAACACTCTCCTCAATGTATCGTACAAGTTTGTGCTCTGATTGTGCTCCAATCTTGTAACATCGACTCCAATCTTCTCTGCCTCCCTAGCATCTTGGTCCGTGATGACCTTATGCATCGCCAAGGCTCCAAGCAAATGTTGTGCCGCCTCCTCGTAGCATCCAATGTTGATACACGATACTCCCAAATTATACCTCGCCCTCACAAAGTTCGGGTTGATAATCAACGCCTTCTCGTAAGCCTCGATCGCCTCCTCCGACCTTCCCGAGTTCGCCAGCGTAGCACCAAGCCTATTCCACAACAAATGATTCCTATCCCTCGCGTCGAAATCACTCTCCAAAGCAGAGCTAAAGCAATCCACAGCCTTGTCGTACTCCTCCGCGCCGTAGAACAACACGCCAAGCCCCACCTGGACCTCGGAATCAAAAGCGGTGCCTTCGGGCGCCGATACCGCCGCCTGGATGAACAGATCTGTTACACGGGAGTGGATGGCCAGTCTATCCAGTGGATTATCCACCGGTGGAGACGTAATAGTCGGATATCGGACGTTCAACCACCGTTCTAGCGTATTGTACGCGGTAGTGTCGTACCCTTCGTTCGTATAACTGATAGCAAGACCCATGAGTGCTTCCATATTGTTCGGGTCCAGCTTCAACGCCTGCTCCAGAGCTCGGATCGCTGGCGTTTCCTTCTCATTCTGTGCCTGCGCAGCGCCTAGCCGTTCCCAGGCGCCAACGTGACTCGGGTCCTTTTGGCACGCTGCCTCGAAGGCCAATGCGGCCAGCGAGAGGTTTCCGTGGCTGTCCATAAGTCTCACACCTTCTTCGAAGGGGTTACCTACTTCCATATATGGGTTCTCCTGCTCGAAGAGATACTCGCCCAGGTTTGGTGGCTGCCCGGGGATAGTGCCTGGTTCCCAATTCCACTCGTCAACATTGACACCGTTGGCTCCCATATCCTTCTGGATCCCGTCCCACAATGGCTCGAAATCCGAAAACATGGCCTCCCCATGTTTCTCCAATTCTTCTTCGATGGCACGGTTAGCTTGGGCGTCTTCGTCGAGAGTTGGCTCGTGCTGCTGTTCTTCAATCTGTTTGAACTGAGTTTGCCAGTCTTCGTCGGTCAACTCGACAACCTTTTCTTTACCCTTGGCTGAGATGGCGGTTTCCGGGACGGTGTGGACTTGGGGAGCTTGGCGGGCAAAACCACCGCTGTAGATACCACCCATGGAGCCATAGCCTGAGAAACGCTGGGGGAAGTATTGACCACCAGAAGGCATAGGTCCTGCGAGGTCTTGCTGGGGTGTGTGGACGTGGGGTTGGTGCTGAAAAGATGCAAAGTCGGCAGGGTTGAACGGTTCGCCTTTAGCTTGGGCGGCGTGGAAGGCGGCTTCCAGTTGCGATCGGTCTTCGCCTGGCGGCATGGTGGAGAATTCGGCGGCCCAGTTGACTTGGCCAGGTGGGATCTGGCTTAGTTCAGCACGCATTTGGTCAAATTGGAAGGGACCAGCAGCCTGTTGTGCTGCCGGGTCTTGCATCAAGAATTGTTCCATCTGTAGACATCGTGATATAAATTGTTAGCAAAAGCGGTGTAATACGCGCTTCGTCGGTATTCATGTAACGTACCTGCTGATCACCAGTGGGGCCTTGCACCATCCCTTGACTTCTCATGCCTTGCTGAATGCCGGGACCGACAGGCATACCGCCGACCATGCGGTCCCGCTGTAGCGATTTGTCGTCGGAGACATGTTTCGTGAACTGTGCGAGGGGATTGCGGCCGGTCGAGCATTCGGCACCTCCAAGGAACGACATGTTGAAGTGTGTGAGGAGAACCTCAAGATTCCGCTATAAGCGACAGCAGACGTTGAAAAGCTGCGGAGAACAAAGCTGGCGAGATCAAAAATTTCGGTTCTGTTCCGAGGTTAACGCGATGTAGCTGTCGGGTGTTGCAGTTGACATTAGCATACGTTGTGGTCTTGCGTGGGTGGGACGAGACGAAGTAATGCTTCATCTCTGCGGTAGATAAACTTACTCTGAAAATAAAAACACGAATCTTCGGGGGAGGAATGAAGAGAAATAGAGTGTAAGAGCAAACCTGAGCGAGCGAGTGAGCGAGAGATATATCGCGGAACACAGGAGGTTGGTTTGTAACAATGCGGTGGGGGAGGTTAGCTTTGGTGTGCTTAGAAATGTTTTATTCGGTTGCCATGGCTGTTTTCTACGTCGGTCGTTTTCAGCTGAAAATTGGCCCGCATTCGCGCCAGCTTCCCGAGGCAATGGACCGCAGCCCGGCGTCTCATGCAGCGCCAGCACACCGCCGGCCCTGAGACACCATTGGGCAGGCCCTTCACGCCCAGGGCCTTCTTTCATTTCGACGGATTGATTGGGATATAACAGCCTGGCGAAACGTTCTGGTAGAAGTCAATCAATCGAGGGAAACGGATATGATGATTTGATTTGTATATACAAAGGAATGGCTAGAGACGCTTCCATCGCTAATGCTGATGCCGTGCTAAGCTATGCTGCAGACAAAAAATCGAAGCTCGCAGTAATATAAGAAACACCACCCATCTAGTATATTTTGCCGGAAAAAACACCTTCAAAGCAGCTGCAGGAAATAGAAATATAGTTATAAGAGAAAAATCCAACAGTATTAAAAGAAATTTGCTGGTCCTGAAAACCCGTAGGGAGAGTGTGTAAAGTAAAATGTCGTCTATAAAGAAAAAATGCCCCCCGAAAAGAAACCCCAACGCCCTGAAAACCAAACGAGTAGAAGCAACTGAAAATAAACATATACCCCTCCAATCATATCTCATAATAAATTCACCTTTTGTGTGTACGTATAGTATTAACCATCTTAAGCGGTCTGCTTGCCCATCTTCTTCTCCCTCCTCGCCTTTTCCGCAACCGTTGGCTTCCTCGTCCAACCGACCAGGTTCCTCCATCCACTGCCGTTCTCTCTTCCTTCGGCCAAAGTCGCCGTGAGACCATTGACAAGACCCTTCTTCCATGCTGGATTCTCTCTCTCACCATCAAGCTTGACCATCCATTCTTCCCATCTCCATGTTCCCACAATACCGGTCACTGCGGCCACATCCTGTGTATTACCCTTCACGACGCCAAGCTCCTCCCATGCCTTGAGTTCAGCTTGCATCTCTTCCTGTGCTGCCTTCCAGTCGTCCTGGAAAGTGACGCCGAGTCTTCTCTTTGCCTTTGGCTTTTCTGCGGCTGGCGCCATGGGTAAGACGGTCCATGTGCGCTTGGTGTTAACAAACCCGGCGTTTGCCAGTCTGCTGATCCAGCGCTCCGTTGGGTGAGGATCGTAACCACGACTCTTGAGCTCGTGGGCGAATTCCTCAGCAAGTTGCTTAGTAGCTGGGCCGGGGCGGATAACATCGCTGTCTGTGAGGGTCCATTCAAAGTGACCACCTGGTTTGAGGACTCTGTAGCACTCCTTAAGTGTCAAGGTATACTCGTCGAGTCTAGGAGTCTTGCTGTGGCGGTTGTGTCTTTCGCTCCTGCGTCTCGGTGGTGGAGTCTGCTTGAGGATGTTGTGCAGAGTTCGAGCTGAGATGACATCGAAGTGATTATCTGGGAATGGAAGCTTCCATAAGGAGGAGACCTTGATGTGTCTGTGATTCGAAGGACCAGTAAATCTTCGCTTCTCTACAACACCAACATCTGGAATTGGAACATTGTCAATGTTGATGTTCTTTGGTCTGCTGGTAACGGTGTAGACCTTGGAGTGAGGGTATTCGTAGGCGCAGTGCCATCCCCAGTCAGCAACTGGAGCGCCACCAAGATCCAGAACTCGTCGTCGAGTTGGAGGTGGGACAGTACCAGAAGCCTTGCTCTTTCGCCTTTCAATGCCGGACTGGTTGAGGATGTCGTGGGCTGGACTGATCAGAATCCGGCCGTAGTGAAGCCACTTGGCGGCCATGACGACCCAGAATCTGGATGTAATTTCATCTCGGACTTCCTTTGCTCGGCGCTTCTCTGGAGTAGTGCTCGACTTTCTTGGTCCATCCCAGAACTGCCAGGTAACATTTTGTTCTGGAACTGGCGTTGGTTCGGGTTCAACCTTTGGAGGACATGGCGGGAGAGGTCGGTATTCGTGGGGAAGCTCATTACATATTCTGCGGGTCTGGAATCCGTCGAATCGCGTCTGTTTGCAGATGAATGCATCTGAGTGAACCGAAGGCTTGAGAAACTTCTTGAAAGCAACCAAGTAGGAAGGATCCTCGACTCTAATCTCGTTCTCCTTCAAGTTGTGACGTCTTCCAGTCTTTGTGCAGTCAACATCCTTGCCCTTGATGTCAAGGGGGCTCTCTTCGCCAGAGGTAGGGGACTCAAGGGATGCTCTAGCTCTGTTATCTGCTGAAGGAACAGAGAGGAGAGAAAGTTGTGGAAGCCCTGGCCTCGAGAAAAGTCCCTTGCCGTCGTTTGTTCCTGGTCGGCTTTCTGGAAGGATGAGAGCCGCAGCTTTTGCGAGTTCCTCTTGTCTAACTCTTTCTGCCTCCGTCTCCTCCTCGAATTTCATTTCTTCGTTAATAATAGCAAGATCGTCAAAGAAAAGATCATAGCCAAGTGGACAGTCGCTAAACTCCTCCTTATGCTCTTCCACCTTTACAATTGGCAGTTCTACCTGTGCTTCTATTTGAACCTCGATCATCTCTTCTTTCTCCTCTTCCTTCTCCTCCCCTTTCTCCGCTTCCTCTTCTTCTGGTTCTTCGTCCTCATAAATCGATTCTGGATACTGCTGCTTTGGTGTTGAAATGTCGACTTCCACATGGGTCCCTGGAACCTCTGGAAATTCAGAGATCATTTCGTGCAAGCCCTCGTATTCTGCAGGATGTCTGCTGCTTCTCATGGAGGTCCTTATAGACATTCTAGTCATTTCAGCTTCAACCTCCAGACGCTCAAAGTCCTCATCGTGCATGCTCTCGTCATCAATTTCCGATCTGTCGTAAGTGACAACGGAGCTCTCACGAGGATACTCGACTTTCGACCCGATACCAGCCCACCTCTCGATTTCCTTCCAGTCTTCGGTCTTGGTCATATCGAAGGGTCGTTGGTATCTCTGCGCTGGTGTGCGCTCTTGCTGCTTCTCTTCAGCTTGTGCTTCCTCTTTTTCCTCTTCTGCCTCCTCCTCCTCCTCCTCCTCCTCCTCCTCCTCCTCCTCCTCCTCCTCAAGCAATTGTGGAAGTTGTGGGCTTGGAATGGCCTCGAATTCAGTTGTTTCAAACCCTGTTCTGACGACCTCCTGGCCAGCGAGCATCTCCTTCATCAACATTCTAATCTCCTTTTCAGCCGAGGTCTCCGAGGAATTCATATCGCTCATCATCTCTTGCAATTCCAAGAGCTCCGATTCCTCGTCCTGCATAGATGCATACTTGTGCCGTGTGGTATCAATGCTCGTCATGGAGGTGTAAGCTGTGCTTCTCATCGACCACGCTCCTGTATCTCTACCCGCGTATGAGGAAATAGTGTACATGGACGACAATCTAGCCTGAAGAATTGGTGCGACCAATTTTCCAGCGTCAACCTCGCGCATTTGCGAGTGGTCTTCCAATTGGGGTGAGTTTGGGAATGAGCCCTGTTGGCTCTCTGGGGTGAGATCGTAATGGTAGACGGCTCGGCCGCCGCTAGCGCTGAGCGGTTCCATGTGTGTGTAGGATGGCGAACCCGCTTCGGATTGCGAGGATTCTGATAGTGTCTCGACAGCCAATTCCCTGCGACCAGATGCATTTCGCTTGTGGCTCTTCTTTCTGTTATTCAAGTAGGACTCTGTCCAGTTATCAATATTGTGGACATGACCGACTCGCGGGCTCGACTGGTTTGTGTAACCGCGGTGGACTCCAGAGTAGCTAGAAGATATCGAAGATTGCTGGCTGTGGCCGGCAGCTGGGAACTTTGCGACAATGGGGCTATGTGAAGGTGAAGACTTTGTGTCTGATAATGTAGGGGAGATTGGTGGCCTCGGTCCATATTCCGTGAACACATGGCTGGAGAAATGCCTTGAGTGTTTCGAGTTTGGCGATCCGCTGCTTTGGCTTCCGTTGAGCATACTTATCGACCGACTTCTCGACTTTACGGGCGATTTAGTCAATGGCGACGATGGGTGAGATCTGTGGCCGGATCCTGTGGGCGACTGTAAATTTGTTTTCAAACCTTGCTTGAAAACATTTAATCCCAACCCGTGCAGTTTCGCAGAAGCTGAACGACGATGTGTCGACGATGTTGGAGCAGCTGTGGTCTCTGTTGTCGCTACGACATCGTAGGCTGTTGGAGGGGAAGGCATCGAGCGAGGTTGGTATCGTGGGGTCGAGTGGCGCACACTCGATGTGCTTTCGAGATCCTCAAAGTCTGTATCTGTGTATGGTGAATTGGATAGTCCGTCAAAGACTCCGACTGAAGGAGGTCGAGATGCGCCAAATCTTCTTGCGTCTGCCTCGCCTGTTATAACGCTTAACGGTAACATTCGCAGAGAGAGGTGTATATAACTGTGAGAAACCGGTTCTTTCTGGGGTAAAATGAAAGATTCCAGGGCAGGCCAGCGCCTATTATACTCCTTTAAACTTTCCAATAAGAAGGGAGAACTGTTTATTTGTCTTTCTCTGAACAATTAGGTTGTCTCAGTCGTAGGCTACCAGGCGACCTTTGGTACTTTGATGAGAAAGAGAAAGAGAAGAAAAAAGCACTATGACAAAAGAGTATAGCGCCGGAAGGGAAGAAAAAAACGACTTTGGAGGGGATCTTGGAATATCTATATCTATTCGCTAACGAGGGGACTAGCTCGGAAAATAAGGCGTCTGTGTCTTATTTTATTTTGTGCGGTTCCCTTCCCTTTTGTCGCCGAAGTTTCTAAGTGTGGATACGGACGGTTGCGAGGTTCGATCTGGGATTTATTTTGGTGACCAACAGGTTAAGCGACGAGGCGCAGAAATGGGATTAGGAAAAGCACAGGCAGGTTCCAGACGGGTGGTGGTGTTCGCCTGGGGGCAGAGCAGGAAGGGTGGTTAATAAACTGGGCGGCAAGATGGGGCGGAACATTGGACGCTCACCTCGTCGGTATTCTGAACTTCGGAGAGGAACAGAAAAGAGAGCTCTGGGGAAGACAAGAAGAAAAAGAAACTCTCCCGTTTTGATGATATCAGAGCCGCCGTGGTTGAATAATCCCGAACGGTATTCTGTTGACCAAGCCGAATTTTCCTGACTTTTATGCTATCCTCCAAGTTTCGTGAGCTGGAAAAAGTCGTAAGAAGGCAGGTGGAAAGATATGACGGTGGAAAATCGCTCGCTCCTCGCTCACTCTCTTAGAAGGCTGTCGGGGTGGTATATACAAGACAAGATCAGAGCGCTTCCGGACCAAGAGAAGAGGCTATCAGATATCGGACGCGGGGAAAGAAAAAAGTAGCCTCGCTCAAAAGAAATAAAACTAGGTAGATTCTAGTTAAATGTCAAAGAGATTCTGGACCCCAGCGATCGGACTGAACTATCGTAGCAACTGTTGAAAACGTTGAGACACCAGAAAAGTCGTCTAGGATAACCTCGAGGGCAAAAGAAGGCAAAGCACGTAAACGACTGGTTTTGGGGCACGATCGATCTTTTATTACGATCGGTAACTGGTATACATGAATCCCCTAGCTGACCATTTTCCATTTTCGCTTTTCAAAATCAAATAAAATCTCGGCGACTTTGTATGTTATTCCGTAGGCTGTTATCAGGCGAACGCCAGAAGGAATGGGGGAAGCATGCAGCATGCCAGCACCCAGTAAAGAAGAGCACGGCGTAACGGACAGGCAAAACACCACGGTCGAGGTCATTCACGATTCGGTAGGTTGCAATTGCAATTCCATATGCATGCAAGTCAACTCCCCACGTCTGGTGTCTGCGCCGCGAAAGGTATGCGAGTGGTCGGAAACCAGTTGGCACTCGACATTTCTGACGAAAAAGGAAATAAACTAAAATAGTTGACAGCAGTTTTCTTGGGTTCACGGTCTGATGCTTCCTTTTTCCTTTTCCCTTGTCTCCTTCTTGTTATCTGGCGGGCGTCGGTAGTCCACCGGAAGCAAAGAAAAACAGGTGGGTGTGTGTATTCGCTGACCAGGACCGCCAGCGCCGGCTTAGTGCACACGGTAAACACGTTCGTGGCCATTTCTGCTGTGAACAGCGACAAATCAGCTACGCAAGGCGTGGAAACGAACGTGTGGCTAATTTCGGGAGATTATCGAGTGGAGAGCTTTCGCGAGCGAAGAACGAATAGCTGCCCGGCGCGCTGGAATCGGATGAAAAGACGTCGCCCATTTCGCAGCAAAGCTCTGCCTGACGTTTACAGAACTGTACAGGCCTTCGGACGGGTCTGCAGCCTGGTTGACGGGCCTGCGCGTTGATTGGATGGGAGTCGGATGCTGCTAGTCCCAATCAGGGTACCGCGCGCCAAAGCCCGATCTCATTGGCCAGCCCGTCGAATTAAACACCAGACCAGGCAACTCCGAACAATTACGCTCTCAAAGACAGAAAAAATATCTCCACTCTTCGGCCTCTCGCCTGCTCTCCCAAGTTGAACAATACCCTATTGTGCTATTGTCTATTCTTGGCCCCACTCGGTCGCCAAAATTAGCGCTGGCAAAACATGTATTTTTGGCAGCCGTTCCCGCAACTTCCCCTCCTCATCGCATTGACAGCTCCTTGACCTTTGCACACGCCGTGTATATTATATCAATGCACAAATATGTCCGTGCTGTATGATCTTAATCTCGCGAATCCCTCCACCGTGTTCCGATTCGATTGCTGAAAGAGAAAGCTAGACTCAGCATCAAACACAAGTTATTCCCCTGCCTAGATTGTTGCAGGACCATATGGAATGCAGTCCCTCTTAAGATCTTTCCTTTTTCTATCCTTAGATTCTTGTATCATTTCTTGAAGATCCAGAAGATAAAAAGTCGCATGTAGCCGCCCAGCTGGCCAAGCCGCATCTATATTCCGAACAGGCGTGCTTAATAGAATATTTACACAGAAACGGTCTTGCTTAACAGTCAGCGTACGTAGCGTACATACATGGCCAACAATATAATGCAACACCTACAGCCTTGACACGTACGCCTGGGGCAGACACGCAAGCATGCCTCAACCCTGTCCTGATATAGAAACCCTATTCTCAGGTGTTTGCGTTGGTAATTGTGTGTCGCCTGTGATCCCAACTCGATTCTCGTGCCACGTTCGACGTACCACCACCACCACCACCACCACCCCGACCCTAGTTGGAAATCTCGATTTATCGATTCTACGTGGATGTTATACCGGAGAGTTTGCAAATATGGAAACTGATCCGACCAGGACGCGACAGTTTTTTTTAAATCTAACAGCACAGTCTATCACTGTAATATATCCCAAAATTAAACCTTTAAATATCGATCGGTCAAAATATACAATCATGGCTTTGGAAATCCCGCGATGTACAATATCTCTAGGAAAAAATAAAATAAAATAAAATAAAATAAAATAAAATAAAATAAAATAAAATAAAATAAAATAAAATAAAATTTTATATCACAAATTTAACGCGACAGCGTCGACCGCTAGAAAGACCCAACATTCCGGCCAAGACACACTGACAGGAAAATGTCCTAAACTAGTGCTTGACACTGAAAGACATATAGCAAGTGGCAGTATCGCACTCCCGGGCGGCTGGTACCGAAAACTCCCAGACGCATCTAGACTTTCAATGGAAAAGGATTCAGAGATACTTACGCAGTACGATATCGCAGTTACAATAATGTCCTCATAGCCCTATCGCCAACACACCCTGTTTTCGGGAGTCTGCGCATCATAGATACGATGCTAGCGTGACGTCTGTCTCGAAATCGCCTGTCAGTGTTTTTCCTTTCGTACGCCGTTTGCGGAAACCTAGCATTCTGGTATGTGAATGGGTAATTTGACACTTGTGGATCTCTGGTCACAATATCCTGATGAAAGTCCTCTGCATGATCGTTTATCTGCATAAAGACAAAATTTTTTTCCCTTAGAGCCAAACAAGGCACTTAACAATACTAGAAGGGTGACATCTTGATTATATTTTTTTCAAAGTCGTGTGATCATAATAATTCTCGGAGAAACAATCGACATTTGCAAAGTTGTTTGTGTCTTATTTGAGTTAATGACATTGTAATCGATGGCTGCCTGGTGAGCTTACATTACTCCCAACCAGCCGTATTCTGACGTTATACGTTGTGCGTACATGAATTAGAAGAATAAAGAGAAAGACAAAACCTTCGAACAGCAGAGCCTCAGTCATGCGGAATCTCGCTAGGGGAAAATTAATAAAGAAAACGTAGATCCATATCTCGGTGGCAGGTCTCAGCTCGGTTTACCAGATTACCTCACACACGGTGTCGAATAGTAAATCGACCTTCCTAAGAAGAATGTTGAGATATTTGGAAATGGCGGGGATATGTTGGAGGGTTTTTGCTCCTGAGGCTCTCTGCTAGGCGAGTTTCCTGGAGAAGCTAGGGGGCCCGTCCTTATCGTTGTCTTAGTTCTAATAGTGGGGTCTGAAATACCCGTACCCAATGACGCTCCTGGACAGATAAACTGCTCGCATCCAGCCTGTCTATTTTACCAGGCTTGTTATCTACCCACGGGCGACATATTTTGAGAACAATTGAAAGAAAACGCATGTATGTGTATATGTCGAAAAGAGTTTGTGTTATGCTTCCGGCTTCTGGTCGTTGCTCGGAGGCGCCTCAACTGGAGATTTTCTACCCAAAAGCTTGAATTTTATCCTCGGGTGTTTCAAAATGCCGGGAATATTTTCGGTCTTTGGCATTTTCCAGACCTCTACGATACCACAAGTCCTGCCAATGCTGTCTTTTTCGGGATAGGCTTTTGCTCTGTATTGAATGAAAGGGTTAGTACGTTAGTAACTCAATGTGAAAGGTACTTGACCATGGTTGGATGGAGTTGTGAGCGGTAGTGACTTGAATTGAAAGATGATGATAATAAAAAGTAGATTAGCCAACCTCAATAGCCACCCGGCCAGTCTATACAATGTAAATTCGAATTTCTGATATCTTTCTTGTTCCCACTCAATTCTCGTCAACAACGACATACCGGTCTCCAACTCGTACCCAGCCTCATCCTTTGGTATCTTCTCCAATGGATATAATTTGTCTTGGTCGTCGAGAAACACGGTAAACGCGGTGAGAGGGAACATTGGTTTGCGAACACGGATTCCGCGGCGGATCATTGCAGTTTGCTGCTGCTCGAAAGCTAGTGCGCAAACCATGATGATCGAAATCGTATAGTATAATGACAGCCAGATAGGGATTTACAACAAAAGAGATCAAAGAATCAAGACCCAAGATCGAGAAG
Organism: Dactylellina sp. 'tibetensis'; assembly: GCA_036971435.1. NCBI lineage: Eukaryota > Fungi > Ascomycota > Orbiliomycetes > Orbiliales > Orbiliaceae > Dactylellina > Dactylellina sp. 'tibetensis'. The sequence continues at coordinate 1,941,469 of JAKDFA010000001.1, forward strand.
GGCGGAAAAAAACAAGCACCCCCCCCTAATATACTAAATGTCAGAAAAGGGGAATTATATATCTTCCTTTCTGGATCCGGATACCAGACGGGCCGTGCCTTGTGTTGCCAAACGTTGTGGAAACCGGCGCGACAGGGACCTCCAGTTGATTCTAATTATTCGGTAATCGAAACAGGCCGGGGTTTTTTAAAGTCGGTGTCGATTAAATACGCGATATTCGGGCCCCTGCAACCAAAGTCGGGCCCTGTCTCCCGTCTCGAGGGTGGCCGGTACGGGCGTGGTGGATAGCTTTGTCTCTTCGAACCAAAACGCGCGTGGATTATGATTCTCGATCATTTGCATTCAAAGAAGGCAAGTTTGGGCGCCCCTATTTAGACCTCCAGAGAAAAGAGAGAGGACTTGGTCTTGGACAACAACTCCAAATCGTTACATTCGAAGCCAGCCAATCATAGCTGGATACAGTTGTCAATTGCGTGACAGTTAGCAGCGCTGTACAACCAAGCTGCTGTCTAGGTCACATCTAGTCTAGTGTGAGGACCTTGGAACCTAAAACTCTCTTCGTTTTGAGTTTGCGGCTTCATGAGCTATTGGATACTTTGGGGCCTATATCAGCCCGAATTATATTAAGGGTATACTGAAACTTAAAATGTAAAAACTGGCAAGAATTCGGGTTGACCGAGCCGTGCAACCGCATCCTTGCGATGATGTGGTCGAGAAAGAGCATCTTCTGCCCACGCTCGAAGTAAAAATTATCGAGCACTTCGAAGGAAATATCAAACATCTGATCATCGTGATAGACTAGGAATTTCTGGGCCCAGAAAGCGGCTTCGCAAAACAAAATAAATCACCGCTGTAGACTCGCATTCGGGAGAGCTATGTGATCACGTGATCAATTAGCAGTAAAAGAATATTACTTTCAATATTTCGATCTCAGAAATGAGCACTGTCTTATAAGTTCATAGGAATCTATTGTTAGTATGCTTAGATAGTGCCTCCCTAGTATATCTCCGTGGAAATCTCCTAGACAGCCGGAGACAAAATTTATAAACTAGAATATAATCTGTGTCTATAGTATAACTAAAAATCACCCTAAAGAAATTCTCAGACTGACACTCTTATCTTGTCTAATTGGTCCTGCGTGCGACCTATAACTTTGACCATTCAAACTTAAAAAAATAGCGTCCTTGATCTGTTATGGCGTATTTCGATCTTCAATCATGTTCAAACTCGTTGAGGGTTTATTAAACTGGGATCACAGGACTTATGCTCATTGGTCTAGTCTCTTGTCGAAGCCGTTCAAGTATGTGAAGGTTCTATGGGCAGCAAAAGAGACATGGTGACCAAGTTATTGTGGGATTTTAAGTGTTGTACTCATCGCCGCATTAAATACGGCAGTTCGAAGTGTTGTTGACCGTTCAGCACTACAATTAATCATCTCGAGATAACATGGAACCGTTCGATTCGCTGCTTGATTCCATATACAAATATCTGTGTATACACTGATATGAACATAGTCTGTATAACTATGTAGGTGTTCAGAATATCCCAGTATGCTACTTGCAATCCGGGACTTATCGGTTCTTGATTGCAAAAATGACCTATAGGTTGTCCGCCCGGCTAGCTGCTCTTTCAACATTTCCGACAGAACCCCACCGAGAGAGCTTAGGACTCTCCACATTACATAGCCAATTCGATCCCAACCACATTAAAAGGATTCAACAGCTATCACTTATAGTCCTCACACCTACCGGCTTTGTATCCCCCCAGTCGCAAATCGCATCTATAAACAATGTCTCCGAAACCCATAATCGCACCCTCAATCCTCGCATCCGACTTTGGCAAGCTCGCCTCGGAATGCCAGCGCATTATCGGCGACGGCGCCGACTGGCTCCACATTGACATCATGGACGGCCATTTCGTCCCAAACATCACCATTGGCGCTCCCGTGGTCACCTGTCTACGTCCATCGATCGAGAAGACCGCCACGGGCAAAGGCACCTTTGATTGCCACATGATGGTCGCAAAGGTTCGTTCGTTCGGACTGCGCCCTTAAAAACTTCTACCTACCCTATCCCTCTCAATTGGATACTTATCCTCCCGAATAGTCCCTTTTACTGACAATACCCTCTTTAATTCTTCTCTATTTTCCTCCCTAGTAGCCGGAACAATGGATCTCAGACTTTGCAAAGGCCGGCGGGGACCTCTACTGCTTCCACTACGAGGCCACGGAAACCCCTCGCGACTGCATTAAACTTGTCCACGAGAGCGGTATGAAGGCCGGAATAGCCATCAAGCCGGATACCCCTGTCGATGTGCTATACCCGATACTAGACGATACCAGCGGAGATGCGAGCTATTACCCCGATGTATGGAATATCCTTCCCCCCCCCCTAGGGGGCTCTCCATATCCTTTCTCGCCCCTAGCTTTTGATGGTGGACTAATACGATTACGCTAGATGGTACTGGTAATGACAGTAGAACCGGGTTTTGGCGGCCAAAAGTTCCAGCAGAGGTGTATGCCAAAAGTCGCGGCTCTGCGCAATAAATACCCGGAACTGGATATCGAAGTTGACGGCGGCCTCGGCCCCAGCACGATCGATGTAGCGGCAGAAGCTGGTGCGAATGTAATCGTGGCTGGTACGGCCGTCTTTGGCGCCCAGGATCCTAGGGATGTGATTGCCAAGTTGAGAGGGGTCGTGGAGAATAATCTCGAAGGATGGAAGACTAGGAGTAAGGTCTAAGATTGGTACAGGTTTGAGGCACGCGCGATCTTTTTTTTGCGGCACCGTGTCAATCGATTTTATGGATGATAGGCTTGTATTATTCCAGAGGGCCCAAATACATACAAGCACAAGTTCATAGTTAAATACAAGCACTCTATCAGCCCTAAACAAAGAGACATTACCGTTTTTTATGTCAAAATATCCTCTAGTCCATCTAAATAATCGGACATCCTTGAGAACACCTTGTACGACAGCATGAACAAAAAGAAGAGAAAGGAGGAGCAGGGAACACAAGATAAGAAGAGGCCGGCTCAAGACTGGAAGGATGTGTAAAAATGGAATTGTAGAATTAGGAGAAGGTGGAAATTGTACAAAGAAAAATGTAGAGGGTTGGGATTACACTTACGCAGAGGATGATCCTTACAGAAATGAGAAACCAGGTACCACGGTTGAGAAAAAAGATAGAGAAAACAGACTAATGATGTGGGAAACAAATATGTGTATCGCAAATCTCGCTCCAAGGATTCAATGCGATGTATCATGGAAATAGAGGGAAAACGCCTTTGTAGTGAGTATAAGCTATGATCAAACACATGTAGACAAAATATACAGGAGTAGCAACATGTGATATTGTCAGTTAAAATTGACAGTGGGAATAGGTGAAACGAGGGGGGCGGGGGGAAAGGTTTGAAACAATGGTGCAGGAAGTTTTCATCCATGCGTGGTGATTAAGCGTCAGGCATATGCTCGTCGTGGAAAGGCATGTTCTCCTTTCGTTGTTGTTGGTGGATCTTATCGACAACGGTTTTGTTCAAGCCAGGCCCAGCTCCATTTCCGCCAGCTACAGCAATAGTAGCAGGTGTCACTTTCGCCTGCTTCGCCGCTGCCATCTGACTGGCCCTCATAATGTCCCAATCTCTTTCGTACCTCAAATCTTCGGCAGTCCTCTCGTGGTTCCCAATCATGAGATCGATTCTGAAACCTAGGAATTCATGCTTATCGCGGAATACAATAATGTCATCCTGGTCATAGACTCTGAAAAAGTCATTCTTCAAGAGTTTACGGCCGTGAAGAATGATACCATTAGTACCCAACACTTTTATCCAGGCTTTCATTTGCGGTTGCGGTTTGAATGAGTCTTCCGTTTCAGTAGAATTGGCGAGGGCTTCAATGTCCTCTTCATGGGCGAGAAGGAGAACAAAGTGATGCTTAGAAACACGAGTGTCGGATACAAAGCAGACGCAAGCTGAAGAACGTCCGTATCGCACGTGTTGATCGATGAGGTTAATGGACTCGTGGGTAATTGAACAGGGGAGCGGGTTGAGACGTCCCCAGATAGATTTAGGTCGGGAAAACCCTAGCTGCTGAGAAGGTGTCGTAAAGAGCAGAGGCTCTGATTCTTCCAAAGGTTCATCGGCCTCGGGTTCATCAAGTTCGTGTTCATGAAGAGAGTCGTTCCCCGTAACCAAAGAGTCGGTCTTAGCAAGAAGTACCTGGTGTGGTGAAGAATCGTGATTCGGATTACTGCCCTCGGAGTCAATTACAGACATTCGGTTCTCCAGAGGCATTCTTGAGAGTATGTTTGGGACATCGTGAGGAGATGATTTTCGTCGCAGATTAGGGGATGATTTCCTCTTTGTAACCCTATCATCTGCCGATAACCGCCCGGATCCTTTTCTATGTAGGATAGATTCCGTAGCAGAAGCTACATTCAGGTTGCCAACCATAGTGCGCATACCTGCAAGGCTTCGACCGTCAGGCCCAGGAGTCCTTCTGCGGGGAAGCGTCATTGACCTATCGGAGATTGGGGTCTTGGCCAGGCCGACAAACGAATCGTATTCATAGCCGTCGCCGCGAGACGAAACCATCGAATCAGTAACGCGTCCAGTGGTTTGTGCACCGTAGTATTGCGAATCGTCGTCGCTGGCTTCCATCTCAGAAACGCGAGACTGACCGAAAACACCAGAGCTTCCTGCATATGCACCATCGGGGCTGCTAACCTCGGCCTCCTCCTCTTCCTGTATCTGATTATCTGCATATGCGCTCAACCCAGCAATGTCTGAATTCATATCAGATCCCTCAAATGATCTGTCATGTTCAGATGGGCTCAAGAGACTGTGATTGGGTACACGTTGGCGCTGAATGGGCATCACCGTTCTCTCTAGTGACTCTGCATTCTGTACCTGTCGAAGTTGCGACGAAGGAACAATGCGATCACGCTCTCGCTCTATGCGGTTGACCTGCTCTTGAGAGCCTTCAATTTCCACATCCCCTTCGTCATCTGCGCCAGCTTCTGGACGCCTTGTATTGACGAGATCGTGAACATCAACATCGGATTTTCTTGGGTCCTGTGCTTCCAAGCGACCTTTGACTTCTTCCCAAACTTCAATATTTTGCGACAGAGCCTCCTCTTCATCTTCATCGATATATTGCGGTAAAGCGCCCTGGCTGCAGTCATCTTCAGAAGTACCATCGTCAAGCCATGGATGTCGTAGAGCCTCCTTCTCATTCATTCGTTTCGTCGGGTCTGTAATCAAAAGCCTTTTAACCAGGTCCACAGCGTCACCTGAGATGCCGTGTCTGGAGAGTTTGTTCACATCCCATCTCCCAGCGCAGATTTTTTGTTGAATCTCTTCTTGTGTTTGGCCAGAGAAGGGTGGATCACCGGTGAGCAACGTGTAGATAACACATCCTAGTGACCACATATCGCAAACATGGCTATAGCGCCTGTTTTCCTTGTGACTACCAAGGAGACTCGCATTAGAATATTTTCCAATTTCATGGAAAGGAATAGGAGGACTCACTACTTAATATTTCTAGTGACTGGGTTTTGAACCCCAACCACGGTGGGAAACACCTCAGGCGCAAGATACAGCATAGTGCCACAAAAAGTCTTGTTAAACTCGTTATCCTCCTTGATCATTTTCGCAAGACCAAAGTCACTCAGTTTCACCAGAAGAGGGTCTTGGCTCTTGATGAGAATGTTGTCTGGCTTGATGTCTCTATGGGAGATGTTGAGGCCATGAATGAAGACCAATGCACTATTGACCTGCTGTGTGACAGTTCGAGTGAGCTGCTCAGGCATCTGAACGTGAGATTTAATATAGTCGCTTAGATCACCGTATCCAACATATTCCATTCGAATATAAAGCTGACGCGGCATCTCTTTGTATTCTTCATAATGGATAATATTTGGCTAGCAAAATATTAGCACGAAGACTCATCAAACAGCTAGAGACTTGTCGTCAGGGGGTGACGACTTACGTGCTTCAACTGCTCCATAATCTCGACTTCCTTGAGAACACCAAGATATCTGGCCTTTCCGTTCTTGCGACCAGACTCCTCTTGCGGCCCGAAAACTCGCTTGTGGATAATCTTAACCGCGAATAAATCACCAGTAGACTTATTTGTAAGCTTCCTCACGATAGCGAATGCCCCCCTACCAATGATATCGCCAACCTCGTAGATGCCATTTTCGCCAGTCCAGCCATCCGGGAAAGGATATTGCTCAGATGTAGCGTCAGATCCATGTCCTTGGCCAGCCTGGGGTCGGCGACCTGGAGGGAGCATAGCATTATGCTGTTGAGGGCGGTGCAAGCCTCGGACTTGATCCCAGGCTTTCGGGTTAGCATTCTTCAGGTCTACGATGAACTTTAACTCGTCCTCCACAGGTCCCAAAGCTAAAAGAATCTGTGAGCTATTTGTGAGAATTCTCCTACGACTCGGAATCCCTGGTGCCTGATGGCGGTTCTGCTGTGCTCGTGGAGACTGGAGACAGACTGCATCCACCCAGGTGCCATTTGTCGAGCAATCCTCAAGCATAATGACGCCGTCATCGGTCGTAAAGATCCGAAAGTGGACGTTACTGACCCGTCGCGAAGCCGATTGCTGTCCGAGAGCAACATCGCATTTAAGGGGGTTGCGACCGAACGTGTAACCAGCTTCTGGATTCTTGGGAGGGACTTGACTACTAAGGCATATATAGCCTGGCAAACTTGATTCGACGTGGTTTCGAACGTATGCTGGAAATCTTCGGGCAAGATATGCGACAGCTGCATTCGCAGCTGGGGAAGCGGGATGAAGAATAAGGAGGATTGTCGGATCTGGTGGGGCTTTGGGGCGTTCAGGTTGTTGTTGAGTAGCAGGCTGAGTAGCCTCCACCTCATCATCCATGGTGGGCAATGAGTGGATTGATAAAGTCTACTAGATTCTGGAGTCGATTGATAAGGAAGGAGTCTAGGGCGCTGTTCTCAGGGCGGTGTAAGTGAGATTGAGAGGAGAGAAGAGGAGAAGAAAGGTCGACTAGGATATTGGCGTGATTATATAGATATTTGATAGTGCTGAGCTAGTCTACTCTAGATAGGTCTATAACCGTCTAGAAGAGGAGAGCAAGCAGCGATGAACTGCTAGAGAGCGGGGTAGATTAAGTCTAAGGTGACAAACTTCCAACGGTGTGATACTGCTGACTCGTACGCGGACAACTGAATGTTTCGATGAAGTTCCAATTAAGTGATATTATTCCCACAAACTGCGCAGTTAACGTAGAATCAAGGACTAGGTAAGCTCAGGCGGATATAGCGCTCACGGGGTATACGAAAGAATGGCGACGAAAACGAGTGCAAGAAAAGACGTAGGATCTATTCGTATACGGTCAAGGGTAAGCGTCATGTTCCTTCCGCACCAGGCACAATTATATAATACAATTACTTTTTTTTTATATAAAAGTTCCTTCCGCACCAAGCAAAATTAAATAAATACAATTACTTTTTTTTTTAAAAAAAAAAAAAAAAAAAAAAAAAAAGTCGATTAGGATCGGACTCGCAGGAAAATAGGCAATCGGATAAAGGGGATAGAGGTATTGGGCTATCCGTGATCCCTCTCGGTGTCAAGGGCAGCGCGGATTGAGCACGCGGCATGTAGACGGCATGCGAAAGCAAAGAGTCAGAGGGGAAAGCGGAATAGACAAAAGAATGCTCACTTGAAAGATTTTAAGGAAAATCCAAGGACGAAAGGTTTTCTGAGAAGTCCAGGCTGACGACTAGGTACGACCAATAGGGAGATCGTTGGATCCTGCCAATGGATCGCAAGGGGAGTTTTTCACCTTTAATGTCGGGCGAGAAATTCCCGTCGACAAGGGGATATTAGGTGCGAAATGCCTGCGTTCTGTCTCGTTTGTCCGGTCAACCTGCCCAAATGACGAGGAATAATGAAGGAATGTCGCGCTGGACGCGTAAAGAGCGAGAGCAAAGTCCGCGAGTTCACGTGGCCAAAACCCCCCTCTTCTTCTGCTCCGTGTTTGAGAGGGTGGGCTGATCGGACGTTTGAGGACCAGGCAGTTGGATGAGGCACCTTCCACCTTCTTGCCGTTTTCTGAGGCTGGCCAGGAATTGGTAAATTTGAGCCGGGTGAAAAAAATTCGAAAGGGAGAGGGATCAGATGGTAACTAGCGTCCTCTTAATTCCCGAGCTTATGAATGGGTTCAACAAAATCGAGTCATAGGTCGGATCTCATGACGATGTTGGAAGCGCGGCCGGTTTCTCGACAGACGAGGAAGAGGAATGAGCGTGGGGATTCGAAGGAGTGCGAAAATCAAAAACTCGACAAAGTCATGAAGGCTCTGAGCGAATGGAGTCGCAATAGCATAACAACAATGAATAATTTTTGATGTTGGATGGCACCTGAAGAAACACCCGGGCTCATTAGCTAAGACAAGCTTGCAAAAGAGAAAGTTGAAACTCGGACGAGAATGGAATAGTGTCCACAGATGTTGGAGACTAGTGCAAGTTGGCTGTGAGAACCTAGACAGCCCCTGCTGCCATTCGGGGGCATGATTGGGCAGTTGGTCGAGATGCTCGAACCCTCGCCGCTGCGCATCGTCCCTGGCCTCGACTTGGAGACGAAGGTTCTGAGGGCAGATGGCCTGTCGGTCAGTCAGAGAGCAGAAGCTCCCGCAGAGCGATTGATGCCCAGTTCTGCTTGCACATACTGTGATAAATCCTCGACCAACGGATGGACGGCCTTGCCGATTGGGGGTCTTTTCCCAGATGCTGCTATGGCTAAGGTAATGTGGCCTTGGGGGTTCAGCACCGCCATCAGCAACAAAACGCCCAAGCTCTAGCATCTGTAATAAACTGCAGGCAGGCTTTTAAGGGTTGCGGTAAGGTGAGGATTGGTGGTGGTGGTGGTGGTGGTGTGGGGACCTCCCCAATTGATCCGGATATGCAACCACTCTCCTGCGCGGGTGCGGGAGAAAAGCCTAGATTCTGTGGGAGCTGGTTTCTGCTGTTTGAGATTTTTTCTATCAGACCTCGACTCGGTGGTGTTTGATACCATGTCTCTCTTCGTCGTAGACGGTTGGAGAGCCTTCCCTTCCTTCCCTTTCGACCCCCATCAAAAGGGGTGCTTATCCGCAAATATCACATCCCCGGAGAACCTGCAGAACCGCATGCCCCATGCTACCATCTGAAAGACGGAAGGGCTTCAACTCATTTACTACTGACTGTGAGAATCCGATGCCGTGCCGACTCCTGGCTCCTTCGGTCTGTCTCCGCGTGGCAGGAATTTCCATCTTGCATGGCCAAAAAAAAAGGGAATCGAGGGAAATAGTTGATGGGGTCCAGGCGAGGCCTGAAACCTGAAACGTCCGCAGACAACGGTGGATGGTGTTTATCGTGATATCATCAAGCAAGGGGACAATGTTCTCATCGTCAGCATCATCACAACACACACACCCGTGGCAAACGCCATCACAGCATGGGACCGTATCAAAGACAGGCAGAAGACATGGCCATGCACAATTCCGGTAGTGGCAGTCGATCTGATGCCAGGAGCCAGAGGACCTGGCAGAGTTCAAAAGCACCATTCGATCACGGAGACCGCACATCTCTCCCAATAAGCATGTCGATTGATATCGCCTTGAAGTGAGCGAAGAAAAGAAAACATATGGAAAAAACCAGCCAGGCATGATTAGCCCCACCAAAAATAAGAAATGAAAACCAATTTGCTGGCCCGGAACCAAACGGCCGGGTTCATGGGTGTGCCAGGAGGCTTCCTTGGCGTCAAGCTGGGATTGGATCCTTTCATTTTGCCCACCCCAGCTGGCCAAAACGCAGGTGGGGAGAGGAAAAATAGACACTTTGCAGATGCAATATCTCCGGTGAAAATCTTGTCTGGGGACGATGAGGAAGAGGACTGATTGTTCAGTCATCGGGTGGTTATCGCCAGAATCAAAGAGCAGTGATCTATATCAACGTCTGTGCATGCCTCGCTTACAAATTCTGACATCCCCAGCTGCAGTTGATGTTTTTATTACACTCATCCCACACGGTCAAGGAGTGGCAATTCGCGGATCGGACGCTCCAAGGACCATATCTACGTCTAGAGGACCCACCGGGTTATGATAGGGACTATCCCTTCAATATATACACTTCACACTTATCGACGAGGCTGCATCCTCACTGGGAAGCTTTGACCCCGAGAGCCGTCAAGGATGGGTGAGACTGGATGCGACTCCGCAACGCACCGAGTTTGATATCATTTTTGCATTTATCATCAAAAAAAAAAAAAAAAACCGCCGATATGCAAATATGTATATTGACAGGCGAAAAGCCGACAGAAGGTACATTCGAGGTGGAGCAGACCTACTACTAGCTGCTCCCGGCCTAATCATGCCATTTTCGACCTCTCGACTAACACTAACACTAACAGGGCAGCAGAAGCAAGACAAGTGGTAGCGTCTACGGCAAAGATTGACTAAAAATCCAACAGCCCTCTGGGGTGCAGCGCAAGAGTTGACCGTTCTGAGCAATAGCAGCTTTTTTTTTTTTTTTGCCATTCGCTCGCTACCAGCCTGTGGACAGGTATCTGCGAGCCTTTTAACCTCATGCAAGTTGCAATTTTTCGCTAAGGCCATCCAGGATCCACCCATCCATTCATGGGCTGTTTTCTTGGGCTCTCGCTCTGACTTTCTCGGCCATGTTACAGGCCAAACATGCTCTTGTTCGATCGGTGAGGGAGGGTTTGGGCTTTTTGGCTCAGAGGGTGGTGGTCTTTGGGCTTTCCTCGACACCCTCTTCACACCAACAGGATCATCCCCAATATAATTTTTCTGGCTCTCTCGTCGACCCCCTTCCTTCCTCTCTCCTCCCTACAACTAACCTAACCCTCAAATTAACATCTCTTGCAGTCTACTGATACCCTTTTCTCCTTTTTCCCTGATCATCTCCTTGTCACTTCCTCTTTCTCTTCATCTTTCGATCTGCCTACTTCTCTCTTCGCATCGTCATCAACATCACTAGAATTACGATACCATCCCTCTATTATATACATAGACGCCTAACCTCTTACCTTTCTCTTGGTCTTCTCTCCTTCATCGATACCCTTAGATATAGATATCCTGTGTCTACCACAGACGTGAAGATTTCTGCTCGCAGTGACCGTCGGTGACCTTTTTTTTCCCTGCTGTGCACGATCACATTCTTCTGGTTTTCCTGCTTCTCGTTGCGTCGCAGGGCTCCGTTTTGAGGCGGACACATCATACCAGACCCAGTCCACTATTTACGCTTACAACGGCGTAAAGGGGGTGAGATAGGTCTTAGACCGGGCCTGCCCTTGAGTTCATAGCGTTCGGCTGCGAAAAAATAGAAAGGCGAAACCAAAGGAAGAAAAAAGTTGTTCCATTCCGGAAGGCTAAGAAGACAAACAATCTCCGGACCCCAGTCTTCCGTTGTGTCCGTCGTCTTTGATCGGGGCTTTTGAGCAGGGGCGTTCGACCAGGGCTGTTGTTTTCCCACTCTCACTCTCGCACTCACTCCAAAATTTGCTGTGCTGGGTGTCACCATCTCTCTTCTCTCTCGCACACTCTCTCAGTCACTCTTACCTCCAGCCAACCGTTTCCTTTTCTTTCGTTTCCTCTTCTCATCGCTCTCGCACCATCTCCTGGAATCTCCCCTTCTCCATCCCATCACCTCGCATATCCCAATCATCCTGTAATAACTGTACCATCGTTTCTTTGACTAGTATAACGATGTTTATGGTGTGAATGCTTACACCCCGTCCTATCTACTGCCTATCTGCTGCCTGTCTGCTTGCTATCTGCTGTCCGCTGTCCGCTGTCGTCTCCTGCCCCATTGATATTTTCCTTGGTGTTGTCTGCGACGTCGCTTATTAATCCCTCCTAATAACCGCCAGCTGTCGACGTCGACACAACGCTTTTCTGCTCCAGTCGCCAACCTGGTCGCATTCTTCCAGCTGTTTCCACGACGACTCTTCTTCTTTTCGCTCTTCAGCTTCTAATGACCGGAACGTTACCCCATTAACATCATCCCTTCCTCAAAATCGTCTAAAAAAGTACTTTTGCTGTTGTTTGTTTTGCCCAAAAAAGTATCCTGTTATAATATCTTGTGGAGCCTCTTCCATATTATTAATATACACCTCCCTGCTGGATCCTTGCCGCAACCGACTCACCGATCCTACTTCGATCCCATCTCGATCGGGCAGTCATCATCAACCCGATCACGACCATCATCGCCATCTCATCAACTTAAACCTTTTCCTTTCATCCATCCATCCGGCTCTTCCCGCTCCTTCGTCTACTCGTTTGTTTGCTGACGTCGCAAGATGCCGAACAAGCATTACCTCAACGACTCAGAAACCTCACACTCATTCCCTCAGAAGCGGCATGTTTCCGCTCCCACCCGATATACGCCTGTCCAGGCACCTCACACACCTCTCTACAGCCCGGTCACTCAGACTCCGTCGCCGATATCACCATCTCGAGATGTCGACATGATGATGCTCGACAAGCCTGAACATGGCTTTGCGTCACCGGTTGACGTCTACGATACTGCTCTCTTGACCCCTCAGGAAACTAAGAGGTCAACAGCATCCCCTCCCGCCATGTTCCAGTCTCCTGTGCAACCTCGGCCGGCCAGCCTTGATGGTCGTCTGGCTGAGTTGGCTCAGAAATTTATGAATACCGATATGGATCTGGAGATGGGAGAGGATTCGGATGATGATCTCGGGCCAAACTCCGACTTTGATAGTCCCAAAAACATGATGGCCCGATATTTCAACCAGACCGATCTCAACCCAGACGTCATCGTCTTGAAATCCACCATTGAGATGCTGCGTAAGCGCCGTCAACAATGCCTCACGGATATCGGGGCTCTCTCTCGCATGAAAGAAGGTGCTCTGGCTAGACCCGATCGCTTCGCTGCAAGAGTAGTCGCTGCGTCTCGCGGTGCCCAGAAGACTAGCGTTCATCAAGGCAAGCATCACTGGCGACTCGAGGAGAATGGTTGGGAAACTCCAGGGCCTCTTGAGATCCCCCGCGTTCCTGAATTCGAATGGGCAAAGTACGGTGTTCCACCAATGTATAAAACTCAGGATCTTATCTCTCAAACTCAAAATGTCCAACCCATGCAATATGCACAACCTTCGCCTACTGTCCAAGAGATGATCAACCCGAACTCGAACAGGATGACCACCAGGGCCACTAATTCTGCCAGGTCTGCTGTCACCGCAAAGCCAACTACCCACCAAGGCTTCAACATCCGTACCGGTCTCGACATGACCAGAAACAAGAGGAACAGCTTGATGACATACACAAACCCTTTCCTCCATGAGTTCAGCCCTGCCGCTCGACCAGGTCGCCTCTTGTCTGTTGGGTATGCGTCCTAGAAAGACCTATATAATAACGGACCTGGGGAACCCCATTACCCCACTCCGTACCTCGGAAAGCCGGATGTCTCTCCCCCTCGCGATAGAGATGAAGCGCTTTGCATGTTGAGAACTTTCCTCGATGAAGAAACGGTGCGAGAAGCCGAACGGGCAGTTCCAGCCAGGAGATCGCGCAGAAGCCTTAAATCTAGCAAAAGTGATCGTGAGATCATCAATCAATGTCTGGATGAGGGTGTCAACATCCAAACTCCTCCTGTGGCGTCTGGAGTCAGATCGGTGAGCAAGAGACATGTTTCGATGCCTGCTAAGCTTGGCGGAAGCGCCTTGCTTCAGGACGGCAGACTGGACAATTCCGAGAAGGAAGCCCCTCCAAGTTTACCGACCTCGAAATGGTCCGCTGGACCTAGTCTTGCTCCTGTTTCTGCTCTTTCCAGCTATAGCCCCGAGGCGCCCAAGCCTGATGGTTTATCGCCAGGAGGAAACTCACACCGATCTTCTATATTACCCTTACCCAAACTTACCACCTCCGAGTTACCAACATGAAAAAGCACATCGTACCTCTTGAAGCGACGGACGAACGACACTTCTATTCTTCCCACACTCGTATCTATTATTTCTCCAACACATATCTTTTAATTAAGTAACATTGTTTCCAACTTAAAGCATTTGGCGGGCGTTTCTCTGTTTTGGGTTTATTACTTCTGTCTTATCGAAACAAAAGAACAGTCATATTGTCTATCTGTTTATTTATTTACCTTCAAAAACCAAACCCCTAAAAACAATTCGTTTGCCGTCTGCATTTTATTTTTCGTTCTTTTCCTTTTCTCGTCTTACGATGGTGGATCGTTTGCTTTTTCCGTTGAAAATGTTCAACCTGCGAAGGGCTTCGAGTGGGAATCTGACGAATTATGCAGACTACCTACCTATGCCTCTTCTCTATTCCTTTTCGGCACTACCATAGGTTTTTATTAAACATACCTATGTTTGTGCACCAAGTATCAAAGATATCTCACCTCTTGTTTTGTTTGTTCCGCAGGTCTTTTTATTCTGCCTTTTTTTATCACTCGTCGGCGAGGGTCACATCCCGAACCCCCAAAAAGAAATCATTGGTATTGTCCTTTTAATCTTTTCAACAGAAGGGGTTACACCTCTTCAAACATAGAGCTTTTTTGTCTTTTTTTTTGTTTATTAAAGGAGAAGCTGGGGAGGTATTCTTTCTTTATTGATACGTTTGCCAAACGAGGAGGAAGCTTCAAAGCAGCAATCGAAAAAAAGAATGTATGTATTTAGACCCCTTTCAAAGAGGGGATCCTAGCCTTTTCATTAAGGTCTCATCGGGCGGTGGAAAGAATGGGAAACCAAAAAAAAATACAAACAATAGAATACATATACTATTGCATTGCATCGAGCTGTCTCATTTTGTGCACGGGTGATCTGTGTCTCGTTTTCATGTATTTATGTGATTGGATTTTATATACAATTGTATCTTGCAGATTTCGTTTTTTTATTTAATTGCAACCAAAAAGAGAAAAAATATAGAAGTGAGAATTATAATATCCCAGCAATCTCATTATATGTAGTGTAATATCAACCTTGGACGTGGAACTCGGTACCCGTACTCGTATCCTAGTCGTAACATGACAATAGCCAGTAGCTATATATATACAACCGCTCGCTTCTCAAGGTCTATTCAAGTCCACTAGTACTGTCTAGCCTTACATACTGCTCCCATACACCGACCCCATGATTACACTCAGTTTATTCCATGGTGTTCGGTTTAATATGTGGCTTGAGCGGTCAAGTTCCAATATACATATTCGATATAGACTTCAAACTATAATTTTAAATACCCGGAAAAGTAATCGCTTTAAATGATCGTATAGTTTAGCTTACTGTCTGAGCAGATCAAGCTGCGTGGGTTTATCGAAGGGGGGGTATAATCGTGAGATTCATCAGAATATCTACATAAAGAGGCTGCTGCGCACGGGTTCCAAACAACGAAGGGGAGGAAGAAGGGACGGGTCATAAATCATAACTAAAACGGGTGTTGGTGTAAAGGGGGAATGTAGATTGAATGTGAACAGATATATGCATAGCGAAAGAAATGAAAAGCAAGCAAAGACTAAAAGCTCTCGAATGAGGAACAGATAGCATGCCTACAAGGAATGCCATGTCTTGGGCGCAACGTAAAAGTAAAAACGAGAACTAAAGAAGCCCATGGAATCCTACATAGAAAGAAAGAAAGAGAAAAAGAGAAAAAGAAAGCTCTTAAGGAAAGAATTGCGTTAACTTCGTGGGAAAAAAAAAAGAAACTAAGGAGAAGAACAAAAATTCATTGCTAATTGCATGCCCTACTTTTGGCTTAACGTTGTCGTAGGATTTCTATGTGAAATGAGTCATGTTAATAACATTCTCAGGCCGGCCGATGTAATAATATTGCTTCAAATATTGACCAAATTATATAACGAGATGACTAGATGACTAGCTTACCTGTTAAAAATTGCTCAAAGCTCAACGTGATATAGCCGTCCCTATCCTCGTCGTACTTCTTAAACACCTCTGTCATCCTCTTGAGCGATATGCACGACTGCACGAATAAATCGAATGAGATCGCATTTTCACCGCGCTTGTCGTACGATTTGAATAAGATTGTAACAAATTGAGGAGACAGTCGGTATCCAAATGCAGATAGAGCATTCGAGTACTCTTGATAACTAATATTGCCGCTACCGTCGGTGTCGAATCTGTCGAATAGAGCCCGCCAGGCAGCTAGGAATCCCCATAGACCGCTATATAATTCTTGTTAGCAAATAATAAACGCCGAATAGTGTTGATTAGTGAGGGTTCCTTACCAGAATTCATTAAATCCAATTGTGCCGTCTCGGTCGGTGTCAAACATTCTACAATGGAGAAGTCAGCCATGGAATTTCAACCATCTGATAGCTTTTTTGTGAAACCAAGATGGATCGTACCTGATCATCATACGGACCGTATGTGGATCAAACGAGCTCCAATCACCGTTCACCAAAGCAGCTCGTAGCTCCTTCTCGCTCAATTGTCCGCTGCCTACAAAACTCGTTTCTTTAGCACTCCGTGTCTTACAAGAAAAAAACTTCGAGACAAAAACTTCAAGAAAAACAACCATACCATCTTTATCAACGGCCTTGAAAAGTGGGTACAGGGTTGGATCAGCTCCCGATGGTGGAGCAGGTGTCGGTGATGGCCTCGAGCTGTTGGGTCTAGCGGGGAGTCCTACACCGGCGAATCCAGCTCCAGGAGGGGAGTTTGGAAACCCACCAGGCATGTGACCTTGTCCGCCATGCGATGACTGCGATGACTGCGTGTAAGTTCGGTTCGGTGGGTGCATCGGCGGTTGGTGCATCGGCGACTGGCTTTGTGGGATTGGAGGTGGCGGTTTCGCTCCATAGCCGCTATATTGGCCGGGCCCTGCGCCTGGATAGGTCGGTTTTCGGCCTCCGCCATGATGTTGGGAGGAGAGGATCTGAGCGGCTGTACAAAAGTTGTTAGCTTTAACCGGAAGAGTGATGTTCAGGATTGGTATTCTAGTGGTGTACCTTGCTCGGGTTCCGCGTGGATTGGAAGATCGTCTAGAGCATATCAGAAATCTAGGTGTCAGCGATGCTGTCTATAGTGGGGCCGGCGATGCTTGGCGGGGTAACCAAGGGCTGAGGGTCCAAAGCCGCAACTCGCAAGAAAGGGATTCTACCTGGATTAGAATGATAGTACGCCATCGTGAGACTGCTGACGGTGAAGTTTGAGGTTCGGAGGAAAGAGAATGTCGGGTCCTTTTATTGTATGACAGGGTGAAGACTTTCGAGTTGGGCGGAAGGTGGGTTGGGATTATTATCCTTTTGAGAGCGAAGGATCCTTAAATGCAGCCAAGCAACCTCTTTTTCTGAATCTTTGACAACTCTAGCGGTTGCTACAACGGCCCCAAGTCAATAATGATAGTTGGAATACGGCAAAGAGACGAGCAGAGGAAAAGGAAGAACGGAGGGAACGTAGAAAAAGGTCGCCAGCTCGAGTTCTTTTTATCCAAGATGCAAGAAGATCGAGTATTTCTTGGGATGACGGTGTGACGATGTTCCGATATGCAAGACGGACAAGATTTCGAAAGGCGGATGTTCCAGCCAGTCGGGTCAGCCAGCCAGGCCGCATATGCGTCTATCAGGAGGAGTCAGTCAGCCAGATGGCCATCTCCCGAGTGCCTGTGCAGACGACAGGCAATTCTTTGACTCAAAAATGCATAATACGGGTCTCGCCGGTGCAGTCGATGAGGAGGAGGAGGGCCAGAACTATCTGGTCCTTCTTAACGACTCTGGTTCCTGGTGGTGGTCGAAAGCATCAGGCAACTGCCCGGCCGAGTGATCTGATGTGATCCCACGGCGCAGTCATAGCTTCGGCCTCAATAAATTCGCCCCACGCACCGACATGATTAAAAGACAGGCCGCCGAATATATCAGTACTTCCGCGGCTCTTTTGAATTTAAGCCTTGTGTTTCTCAAAATAGCTGTTTGATATGTTGATTTAAAATTTTGGAGGTAGTCGAGATATTGCTCTTGTGCGGAAGCTCGAAGCTGCACTGGCTGCGAATAGCTTGGATCGATTTGCGAAAAGCTTGGTACCAGAGACCCTTCGGATTTGTCGAGCAGGGCTGGGCTGCTGTTTGATTCGGAGCTCGGCAAGCCTGTGAAAAGGGCTAAGCTCTGGCAGTTGAGTACACTGGAAGCTGAGAAAGCATCAGCTTTGGCCCTGACAGGATCACAGGATCGGTTGTAGCCATATCCCCGACCTCGAGCTTACAACCGCTTTACGAAATCTCGAGATGGAGGATTTGGAGTCAGACGTCAGGCGGTCGTAGCTCGCACGCGATCAGGCCACCAACGTCAAGTCAACACATTTCAAAACAGCTGCCGTTAACGTTGCTGATGGCACGGATTTGCTGGGCTGTTGGGTACGGCAGCCCAGCTATTTAGACACTCGGTTTTAAGTTATAGAGTGGAGTCCAGCGAAACATGGAATAAGATATTATTTTTGATCCATCAGACTGATATATTTGCACGCTGTAGCTAATGAAGAATCCAAACATGCGCGGAAAGAAAAATCGCATTTACAGAGTAGGAGCATGTACCCTAACTAGCAAGGTTGAACGAGTATATAAAATGAAAAGCTACGACAATTAGAAAGAGGATGGTTAAGAAACCAGAAATTGGCATTGGTTTCCCCCCTTGCTTAAATGCATGTGGGTATATCAATCGGGATGGAATCGAAGAAACACAAATAGAAAAAAAAGAACTAAGTCTGAACACCTAACTTTCAATCTAAGTCTGTTAGTAGAGCCGGTGTGGCCTCCAGAAGTTTCTCAGTCCCATTTGTGACCCTAACACTTGACCCGTTAGTGTTTCCTGTTGCTGGTCGTCTTCCACTCCAACTGCAGAGACCTCTTCGCCTTGATTCATCCCGAGTTCCTCAAGTTCGAGTTGGGACTCACGCATAGGCCAACTTATTTCGGTTTCGTCACCTGTATATGTTTGAAACCCCGACCTGGATTCGGTGTCAATGCCGTCATCAAAAGATTGTACGTCGCAAACTTTGTCATAAGCAGTGTTAAAATAAACTCCTTCAGCTTCCAGGTCGATATTGTCAAAATGAAAACTGGGAGCTTTCCTGCTGGCACCTATTTGATCCATACCAATTGGAATCCCTGTAATGTCTTCAAGCTCTCCGGCCGTATGGTCTTCCCATTCCTTGTACTTTCCACCATCCGGGTAATAGGGATTCTCTGGGCACAATGAGCTCCACCCATTGCGTAGGTGGCTGTCTGAAACCTCAAGTTTGTTGCAATTGGGAATGTCTCTTATCTCGTACGGACTTAAGAAACTTACATTAGCTGTACTGTCATTCTTATTACACAATAACCGCGTGTTCGGAATATTTGCAGCTTTTATTGGTAGGTCCATGAGATCGAGATTAGAGTTCTGCAAATATTGGAAACTCTCGTTAAATATTTCATCGCAAGAACTAGGCTCTTTTATGTGCCTGTCCAATATCTGCGATTGCCAGTGAAGTATTTTTTTCTCAATTTGTGGATTAATCAAGGGATTGTTTTTGTGTTCCGCTACCCGACCGCAGGGTTCGCTATTTAAGAGAAAGCTAGTAGTAATATTACTTTGAATATCTTGCGAATGGTGGCTCTTTAGTGATAACGGTTGAGAAATCTGTAAATTTTCATTGGACTCGTAGATCGAAGATCCTCTATTCGGGCGCGGGTCGGAAAGGTGGTGGTAGTTGGGTATCTCAAGAGAGCCTAAATCTACTTGGATGATTCTTTGGAGCCAGGTGACCACAGGATCGGTGACTTCTGATTCAGGGAGATATTTGCCGTGCGTTCCTCCAGGTGAATTAACGGAAAGTGACCCAAGTGTGGGCCGCTCGTCCAAAGCTGGGTATCCGTTTCTTGGTCGAGAAGTTGATAAAATTGGCGAGGGAGAACTAGGTTTTATGCCTTCGTTGATCTTACTGGCTGGTTCACTCCTGCCTGAAAAAGATGGGGAGATGGGTGGTCGGCTTGTTACCTCTCGTTGCCCGATACAAATTTGAGGCTGATCTATGGGATGTTCTGCCGGAGAGGAAGGTTCATTGAATTTCGTACGACGGGGGTGTATATTCTCTTGATCATGTGGTGGAGCCTCTGTCTTTTTGAAGAAACGGGAGATTTTTTGTTCATGGTCCACTATGACCCGCTTTCTCCCGTTTTCTGTGTTCTCTGCTTTCTGGATTCGATAATTGGTTGAGCTCCCTTGTCGCAGAAAGTCCATCTCACAGAAGGTTAGGTCTGGAACTTTAAACAAGTCAACTCCAAAAACTTCGCGGGGATCCATCAAGATATGAGGGTATATCCTTACGTGCTGTTCGAGACTTCAAAGATGAGACCTTTCCCTTGTGAAACAAACCCGTGGCAATTCGTGGCTTAATCTTTTGGGAAAACATTAGAACCAGATGATCAAAATTTCAAGGGGACAAATTGCGGGGAAGAATTATCTTACAGTTAACCGGCCACCTGATAGGTGCTCCGACTCAACTGCAGATGAGGCCAAGGTACCGAAGGCGGGCTGTGGTATCGGAACCTGTTTTGCCGCTTCCTTCCTGGTTGACTTTTCTTTTTTCCTTGCCTTAATCTTTCCTTCGCCGCTTTTCTTTAGTTGCCGAGATTCGCGCATCTTATGTCGCTGATGCTTCTCAAAGGCTACCTTCTTTGCAGGTCTTGCAATTGGCGAGGCGCCGGCAACCCTTCTGGCGGGCGAAGTGGACCAGGATAGAAAGGATGTTTCAGACCCATCTCGTATGCCACCATCCGCTTTATTCTCCTTGATTGGCGATATCAAAGAGCTATCGGAGCGCTGGCGTTTTTTCGATGGCTTTTCGGCTTGATCCTCACCCAGCGCCAATGCAGCCTCTCCGGACTCGTCACTTTTTCTATCACGCAGCAACCTGGGTCCTATGCATTCCCGACGAATCAAAGATTAGATTGTGCTCCAACTTCTACGAATCAGCAAGGAAATGATAATATGCAATATCGTTGAACATGTTCATGTATCGGCGACCATTTCTGCTTGAAATTCCAAAAAAAAAAACCAAGGCTTTTAGACTTTTACACCTGGTTACTACATTGGACATTTCATCAGAAAAATCTTACCTTTTTCTTGGTAGAAAGCCCCATTTGCATTTTGAGAGTATCCAGCAGCACTTTCACCCAGTAAAATACTGGTAGATGTATTATCTGATATTTCTTGATCATATTCACGGTCTCCACATTGTGGAGGATAGGTAACTTGCTTGGCCACGTATGAAGCAACCGGATCGCGATGTTGCCTCATATGGCTTTCGCCCAGAAGCGATAAGGATGCATTAGTCAAAGGCATCGCGTGAACCTCCTGCATTTCGAATATTTGAGTTCCAGGTTACAGCGACAGGATCGGTCCCGAATCTAGGTACTCCCGATAGCGGCTGATGTGAATCCCGAGGCCCAAGAACCTCTTCTTTTGTAAATTTCTGCAAGGTAGTTTGATCTGGGTCGCAAAAAGGCTGGAGGGCGACAGAGTTCTCGATAATGAGCGCTCCTCCTGCGCGATCGTTCCCAATAATCAAATTTGCAGGTCGGATTCGCGGTTTCTGGCTGACCGTGTGACACCCTCCAAAATGGGCACGGGCCTGAGAATCGGGATGGACAATTGATGAACAATGGTCTGGTGGTTCCGGTGGTTGCATGAGCCGAGGACCAGCCAAACCAGGGACCAGCCCTCCAATCGATAGGCAAGAGCACGCAAGAATTGTGATTTGAGCGGGAGCTTAAGACGACCTGGCTAACTGCGGGATTTCAGGGAAGCCCCTCAGTACCCACACACGTCAAGCGGATAGCCGGCGTAACCGACCCGTTTTCTGGGTTTTTGCCTGAGCTTGGATTGTTAACGGTGGAGAATGAAGCTGTTGGACTCCACCAAAAAGACTAGCAATGGTCGCGGGTAGAACTGGTTACTGATTAATGGGCGACCTAGGCCGACTTCCAGAACATTAAAACTTCGATAGGTCGCTAACTCGAGTAGCTTTATGATATCGTAAAACAAAGTAACACACCATCTGGGTTGCTAGTGTCTGATTTGAATTGATTGAATTGATTGAACTGATTGACTGATTGATTGATTGAGGTGTGGTAATTGGAAGAAGACAGACCCTGCAGAATTGGAATAAGCAGAAGGTCTGACAATAAAGTAATAATAATATTTTTATGACAAAGTGGTATTCAACAGTCTACTTGGGAACCTCGTCGTGACGAGCAGGTCGCCATGCACAGCAAAATGGCTGGAGTTGTGCGATCTGCAGATCTGCGAGCAGCTTGAGCTTTGTCTTGCTGCCAACGACACGAACAACGCATACAACACACCCAATGATTTAGTCACGAACTTAGCGATTGAAATGCAAAACGGAAAAGACATTGGCTCTCGCATGGCGGAAGATATCCTCCAGGCCCCCAAACTTCGATAACATAAAAGGAGAATTGATGAAAAATGTGAGGGCTGGTTGTTTCAATTGGTAGTGCATGCTTTCGGGTGAAAACCTGACCGACTGCATCAAACTTTGAGTGCATATTAGAAGCGATTGCATGCATGAATCAATTAGGCATGCGATTGGGAGGAGGAGAAGGAGAGAGAAGGGTTGTCGAGAAGGTCCTCGGACGCAGGTCGAAGCATGGTGACCCCAAAAGATAGCTAGCCAGCTCCACAATAAAGCAATCGGGTCACCAGACAGCAGCTAAGGCGGTTAAGCTAATCAAGAGACGTTGGATTTGGCGTAAAATGCAGTTGCTACCTGGCGCTAAGCAATCGTCCCGGTTGTAACATTTTTCCTTTCTTTAGTTTTTCAGACGAACTCGCAATTCTAAGAATAAGCCGAAAATTCGAAACTTGGAGAGTTTCTCGGGGTTGGGTGATGCATGCATGCACTTCAGCTGCAGCTGCAGCTGAACGGCAAATCGATTCTTGGTCTGCTCTTTCGCGAACGAGCAATGCTGAACTTTGCATTTACAGGGCTCGTTGTTTTTGCTGACATCACCGCAGCGGGTGTGGCCATGGTCCAGAGTTCGTCCGTATTTGATAAACAGGAAAAAAAAATAAAAAAGGACTTGCAGGAAGACCGCAAACAACGCAGGAGAGCCCACCTTTACGTTTCTCTCAGCTCTTGTCACCTGCTTTTGTTTTTTTCTTTTCAAATCCAATATCTTGCTGGAGCTCAACCCCGCCGCTCGAAATTTTGTTTCATTTCCCGCTACTTGAAAGTTAGTTATCGCAATGTTCGATCCAATGCAGACATACTACTTTCCAAAAACGAATTGATGGAGAAATCCGAAACGCTCGAATTGCTTGGGTATGGGCTGGTGGCTCGGAATAAGATTCGCCGAGTAGAAGCGGACAAAGACCATAAAGTGATACAGGTTGGTGCTCGTTCTACCAGGTCTCAGATTGGATAGGATCAGGAATTATATGAATCAGTGCAAAGATCAGGAGACTGTGTGAGATATTTAAATCAATTTGAGCCCGGACCCAATTCCTTGGACGGAGACGGGAGAACCGGGCGGTTACACTTCCGCATTTTCATTCGAGAATCTGTGATTCCAACAGGCCGGATCCAGACTCGATACCCGGATTCGATCATCAAATAAAAATCAATATGGAATGTTCGGCAAAGAAAAAATATTATATGGGGAAAGAAAGAAACAATAAAGGGGGGGAAGACATTGGATGAGCCATAATACACTCAGCTCGCTATATCACGGTCGAATTCGAACGCCAAGTGCAGCCGCAAGGAAGCATACCAAAATCGACACAAGGCTTATAGAAGCGAACTTATTTCGATTTAATTCTAAATAATTATTGCACAGTCATGAACATCCAAATTCGGGCGATAATGAGAAAGGTGGCTTCAAATGTAGCCTGAAGAAGAATCTACGTCTTATGGACTAATGGAGTGGACTCTGGTCTGGTGGACATTGCGGTTCCACCGAGGTCCTGGACAACCCTGGTAGACCAGTTTGAAAACTACGCTACTCGGGGCTAGAGTTGACCGGCCCAGCACGTACGAATATCTAAAGGTATCACGTTTGAAAAATGACCTTGCCTTGAATTAGAAACCGGGAATAAGCGATTCAAGAGAGAAGAAAAAGAACATATGCAAGGCTCTCGGTCCACATCTGGCATTTCAACATCATCCCATCGCAGTGGTTATTGGCTGGAATGTATTGGTTTGGTGTGTCACGTGACGTCCTTGTAACCAAACTGCAGTTTGAGTGTGCATAAGTCCGAAGCAAGTAACCTGCAGCTAGGGTAGGCATGGTTTTTTTGTTCCTCGAGCTCTGAACGAAACCTTGCGAAGCTAGAACAGTCCACATCACACATGCATGAATTCAGATGCCTGGCATTTTTTGACGGGACTAGTGATAGCTGATTTTAACTTTTTGGTTTTCTTCTGAAGGATATTTCGTAGAGGAGGGCGATCTAAGACAGGAAATACAACTAGGAGAGAGCGAGGAAAGGACACAGAAAACTAGCCCACACAGTTGACAATGTGAGTTAGGAGCCCCTCAGCTCTTTCTCGGAAGATACAACATCAAGAAATTTCTTTCGAAATAGCCACCATTCATTAGAAATACCCTGTACATTCAGAGAGCTAGACAAGGGCACAGCATCCAATAAAGTTGCTGATCTCTCAATCCTAGATGACGTACCTGCTAGCGCGATATTGCTATTGATGGGGTCGCCGGAGATGGCTAAGCTTGATATTTAGTCGCAGACATTCAGATCTTCTTAGCAGGGCCGAGTGAAACATCAGCGATATCAATCTTAGGAAGATGGTTGAAATCCTTGGATGGTATCATAGCTGAAGGGTGGATTCCGAGAATGGCTGGTGGAGAAAAAGAATGAATGGGGCATTCTTTAGAGAGACAATAACAGGAGCTAGAGATAAATGAAGGGCGATTGGCGTTGGAAGGCTTTTTTATATAGCCAAGTTTGAACATGAGACAGTTCTTCGGCGCTCACCCCCATGACTATGATGAAAAGAATATATTCCCTGTTGCGTTAGTAATTGAACTCTATAGGCCTTATCGGGTCCGAACTGCCTCAGCACCGCCATTAGTAGATGTATCGAGGAAAAACAAATATGGAAGAAAATACAAAAAAGTTAGATTAGGTTTGAATGACCGGTGCAAAAAAAGTTGTGTGCGAAAGACCGCTATCGAGCAGATGATGTAGGTTTGTGTTCTAGTTTAAGAAAAATAAAATAGAACGAAAACGAAAAAGCAAGGAGATAGCCTTCTAGAGAAATGGCTAGAAGTGCTCATCGAGGATGGGGGAACCTGAGGAACCCAAAAAAAAAGGGAGACCGCCTTTTTATTTTGCTTTTTGATAGCGAAGAAGACCGGCAATCATGTAAGCTCTGAGGAACGTGAACGCACACATGCACGGCTGCACCCATAAAAACGGCGTGACCCCTCACATTTTGGAAGGGCCACAACCTCCAGTCGTTAGTGGACCAAAGAATCGGATTTCTCTTCTCGCACGCAGCACAAATAATCCTAGACCACCCAGTTCTAGTTTTTTTCTTTTACCCCGCGCCGTCACCCACGATCACTTCGCCTCTTCCGCTTTGTGCAAAGTCGAGGCTCTTCTCCGCCCTCATCCTCGTTAAAGTTCGTACGTTACTTGCACGTGCTGGCTTGACCTCCAGGCGGCAACCAGTTCAGATCTGCCCTGTTCCGTGGGTAGGGGACAAGCAAAAAACTAATTAAGTGTGCGTATATTGTTTCTTTGGTCTTCTTGTCCCCACGTTCGTCCGTTGGTGCGTGGTATGCATCTTTTGGCTTGCCTTTGGCTCGCTTCTTTGCTATTACCCCTCCATCTTGAAATTTTCCCTTTACTTTTTTTGGTGTTCGCACAAGGGTCGGAGAAGGGCCAAGGTAAATTGGTACGTACCGAAAAACAAAATCATTGGGGAGCACAGGGACGAAAAAAAGCACCAGAGGCGGGAATGCCCAATAGAAGCCGGCCAGCTGGGCGACGTGCTAGGTCTCTAGTTGGGTTTGTAAGGCAGGAACCTCGACCTCTGGCACTACGCTTGGTGTTGTTCGTGATTAGCTTGCGCTCTCCCTCTGGAATTCATTGGTTTCTATGCCCTTGGACTTGCAGGAACTGAAGCAAGAACCAACCCCTCAAAGCTCCGGAGAGGTCGGTTCGGTGATGGAAATAAAAATTGCCAATGCACAGAGGAGGGTCGGGACCCTCGAATGGGGTTTGAAGGAACGGACTTGATCAACAGAACCAGAGGAAGGAGAAAGGGTCAAGCGAGCAGAAAAACAAAAGAAAAAAAGATGCGATCAAGGGTTCGAAATTCCTGTGATGCGATTCCAATATACGTACGGGTGCGCATAGTAGGGTTCGATCCATAGATGAATATCAAAGCCTAAGAAAGAAAGAGGAAGAACTAAAAAAAGTTATTGACCTTTTGTTATATGGGGATCTCTTTCGCAGGAGCCAACATTCGCCCGCCGCGGCTGTTCCGGCTCCTGCTAGCTGCTGGATGCTGGCTGCTAGCTCCATAGCTAGCTTGATCCCTCTCGCACACACGCACACCCGCACGAGCACGCCGTCTCTGCCTTTTTTCAATTGTTCGTTTGATCGATATATTCGGGGGCCATGGATTCATTCCGCTTTTGAATCTTTAGCTCCCTTGCCAAAATTATGTCTTTTTGATTCATTTCCCAACACCAATGAGATTTCAAAGATCGTGTGCCGCAGCTGCTGACTGACATCGTCTGATCTGACTTATCCAGCCCAGGCCCGCGCGAGTTCGTCCATTCCGTTCGATCAGAAGGTCGTTGTTAGAGACCCCGTATTAGAAAAGGCACCAGTTCGCCTGTGCCCCATCTGCCATCACCCCTCGTCTATCTGTCTCGACTGGAAAGACGATTTTTGAATGGGAGATAAAAGGAATTGAAAAATCAAGATAAAAGAAAGCCGTCTTCCTTCCCTCTCTCTCACACACTGTCACACTGTCACTCTCCCTCTCATTCCATCGTCATATTGAAGGACCACTGGGCCGCCAGGAACTCCGTTCGGTAAAATTGAAGAAAAGGAAGGTCGCAAAAAACTTTAAAGATTTTCTGAACGGTTCGTCGAGACATACGACGGACAGCTACCAGCAGAGCAACCGGGGAGAATAGAAGCAGAAACGACAAAAGTAAAATAAAAGTAAAATAATATAAAGGGCCTCGAAGCGTTGTCGAGCCTGCAGCGATTCCTCGACCAGGTATCCCGCTCCTTCGACATCCATCTGCCTCTTTCGGGCCACACCAGTTCTCAAAAAAGACCTCTCGAGAGCTTGGTAGTCTGTTCCGTCGCCGGCAGGGTTAAGCAGAGGAACACCGGCGCTGCTGAAAAAGTAAGCAAAGTACCATCCCACAGGTTCCCCGTGAGGAGGGGCATGGGACTCCCACTATTCTCACTGCTCCCCACTACTCCTCTTCCTCCCTCCCACTTCCTCTCTTTCCTTCTCCACTGCCGGGGCCCATCCAGACTAAAAGCAAAGTAGTACATAGCCAAATAGAGCGAGAAAGAAAGGGAAAAGTAAAATAATCAAACAGATACTACCGGGCGATACCGTACAAGTATCGTGCCTCTGTTTCTGGCACTAGCCCTGTTCTGCCCACTCACACTTGATCTCTCAGAGACCTCCTGCTAAAGAGCATAGTCGTCAGAGACGAACACAAACCACACCAAAAAAAAAAAAAACCATCCGTGTAAGTCTTGTTCTGGTCTGCCGCAGATGGGACCCTGTCATAGGGCCAGCTCGCTCTCCATCTCTGCTATATCCCTCCTAGCAGACAACGTGGAACAACCGGTCCTTTCCCATTCCTCTTCCCCATCGTCTCTCTTCTTTTCTGTTATCAAGAACCACATTCTAAGGCGTTGTCGTTGCTCCTCCACAGTCACGTTTTTATCTCTCTTATCATTCGCAGCTAGCAATCATGTCTAAGCTCTTTGTCGGGTAAGTTTGGCAATTTAACTCCCAGCCGGTTTTACCCTGTTTCGAAACTTTTTTGTGTGGGCCACCACCAGCAGCTCCAGCTCTCGATTTTCATATCGGTCCGACTCTCTAACCATCCGGTGTCTTCTCCACGACAACAGAGGCCTTGCCTGGCATACCGATGACTCGACTCTCCGGGCGGGATTCGAAAAGTACGGCGAGGTCGAGGAGGCGGTAAGTTTGCCCTTTTCAGCGAAACGCAAAAATGCTCTCGCTCTCATTCTCTCGGCTCCGGCCTTGATCCTTGTTGATGCTAATCAGCTGGTCCGTTTTTTCTCTCGGGCTTCACTTCAGGTTGTCGTCAAGGACAGAGATACAGGTCGATCGCGGGGATTCGGCTTTGTTCGATTCAAACACGAGGACCATGCCCATAACGCGATGACGGAGCTGAACAACACCGAGTAAGTTAACATCTCTCTGGCCACGCTCTGAAGCCACCTTTGCGGCAGTGGAGCTAGCTTCCGATGGCCATTATAGCTTCCACTTAGCTCGAAACATGGATAGCTAAGACGAAACATCGCTCATATAGGTTTGACGGACGATTTATCCGCGTAGATAAAGCATCTAGTAAACACGGCCAAGGGCAATCCTCTGGGCCTCCTGGGGGCGCTGGGGGCGCTGCAGGATGGGGTCAGTCAACACTTTCCTGGACTTATAATCCCACAGTGGATCACAGACTTACGTATATGTGGGCTGTAGGCGCCTATCCACCATCAGGCTCAGGCTACGGTGGGTATGCAGATACTGGATACGGTAAGTGGCAGTTGATTCTAAGAAATAGGAGGTCAGTCTGGCGTCTGGGAACTCCAAGACTAACTCACCTCTTCTTCAGGTTCAGGCTCAGGTAATCAATACTAGATGCAAATTCGAATCTCGTTTTATGATACGATTCACGAGTTCCGGCTTTACACCTGTATAAACGCTTTCCTTCGTCTCCTGCATTCTGCCGTTATCAATTATCTGCTGGCGCACCTTTCCTTGAACCATCTCTCAACGGGCATATACGTTCCCGGTGTTGGACCGAGAAAGGATGCACCAAGATTAATCTAAACTGTATCAAATCCTTCTCTCTTGTACACGGCTTATTATTCTCCTTTTCTCTCTCTTTTCTTGCTTTTATTTCTGATTCTTATTCTTATTTTTATTTTATTTTCAAATTTCTTTGATTTGGGTTGGATACCTGCTTCTTTCTGTAAAACCCCTCATGTACTCCTGTTTGCCTTTCCTATATCTTTCATGCATGAGTATCCTTTTTATACCAAAAAACACATTGGGAGGTTGTCTGCAATTTCGACGTCTGCTTTTTTGTTCGGGACGCGGCGGTGGTGCATAATTGTAAAAGAGATATAAACGGCCGGTTTGTGTCAAGGCAATACGCGTTTTTACCTTTCTATTTGAATGTCCACTTAATGCACCTTTTAAAAACTTTCAAATGCATTCTTTCTCTTCTTCTCTTATCTCTGTCGTTAGACCGGGAGCGTGTTGAAAACGTGAACATCAACTGCAATATGACGAAACTGAGCAGGATCCCGTAACCAAAGGTGATATTTGGGGAGCAGGCCGTTGATGCAGGCACAAAATTAGTGGTGAACAGATAGATGAGGTAAGAATTTCCGTTTCCCTTCGAGGCTTTGTGCTGTCAACGTTGACTTCCAATGCCCTGAATAGACACTACCCACCGAACAATTTTGTTTGCTCTTCGATCGATCTTCAACAACCAAACTTCAGACTTACTTTAGGGAAGGACTCGCAAGCTTGTAAATATGGGGGGTTTTTTTTTGTACTGTGTATGTAAGTGAAGGATTTTCTTGCTTTTGAAATCTTCTCTTTTGATCTTTGATGGAAAAGGTTAACTGTCCTTGTTTTGTGGGGTTTTCATTAGAGAGTATGCACAGTGCCTCGAGCGGAGCGGGCCTCATCAACATGCGCATTCTGATCTATAAACAAGGGAAGCTATGGCGAGCCCTTCCCGGTATTTTGCTTTGTGTGGAAGCGTAAAAGACGATATTTGTTTTCTCTTTTTTTTCTGGTACAGTGCCTCGAGCGGAGCGGGCCTCGTCAAAACATGATGATCTTTTTTTTCTTGGTTTGTTTTTTCTGCAATGTTCCTGAAGTTGATACGCAAAGAATAAATCAATGTTGCTGATGTTCCTGGCTCTCTATCAGGTGAATTATCCAATCGAAAACCAAATATGCCGGGATTTGTCTATAATTACCACTGATTTCCCTTTTGAATACCAGGAAATAATGGGGACCAGCTTGGTACCGACGCTCCTTTTCTTCTGACCGCCAGCTCGAGATTTTCGGGGGGGAAAGTTGTCTCAGCTCCGCTTTTGCAAAGTTATGCCTTCAATCTTAGTGGCAATTTCCGCTAGCTCGCTGATGTGGGAATCGTGTGCTTCGGGGGCAAGTTGCTCTAGTCCCATGTACATGTTGTACAGATACTCCTTATTCTCACCAGATGGCCCTCGGGAATTGAGTATGTGTTGTGCGAGCGCGCTTGCGGATGCAGCAGGTCCAACGAACTGCGGATTATCGGGCGTGGCGATGTATAAGATCGCAGAGATGGGATTCGGAATGTCTTCAGCCCCCTCCTTTGGAAGGTTGTGGTACACGGGATGTCGATGGATGGTGTAGCCGTTGATCTCGCGGAGGTCAAGGTATGCCTTAATTCGTTCCACCTATTTGATTTGGCCAAGCAGGGGCGCAATTTGAGGGCCGCGGATTTTTAATACTACTGGCTTTGCAGAGGGTGCTCGTACGGCAAACATCCGCAGACGGACGCAGAATTTAGACCAATGACAAATTCACTGACCTCCGAAGATGCGATAAGGTACGCGGCTCCCCATACGGGCTCGTCGGTCTCTTGTTCGATCAGAGTGACAACGCGGCCAGGAGCCTCGGGTGTGCCACGGTGATCTTCGCTATCGGTATCAGGTCAGATTAGCTTATCAGCTCCGGAAGGAGCCGCCGTGCATATGCAAGATCAATATACGGCGGCATGAGTTTGAGATGGCCTTCATGCCCGAGAGGTGGTTGCGTAGCTCACCTTGCCTATGGAAACCAATGCCATCGCAGAGAATGCCCCGCAGTCAGAAAATTGGTCTCTCATCACTTCCAGAGTTAAAGTTTGTGGCGAGCCACGGGACTGGGAAAACGTCTCGAGACATTTAATGGCTGGGATGTTGATGGAAAGTTTTCTGGAGCATCTACCTGCCAAAATCTTCGGATGTAACCCCGTTTAATGTAACAAGGTACGCGACGGACTGTATCAGGGGGAAATGTGTCCTTTGAGACACAGAACAATGGTAAGCCTGTATTCTGTCTTGGCAGCCGCAGAGGAGATTGAGGTTGATAGATGTGAGTATTTCGCAAGGATGGGATTTGTTTTTTTTGGTTTTCTCATTCCCATTCACGCGAAAAATTTCGGCGGCGGCCAGATCCGCACCAAGAACCGGTAGGACCGGCAAATACGCCAAACACCCGAAATACGAAATGTCATGTCGATAGCCACTGACCAAATGTTGGTGGAGGTTTCCATATTAAGCTTCTGTGGACGGAGGTCGTTAGTGACTGTTATGCTCCAGACAGTACACCTCGACCATGCATGATGACGCTTAAGCGAATAAAAAGGTTGTGCATGAAGTCCAAGGTTTCGATAAAGAAAAGTTTAAGATCGCAAGGCAACAGATAAGGGAAGTGGACTCCAGGCAAAGAGGGGGCGGGAACCAATCGTTTACCCATAACCGAATATCCAAAAGTCTTCGCCGTTATTCAGAAGATCACTCATGATCGGAAGTCGAGGAGGTTTGTTGGGGTAGAAAGGGGCAGGTAAGACGAACGGAGGTGATGCCTACGAGGAAGGGAGAGAGGATGGTGGGGGGAGGGGATCTTTTTGTTTCCTTGTGCGTGCTTGGTGGGTTAGAAAATTTGGGCAAAACTCCGAGTCAAATTTTCTGGCGGGACGGAGGGGGTTATGTATGAGGTTGGGAACTGAAAGTTTATCCCTTGGCTCGCCTGATCCTTTCGCCCTTTATTTAGTAAACCGGACGGCGGCTGGCCGCAGGGCTAGGACTGAAACGGAGATGATAGTGAAAATATATCCTTACGTCGACGAGAAGAAATGCAGTGGTCATATAATTATTGATGGTACCGTTTCTCGATCGCACACTATTAGAGGGTGTTAAAACACCTAGAAAAGATGCCGGCGTCTAAGCTAAGTCAGGGCAAAGGAACATGAGCCTGAGGAATGTCGATCCGGAGCTGCAGGACAGGTGCTCTTCCGGATAAGGATATATTTGTAGTGATGAGGGGCAAGGTTACTTGTACATGAAGATATAATTTGCTAAAATTTTGAGGTGGGGTGGTGGGTGAAAAGGTTTCGACTTGTAGATATACGATTACCCCTCGTATTCGTTATGAATGATCATTTTACGCTTATTCATCCGCTTCTTCTTCAACAGCTGGCTCGCCTTCTGCATCTTCTTCGAACGAGGTCGGAGGAACTTCGTACAGACGAATCACCTGTTTATTTGGATCCTGAAATCGCGGTTAGCAACCTCGAAACCTCGATTCTCAGAACATGCCCGTACGAACCTTGACCAATATATACTTGCCCTCTGGCATAGCCATGCAGATATCAATGATAGTTCTAACAATACCCCATCCATTGCTCAAGCTAAGATTCATTTGGTTTGCAAATTCGCGGGGTTTGTATCCAACAACACCAAGAACCACATGCTTTTCCCGTTCTTTCGGGTTCATACGAGAAATAAATCTTCAACACATTAGTATAATCGTAAATGAATAGAAGAGTTGTTACCAGAACCTACCCAATTCTCATAAAATCAGTCTTAGCCAGGATAGCTTGAGTAGTCCACTTAGCCAGCTTGCAACTATTGTTCTTCATTTCTGTTGCGACAATGGCGCCACGGGAAGTATGAAGTTTGTTACGCCAGCTCATGGCCCCTCCGCTACCTTGTGCCCTCTCATCAAATTCATTCAAAGCCTTGATGGTGACGAAGGAATTTTCCCGAGAGCCTGGGTTTTTCATGACAGCATCGATCTCTGTTCTCACGATCAAATGAAGAGGCTGATCTTCTGATAAGGACAAATCGAAGCGTCTGTACTTATATCCTTTTCGAGCCAACTCCTCTCCAGGGGCTGGGTTATAAAATGGATCCTCGTGCTCAAACTTGTATTCATGCTCAGGATCTTCGATAACCGCTTGGACAGCAAAGTTAGCGTTAATAACGCTAGCTTCAAGGGCTAGTCGTCCAGGAGAATTGATGTTTTCTTTGTTAGTGTCATTGGTGTCCATCGGTGGATCCGCAGCATTCTCATTGACGGTAGCAAAATCAATCTGATAACCTTCACGTTTATCAAAGAAGAGCTTATTCCCGACTCTATTGATAACGATATCCCAACTATAGACCGACCTCGTAGCGCACATCAAAGTAGAAAGAATAGTGTCTGTGGCAAAAACCGTTGCCTCTTCGTTCTCTGAAAGTTTTTGAATGACCGGGTCGACGGATGTAGTGGGATTGTACCATGCACGGTCAAATATGATTAGCGGTGTGGATGTTGCTTTTGTCGCTGAGCGGTCGAAAGAGCGGTTATAGTAGAATAGAGATCCGTATGATTCGACGTCTTCTCCATCGTCTATCTCCAGATTGAGTTTCCCCAGACGGTTGAAATCGATTTCTTCCAGCATCTTCCAATCAGGTTTGATAACAACCGATGAATCCCTGTTTCGTTGCGGCTTATCGTAATCCTTCCATCCAAACCGGCGGCCTCTATTGTTTCTATTCCCTCGAGTATTATCACTTTGTCCTCTTCCTGTTTGCTGTCTGCCGAACTGCTGGTTCCCCCGCCCTCCACGAGTAGCACCGGCAGCGCCTCTGCCACGTCCACGGAAAACAGTGCCACCACCACGTGAGAATGGAGTCCTGGGCTTGACATTTGACCGGTTATCAACGAGAGAGAAGCTAGCTTCGTCCTCGCCCTGTAGCTGTGGGCATAATGTGGAGGCACCAGCTCCATAGATTTGCTGGTCTAGTATAGCAATCAGTAACCATTTGATATTAGATATCTCAAAGCGTTAGATGTACCTCTGTAATTCCTACCATACCCCCGACCCCTCTGATCTCTATCGTTCTTTGAATCTCCAGACCAATCAGCTAGGCGTCCTAGCTTGTCGCCTTTCGAAAATGGGTTATATGGCATATCATTAACGACACCCTCCGCCTCGGTAGGCTCTTGAGGACCCCACATGGCATCTGTGGGCAGGCCGGAGATGATATTATTAAGAACGGGAGCCATTGTGCTTTTTTGAAGCTCTCCAGGATACGATGCAATATCCCTATGCAGAGTTATCGGTTTTATATGTATTGAGGAGCTAGATTTGAAGGTCCGTTGCTGCGGTTGAATGAATGTTGGATGTCTGCAAGCTTTTTCCTTTTTTTCTGTTTTTTGAGTTCCCCAAATGTGTGCGACGAACAGACAACACATCAACACATCGGGCCTTAGATGCGCTTGTCCTTTCTGTCGCGGGTCTCCACGTAACCCTCTTCTATCAACCAACCCTCCTTCATCAAGTTGCGGCGAAGAACGCCGCGGTCAACTCCCACATATCGCATTCCCCCGAATCTCCCGAATCTCGTATGATATGAACTAGGCCATTCACGCGACCCAATTAAACACTTTGTGGTCTCATGAATAACGCAAACTCGGCTGTATGTTGACTGCTGCCTGGATCAGCTTTGCAGCCTTTGTAGCTTACTTTCAGATCATTGTTAACACGATATTAGGCGCCTTCAGGGCAGGGCAGCCTCACCTGGCGTCTTTCGTCTCATCCTATCACTCTCCTATGCTTCCTAGCATTTCGACTATGTATAGCAATAACCTAGCCCAGTACTTGTAGCGACGTTGCGATTGCTCACATTGATGCTGTTTAGCGGCCCTCTTGACCTATCTATTTGGACTGCTCTTTACGGATAATGAGTAATGACTCCCAAAGCCGACAGACCCGTTTTTCTTAAATAATTTTTGCTGATCAGTTCTCCGACAGCGTTCTTATATTCATCATCGTCATCCTACTACTCTCCGCCGACTTTTACTACTGTAAGAACATTGCCGGACGCAGGCTTGTTGGGCTAAGGTATGTTGGCAAGCGTGTCCATAATTAGATCTACACATTGGCTGATGTGGCAATAAAGGTGGTGGAATGAAACGAATGCGCAAAGTGGAGAGCAGACTTGGGTTTTTGAAAGCGCAGACGTATGTGTTTCCAGTCCATTGGCCATGATGAACGTCAGTTGCTAACCGATACCTATAGCCATCTCGTGTCACTAACGCTACGGATTCACGATTCTTTTGGCTTTCGTTATACAGCGTGCCAGTGCTATGGGGCCTCTTGGCAATTCTCGCTCTAATACGTCTAAAGTTTACATGGTCAGCCTCTACTGCCGAAATTGCTTCACCTGCCAGTATAAACTAATTATATCAAAATTTACAGGTTGCCTCTCGTTGCAATAGCTGTGACACTCTGTGTTACAAATACGCTTGCATTTTCGAGGTGTGACAAATTCTCGAACGCTAGTAGCTTCGCAAACAGGGCATTCTCTGGTGGTGGTATTGCTGGAAGCATTGCCAGCGGGATGGTTAGTCGTCTTTGGCGAAGCTAGAGGCTCTCCCCTCAAACGTATAATTCTCGGTGGTGTAAACACCGAGCTAGTTATGCGGATATCTTTCTGATGTACCCTCTGGAAGGCACTATCACGACTACGGATGAAGTATTCAGATCTTAATTGTATCGATTAGCTTGAGGTTGCCATTTTTGGTCTATAAGTAAAACGAAATAGTTATGTATCATCATCCTAAGTCGCCTAGTTTCGAGACTACTAGGTGATTGGACTATTTGCTCCACAAATAATTGAGTTTCACTTAATTCTTATATGGGAATTTTAGAACAATTTACTAGAATTCAATAGTATTTTTCTCATCCACATAAGAACTAGATTACATCGCTTGCAATGGACTGAACACCTAAAGGGCTCTGTTTTTTCGTTTTGTTAATTGGCAATATAAAGCTTTTTATTTTTGATTCTTTTTTGATTCAAAATATCGCACAATCGAATACTGTTCACGTAAGACCTACCACCGAGTCTTTCGTAAGGTAATTTAGAGTTCTTCGTGCTTTGGCGCCTCCTTTTCTGGCTTTTCTTCCTCCTTGGGAGGTTCGGGTGGTGTAACGACATCTGAGCCAAGCTCTGGGAGTTTCTTCTTGTGGAGATCGCCCATTTTAAGTGCATCGATCCAGTTCTCCATTTCTTCATGCGAAGCTGAGTCGCCATTGTACCCAACCCACCAGCCTTTCTTTGCGCTTAGGGCTCTCATTTGGACACTCTCGCTATCTTTAAGATCCAGGGCGTCCTTAAATTGAGGTGACAACGAAGCAAAGGGGAGTTGGAAGAATGGGAAGCTGAGTTTGACTTGATTTATATAGGCGTTGGTCTTTTCGTAAGGGATGAGAGAAGGAGCGACGGGAGGAGTGATGACCAGCACACATATCTTCTTTCCGCATGATTCGGCGAAGGTGGCCATAGATGGAACACCTGGGATTGTAGCATCAACTGGTACCAATGATGTCAGTTAGTTAGTTGTTAAACCAGAGTGATAAAGTAACTTACAAGTTCGTTTGGGTGGAGCCGCCGAAGTAGTTGAACTTGAGGTTTCTGCCTTCTTATCCTGAGAAGCTGGTTTGCCTGCTGTTGGTTCAGCAAAGCCGCTCAAGAACTTAAACATAGCATCCTTCTTCATCTCGCCATCGTATACAGCCCCTTCAGCGTTTCCACCAGGAAGTACAACTAAAGTTGGGACTTTTTCAACACCAAAGATTGTAAGAGCATCTGTTTCCTTGTCGCGGATCTGTGCAAATGTAATGGCGCCGTAGAAATCGATAGCCAGAGCCTTGTACATAGGCGTTGCAACTCCTTTTTTAGTAAACAAGATTGCCTTCGCAGTTTCATTATTCTTTTGCAGGAATTCTTCAACGGTCTTAGAATTGACTCTAGCGACATGGTTGGGGATCTGCTCAAGAACGTAGTCGACGATTCCCTTAGCAGTACGCGCGCCTTGATAATCTGGGCACGAGAAAGGCATTAGCTGCTTAGTTCATAAAGCAGATTCATAAAAGGCATACCTAGTACTTGGGGCTTCCCACTCTTCCCTGGTCTGAAAGCTTTGAGAGTGGGGAACCCTTTAACGTCATACTCTCCGCAGATTCTTTTATTTGAGTCTTCGTCACAATCGATCGCTGCGACTTGAGCAAGGCCTTTCATATTCTCAGCAGCTTTTTCATATGCTGGCTTAAGATTTTTGCAATGACCGCCTAAGAAATTAAGAAATTAGCATATCGTTCAGTTTTTTATACATAAGATATAACTTACACCATGGCGCATAAAACCTGGGGGGTTGGAACAAAATGTCAGCCTTACTAGGCTCAGATAAACCATTTAACGAGCGGAGGGTGGACTTCTTACTCGACAATCTAATAATTTAACTCTCTTATATTAGCGAAACAATCCAAATTCCCATCACGATTCCAAATTGGTCTGTGTTTGAGGACAGCTTACAGAAGCATGATTGGATTTTAGAATTTTTTCAGCGAAATTCTTAGAAGTGAGCTGGATGACTGGCGAGTTGCTAGCGTACATCCCTGAGGCTAATGGGGCGAGTAGCCCGGCGGAGAGAGCCGCTACAAGAAGCGGATTGTGAACCATGATGTTTGTTAGTTTTGACAAGATCAAATTTCAGTACTAGATGGTATAGACAGTGAACAGAAGCACGGCGATGAATCTACAGGAAGAAAAGCGAAGAAGAGAGAGGGTTGAGAGAGAGGCCAGATATATATCCGGCAGGCTGTGTCTCCTCGATATATATTTCAATTCAGGCTGCTGCTTGCTGACTGTAATTAATTGAAGATGCCAGCGTAGCGGTTGCGAGGACTATGTTGGACCCCAACACAAGAAGAGCTTAAGAGTCTGGCCATATAGCGGGGGAATCACGTGGCCCGTAACGAGGCCGCAAATACTCCAACATGTTGCAACACTATGCGCCTGGCTGATAGCTATAGTATAGTAAACAAAAGGTGAGCGAGTGGCGGAGATTGATATATATCAATACGCACGCATCAATACCGTATCTCGGTCTATTGTCTGTCAATATAGATATCTGTGGCAGGATTACTAAAGTGGAGTCGTTCAAAAACTCCTAGAGAGCAACGACCAAAGTTAGTTCTGATAACATTCGGTAACATTGCAATGGCACACGCATCGTATGATGTGATCTGCTACATGAAGAGACCTATCAGAAGACAGGAGCATGAATTGTGATTCTAATTTTTATTATTTATTATTTATTACATCGCTACAATGTCTTTCTGACTGTCTGACAATAATGTGGTTGGCCGAATTTGCATCCTGCGCCTACATATCGTTTGTTTTATACTTTATTATATTCTGGAAGATGAGATGTGGGGTTTCATCTTCTTTCAAATGCCTTTGGTTCTGCTCCCATTATTTTCCTCGTCGCCCAAGTGAGCGAGTATTTAGGAAGAGAGGCGTCTATCTAACACGAAAAAGCTATAAGGTAAGAAGCTGCACAAGATCCCAAGACTTACGATGGGCAACCAGAAGTGGAATATTTGCCTCCAACGGCAGATAACTTGATACATCCTTGTGTGATAGCTTCTTTTTTTTGAGGACCTTCGTCATCTGAGCCGCTGAACAGGGACCACTTCTTTTTTCATTCGAAAAAAAAAAGAAAAAGAAAAAAAAATAGATAAAATTTTAAGATTCACTCAGCAGCTTGCCCGAGTTTGATGCAGGGTGATTGCTTTGCGTGTTGGTAGTGTTTCAAGATAGAGAACAATAATATGTCCATACTGGTGCATTTGAAAATTTCTGAATTTGTACTAGATGCGTGAATTCACGCGACTGC
The DNA here is from genome assembly GCA_036971435.1 of Dactylellina sp. 'tibetensis'. Classification (NCBI taxonomy): domain Eukaryota; kingdom Fungi; phylum Ascomycota; class Orbiliomycetes; order Orbiliales; family Orbiliaceae; genus Dactylellina; species Dactylellina sp. 'tibetensis'. The sequence continues at coordinate 1,980,528 of JAKDFA010000001.1, forward strand.
GTGCATTTTATTTTTTATTTTATTTTTTTTCAAAGTGATATATCGATAGAGCCTAGATAGGTTACTATTGCGAAACGCTCGGTTCTCACTCCCCTCACTCTACCCCACGATTGATTGCAGGATGCCTTTCATAATTTCTGCAACAAAATTCGTGTGGAGAGACTTAAATACCAACATAAACCAAGTACGCAGCATTATCCTCGACTCAAAACCTAACGCATTCATATTTAATGGAATAACTTGCGTACATTGTATGTTTCGGACAGATATAAATTAAAATGTCATAATAAAGATCGCGTAAATACTTTGCCAATATTTGATTGCTCAAACTACCAGCAGCAAAAATACTGACCTGAGAATCGACCCACTTGGATGCCGACCGACGCCTGGACCTCGGGCGTAATGGCCGGTGATTGACCTGAGAGGACACTGCGGTCTGTGCAGAACAGCTTTAGTTTTAAGCTAGTACGCTGGACCTGATTCGCCGTCCCGGACTGTGTTTTCTCGGCCAAAAACGGTGCCTAGACCTCCGGAGTCATGCACGCACGGAACATTTTCTGGATGGATGGTATTTTTTGAATTGTGTAATGGAATGCTACTGATATCTGAGGTTACCGCTTCTGAGGACTCCTTATTTGAGTATTTTTGGGAGAAGTACTTGGAATGTGGGTATCGCCACCCAAGACCACAAGACTTTAGTCTTGGAGGCTTGGTGATTCGTCTCAAGCTCGGCGTCTCGTAGACTCGAATGATCCGGTGTCTTCCACTCATTTGAAAAGTCAAACCCAACCAATTCCGTACCTTTGAATTCTCGCAGCTAGATTCGATTTCCCCAGATATGACCCTGGGAGGTTTCTCCGCATCTTTCTCGCTCTCAGCGGGGCCAACAAAGGGCTAGCGCTGTAGCTCCGGAAGAGCGTCTCACGAGGAAGACTTCATTCGAGTGCAACCACGGGTGTCTTCAGAACCCCACAGCTCGGTAAAAAATAAAAACGTTGACATCTGAACCCTCAGAAGCTGTACAGGGTAAATGTCCTGATCGCTGTAAACCGTCATTTATCCAGGGTTTTATCCGGTCTGCCGGGAAACCGAATTACGATTAATATCCATGCATAACCGGGCCAATCTTATTTTTCACAGTCGCGATACCATGGTCAAGTCTCCGCCTGAGCGCCTTTGGACCTGATCGATTATTTGGCCTGGAGAAAGGGTCAAGACCGAGAGGGACTTACTCGCATGCCGAATGGCACAGATATGCGGAGAGAGGGGATCGCTGGGCACTGGCAGATCCAGGAAGGTGGGTCTTCGCATGAGGTTGGGCTCTTGGAAGCCCATCTTGAATGGATGGCCCACAGAACATTATCGGATTGGATGGCTCGTTCAGCTCGGGCCTCCAAAAGCAAAAACCTTGTGAGCGAAGCAAAGAGAGAATTTATTGGAAGACCAGGACTTTTGGATGGGTGTGCACAATCCATTTTATTTTATATTTTATTACTGCCAATTTTTTTATTTTCTTTTAAATTTTTTTTTCGAGAGGCAGGAAATATATAACTAGAGGTGTCGAGATTTTCTGTCTGGCAACGATTATTCATCGGTTTCCGGGGTGCTCTAGCGTACGGACATTCGTACCGAATACCCAAGTATCCAAACCCGTTGACGGCCAACTCCCCTTAACAAAGAACTCAAGATTGAATCCTTTTGTGCGACGGCTTTTCTTGTCTTGTTTTACTCAAACTCTGGTTTCTCGATTTTCAGACTCTAAATCATTCTTCATGGCAATCCTTCAGCTTGCACTGATACTAGCAACAGTATCTCGCATTTTGGCTGCGGACAAGTTTTCTGGATTGGGCTCCACGGGCCTTTACTGGGATTGTTGCAAACCGTCATGCTCATGGAACGAGAAAGGCCCTTGGTTAACCCATCCGGTCCAGACTTGCAACAAGGACGACTCACTTCTTGGTGATTTTACGGTTGGATCGGCCTGCGGGCAAGGTGGAACGGCATATATTTGCAACAACCAGCAACCATGGGCTGTCAACGACACATTTTCATACGGCTTTATCAGCGCATTTATCGTGGGAGCTAGCGAGTTTGATTGGTGTTGTTCGTGCTACGAGCTCACGTTCATCAATGGGGGCATTCAGGGGAAACGTATGGTAGTACAGGCCACCAATACCGGATATGACGATCCAACCAGAGATATTTTTGGAGTAGGAGTAAGTATCCTAATCCCACCCCATCCGAGATACTATTGGACTATATAAGGGACGTTTTGTTAATCTTTAAACCGCATCTAGGCACCGGGTCAACCAGACTATGCTGATGGCTGCTTGAACCGCTATAATGGCGCTGGTGATGGTTTCCTTGGAAAAGACGGGAAAGCAATCACTTCCAGAGAAGACTGCGATTCTTTGCCACAGCCTCTGCAGCCCGGCTGCTTTTGGCGATTCGATTGGTTTCAGGACGCCTACAAACCAAAGTATGTCCTCATCGCGGAAGACCCCCAATGGCCAAAGCAACACTTATATCGTCAATCTGTGAAACCTTTACTAATGACCCTCCGTATGATAGCATGACGTTCCAAAGAATTAAGTGCCCGAAGGTTCTCACCGATATTACTGGTTGTATTCGAAACGACGAGCAGAATTCTTTTAACGCAACCTCTGGCACTAGCGGCCGGTCTCTTACCGAGTCCGGATCTTTGAGCCTTTTGATGATTTCTTTAGCGTTGGCAGCTGGAACTATGGTTTTCAGCCTTTAAAAGTTAATGCATGGTACTGGAGTACAATACTTATGACGGAGTTTTCTTTTGTTATTTTCAATTTAGGGTGTTTATGTTGGGATACTGGTTTATAAGGGTACTGGTATAATGTCTATATATATTAATTTCGACTTTCAATTTCTTGCAGACAGATTAGCACAGAGAGAAGAAAAGTATGAAGTTTAAAAAAAAAGTATTCGTGATTCATTCAAACGCGTGGGCTTCCAGGCTGCATATGTCTCGCCCAAGCTCATACACAACTCTTAAAAACAAGTCTACGGTTTGTAATATTCACGCAGACTCATGTGACTATTTCTCGCTCAAGGCAACTGTAGAAGCCCCATAGAATACCTCCCAACAATAAGATCTAGCGGAACAAGACATGCAGTGCTAGAAACCCCCTCTTCTCCGGCCGTTCACTCGCAGAACATATTTTTTTACAACAATTATGAAGTCAAAACCCGGAATAATTCATGACGGCATCAACTGCACTTCGTAAAAGGCTACTCGAAAGGTGCTAGCTAAAACACGCTCAGCTATCCAGAGAACCAGCACGGACACCTTGCGGTTCTGGCGCATTGTTTTCGACTCGTCTGTTTGTGCGCTTGGGGACTCTCGCCAAACTTTTCTTTATCTGTCACGTAAGTGGTACCTGGTTAGGAAACAAATTTTCAACCGCTTGTTAGGATTGGGTCGGAAGCTGCTGGATCCGATCACCTCATTTCCTGTGTTCTCCTGTATGCTAAAGTTTTCTTAGCGTTGCAGACGCGCATCCTCATCGTATTTGAGTTTTGCGGTCTGGGGGAAGGTTGTTGGCTGGTTTGCGGGGAAGAGAATGGGCGCTTTCTTCGTCCAACCTGAGAAATCAAGCCCAAAACGTGCAAATCCACCGTGAAGCAACACTACATTAAACGCAATAACAGAAGATATACGAGCTCTGAACTCTAGGCCATGGCGTGATCCATGCGCGTGGAACATACGCAGATATCTGGAGTCAAAAAATTTATTTTATTCTTATCTTTATTAAAAATATGTATCGGAAAATAAACTTAAAATGGAACTTGGGATCCTGGGCTAGGACTAAGCCTTTGCTCTCTTTTCTGCAGAAAATATACTTGGCTTCTAGTTTCGATATACGTAGGGTCAATTCTTTCATGAATACGCTCGAGCGCTCGCTTTATTATTAAGGCCTCGTGAGAGGTTCCGAACCTACTCAGGAAATTAGAAGCTGTGCCGCTTTATCGATACAAAGTTAACTAACTTGAACCATGAAATTCCTCAGTTAAGGGGCTCATGCTCACAGGCTAAAATGCTTATATGCAGTAGAGACTACTGGAAGAAACATAAGTCGTGCATGCTCACGAGCCGAGAATATGCATTCTGGACACGCATCTAAAACAGATACTGTTCCGCACGGGTACCTGAATTACCAGAAAGACGTCGCGCTCAAGCGCTCTGATCCTTGAGTCGATCATCGTTTAGTTTCATCGACAAGACGCATTGGTTGGAGCCCAAGCCGCACCCCAGGGTGTGGCCACTCGCGAATGCAAATTCGAATTTTAGTAAAGGCTAAACATTAGGATATTTGACAGCGCCCTAAGCGTTTGCATCCTTGGTGTGTCTGCATGTACACGTGGCTATGTATGCGGTGGTATTTTTGACATCGTGCGAGGAAATTTCAGTTTAATCGTTCATGGACCTACTCGATGACTTTCAACCATTCACTGTAGCACGGTTGGCATGAACGATAGCTTTGGGTTATCGCTTTGCTTGTATTACTGCATTTTGAACAGAATTGCTTCGGAGGCAGTATTACGTATAATAAACTAGATAAAATCCCCTAGCCCAACAGGATGCTCAATCTGCATCAAGTTTTGTAGTAATTTGGAAAATTAGATATATAACACAAACGCCAAACTTCCGGTATCCATATCCCAATCAAGTAACAGAGGAGAAAAAAATGGTTGGTTAACTAAAGAGCGCTAATATGCATGTCATAACCACATAAGATGTGAGCATTGAAAAGATAGGAAACATGTGAGAGAAAACACCTGAAGCTTAGAACATTAGGCCTTCGCCGACTCAAGGTCATGATCAATTTCCGTTTTGGAGCCGGAGTAAGAGCTTGACTCATTCTCGGTACTGACGCCATAGTCTTTGTTATCCTCCAAGTGATAAGGGTAATCCTGAATCACAGTGCTCTCAACATCGAAAGTTGTTAGACAAGTAACTTCAATCCCTCTGTTATGGATTCTCTTTGGACTAGATGGGCTACCGAGGGATCCGCGACGGGTAGCGTCGCTGAATTGCTGGGCATACGACTGAGTTCGTGCGTATGACCTGACTGTACCTCCGTCATGGTATCCAAGCCAACCAAGAATAAGAACTCTGAGACTTGGTATGCAAGCGAATACTATGGCCGTGCCGTGCTCAAGATGATTCACACAAAAAGCAATGGTCCAAGTCCAGTCGACTGCGGGCTCCCTATACAGTCGTTCCTTGTAGGTAAGGTATATCCTGACCGCGCCAATAGCCGTGACTCTAAGAATTTCAGCTTGTATTAGTGACCGATCAACAGGACGGGGACTAAGCAGACGTCCAGATGCTTACCCTAAACTTAAGGAGAACAAGAAAAGAACCACTAATCGATCTCGTAGACTAGCTTTTTGCAGTTTCCAGGTCAAGTAAACCGGTATTGGGAATGTGAGAAGGTCGGTGAACATATTGATGCACACTTGGAAAATGTTGATACGTCCGACAACAATTCGACCTGCGCAATGAAGGTTCCCAAAAGTCCTCGGTTGCCAGTTGTTGCCAGTTAATGGTGGGCATTCGAATAAATAGAAGAGTGCTGGTATGACGGCGCCGATAACATTAATTGCGAGGACAACGTAAGCGGCATTTCGAACTGGCGAAATAATACCGCCAACCTTGAGCAACAAGATTATGATCGAGGCTTTGACGAGCGGTAGAATCCACACACTGAACATATAGAATACAATACTCATCTGGCATTTAAATGTTAGTATCATTTTATCCGTGGGTGCAAACTGAGGCGTAAAGCGAAGAAGGACGGAGAATATATCTATGTATGTACATACTCTATAATATTCACCCATAGGTGGCTCAGAATAATGCCAGTTGACATCCCATATATGGATGCCATAGTGCCACATGATGGTTAATCTCCATGACGGATATATGATCACAATGGAGAATATCTTTGAAAACGAGGAATATTAGCATGTCAACACAAAAAAGAAGATGAATGTCGTCGATTGGTTACACATACCACGGCCACTACTATTAGCCAGTCATCTATTCCGATACCACTCGCGCTTCGTCTCTTCGCATAGAATCGAAGCGCGCATAATATTGTTGACAGTATCGGCATCATCAAAATGACTGCCAAGCAAAGATTTTGCATAGGATATTCGCCCACCATCTTCGATTAGTCCGCTCCCGCAGCCCTGGGATCGCGATAAAGGGTTTCCAGATTGCAAGATGATCCCAAGAGGTGCTCGAGAGATACTAGAATCCCAAGCGGACTTGAGAGCAGCGACGTCTGATTTATCGATAACTTCTTTTTAACGAAAATTCATGCTGAGGACAAAGATATTGCGAACCTAGTGATCGAGTCTGGGGATGCAGGGGAACCAGCTCCTCTTAACACGCCTAAAAAGTCATGTTCGGGATGGTGGCATCGCACCAAGTCTAGCTTGCCTCGTAACCCAAGGCTGTCTTGCTCCCTATTGGATCCACAACCATGTTTGGCCCCGCTAAGTGGGTCCAGCTCCACGGGTTTTGAGCAGTTCTGCCGGCCGTGCGCATGAACACAGGCTAATCCCCAGATGATAATCGAACCCTAAATTTGCCATCCAGCAACAAATCCCCAGTGGTTTAAGATTGAAAACCAGCCTCGATATCACAGTTTTTCTTGGGGGTGTTTTTTAGAAAAAAATTTTGACGAATAATTAATTCATGACGATTCCAGTCTGGCTTATCGTAATGAAGGAGTCGGAAACGCGCACTTGCCCGAGAGATAGGAAGGATGTGTGACAGGACCAATAATTCTTAAAACTGTAATCGCAATTTGCAAAACTTTGCGCTAGTTTGTTCTTTTGCCAAAGCGTGGCATGCCGGCACACAATAACCCCCAGATTTCGCATCGGTTGTTTTTAGCCGGACACACAACTGCGGTCTGGGGAAGGACCCTCAAGCTAGAACAATTCCATCATTCGCTCGGTGGGCCTGCGGTAGTCTGAGTGTCTTGAGTCTGCATACTATTGCTCGGGCCTTTGAGATCGACGGCTTGCAGCAGGAGTTTGTTTCTGTGTCGCAAGTTCTGGTAGTAAGTACGTAGTCTCCAAGGCTCAAGGGTTTCACTCAGACTTTTGCAATCTAGAAAACGTTACCCACGTGTGCCGTAGCTCCTGTTCCCCCTCAAGCTCACGACACAAGACGCAAATCTTGGAAGCGTAATGCAGACGCACATGCACATTTGCCATCGTGGAAGCATTTTCTCTAACAGAAGCTAAAACATAAGGTCTCTTGATGCTAGCACTCACTGAAATTCCAAAAAGTTTTGTTATTCTGATTTCCTGAGATCTTGCGACCACGAGCCACTTGGGCTCAAGCAATCCGGATTGCGATCTTAGCACTAATATATATAATTCAAGTTATGCTACAAATGTTTTCTAGATCCTGGAGCCTTGTGGAAATCGTCGATGAAATCAAAATCCAGAAACCGTGGTACCGTGGCTATGGCATTTGATTATCCGGTCGGCTCCCAGGTCAATAATGTTTTTCATGATGCATGAGTGGAGTCAAGGCTGGAACTTTAAAGTCCTTTTGCCTTGAGAATTTAGCCTGAAACAGCGTCCCGTTCCCATATGCCATGAAGACGCAACGATTAATATTGACAGGTACAAACACTTATAACAACCAAGAGAAATAGCAGGCCCAATAGGAACTTTGCCTTCCGCTCAGGCCCTTGCACATGATCACATGTACGGGCAAATTTTAGTTTTAAAATCTATTCAACGGGAGAGTCTCGCCCTCAAAATGTGTGTCACCTTTGTATTGAGATAGAGTGGGTAGGTACACGGCTTGTCAGCCGCCAGAACACACGCTAGTACTCCCATTTTAAAAATCCTTACCCACAATCGGTCATTTTTGATCTAGAATCTCGATGTAAGTAAGAAGTACTTATAAAATAACGATCTTGCCCTATATCAAAGAAAAACATAATTCCAAACCCACAATTTTTCGCATTCGAATGTAATTTTACGCCTTGGTTTGTGTCGGAATTGTGATAGAGAACAGTCCAGTGGATGTAGAACCTTGGCCTTCCCGCTCCCACTGGCGCCAAGCGGGGAAGTGAACCAACTCGCAGACAACCAACTAGTGTGCTCCATAACCTTCGACCCACTTTCGCTGCTGAAACGCACAAGACGAATCTTGGTAGCCATCCCTTCAGGAACTCTGATGCTGAGCTTTGATACTCGATGCATGTAGCACTGCACTCAGCTGCGCGAAGTAGCCTAGTATCATACTAACATCGGACGGTCAAAGAGTCAAGCGGAGAGAATCTACCTACCTTATCCAGGTCTCACTCCGCTTTTTTCGACTTTTCGACTTCCAAGCGACCTCTCAGGAACCACATCAAATGGACCAGGATCCGGTGGGGCCAGAATTTTAAAAAGCATGATGATGCGTTATGCAAGTGCTGAGGTTTTAAATACAGAGTAGTATTGGTTTCTAGGATTCCAGCAGGTTCCTGTGATTTTGACGGATCTGATAGTTCTCAGCTGATCGGCCTTCGAAATTTCTCTGCCACTGTTTAATATCCTTGGCTAGACGAGATGTATCAATGGTGTAGATACAAATGTCTCCCGAACTCAGCGTATTTGTACCCCCAACCAATTATGAGCTGAATTCACGTTGAGTGGCGCCTCAGTGCGGTGGCCTCTTAAATCATCTTTTTCATCAAGGTAAACGTATGAGTTACATTCGGGTCGATAGGCAAAAAACCCCCAATAAAAATATGGAAGGTCGCTCGATTACGCACGGCCACTCAATACAATGCGGGTCTTTGTTCCTAGATTTTTTTTTTTCGGACGGGTTTTATAGTTTTTATTGTGGTTTCAGAGATCCCGTGGCCGCTCAGCTTGGACTACGAATTCGAACTTTGAGCATCGAGCAGCTCTTTTCTATACATTCTGACAGCCAACCTTACAGCACACTACTGCTCACCTTAGCATTTATCCCTCCCACTGGCCTTGTTTGGTCGAGAGTTAGTAAATCAGAGGCTGGTGTTTTGTAATCTCGAGACTTATCAATTAAAAGTAGCTAGGACCAAATACTGTCTGCCTAAAAATTGTCTTGATTTGAAACCGAAAGTTTGCTGAGAAGTCTTCCAATAGGTCTTTCATATCTGTTTAGAAAGAATTAAGCGGTCACGCGTGTTTTCGCGCTCATGGCAAGATACTAGCATGAGAAGGGGGGAGACGAAGAGAGGGGGGGGAGGGAGATATATATATATATAGAGAGAGCGATCGACAAAAAATATGGAGACTATTGTTTAGATTAGCTAATTCGTATGATCTATTTAGTAATGTATAATTGATTACTCGCTAACATTGGGGTTTAGAAGCATAATTCCCAGATCTAGAGAATTCCAGGCTTCCTTGAATCAAACGCAATTCACATATGCAGTGCTAGCATGACATGCGTATTTGCCTTTCTCTGGGGACACAAAATTGGATTACTGTGCATGTGCACTGATTTTCTCGTAAACTGCCCGCTGGATACGACACAGCGAGGGGTTTTGTTGAAAAATGTATACTACTGGAGTTCTGTCGTGCCAGCTACAGCATCTAGTTGCTAGGAGTGACGACGCAACATAAGATCTAGCCCAGGACTTGACAATAGTTATACTATTAAAACTATCTTGTTACATTCTCGAGTTAGCATGTTCACTTGAAACATGATGCCATTCGTCTCCAGCCTAATGTTGATCGAACGACTCGGTACCTGCATTACATTGACATGCCCAGAATTAATATTTTATTACCAACTACGCTAAGTAAGATCCGGAACAAATATATTTACCACACCAACACACCTCTAAATATACGAACCTACTATCGCTATTTTATCGGGAGGTATTAACGGCTAACTGCTGCTACAACCATTATGGGGAGGTTAAATCTCCAATAGAAGAAACCAGTCAAAATGGGAGGGACAGGTCAATCAGCACTGAGTCAGGCCATATCCCGCGGAATTGCCGGATTGCCTTAGGAAGTTCCCGGGTAAATTCTGGGAATCAACCGAGCATCCTAGCGCGGAAGCCTTCAACTCGGGTTACCAGGAGATCTCCTGAACTGAATACGAACACATATATTCAGGCTACGGAGTGATTAATCCCGCTCACAAAAATCCAACCCTAATTCCATCCGAATAGTTTACAAAGTACATTACATTAAATTACCAATTAAATCTCGGTGCTAACATTAATACAGTGGTATTCTTCTGTCAATGTTTGAGGCTCACAGCTTGTGCGGCCCAAGTTCGGTGCCTGAATCACAGCCAGGATGTATTTTGATTTCCAACAGCCAACACGTCTTCTTCAACTACCCGGAACATCTAGCCAGTCTACCCGCAGGTACCTGATTACCAGGTAGAGAATTTTAATAGACAACGGTCGTAAAGCAAGCACACCCGAAATAAATTAGCTCAGCTTAACCTACTGAATTGCTGTAGTTGGTCTATTTTATTCTCTATCATCTGTGTCCACTACATGTAAGTACAATTGAATTGCCGATATTATATGGATATAACTATAGTACGCTATATTCCCAGATCTTGGTATAATAAGGGATGCCTGTAAACACTTGTCCAGATATATATAGTATTAACGCTCAAATAAATAGTGCTAAAGCAAATACATTCTATTGTTTAGACTTAAAGCATCGCTAACAATAGGAAGTCTAGGGAATTCCTCCGAAGGTTACGTCAACCTGCATGCACATACCGCAGTCCGCGAATATGTATACGGACATTGACACATCCATAATCTGGGCACAAGGGTAGAACATCTCTCCCCCTTGAACTTTTGGATTACTTATCAAGGCTTGCCCAGTCGTCTATACCCGCAAGGCCTGAGAGCTATGGCCAATTGGATACAAGCCGCCAATCAGCCTCCACCACCCCGCAAAATTCGTAACGCCCCGGCCCGTAGCGCTGATTTTTAGAGGGGGGTTCTGACACGTACGAGTAGCGTACCAGCAGAGCAGCTCTATTTGCACCTCTCCAAGTATTGAGACCTCGCATTTGTACAAAGCTTGAATTCTATATCTGGGGTACATTATGAAACCTGAACGCATTAGTGCTGCTAATGGTTGTCTACATATAAATCTGCAGATTTAGTGTTTCGTCCATCGGGGTCTTGGTTTAATTCACTCAATAAAGGAACACATCGGCCCTGTTAGCCATAAAATTTGTCAGATAAGCTATCAGTGAATTCATTACAGCTATCAGATATTCATGCAATGTAACATACAGAGGCGAATACAAAATCCAATAGCTGCTCCTTGCGACGGCTTTTTCCGCTATAAACGAGATGCCATCAGCTATAACCCTGGCTTCGACAAGGAGCCCTATCGGTCCTAACTCGTGTCAGACAAATTCTCAGAATACATCCACCAAGAGCGCAGATCTGTTGCAGATGCATCGTACTGGAGCGGACCGGATTGCCGTTCGGGGCTCTCCATCATGAGTTACAATCAGGAGAGCCTGAGTATTATGAACATTCAGCTCGATGCTACATGATCTGTGTATAAAAGGGACGTATTTCATCCTTTGGTGAGTTCTTCTCTCATCATCAACCCATAAAAGAAATCTCAGATACATCCTTTACCCACAAAATCCTCTTCTCAAGAAGAAAGCTCTACTAAAAACCACCAATATCCAAAATGAAGTTCTCAACTGTTGCCCTTGCCGTGTTCAGCATTGTTGCTACTGCCTCTGCCGCCCCAGCTGCGGAATCTGACATTGTCATCAAGCTCTCTCCTGAGCTCCACAAGCGTCTGCCAGAAGCTGAATTGACCGAATTGATCAAGTCCGCTGTCTTGAAGAGCCGAGATATTGCCCAAGAAAGCAAGCTCCAAGCCCGTGACTGCTGGTACTGCGGATTTGGTCTCTGTGGCACCACCACCCAATGCTGCATTCGCTGCTAGATTCGGATTATAAGGAACTTTGAGGTACACTAAGAATACCCCACCATAAAGCCCGCAAATTTGTAACTCAGGCTGACAGATTTCTTAGGAAACAATTCCCTCTGGCAAGAGACTTCGATATCACTGTGAGTAGTGGATGAAACTACTTGCGACAGGACCTGAAACTACGTTCAGACCTTTATATATGGAGCTATATGATCATACGAAGTCATGTTTATAATGTATTTCTATTTGCGAGACCTTGGTCGTATGTAGATAGCCTTATCAAATAACCATTTGCACATAAAAAATAATTTCTCCTCGCTCCGCGATTTCTTTTTTATGGTACGTTCAATCGTAACTACCGATCTATGCTATACAGATACGAAGGAAACTGTAAGGATTTGGATGCAGAGCACGATTTAGGAAGCGTTAGGATGGACCCACATATCGAATCAATCGGAAGGATATCAACCAAAGTCGTCAGAAATATTTAGCTAAAACCTGCTCAATAAACCATAAGAGTATATTATAGTAGTTTAGCAAACTAAACTCTCCTTTTAGAACAAACCCCGCTTCAATATGATACCTAAAGCTTTTTACCTGCGACACAAGGCTATGGAGACAGAGTTCCTTTAACTGCAGGACAAACCCTCTATGGGATCAACTTAGTCACTACAACGATTAGGGCAGCTGTAGAGTATTATGTTCATGCAATTGTATGTATAGTAATACATATAACTCTTAGTATTTAAATTACTTCTCGGTTCGAGCGCTCTTACTATCGCTTTCATTCTGAGGCCCCAAGGTTGTATAATAGGAGTTCAAAAAGCATTCCCTGGCAGCTAAATCAACAAGTTATGCCAATTTTAATTTGTTCTTCAGTTTTGTCTCGTGAGCCAGACGCTGGCCCTTTTCCGGCTTTGTCTTCAGTTATGTAACGAGAAAAATTATTGCAGAATTGCAACATGTCAATCAAATCGTAGAGTGATCCACAACGTATGTACTTCACCAGATCAAGGATGTAATATAATTGCCCTTATACTCAAGCCTTGGTCTGAGGCATTGTTGAGTCAATCTAATAGCCATTTTTAGACCAATCGGTGTTTGCTACGAGTGCTCAAGCAGCGCTCCATATAATAATCTACCTGCCTGCAACACATCCCTAATCTCAGCCGCTTTGTTATGTTACTCGATTCTAGAAATTGCGATACTGTTTGAACATGCATTGATCCCTGTAGAGCTGGAATAGGCACGCGTCTTGGCCGTTTTCTTCGCATAATTTTTAACAAGCTAGACCTTTTGTAAACTTAAAGTTTCTGATCAAATAATTATCATTAAAAATAAAGTGGGGAGTCCATATATCAGACCATTGATACATGCAGCCCTTCGGGTGCTCCGATGCTTGCCAACCAGCTGGCCAGCAACTTGGTTTTTCATCGCAATTTTCAGTTTCCTAGGCATCTCGGTATATACGTATCTGCATGAGCTTAGCTGCTAGCTGAAAAAGAAGAAGAAAACACACCGCTCCGCAAACCAAGCTACGGTACCAGAAGAAATTTTAATAAGCTGACAATGTGACATTGATATATCCTATTGGGAATTGGACCTAGAGAGAAGAAACACTAGACAGATTTGTCTACAAAACTGGAGCATACTCCCTTGATTGATCGATAACAATAATATCTTCTCATTCAATCAACCAAGCGCTTAAGCTTTACATTAGGAGCCAACATCACTCGGTACAGTTAATATTTTCCTAATAAGTCTTATATATTATACAGAATAGAATCACAGACAGTTCTAATACTGGGTTCGAGTAATAATAGGCTCTTCATAGCACGCAGTCATATCAACATATCAACATACAATTCTAAGATAAAAAACAAAATCGTATGTTTCGCAATCTATAATCTCCATTGCGTTTTTATTTATTCGCTGACATAGGACTTTGATATCCATTTAGACCATGCCTGTCGTCGCTGTCACCAACAATTACCCTTACCCAATATATGTCTTCGTATCGACATATACGGGTCGAGGTGAAGACCGCTGGTTTTACCTCGCACAGGGCGCCCGTGAAACTTGGGTTCGTAATGATGGATGGGAGCTTATCGCTGCCAAAAATGTGGATGATACCTGGCGTGAGGGTACATATTTGCGAACGGATGCAATTTACAGTGCTGAGAACAGGGAGCTCGAAAGTCTCTCCATAGTCACTGAAAAAGACGAGAGTTTGGAATAAGTTTGTGTTGGAGACTGAAGCCGCTTGATGGTATCTACGGATCAAGGTCTTCTAGCTAGTTGGGCAGCATTTAATATTTTAGCTTCGATTTTCGAACTAGACTTATCGACAACCCTGGGTAGCAGATATCTTTTGTGGCAGCTATCCACGTGTTTCAGTGTATCGATAGATTAGCATAGCTTTAAGAAATACGGAAGTGAACTGAAAAATTGCATATTTGTTTTCCCCCAATAAATTCTATATGTCTATTAGCTGACGCTATGAATTTTTGTTTTATATGTAACGAATATTCCCATGAGTTCAAGCATTATAAATCTCATGCATAATGAAAATATGAATCCGTGAAACTCTCAAGTTCATCTCTGATAATGAACGGGATCGATAATTGCTGGGCCTTGCAGTCACTAGCTTTGGTCATAGTTCCGAATTATTCTCAAATATCAGAAATCCTTTCAATGTGTATTTTAGGTTGCTCTATTGTAAACCTAGGCTACCGGCCGTGCATGCCTTGAATCATCAGCCTGATCGAGCAAGATGACCATCACCCGTAAATAATATCCTAATACAGGATATATTCAGTTTCCGATATCGCCCATTGATACGGAGCACACGACAAAAAAGGGGGTTCTCCGCCGTCTTCAGCCCTATTACAAAAACCTTAAAAGCAGCTGAAAATTTAGTTTTGAATTCGAAATTGCGATCAAATCTTGGTTGGATGCTCGGTTTTCTCCTGCGTCAGTCGGCAGCCAGGCTCCCGCATGGCATGCATAGGACAAAACTATACTTGAGTGTATTTGCATGGGTCTATGGAAAGTTTTTGGGTTTCTTGGTTTCTTCAGTGGTGTCATTTGGAAAATTTTCTACTGTTACATTAAGCTGGTGCTGGGCACAATGCAGCCCTAGCGCTTCTGCCGAAGGACATCACTTGGCGCGCATTGTCAGCATGCAGACATTCGGGTGTAAACGCTTGGCGCGATACAACATCATTCCACTTTGTGTAGTGGTATTTCAAGGATAGTATGTAGGGTTGAACTTTAATCATTAGGACGATTCTAGAAAGCTGATGCTTCTTGCAGCACAATTGATTATCTCTTTCGTAACTAATGCTAGCTGGAACGAGTTCACTTCAAGTATATATTCAGGCTCGTCCTGTTGTATAATTGTCATTTTATTTATTCAATACAGTAAATCACTAAGAATATTTATCCATATCCTACAGCATACCCTCTTCGAAGTCTAAATTGCGATCAACCAAGCAAAACAATTAAATATCTATTTTTTAGTATTCATTATAGTAAGCAATATAGTTCATCATCCCTATGGCGAGTAGCCCCGGTTACAGTTCACTATATAGTCTGGTGATCCTCGTCTTCTTTAAATTGTCCTTTTTACATGAAAGCACGATTAACATTCCCTTGCGTATGCAGTCAAGCCCTACAGCAATCTCACTAAGCCTACATATCAGAAAGAAAAAATAAATTGTACGAATTGGATCTAGAACTTGGAACTTCCCAAACTAACTGGTATCTCGTTCTAGACGATGCCAAACGTTACTGTGGTCAACGAAAGCGGCGCCTCGATCTACGTGTTCGTGTCCAAGTATACTAGGCAAGATGCAAATGATAATTGGTTCGAAGTTGGTCCCGGCGCTCAAGAGGTCTGGGCTCGTAACGACGGCTGGGAACTTGTTGCTGTCAAGAACGGCGATGATAGCCGGCGAATGGGTAGATACATCCGCACGGGTAGCATCTTTACTTTTGAAAACTGGTAGGTACGCTCAGAAACTGGGTACTGGTGGAGCTCTACTATGAGTAAACGGCATATATTTCGTCCATCTTAGTAGATTGAGCAAGTAGATGAGAGAATTCGGGAATATAGAAATTATTGTATCTTAGAAGCCAAATTAAATATATAATTTTTTCTGGAGGAAACTATGAATTGTGTTCAATCTTATGTAACCGGCTATATACCTAGGTATATGATAATCATCATAAAATAAGAAGTTGGGTAAAGGAATATTGGTAGCAAGATAAAATTTTAATCGTGAAGGCCTATGTGCTGAGCAACGTTAACTGTGGAGCTGTTGGACAGTATAGAAATATTAGTTCTTCCCCAGCCTTATAAACTTAATACCCTTGCTCTAACCAAATTTTTCTAGGCTTAGAATAATTTTAGCGCCAACTTAAAATTCAATCAAGCCACTAGTTTATTAAATCCATGGGGGTCCAGAATTTCATAGCTACGTCCGTGAGCCAGGGATGGTTTGCTGATGAGTGCCGCTAGCAATCTAGAATATAACTTTTTTCTTGCTGGTCTGCATTTCTATCTAATGAAGTGAGAGCACCATTAGCATTACATTGAACTGTTCCCTATGATTACTTGGCTAATTCCACTGAAAAAATCTACCATCAATGTCGAACAGGGAAACAGTTTCGTCTGGTCATCTACGTTAGGAACGCAGTGTTCGCATTTGCAACCCTTGCCAGTATTGTAATGAGTAATAGCTGGCACGCGGGGGACACAAAAACTGCCTGTTCCAACATATTTCTAGATACATCAATAAACAGTCATCCTTCCACCAGAATCAACTACATCCTGCAGTCTCTTGGGTATGCTATCAACCCACTTATTGATAGTTGTCATAGATAGCGAGTCCCAGTCGTCCTGGACTAAAGCTCTGGTGCTATCAAAATCCCAGTGTGGCGTCAGCCTGATTTTGGTTTTCAGGCTTGATACTGGACTGAACAGGCCACATATTCTTTATAGCCCATCTTGGGGATAGCCCTGTCAACTGTGCGCCTATTAACAGTGACACCTAGATCCTTAGCTATAGCCTCATGATTGAGAGCACTAGCACCAAAGCCTTCAGACTCAATAAATTTATGGTGCTGTTGCAGTTGGCTATCAGTAATAGTAGGATTTGGGCCTCTGGTCTCAGTCTTTGGATTTTGCCTACGGTCATCTGCCTTTAGAATCCGGCTGATAGTAGACTGGCTTACACCATAAAACTTGGCTAGTTTGGCCTGTGGGATATGCTGATAGCGCTGCTCGTAAAATCTCCGGATTTCGATGATGCCAGCTTTCTGGTGGTTGCTAAGATGGGTGGTTTTTGACGGCATTGTTGGCGGCGATGCATGATGGTGGTTATGATTAGGAGGTGAAATGTATGTAGTTTTGTGTTACCCTTGTGGCCGCGTTAGGAGTTGCATTAGCAATGACGTCATGTACCTGCATTCTGCAATCCGAACAAAACATCCGGTCCACACGATTCCAAGATACCAGCTTAGGATGCTCGAAGAAATCATGGCAAGATCATTGCCCGAGCAATCTCGTGGGGGCTATGCAAATGCCCCACAATCTGGATTCGTTCCCAGAAAATGAAATCTAGGTCAGTTAACAAAGCGGATTCCAGGGGGCAAAAAAACACCGTTTTCAAGATCACCTCAATGATCCCAGATCGGCCCCCCCAGAATAGATTTTTTTTTCTTTAAAAAAAAAAGGGAGTAGAAAGCTATGGGCATTCGACGCGACACTGTTAAGCAACTATATCATCTTCAAACAGGAGAACCAGACCATATCCTGCTCTTTGTTTATCAAAGCTAACACATTGGTTATATGTATTGTGCGCTAAGCTATATGATATTTACCTGGGATGGATAACCTAGCCTGGCAGGGAGATAAAATATAAATCAAGATCCATCACTCTCAACCTGTTGGAATTCACAGAAAAAGCAATACTTTGACCTCGCCTCTCCTGCTCCTTTTTTATATCTATAGTTTGGGGCGGACATGTTTTTTAACTCGAGTTTATAAGCCGTTTACAAAGACATATACATAGGCCCCAGAATACCACTTCTTTGAGACCTCCCAAGATGCCACTACCCGACTCTCAGGGTGACACAAGTCTCGCAGAAGACAAACAACTACAACCACATCCTGTTGTCGAAACAAAAGGATTCCCGATTACCAGTGATACCAATCTCGCCGACGTGGGTCTAACCGCCAAAATCGTCGCTGGGAATGAAAAGGTCCTTGAGACGTCGTCGGGTCTCCGACTTCCTTGCGACCCTGCTTTGCTCGAAGACGTAAAAGCGGATGCTACTATTACAACATCCGTTACCCGAACCAAACACACCACTGTCGAGCATATTCCTGCGAGAACGAACGCCCAGTTTCCGCCTTTACCTATATACGGGCCATCTACGTTACCCAGGTGGATTGAGATTCAATTCTTTAGACTAGTGTCGCTCATACTCTCCACTCTATTTCTATTAACCATCGTTTCCGGTGCGGTCTTCCAAACAATCAAACTCAGCATACTTTATATAATACACCCTACCCATCGAGGCTCCAGCAGACCTTTGAGAGATCTAGAACAACAATTAGATCGAGAAATCGACAACCAGGAGCGAACACACGGGAAAGCCAAGCTAGTTTGTGATGTCAAGTATTACGCTAGACGAGTGGGGCTCGATATGGAGGAATTCAAAGTTACAACCGAAGACGGATTCATCTTGATTCTCCAACATATCTTCGATCCGAACGACAAGAGCGGCGGAAGAAACGGTGCATCGCAGACGAGGTATCCGGTATTACTTATGCACGGGCTGCTCCAGAGCAGCGGGGCATTTTGTTCGAACGACGATAACTCTCTAGCGTTTTATCTCTGTAAAAGGTAAGAGCCAAATTTGAAAGCCCACATAGCATTCCACAGCCGTTTGCTTTTATTCGCTGTCAACGTGGACAAAAAAAAAAAACTAACGAATTGCTTGTTTTTGGAACCTTACAGCGGCTATGATGTCTGGCTCGGTAATAACCGTTGTTACTATAAGCCCGAACACATGGTTATGAAATCGTCCGATCCTAGAATGTGGAGTTGGAATATCCGTCAAATGGGGATTTTTGACCTACCCGCTTTCGTCGATTTTGTCCTCTCCGAAACCGGCTTCAAGAAACTGGCCCTCGTGGCTCATTCCCAGGGGACCACCCAATCGTTCGTTGCAATGGCAAAAGATCAACATCCGACTCTTGGATCGAAATTGTCGATATTTTGCGCCTTAGCGCCAGCGGTTTATTCGGGTCCATTGATCAAACTGGCACATTTTAAGTTTATGAAGTTGATACCAGCCGGAATGTTCCGTATCGTTTTTGGAATACATTCGTTTATTCCGTTTATGATCACGATGCACAGTATCGTACCGGGGAGGCTCTACGGCTGGCTTGGGTATCGGGTGTTTACATATCTTTTTTCATGGTCCGACGCGTTATGGTCAAAGAGGCTGAGGGGTAGAGGGTTTATGTTTTCGCCAGGTATGATGATATCATGACGTTCGACGATCAATTGTCTGTATACCACCAAATCAATATACTAACATCTACGCAGTATATGTAAGCTCTGAGAGTATGCGCTGGTGGCTTGGAAGGGATGGATTTGCAACCCACAAGTGCATTCTTGCGACACGGAATGAAGTCGAAGAAGAAGAGCGAATGGAGGGGTCGCTAACTGCTACCGCAAAGGGGCCCGATGGACAGGAACATCGCATGGAATCTAAGGCAGTCGCAACAACCCGTCCTCTCGTCGATGAAGGCGAAGACAAGATGGAGGCGAAGACCAAACTCTCTACAAAGACAGAAATCACTGAGACATGCGTGGATGGGTCGCCTCGGACAGCAGGGGTTGAGGAAGAATGGCAGGAGAAGACGACTAAGATCGACTTGTCGCCAACTAGTCGTTCGCGCAATGGGAGGGATAACTCGATTATCAGTTCGTCACCAACGCCCAGTGGACAAAATACTAAAGAAACACATGGCTCGTCTGATAGTGGCTATTCCTCTGATGTGGGCCTGTCGACGCAAGCAACCGAGTTAGATACTTCTCAATCGGAGAACCATGCGCGGACATCTTCTAAAGAGCGTAGGGAGAGAGCTTGGTTTGACAAGACGTTCCCACCTCTCGCACTTTGGATTTGTGGCTCTGACAAACTGGTCGACGGTATGAAACTTCTCCAGCGGTTAGAGAGAGGGGCCGAACCGGATGTAAGGCTCGTGCATTCAAAAGTCATTCCTGATTATGAGCACCTGGACTGTATCTGGGCGATCGATAGCATCCAGCAGATCGGAAGTGAGGTTAAAACCTGCATATGGAGAAGTATCACCGATGATCTGGTCAATGGGGTGAATGTACGAACTCCGGTTGGATGTGAAGGGATGCAAGCATATGAGTCGTTGATATAGAGAGAAGGTATGAGAGGTACCACAAGTTGGAAGCCAGTACTACTATTTCCGGGAGAGACAATCGGCTATCCTAATTCGAAGTTCAATATCCTACACACGCAGTTTCTATCTCCTATTCATGTTGGGCGCTATTTCCTGTTTTGGTGTCACTATACACACACGATACCCTCTTGACTTGTAATTGATATAATTCCTGGGATTGTTTGTTTAGTTTATAACATTCATGGATTGGAGAGCGTGGAAACATGTTGGTACACATATACACGCTATCGTAAATTATGTATTTATCATAATTTCTAGATACACAATGCGGTTGCGTTAGAAATCTGAAAGTATTTGACGTCTCCTGCGCCTGTTCACCCAGAAACGAAAATTTAGATCTATAAGATACTAACTTGGCATTTAAATCTATGCCTAGGACGGAGAAATAGTAGTGTTTTGGCCGTGGTAAGTAATATTAGCCTACGATGTGACATGAGCAAAGGGGTACTGTCAGAGACACGGGACGGTGTATATCGAACGATCGAAACCAACATTCAGTCCCAGTTGGCGTTATATTCCTCTAAATAAAACATTCAAGGATGTTATTGTCATCGGTGCATTAGAATAACACTCTAGGCCACTATTTCGATGGCTTCGGGCAACGCTGTTATGCCCAATTGGAGGGTTGGATTGTTGGATTCACAGAGTCCTTTTGTGTTGGGGAGTTCCGAGCCCGAGCCTGGCCGGTCGTAGACCTTCCGGTTTACGACTATGAGACTAAGGCATCGCGTAGGTTTTCATAAATCGGAAGCACTCTGTCTGTATTCGTAGAAAAGGGGGAACACGCGATCTCAGGACAAACTTTCGCTAGTCGATGTGATCTTGTGGATATGACTATAAGACGGCGGAGCGGCTTCTTAAAATGTGTTGAGCCTGAAGCGTGCTTGGTTTTAACCGTCGATCCCGCCGTTTCAGAGCGGTCGAACGCTTTGAGACTTCCCACAAAGAGCAGCTTCCACGAGCGTCACAATGACGAGCCATCGGATTTGGGCTGGTTGACACGAGTCGGATGCTCATGATGTTGCCCGCTATAATGGCTTTGGGGAGTTACGGTTTGCTCGAAATGAAGGACATCGGAGTCGGATACACCTACATCCATTTGGGGAGAGAGAGCACGGCAGGTAGTATCAGAATGCCGGTCAAGGGCGATGCTTCGCGACAAAAATAGTATGGGTACATACATGGGTACAGTTTAGTTTTCTGTCTTTGACCAGTGTTTTGGGTCTTCAGGCTGCGGCAAGAATACAAATCGTGAGTACGGCCCAACTTCCATTCTTGAATTTGGAAAAGGAAGCTTCGAAAAAGAATTTTGAAAACCCTCTAAGAATAGCTCGAGCTGACGGATTCTCAAATTTCTACTGATATATATTTTTTTCCTTGTGGTTCTGAGCTGAGCATTTGTTTTGTTATCAGCTCAGCAGCCAATGGGAAGGTCCAGCAGGCTCTCGGGAAGCATCGTCATGATGAGTTGGTTGGAGCCGGGGTTTAATACGCTGGTTCAGTTAAATTGAAAGGTTGCCGTAGCCCTTGGACGATCCTCCTCTGGTGCCAGTGCAATCGTTAATTTTGCGAACGGTAACTCCGTCATCCAATTTCGTTTTTTACGATAAAGTACGCGTGGATATCCAGTCTATGACCAGTCCAGCACGGCTGTGAAACCACCGTTGTAGATGAGGTCTAATAAGCTCTCGATTCTTTCGCCGAATCGATGATTTCAGACCCCGTCAACTGGCTTTTCTTTGTCGGGCTACCAGCCTCACCCGCGTCGAGACTGTTTTCTCGGGTGGGGACAGCCAGACTGACAAGGGTACTGCTTCCCCCTTTGAGAGGTCGGCCTTCGCTAGGTCTTGCGGCGGGTCTTGGCCCCACGACCCAATTTCGCTTCTGTAACCACACTCCAAACCCGAACAGAGAAAAGAGAGTTCCTCAATTTGCATGTAACAAGGCACGAGGAAAAATTTGCATGGGGAAATCGTGCTGTGAGAGGGGTGGAAGCACAGGAGTTCCTGACAAGAAACATTTTGCGTTTTCCATGAGGGGATCCCCGACGGTGGGCGATGAGAATCTGCCGTGATTGCGTGTCTGTCTTCCCATGCGGAGACTCGAAGGAGCGATATGATCACAGAGAAGAATGCGTAGAATCCGTCGCGAGAATGCGTTCCTGATTCGTGAGAGGGTGGCCGAACCACCCCGCTCCCTACTGGTGCGATCCAGCTGCGGCCAGAGGTTGCAATGCATGCAGAGTGAACCTGGCATGGCAGGCCCATGGGCCCCATGCATGGGCTTGCTGGTCAGAAAAAGGTTGTTTGATGGAAGGAAAAGCGAACTTCCATGCGCTGATTGCCCCTTTCGTGGTGGTGCATGCTGGATGATGCTGGCTGATGCCGGTTGATGCTGGCTGCTGCATATTTCCATCTGTCCAGCACATATTATTACACAGAGCAGAGACCGGAGAGCAGACACTATCCCCTTTTCCACACGCAGTGTTTAGCCCATCTCCAGGCGAGAAAAGTGGGTCACCCAAACATTGTAGTAGCAGAGCATTATCACTGGATACCTTCACACACCTTCTTTTCCTCTCTTCCTTGGTCCAGCTCGTTCTTTTCTGTCGGTTGTTCTTGGTGTATGCATTCAATCCTGTCTGCCCTCACACCCAGCAGCCCGGTCTCTCTTTTACTCTCAGCCTTAGTGGAGGTACCTGATACTCACTCGCACTCTCTTTCTCACGCTCTCGGGCACCTTACACTCGTTTTTCTTTTCTTCTCTTGTTCCTTCTTCTCCTTGTTTGCGCATTTTTTTTGTCGTCGATTGTGCATTTTCATTTTTCCTGGCATCGTTCCTCAACGTCGGTCCCCCCTCGGGCTCGATATTGCACGCTTCGACTGCACGGCGCCATTCCTCTCCGTCGTCCATTCATTCGATCCAATCCAATCCAATCAACCATCCTCCACAATCATCCTCGAATTCCTCCCTTTCGGCATCGAAGCTTCTTCTCCCCTCTCATCGCAATCTTCACCATCCCTTGCGTCGCCTCTCCCTGATATAGTAATATCAGTCCTCCAACTGGATCATTCGGTTCGTCATCTTTCCCTCTGTTTGTCCACTCCCTTTTTTCCCTTTCAATTTCGCCCAAGTCACACATCTGCACTGCTGGCAAGGTGTTCGTTGTCTGTACGACTTTCCCGCTTGCTATTTAGAAAAATAGCATCATTATTTTATTTTATCCCATTTTTGCTCTTTTGCGCCCGCTTCCCGCGACCTTCCCACAGTAACGTCTAATTTCACGACTAACGCCCTGCATTGTCTTTCCTGCCATTACTTGCGAACAGCATCCTTTCTCTTCGTAGCGACTTTTTCTTCTTCAAATTCCTGTGCCTTGTTCTCGCATTAATGATCATTTCACGACGATAATATCACTCGATCAAATGAATCCGACGCTATCGCTTTAAGCGCCTTTTATTTCCGACAACCAAGGATATTTGGGGAGGGTACTCTTTTTCTCTCGCTCTCTCTCTACATCACGGGAACTCGCTAGACAGTTAAGGTGACTCAATCGTACGCAAAACTCGTCGACAGATGGGTTTTAGGAGGAGGAAAGGGGCAACGGCCTCGTCGATATTATCGATATGGACGACCCTAACATCGCTCGCGTCCGCCGTTAATTTCACAGAAATAGCACTACCCAACATCAAAACAGGAGACTATGGTCGAATGGGATTTGTTGGTAATTTTGAATCAATTTCATTATACCAATTCGCAGAACAAGGAGGCCAGACTTATTTTACAAACGGTAGTCATGCCGTGATAACACAGCTCCCCAACGGTGAACTCACCACTCTAGCGGTTGCGAATGGACTCATCAACGACATGTGTCTATTTACGCTCAAGGACGGGACGGTGGCTGGAGTCGTCGTGGGAGGGAACTTTACAGAGATTGGCGGGATTAAAGCTTCTGCCGTCGCTCTTTTAAACCCTGCAAGTGGCGAACCTATCCCGTTGAATGGGCTATCGGGAACCGTTAATGCGATACTCTGCGACCAGGATGAAAACACCGTCTTCTTTGGCGGGGAGTTCTCCGTGCTAAACTCGACAAATGCCATATCTTGGGTTGGGATGGATGGATGGAAGGAATTGCCTTTCCTGGGATTCAATGGACCGGTGGAATCAATCACAAAGATGGCAAACGGAACCATCCTATACGGTGGAAGATTCGCGTCTATCCACAACGAGACTATGATGGACAATGTCAACGGTACAAACAAAATCACCCAACAAGTCGTCAACCTTGACTCCGCTTCCTCTCAGATAACTGCCGTCCTCGGTTCGGACAGGTCAGGCTTCAACGACCCCAAGAATGTCATCTGCTCTGATGGGACTGCCGATCAGGCTGGAAGCGTTTTCCTCTTCCAAGATGGCGCGCAGGGTTCTTGGTCTGCAGATCTCGCATATACAGTCTATCCAACCAAGCTGAGGCTTTACAACTCTCATTTTGAAAACCGAGGCTTGAAGACCTTCCGGTTCGTTTCGCGTCCCAATAACGGCATCATGAATCTTACATCTGTCGATCCGACCTCCAATGAGCGATTCTACTGTGATGCTTGGTGTCCGCTTTCTCACACTAACAATGCGACGGTCCCGTATCAAGACTTCAATTTTGTTAATGTTATTCCTACCTATGCTTTTAGAATCGAAGTTGCCGAATGGTTTGGCGACGGAGCTGCTTTGGACGGAATCGAACTATTCCAAGATGGTAATATACTCTATATATACGCGCACACACCCTCTTTTGGTGATAATAATGCTAATTAATTCGATATAGATATATACGCATTTGCTGATAACTCTCTCAACGAGCCCTCCTGCAAAGACCTCCAAGGCCCTTCAACATCGAACATCAACGGAGACTGGGTGTCCGCCGGTGGGCCCCCAAACACGGATTCGAAATACCTTACTGGTCTTTTCTCAGGCGACCAAATCAAGTCGGCCAGCATTACATTCAAGCCTGACATCAGAATCTCCGGCTTTTATCAAGTTTTAATTTACACCCCCGGGTGCCGACAAGACAACTCGTGTTCCCAACGTGGTAAAGTGACAGTAACTGCCGATTTCGCCTCCAACCAGACAACGACACCACAGATAACCATTTATCAAACCAACGAATTTGATAAATACGATGTTTTTTTCACTGGATATGTCGAAGCCAATGGCGGAGATCACATCGTCACCATAACCCTGCGACCAGATCCTAACCAAGATAGCCCTGCGTTGAACGTTGTAGCTTCAAAGGCAAGATTCATTCTTGAGTCACCATCCACAAATACTCAACAACCAGCTAGCAGACTTGCTAAGAGGGCTAGCACGGATTCGCTCATCATCAACGGCATTTTTGCATACAACCCTAATATCAGCATCAACAGCATCGACCAGGTAACGGCCATCAGTGTCACAGGCACCAAACTTCCTGAAAACTCAACTATCAATGCGCTATCTGTGATGGACGAGACAGTTTATGTTGCTGGGGACTTCCAAACCGACAATTTAAACAATTTCCTCCTCATTGATAAGAATGGGGCACAAGCAGTGGCTCTTGGTGGATTGAATGGCCCCGTCATTGAAACTTTCCTTACTGGGAAGCTGCTCTACCTTGCGGGCAGGTTTAATGATACCAGCGAAGACTCGACAGCAGGCCTCTCGCATGTTGCGGCTTACGACCTTGATGCCAAGAAGTGGAGTTCTCTCGGGTCTGGGCTTGATGGAGTCCCAGTTAAGATAGTTGCCGTGCCTATGAACATCTCAGGAAGCGTTGAGACAACGTATGCCTTTTCCGGACCTATCAAGAAGATTCTTGCCTCTGATAAACTGCCTGCCGTCACTGTAAATGGGATCGCCGTCTGGGTGCCTAGCAAGAATGATTGGCTTGAGAGGCTATCTGATGGCCCTTTCGATATCAGCGGATTCCTTGCCCAGAGACTCGATATTCCTAGCAATCCAGCATTCTTCGCAGGTTCTCTGATTCTCTCACGACCTGGTATTTCAGGCAGTGTTGGCCTTGTCAGGGACGGGAATCGACCAATTGAACTCCGTCCGCTTGGTATTGATATATCAATCCCTCCTGTCTCTCAGAACTCGAATAAGAAGCGAGCTCTTGACGCCTCAATGGGAGTCAAGCTCGACGGCGTCCAAGCTGGTGCGTTCTATGAGAAAACCAACCTCACGATTCTTGGAGGACGATTCACTACCGGAGATATTGCCAACCTTGCTTTCATTTTCGGTAATGATAACAATCGGGTCGCCGGTGTCCCAAATAATATTTTTAGCGGCGACAATGTCATCACCTCGTTATTCCTTAGCGCCAACCCAGCCCAGCTCTTTATCGGTGGATCTATCAATACGACAGTCGGAGGTGCACCAGTTGGTGGGATGGTCGTGTATGATATGGTTACCAATGACTTTGTAACCCCACAGCCGCAACCACTCGAGGCTGGCGGTAATGCAACGGCCGTCTACACAATCACTCAACAGCCAAACGCTAGGCAGATCTATGTCGGCGGCTCTTTTACACAGGTTGCTGGTGGGTTTGATTGTGAAGGGATATGTGTTTACGACCCGCAGACTTTCCAGTACTTTGCTCCAGGGTTTGGCTTTGGAGGAATCGCGTACGCCAGCGCTTGGACCGATTCGGATACTTTGGTAGTTGGAGGTGCTCTAAAATTGAATAACAGCAACATCCACCTCGCAACATACAAGCACAGCACATCAACCTGGACTGTCTTCCCAAATGCCACCGAAATCCCAGGGCCTGTTACAACCATCTTTACGCCCACTGGTGAGGAAGACAACATTTACATTGGTGGTAATGCCAACGGGCGTCCATTTATCTTTAGATGGGATGGCGCAAAGTGGATCAACCTCGGCTCTGGCCTCTTGGCTGGCTCTGTCCTCCAAGGTATCGAAGTATTCGAACTTGACGGCGTCCACGCAGAAAACAACCTTCTCTCCCAAAGCCAAATTCTCATGGCTTCTGGTAATATCCTTCTCGGATCAACTCCTGTCAACTCATCCGCCGCTCTTTTCGACGGTTTAAACTGGGTTCCATTTGTTCTCACCTCCAACTCCGACGGTTCATCAGGCTCTTTGGGGGCATTCATCTCAGAAAGCAAACATACCTTTAACGAAGGTGCTGGAAAACTAGCCGTCGGTTTAGTCGTTCTTATTTCTCTCGCTATCGCACTCGGATTAATATTCCTGATCGTTGTCATTGGTGTCATCGCTTCGTATATACGAAGAAGACGAGAAGGGTATACCCCGGCCCCGACCAGAGTCACGCCGGCTCCCGTTTCGCACGATATGACGGAGCGAGTACCCCCCGATCAGTTGTTCCAAGGTGTGGGATTCGCGAGTTCAACAAGAGGTACACCGCATATTTAGATTTACCTGCGATACCCTTGATTTTCTATTTCATCTGTAATTTTTTCTTCTACATGTGTAATTTTATCCGTAATTGTTCAATGCGACGTCTTCTTACTACCCTCTGCTCTGCGTTACTACCAACTGTGCTTTCAAGATTACCACCCTTACTTTCTGTCATTCATTTGCTTTTCATTACTGAAGCGGGGTTCACGGCGTTTGCTTTTTTGTTATTTCTTATATGGTGGGTCGGTTCCTCTTTTTTTACATAAATCATATCACCAAATCTCGAAGAAGGAAGAAAGCCCTTCTATCTGCTCCTCATGCTCTGTACCGACGTCCCAGCCGTAGACCCCCTCCATCACTATCAGTACATTTGTCTTTTCCTTTTCCTTCTACAACCTTCGACTGTCGGTAATCCCCTTTTTTACAAACCTCCTTTTTATCGTCAATGTGCCATCCCTTCTCTAGGCTGGGATATCTCGGTACTTTGGTTTGTAGAGAAGAGGGGTTATTTTTTCTTTCTTTCCCAGTTTAATCAGCTGTCCTCAAAACTAAAAAAAAAAAAATCATACTACAGCACTTACTTAGATAGAGCAAAGAATACTATAGGGGTGGAAATAATAATAGCAAGCCTAGCTTGTATTTTTTCTTTAAACAAAAGAGATGGTTCTTTGAATTCCTGCGTATCCGTAGTAGAGGTTTAGCTTAGCTCGCCTTAGCTCGTAATTGACGTAAACGATCTGTGCAAGCTGTGTCATACAGCCGTAGGGCGGCGGAAGCCAAAGAAGCATGTTGCCCCCAAATGCAATACCAAAACTTGGACAGATATATTCCGAATATCGACGCATCAATTGCATTACAAGGATATAGGTCTCGACGCCAACTGTAGCTAAGGAAGGAGAGGGGCGACCTTGTCAAACCGGAGCACGAGGACACGGGAAGCTCAGGGGGGCCGCCACTCAAGCACAATCTTTTCTCCCATCTTGATTCGAATATGGTACATGCACCGAGAAACAACCACAAAAGTGGATCCAACTATACCATGGGGCCAGGAAAATAATCGTCTACATAAAAACGCCTCCTGCTACATACAAAATATAAAAGAACAAGCGCTGTGATATATCCATCCCAAGCATGCATGGTCCCAAAAGGAAAGAAGAAGAAAACACCTACTCCACCGTTCACGTGCTATACATCCTGAAACGTCGCACCGCTAGCCACAATTACATATCAAGAACGGCTCTATTGATGCCAGCCGTGTAATAGTCCTCCCTCCTCGCCAGGTACGGCATTACCAACTCTTTCTTCGCCTTGGCGAGCAATCCATCTCTCAATCTATCCTTTAGTGTGTTTGCTGGTACTACGTAAAGATTGCCTACCTCGTGCAGCAGCTCGTAACTTTCTTTGACGCTCCCCGTGCCTACGGGATTGCTAGGGTCTTCGTCGGCATCCCATTTGGTAAACATTGATTGGTAGAAAACAATGTCCTTTGTCAGGGAAATTCCACCAACAACATTAATGGTGTTTTTGGCAAGGTTTTCGAGGAAACGGGTACGGAAGCCTGTGGCTATTTCGTAGAGGAAGGAGACCAAATTTGGGCCGGTGAGAGCTGTCTTGGCTGTCGCATGGACCTTTTCAAGAAATGTAGAGATGGAGAGACAGGTAGGAGTCTGAAGCATCATAAGGGAGACTTCGTCGTCCCGAGGTCGGTAGTCGCGTTTCGGCTGTCTATTCAGAAGATTGGTAGTGTGATTTAGAACTGCGTCAACGGTCTTCTGGATTATCAGGTTGATTCGTTCTTCAATCTTGCTGAAGTATCGGTGGGATGCCAAAGACATCTCACGGCGGATTTTGAGAGACGTTTGTGCGAGTGGAATCAGGGCAGTATGTATCGTTTTGTGCATAAGGCTAAGGATAACGCTGGCGGCCTTAAGTTCGGAAAAGTAGCTGAGATCTGGTTCGTTCTTTGCGATTTCAGCAGTGATGGCAAAATCCAAACAGCTCTCGAGAGCGGTCTCGACATATATTCCGACGTTTTCAATGAGAACCGAGAGGAACGCGGATGCGTCCTTTGGCATATCGGCTGACGAGCCTATTTCCAGGGATCTTCCAATACTCTCGGCTAGCCACTTGAGCATTCGCTTCGAGACGTCGATCGACAACTGGCCATCTGCTTCATCAAGATCGATTTCAGTAATCTTTTCATCTTTGTTCTGATGTTTTTCACGGAAAGAGCCTAGGCCAGCAAGGCGGAGTAGCTGCTCTGTTCGACGGGCCGTCGCGGGGTCTGTATCTTGGAGCTGTGTAATGACTCTGTCTCTAGCACCAGTAGTGCTATTTTGAATCTGTGTCTTCCACCTGTCCAACATGGTCGTGTTTTGTAGCTTCTTGCGCCTCGTCTAAAGTTTTATCAGCATGACGGCCGGAGAGACGATACAATAGGTCCTTACATGGTAAGTATTAAACTTAAATAAAATGGATTCATAGAGATCCTGGAGCGATTTCTTTTCTCGTTCGATATATTTCACTGTACCTTCAAGGTAAGGTGAAAACAAGTCATCCAGATTCTGATCAAGACAAGCCGCGATTTCATTGTTTGTTTCTTTGTCGTTAAGTTCTTCACTATTTTGCTTAAGTTTCTCAACCAATGTGTCAAGACTGCTCTTAGCGGATTGTAAGGATCTCAAGAACGCAAGAGGCGAGATTGTCTCAGCCTTTTCAAGGACCAGTTCGAGTCTTTGTTGAATCTACAAACAAATTAGCAGATGCCTTTTGACAATCTACCGGGGAAAAAACCTTACCGTCTGCTGGAATATGCGCTGTAAAAAGCTTTTTGTGACATCACCGGGTATTGGAAAGATATCCTTGATTAGTGATGATTCTTGAATAACCACATATTTCGCTGCCTCTATGATTTCTGCCAAGCTCTTTTCTAGTGGAGGGGGGTTTGCATCAGGATCTGGAAGTTTATCCCATCTGAGAAACCTTTGTTAGCTATATCCGTATCTTTGGATTGTCTGACCCTGAACTCACATATCACCCCCGAGCACCACCTCGTTAGTAACCAAGTGCTGCTTCGTGATAAAAAACTCGTGCTGATTCACAAAGAGTGCTTTCACGGAGGCTCCGCCATTGAAATCATGAAGCATCTTTGCACAACCTTTCATAGCCGTGATATCCATCTGCCTATAGGCCGTATCAAACTGAGCCAGCAGGTCTTTCTCTAGACTCTCTGAAAACTTCTCAATCAACATTCTCGTGTTATCGTTACTCGGGAGTTCCAGCTTGTGGGCGATAGACATCAAATGCCGACTTATACTGGCGCACTTGATACTGTCGCTAATAAGTCCGCTCTTCCGCATCTTTTCCAGCCGACTGCTGTCTCCCTTTCTGAATTCCATGAAGCATTCGATTAAAAACTTGGCGTCCATAGCCCTCATGCGCTGCTTGTCGAGCTGTTCGAGTTCACCACCGATCGAGACAGCCTTGCCGCCAATGTTAACGTCGAGTTCTCGAAATTTGTCCAATGTTTCTCCAAGCCGTCTACCGAGTTCTTGGACTCTTCGGCCATGGTCCAGTTCCGCCCGTCGAACGGCCTCCTTAAGTTCGCTTTCTTGCTCCGCAAGGTCGTCATTGAGCTGGCGGATACGGCCAACGGCGGCTTCAAAGGTTCGGATGTAAGGTTTGGGATCGAAAGCTATACGTAGACATTAGAATATCGGGTTTTCTCCATGATTCGGGTATAGGGATGGGGACTGATGGTACCGGTGGCGTTCGGTCCCTGTGCACGACGCGAGATCTGGACACTCTGGCTAAGATTTTCGATGAAGTCCTTCACGAGAAACTCCTTGGACTATATACGACGCCGACGACGGTATTAACTCTATTGCCCAATTTGAATAAATCGCATGCGCCACAGCTTACAGAGAAATGGCCCAGTTCAAATGCGGGTAAACTAGGATAGAGCCCGCGAACTCCATCATTATTGTTGCTGGTCGTCATTTTGCCGTCAAGTTCAGTGGCATTCTAGGTCTCGATTGTTGAACGACAGGGAAGCTGGGACTCTCAGAAGGACATTCTTTCGAAGATCCAAGCTGGCCAAAAATGGCTGTCGGAAGCGCGTCAGGAGGCGGAGGAGGCTCGTTAGCGTTGATTGGAGGCGGGGTGGTTGCGAAAGCTTGAGCTCTGGCCGGGACCAGCTTGTTTGGCTGCGCTGTTTGTCCCACCAAACTCTCCTTCAGGAAAAAAAAATTGGACTCATATCGATGACTGATTGGTCCTTGTATTTGATATATTTCTCGACCACAAAAGCACCCTCAACAATGTCCGTTTGGAGTCTGTGAAACAGAATCGCAGGCTCCGATTAAAAATGGTATGTCTACATCTCACCTTGTATTTCCGAAGTTGATGTTAATATTGACAACCATGAGAAACAGTTTACCCAAATCACCCCAGATTCCGAACCAAAAGAAAACGAAGAAATGCTCGCCGAATTTCTTCGCCCAGCCGTCTTTCTTAGGGCACCCCAAGTCCTGGGAATGAAAGTCCTTGACCGGGAGGTTTTTACGAAACGGATACCTACCGTCGCTGCCTATATCAAGGACCGAAGAAACATTGAAGCAGTCCGAAAAGCTGCTGCATCAGTTATGCTGCGCGATCCCCTCGAGCGCACAGTCATAAGTCCGGAGAGATTGTACGAGGACGAGGCAGAGGGAAGCAAAAAGATCTATACATTGCCACTACTCCCTTCGATCAAACCCGATGGTATGTGAAATCTTTCTGAAATTCGTCAACTTGGGCGGTGCGATTGAACCATTGGAATAGATGAAACGACACTGCCACCAGCACTCGCCCAGCTCGCCAAAGACAAAAAAGTAGATCTGGTACCGAAAGAAGGTACTTTGAGATATGTCGACTTCGCCCCAGGTATGAGTGTCCTCAAGCTTCGTAACTTTACAAAGCATATCTTGCTAATTTGGCGGACTTCATTCAGAGGAAATCTTAAAGGCTATCCTTCCACGTGATACTAGCGATGGAGTTCATCAATCATACACTCAAACAGGTCACATTGGTAAACATATACCCTCAATTAATAATAACAATGATACCAGAAACTAACGATGCCGTAGCTCAACTAAACCTCCAAATCATGTGGGCAGACTACAAAGGCATTATTGCGCAGATAATTTTGGATAAGAACGCCACAGTCAAAACCGTCGTTAACAAAATCGAAGATGTCGGTGCCACGAGCGAATTCCGAACGTTGCCCATGGAAATAGTAGCAGGTGACCCGAATATGAACGTCACCGTCAGCCATGGCGGTTGTATTTATAACTTTGAATTCGACAAGGTCTATTTCAACAACCGTCTAGAAAACGAACACGATCGAATCGCAGAATTATGTGAGCCCGGCGAGGCTGTTTGCGATGTTATGGCTGGTGTAGGCCCATTCGCTATACCAGCAGCAAAATATAAGAGGGCGTTGGTATGGGCGAATGACCTGAACAAATACTCATATGACTCTATGATTGAGAATATAAAAAGAAACAGGGTATGTAGCCCCCATTTCCTCTAGCTAAGTATCAATACGGATGGCTCTAACCTCCCTTCTTTTAGGTACACAATCTTGTCTACCCTTTCAACACTGACGGCCGGGATTTCATCCGCGTCGCATCAAAGGTTCTCTTTAGGGAAGCTGGCAGACAAGTAGTTTTCGACCCAAACCCTCGAAACGCCCCGCGTGACCCCAAGGTATCCTCAAGACGAAAACCCGACGAAACCTATACGATCCCTGGAGTCTTCAAAAGGTTCATTATGAACCTCCCTGCTACTGCGGTAGAGTTCCTAGACGCATTCATCGGTCTCTACGCCGGTCTTGAAACCCACTTCGAAAGCCCTCTGGAGCCTGGAGAAAGTGCCACTGCGACTAAAAAGTACAAGCTACCGATTATCCATGTCTACATATTTAACAGAAACGGGAATAATCCATCCGAGTTGCCCAAGGCTGCTGATGAAATCGTGGCCCAGGTATCACAATATCTTCAGTACCCTATGACAGTGGAAAGTGTCTCAAACTTGCGAGACGCATATATGACTAGCATGAAGGCAAAACCTAAGAGTAATCACATATGGGAAAAAGATGCCGAAAGGCTTTCATTGGATAAACGGACGGCGGAGATGGGTAGCGGGAACGATATGTTCATCGAGGGAGGTGTCAGAGTCGGGTTTGTGAGGGCAGTCTCGCCGAGTAAATCGATGTACTGCGCGACGTTTAGACTTCCAAGAGAAGTAGCGTTCAAGCAACCAGTACGAGAGTTGGCGGGTGAGGAATTAAAGTACGAACGGATGAGGTCGATCTGGCTGAGGACTGATGAGACAGTAGACTGGCCGGGCAAGCTTAAAACCCGAGGCTGAAGGGATAAAGAAAGGGTTTGGCGAATAAAATGATTGTATATATGGGCATTTGGGTCTCCACGATGTAGGCGTTTTCTGGATAGAAACGATTAACTGATACCACTCTTGAATAAAACTCATTCAGCGACATTTAAATAGGATTAAAATTGCGATATAAGGATACTTGATTAGTGTACAGTAGTTTATGCCCAGCATACCCAACTCCAATTGTAATGCAAAGCGAATGCTACACACTATATAAATACAAAAAATTCAAATATAAAAACGCCAAACATACCAACCTATGAGCGCAATCCAGATGCCAAGAATATCAAGCTAGCCTCTTCGTCTCCTAAGTCGTCTCTCTGCCCTTTCTTCGACCTTTACCACAGTTGTCTCTGTCTTTATTTCACCATCTGCTGCCCTCTTCCTAATTCTTTTGGTCTCCACTTTCTGCACGATTTCCTCTTCTACTTCCTCTTGTTTAATCTTCCCATCTTCTTCCTTGACTTCAACCTTCGTCTTTGTTTTTACCGTGGTAGTTTTGGTATTCTCCAATCTTTCCGCGAAGGTTCTCAAATCGGCTGTAAATAATACCGAATGTGCCCATCCCGCAGTGTCACCCCATAAGTCTCTAAAGTGATCGCCGACAGCATCATACACCGCTTTTGTCAAAGATCTATGCTTGCCCTTGCCGAATTTATAATCTCTCGTTGCGATTTGCCAGACTATAACAGTAAAATTAGTTGGCTATCCTTCAGTTTCAGAGGTCGCAGAGAAAGTAGGCAATAACACTTACCGTGTGTATCAACGGGCACCGCACCCATTTTATCCAAACTCATCAAGCAAACACAATCCGCCACTTTGGGCCCCACGCCGCTAAATTCCAACAGGGCCTGATGGGCTTCCTTGTAATCTTTATCATTTCGTAGGGTATTCAAGAATCCCTTCGGACGATCGTTGTATACCATGCATGCTGTTTGGTAGATGTATTTTGCACGGTATCCGAAACCTAGAGTGCGTAGGGTTGATTCGACGTCTGGGCCTGTGAGGGATTCGATCGAAGGGAAGGAGTGATATGCTACTTGAGTAGGGTTCGGGGAGTTTATCGTAGAAGGCGTGGATGATGCGAGCGGAGGGTTTGTAGAGGTATGCGTGATGGTGCCGAGGGGTTGGCCATACGTCTGGCACAGCTTGTCAACCTGGAAGAATGAGAGTGTCTATTAGCTTTCTGTTAGGAAAAATGTAACAAACATGATTTATTCGTACCATCTGCCCGATTCTTGAGATGTTGTTGTTGCTGCTACAGATGAACCCGATTAAACACTCCCATGGGTCCTGGCGGAGCATCCTCACGCCTCTAAACTCGCCAGCCTTCTTTTTGAAGTTGGGGTCGGCGGAGGACCATTTCTCATAGAGAGACGGTAGGTCAACGGAAAGGTTAAAGTAGTCTTTTACAATGTCAATCGTATCGTCTTTTGCGGAGGGTTCCGGCGGGGAGGGGAATGTGGCGCGATAGAGCAGGTGAGTGGGGGATTGGCGAAGAGATATGATACGATCAGGGAAGCCGCACGACCTGTATTCGCGAGGATATCAGTTGATAAGACCTATGATTTTAACAGAGAAGAGATTATATTATACTGACCATTCATCCGGTCCCGAAGATTTCCAGCGGAAAGATTGGCCGCAGCGTAATACCGTTGCTAGGCAAAGTTGGTTGAGAGTGATGGGTAGCTGACCCCAGCTGGTGGCATGGGCTTTCGACATTTTGACAAGTACTGGTGATTGAATTTCAAAGACACCAAGAATATGCTGGCGATGAAGAGAGAAGGAACAGAATTTCAGAGAGCGAGAGGGCCACCGTGCACCCCTTTCTTTATCAGCATTCCAGAAAAGCTTTGCCTCCCGCACGAACGTGTTTCTCGATCGTCGCGTGGAGTTTGGTCCCTGCCAAGCCTCTTCAATAGCAGCGCCAAATCGGGTTTAGCCCGCTGTCACCTGCAATTTCTCGATGCGATGGCATCATGGTAACATTGGTTGGATAGTAAATAGATGAATTTCAAAATGACCTAGCTATGCTATTGATGCTATTATAACAATCTGTCTTTCATTTAATCCTACAGCCTTTCTCATTACCACACCTCCTGGCTTCTTAGTGGCAGGCAACCGACTTGACGGCTGATGTGTTTCCCCAGACCAAATATCCCACGAAAGCTCCTGCGGCAACTGCAAGCATAACCCATCCGTTGTACGTCATGAAAAGAAGCCTGTTCCAACCATTAGTCGGTATTGATTCAAGGGCCGTATTCCAAATGATAATATATACTCACATGATGAAAAATGAATAAAACACCTGCAGTGCGTATAGTAACGCCTTGATCAACTGCCCGTCCTTCTTGAGGGTGATGCCGGCAGGTCCCTCTCGTCCTGGAAGCAATGAGCTTGATTCATCTACAGCTGTATATATATCGAAGAAGGAATTTGATATATTAAAATCCAGTCTTGATGCATTCCAATTGTATGGAAACAAGGGGATCTCTCAAGCAAAGGAAGTAAAAGAGAAGATGACGGGGCAAATACATACTCAGGATGCCTCGTGAGCGTTCCAGCTTGGCCTCATAGCGTCTGCTGATTTCGCGGACGAACTCGTATCCAGCGGTTAGGGCAACTATAGCGAGGAGAGAGAGAACAAGCGAGACGGGACCGCGGACGTGCCAGCTGCGGAAAATAATGCATAAGTTGGTTGGGTCCCAGGTGAACAACATCTACAATCTTTCGTTAATAAGGGCGAAAAGGTCTCAGGTTGGAATATGACGTACGTTCATAGAACAGCGATCCATGTCGGCATGCATGTCCATGTTGCTGTGGACCTCTTGGCCGTGGTGCGAGTGGTCCATATTGAAGAAGGTTCCACGAGATAATCAGGAGCTCGAGGGGATCGAGGGGTTTGGATGATTCACGCGAGGTGGTTTTCGGTATCGGAACGTGGGGGAGCGGTGAGGGCGGGGCCGCGGGGTGTGATACGCCGCC
Source organism: Dactylellina sp. 'tibetensis' (assembly GCA_036971435.1). Taxonomy (NCBI): domain Eukaryota; kingdom Fungi; phylum Ascomycota; class Orbiliomycetes; order Orbiliales; family Orbiliaceae; genus Dactylellina; species Dactylellina sp. 'tibetensis'. The sequence continues at coordinate 2,017,861 of JAKDFA010000001.1, forward strand.
AGGATAAATATCAAACGGGATTTAGAATTCGAGGTTAATGTTCGTCACTACCAAAAGAAAGACCATGCGAAGAAGCACAAAGAAATCAAAGCTCAAAGCCTCCAAAACCTGGAGAACACCTCAACTAAATACACTGGCGTCAAGGCCATCGCTGAGAGGTCACGCAAGCCAGGAGCCCTCAGTATTATGCAAGTGAGGCAGTTTCTGTACCATTCCAGTTAGCGTCGCACAATTGTGCAAGGTTCCCGCCCCACTTTGAGTACTCTCAAGCCCGCCGCGGGAGGTCAAGACGAGCTATCTTGCATTGCGCATCCACCACACTCGAACACTCTTTAAATCCATGATAAAGATCACGAGCACTGGGTTATGTGATATCGTGAGACTGAAGACCGAATATATTAATTTATTGGTGTATATAAATTAAGCTATTAGGTAATTGGCTAGAGTCATTACTAGGTATTATTGGCAACCCTTTGAGAAATCGGGTGTTATTGTCAACACATGTATGCCATCCGTCTTACGTAGCTTACATATTTATCGGTGAAAGCTTAGACAAATGCTAGTATAATACGTATTAAGTAATACGATGATCAGATATAAACCCTTGGGCGATTGAAAACAGATTATTCAAGCCCGTTTACCAGTCACTAGAAAATACTCTGGTAACCTCACATTTTGGCGGGCGCGTAGGGTTCGGCAGAGTCATAGGAGATGTTTATAAGAAGCAACACACAATTAATTGAGGCGATCGCTTTAACATGTATTTCCTTGGGCATCTAAGCCGAATTTAGATAGTCATATGGCCTTGAATATACGAGACTACTATTGTGGACTCTCGTATCACCAAACATATCTCACGTTCGTTCCAAAGGCCCGATTTCCCATTCTGGTCTTAATGTCGTATCGTATCATGTCAGCTACAAAAATATGCAGAGCACATATTTTCATACGAGACGGGATCCAAGATAGGCATCTAGCTATCTGAAAACATTCCTTTCATGCCAACTACGGGTTAAATTTACCGCTAGATTCCGTGGAATCCGTATATATAAATACAACCAAAACCCAACTTTAGAAGGAATATGCTAAGAAATTTGAAAGCCTCTGCGACGGAAATCTTGATTCTTCTCTATGCTATATCGATATATCCAGTATTATTTGGTCGTTATACCTGCCAATTCAACTTTCTGATTCGATTGCTAAATTAAATGCCATGCCATCACCAAGCGAGTCACCGACCTTGCCTGGTTCGCCTGTCGAACTCTCCTCGCTCAATGATGCATACTCAGAGCTGCTTAATAAACACCAATGCAAAGCAATCAACCTTCTTATCCAAGGGGACTTGACAAAGTTCGATCCGATAATCGGAGACGCTAGCTGTCAGATGCGTCCGCTGTTCCTCCTTGATATGTATTCGAAAGTGCATACCCTTCTCTCCAAAACCCCAGGTGCATCCAAAGCGGCTCTCAAAGCTGTCGCGGAGTATACTCTTGCACATGCACAAGATAAAGAAGATAGAAGAGTCAAAACAATAGAAGAGGTTCTTGGAAATAATGCACCAATACCAAAGTACGAACTGCTACTTGAAGTAATCCGTGACATGCTCGGCAACGACAATGTCAAGCTTCTCGGACTATGTTACTCGCTGACAATATCTCGACTACTATCCCTGGACGAGTTTGGATTCGCCATTTTCGGCTGCGATGTTGGGATATATTTGTTCCAAAACCGAGAAGCTGCCCTCCGCCACGAACTCACAAGGCTCTGCATATCGTACTTTACCCGTATCGTTAGCGCAATGGCCCGGAAAAGCGGTGCTACTATGAGTGAGAAATACTGGAACCAACAACCTCAACAACAGAGCGTTGAAGAACAACTCGTCAAAGCCGTCCATCGAATGCGATCGGTTGTAGAACAGGACGGTGAAAGCGATATGGAGGTTATAGCTGCATACCCTCAATTTCGCGCTCTATTCCTCCACGAGTACAACAACAACCGCCCGATAGTATTAATGATGCGACGAGTCAGGTATGATATCTCGGATCCTTCAAAGACAACATACGCCCTAGGCGACGCGATGGCTTTATATTTCGAGCCTGACCGGACAACGGGCACATATGTCTTAAATCCCAGTCCTAGTACTCTAGAAAGAAGACGCCCAGCAGTGACATTTTCTTGCTGGAACACGTATATTGCTGGGAGCAATGGAGCTGGCCTTGATGCAGGAGAGAACCATGAAGAATACTATACCGCTCTATCGCAGGTTGATTTAGTTTGGCTATGTCTTACCAACGCCGCGGGACATCCGGCATTTACGTATAATGCCAATGATAAACATTTCGACAGCGGACCGACCTTTGAAGCCATCTGTGCGGGGGCGAAGTCGGATTATAATCCAAAATACAATCGTAAAGTATGTGCTAACTTTAACCTTAAACGGCAAGATCCGACAAACAGACAACCCAACCTCTCCGAGGAGTGGAAGATGGCTCAACAGCTAGCTCGGGAATACCAGCTTGAAGAATCCAGGTTTGTTGAGTTTGGTAATAAGTTTGGCAAATGCTACAGACGAATAGCTAGACCGGTTGATTTTCAGATGGAGCATATTAAAACATTATCCTTCGATCACGCTGACGGACTCTGCAAACAGCTAATAAATCTGCACGCCAAGGCGAAATATACGAGCATCGGGCAGTTTGTGGTGCGGATCGGGAGCGTTGGTGTCAGTGTATTCGAGGAGGATTTCGGCGATTCTCTAAGCATTCTGGTGAATAAAAAGAGACGGCAAAAGAGAGAGTATTTGGATCGATATCCGACAAATAAGATTTTCCTTACTGGCGATCAATAGATCCTTATAAATGTATTTATATTTAGAAAGAAAAAAGATTCAATTTGGCTGCATTACACCCTGGTAAAATCCAAATGCTGCAAAGTGGAGGTTAGCCACACCCGTATTCGGTATCAGGAATGTGCACTGCTGTTCGCACATTTGTGTTGAAGTGTTGGAAGGACGTCTTCGTCTACTGACCACAGCATGTAGGATTTCCATTCGGCTATCTCCAAATTTAGGATTGGTGCTTGATAATCCAACTTTAAACTTTGTAAATATATACAACCCTTAGCCGAGCGATCCTTTAGCTAAGTATATAACTTATTTTTCCTTTCTCAGGCTACGCGCAGCATTCGAAGACGGGTTTCTCGTATATATAGCACAATATCCTACCAATTAACGGACGTTAAACTTGTATATCTCACACTATGCCTATCTCGCAACCACTAAATTTACCGAAATGGTTAGTTATACGGCATCTATATATCGTATTTCCTTGAACTACAGCTAAATAAATTGTATATGTCCAAAGGCTGGAAGAAAACTCTCACCTTCTTCAACCGCCAATTAACAACTACTGTGTCTACAACGAAGAGTTTACTGTTATGGTGCCTAAGCCTCGCTCATCACCCCATCTAGGCCCGACTAGATACCCATCAAACGTCCCTTTCTGGGATCCTATTCTAACTTGGGGTGTGCTTTAGATTGTTGGCGGTGCATCCGGTAATGCCCGCACCGATTACCACATCAATACCACTCCCGAATGGTTCTACCAGTACAAGGGTCCTATGATCCTCAAGATCGTTGACCCAACCGATGATAACACCTTCAAGGACATCGTCATCCGCGAAGGTGACATGTTTCTTCTCCCGCCGAATACACCACATAACCCTGTTCGTTTTGCAAACACGGTTGGCGTGGTGCTCGAACAGAAACGGCCCGAGGGGAGCCTTGATCGGTTGAGGTGGTACTGTCAGGATTGCAGCGAGCTCGTATATGAGGATGCATTCCACTGCACAGATTTGGGCACACAGATCAAAGAGGCGGTCAATAAGTTTAGGGGCGACAATGAGTTAAGGAAATGTAAGAAGTGCGGGGCTTTGGCAGATGTAGAGAGGACCAAGGAGGTGCCACCAGTATGAGGAGATGCTACTGTAAATACGGGTCGGAAATGGAAAACTTGAGTGATGGAATAGACATTATATAATCATTAAAAAAGGCCGTCTATAGTAATGATACAGATCGCTGTATATTGCTCGAAAGAGAAAAGCTCCCAAACTAGTAAACTTTTGTGAACCTGATTATCCCCCTCTATGCCTTCTTCTCCTCTTCGGCTTTGAACCACTGTTTTTAATTTTGTTAGCATGATGATATACTACGCTCGATTGTTTTGATGGGTCTCACCTCGATCGACCTTCGTAGACCTTCGGTCAATGTAATCTCTGGCTTATATTCCAACAAATCCCTTGCCTTTCTGATATCAAAGTATCTATGAGCGCACGAAAACTTGACTCTAAATCTCGTCAAACCAGGCTCCCTTCCCATAAGTGCGCTGAATCCCTCTGCCAGGCCCGCAACGATTAATCCTAAGTTTCTGGACAGAACAATGGACCCAGCACTGTAGATTCCATAATGGCTCCATATTGCCTTGGCAAAGTCCCAGAAATAGACCGGCTGACCGTTTGTGATAAATAGTGGTGTGCCATCGAGACGGTATTTCTGGTCGAGCGAAGGATCCGAGACACCGGTGGTTGCGTGTTGGTGCAGGAGTGTTGATGCGGCGAGGATGTGTGCAATGGCCAGGTTATCGATGTATGTAAAGTCGAAAAGGTTGCTGTTGTCGCCCAGTTGCCACTTGGTCTGTCCGTTTTTAGCGACGGTGATGAAGCCGGGAACGAGTTGGCGGTCTCCAGGACCAAAGATACCGGCGGGACGGATGGCGGTGGTGAGCATGCCATTGTTACCGTTAGCTTCGAGGGCGAGAGTCTCAGCGATTGCCTAAGGAGAAGAAAGCAGGATTAGTTACAATTATCTAAATTATAGGGAGAGAGGGAGGGACAGAACAAACCTTCGACTCGTTATACGAATCATATGGTACGATTGGGAACGGTTCAGTCTCGTCCACGTTGATCAGTGGACTGCCGTCATATACAACGCCTGCCGAGGAGGTATATACGAGGACTTTGACGCCAGCATCCTCGCAGGCCTTGACTACATTCTTTGTACCCTCAACATTGACTTTCATGTATATTTCTTTGCCCAGACCGTGTATAGGACTGGCGGTATGGATAACCACTTCCGGTTTGGCATTCTCGACGACGGAAGAGATGGAGGCTAGGTCGGTAATGTCGACTGTCACGTAGGAGATATTGGGGTTGGAAATTTGGTTCACCAGGCGAATATCAGCTGCAGTGATACGGCATGAAGGTTGCCTTTCAGAGAGACATCTAACGATGGCGCCGCCGAGGAAGCCACAACCGCCAATGACGAGGCAGGTAGGGAGATGGGTTTCGTTGGGCTTGGTGGCCATTGTTGTTGCTGCTCAAATTTGCAGGTATCGATTATTGGAGGTTTCGAGGATCAAATGTCTGCAGATGGTGAAGTTAGTGATGGAAAAAACTCGAGGCAACCCGTGACCGGGAGAACATACTGGTTTACAAGGACAACAACAGCGAGAATACGCAGAATACGCAGAATACGGGGTGCCAGTTGGTGCCGAGATATTTAGCCAGAACGGCGCGCGAGATCGCGAGGTCTTTGGACAGGGGAGCTTCTGTTTGTTCGGCCTGTCGCTAAAATTGCTCCGAGCTCAACAACACACCGAATTCCCCAGATAACACACGCTATTGATATTGGTATCGAAGTTGGCATTGAACCAAAACTAGAATTAATATAGATCATCCTGTTGGATGTCAGATAAAATACGCAAAAATTAGACACCTGCTCGTACTTTGCAACTTGCGGGTGTATACAAGAAAACTAAAACATAATCAATTATATTATGGAAAGTTGTCTCTCATATATATATGCATTTATATATATAAAGCCATATCTGAAGTATGTACATTAGGTAAGGCACCTATAGAGTAGTTGCTTAGGAAAGATTGTAGATAAATATCAAAATTGGACCCATTATCTCCAGCTACTCCTCCACACCTGCAGGCTCCCTGCAGGCTTCGTAACACCCCGTCTAAGTTATATCTAGATATCTCTGTACGGTCTTTCTGACTACGAACCGGACTTGAATCCCGCGCTAAGCAGCGAACTTAAAGACCAATCCCAAGTCTCAAATTTACTCGGTCCTTCGACATAGAAGGGCTCTTTCGACCCCGGTACTAGTGTTTTCCCGACTGAAAATTCAAGGGAAGGATAGCTATCAGATTCGCTATCAACAGTACCAGCCCCACTCGAAGATCCCAAACCTGCACCCTCCTCCGATCCCTCTTTGTTACCCGAACCTGATAAAGCCCCCTTCAGGTTTTGAAATATGTCCTTTGGATGGTACCCCTTAACAACTTTCCCATTTTTCGTTTCGTAGCGGTTCTGAAGGAAATTATCCTTTGTACAGAAGCATTCTGCAGCCACATACGGGTATCATGTATCAGCATGTTATATATCTCTACCTAGACACAATAAATGGCAGTTTTTCAATGTACTTACTAAACCAGTCTTGGCATCTGGCCGCAGTTATTGTATTTTGGCATTCGCCCTTACCGCTGTTTCCTATTTGCCTGGATCCGGATCCCCGGGTGTATTTTGGTATAAGTTGACCTGTTTCTGAGTCACAGAGACAATTATGGCATTTGAGCCTCCAAGCATTGGATTTGCGTTTCGCAGTATCATGGCTCAAGCCGACAAAGGTTGGACGCCCCGGGAGAGTATACAGTGCAGGGTTCTCATCCATGTCCCGTATTTCCCGCCCGCTTGGACACCTTACTATGTCGTTTAAGATTGTTGAGAAATCTAGGTATACCCTTTTTTGAGACTTGTTTGGGTTCTTTCTGGCTACTTGCGCGACTGTACTCTTATCTCCACTGGTGGGTGTTTGTAGTCGCTTACTGAGTCCCCATGCTTTTGCATTTGTTGCGACTGTAGTGACCGTATCTTCTAAAGGTAGCAAACATGCTTGTCGAACTAGAACCAATATGAGAAAACAAAGATGACAAAGATGCATCACGCGCTTGTTATTCCGGATTTAGAAGATACAGAGCCTTGTTATTCTAATGCACTAGCTGAATATTTCTTTGATTGTGTGTTTTTTCCAGTATATACTTCAACTAGATAAATATATATATAGATACACCTGTATATGTGCCTGTTTTTAGTAAATCTAAAAGTGCCAGAATTTGCACTGTGGCGAGTTACTTCACTTGAAGTAACATACAGGAAGCCCTAACTACAGGGACTTGTTTCAAAGTAATTTAGAAATTAAACCGGAATTCCTGGCAATATATGTTTATGCATGACTTCTAGATATTCACATGCCTGTGCTAGAGCCTATGCCAAAGCCTGTGCCAGAGCCCGTGCCAGAGTTTTTACCAGAGTTTTTACCAGAGTTTGTACAAAAGTCTGTGCCAGAACCTGTGCTAGAGCCTGTGCCAGAGTTGTTGCTAGAGTCTGTGCCAGATCTAGCCTGTGCCAGAGCTAGGGCCAGAGTCTGTGCCAGAGCCTGTGCTAGAGCCTGTGCCAGAGCCAGCTAATACGTTAATATCTAGAAGTAATGCATAAACATATATTGACAAAGATTCCGGTTTAGTTTGCTATGATTAATAATGAATGTGTTTTGTGGAAAATTGTTCAGTTTGCTAAACGAAGTTTAAATGAAACGTTTATCCACTTTTGTCCGTTTAGTTAGCTATAGCTTAAACATATCGTATATTTTCGACGATCGATTGATTATTTGAACTTTAGAAGGGTTGCTTTTAAATAATAATAATCCTAGTAGCGCTATATTAAATGATGGGTATGTCCTTGATGCTATCATATTTTTACACCGTATCCATGCTTTTCACCTCACTAGCTCAATATAATCCCTCCTCTCCACCGTCATCTCCGAACGACCCACTCCCGTTACCATCAACCATAATCTCTATCGCTTTCCCCTTCCCTTTATAATCTACTTTGCCACTAAGCCCAGCGGTTTCTTTCTTCTCATCTACCGTTTCAAACATTTGTCTAACTCGATCATAATGCTCCAACTCCTTCTGACTAACACTTGCAATCAACTCCCTCTTCGCCTCCATAAAATCTTCTTCAGTAACCGCTACGGAAACATCATCCGGTGTCGCCAAGTGATCAAAAAAGTATGCAGTAGATACTGGATTCTCCATTTCCTTAATTTTCTGGTCGACTTTGGAGGCTTGTCGTGTAATTGCCTTGAGCATGGCGTCAGAGCACAGGGCATACAAATCTGCACCAGTATATGTGAATGGCAGCGTTTCCGAGACCTTTGCAAGCGATAACGACTGGTGTAATTTGAATCTATATTCGTTGTTAGCGGAAACTAAATTTGGGAGGGTTATACTTGCTTGTATAGAGTATTGGCTTACTTTCTAGTTAGCGCCTCCAAAATGGTAAGTTGCTTATCATGGGTATCAGATACCCCCAAGAAAAGCATCTTATCAAATCGCCCAGGCCGCAGCAAAGCAGGATCAAGAAGATCTGGTCTGTTTGTAGCACCAATCACAAACACACCGCCACTACCTTCCTTGCCTTCGCTCATACCATCCAACTCTGCTAACAACTGAGATACAATTCTGTCCATCACACCACCAGAGTCTCCTTGGTTTCCTCTTTTTGGAGCCACGGAGTCCAACTCGTCGAAGAAAACAACGCAGGGTCGGGCGTCTCTTGCGCGTTGGAATACTCTCCTTACATTTGCCTCAGATTCACCAATATACATGTTGAGCAATTCTGGGCCCTTTACGGAGAAAAAGTTGAGCGAGAATTCTGTAGCGATGGCTTTGGCGAGCAACGTCTTTCCGGTACCGGGAGGTCCATAGAATAAGATACCTAGTCGAGTTAGAAATCCTTTGTTTTGGGTAAAGGTATTGTATTGAATGGTACTCACCACTACGCTTCTTCATCCCTTTTGCGAATAGCTCTGGCCTCTCCAATGGCAACTGAATAGTTTCCATAACTGCGCTCTTTACATTTGCCAAACCACCAACATCATCCCATGACACGTTCGGGATCTTGGGCGCACCAATGCTATCTGCAAAATTCTTTCTAGCAGCATCAACGGCGGCCTCAAAATCTTGTTTATTCAAACAACTAGCATCGCCACCTGCGAGTTGTATATCTCTGACGCTGACATTCTCCATCTCAGTAGCCAGTTTCTCCATTCGCTCACTACAAGCCGTCATTGCTCGCTCAACCACATCTACGAGATCGCCGGCCACCAAAGCAGCAGTCTTAAGAGCAATTGTGCTAAGCTCAATTTCTCGAGCTAATCTTACGCCCCTTTCCTGCGTTATTTGTCTCAGTAGACCTGTTCTTTCACCTTCATCCGGCGCTCCGACATCGAGTTCATGCGTGAAAACATTTCTCACGGGTTCGGGAACTTTATCAACATCAGTTGTGGTAGCAATCACGATTCTCATATCAGCCACAATATCCTTCAGAGCCTCCGCCATTCGTTCTGCTGTAAAGGCTTCGATGTGGCTGATTAATAAGACACAATTTTCAATACCACAGGACGCGGCCCGTTCGGAGCGAGCACGAAGATACGCTTCAGTCTTAACATCACTTGCCTGGCCACCTTCACCAATGATATCGTATGCATCAATGTGGAATATGTGAACCCCCATGTCAGCAGCAGCGCGATAAGCAAGTGTTCTTTTCCCAATCGAGCGCTGTGTTGAAGTTAAAAGAACGGCCAGAGGAGCAAGCCCGAGCTTTATAGAGCGTAATGACGTGGCAGCAGTTATTAACTCTCTTAACCGTCTATGTGCGGGAGACACGTAGGTATTCGGGTGTTCTAACGCTGGGTGTATGGGTGGTGGGTTGTTTGGTATCGGAGGCGGGATGATATTTAGATAGTACTCCCAAGGACTGTTCAAGGTAGGCGGTATCCTGCCCTTTTCACTCCCAGCCTGGACCATTCTCGTGCTTCCTGGATCAACAATAGCGACTCCGCCCCAATTATGCGTCGATATGCCATTACTGAGTCCATTGCTAGGCTCCTCGGCACCCACTATAGTACCGACACGGAACCAAGCCGCAGAGAGTTTCCCAGTATTACTGACCCCAATTCCAGCCCCACCATGCGATCCAAAAAGAAGCTCGTCACCGGCTCCTGGGACTTCTTCCCCGTTCTCAGCATCTTGTGGTAGCAAAGCAGCAGGAGAGAATAGGTTCCGACCTAGGGATTCGTCAATTAGAACAGGGATGAGATCGCCAACCTTCACCATCTTGCGGGAAGTCTCAAAGTAAGTTTTGAGGCCGGCTAAAAGGGAAGGCTGCAAGGCTCGATCTGTAGAAATAGGAGTAGATATCCGAAGCAGTGTAACTTCTTTCGCAGTTGGCGGTATTTGAGCGGTTGCAGAACCAGGTGGTGCTATAGTGACCGGAGATAGCAGAGCACCTTGGTGAATGCTTGGAGTAACAAATGGTGACTTGGTGAGAACAACAGAGTTAGGGGACCCCAAATTGGCGTAGAGCAAGGGCGACATATAGACGCAGCCCTTCATCAAGACCTTAACTTTCTCTTTTCCAGCGTAGAGGTCGGGTAGAGAGTATACTTTGGCAGGCCTCCAAGCACGGTTTCCATTGGGTAGCCTGTCACCAAACAAGCCGTGATCACTTGCTATCCCGATCCAGTCTCCACTGAAGCAGCCAAGGCCCATCAGCTCGTTTACTCTCACGAATACCCTTGCTTCAGCGTCGTCTGCTGCCGGGGGTGTTGGCAGTAAGAGAGGTGACGGGATCTTCTGTGACAGGGGTTTCGCCGTAAATTTCAAAACTTTTGGGGCATCCGAGATTCCAGATACCGAAGCAGCCCCGTTTCGAAGAGGGGTACTGATTGCTGGTGTGCCCAATGTCGTTGTGATATCCATGAATGTAGAGACCCCCGGTAGCTCAATGTCATTGTCATCATCATCATCTCCCTGAGATACCACATCCTCATCGCTATCGCTGTCATCAACCCCATTAAGCTCAATGCCATTCGCCAGTGGACCATCCTCAGGTTCACCACCTCTCTTTCCCCTTGATTCCTTCACGACGATGACTTTTGTCTCCTCAGTTAGTATACCCTGATCCACCGGCTCGCATAGTCTAACTCTAGCTAGTACACTCATCCATTGCACACGAACCATGTCGCCGGTGTGTACAACCCTCATTTCGTCCAAGCCCTTTGTGATCATTTCTTCGATGGTCTCTTCATCGAACAATCCTTCCTCTCCAGTCGAGAAGAACCCGACGACCACGCTCGTCAAAGCAATTGGAGTGGTAGCCGTCAATTGGATCGGGAATTTTATGCCATTCTCGGCTCGGAGCGACGGCTGATTTGCGAAAGCTTCCCACAATGGATGTGGCGCGCCGTTGACTGGTAGAAGGATGGTGGACAGGGGTATCGTCGGGAACTGCGAGGAGTTTAGAGGCGGTATAGTGGTCGGGATCACAATCCACGGGGAGGCGCAGGAAGTAGGCGCAGGGATTGGAGAGGGTGAGAGAGCGACATGCGTGATAGGCATAGCTAGAATCAAAGACTGGTTGTCAGCGTCGGGCGCCCAATTGACATGTGGGTAAGGGGCGACAAACCTCCGTCATCTTCCTCTGTTGTGATTCCACCATAAAGTTCGTTCCAAATATCTCGAGACACAAAACCCACCTCTCCCATTAACGTCTCGTCCAGGACGAGTGTCGCATGAATGTCGTTGTTTGCTATCCGGCGCCCTCGGCGTGGTTTCCTGTCGTACATACCCGGCATAGCTATCGAAATCGTCCCTAGACTGTTGAATCCTAGAATACAACCTTGGGCGCAGGGCAAATGATTGACGGGGTGGTGAAGTCGGCAAAATCTTTTTCGGGTCGTGGTATCACGAGCGCATGGGAAGCGTGTTTACCTGTACGGGGTAGCTATGGCCTTGGTGTTTCCTTTGCAGGGGTTGCTCACGGGTTTGTGCCTCGGCTTTCGGATCATAGCTGCCAATGAAATCACTGCCTTTTCCAACGCCAACACCGGACAGAGATCTGAAGAATCTAAGCGAGATCGAAACAAAACCTCAACCAAATGTATGTGGCAGACTATTAATTCCTGTGAAAACAGTAGTTATTTAAGTTTCAACCAATTCCTGTATTCGACCCTTTGTATTGCATGTTTACAAACATTATTGTATGTGATCGGAATATCAGACTCGGTTTGAAAACTCGGATAAAATCCAACAATCAATGTCAGTACACGCGCCATGATATATCTACTAGTATTAGCTACGCGTATACGTCACTGGCATCGCTAGGCCTATAGGGCCGTATATAAATATTAGTTGGAATCTAACAATTTCACGAGTATCTGAGAGTAAAGTGGTCCTTGCAAAGGGCCAGCACATTGTCTAGTGATAGTATCAAAGCAAGACCCTCCGTAGTCTCGGAGGACCTCCGCTTTTTGGACCCTCCGGTCTAGTAAATGTGCTGTAAATACCTGTTAGATCCTGGGTACGAGACCAGTTAGATCTGAGTGTTGAGTTTTTGGTTTGTGAGACGATATACAAACGCCACTGATTGATAGATCCATAGATCGCAAGTTTAATCACGTGCAAATGGGACCATACATCAAGCACTAATTGCGTAAAATAAGATGCTCAGTTTATCCTAAGTCACGATGCAGGCATATTTATCGTTTCGGCACCCAAAAATTACAACGCTTTTTCTATCAATGCTATTTGTAGCCATCAGCATTAATAAAAGAGGGGTCTTCGAGACTAAAAAATAACCACAAGGAGGGACCTTTTTTTGAGACTAATAAATATAATAAACATAAGACCAAACGAGGCTCAATAGCTTGCATTTTACATCTTATCACACATATACACATTCCGCAGAGAATTATCTCATACTTTATGGTCTGCCAAGAGCATCTCCCGGTTTGAGGACATGGAATTCTATACTACAATAAATTTAAATCAAAGGCACTCGACACTTTTTCCTGTCCACTTTATAGGCGAACATGTATGATGTACGGCTGTTCTAATGGCAAAATTTAAAATTTTAATGCCGAAACACTGAAACCAAAAATATCTCTAAAATTGTTATAAGTCACACGGCTCCGAGGCTCCAGATTTAATCATTAGAAACACCGCGCCTGGAAATGGATGTAGTAACAAAATCTCAAGATATTGTCGGAGTTTGCCAGCACTATGAAAGTTTAAATTTTTTATATTCAATTCTATAAATTGAGTATTTGGCTCGCGTCCATGAACAAATACATATCAGCTCCTCGTTAATCGAGGGTATCTAAAGACGAGTTCTAGATGGCTTGGGTTGCTAGAATCGTGCAGTCAATCATCAGACTGTTCTAACCTGGAAGATGCTTGGTCATATGAGTGTCTCATTAAATTATGATTTCTGCCCCATTATTCAGCACCCACCCTCCAAAAACGAAAAGAAAAATCCTCGCACGTCCCCGTGGCTCTTGCAAGATACATCATTCCATGGATCACATTTAGCCAAATTTGTGTGTGTGTGTTGTTCACAGCAAATAGCTAGTCGTCGGAATAAGGTTAGCTGCGTCCCGAAAAGGAAATGACGACAGGGTAAAAGGTGCTTTTGGTTTAGCGTCCTTGAACTATTGTAACTAATATTTCTCGTAAGCTTGGATACTGACCTCTGGTTCGGCTCTAACTCACCTACCTTGCGTGTGAAACAATCAACTAGCCCTCTGAGCCCGTCGGATCCCGTATATCGGGCTCTAGCAGTGTTTTTTACTGCTTGGTTTCCAACATCATAGATTTGACAGTTGATGAAGATAGTGATTTAAATGATTGATAGTGAATGATAACAGGAACCTTTGTTTCATATAGGTCACAATGTATTCAGACAGTTCCATTCTGTGAAAATGGTGGAGCAATTATTATCTGCTCCTGTAAATTTCCGATTCAGATGGTTAACACTTAAGCTCGGAACTAGTTATATAGTCATTGCTATAACTTTGCATATATTTCTCATGCCATCTTGTATGATACTAGCCTCAAATGTATGGTAATATGGGTTACCATAATGGATAATTAAAATATAGGTGTATTTCTACATAGTGGGCCTTTCCTAGCCGCGATTAATAGATTTGATGGTTTTTTTAAAATGCTTTCGGTAGCCGGTAGACATTATTGGTTACCTAATACTGTCATGAAATGAAAATAGTTTTGATATCTCACCATATTTCTCGACAGACCTCAAAGTTGATAGTAAGAGGCACTGGGATCCTCCGCATCTTTGGTTTCATTTTATTGAATTTAAATGATAATAACCAAGAGCAAGGTAATGATTAGTCCATCATGCCGCGGATTGAGCAAAACATGTATTGTATATAAGTCCATAGTAGTCCATAGGCTTGGTATAGGTAGTCAACTCGCAACGGATAAGTCGCATTAGTGTGATATATGTACCTCCATAGATAGGTAAACAAGTATCAGTTTGTTTTTTCATTTTAACTTTGTTGGTAAAACCATAGTAATTTGTTCTCATAATCTTTTTGATGAAGAATTCTCACCATAATAGATGTAATGTTTGATCGATAGAAAGCCAATGAGACCCACCACACGCGCGTAGTTATATCTCATCGGGTATCGTTGAATTTATGTTAGATATCGTAATAGATGGCAACAATATGGCGTTAGATATGAGTGAAGTTCCGCAACCATCTGGCGATGCCAACAATGACGATAACATACCATGCAGCTTGTCTACATCAACCACTGAGATACTACTGCAAATTTCCCGCCACTTTCTTCTCCTCTCCTCTCCTCTCACCAAGCTCGCCAACCCAAGCCCCTTACTCCTCCTCTTGGGGCTTGAAACCGGCCATCCAATCGATCTGTTGATTTGGATCGAAGCTGAAGCTAGTCGAAGTCACTGCTTGCCATTGGGCTCCCGAGGCCGGCGTGAAAACGAACGGACTGGGTTGCTGAACAGCTGGCTGCTCCTCCTTCTGATTCAGCCTCTTCAACAAGCCTAATCGGCTGACCGGCTTCTTGACCTTTGACTGAGGTCTTTCCACTGTCACCGGAACACTCTCCGGCTCGGAGGCAACTCCGCTATCCTCCTCTTCCTCAACTGCATTCTTCCTCTCCTCCCCCTCTTCCTCTCCATCTTCATCGCTCTCTTCGTCCCCTTGGCTCCCTGCAACCTCGGTAATGGAGCTCTCTCTTCTCTCGTATTCGTCCCCTGCGTGCACCGCTTCCCCGATGGCACCTCTATCCTCCAAATACTCCTCCCAATCGATCTCTTCCTCAGAGCCGCGTTCCATCTCATCTCCCCGGTACTCGTCATCGGATGTGTTGCCGGTGGAATCTCCCAAGGATGAGGCCATCTCGACAATGTCAGCGTCGGTACCAACGATTTCAAAAACCGTGGTAGGAGTGACAATTGTGGAAGGCTCAGACTCAGTTGAGACCACTGTTGGCACAAACGAGATCTCGACTGGCTCGACAGAGTAGACAACGACAACTGACTGGAGAGTCGAGAGGGGCATGCTACCCACATCGATGTCTGTCTGAGTCGAGGCATCTGCGTACTTCGGATGGACTAGTTGCACAACCTCATCGGTTTGTGTACCCATCACCGTCGTGAAGGCAAACTTTTCAGTCTGCGTTCTGACATCCTTGTTACGACAGATGCCCCTGATCTCTCGGACTCGTTGGTGCCGTCGAAGCCTTGCTTTCTCATCCTCCTTGAGTTTCTTCTGCTTTCGCCACTCAACAATAACTCGTCGGGAAGGCAAAGGCGGAAGGTGCTGTGGCCTATTTGGTGTCGGCCCAGAAGTTTGTGCATCTAACAAGACATGCTCGGGAGTTTCCTCCGGAGCGTCAAGGTCGAATTCCAAACTATCGTGAACCTTGCCAAAAAGAATACACTGCCCAAAGAAGAAACTTAGGAGGACAGCCCATATCAACACTGTGGTTGAGTCCGGGTGCAAGTCCTCATCTGGAACCCACGGACGGGGAGCGACATCAACATACCAGATTTTTGAGAGGCACAAGGCCATCTCAAAAATCTCCCCCCAAATCTCCCCCAAGTCACCCATAATGGGGAAGAGGAGGATAAAACAAGTGACGGCAACTATATAAATAGCTGCCGGGAAAGGCCCCTTGTTTTCCCAGCCCTCGACACCCCTTCGGTGAGTTCGATCAGCCATTGCTAATCGTTTTTTTTGCGTGTGTTTAGTTTTGTGATTATGAGAATTGGAATGATTTATCCGTTGCTGTAAGTTGTCTAGTGCGGAGGATGAAGAAAGAAGAAGAGAGAAAGAAGAATAGGTGCAAGCCGTCCTTAAATAGTTCCACCGATAAAATTGTCGATAGCACGCACAAAATGTCAAAAAATTAAACCCTCGACAGTACACACCGAAAGCAGTCCACCTCTCGTCAATCAAAACAAAACAAAAATATGTAAGAGTGTCTAAGGATATCTCATCAGCGTGACATATGGTATCCCGCCAATATGCTTCTCCTCGTAAAGCCAACCGAGATCTTGACAATCACCAATGCTTCTTACTGCAACATTGCAACGGGATTAATCTCACAAGATTATATACTTTACATGTATGCTCATTACTTCAAGTTTCAAATAGCCGAATAAAACAACCGGTCTGCTATACCTATTTTGAAGAAAGAGTCCTTTTTCCATCTTTACAAGACAGCTTTACTAACTCATGATACCATAGCGAAGACCTGGATCCATGGACAAGAATATTCGATCCACAGCAAGGCTATCTTTGCAGACATTTTTACTTTTACTAACTAGCAAAGCACATCTGGTTATAAATCAGTTTTAGAATCACATTATACCATTAGACACCAAACATTATTCGGATAGCCTTGACACAAGAGACACAGACACCGATACCGAGACGGCGGCGTATGTTCAACACATTATTTTTGTTGATGTCGTTGAAATGCAACATCTTGGCAGCGCGATACCGCTATAAAGCCAAATCCGGTAATCAAATCAACACTGTCGCACAAGAATATATTGGCAGTCTTTGAAGCCGACAAAATACAGTGCAAAGATTGCATATTGGCTAGGTGGCCAACCCAGAAATCCAGTTCTGCTGACCGAAAATTATACTTTAGGGCAAATATATGTGTACAAGGATGAACTGTGAAGGAAAGTGGTTGATTTGTGCAGAGGTACTTGGTCTCGCGGTAAGCCAGACTCAGAGGTACTCTAAAATGGGTAAAGAACTAGCATCAACACTGTAAATAGCTACTGATCAACGCAACACCTCGAGTCTGGCTTACTGCGAGACCATACTGACTGTGCCTACATTAAAAAAAGACAGCATGCGTCGTGCCATGCCACTATCGTCAAGACATCAGTCTAGACGCTACCAGGCCCCAGAATCATGGCATATGCTGGTACGAGGTTTGGTAGACTGATATCCTCAGCGCCATAGAGTTGCCCCTTGTCTAGATATCAGGTATCCGCAGACCTCCCATTCATACTAATTCCCTACCATCGCCTTCTTCTTCAGTCTCCTCTATTTCAGTAAATCTCGAAACCAATGTCCCGTTGTCGAAATCGAAGAACGATTCCGCTGGATCAACTAGGGAGAACGTTGATTCCAGCGAGCCGGGGACATCCCAAACCATTCTTGGATATGTGTGATTGGAGTTTCTTGATGAATCCACGGCCACATTCCTACATCGAGCGCTGTATAATAGTCGACCCAGTTCCAAAAGGGAGTCCCGTATCCACACTAATACCCAGATGACAAGGACCCCGCACATTGCTCCGACAAAAACGACGATGATCAGCTTTATGTCCTCGGGTGTGAAATTGATCGGTAGAACTACTGGCAGCAATCCTGGGCCCGTGCCAGCATTTTCCTGCTCTGTCTGATTCAATGCCTCAAGCACAGCTCTGGCTTGTCGAATGATATCCATGTCCAGTTTCTCCTCCACGAGCTTCCAGACTGTAACCTTGAGCCAGGTTGACTCCGTCAAGTTTCTTAGAACCGCTGCAGATACTCTCTCCCCTAGCACATCTTCCGAAATCAAAGAAGGCTCTACTTTCTTGTTCAACAAATCTGATGCGATCTGAAGACGGTCGTTAATGCATTTGTGGATCGATTCTACAACTGGCGCTGTTATATTTCTTAAGCGGGAGATTTCACTGATACCATAGTACCACATATGAAAGAGCCAGCCGAAGAAGAGCTGAGATGGTTCTCTAGATATGTAGCCACGACCAGGGGCCTCGAAGCTATTCTTCTTCCTGAGATTGAAGGCCTTCGGATGCGCGCTTCCCATGGGAGGATTTGTTGGGCGTAGATCAATTGAACGCGGACATTGTATCAGCGGATTGTGCATAAATCTGGTATTACTAGATAGAGGACAGGTGACATTATCGAGGAACTGTAGTCTTGAAAGATATGTCATGCTGTTGTTGCCACTGAAACGCGTCCGGGGAGCGTCTAGTTTCATCCTGCGTAGATATTGTTGGTGGGGCCGGGCAGGGAAGTAATTGTAGAGAGTCCATGTGTGGAAACAGCAATGAATTAAGTTATTTATTGGGTATCGTATGCAAAGAGCCGGCCTCTCTAGGCTTTCAGATGCTGAAGCTCTCATAATGTAAATTGTTTCTTTTAGCTCGGGTTGGGCGCGACTATTGATTGTTGGGTCATAGATATCCCGAGCTTAAGCCTCCCTAGATTTGATTCTCAGTCCTTGATTAGTTGCCTACTAACAAACTTCTAGAAAATTCTAGTGCAATTAAAATGCTAATTTGAAAGTGAGTTCACTCTACGCGCGTTACGTCGCCGTTGAGATCCCTGATCAAATTAGCCTCACATGCAGCCGCGAGAACAACTGCGAAGTTGAGTTCTTTCATGATCATATTCAACTATAGACAAATATCTAGGTGGGTTTGGCATATGCATCAAAGAACGATTTCCTCTTATGGGGCTTACTTTAGGCCCACATGTACACCCCTGACTTTTGGAGACGTTAATATCTAATAATAACTAAATATACATAAATACGTAGGAGCTTTGGAAATTCAGAAGCATGGAAAAGTATGAATTTGAATTTGTGTTGTAGATACGTTTATCAACGATTTTCTAGCGAATGTATGCTCGCAGTCGCGACGGCCGACAAAAAACAGTCCAGTATGCTAAGGAGACCACGCGGGAACACGCGGGAACACGAGATTGGCTTTTGACCACCGATTCGGGAACGCTATATTCGGAAAGCTTGGTGTAAAGGATTTGTGTTATAAATTACGAGTTGCATATTTTTTAAAGTTCCGCTCTCCCCAAAAGTCCGAGGAAATTCGGAGGATTCTAGAAGTCTAGATGCAAGATCCTCTCCACCTCCATCGAGCTGCCAATTTGAACTGGAGCTACTGATGCAGTAGCTAGGGATAGCTGTGGGTTATCAAATTAAGCTGCATGGTTAATTTTGCGACGATGTTGATATAGTATTTTGATATTGGGAAATTTTTGAAGGGAAAGTTCGAACGCGAAGAGCATTTCGGGGTTAGAATAGAGTTGGTGGGAGCATCCTGATGAACTCGCGACAAGAAACCAACAAATTTGCCTAAACTGGAAGCCGCTTGGAACAATGGTTTCCAGGGCTTTCTGAATCGGGAACCAATGGTTTTACGTCGCCAAACAGGCTTCGTTTGGAAGAAAGGAGCCGTGAGTTGATCTGTGGAACCAATTGACGCCACTAATTTCTTCTGAAATTAATTTGAGTGTGCTTAGCTCCGTGCATGGCCTCTCGTTTCCGAACGGCTGAGCGAGTGACAGCGATGAGATGAGCATTTTCGAAGAAGCTAGAAACAAGCGCGCAAGAGTCAATCGATTCTTTTTATTTTATTTTTTATTTTATTTTGAACCGCCGCATGAACTAAAGCCACGTTGAATGTCGCCGTCGACACCAGGCTGGGACTCACATAGGGACCTCATTGGGAGGCATTGGAAGTGCCAACTCATCGACATGGTCCGGTGTTCGCTTGGAGGATTCGATTCATGCCACAGGGGCCTCAGAACAGGGGCCCCAAATGGAGCGAGCCAATTGCGGCAGCTATTTTCCCAGCGCCGTCAAACCGTTTTTAGCAAAAATTTGCTTCTTTGGCCCGATCTTCACCCCATGTTCATTGACCTTTTTTCGAGTTTGACGAAGTGGTTCGTTCAATTCATCAGGCCCTGGGTCAGAGTTGGACCATGCCAGGGCATAAAGTCAGGAGGTTCGGAGCATCAGTTCCCATGCATGACGGCACGATTGTTGATATGGAGGAGGGGTATTATATTCGCTTACAGCGTCCTGATATCGGGAAGAAACGTGTTCGAGAACCAAGTGAATTGCCTCAGGAGGTTTTGGCTTCATATCTCCAGTCTAGAGTGTAAAAGTGGATCGCCATCGCGGTGCGCAGGGGTAGAGTTGTATCGCAATATCATTCCCATCGACCCGCTTGCGCTTGATCCAGACTCTCCAGCAGATAAAAGATACGTACCAATTCTTGTCGGCCCAGTCGATGTTGGGTTTTTGATATAAAATAATGCTGGTCTAGCAGGCATCATGAATGGCATGACCTACGGACCGAATCCCCCACACCCTCTTTTCCGCAGGAAGCAAGCTGCCAGAAAGACAGTCGACAGAAGAAAGAAAGAAAGAAAAACAAGTCTTTGACAGCGCATCCGAATGCCTCTCCGGACTTTCAGCCTCTTGAAAAAATCTTTATGTCCATCCAGACAGACCCAAGTTTTATATTTAATCCCCGGGGTTTGTCGTCGCCCTAGTCCGCATGGCTTTTCTGGTTTTAGCCTCTCCCTGACGTACCTTAAGATCGCCCACATCTACGACCTAACGTTTCGGCCAGTTTGGTGAAGCAGATTTTTTCTCCGCAGTCGACAATAGCGCAATCTCTCCTGTCGCTAGAGCTCTCCAGCAATTAATTTCCAGAGAGTCTTGGAGAGTGAGGACCTACGTGAGGACTGGGCGCTGGAGTGGGTGTCGAGGCATCCAACGCTGTCCCTGGCAAATTGTCGCCTGTCCGCTAAGCTTCCTCCACTCAAAATCCACTTCCTTTCCTCCCACTCTGCTCTGCTCTCTTCTTTAATCTTCCTTCCCCTTAAAACGCCTTCAACCCACCCCATCGCGAAAACCAGAAGAAAAAACAATCTCACCCATCTCTGACTTCCGAAGACCTTCTTTAATTCTCCACCGCTTTGTATACTGGTTATTCAATCGACGCTGTTTTCTTCCTCGTCTTTTCTCTGTAAGTTTGATGATATCATTCGCGTGTTTCCCGTTGGTGTTCTTTTTTTTTTTTTTTTTTGCTTTTATGGTCTCGAGCAAACTCGTTGATGAGGAGCTTCGCTGGGACTCTCTGCAACAGACATTAACCAACCACAGTGCAAATACGATTTTCAATCGGAATCCGCTGCTAACAAGACGTGTCGCTTTATCAGAACTCCTCGTTTTCGATCAATCCGCACTACTTTATCTTTTTTTTCGCCCCTAAAAGCTTCAAAACATCAGTTGTTCATCCCGCGATACAGCATCATTTTTCATCTGACCTTGAAGGTCCCGAATCGCGAACTCTCAATCCTTCGTTCCCTTCTTTTACAATAATATCAGCCACACGACCTGCAGTTGCAACATAACCTAGTTCCGCAATGTCCTTTCTCAAGGCCCTTCGGGGCAAATCGAGCCCGGGTAAACCCAAGAAAGCTAAGGGACTGGATCACCAAATTGCTGAGCCTGTAGCTGCCGTCTACCAGGATCCTTGGGAGAAATTAACGGTCTCCCCAGACGATATATGCGAACTAACCAATGCCTGTACGGCTGAAATCAAATCCAGAGGTGAGAACACTTTCCCTTTTTATATATATATATATATAAAGGGACAATGAACCATATTTACCAAACTTATCACGCTAACAATTTTCTCACTTGCGCCTATAGGAATGACGACCCCATTCTTCATCCTTCCCTTTAGACCAACAAGCGAACCAAGTTCAGCTCGTCCTTTCATTCAAAAATACTTCAGTACAGAACAAGACTTCAATGGGCCGATGCGCGGAGAGCGCCTCTCCCGCGAACTTCGTCTGACCGATATATCAGTAGGTCACATATTTATAACCAGTGTCTTGGTGTGTCTATTACTAACATGCATTCTAGGTTCTTTGTAGCATAATGAAATGGTGTTGGGCGAGAATCCCAGGAGGAGTTGTCTCTTGGGATACCTACGAACTCTTTCGTAGTGGCGAACTCGGTACGTTACGCACTCACAGGCTCAAGATATAATGTATTACAGCGAAATCTAATTGGAAACAATAGACTCCGAAATGTCGCGAAACGCATTTACATCTTTCATCCCTATAAGCGTCGATTCTAAAGCTCGTTCCGCAATCATCTTCGATTTCTTTGACCTGCTCTCGGCTATCGCCGCCAATGGCAAGCATAATGGTTTGACAGGACTTAAGGTTTCGCGAATGGCAGGATGGTGGGCATTCGAACACTCTGATAATGGCTTCGGCTTTGAGGGCGGATATGACTCGTATTCCAAGTAAGCAGCAGTAAATTAACTTTAGCTGAATGAAGAAAAGATGCTGATTAGAACCACTAGAGCTGCATTGGCGACCTGTCATCTCTTCTTCGCCTATCTTCGTTCTCTCTCACCAACCGGAAAAGGCAGTGTCTCCGTCCTTCCATTATCGCTCCAACAACTGATGTACGACGTCGAGTATCCACCCACCGCTTCCAGTTTTCTGAAAGAGCCAACCAGTCGAATCATTATGACTGTGGACACAGTCTCCCCAACGCCTTTTGCACTTCTTCGTCGTGCTCGCAACTTCGATTTTGCTGATGAGAGCCATGCTCTACAAGAATTTTCTGAGTATGAAGATCCTGTGCAGGCTCTCACAGACGAGTCTAAGCGTATTCTGAAATGCATCTCCGCCGCAAATCAATCCTCGAAACCGGGTGTTGGCGCAGGACTCGGTGATCAATCGTGGAGCAGGTTTCAAGATCTCGGATTCTCAGTTCTTGAAGATTCAGAATCATCTGGGGACGATGATAGCATTTTTGGTGCTACTGGACAGACATTCCGAAAAAGAAAACCAAATAGCAATGTTATCCAACGTCAACAGCCGATGGATCTCGCACGGCCAACAACGCCTTCTTGGGCGGATTTTATGGCTTCCGGTTTTGGAGAGGCTACCTCTGAGTCGAGATCACCTCCTCCTCTGCTTTTGTCTCCGGATAAACTTCTCCCGGCTATTGAGACTTCGAGAGCACGAAGCGTCCAATCCAATCGTCGGCCTGACGATACGCTCCTTGAACCAGGTGAACTAGCTAGCATAACCACAATCATGATTGACGATGCATTCTGGTTAGTTTGGATTACAAGCTTGGCTCCTGAAGAAACACCACTCCGAAAAGCTGTGTTTGGTCGATGTGCAATGTTTGATACCATCATACGTGGTATCAAGTGGGTGATAGTCGAGGAGAAGGTTAAGGGTGCTTTGAAGAATCCTCATGAGGATGAAATTTTCCTCTCGAAAAAAGAAAAGAAGAGGACAATAAGAAACAGGCTTACTCGCCGTCGGTCTGTCGGCAAGAAAGATGCTCCTGCTCAGCCAAAACAGAATGGGTTTTCAACTACTTCTCTTTCGCACAGACCTCTTAACCTCTCTGCAGAACAGCAACAAACCATCAAGAACACCGCCGCTACCCTGCGACAACGTGGCCAGGAACTCCCAGCAGCTCGGCCGCGTCCAAACCCCCCCGAGCGCCCAGCGGAGAAGGTCATGACTTCTACAAGCATAATGACTCTTCAACCCACAATCATAAGGGAGGCATCACCCGCGATGACCTGGGCAAAGAACTATGACAAAGAAGCAGTGAGGGATGCATACCTGTCTGGAGCTACTTCGATGGCCAACCTCAATGTGTCTCAAAAAAGCTTACCACCGGCCCCAGCTGAGAACGGTGAAAGTCGTTCCTACGATCCTTCTCCAGCCATCTCTCCAGCTAGATCCCCTGTTCGTGTGGCACCATCCCCGTCTGCACCCCCTCCTCCTCCTCCTCAGATCCAAGTCAAACCACAGCCACCAGCACCTAAGCCGGGACCGATCAGACGAGAGCCGCAACCAGAGCCTGTCTCAAAGGAGTCTTTGGATATAGTTTCTCACAAACCACAACCGGTCCCTCCTAAGCCAGAGCCCGAGCACGACGACCCAGCTCCATTGACACAAGTGATCTCTCGTACAAATGCCTCTGAGAGAGCGATGAGCCCAGAACTCACTTCTGATGGCGAAGCAAACAAGAAAGTCAGCAAACTAAGGAAGCTGTTTGGAGGAAATAACCGCAGAGCATCTGTTCAGGTTCCCCCTAAAACCCTGGCTGTTCCCGAGAAGTCGGACCGACGACCATCACTACACAGCAAGTCGAATGTTAATCCCACAGCCAACGGAAACAAGACCACAACAGCTCCCGCGGAACCGGTTGTGTTTGAGTCATTCCAAACTGCTCGCGAGACACCACCCAAGCCAATTGCGACTCGCGAGACAACACCAGCTGCCTCTATTGTTGAAGAGACGACAGCTAAGAATGAATTCTCTCGATTTGACCAAGGTC
The DNA here is from genome assembly GCA_036971435.1 of Dactylellina sp. 'tibetensis'. Lineage (NCBI taxonomy): Eukaryota > Fungi > Ascomycota > Orbiliomycetes > Orbiliales > Orbiliaceae > Dactylellina > Dactylellina sp. 'tibetensis'. The sequence goes on from JAKDFA010000001.1 coordinate 2,042,494, forward strand.
CTCTTGATGACTTCCCTGCTTTCGTTCCAGATGACGACTCTCCAGAACCATCTCCTGTCCGTGGAAACAACTCCCAATCACGGTTTGGAGTATCCAGAGAGCACATCCCTGACGTTCCGACTACTGATGGCCGATACGATGTATCCCCTCCTAGCGAGGAGGCCGAGGAACCGGCCCCAGTACTAGCTCCAGCGCCGAAGGAAGCCACCCCCGAAAGATCACCCCAATCTTCGCCAGTCATGGAGCCTGTCCAGGACAGATGGGCCCAGATCAAGGCTAATGCTGCTGCTAGAGCCAAGGCCAACCAGGGCTTAGGCTCCCCCACTCAGCCAACGCCACCAGCCGCAAATGTAGAGGTCGAAGAATGTAAGTCTTATTATCTCTGACCCTTTATCGCAATTGTATCACTAACCTGAATCTTCCTAGCCATTGAATCCCGTGTTGCCAGGATTAAGGCTAGAGTCGCCCAGCTGACCTCGGGGATGGAGCAGTAGAGATGCTCCTCTAAAGCTCGGGCGACCAAATGGGTGAAGCGGTTCGTCAAACCATTGGGGTTAGAAAGGTACAAAAAGTTCGGCGAGGAGCGCCGTGTTTTCGAAAAAAGAGTCAAAAATTTTAATTCCGATTTTATGTTTCCATCCACAGTTGTCGAACGTTTTGATAACAGAAAAATGATTCCTAAGAAGAGGAGGAGAGTAGAGGCTGGAGGCACCAATAGCCTCGAAATGGTACCGAATGAAAATTACTACAACCCGCCTGAGTACACTTGCTTTGAGTGGATCAAAATGATCTTTACCCCTCGTCCTACAATGCCTGCTGTGTTTACAACTACATACCAGTTCTACAGTCCTTACGACGAAGACACCAACCGTGAGGATTGGAGGGATATGTATCCCGATATCCCTGAATCGACAATAAGAACATGGTTCCCACAACACTACGGGTCAGATACGTCTGACTCGTTCGAAGACCATTGTCAACGTCAAGACCAGATGATGATGGAATATAGGCAGCTTCTCCAGCAGAGGTTCTACCAGAACCTTGATGATGACGATGAAGCTGGACCAGCTCCTCCACGAACCCCGTCTGTTGTAGGGAGCAGTGAACTATCAAACAGGCTATAGTACACTCCTTCGCGATCTATTTCTATCAAAATCGGGTAGCAACTGCACTCTTCACTTGTTCCAACCCCCTATTTGCTAGCGGGCTCTTTTTTTTTCAATGCCTGGTGTTTAGCATGGATTTCAATCATCCCTTATACATATATTTGTTTTTCTTTCTTTTACATGCGCCTTTGCAAGCCCTTATCTTGTTTATTTACCTTCTAAGCTTCTCTTCCCATCATTATCATCTCTTTACCCCGCTATACACCTTATCACATGTAAGCAATACTCGGAGAAGCAAAGCGTTCGCATTATTAATTCGGATTAGTCTCAATTTAGCTATTTCAAGTCTGCATTGTTTTTTGCACTTCTCCTTTCTATGTCTCATTTGATCCAGCCTCTGCGACGCAATGCAGGTACACGTCTATGATGTCACTGTTAATAGTTCGGCATTCTTAGCAAGCACCCACGCTTTATATTTAATGTTTATCCCCCTTCCTAGTGCTACTTTCTTTATTTTACATGAAGAGCGAAGCTCCAGCGGAAGATTATTTTCATAGTTATGAATGATGTTATATTCCTGGATAGCACAAAAATCATTACTGGGCCAGCTGCAGCTGGCAAACACTGTAGTGCTCGATTAATCCTAATTATAATGAACGATCTTATCGTCCGAAGCTCACATCCTGCATCTCTGAATATAATTGAGTAGAATTTTCCACCTACCCAAGTACCCGGGGTAGGCGGTTTGCCAATAAGCGGTATGATTATAGGTCATGATGCATGAATGGTTGCTCTGTGTTCCTGTAGCCAATGACTGACACTTAACGCGTGCCAAACACAAAGGCTAGCAAGACAGCTTGGAGTCGGGAAGACGCGTTTTTCTCAACAGCAAAATTTCATGTTTGACCACACAACACTCCTCCTGATAGCTGCACCATCCTGCACGCGAAACCACGACCTCACGCTTCATCCTCTCGCATAACTATTCCTGTACCATCTACACCGTCCATCCTACTGCAGTCCTCCATAGATTTGCTCCATCTATCTCTCTTAATCGTAAGTAGCTCGATATTCACATTCCCATTCCAGCGAGCCCTAAGCGAGATCTAACTTGGCGACCATATTCAGTTATCATTCATTACATCACAATACCACCACTAGTAAGCTTCTCCAAAGCTTGATAGAACTCTATTGTAATATTTGGCCCTCAGCTGGGAACATGCTAAAGCTTCGGGTTCAATAGTGTTAGAGGCCCGTCTCGAACAAGCTCAGATCTTGAAGAAGGTTGTTGCCAAGTCCTTTTTTCCTCATACGTGTATACTATGAGTGGAACTTAATGTGTTCTCGTTTCAATCTAGGTCGTCGAAGCTATAAAAGATCTTGTCCAGGATTGCAATTTCGACTGCAGCGATGGCGGAATTCAGCTTCAAGCCATGGACAATTCCCATGTCGCCCTCGTTTCCATGAACCTCCGTTCAGACGGCTTTTCCCCGTTCAGATGTGACCGCAATATCGCCCTCGGAATAAACCTCAATAGCTTAATGAAGGTGCTTCGTGCTGCCGCCAATGAGGATATTCTTACCTTGAAGGCCGAGGACCAGCCCGATAGTCTGAACCTAACGTTCGAGAGCGCCTCAGCGGATCGTATGAGCGAATACGACATCAAGCTGATGGACATCGATCAGGAGCATCTCGGTATTCCAGAGACGGACTACGCTGCTAAAATCAGCCTGCCCTCCGCCGAGTTCCAGAGGATCTGCAGGGACTTGTCTGCGTTAAGCGACAGCGGTATGTATACAGTTGCAATCCTGCGCCCTGCTCCACGACAATTCCGAGAACTTGTTACTAAGACACTTAACCCGATAAAATAGTTTCCATTGAAGCTTCCAAGGAAGGTGTCAAATTTGGTTGTTCCGGCGACATCGGTAATGGATCTGTCACTCTACGCCCGCATACTAACGTGGAAGACGAATCAAAGTCCACCAAGATTGAACTTGCTGAGCCAGTCAATCTCACTTTCTCTCTCAAATACTTGGTCAACTTTTGCAAAGCCTCCTCTTTGTCTCCGACCGTCTCATTGTGTCTCTCTAATGAAGTGCCCTTGCTGGTCGAGTACAAGATGGAGGCTGGTTATTTGAGATTCTATCTCGCTCCCAAGGTACGAAATTATTTTGCCTCCCGGCTGTTGCTGCTTACAAGTACTAATTTACTTTCCTTGTTTTACAGATTGGAGACGATGAATAAACAAGTTTCATTGTCGAATTGGTTCTGGGGCCGAATTGGAGTGAAACCTAACTCTAATCAACACCTTAAATTCCTAATACCGTCTGCCCTCACTCTTGTACGCAATCGTTGCGAGTTCCTTTTCGGCTTTGTGCCTTATCTCAACCTTACTACACATCTCGATCACCGAAATAGATCCCCTTCCTTTCGATAGCACCAGAATCTGCTTCCCTAACCCTAAAATTTAATATAATCTGTTGACAAAGACACACTATTTTATGGTTCGGCGATATAGGCGTGTAGTGATGGCGATTCGTTGGCTGATGATTATAAATTTTCTTTCCCACGTGGATAATATCTCTATATACGCGAGAGTAAAAAGCTCCTTTACGATATAGATGGAAATCGAACAGAGCACCCCACCCTCACACTCATATTCACGCAAACTTTTAGAACCAAAATCACCGTCGCAACTTCCCGTATATTTATCCATGCACTTGTCTTTGTCACCAAGGGCGACTAAACAAGTTGCTATGATACATTAGATTAAATAATAGGATTGATACTGGGGCATCGCTGCAAGGGAAATCTGCAGCATTGCATTGGCATATAAAAAAATTTTCATTCTTGGAGCCACTTCAAGTAAGTGTTCACTGCGGGACTTTTGGGCTTGCCTTCGGTTCCCGCTCCTTCTTGTTCCTGGTCTACGTGACACCCCTGCTATTCCCGTGCAGAATACCATTTTGAACTGCTCTTCTCAAGTAAAAAGTGGAGTGATATCGACTGGGAACGGGGGGGCAAGCGCAGTAATGCCAAGCGGTTTTAAGTTATCTGATCCGCTATTTCGCAGGGGTCAAAGGAGCTCCTAATCTTATCTGATCGAATATCTTCCAACAGACCAACACGTTAACCCCCTCGCCTGCCGAGTTTGTGTTAGTCAATTGGTCGAGATGGCTGGATACCTGGGAAATGTCGGTTGTTCACAGACAAAAGACTGCATTTTACACAACCGGCTGTCTCTTGGCGTCTGCATTTCGTATTGTCGCCAAGTTTTTCAGCGGATATTACTTTCCAGGGAATCAATAGTAAACCGTATTATTCTTCTCTTTCGGTATTGCCTCGCCACGGTCGACTCCGAGATATCTCTGGACAGGATCTTCTTGTTTATGAGCGGACGGCGAGGAAAGACACCGAGCCGTGGCCTGGAAATCGTTTCCGATATCGGTCGCTGGAGGTCTCTGGGAATCGCACCTGATGCAAGCTGCAGGATGGCAGGGGACCGACTGTTTGAAAGCACGGTGATCAACCGGGTAGAGATACGATGCGAGTTCCTGTATCCCACGAGGGTGCAGGCTAGACAGTGGACTGAGTGTACCGGAGTATAGGAATCGGAGTCTTGTATAAAAGGCCAGGTTCGCAGCCTTCATTTGCTTCCCTTTTTTCCAGCATCCCCCCATAGCTTTCCATCAATAGCTTCTATCATTAAGTCTTTCTTGAACTCTATCATACTATCAATCAAGATGCTCTTCTCCGTCATCGCTATCGCCACTGTTGTTCTTAACGGTGTTCTCGCCGTTCCACTCGAGAACCCCAACTGGCCAGGCGAGCTTCTCAAGCGCCAGGCCCCCGGAACTCCTCTTTATAACTGCCACGATAACTGCGGTAAGCTCTCCTCTCTCTCCTCCACCTCTTCGTCGAGATAGTGGTCTCGTTGTCGCTCTCGTGCCTGGTACTGATGTTCCTTCGAATCCACAGGTCAAGCTGTTGCCGGCTCCCGCAAGACCGGCCACTGCTCTAGCATCGCTTTCATCCACAACTACGCCAACTGCATTCAATGCTCTGGCCCGGATAACAACAACATCTGGCACTACTACTCCTCTACTTTAATCCCAGCTGGAACCGGTTGTGGATTCCCGACTACGCCTGACAGCGGAGTACAACCTGCAGTTGACCCCGCTATCCCGGATGGTGGTGTGTGGCCTTGAATAATTTGAGAGCCAATGGCCGGGAATGTGCATACGGATGTGTATATAGTTTAAGTGTGTATATGTGGAGGTTACATGTGAAATATATCTAAGTGTGAATGAAAAAAAGGCAGTCAAGCAAGGTCCTCTGAAATGTGTCACAGATGTAGATCATACTCCGTTATGAGAAGGTATAGGTATCATTTTAAAATTTTCGTTAAATATTCTTTACAAATAGTGCCCTTATAGGCCTTAGGTAATTCAAAGTAGTACTAATCGTACAGATTAGTAAAATATGTTACAATAGAATGATACAGATGGCACAATAAATGGCCGGGTATAAAAAGTTGAATGCGATAGAAGGTAAAAATGTTCCTCCGAGTCCCCCTCTTTAAACTATAAAGAAAAGAAATAAAATAAAATCCCCATAAAAACCAAACGCCGGGTCCGCCAATGTTGTTGATACATAATAAGGAAGCTCGATGGTAGCGAGAAATATCGTAGACAAGCTAAGGGACTAATCTGAGTCTATGCTGTCGAAAAAATCATAACTTTTTTTAGGGTGTTCAAATGTGATGTGCTATATCCGACCCCACAGCGAGAAATATAAGGTCATGTAAAATATATAATTAGGAAGAAGGTATTGAGATAGCAGCAGCACTCATATCCTATGCGCCGATGGGAATGGGGCTCTTTGGTTGTTCTGCCTTCCTCGGTTCGCGGAGGCAATGCTGAGTTCCAATGCCTCTAGCTCCTGGCTAGGGGTAGTTGCTTTATTCCGCAGCGAGCTCACTCTTGCGATTCCGATCGGTGCTGTTGCCGACCGGTTTACGGTTGGTCGAGAATTACCGCCGGTGACTGTTGCAGTGTATCCGACATTCCCGAGCTCTTCGTCTTCAATGACCACCGGCGGCCTTTCAGGGTTTCGTTTACCAGTGGTAATATCAGTTTGGCTGTAAGACCGCTTCATGACAGGCGCTTTCTTTGAGCGGAAACTCTCTTGAACAATGATGGATGTTTGTTTGCCATACTCCATCTCGTACACGCCTTTGGTGTATTGCTCACGATAGCGATCGTCGGTGCTGTAATTTGTGGCAGAAGAAGGAAGGTCTTCGTATGTACGCGGGCGTGGACCGAAGGATGCAGGGCGAGCGGCGTTGAAGCTGACAAATTCGTCGGAAGGCTTTTCCTTGCGGAAGTAGTGAAACCAACCAGTAATCATAGACCAGCGACCGAGGAATATGGCGGTCCAGAAACCGTTACACTGAGGTTGAGAGTTAGCAAGGTTACCGAAGGTCAGAAATGGCATGAATTTGCCTTACCGAGAGAAGGAATAGAACAGCAGCGGCAGTGGCCTCTGGTACGACCATCGCCTCAGCTTGATCCAGACACTTGTTCTTGTCACCACCACCTAAAATTAGGCACTCGAGCCACTTGCCGGCTCGTTCGATGTTTGCGGGCGTCTTCTCGGTTGTTCCCTCGAATTGGAGGAAGACAGTGGCGAAGACTATAACGTCGACGATGACCACGATGACCACAAGAATGCCTCGCCACTGCATTGCGATAACCCGCTTTACTCTTCGCAATGCTTGGGCTATAAAGTAGGGAAATATTATTAGTACAAGTTTAGTGGGCTTGAGAGACGGAAAACATCAGCTTACTGTACGTAGCCGAGATTCGGCTGTTGGTATAGGCGATGGATCCTCCTTCAGTTGAAGGGGCGTCTTCAAACAAACTTCGAAGGTAGACATTGATGCAATAACCGAAACTGCATATCATAACGTTGTTAGTAGGATGTCGTACAAGGATTTCAAATCCCACATGTGTTCAATTCGTGCGGGCGCCGAGTGTAACGATGACAGAGGAATTGAGCACATGGGCACGGCGGAGATAACTAGCACTTACGTGACGAACTGTATCACGATCGAGGCAGCTGCGACGCCCAACAATGGACCCCAGAAGGTCGCCAGGCCATTTTGAGTGTTGATGTGACAGGTATTTCCAAATCTTTGTGAGACACCGGTTACAGCGAGAGCGACTGCCGTCATCGCGGCAGGGAATACCCAACCCGCGATTTGAGCCATGATGAAGTACGGCTTGCCGGGCGTGTATTGCCAGCAGATCTGGAGGTGAAGAGAAAGGGCTCGCAGGAACACTATATTTCGCAAAAAAGAAAGCGATTGTTAGTCTAAAGGCCAGTTGCACCTATGGGCTTTAGGGGTCTTTCTCACCCCACATAACGACACACCAGCCGCCTAGGAGAACGAACGTCCCTGAAAGGGCACACGGAACACTGCTCGCCATGTCATAGGGAGTGATGTCGTTAATGCACTTGTGCTCTTTGTCTTTCGTGGCCATTCCCACAATAAACGAAGATTCCATGATAAGCACAGCGACGACCAAACTGACACTTAGGTAGTGTCGATGTGTTTGCGTCGTCGGTAACACCCAGAAACTTAACAGCATGAAGAGACATGCTGCTATGCTAGCCAGATTTACATATGCAACTGCGTCTACAATACCATTGAAGTCTGCGGAATGATTTGTTAGATGATTGCTTTCTAGAATTTTGATACATTTCAACTCGAGAGGGCGGCTTACTGTCAGGGTATAACCAGTCTTGAACTGGGCAAGGAACACAGCAAGGCCATGTAGTCCCAAACGGAGTTGGTATATTTGTACAGAGTCTGCCATTGATACCTGCTTTGCGGTTAGATTTTCAAACTGTTCATGATCATAATAGAGTCAAAAGAGATTGGGAGAAGAACATACTTCCTCCCGACGAAGGGTAGTTTGCAAGTGGTACTAATGGCGCAGGGCAGAATTCTAACAATTTGCCGGACATTTTCAATGAGAGGCGCTATCCTGTGAACGGCGTAATGCGGACTTGAATCTCTATTCGAGGGCCGTTTAAATTTGCTTTATACACGAGTTCGAGAGTTTGAAGGTCGACGGCTGGGCGTTATGTGTTGCGACTGTATGGGAGATTTGGCGCTGTCGTTTTCCACCAGCTCCTTTCCTTCAACCACAAATATCGATCTCCTGTCACTGTAGCACCGAAACCTCTTGATCCGGATCCCAGGCCTCGTCTACCTTGGTGAGATGGACGCACGATAGGGCCAAACGTCGAAAAAAAGTCGGTCGTTTAATCGAGTGGAAGAATTAAAGGTCTAGGTCCTCGAGAAAAGCCCAAAAGCCTCCCGGTTGTAGGGCTACTGGACATCATATATCAGTTTTCCCATCCGCTCCAATCCAGTCTCGGTGGGTGGTGGCCCTGACTCTCGCAAAAAAAGGAAATATGGCAGCGCCTTCAGACTGCATGGAAGCCCGGTCGTCTTCCATCAGGGTGCTAAACTCCAAGAGCAAGATAGTCTCTTTTTTTTTCGTACTTGACAGCCCCTGCCGTGCTTCATCTTGTTGAATGGGTGGAGGCCCCAATAATGTGGAAAAAGTAACTTCTGGGGTACTGGTACCGCAGAATGGTGCTGCACTGGCTCACCTGGGTATTTCTGGCGACAAGGTACAAATGTACATGCGGGCCCACCTACGAAATCAGATGTCAAGCAGGCTGAAAACAAAAGTCCACGCCCCATGCCAGGGTTCGGATTCCAGCAAAAAATCCTGAGCTGTGGGACTTGACCGGAACTCCAACGGCCAATGCCCTCAGTGCTGAGGAGCGGCATCTCCAGCTCCTCACGTCCTCCATGCCCCTTTCGGATTGCTGTGCAACTCTCACGACTTGATTGGCTGGCTAGGTGCTAATGAGCTCGCTTGCAGGCGATTTGACTGGTTGGTTCTACCCGCCAGCATGACAGCTAGACTGAACTACACCTGCGTTCAGCAGCAGAAAAGAGACACGCGACATTCGCACAGCGCTGATATCGAACTTCCTCAATGGAACCGGCCGATTTCATACGGGTGCCTTACGTTCGACAATCGCGATATCAGGAACCGGTTTTTCCAAATAGCCCTTTCTCCCTTGTGTAGCCTCACCAAAACGCCCCTGGAGGCTGAAGGCTCGCTACTGCCGAACGGCCCAGTAAAGAAACTCTATGCAAAAACAACTCCCAAGTGCGTACCTAGCTGCGCAGCTTGTTCCTACATACCTTCCGATCTCAGCAGATACCCGATAGCGCGACCTCGCCGTTCTTCTTCAAAATCACGCCCTCGAGATTAATGCCTTACGTCGCTCACACAGCGTCGTAGAAAGTACAATGAGTATCACAATTGGATCGCTATCCTTGGGCAAGGCGTTGTCGCATTAGCTGTGCCGTTGCTTGGCCTGGTGTGTCCTTCAGCTGCGCAAAAATTTCCAAGCTTTTTTATGTGCATAGAGTTGCATGTACAGAGCAATCTGGCAATTCAATGGCGTATCAGTTGCGTCAGCGTTTTGGGAGGTTAACAATCCCTTGGGCTCGCACAAAGTGTCATCATGTTGTTGCTGATGCTCAAGAAATTAAGTCCTGGTGGAGCAAACTTTCGGCGGCCAGTGAGATTTATCCATATTGAAGGGGCATGGCAAATCGATGTCCAGGATCCCAGAGGCCCAGTGATGCAGGGGAAATGTGGGTCGTCGAGCTCGCTGGGCTCGGAGGTGGCCACCGAATCAGGAACGAGAAAACACTAACCACCAACAGTGAACGGCGGCTGCAAGACATCCGCCCGACTATTTTCATCGAATTGATTCGCTTCCCTTTACCAACACTTTGTAAACGAAAGGAGAACGGGAAGCAAGATTCCCGAGATTCTGAGAATCCAATACAAAAACGACCGAGTAAGCCTCAACATGGGGATTTGGGGGATTTGGGGTTATATGACTCCATCACTTTCTTGTTTGAATCCTTCTACAAATAGATAAGAAGCACCCAAGAACCTCCAAGCCTGCAAGATCTAGACCCCGAAACCTTCATGTCAGGATTGTACGATGGCTTCATCAGATGGTGTCGAAACCGCCTAAGTATCAGATTTAATTAAGCTCCTTTAGTCACTGTTTGTTAATCCTCCGATCTTGATTTTCTGTCCTGCGGCAAACAATTTACAATAGTCGGTAACTCTTTCACTTTATTTTCAAGCGGGTTGCTTTAGCCTGAAGTATCGAAAGATTCCAGAACACTCTGAAACACAACCGTGCACAACGCCCAGGTCTTTTTTTTGGTGTTGAGCCGACCATCTGCAGCAGACATGCCGGCAGACAAGCTATCTATCTGCTCCGTTTTGGGGACATCCTCCGGTGTCAAATCGGTATCTTTTAGCCCGAAATTACATGCGTGACTATGCCGAGAGAAACACGCTAGAAATGCTTTTCAAACACGTTGTGCATATATAAATAAATTCGCCTGTCGCGCTCAGACCTCGACTCCAAGCCCTGAGCTTTGTTACAGTCTATGTAGTGTGAATCACACATCGATGCCTATTGAGCCGTGACTACGGTGGTATTGTAACAGACAGAGCCTTGATAAAACAACTGGAGTCAAAACGGCAAAGTGTGTCAACTCGATTCTCTTACCGTTATTAACCGTCAAGGATACAAATGATGATACAAAATTCATTTTCGACCTCCTCCGGGAAGCCTTGTCAAAAAAAAAGTTTCCGGTATTGGACTTTCGAAAATCTCAAGGGATTCAAGAGAGGAATGATATTACCATGGTTAACTGCTTACGGAGCGAGAACGGCACGACTAATGTTGCCCGCTAAACGCACTATTTCGCAATATGAATGCCGCTTCTTTCTGCCGTTGCTCATTATTACTTTGGCAGCAGATTTGACAGTTTCTAATGACAAGGATCAATAGTCTGAGCAATTATAAGCAAGGGAGACAAGCAAACCTTCACGTTCGCAGTGTGAGTGGGGTAAGTATATATGCCCCATCTGCAGCCTTGTCATACCTGCTATTTTCCCAGACGAATCGCGCAGTGACTAAATTGAGTGCTCAGTACTATCAAATAGCAAAAACAGCACTACGAAAATGATGAGATGCTTCGAAACACAGTAACGATGGCTCTAACTTTCTAAAACTGTTTCTTTGGATAAAAGTTTCAAGTATGTTCGGATGACCAAGGCTTGGCACAAGTGCTGCTCGTGGCTCCTCGAAACTACGATATCAGACAAGGGATCCCAGGGCTTTTCTGCTTTGCTATTACTTGCATCATATATCGTAATATGTCGCTTATAGACAATGCTACGCACCGTGTATGAGGTTGGTGGATGTCACGTTTTTTGGGGAGTGCCGATATCCGTTCCGCGCTTGTATCAATATCACGATAATAGCCCGTAACATCTGCGAAGCTGCTCGATCGGCATAAGAAGTCGACGAAAGCGAGCACATCGGACCTTCTTTCGATTCCGAGTATGTTTCTAGAGTCTTAGAGTTACTGATTCCCTGTGATTACTATCTGCAGCAATATCGGGATTCCCTGGTGAGATAGGTATTGCAGTCTCTGATATAGAATTTCCACCCCGTCGTCATGTCATTACATCAACAAGGCCAATGCCCCAGAGATTCCGCGCTCTTGGATCTACAGATACCTTCTGTTGCATCGTCTGCCTAGCTTTCCAATCTCCAAGGGGTCCATCGGCGGACGTCGGGCGAGGATACCCGACAAACCCAATATCTAAATCAGACCCTGGCCCGAGACAAAGCAGGGGAAACTACGATGTTCGATACAAGAAATGCAGGCACCTTATGCATTCAATAATCTAGACCCCACCCGAACCTCAACGCCGGAGCACCGCACGGGAAGCAAGCTGCAGGAGAGCGAGCGAATAAAATTTTTTATCATATGTGGGGCCCACCTCCCTCGATTTTCACTCATCTCATTATGTAACCTTACAGAGTGATCTCTGGAGATGAATGCAACCCTTTCCGAACAGCGGAAAAATTGTTTATTTTTTTTTTTTAGAGACAGTGACACAAGTAAGAAAAAAGAATAAAGTGCCCAGATTGGCGATGCAGGAGGGCTGCTTACTTTTAATTTATAAAACTCGTATTCATAATCGAAAGCCAAATCTCTCGCGCGGGAGCGATAGGCTGGGTGCAGCCAATTGTTGAATTTTCTATGTTGCCGAACCTCCTGATTCAGATTCGTTGACAGGGCAGACGGGTTCTATCGAATCGAAAAACTTACCTGCCCACCACAATCGCTGGCTTACGGAATAACCTCGTCGACACTGCTGGGGTTCAAAGACGTTGACAAGACGGAAACGACCAAATGCCGTCCGACCAGTGCAACGGTCTCTGGGTAAATTCAGACTAGCCTTTCTGGGTTAGCCGATAGGCTCGCCTGTCGACTGCTCATATCAATTGGCGCCAATAGCTAGCTAGCTAGGAACCAGTCACGACATCTCAGAATCAAGTTTAATTTCTGTGCTGTAGGAAACCTTACGAATGGAATATCTCTCATGCTAGACAGAATCTCCAAGCCACCTTGAAATCTTAGAGGCAGCCAAGAGGGGTGGGGCACCCGCTCGAACATGTGAAACTAAAAAGCCAGTGCAAACGGCCTCGCGGGAAGTAATCACCACGTTTTTTTTTCCTGAGGTTGCATGCTGGTTGGGACGAAAATATTTTTATTTTTTTAAACGCCTAGACGATTGGGCCGTTTCCCCGAGATTTAACGAGAAAGAACGAATATTCTAGATGAGACTACGCAAGTGTACCGGTACCAGTTTTCAATCGTAGTCGAAGCCGTGTCTGAATCTTTGCGGGGGTGGTACCTAGGGTCCGAACCGTCTTTCTTGAAGGGGCAGGGCACTTTTCAAGCTCAATCGATTAATATCACAAGGACGCTGGCTGGTTTCTGCACGAATCCGAGTCGTCAAGCTTGAATCCGACCTAACGGGGCGGCATCCTTTGAACACGAACCCACTCGTAATCTGCACAATCGTGACACTCCACCACACCTCGCAAATACCTCACCACATTACTCCCGCGCTCGTACTCGCATCGAGGATGCAATATCAGTAATAGAGTATCACAGCTTTTATCCAGTTTTCGCTCTCACCCTTCCGTTCCCGCATAAGCGTAACCGTTAACTGGGAGTGAATGCATTGTGCTGTGCACAGACGTCTCACATGCTGAACGTATGCGGCTCCCTCGGTTATCTCCATCAAGGGCAGGCAAAAAAGCTTAAGCTACATTCTGAACAATGAACAGGAAAACCCACTCTAAACTAGATTAAACCTCCCCACGTTGTCGCAAATGCTGCTCCTGATTTCCATTACACTTGCCCTTTGGCTAAGATTCGTCCTGTCCCAGGTTATCGTCTGATATCTCTCTCTTTTCTTTCTGAAGTTGGCTTAGGCGAATCCAGACGACATGGCTGTGGAGACCCCGGATTTTGAAGATTCCAGGATCGCAGGAAATGGACGAACGGATGCGGAGGATTCAGACTAGGGACCTAGAGTGGCCTATTGGGCTGTAGATTAGGCGATGGCTAGTTCGCAATTTTGGAGCTTTTTGGAAAATGTTTCCTATGGCTGGAAAGGTTCTCGAAACATAGATACGCTAGAGCAGCACCGATGCTCAAGACAAGATCAGGAACGACTCACTGCCCTCGAATAACTCCGAGAATATTATTATATCCTAACGGCGGAATCTTACGGCTGGTAGTCGTGCATGTGGGATGAACGATGGTCTCACATGTTCTGTCGACTGTTATTGATGCAACACTAGATATAACGCTATAGCGGCTCGGGAACCAAACTTCTCCTAGCTCTTTCCTGTACACCTATAGTATCAGAACGCCATATGCATGCAGTCCGGTTCATGAGACAAGTGCACGTACGAGATTTTGTGAAAGAGCTAACACCATTAGAATCTAGATATCTCATGCTCCAAACTGAGTCTTTCAGCCACCCAAGGTTCGAAGCTCTAAGGAATTGATGGTGCCACGCATGTGAGATCAGAGAAAGAAGCGGCACATTCAGGTCACATTACGAGAGAAGTAACGGTGTCCACCATTAAATCCTTCTCTCCTAGCGTTGCATCTGCACCATCTGCACCATCTGCAAGGCGGGATGTTGACCGTTTCACTTGCGTATTGGTTGTTCTTCTGAGAGCGAAGGAGGGGGGTTCAATTGCGGAAAAACAGCAAATGTACCCCGATAGATTTATTCGCTCATGTGTGTGTTCTAGCTTATTTCAGTTTTTGGCTCCTAGTTGATAGACAGATCTCCAAATGGTCATGGTAATATAAGCACGTTAGGGTATGCTAGCAATGGCATCGAGATATATACGTCAATAATGGATCATCCTCTAACCTTGACTCTTCATAATCTCTAATTTTGTAACATTTATATCAAATAAGAAAACTCAGTCCTTGTTACGTAGAGTAGTAGTACCCATTCAAGACCCGAATAAAATAGAGCTGTATAAATATTAAATAAAGTATTGTGAGCGAAACTTGAAGTAAGCTTGAAATCATAAACAATATCATTAGCCTTGTTTTGGTTTATTGAATCTATGCCCATGTAACGAAGGGAGGATATCAATGTTGAATATTGCACTACCAAGCGGGCCTCGTTAACGCGTTGCGTCAGCCTCTTTGTTAAAGCATCGATTGATATATAATCTGAGGAGATTAGTCTATTGTACAGCTGTATATATGATGAATCTCCTTAGAATCGACCGTTCGCGCAAAGAAAATACTCCTTTGGTAGTATCAATAAGTATGTGGGTATTAATTTCAACGATGCAAGCTTGGTTACTAGCTTGAGTTGTAAACCAGTCTAGCACTAGGCTTTTATTTGAAATGCGATTCGTTCTAAATTCTTTGCCAGAACAAGAGGTGAGATTGTTCTGGAGAATATAGTATTGTTAGGATGTAGGAGGGGTTTAATTGAGCACTGAAACTTCTATGGAAATGTTGTAAGATGCCTGAGTTCGAGGACTAGTGGGCGCTTCAATAGGACATCAAGGAAGAACCAATTAACCGGAAGTTGACAATATACAAAGCTACATATACGCCTGGGAACACTTATATCTATAAGCTTTATTGAGTACTGCATAAATATTAATGAACAATAATCTAATCATCGCAATCTGGTTCCCTAGCATATAAATATAAATACAACACCCTACTCACAAGGTATATATAAGTTATGCTCAAATCCTGGTGGTTAAACTAGAATACCTTATACCACTTTCGAAAGTGTATATACTTTTGGTATAAGAAATGTCAACTCATAAAGCTCAGGTTTGGGCTCCTGAGCTGGAAAAACTATCACTGAAATGTTACTGGCACTACCACCGACAAACGATATTGAAATACCATTGGCGTTATATATCGGTTACAATCTTTGCATTCTTCAGGCTGCCGTATGCGCATTCGCCATTTCCCCACATCAAGCTTTCCACTTGAGCCCACCGAGCGTGGGGAGCTTTTCGTGGTTTTCGCTGTATAAAAAAAACCTACAATCTGCGGGTTCAAGATAGAATTGCAAAGGCGTCTGAGTAGGGTCTGTCTCGTAAAACCAGAGTAGGGTCTTTTTGCGTATAATGTCTTTATAAGTTACTACCATGTCCCTAATATTGAATTTGGGCAGCCGTGGCATAACATCGTCCTATTCTTTTTTTTTCGGATGGCATGTGAGGAGGAAGTTTTCTTCCGCGACCTTGATCATTCTGGATAGCTCTTTTATTAGGTTATATCTGGTCTCAAAGCCAAACCCTTCCAAAATGCATATGGAAGGGTTATATCCAAAATAAGCGTTACTTCTACCTTCAACATCTGGTATTCCATAGCTTGGGAACCCATTAGCTAGATAAAACACTCTTGGTGGTATTACTGGATCCGTTTTTAGACTGTGTATGGGATTATCTGGAGCCCAGAAAAACCTGTATGACGAATAAACCAACCGTAACGGGGGCGTTGTAAACTAATATAAGACCGAAGCCGGGAAAGAACCGGCGTCTGGTTTATGAGACAACAGTTCAGTCTGAAAATGGATATTTTGTTGGAATATCAGCATCTTACATAGAGGTTCGAGGGTAAAATTCAGTATGCATATTGGGATTGTTTTTACCTCTAACTATCTTTGGAACAAATAGTTCTAAATTTGCATGTATATAAAATTTATGCCTGACTGCTGGTACATATGCATCGTAGTTATAGAGGTGGAGCAATGGCCTCTATTAAAGAGGATAGCCTGTCATTAACACTTTAATATTTAGGGAACAGCTCATGATATCGGTGCAGATGGTATTAACTCGATCTACGTTGTCACCTTTTCTCGCATTATAACCACCTCGGGGCGACTATACACCTTGGTTTTGGAAAGGAAAAGATACAGCTTTAATTGAATTCTATGAGATTAAAGAGGCGATATAGATATTATTAAATGTGTAATCAGCACGGTAGGAAAGATAAGAAGGAATCAGTGGAAAAGAAGGATATTCATTAGCATCGTCCAGCAACTCCTAAAGCTGTATTACAAAATCCGCACCATCAGAACAGGTCATTATTTTTTCGTTTCCAACTCCCGCAAGAATATGCTCCCAAAGTCATTAAAACATAAAAAGCCAAAAGAAAACGCCCTTCTATGCCTAAAGAAAAGAAGGAAATATTCTATAGTACATATAAAAAAAAGAATGAAAATCGTGAAAATCCAAAATAAACTGCGATTGGGTATGTATAACTTTTAACCGAATTTTCCGCTCACTTGCTCAAGAAGTCCAAAACCTTGTAAGATCGAATATTTATATATACCATGAAAGAGCGTAAAGATATTAAAGATCCGTCATTAATTATTTTGCGTGTTCCACAATTTCTTGGAATAGGCCTTCTGAAAGTTGCGGTATAAGCTTCATCACGGAGCTAATTACCTCCCGGGCTTTCAGAGGTGGGAAATGACGGAGGTGCTTCATTGGGCTGTGAATAAAGTTGTTAGTGATGTGTTCATTCCTGTGTGAAATTTGGAACATACCTTTGCATCTCCATCAACTCATCTCTCATCATCAGGACTTGAGCTACGACGCAGATAATGTTCAGGTACGGGCCGTAGGCGATCAAGAAATCCCAAAGGATGCAAACTTCAGGTAAAGGAGGCGTGCATGCCGAAAAGGTCATAACCGCTACGTATAGGCTGTTAGTTTCGGCATAACATGATAGTACGGTCAGAAAGGGAGGCTGTCTTACAAGGAAATGCATATAACTTGGCGTGCAACCCTTTCCCATCCAAGAAAGTGTAAAGCTCTTCATCAACGGCTTCCAGGACTGAGTCCATGAGTTTGAGGCCTTTGTGGACACCGTCTAGTGTTGGCCGCGTATAAGCGGGACATTCTTGGACCAGAAAGGCTTGAAAAAGAGCGAATGCCTCGTGTTCACTTCTGGCAGCGTACATGAAGGGAGCAGCGATGACGTTCATTCCTTGCACGTAATGGCTTGTGTCCCTGCTTCTTGTCGCATGTTCACGGGAGAGAACATAACAGTTCAGAAGGCGGGTTAAAGATGCCTCCGATACTTTGCGGTGAAATAAAGGGTCAGTAGCCAGTGTTCTGAAGGTGTCATCCCGGATTTTCGAGTACGATTGAGAAGGGCCTTTGTGAACCAGTTTGAGGTACTGGCTAGCCGATAGAGGTTCCACGCCGAGGAGAATAGACCATATATAGACGCGGAAGGAGGACTGTGGTCCGTAGGTTAGCAGGTAGTCGGCATGTGGAGTGCAACTGTGGCCTTACCATGCCATCTGTATCGGCCGGGACGCCTTCCGTGAGAATGAGATACCGAAGTTCCTTCAATGCCTGGGCGATATTCGTCGGCTCTCGACTCAGCAGGAGAGCGATCGGGTGGTTGGGGCCGTGGAGGCTGCGACTCGATGGCGCAGCACTGCTCAACGGTGTCGCTGCTGTAGACCTGCTGATGCTTGACTGGGAGAATACTCTGTCCACGCTAGGCCGAGAAGAACCTGTACTTTCCCTGGATTTCGATGTAGCATAACCGTTGGATATCTGCGATGGTCTACTGCGAGGGAGAGGAGAGGGTGACGGCATGTTGAGCGTCATCGGGAGATTGCCAGTCCAGCTGGCGGCACACGAGTCGGAGGATTGTCCTGTTGGTTTTAAGGTCGTCGCGAGTGAAGAAGGCGAGTAGTCGCAAGATTGAATATGCCCAGCTATCAGCGATCGAGAATACCGCAGCGTCGGAACGGGTCGAAGGACGGATGACGTTGTTGGCAGGGCGAGGAAAGGAGAAGACGAAAAGGAATGTGGAAGAGTGCCGTGGTTCCAGCTGGTTGGGAAGGAAGCGAGGAGGATAAAAATATGTGCTGCACGTTTTGTTCGAGAAGGCAGTTCTGGTCTTCCCTCGCTTCCGCCTTCCGCCTTCTGCTTTCTGCCAATTACATCGTCCTCTCGACTTCAATCCATCGCGTCGACCTTGCTACAATCCCACGCTGGTTCCGAACGTTCGGGAACTAGAGCCACCACGTTCTTCGGCCTGCTATCATCGCGCGTGATGGTAGTTCTTTGATTCCCGATCATGCCATCTGCACCCCTCCGGACCCCTCTCTCGAACATCCCCGGCCAAGCAAATCACGCCGCCATGGGCGCCGTCGGCACGCCCGCTGCTTCCGCGGCAATTCCCTCTGCTGCCTCCAGAGACCAGTATGATAATCTCCGCAAGCAGCTCCGCGAGCTGATCTCCAAGAAGAAGCACTCCGACAAGATTCTCGAAACCCTCGAAGACCACATCTACAAGTATGAGACCACTTACCTCGAAGAAACCCAGAACGGCAATATCGTTCGAGGGTTCGACAATTACATCAAAGGCACTGTTGCGCGCCGGCGAGCCACCATTACGGACCAGGATCGCATATTCTCGAGTAGCAGCTACAGTTACATGAAGAGTCGGGAGGAAGGGAGCAATGGCGGAACCCCCTCAGGCAGTGTACCACCGGAATCTGCAACTTCTGCATCCACACCGGGATTTACTAAAGGCGGAAGTAATAGTAATCTGCTGAAAAAGTCCGCTAGCACTCTCAAGAAGAAGAGAAAAGGAGGCGCTGCGGACGATGACTCCGAGAGCCATTCGGAGATCGAAACACCCGGACCAAAGCGAGTCAGGATATCGTTCTCGGGGCAAAATAGCGACAAATAAAATATTTTATAAATTTAGCTACACCGCTTACCCATAGAGTACTATTAGAATAGTATTACGGTACATTCCCGGTCGCAAGCTACAACATACCCTTTCTTGTTGGTGTTATTCCAGCACTTTTCATTTATACTTGAATACCTTGCACATAAACGTCTGCGGCTTGGATTCTGGTCGGTGTGGGTATTTTGGATGTCATCGGCGTTATTGGGGTTAACCATGGCAACATTTGTAATCTAGCTGGAGCTATTGCTTTGATTTATCTATTTTGTCATATAGCCATTCAATCAACCGGGGCTTATTGCTAATACATATCTCATATTCTTTCGCTGGATAACTAGTACGGAGGAGCCGATACCATGAATTCGAAAAAAAAAAAAAAAAAAAAAAAAAGAACACGAGTATTAAGCATTCTATGCTACTAATTTGAAATATATATCCTACAAGTCTTCCCTTATTTTATTCTATTTCTTCCCTCCATCAACTGCCAAGCACAGCTCGGTTTCGATCCCAGCTCCAGTAAGCACATCAATCCAAACCCTCTGCGTGTCACTCAATCGATCATTCTCGCTCTTCACTTCCGCAAACCTTGCTGCTTTCTTCCCATAATCCCATAGGAACAGATCCGGCATCCCGCTGCCTCTTTGCTGGTACTCCTGGCACAAAACTTTGCAAATCACATTCAACGCTTCCCCTCCCAGACATTCAACCACTTCACATATCTCACCGATCTCAAATTTCCAATCGAGGCCGATAACACAGGTCTGCCGTTCCACCTCTCTCGTCCACACTTCCTTCACAATATTCACCCCTTCTCCATTGGATATCTCGACCATTCGGTGATTAATCTCACTCATGCGGCAAACATAGAATGAATCCGTATGCAGATCCAACGGACAGGTTTGAAACTCCGTCTGGAAGATATTTGGCAACGGAAGAAACAAAATATCGAACATCAGATATGCAAAGATAGTTTTGATAATGCCACCTTCACAATGGAATCCCTTCCATCCCTCTGATCTGTACTGTTCTAAGCACATCTCCTCCACGCTACCTTCTTCGCCAGAGTCCAGTTTCCAAACAGTTTTCTGACCCGGTTTTAGGGCCGATCCGTCATCGTTGTGTATCCGTTGCCCGGTAATACTCCGAACCGAAGGTTTGCGTAGTGTCCATACCCAGATGTGCTGTTCACGCATAGCAACATTGAGCTTTTTCTCCAGCTTTGTAATTCGCTTTTGAAGGTCAGGGTGGTATATGATATGCGTGTCCGGATCCTGCAACCCTCTCTCGCAGGTGCTAAGTGCTGTTCTCAACCAGGTACGTTTACTCGTCGGAGATGCTGGGTCGTGGAAATAATGTTCCTCAATAAGTCCCAAGCGCTGATACCACGCCCCCCTTCGAGATGGGTGGAACAGCTTTTGAGACAAGAGGGCTTGTAAGATCGTGCGCTCGCGTTCGTAGTCCTTGTGTCGGGAGATAGCATATACACCCTTATGGACTATTCGGGTGTAAACCCAGCCCGCAGAGAATCGACGGAGATATATCTCTTCTACATCGTTGTTGTTTCGGCCTTCCTCACAGAGTTGTTCCCAGCGACTGTATATCGAATCCATTATCTCTACAATCCTTAGCAGGTCGTCTTTTGTTGGGACACCATTCTCTAGGATGTTATCCACCTCATTCTGGAGCTTGATGGCATGTTCGAAATCCAAAAGAGCCTCGCGAGTCGGGAAGATATTTGCGGTTCGACAGACAACGTAAGAAGGAAAGTTTCGCTTCATGATACGCGCCAGTATCAAGGTCGTGAGAGACTTTTCAGTCCACTCTGTAGAACGATAAAAGACGAGATGGACGCGGTTGAAGAGGGTTGTCACTGGCTCGGTAAGGCGGATGCAGGGGCCGGTGATAGCTAGCATCTTGTCGATGGCCTCCTTGGATCTGATGGAACCATATCTACTTTGCCCCCCATAGCTAACCTTCAATTTACCCTGAATATCGAGACTTCCTTGACTGGCACAGGTTCTACGCAGTGCTGCTATCAGCTGAGTTTTGTTCCCACTAGCAATTTTAGCCTCCTTGGTTATCGTTTTGAGCTCTTCAATGGTTAGCATGCTTGCCGCTTCATCTATGCTTGTTATCTCCGATTCGTCTTGTGCAAATCCAACAGCTGGCGATTTAAGAGTAGCAGAGGCAGTCGGCATATCCTTAATATCGTAAAAATATCCTAGCTTGCCAACTCTAAACCACGCATTGGTTTTGCGGAGGAATAATCGAACATATCTAGCACACAGAGGCAAGTTGTCAGTTAACAAATACAGCGAGTCCAAAAGCTACATCATGATGTAAATAATATGTGAGTCATACAAATATTGTGCCTCGTAGTCCAATTCTCTGTACTGTTGGAAGATTTCGTGCTCAGACTCATCGAAGAGGTAGCTCTCATCTTCAAGTACAGTGTCCAACGCGAGCTTGAAAGCATCGACGTAGATACTAGACTTACGAGGCCCCGCCGACTCCTCTCGAGTAATTGCTTCAAAGTCTGTGACTGGTGGTAACGAGGACTCGAGGCCACCAAAATCATCTTCCTCGACTAGACTCGCCGGTGGCGGTTCGTCATTCGAGCTTGAGGTTCCTGGTAGAGTTGGGATTTTTGGAAGAGTTGGAATCTTTGGAACAAAGTCTCGGGTGTCTAGAGGTTCGTTTTTGCAAGTATCGCCATGGAAAACTCGTGGTCGCTTGGAGTTTCGTTTCGAAGGTGAAGCTGGAGGGCTCGCCACTCCTGTCGGGTTGGATTTTCGGATAGACATTAAGGCTGC
The DNA here is from genome assembly GCA_036971435.1 of Dactylellina sp. 'tibetensis'. Classification (NCBI taxonomy): domain Eukaryota; kingdom Fungi; phylum Ascomycota; class Orbiliomycetes; order Orbiliales; family Orbiliaceae; genus Dactylellina; species Dactylellina sp. 'tibetensis'. The sequence goes on from JAKDFA010000001.1 coordinate 2,064,693, forward strand.
GAGGCCGCGAGAACAGCCTCAGCGGAATGGTGCCATGACTTTGAAGGTGGTAAGTGGGAAGGATAAGATTTGGCCGTTTTATTATTTTAAGCACCCGCCATGGGGGGCATTTCAGCTGCTACTTTCTGCGCAGGGTAGCCGAATTCGAATTTCGCGTTTCGCTTTCCACAACGCCAAAGCCGAAGACGCATGTGAGCCATGCAAGGAAAGGATGCAGACAACGCACAAAATACCACGTGCAGGACTTCATATTTGCGACGGTGGTGCAGAATAATTCTTAGTTGGAATGAAGCATTTTGATCTCGCAGCGGATATTCTAGAAAATATATTAGACTTATGACTTTTGATAGAGAAGATTGAATACTATTTGCAAAATATTTGACTTTTTTAAAAATACAAACGCGGCTTTGTGCTTCAATCGTTACCCACGTGGCAGTTCCATGGAAAAAGAGCTGTTTGGAAGATCGTGTAAGATCTTTGAAGAAAAGTTTAAATAGGGGCATATGAGGTCTCAAATTCTGTCCTTTTCTTATTTTCGAGATTAACTATCACATTAGTCAAGGCAAGCGTACCTTTACGAACACAAAATATACCAATATAACGAATACAAAATAGATCAAAATATCCAATCCACAAAAAAGAAACCTCTATTTGCAAAAGAGATACAATTCCCAGAATGTTTGACAGCATCCTCCTAAATTTAGAAAAGAATTCTTCTTCTCCTGTTCCAGTCCCACGATTGAGCAGATACCCCTCCGACGCACCTTCCTCATCGTCGTCCAATTCCTCAGCCTCAATAACGAATTCACCCAGCCCAGTGAGCTTTGTTGAAGACCTTATAACTGTTTATTCTGCCTCGAAATCAGAAACGTCAAAGTACATCTGGTGTCCTGTATTTAAGCAGTACCTTCCCCCATGCCTCATTGAGGCGTTTCATATTATCCCCAAGCATACAAACCCAGATGCTATCGGCCACCTGTTCGGTAATTCGAGCGAAGGAAGAGAACATATAAAGTCTCTTTCCAACGGTATCATACTCGCAACGTGTATTGCAAAGTTGCTAGCCCAAGGCGACTTTGCAATAATCCCAGTTGTTCGCAATAACGGTGAAGGCGCCAACGATCTAAACAGTGTATTTAGCACAAAACCTGGGGCTGAATATGATCAGAGCGCATGGAGAGAATTTCGTGGGGAGGACACTACTTACTGCCCCGAGATACGGACGGACATAGAATCGACATATAGTGGCGGAGAAAACGCAATCGGCACCAGCTCAAGTAGGAGGAGCTTGAATCTGAGCGATTCGTACAGCAGCAGCGATTCAGATCCCAACGCATCCGTCCAACTCAAAATAATTCTCATGAAACCGTACCTCTCAGGTAATAAAGTGGAATCCATGGATCTCCTTTACTCCTCTCTCCACAACACCGTTCTAGAATTCAAATCCTCTTTCAGACCGGATCATCGATATCTTTATTTCCGATATGTCGTAGGCATCTTAACCTGGCTGAACATAGATGAGGCGAATCTCTATAAGGGGGCATGGAAGCCGAAACAAAGATGGTTACGAGAGAGTTTGATTGTAGAGATCGCAAGACCGGGAAGAATGGCGAATTGGCGGGTTTACGAAGAGATTATTGCAGGTAGAGGAATGTTTGATGATGATGGCGAGGAAGAAAGCAACGAAGAAGAAGAATGGGTGATCACGATGGATACAAGTGCAGAGGAACAGAAGCTACAGAAAATGGCTCGTCGGCTGATGATGGCATTGTTATTCTCTCCAACGATTACAATTTGAGGGGCATAACATTGGAGAGTGTTGTACGTGGATACGTATCATATGTACGAGACTTTTAGAGATAGAGTAAGAGGCATCGATATCTTGTACGAATAGCCAATATTTATTGATTTGAACCCACGTAACTATCATTAAAGTAGATATGATAGATTGCTACTTCATAGTATAGAAATTTCCCTGTAACCGGATAGAGTCCCAAACGCCAAACTTAAATAAGTGGTAGAATCGAAAAATTGTAGACCAATTCGAAACAAAATGAAAACCCCCAGAGCCCCGTCTGAAAAAACTCCGTCGGCATGTGAGCCATCTTAAGATGTATCAACTTGGAAGAAACATGACAGCATATGCTGGCACTGGTTGGCTTCTTTGTTGCACACTCGATACTGGTGCCCGTGTTTCTGGCTCTGCGCCCCCGGTCTCCTGTGTAGTCCCAGTATTTTCAGGTGCGTTAGCTGCGGCCTGTCTCGCAGCATACGGAGGTGGTGGTTCCGACACCACACTGTCTCCGTCGCCACACTGACTGGCTCTGCGACCGCTGGATCTCACTTCTAACTCGTAATCCGGAGCTGGCTGATTGCCGGCTTCGCCGCCGTCGCCTCCAGGTACTCGTTCCTTCGGCTTACAAATGAACACCCTGGATACAAAGGCTGCTATAGCGATCACAGGTACGCTGATAGCCAATACAATCCCAATCTTGAGCCCGGAAGAATGGGGTTGTTGGTCAGACACACTGGGGGTTCCCGAGGGTGTGGGTGTCGGCGAGGGTGAAAGTTTAGCGTTTTCGAAATCTTCTTTAGTTACTACGAATATTGGTGTTGCAAGGAGGATATGATACGGACGTTCGGTGGCGCTGGCGGTGCCAGGAACAGAGGAAGGGGTCTCGATAGTGGAGGTGGATACACACTTGGGCTCAGATGTTAATGTAGATAGCGTAAGGGATCTGAATAATCAAGATGTTAGGCACAATAGGCACGACTTTTTCGTAGTAAGCTTAATTTATGTTGGGCTTCTAGGACCTAGAACAGCATATAGAACACTGCTCTAGACGGATAGGCAACATGGATGGCATAGAGCAAACGGCATTCCTACCTTGGACAGCAGTAATGCACTCTTTCTCCTTTACTCCCTGGATACTCGTAGATCCCGGAGCGATAACCATCAGGGCACAGCGCCTGTACAAATAGAGGTTCCAGAATCGAATGGCGCTCTTTCAGGTTGTAATACTCCTGGGGACAGCAAGCGAGGTAATCACCGCCACAAGTCGCATCATAGAATATCGCATCAGTGCCTACGAAGTTGGCCGGTCGATAGCTTTCGATAGAACAAGTGGCTGGCAGTACCGACTCGCTTGTTCTGGCTTGGATGGTAGTCCAGCGGGGAGCTTGCGCGACAACTTGGCAGGCTCCGCCAAGCAGAAGCGCAACACTGAACCAATACCGCTGGTGGGGGAATTCGGCCCAGAACATTGCGAACGGTCCGCAGGGTGCGGTCTACAGCTGTGGATAGAGTCCAGCTATGGATAGCGGCGTTGAGGATGATGGGGAATCAAAAGTACTCATCAGGGACGGGAAATTCGCATCTTTTTATCGGGGAGTCCTGTATCGACGGCTGAGTTGTGAAGCATCTCGAACGGCTTGGAAGGGTCTCACAAGAAATTGCCCAGATTGGCGAGAGATCTTGGCCGACCAGTAGGAGCGAGAGCAGATGGCGACATCAACATTCACTGGTGAATAAGGCACGTGGGGACGGAAGGCAAAAAAATCATCGCTTGCTATCAAGAGAATTTTCCTAAAATTATTCTTCGACTAAAATATACATCTTTGCGATCATTAGTATTTTGCTGATACTCTCAAGAAAAGAAGGAACAAAGTATGTATGAAAGCCAGCAAAGTTGCTGAAAGATCAGAAGTCCAGTTCGCTCATGTAACCGAAAGAAGTTTTTGTTGGAAACAGTCTCAAAAGAGATGGAGTCCGACTTCTAACGATTATCCCGCAAGAGGTGCCAATAACAAACGTGTTTTTATCATCATGGAAGGGTGGTGCTTTATCGGCGTGATTCTGAGGGGGATAGGTGCATACCATACTATACAAATGACTGCCCTGTCATCTACTCGCATGATGTCCAAATTGGCAGACACGACCCCCAAAATCGTTCCCATAGCCTTCGCAGGCGTATCGGGTGGTGAACTACTGGTTAATGCCTTCCGGCGAGAAGCCGAGCCGTTCTAATGCCGAAAGAGTGTAAGCTGAATCGTGGACCGCGGCCATGATTGTCGTCGAGATAATTTGCTGGACATGTCTGTAAATGCGAGGTTGTCGCGCAATATCTTTTATGCAGGATTCTTGCGCCAGGCGAAAAACTTTTGTCCATCGGCACCGCCACAGAGAAACGAGCCCTAATCGATAACCCTTCAACACAAGCCGCACTGCACCGCACCGCCACAACACACTCTCGCTCGTAGCTCCACACCAAAAATTTCAATCTCCAAAACCTCCAAAATTTGCAACCAGTCCAGCATCACGACAGTCAACCCACCGACAACCTAACCGACACTCACCAACAACACCGCCTTCCACCCTCCAAACTCTATCACAAACAACTCAAAATGGGTCGTCTTCACTCCAAAGGAAAGGGTATCTCCTCGTCCGCGATCCCTTACTCGCGCACCGCTCCTACCTGGTTCAAGACCGCCCCAGATCAAATCATCGATCACATCTGCAAGCTCGCCCGTAAGGGTGCCACCCCATCCCAGATCGGTGTTGTCCTCCGTGATAGCCATGGTGTCGCTCAAGTTAAGGTCGTTACTGGTAAGGATCGAATTCCTGGAAATATGTATAGTGGGATATAAAACTCGAAGCTAATATGTACTTTCCTGTTTTATAGGTAACAAGATTCTCCGAATCTTGAAGTCGAACGGTACATACATCATCCCATGAATACCTCATCTACGGATGAGGGACAATATTACAGCAAAGCCTTTGTATGGTCTTTAGACTGACAAAGAGATTTTTTTTCACAATTCAGGCCTCGCCCCAGAAATCCCAGAGGACCTACACATGCTTATCAAGAAGGTAACGAACTCTTCTCGCTGAAAAAATTCGCTCTTGGTTTTAATTGCTAAAAAATCGGGTTGTGTAGGCCGTCGCCGTCCGAAAGCACTTGGAGAGGAACCGCAAGGACAAGGACGGAAAGTTCCGTCTCATTCTCATCGAGTCCAGAATCCACCGTCTCAGCAGATACTACAAGACTGTTGGTGTCCTACCGCCAACATGGAAATAGTACGTTTTGCTTAACCTCTTCGTCATCTCTGGCTGATCGGTGTACTAACTATTTTCTTTCACAGCGAATCCGCTACCGCCAGCGCCTTGGTCAGCGCGTAAAGCGTATATTTCCTCGGTTTCTGTTCTGGTTTTCCACTTATTTTTTACTTCAACTGTGTCATATATATACACAACTATCAGATGATAGTACGACCCTTTTCATGAATAAATTAATTCAGTCAATTCTTTGTGTGCATGGGAACAAATCACGGCTTTTTTTTTGTTTTTTTTCACTGGGGCGTGTATCTTTCCAGACGCTATTATATCAACTATGATATGATGCAGATCCTTTGATGAAAACGTCAATTGTAGGCTCTTCCAAATCGATCGTAGGGGTAATGGTGAATGCAAATTATATCTTTTTATGCCTAGTTTATAATAACACAGAATTGTTGAAGTAAACATATACCGGCTCATCCCCTCTATCGTCCATTATTTCACAAGATCAATTCCCTTACCAAGCGCCAACATCGTAATTCTCTTCACTGAAATAACTGACAATCACAGTTCTATCCGCAAACTTCCTGCCAGCGAGTGATCTCAATGCCTTTTCGGCCGAATCGTGAGACTCAAATCGCACATATATCTTTCCTACACCAGCTGCTGCACGAGTATTGCCACTTGGTCGCGGAATCTTGATGTCAATTATCGGTCCAAATTTGGTACATTCATCCGTAACATCCTCCAAAATTTCTAGGAGAATGGTATGTTAGCTCAGGGAATCGACGTATCAAGTGTAAAGAGAACCAAGTAATACCTTCATACTCCTCGCCATCTAGCAGTTCATCTGCGGTGACCATATTCAAAAGCTGCAGGACTCTGCCACCCTCCATTTCTACACTTGTAGTGGCAGCGATTACTGTCATGGCTGGAATACCTGCTTCAGCGCCTGCGGATTGCTTTACGCCAATCGAGGCCCGTTTCACGCTCAACAATTGCTCATTTATATCCAATCCGTTGAGTCCTTCGATGGCAATTTCGGCAACGGTTGGATCAAGATATTCACAGAAGGCCACACCTTTGGATTCATCCATGTCCCTGTCTTTGACTAAGAAGAAGGACTTGAGTTGTCCAAAGGTCTGGAGAAGCTCAATAACTTGCTGGTCCTGGAGGTGGTTAGGAATATTTGAGACACAAATTTTGTTGATAGAGTCTGGAACGTTGGGGGAGATGTCGCCAGGGATATGCTCTCCGCTTTCAGAATATTGTGGGATGATATAATCCTTTGGACGTGAGAGTTTAATCTTGGAATCTGTATCATCAAACTCGATGCCATCGAAGGCGAGACAGAGGGTGGCGATAGCCGGCGAACGGAATTCAATCATGGCCATGGTTCCGGTTGGGTTGAGGTAGACAGTTGTAACAGGTTCACTTCCAGCTTCAACAGCGTTAAAAGTCTTCAGGAACCCTGAGAAGAAACCATATATGGTCTCTTCTGTGCACATTGGTGGCAGATTTGTGCAAAGAAGACGCTTTGCTTGACGAGAGTTGGATGGTTTGAGGGCGGTAGGCTGTGGGGCGGCACCTTCTTTGGGTGGGTGGTTGACAAAGGCAGCCATACGGGATGGATCGAGGGTGGTCTGTCGAGGGGCACCAGGGAGCGGGAACATGCCGGAGAGTTTGGCCTGTTCTGCAGTAACGCTCTCGTAGCCGGGTGGCTTGATGTCCCACATGGTCAATCGGCGCTTTCGTTCGCTAATTGGAATGATATCTGTAAGGTCTGGTGTAGGCTCCTTCACTTTGGGAGGGCTCGGGCTTCGTCGTGGTTGTCGAGCTTCATCCATCCCACCCATCATGACATCTTCGCGGCGCTCTCTGCGTTCCCGCCCACCATCTCGATCTCGGCCCCCTCCAGCTCCACCTCCAGCTCCACCTCCAGCTCCACCTCCTCGACGTCTGTCATCGTCACCTCCACGTCGGTCCCTATCACGCCTATCTCGACCGATATCCCTTTCGCCCCGAGCATGTTCACGCTCTCGTTCTCTATCGCGGAAATCACGGCTGCTGTAATAGTCGTCACCCGCAGGAGCGGCAGGAGCGGCGGCGGCGGCGGCACTTCGACCACCTCTGTTTTCACGGGAATTGTAAGGCGAGCGGGATCTTCGTCTATCGCCACGATGCTCTCGGTCTCCTCGATCTCCACGGTCACCTCTGTCACCTCTGTCGCCTCGGTCTCCACGATCTCCGCGTTCTCTTCGATCCCCGCGTTCTGCTCTTTCGGTCCGTTCGCCCCGTTCGCCCCGTTCGCCACGGCCTTCTCCTCGGCCTTCTCCTCGACCCTCTCCTCTCTCGCCGTGTCTAGATGACTGAGGAAGTGCGGTATTAGTATTTGGTTGCCTGCCACTATTTTCTGCATCTGGCTTACATGATATTCAGATCCGTCACCGTGTCTCTCAGATCGTTCTCGGTCTCTTTCGCGGTGTCCGTCACGGTCCCGGTCTCTGCGGGAGGATGAATAACCGTGTCGGGAATCTAGATGTAGAAAAGAACCGAGGGTCCGAAGAGGTAAGTATTTGTACTTGCTTGACTGCCAACGGCATAAAGTTAGTAGTTAGTAGCGGTGCAAATAGCCGACACCATCAGCCAGAGCCATCGGCCCTTGAGTCCTGCTTTAGCCATCCTTTTTATCGTTCATATTTTCACCTGAGAGCCTCATTGTTACTGTTCAAACTTTGATATCTGCACGCAAGACTACCGACCCGCACCGAGGTAGAGATTCCAGAATAGGGCTGAATATATGGATAACATGTCGTGGCGACTGTTTGATGCAGGGTCGCGAACAACAGGTAGAGCCATAGAAGTCCGCTTCGAAGGATTCTTAACAGCGAGTGATAGAATGCGATGCGACAGGTTTATTTTCAGGGTAGGCTTGGGCAGGATGCAGTAGAGTATCTAGAGAGGAGAAGTATCTTGCTTGCTTGGATGTCCTTTACAAATCAGACGCCAAAAGGAAGGATAAAGGTCTTTCCGGCTACGTGGAAAGGGATGGCATGTTGAGATCTTACCTCTGTAACTGTCACTGCCGTTCATCTTTCCAAGTCCCAAGGTAACAAACGCGTGATTTGTTGGTCCCGATTTAGGTGAGCGAGCGGGTGGATGAAGTTGTACGGATTTCGAGAATGAGGAAGACTTTAAAAGATGGTCTGATGGGAGTGCTTGTAACTGGGTCTGGTGGAAGAGATGTCCGAGTGATGTTGAAGGGATTAAGTCTTCGTTCGGTTGAGATTTTGCTAAGTGCCTTGTGGTTCGTCGCCTGAGATGGATGCAATTTCGCGAAAAGAAATTGTGAGGCGGTGTCCTGCGCACTCGCCACAAACCTCCCCGCCATGCCATCAACGTTAAGCGATGGGATCAGGCTAAAGGTGCCCCGCGTCCACCTATGTACATTAGCTTGCGATCTGCTTGTCACTTTCAATTTCTCCCAACGATAACATACGATAAGCCGGCTCAGTAGATATTACGGTCTCGCAGATTTCACAGGAGAACCCGGCAGCTCCAAAAACGACGCTCGCCGCTCAATATGGCGTCCGAAATTCCTCCCTCGATGAGGGCGATCGCACCTTTTGTCATCAAAGCAGAACAGATGAAGAAGGCAGATCCCGTAATATCATACTTCTGCTATGTCTACACCGTCCAGCAGGCTCTCTCCAGAGGCTTGACAAAGAGTCCCGAAGAAAGAGCGTATACCGGCCAAGTTATGGATACACTTGAGCAGGTCCGTACTTCCCACCCAGGTGGGATGCTTGGAAGGCAAAGAAATTCACTAAAACGATGCCATGACTTGATATAGTGGAAGACTGAGCTGGCAGACAACGAAGCTGTAGCAGACGATATGGTTGGAAAGATCTATGTGGAGCAGTTTGCAGGCAAAATCTTCAGCAATGCGGAAAATGCTCAGAACGCAAGGCGCTGTACCAAGTATGGGATGTCCTCACTTGCTTGTCGTAGGATTGGTTTACGAAGGTCTGACAATTAAAAATTACAGACAAACGGCAGAAACATTTATGGCTGCTTCGGTCTTTCTCGAGCTACTCAAAGTGTTCGGCGAGCTCGACCCCGAGGTATCAAAGAAGATTACATTTGCAAAGTATAGTGCGGCTCGGATTTTGAAAGCCCTAAAAGCCGGTGAAGACCCAAATCCGCCGATAGAAGAGCACCCTGCGGAAGAGGATGTACCTCCTGTGTTCACAGATACAGTGGTATCGACACAACAACAAGACGTATCACCGGTTTCCCCTGTTTCCCCTCATCCACCAGGACCAACAGTCGAGGACAGCGTGGACGAGTCAGAGGGATTAGAAAGGGCAATGGCGAAATTGTCAACTGCAAATGAATCCTTGCATCCAAGTAGGATGATGACCCCAAATAATGCCCTGCCTCCTCCTCCACCTCTCCCATCGTTCCACTCTCCGCCAGAAACGCAGGCCCCACATCATACAGCAGCGCATTTTCCTGGGAGAACAGAAACTATGTCTACAGCAGAGACATTTTCCTCATCATCCCAACCTCCACCTTCCGCTGGCTACTTCCCGCCAGTGCCATTTCCCTCTCACGAAACCTCTATCGCCCCCCCAACTTTAGATTTACCTTCCGCCCCCCCAAAACTTCCTTCTGCCCCTCCGCTGTTACCTTCAATCGCTCCAGCATCACCACCCGCTCTTCCACCAACTATTCAATCTGCCCCTCCAATGGCTCCCAAACCACCACCAACGGTCCCTGAAAATTTTTATTCCGGTTTAGCGGCTTCTGGAGCAGGAGTCGGTGTCGGGGCAGCTTCACACGCCGAGCCTGGAGCACCTAGTCTTTCACCTCACTGGCTCGGTCATGTTTCCCCGCCCCCACCCAATGCGCCCCCGCTCGGTCATCACCTCGATACAGGAGCGGCATACTTTTACTCACCGCCAAGCACAGGTAATCTTCCTCCACAGCATCAACCGTACTCACAACCCAATCCGTCACCGTTCCAAAGAGTGCCAGGACCGCGTGTGAAGAAGCTTGTGCATCCAGATGAAGATCCTGAAGCTATTAAAAGAGCGCATAAATGGATCACCTGGGCTAAATCAGCCTTGAACTTCGACGACGTACCTACTGCTGTAAAGCATTTGAGACTAGCGTTGCAAGAACTGGGGGATGAGTAGTTGTAATGATGATGATGCTACTTCATGCTTTTACTTTGGCATATTTCGAGCCCATTAATAATAATTTAGCGTTTGTATCAAAACCGAAAGTATTTAATTTAATTTAGTACGTCAAACTTGAACCCCGTGCAGCAATCAATTGGTGGACTTGCGCAAGAGGTTCGTTCGCGATATATTTGGTTTATATGTTGCAATAACACGAACATGTGCCTTGGCTATTATATAAACTCAATATCAAGGTTCCAAATACCGTCCTGAAACTAAATAATAGGCTAACCTATAAACTAAACAAGTCGTTAGACATATTTTGTCTACGGTTTCTAAAATTTCCATTTCGAGACTACTACTACCCTTCAAGTTTTAGAAGAGTCTTAGACTTTATTCGTTTTTTGTAATCATTTGACAGTGGTCTGAAAGATAAAATTTCACCAGTTTGCACGCACAGTTGAGAGCTCGAGAGGAACCTACCAAAATCATTTTGTGAGACGATTTGTACAACAATGAAGCGGCATCATTGCAGGCTAAGAGGACATACAAACAGACTAAGGATGCCAACGGGTGGCTGTTAGTGGAGAAGGTGTCCTCGGAACAACAAAGAGCCGCTACCAGTCCAACAGACTGTCCGATGTTGGAAATCGACTAGTATCATTTCTCATTAAAATCGGCACCATGCATCATGATTGCCGAAATCCATGACAAAGAGGTAATTTATTGTTTGAGGATATTTAGCTTTCTAATTCGATTGAGGTACGCTTTACGTGTATAGCGCACCCGTGTGCTACGGAACCACAATTAGTTCTAAAGCTAAGCTATAAGGTCGGAGTATAAAAGTAACGGAAATCTGGAGCGCACCGTAGAATGTTCGATTTCATTGCTAGCACTAACAAAATATCCAGAGGATACTAATTATCAAGCAGAACGAACCAAATCTTATATATCAATACAGCCTCGAGGTTTAAATTTCCTTCCACCTTGAGAAGAAGAGGCATCCAACTACGTCGTACAGACAATAAATAGCCCACTAACTCGGCTGACGGCCTTTCGTCTGGCGGTATGTGTGTTATACGTCCAACATGTACATGTAACATCTAACGAAATCTGGTAATGGCCAGCTTGTCATGCTTGAATGAAGTGCTAACTAAGACCCTTCCATTCACAAATTTCTGGAACTGATAAAGAAATATTAAGCTTACGATATACCTGCATCGTCGACTAATTTCATGCTATTTCCCCAGAAAATTACTTTTATACTATTTCTCACCGTATACCGTATCCCTCAAGCACTCATATACACTATCATACCCCCAAAGCTGCAGTAGTGGTATTCGAGTTGCTCAACATGAATCCTTTTACGATAACGACAGATGATTCTTCCCTCCCAGATTCGGACCTGTACGCCCGCCACGGTTCGAATCTTTTTCGGCGCTGCACAAACATCTATAATTTGCAGTCACCGCCACCGTCGAGACATCAGTCTCGCGAAGCTTCCCTCCCGTCCGGAATTCGCTCAAATTCGTCAGAGAGTGCAAACATGGGTTTATTAACAAAAGTTGCGGCAATGATGTTGGATTCTAACGCGACTCCTACGCCGCCAACTAGTCCATATCCCAGCCATTGCATTTTAGAAAGGCTATGGGACAATGAAAGACAGTCGGTGGCCTTCCAGTTAGAAAACAAAGAAGTTGGTGGTAGCTATGAAGCAAATCCAAAGACTGACCGGGAAGCTTCCAATGCCGATCCACACCCTGTCGTTAGGTTTTGCATCCCATCTCGAAATGGCGACTACAATAAGCCTAAGGAAAATAGGAATTGTCTAAGAGGCTTTCTCGAAGCAAGACAAATCCCGGAATCCATTCTGAACGACCTGGCGAACAAAGCTTCAAGACATCAAAACCTTCGGAATGGAGTAGAAGACGTATCAAAACCAGGGGCTGCTATAAATACGTTGAATGAAAGCCACGAAAGCCATCTTCACAAGGAAATATATCCTACAGACGGGAGAATCAACGGCGGAGCTAATTTCGATTCACCAAGTGCGGTACCTAAAAGGAAACAAATCGACGGAAATATGCTCCGGAAGGCAAGAAGCTCCCAAAACGGGTCTTCATCTATTTCTACACCTTACAGCTCTACATTCGCAACTTACCCTAATAACGTAATTGTAGCAGAGCCGAGGTTTTCTCGTTTGGAGAATGTTGCTCCAGCTGAAGTAAAGAGGGATAACTATCAAACGAACAGCCCCCTGTTCATGCGAGAGTCAGACAGCGATACAGAGAACGCCCCTAAAAGCACTTTCAGGGACGGGAGTACTAGTTCAGCCTGTGATATCGGGAGCCAAACTGGCTCAGTAACTACATCAAATATGAGTCGGAAAATTGGCAAAAATGGAAATTTGGGACACTATGCCCGGATAAGGGATCAAAATCTTGGAGTGGAAGTGGACAACAAAGCTATAGAGAGTTCTGTAGTATCAGAAAATCTTCCGAAAGTTCGCTATGGGTTAACTCCTGACCCTGGATCTCCAAGCTTTGATGTGGACATCGAATTGCTGGCTGAAAGGATTGTCGGCAAGCTGATGAACGAAAAAGCAATCTCAATAAAATCGGAAGTCAAACAAGAAACGAAGGCTATAGTCAAATCTCCTAAGAAACGGAGAATGAAAGACTTCTCCTCCGACGAAAGCGATGATAGTGATAACCAGACTATCTCAAAATCTAGAAGAATCAAAACGAGACCCACCTTGTCGCCCCCACCATTGAGGAAAAAGAAGAAGATCGCGGTACCTGTTGAAAAGCCAGGTTCTGAGTCTGACAGTGACGAGGAGGCGTTTTGCAGAACCAAGAGGAGACGTTCAGGAGGACGAAATGGTCAAAGTCCCTGTAATACGGTTCCGGCCTCTCAAAGCACTAAAGAAGATGCTACAAAAACTAAAAGGCTGGAAGAGCTTCGTTTTAAAAAGCGAATAGACATAAGGTCACCGAAAAATTCACGCCAAAGACCTCGAGCCCCGCCTCCTGGACCTCCTCTATTGGGTTCAGTCTCTATAAGGGACACCAGAGAACGCGATGAGATATACACGCAGAAAGAAAACATGAAGAGGCGGCCGCAAGGGGACCGAAGAAGTGTGACGCAGCCTAGTAAACCAATTCCCATTATGCCTCGAGCAGTTAGCAGGCTCGCTCCTTCGGTATCTCGTAGGGAGCGCCAGGAATCCCAGCCTAATGATTTTTGGTTTCAAAAATACTATAATAATTTGCTCGCCAGAACTAAGAAGCCTAAGATTCTTGGTTCAACAAAGAACTATTTTCCTCGCACCAAAATATCATATTATCTCGGTGGCAGCTCCCGCTTGACAGCTACGACAATCTCACAGCAGTCAATGTCGGAACAAATACACCCAGTCAACTACCTGATGGCTTTCACCGGTGAGTTTACTCCCATACCGCCCGAAAAGCCGGGTGATATCATCGTTATTGCTAGCATTTACGACTACAAAGCTAGGGTTCCTTCATACGCTACTTCATTTCCCGTGTTTTTCCAACGGGGGGTGGGCGAGTATGAATATATGGGTGGCTATGAGTTTGACGAGAAGGTCAGGCCATTTTCAGATAATGAGGCAGGATCTTTCATGGATGACTCTCTCGTGGAATTTTGGGTTGATCGATTGTTTCAAATACGGCAAAGTAGTATTCGTAAAGTCAAAGGATGCGTACCGTTAACGTTGAGCCAGATAGGCGCGGAAACGATAGCTGCCCAGTTAGTGCCTCAGCATGTTAAGAGAAGAGATGATGTCAAAACATTGAGCCGGAATCAGGTCAAGCAATTTCTTAGAAGCGGAATCTTGAGGCTGAGCTGGATGTTCCTGGTGCCAGTCAAATATGAACAAAAGTTATACAATGCTCTATCAAATGCAAAGTGGCCAGTGGAGAAAAGAAAAGCTTCCTGGGACGTTTTACGAAAGGGTATTAGTCATAAAAGTAGCCTAGCTATAGGGTATTAGGAAATAGTATACTCAGAGATGTAAGCATCTAGATTGCGTCAAACTATTCATGGTTCTATGGAGTTATGGGCTTCTTGATTTGGATTCTTGGTAAGGCGATGTTATAGTTATGGACCAACGGTGGTGATTTAAGCTGGCGTTGGGTATTTGTCATTTTCAAAAGCATGGGTTTACAAATAGTAATAATAATAGTAATAATAATATTATTATGTGTATGTAACTTTCCCTAAATGCCGCAATTAAAATCCAAAGAGATTCCAACTGACTATTAATTCTTATGCGTAACCGGTAAGTCCATTATTGCAAAGGTAATAGAAGGATATGGATAGCCAAAGTATTTTGGAAGGTGTCTGGTTACAAGACCATATAGCCTTGTTTAACACTCAGATTGTGCCTGCCAGTGTGGTTAGGATGCTTCAACAACGTTCACAACCTTTCCGGTTTCAACTTGGTAAACCCATCCACTAATCTTCACGCTATCTGGAACGAACTCGGATTTTTTCAGGAACTCGACATCATCTTTCACGGCTTGATCCAGTCTGTAGAAAAGCACAAGCATGTCAGATAAGGTAATTTCTAAGTATGAAATTCTTTTTGCTGAAGAAAGACGATACATACTCAGGGAAAGGGAGAAAGTCAATACTTGACGCATCAGCGCCTAGGTTCTTTTGTACAATGGCATGTGCATCTGCATTCTTAAACGTCAACATGCCGCATCCAGTGTGCTTTATCAGGATTATTTCGTGGGTTGCGAGCAGTTGCTGCGAGATTATGATAGATCTGAGCGCATCGACGGCAGATGCTCCAGCATTTCGGATGACTATGTGCGAATTTTTATTAGACTTGTTTGTAAAGGAGAGATATAAAATAGTTGTAAGGAAAAATATATACCGTGAGCATCACCCAGGTCGATACCAAAAGCAGCTGCAGGGTCGATGCGCGCGTCCATGCATGTTAGAACAAGGTATTTCTTGGCGGGTGGAAGTGCCAAGTCGCCTTTGGTGAAGCTGGCGGCATATGTGGCATTGCTCGACGCAAGGTTATCTGTCAGGACGGTCATGGTGATTTGAGTTGTTTGTATATTAAAGCGTTTTTACTTTCTAGTAAAACGGAGTGTTTAATGGAAGCTGAGGGGTAGATATTGGATAGTTTCGCGACAATTGTTCACCAGCTGCGAGCTGATAACGAGGGGTTCCTTTTATAATATATTATATCCTAGCTATCGTGGTGTACCCCACACCGACAACCCCTTGGACCCCTCTCTGTGATCCACATTCTCGTAACAGCTAAAAGAGATCCAAATCGAGGAATAGAATCTTGAGCGCACATGCGAGGTAATCGTAACTTCGAGCAAGGATGCCGTGCTCACTGAAACGGGAATGGTAGGAAAAGCATGGGTATCTGTGCCGACACGGGACGTCAGTCCTAGTTGAGGACGTGCTGCTACTGCTGCGCGTGCGGGGTTATCTGAAGAGCGAAACCAAAGATCTACGAGCTGCATATCGAAAGACGGGACGGGATCTAGACCAAAAATCGAGAGCCCGGTTCGGATTAGTGGGACTCAAAGCTGGCGCAGTAGCTCTGACAGTTTGCTGATAAATCTTCTGAATAAGTAAGTCTGCATCAATGGCGTGCTCGCGGCCTAAGACGAAACTCTGAGCGTGTGGCATATTGTGCGTTGAGTGACGTCAAGGAGGTGCGACATCGTTTGGCCCTGTCGGCTTTAGCTGAGAATCTTTTAAAGTTTGAAGGCGATAGGTGCTCTTCGTGGATACCGTGCATTGGCCTTTCAAGAATTTTGGTTGATTCTTAGGCCTGCTGTATCGCGAATGATTTTGTCAGAGTGCATATACAAGCAAAGTACATGTACAACTAAAATTATAGTTCCATTTGCAACCGCGTTTAAACGACTAGGATTGGGAGGTTAACCGGGCAAACGTAGAGCGCTTCCACTATGTACGATTCGCGGCGACCTTGTAGGGATGTTCGATATTTTGATATTTGTGACGTTTCGCGGTTGTCAGTTGTTTCGTAATTTGCGACCGGGGGAAGTAATATGGATGTGAACCTGTTATGATCAACTAGAAATTGTATAAATTACGTACACGAAGTGCGCACAAGGCCTCCTCAGATAGGTATGTATAATCGATAAATAAGCCTACTTTCTCAATGCTTCTGCAAAAATTCTCGCCATTTCATCTCTAATCGCGGCTGTGAAACCCAGCCCCGTCTGAAGCCCACCATCTTGAGGTCTAAATACCCTCATTCTGTCAAACTGATCCAGGTTAATACTAGCTTTTTCGACATCATCTGACTCTGCAGCTTGTTTCATCATCGATATTTCTTCCTCACCGAGGTCAGCGGCAAGAGTCGGATCATCTATTGTTATTCGCAAAAGTTTTTGCCAATCTATGCCATCGATGAAAGCCTTTGGAACGGCTTCCTCTTCTTGTGGTTGCTCCGGATCCCCTTCAGAAAGGTCACCCGTGAGCTGGTCACTTGCGGACATAGGCGAGAATTCGAGTTTCGGATTGTTTTTAAAGAGATAAATAGATTCGAAAACTGATCTGTAGGCATTTCCTTCTCCGTGATCGGTGTCAAACAGAACAACATCCTTATATTGAGTTGGAAAATGTTAGAACCATCAAGAATAGGTTAGGAGGACTAGCGATTAAATCGTACAGTTATCCCTAGCCCTGCATTTACACTTGAGAGCATAAAAAAAACGCTACCGCAGACCACATCATTCACAAGCTTTGCAAACCTAAGCCTAATACAAGATGTCAGGACCCTTTTCTGCGTTGGTAACACGAACATGGAAAAAAACTTACGTGGGTATGGTCATCTTTCGCTTAGAACCTATTCCCGTCGTTACGATATCTACTGTCGCTTTGTCCAATTTCTTGTCCAACAGGTCTAGTACATCTTGCCAAGTTGGGCTATCTGGCCATCTGAATCTTATATAGGACAAAACTTCTTCTCTAATATCTGGATGGTTATCCAAATCTATGGCTTGGTCCTCTGGGATGTCCTGGTACATCCCCTGGGCTTTAAAGAGTTGACCAGCTACTAATGGAGCGTATCCCAGTGGGAGCTGGTGGAAAACTGGTGAATCGGTGATCGCACATCCTGGATGTTGGACGACGCCGAAGCGGGAACGCTCAGAAAGGAGACCAAGGCGGGCTGTGAAATATGTTTGATCCTCGATGATAGCTAAAAAGGGTCGTTCGTACTAAGGTTTCAGATGACGAGTGGGTGAGATTTCCTTCCAATATTAGCATATCAGCGATTCTCATAACAGTATCTGTTGAATATAATAATTGACCTTATAGACGGTTATCATGTGTGGAGCACATACTGGTACATTGCTTGAGACCTGAGAGTAATGTTGTTGGTATTGTGAAACTCCGACCAGACTGGCAAACCCAACGCTCATAAATTCAACCATATGAGATTGAGTGAGTAAGCTGGTAAGGAAGTTCTCTTCTTCAAGGGGTTCGCCGGGTTCAGGTAATGGTGGGAGATCGGCATCGGCAAGTGGATAGCCGGCGTCTTTGAAAGCGCTAATGAAATTTCGTTTGACTGACACACCGGGTGCTGTGTATATACCGTCCAGAAAATCCGGATACATTACCATCCATTTGACGATTGGGGTATCGTTGACAACAATGGCTTTATCAAGAACTTCACGAGCGATGAAATTCTCTACATGTTGACGGATTGCGAGAAGAAAATCAACCATGACTTGTCGTTCCGTAAGGTTGAAAGAAGGGGGTTTGTTTGGGTTCTCTATAGCAACATCTTGGCTCTGGAGAAAGTCGAATACATCAAGGTAAAAAAATGAACGATTAGGATCCCATTTTGTGACTAATCGCTCATCCGTTGGCGCACCAATCCCAATGGCACGGTGCGGGCTTGCCGTTGTATATCGAATAGTGGGCAGACACTGGTGGGGGTTTTAGAACTTTGAGAATGCTATTTTGTATTTCTGGGCTTCTTACAAGCGTGGTGAATTCGTCGACCCGTTCGTCGTTCCATCCATCGACAATCTCAAGCTGGGCTGGGCGGATGTCAACCCATGCTGATTCTTCAAACCCATCACTACTTTCGCCAGCCCGAACGATGATATCTTCGCCTTTTGGATAGTATGCAATGACAACTTGGAGCTTCCCCATCTCCAGAGCAAGCCCTGCCATAATATCTGCCTGGGGTCTTGTGACGAATGGTGAGGTAGCTGACTTTGTGGTCCATGATGGCAATCTGTTCAATAGTTTGTCTTTGAGTTTTGATGTGTCTGGTATGGGTATCTGGGGTATAAGAAAAGATGTAAAGCCAGCAATAGATTTGACAGAGGAGAAAAATAATGGAGAAGTGCGTTCACGCCGACGGTCTGAAGGGAGAACAAAAGCAGAGAATAAGAGAGGAAAGAAAGCTCTCTGAGCTCCAATCCCGTACCGTCCGAATCTGTGCAAGAATGGCGACATGGCTTAGAAGCATACTAGCGGAGCTGAAAAAAGAACAAAGGGTCTTCCGTTAGCAGCAGCAAGACTTTAGCTAGAAGGATTGATGTAAACTGACATTAAGGGATAGGAAGTATAGTTTGGCGATAGGATGTTCAATTAGCAAGACTGTAGATAAATTAGAGCAGGAAGGTATGTTGGTGCTTCTTTGCCGCCATGTTTTATGACACACTGGATCGCATGCTCGCCTACCCACAGTATAAGAAAGGTTAGCCACCGGTGAATCCCGAACGTGCGATAGGATCCATACGAGTATGTTTAAGAAAGGTTGAATCTGAACTGAGGCTGACTGCTGCTCAATTTCTACGACGTCTTATCCACCTCGCGGCCTTGTTGTGACACTGACGCAGTCGCGGGAACGGTATGTTGTTGCATAACACGGAGCTAAATATAAAACGCGATGTTGGTGGGGTGAAAGCCGCGTGCCCCGAGCAAGGGGCCTGAGCTGAGGCTCTGCGGCACCGGGAATGACCCGGGGATGACCCGGCGGTTGCACAGAACGCGCCCTGCAGCACGGGCTCCGGGAATCGCATGAACGGCTGGATTGAGAACGTGTCCTTTGCGGAATTGGATATCAGCAGGCTGGGACTCGTTCTCTAGCATTGCAGTCGCCATCACCACCACCACCACCACGTCTCCATCAACAATTCGATATTCGACTGTGGTTACTAAACCTTTACTGACCGAGCTCAGTCTGAAGTTTTCATCCCGCCCTAATTACGCAATCAACTCATTTTTTGCGCAAACGGGTTCGGACTGTTCGCACGACTCCTGCGGGCTCTGAACGGTTGGTCTCACAATGGGTCGGGCGTCCAGGTTGATGAGGCTTGATGCCTTCACTAAAACTGTCGAAGATGCAAGGGTACGAACGTCTTCTGGTGGAGTGGTAACCATCTTCAGTGTATTGGTTATCTTCTTTTTGGTGGTCGGAGAATGGAATGATTACAGAAAAGTCACCGTCATTTCCGAGCTGGTGGTTGACAAGGCAAGAGGTATGGTCACATAACTCGTATATACCAATTGATGCTACATATCCAAATTGTTTACCATGATGTTTCTACGATCCAATGGATCAAACACCTGCTGACATCATGTCCGGTCGCGATAGGCGAACAGATGGAAATCCACTTAAACCTCACATTCCCTAAAATCCCCTGCGAACTTCTCTCTCTTGATGTTATGGATGTTTCCGGTGATCTCCAGCCTTCGGTTAGCCACGGTGTTGCGAAGCATCGTCTCGACAAGTTCGGTACAATAATTGAATCTAAGTTTCTCGAGCTCCACCCAGAGCACCCAAAGCACCTCGATCCTGAATACTGTGGTGAGTGCTACGGTGCGAACGCCCCAGATACGTCTACCAAGGCAGGTTGTTGTCAAACTTGCGATGATGTCCGTGAAGCGTACGCATCCAAGGGCTGGGCGTTTGGCGACGGCACAGGTGTGCACCAGTGCGAAGAGGAAGGCTACAAGGAGAAAATTAAGGAGCAAGCCGAAGAAGGATGCCGCATCGATGGGCACCTCTGGGTCAACAAAGTTGTTGGAAATTTCCATATCGCCCCCGGAAAATCTTTCTCGAATGCTCAAATGCATGTCCATGACTTGCAAAACTACCTTCAATCTGAGACTGCCCATGATTTTACGCACACTATCAATGCCTTGTCATTTGGACCACCGCTGCCTACGGATTTGCTACACGAACGACACCACCAACAGAACCCCCTAGACGGAATCAAGAAAGAAACAAATGATAGGAATTATAATTATTTGTATTTTTTGAAGATCGTATCGACTAGCTACGAACACTTGGATGGAGGTTACACAATCAATACCCATCAATACAGCGTCACCAGCCATGAGAGGAGTCTTGAAGGTGGGAAGGACCAGGTGCATCCAGGAACCGTCCATGCCAGAGGTGGTATTCCAGGAGTTTTCTTCAGCTACGATATTTCACGTGAGTAGATATCCATAAAAATACGGTTTCGAGCAAGAAAACTGACAGTGTGTATATAGCCATGAAAGTTGTGAACCGCGAGGTTCGTCTAAAGTCGTTCTCTGGATTCTTGACTGGCGTTTGCGCAGTCATTGGTGGTACATTGACTGTAGCTGCAGCTATGGATAGAGGATTATATGAGGGCGCACGACGAATCTCGAAGACTCACCAGAGATAATGAGCTGGATATCGTTAACTGCGACATGGACGAGATGCAGGTTATAGGTGGTTTAATATTCAGCGATGGTGTTTACCAGTTGCAATTTATTCACTACTTGGGCCATATATCATCTAAAATTTTAAGGTTATTTGGGCAACACGGAGGATACATTATTATTCTACATGCCTGACCAATTTGACGAAGAGCAGCTGTACTTTTAGCAGGTGTATTTCGTAGTATTCCTTTTCCATATTTTCATTTGATGTTTTTTTTTTTGACAAGGCACTGCTGTACTTGTTAGACCCTTTCATTCATGTAAGTATTAACGTGGTCTAATTGATGCGTTCTTCATGTTACCATCTAGAATAATATATCTTCAGTGTTTTGCTTTGGTACCTCGCATGTGAGTTCTGGTGACGTCTCAACAACAACGAATTCTGCTTAGCCGAATCGTCGCGGGACTTTTCCCTAACCTCATCTTCCAACCTTCCCGTAGGCCATCCCTCATTGGTATCCATCTCCTTCATATCCATTGATACCCACAAACCGGTCCAATGGCTGTTGGAGGGAGTGATGATGTAAATTCCGACCCCTATCCCGCTTCGAGTATAGACAAGGCGTGCAGCTAACACTCCGTCACAATGCTAGGTCTTCGACATCCTCAAGAACACCGGTTCACCTGACGCCGTCGCCGCCCAGCAGGCCTCGCAAAGGGCTCGTGACGAAGAATTCGCTCTAAAGGCTCAGCGTCGGGCAGCCGAAACGATACAGGAGCATTCCTCACAGCCGGTCTACTTTGACTCCATTACTATCCTCGGCGCTACTCGAACCCGTCATACGTTCCTCGAGAAACTCGTGAAACCTGGCCTCGACAGAAGCGATGAAGGAGACTTTACGCTCAAAGACGCACTAAGAGAGCTGAACAAAACCATCGGCAGCTTACAGCATTTTGGTACCAATCTGCATGAACATAGTCCTTGTTTTGGATTCTTCTAATTTTCTGTCCAGATATCTTCCATCCAAATATACCGTTTTATCTTGACACCCCACCACATTACACATTCGACCCAGCAAATCCTAATGCTCCGACTCCTCTTACTGTAACGATCAATGTCAAAGAGCGCTCTCGTATTCTTCTAAAAACCGGCACGGATGTGGGCAACACCGAAGGCTCCGCGTATGGCCAGGCAACCCTCCGCAACCTGTTTGGAGGGGCCGAATCGCTCAACGTCACCGCTTCGAAAGGCACACACACTCGCTCGGCTTACGATGCCACTTTCGCGACACCTTTCAATTCCAGCCCATTTTCTTCTCTTGAGTTGAAAGGATTCTCCGCCGCACGTGAGAATTCACATTCTAGCCATACCGAAGACTCCAAAGGTCTTATCGGCACATTCCGTTGGGCCACCCCTGCACACTACTTGAAACAATCGATAAGCTATGAATATCTCTTGCGTACTATAACTGCTTACGAAGATGCCAGTCCTAGCGTCCGTGATGATGCAAAGGAGAGCATAAAATCGGCTATTTCTCATATAATAACCCGCGATACACGAGATAATCCAATCTTGCCGTCAGCTGGTACCCTCTTACGGCTGAGGAACTCTATTTCAGGCCTCGGACTGTTAAAAGGCACATCAGCAGCACATTGGAAGTCGGAAGCAGAGAGCGCGCTAGCATTCCCCCTATTTAAGGGCGTTAGTTTTAACGGCAGCCTTAGAGGTGGAATACTATACCCTCTTACACTTTCCGGGGAGTCTGGGCCACGGCTGAGCAGTATTGCAGATAGATTCCATATTGGAGGCGCTAATGATGTTCGAGGGTTCCAAACTGGTGGATTGGGGCCGCATTCTGGCAAAGATTCTTTGGGTGGTGATGCGTATGTAGCTGGTAGTGCTGGTGTACTGTTCCCGTTCCCAAGGGTTGGCACTGAAAGCGGATTACGATTTCAAGCGTTTGTTAATGGCGGAAGGGTATTGGCATTTGAGAGGTCCCCGAATGCTAATATCACAAGTGTGGGAGAGGGTATGAAGTACACAATATCAAGGCTTCTCAGTGAAGCACCGAGTTTGGCGGCAGGAGTTGGCATTGTGTACGGCCATTCGGTCGCAAGATTCGAGTTGAACTTTTGTCTTCCATTAGCGGTAAGGGGCAAATACGACGAAGAAGGAGCCGAAAGGGCGAGGAAGGGACTGCAATTCGGGGTTGGTATCGAATTCTTGTAGATATATCGATATCGAGGCTTTGAAGGGCATTGCATGCAGATAGCTCCGATTGTATATATATTTTTATCACTTTGCAGTATTGGATGGACGATAGTTATATATTCTAAGCATTTACCCGACTTGGGCGAGGGCTGAAAATGCGACCTGGTGCGTCCTTTGTCTGGAATTACCACAGCACAGAATATAGACTAACCAGTCTCGAAGTAACAGAGGCCCACCAAAACTAGGCTTATAAAATCCAGATATATGAGGGAAAGATCGTAGGGCTAATATACCGGTAGCTCGCCGCTATAATATTGTAAGGGGTGTTCGGATTTGGTCTGCAGTGCTTCCTTCAGCTGGCCAACACATTGTCAACTTCCCCCAAACACACCCGTCTCCCTACCCGTGCTATCCTCCACCCCACCCCGGACCCAAACAACGTCGACAAGCCCATTGACGTTGGAAACCCTTGATCCAGAATGACATTTACATAGGCAGACATCGCTCAAATCTCTATTCCCTTACTCTACCCGATTGCCTGGCTATAATCCCCTCGTCGCTGCTTCGCATCACCCTGGCGTTTTCTCCGACACTAACAGCCGTCAGCTCGTTCCAACATCTCGAAGCGATATTCCTTCCTACCGATTTATCGGCTCCGTCGCGGTCGGCTAGATCCGTATAAACCTTATCCGCTCTAATACATACATATATCCTTCCCTTGTCACCGTGGCTACCCTTTATCAAACCGCTATGACCGACGACGCGCATCCGAACGGTGGCGTTCGTATCGACGCAGACGGATTTTCGGATTTGGATGCTAACGGCGGACCCTCATCGAGTTCGCTATTGTCGCCTTCGAATATTTTCGCAAATGGTGGTCTCTCACCGCCTGGGTCTATCGGCCGGAGCGCTGGTAAAAGCGGGAGAGTGATTGAGAAGCTCATGGCGGAGAACGATAGGTTACGAAGAGAGCTGAAGAGTGAGACTGCGAAGGTATATCCGTTTGCCTCCTGAGAAATCAGCGATACATTCGTCGGTTTAGTTGTCACCAGAATCTAATATGCTAATTCATGCGATTCGTTTTTTGGGATGTAGCGCGAAGAGGAGCAACGTAGAGCGGAAGCCGCCCGGTCATCGCGAGATTCGTTACAGTCCATTAATGAGAATCTCGTCCACCAAACAAATATCGATAAGGTCGTTATATAGTTCTGATATCCCCCTCGTTTCGGCTCATGGCAAGGCACACGATAAAATACGAACACTTGAACTAATCATCTGCTTTGAACGGAAAATAGACTGCGCTCTCTCGTAAAGAACGTAGAATCGAAGAGCTTCGTTCCGAACGCGAGGAAAACCTTAAAAAACGCCAGGATGCCGAAACAAATCTGCGCAAATATGTCAACGAGCAGGATGCCCGAGTCGCTGACCTTTCTAAGGACCTATCGGCCGAGGTATCAGAAAAGGAAAGATTTGCCCGTCAATATGATGTGCTCTCATCATCGTGGAAGCACTTGGAGGATAAGTACCAGACCAGTGTCAATCGACTTAAGAAGAGAATCGAAGAAATTGCGCAAGAGGAGAAGAAGAACAAGACGGCAGTTGCGAAGCTGGAGGTGACGATCGAGCAGCAGAAGCAGGAGCTTGAAAAGATGGCAGCAGCCCGGAGAAAGATCGAGCAAGCATACAACGAACGGATAGCGCATACAGAGGAAGAGTTGAAGAAAGTTAAAGTGTTATCCGAAGGAGAAACTGGAGAAGTTGCTGAGAAGCTGAAAGAAGCCATGGAAGCAGCGGCCCAACTGAAATATCTACTGGGGGTACAAAAAGCCATCCGGGGCATACCTGACGATGAAATACCAGGGAAAACTTGAGAAACTTCAATGGGGTTTCTCTCTTCTTGTTGGATATCAATTTAGCCATAAGTGGCCCCAAAACGTAAGATGAACCCACATATTCTCTACCTTCTGGGCTGCTAGCTTCTCTAAATATTTTTACTTTCATACTTTTCTTGGATTTCTTGCGGATTGCATTCATTGGTACCAACAGCAAACTTGTCTGTGAGCTCTTCTTTATTCCTATGATTATTTTTTGCTTTTCTTACAAGGGTTCTGGCACCGGCAGGGTTTTGACTTTGTTTATTTGGCATGATCTGCTTTCCTCGTTAACACTACGTTACTTACCTGATATATCGGCGGTGTACCAGCTTGTAGCTTTTTCTCTCTTTTTGTTTGCACAATTGGCGAAGGTCTCTTTTTGGCACCCACGTAACGGTTTGTTTTTTGTATATATGTGTATATGGATATACGCGACACACGACATTGTTGATGACAACCGGCGAGAAATGGCTTTCTTATGGGCGTTTTTCTTCTTTCTTCTTTCTCTTTTCCTTTTTGGTCGATAGATATATATATCGATTGCTGCCCCGTTCCCCGGCAGCGATAGCGAGATCTAAAATAGCATTGGAATATATACTTAAATTCAAGAGAAAAAAGATCCCTAGCTAATTTTGGCAATCGCCAGATTGCGAGATTGCTAGGTTGCACATAAGAAATATTGGTACCTAATATTCTGAATTATATATTCATAATTTTCTATTAAACTAAGTTATGATTCTCATTCTTTCATGGCTAAATACGTCAAATCTGCAAATAATAAATTGGCAGTAAACTGCAATATGATGATCAGTGAAATGCTATAACTCCTCAATGCAATGATGATTGGACTCGTAAACGGAAACTCCTATAATGCCGGCTCATGACTCTGTAGTCTCAGATTAACCATGGCGACTCTATCTCGCGGTAGCAAATCTAAAGGTTTCTTGTCCGGCCTCCAACAATATCTTTCTCTCTACTAAGAACTTTCGCCGCTGGGAGATTTCCGCTGGCTCTGCAGCAAGAAATTCAACCTCGTGTTCAGGCATCCGAGAGATATCCATGGGTGATATAATCTGACTTGGTAGCGTGTCTATCAAGTGTCTTTCTATAACTTGCTTTGTGACGACGTTTATAAAGTACCTCATCTCATCCTGAATAAAGATTACTGTTAGCATATATTGCAAGAAAGTGTAGTTTACGATTGGTGGTATACCTTGTAGTACAATCTCTCAGAGTCAAACGCTTCTTCTGCCGCGAATCTGTCGGTATCCGGTTGGTCCTTGGTGTCGGTAAGAGATGCCTCAAGTTG
Organism: Dactylellina sp. 'tibetensis'; assembly: GCA_036971435.1. Classification (NCBI taxonomy): domain Eukaryota; kingdom Fungi; phylum Ascomycota; class Orbiliomycetes; order Orbiliales; family Orbiliaceae; genus Dactylellina; species Dactylellina sp. 'tibetensis'. The sequence goes on from JAKDFA010000001.1 coordinate 2,091,010, forward strand.
GGCCATGTTCATGTACGACTTTGCCTCTTTAATCAGTGCCCTGATCCTACCTCCGATCTTTTCCTGCCTCAGCTTTTGAACATTGACGGAGTAATAATGATTGTAGGTAATTGGATGGCGGTCTTTGTCGTTGAGTATCCTCTGTAATTCAGCCTTTGCTGCTTTTATAGCCTCTTTGAGAGAAGTTTCAACCCTAGATGCCCAAAGCCGGTTCTTGAGATCTTCGGCAGTGCAATAATCTAGTAATTTGTCAACAAAGACACTACAGGTTGTAGCAACCGAGTCCAAGTGTCGGAATGCAATGTGTTTCCAAGGTTCGGATTGTTCTCGGAATAGCATGCCAATAACCTGTGGGTTGAACGTGCCAGGTAGCTCTCTGCCTCGGGAAAGCTCCATAACTTGGCATACGTGATCGATGGCTTCGTCTCTAGTTAGTTTCTGTGGGAGCACCGCTTCAGCACGAGGTTTCTCGGAGCTTGTATTTTTCGAGGTGTCTTGGGCCCATTCTACCAGCCTCTTCTCGACTCGGCTCTCAACTTCAAACTCGCCAATATCGAGCTTGCCGTCTGTCACGATCATTGTTTTTCGGCCGTAAAGCTGAACATCTCTTGCAAACTCTAGGTTTAAATGGTGCACGATGGCCCTTAGTCTTCCAAAATTTTTATCAATTGGGATATTCGGAGCGGCGAGACTGAAGAATGGGTGATCATATCGACCCTGGATAGCAGCATCGGCAATCGCTTGAATATCCATTGCCGTTTTAGTGAGGTACACTGTCTGTTCTTGAAAAGTTGAGCGAGACTCGCCCAGTTTTTCAAGGTCCTCAACTGTGTTTTCAAGCATCTGCCTTAACTCTTGGCTTAATCCTGGCAATTCCTTGCGAAGATGGTCCCTGAGTAATTTACTAAGGCGGAGGCGAAGAGACGAAACTCCAAGCATGGTACGTGGTAGTGTACGATACGGATCTTTGTAGAAAAACACTCGTTCAGATGCATTCCGCTGTTCGAACGAGCTCACCGTATCGCCATCTTCCCGGTTCTTAACGATATGCCATCCGAGTTCTAGATATATATCCTTGTTGGAGGCGAGATCAACCCAGGCTTTCTCATTATCGGATCCTGAACGGAGCATATCTGGCTTGGTGATAATTCCTAAGGTTCGATTGCCTTTCGGGTCTACCTTGCGACAGTATTCGAGAATAACTTGATTGGCATAGTCGTTTTTGGCAGATATGACGGCGAGGATTATGGTCCTGGGATTTCGGATATATTCCTCGACAAGTTCACGAATGAGCAGGATATCTTCCTCACTTTGCGACTTGTTCTTGGAATGGATAAGACCAGGCAAGTCAACTAAAGTCCTACACAAAAATTAGCTAAACGTTGATGCTAGTCAGCAGGGGCTTGAAGATTAATATACTAACAGCTGAGGCCTGTTAGGGCCGCAAATTTCAATAGACAAGACATCTTTTGAAAACGCTCGGCCTTTCTCAAGACTCATAAGTTCTGTAGCCTGTTCGATAAGACCAGGAAGCTCTGTGAAATCCGAAATAGTCCTGGAAAACCGTCTTAAGGCTGCTTGCTGGGTCTCCGGCCTGTCTGGATTCGGATTGATGGTGGTTGTGACTTGAAGCTGGGGACTCCGACGAAGTATAATTTCCGTCGCAAAACGAGTGCAGAGATTCTCTTTTCGCGGGAAAGGGATCTCCGTAATTGCCTCGAGAACAGAAGATTTGCCAGAGGATTGATCACCACAGACAACCAGCTGGGGAAGGCTTAGGACGTTACTCAGGCCGATTCGCTTGAGGTTGTCCACGACATCTAGAATTTTGCGTTGCCCGTCATCTTGCAACGCTTCGAGAGATACGGTGTTGAGGTCCATCTTCAATCCCTGAGCAAAGCTGAATTTTCCATTTAGACCCGTATCAAGATCGTGATCCTGCTCTTCCTCCTCTTCTTCTTCCTCCTCCTCTTCCCTCTCGGTATCCGAGTTCTCTTGCTCGGAATCAGTTGTATTCGCATCTGCTGGAACCGAATTCCTGGTAGTTGAGAAGAAACCCATCCTTGCCCGTCCGCGCGCTTGCTTCCCGACGCTAGATATCGAAATTGAACTTAAGCTGTTGATTCCCTGGATCGAAGAGGCCAATTTATACATGCTACTGGACCCCTGCGACTCTTTTTTCTAGCTTGTCCGATACCGACCCTGACTGACTGTTCTTGCGAAGGAGCTTGAGAGAACCCCTGAGTTCGATTGTGTCGCTTTTGAGTCTGATGTTTTCACAGACCTCTGTTTAGTATTTACGCCTCGCCTCCCCTTACCGGCGAATCGGACAACGGGCGTATGGCAACAGGTACCCAGACAGCCCAAATGGCCACGCCTGTGATAATGCGCGTTCTCACGTTTTTGGTCCACGAACGTCGGCTCAGAGCGTCGTATGCATGCATTGGAAGCCACATCGTCCTATCACATCACGTATTGAGGAACAGTCCGGGGTGCTGTAAGGCAAAAAAATAGCTCTCAGTTGGGAAGATGTTATTATAGCAACAATCGCATATAGTAATCTTGGATACCGCCTATCGGAGCCTCGAGAATTGTCGCCAATGTTTACTTTGTTGTTGATGCTGTCTTTGGCCGACAACACATTTTATCCAACATGTTGCAACACATTTCTCCAGCGAAAAGCTCCTGTTGGTGACGACGAGACAGACGGCTTGAGGGGGAAAAAATAATAATAATCTTCGGTGGGGAGGCATTAGCCGGTTTATAATTCTCACGTGGCCTGGGTTCCTTATCTTCCTAAGTATTAAGTGGCCCTTCACATCTTGGAGCTCCTTCGGAGCAATACATCTTTTTTTCCGGCTTCTTCTCTCGCTTCAATCAGACCATTAGATCGGAGCATTGCTATTGGGCGGGAAATCAATCCGAAATCTCATGCGACTTTTACGGGCTGGATTTAAACCCAATCCGCTAACCGTGATAGCAGGCGATGTCCCGGAATTCGGTCACACCGAATCGTCACACATCCCATTGTTTAATTTGGACCCTCAATATAAATCCTTCAAATATTGCCAAGATCCCGCGAGAGGAGCCAAGAGTCTGGGCAAATCCATCGAAATCCGTACAGGGACCATAGTTTCGAGGCTGAAATTTTTAATTTTCCACGAAAAACTCTTAGAATTCAATGGAGAAAACGAGAGTATTTATCTACGGTAATATAATACCTCCAAGAAGCAGGAGCTTACTAGAACATTCTGGCAACTTGAGTTAGCCTTGGAATGGCAGGGAAAGTGCAATAAAAATTCATTGGGGGCTTACGCATAATTTGATCCTTTTATTGAAGCGGCGTCGGTCAATTTTCCCTAATCGTGCAAGGGGTGAGCGCCTCTAAGACGCCCCTTATGAGCACCAGTCATGACGAATGAGGGCGAGTATTTAAGCTTTCTGGGTACCCGTTGGCGCCAGGTCGCATGGTCGGATTCGAAGATCACTTTTCTAACGCTCTCTCTTCGCTTTATTTTAAAGTTTCAATTCGGATATCGTTTGTATAACGTTATTATACAAGCGCTTTTTTATTAAGCCATTCCCAGTCAAAAGAGGGATAATTCGTCAAAATGCGAGTCTCTCTTTTGATCCCGTTAGTCTCGGCCTTTATTTCTGGTACTGTAAGTGAATTGAGGGAACTCTCAACCCAGTCGATACGGAACCCACGAAGAACAAAAGGTTTTGTGGATGAAAGCTTCGAGTTTGAGAGCAAATTAGACTAACATGAACGTGTTGTAAAGTTAGCAGCGTCTTGCGAGGCATCTAATGCTATCGATGTCACTCCGTACCTCGATCAACTCTCGCAAAGTGGCGGTGGCGGTGGTGCCGATATCGATACAGATTGGCTCTATCGTATTATCGGTAACGCTGTCAAGCGTCGGGTTGTGAAGCGAGCCAATTTGGATTGCACTGCAGCCGAGTCATGTGTCGCTCTTCAAGGCTACCCTATGTGTTTCGACGCGCTGTAAGTGAAGCGCTGTTTCCAAGGTTGCAAGTCTGATCGTAATTCGGATAAGCACGTTCTGGCTACGGTAAGAGCAAAAGAGGCTAATGATACTTGTGTCAAATAAAAATTAGTGCCTGGACATGGAGAGACGCTGCCGGAAATAACGGAAACCTCAAAGATGGAAGCTACACTCTTGCCGACGGTCAAAAAGGAAATCTGTACACCGGACCATATCCTCTGCCTAGTGGCGCCTCGGCGCCCGCCACAACCTCGACCTCTGGTGGTGATGCCACGGTCGAGACCGCGACTTCAGCTAACGCTGATACTGCAACATCTGCTGCGGCTCCTACTATTAGCAGCGGTCCTGGAGGAAGTGCGAGTGTGACCTCGACCCCAAGTTCTGTCCCCACTGCGGCGGGTACTGGAAGCTCAACGGCTAGTGCGCCTCCCAGCTCTCAGACCCCAAATAGCGGTGCGACGGCCGGTTTGAATCTTGGATTTGTCATTGCGGCGGTTGGAGGTGCCCTTGCCGTCTTGTAGATAACGGATAGATATTTCCAGGCTATAAATCTGTTACAGTCTGTGCCTCAGAATCTTTTTACGTGGAAATAGTTTATTTTAATAGATCTCGATTTTCCCATTAATCAAAATTAAGCAACCTGCTCCCTAAGCCAAGACAAAATAGTTATCGTTAACTGGACTCAGAGATAGCGTGTCGCCGATAATTCATGATCAAATGAGCAAACTTTAGCCAATAATGGTGTTCGGCTACACACTTGGCTGCCTAGCTGCAGAGACCCTCTTGAGGATATTTTCAAACCAAAATGGATGTATGTGGCACAGATATTCTGATTCCTGGAAATTGTTCAATTGAAGTTGGAAGCAAACGTGCCTAAGTGAGCATATGTGCGTGTCCAGTTTCAGTTGTGCTCCCGTAGCGCTTAGCTGCATTCAGGACAAGCGTATCGGTAACCTCATGCAACACGCCGAAGAATCAGCCTCATAATATATCAACATACGGGTAAACTCAATCAAATTAGTGTCCAATAAAACATCTCAGTTTCTGATGCAACTGGTGGCAGGTCTTGTCTCTGCACCCACAAAGTGAAGCCCAAGTATCACGGCCCCGTGTGATCATACTTGTGTTGGTCATAGTATCTCCTGGTCTTGAAGCCAAACCCTTCCAAAATGTGGTATCTCCTGGCGGGTCCAAACTTAATCGGAAAACTTGAAATCACAATTCAGGCCTCTAGGCATAAATCAGGTAGCCCCGGGGGAATGCCCATTTAATTGTGATGTCATATTAAATATTCTCCAGTGGAATTTTTATATTGTGGTATTGAAATCCTCGAATAGACCCAGTGCAATTTAAACCTAGCCCAGACCTAGCACAACAACAACCAAATTTTATTTTTTCGTCACCTGGTCAGCTGGGTCTCAATATTCTCATTATACACTCACCCAAAGAGCCAGGAAATACGTTCAGAGATTAAAGAGAAAATCTCGGCGGAGGTAGGACCGAGATGGAAGAGCTACTTTCTACCTGTCTCCACCTCACAATCCCAATCGGCGTCGCTATCACTCGCCTCAACGTCCTCAAGCATGAGGTAGTATCAGCAGAATCTATTCTCGACGACGTTATTCGAGACTTTAAAGAAACGAAACGCCAACTCTCTAATCTTCGGGAATTTCTTGAAGATCTAGAACTGGAACCTGCCAGAAAATATGACTGCGACTTACTCGTACAAGATCTCCATGTCCGAGTAAACAGTCTCACAAACCTGACTGAATGCATCGCCATGAAGCTCAAGCAGAAAAACATCTTCCTCAGGGCGAAAAATCGACTATCTATCGTAAACGGCGAGCTCGAAAGCGTTCAAACAAACATTAATCGGATAAACGGGAGCATCGCAGCAATCAGACAGGAGCTAGTCTTAGACATGCTACTCAATAGTCGCAAAGAAAGAAGATCCCAGCACGAATCAATCAAGAAGGATCTTGAAGTTATACACAAAAATACAACTGGAACCGACGCAAGGAAGATTCGGAAAGTGTACAAAGAGAATGCATGGCGTCTTATGGTCGACCCTTTCGGGCTCAGCTATACCTCCCAAGAGTCATCATTGAATAGTGCGGTAGATCGCGGGGACGACGAAAAGATCACACATGTAACGGCAGTATTTAGCGGAGTTCAGGTTACAGAGAGCGAGCTCGAGCCGAGGGGTTCAACAAGGGATATGCTCTCGGTAGAAATCGTCCCTACTAAAACCTTTGGTGGTTCTTTTGAAGATGACATGGCAGCGATTATTGAGCAGTTTTCTCGTAGGGCAACCTCAATTATTTGCTCGAAGACCGAAGGGAGGGCTGAATTACCCTGAGTTCTAAGCGTCTACTAGTTGGTCATTTCTACCCGAAGGCTTTTTTTTCTGCTCTACCAAGTAGTTTAGTACTCACTTATTCTTCTTCACTGTACTCATGCTTATGTACATTTCTGAAAATACATTTTGTCTAGCTGGTTTACCTGAATACAAGAGGGATCTTTGAGACTAGTTTAAACGTTTATATGCGTGTACAGAAACGCAAAGATACTTCAACCTTTGTTCTTTAAGCATGCCATCGATGGCCATCCCACCGTAAGCAGACTGTTTATAATCTATGTTGCGTTGTTGATAACAGCAGGAGACGTGCCATCAGCAAAAATCTAGTGTTGCTGCAACAAAGGCGGCTATGAGGCTGTAGCCCAGAAAAGTTCGCGCAAACGAAAAGCATCCTAATATGGCAACTTTTAATCATCAAACAGGATAACACACATTTTATTTATACTTGAACATCACTTGTAAAGCGCTTGGTGTCGAGGTTAACGAGACTGATTATCTTACAAAATTTGAATTATTTTCTCTCATTTTTCTTATAGATAGAATTGAACTTTGTTTTTAGTCTCTAACCTACATCAATAGTACGTTAAGTTTAAGTCTTTCATGTTATACCGTCTATCTTACTCTGTGATTTACGCAGTAAACACCTGCGCTCTCTTAATTAGGTATTCAGCTTTGTTTCTGGGAAGCCTGATGACACCAGGTGATATCAAAGCCCTCACAGTCCCCTCCATTCCATTTACTACTTCAGTAGTGGTATTATCTGTTTCTGACTCTCCAAGACACCTAACGGCGAACGAGTTTTTGCCCGACACTCTGCTATCGTAATCCTTATTTCGAAAATCCAATCGAAAACTGTCTACTTGAACACCCAACTTTAGTGAGAGGCTGACTATTCCACTAGCGATTTCTCTCAGACTCTCTTGGTGTAGCTTCGCAACTGTCCCCTCAGAGGATAGGTGGAGCTTTGTCTCACGCTCCAGGAGGGTAAAGATAAAGTCGACCCGTCTTTGGATTGCAAATTCTGACTCTTCCAGCTGCCTACAAATTGTGGCGCGAGTCGAAGTGTCTAAAAGATGGAAAAGTTAGTCAAAATTTTGTGATTCGATTTTCTAGGCAGAAGTAAAGTATAAGAGGTGTTTACTATTCGATATCATGATTTGTTGCTGCGCAGACAGCACTCGCCAATCCGCGATGGCAGTGTAGACGTGGTATGCTAGGATCGCGCGAAGCATAGGTATTCGTGCCTCCATGTTTGCTAACAAAGGTCTTCCGTTATATAGTATCCCGATCCAAGATTCCCTAGATGGTGGAGAGTTTATGTAGTTTTGAAAATCCACCGAAGTTATGTCTCCGCTATGCCAATAGTTGAGAACATGGTCGGTAATTCGGTTGTCAAGATCTGTAAATAACTTGATAATACTGGAATCGTCTAGTGGAGGAGCTCTAGACTTCTGAAGAAAAGGAGACATGATGCTAAATGATGCTGTTTGAGCCCATGGTTAGAAAAACCTCCTTCTATTCTAGAATTATAAAGATTTCCTCAGCAGGTAGTTTGATTAGATGGCCTACTGTACTTACGGCGACGTGGAATGGTTTCAAAATAATCTCCAACCTCTCCAACTTTTCCACCAATGAAGCCCATTTCAACGGTCTTGGATTTTCCTACTTTGCGAAAACCGGTTTTGCGCGTGTTCCGACGGTAAAAAATATAGATGACGATGAAACCGAGAATAACTAAAATACTCACAGCGGCCACGGCTGCAATTATACTGGGTGAAAACGATTGGGTAGTTGTTTTCAGGTCTCCTGGAGCATCGTTTCCACTACTCGTTGGTATCGGAGAGCTTGAACTTGCATGAGTCGTATCCATTTTCGCCGGAGAGTAAGTATGAATCTTTGAAATGACACTGGCAGATAGTTAAGAGAAACTGCGATAATCATTCAAAAGATGTATTAAAAATTACGGGAAAATCGTACCTTGTGAAAGTCGTCCAAGAAGAAGTAACAACTGTTATCTGGTCAGCATCAAAACTGGAAACTATCGTACGTAATGATACTGTTGAGCCCCCAGAAATGACGAAGTCAGTAGCAACCTCAAATGCTTGAATCCCACTAGTGACCGTGGAAGGTGATGCTAGGGTATATATTCCGGAAGTGAAACTGGTATATGTTGTCGCTGATATTGTCGGATATATTCTTGTTTGAGATTCCGTAGTATGAGTCGTCTCGGCCATGGCGGGAATTGAGAATCAAGTACTCTGTTGCCACCTTGGTCTGTGGATATCAAAATATCAAAAACATTATCCCAATTAACTTGAAAAGTCCTGAGGTCTGTTTCGAATTCCGAAAGTGTGTTCGGCTCGATTTTCTGTAATTCCTACCTTAAGTCTCTACTGAGGCGTAATCTGGAATGTTAAGGTTTAAATTTTATAAATCGATCTCGATTATATATTATGGATAGTTCGCAAGTAACTGGCTAGACTAGCTTGAGTTGACAGCTTAGTTTTGTTGTAGATATCGCAATGCCCTTGTTACATTATGGTATTGTAGTGGTTGCAACCGTAGGATAAATGAAATTCTTCAATCTCAATCCACAATTTAGTGTGTGGATTAATATTTGGTACTTGAGATTCCAAAAGCTTCATAGGGTTGGTGTCGAACCCCTAGCTGATTCATGCCATACAATAAGTCGGCAAGTTGTTTTATCCATCTAAATTAAGTGTGCATAGATATGAAGCTGTGCCACTATAATCTAGCTTCAGAAGGGTGATCCCGTCTTGGTTTCAATATTTCTCGCAAACAAACAAGGGGTATATATCAAGCTACAATGTGACCATGAATATCACATCTGTGTAGCATCGAAATCAACATGGGCTGAAATGTCTTGATTCGACAATAATGTTGATTTGAACTGCTTGTTTGGCTGCATATCAATGCATGATTGTGTTTGCTCGTTAATTAAATTTCCAATCGAATCCACCAAGTCACTCGGTGTAAGGGTTTGCAAGCCACCATCCACGCCCAGCAAAGTAATATGGTCAACTAATTGGCTGCCTGCTATTGTTGCCTTCGGTTACCCAATAAATCTTGCATTTGTCGCTAATCGGTAGTATTGGATTGGTTTTTCTGATTTGGTGACTTCAACTGTTTGGTCTAAAATTATCCGTTTCAGCGGCACCCGCCCGTTCCGTTCCAACACTTACGATCCCGCCGCTTGTCAAGTGGGTTGCGAGGCGGTAAATTTTAGACAGACCTCTCTTCTTAGCTTCTTCAACAAAACAAGGCTTCTTTGTCTTTACAGATGCAGAATAAATGGTGTCTTCAGAACTCCAGGAGTTGAGCGGCACGGAACTTGCATTTTTATGAAAATTAATAAAAACTTGGGGTTTCATGTAAGAAACTCCATCGGTTGCGACTTGTACATATCCTCTATTAATGGAAGTTCCAAGGTATCTAAGCCTCGGCAAGCATATTTCTTTACTGTTTTGAACATATAGGCAATAGATACCTAGCTTCTAAGACCATGAACTAAATTGCCAGATACTTGCTGCTAACCAACGACAGCTACCCAATTTTCATCATTATTATTGTTCGTATTTTCCGTATTGTCTGATAAAATGGAGAAACAGACTCTCGCTATTGCGGTTGATTTTGGGACAACCTTCTCAGGTCTGATTGTCTAAAAAAACACACTTGTTTATAACTTCATGCAATTGTGGCTCGAGGTTTAAGTGGCAGAGCGTCAAGCTAACACCCATGATCCGGCGAGATGTAGGTCTTTCGTATATGCCCGTCGGCGTCAACGAACAATTTAGTCAACTTGATAACTGGCCTGGAGCGACCGGAAAACTATACAAGGTGCCAACAGTAATCAGCTACGCTCATGACCCAGTAACAGCGAAATGGCTCCCAGATGCATTCGGCTTTGCTGCAGAGAACTCGCCTCCGGCACAGCGTTGTTCGATGTTTAAAATGTTCCTCGACGTTAACGATGATGACAGATCAAAACGCCAGTCGATAATAAGGAAATCAGAGCCAGCAAGAAGACCAACTTGGGAAAATCTCGGCAAGACAGTGGACGACGTTATCCATGATTTCCTGCAACTTCTATACAACCATATGAGCGAGACGTTCATTGATGAGGGGTTGCGAGTACAAGATATGGATTACAACGTCTTATTCACCGTTCCTGCGCAGTTTGAGGTACTAGAGGTGGAAAAGTTCAAGAGTATCGTCAAATCTACCGGTTTCGGGGATCACACAGTTTCCGTTTCTCTGAGAGAACCGGAGGCGGCTATACTCTATACTATAAACCATGGCGCTAGGAGCCTAATGCCACCAGGTCACTGTATTGTCTTATGCGATGCAGGGGGTGGAACAGTTGTAAGTCATGTTGATGTAATGCTTTGTACCGTATACAATAACATAAGGTCTCTAACGGTTTAACGTCATTTGATTAGGACATCGCTTCATATATAGTGACCACCCAGACCCCTCAAATACGAATCGAGCAGATGAATATTGTAACTGGTAGGCCGTGCGGCTCCATGAATATCGATTTAGCATTTAAGCGATTCTTATTCGAAGAGTGTCTGAATATGAAATGGAGAAATTTCTTCCAAACGACCGAGGGGATGGTACATTTACAAAGGATGTGTAGATCATTTTCTGAACGGAAGGAAGCATTCGATAATACACTATCCACCCCGAATATTACAATTCAAGTATCGCCACCGAATGTAGTGGGGAAGAATATTATGGCTGGATATCTGAAAATTTCTAGGTAAATTTGATCTTTAATCTGGCCTAGGTCATATACGCCTAACGGATATAATAATAGGGCAAAAATGTGCGACTTCTTTGAAGAGTCCGTAACGGGGACGATAGAATGCTTGGAAGATCACGTGGAGAGATGTATGCAGGAAGGCCACACAGTTAAGGTTAGATATCATTATATTATATTCCCTTTAAGCGATTTATTCTGGCATTGTATTTGGCTAAAATAAATGTATTATCTACAGTCTATATTCTTAGTAGGTGGCCTTGGATCTTCTAAATACCTCCACCAGATGGTAAAAGAGTACAGCTCCAGATTACCGGGAGGAATTCAGGTAATCAAGCCCAGAGATGCGTAAGTCTTCTTTCAATCTGTTCTAGTATATATATTAATGCTCTATCTATATCTAAGCTGCTAGCTAGCTCTGCTAACAATCAACAGAGAATTTGCAGTTATCCGCGGAGCAATTGAATCGCATCAGCAGTCACTTCTCGGAAGTGATGATCCGATCACGCTCCGTTTATGCCCTATGAGCTACGGTATTCGCGTAAGTGAACCGTGGGATCCTAGCAAGCATGATGATCGAATTGATGCATATTTTCTTAACGCGCGAACCAAAAAACTAATGGCCAAAAATCAAGTAAGATGGCTCATTAAAAAGGTATACCCCGTGAAAATCTGATATTTAGAAGGATCGAAGTTTTAGGAACTGATGTGAAAGCTTGACAGGGAGATAAAATACATGGGAAAAGAGTAGCGGAGATCAAGGAAATATTTCAAAGAAACTTTGAGAGGTCTCCTCAGGTCTGGAAAGATGCCATCGTGATGTGTGCGCTTGATGACCCACCACACCGTATCACGAAAGGTATGGTATTAAATTGTGATCCCACCCGAATCACTCTCGAAATTGTATACTGATTGTGCTCACGGACAGATGTTAAACCGGCGTGTTCTCTGGTTTCGAATATGACAGGTCTCCCACTTGATATGTTTGACAAACATAAATCCGAAGCAAGAACGTCACTCTTCGGGAGACGGAGGGCGTTCTATAAGTGCACGTTTGACATAGTGATGAAAGTCGGATTGACCGATGTCGAGTTCCAGCTGTGGTTCAAAGATAAACTACGGAGTGACTTGTTGAAAACATCTTGGGGAGAATTGATTTTGTAAAGCAAGTAAAGCAAGAGATCAAATAGTACATGTACATCTTGTTTGTAGTTTGCAAATCTGAGAAACTTCCCATCAAAGTCGTTCTCGTATCGTAATAAACACTGGTAACCACCAAGACCTTCGGATGTTTTCCAAAGAGCACCCGCGAGAGTTTGTGTTGGACTGAATGTGGACATGGGTGGAATCCTCCAGTTTGGCGCCTTAAATCCTCAGCCTCTTTGGCCTGACCGGGTGAAGGATCATTCGCAACTTTCAAGCTTTCATGGCATGTAAATACCCCGGACTCCTAGACACACAGTTCTTTGGAGTTACCATGATAACTTAGACTTCGAGTTTTTGGATCTCAGGCTTGCCATCAAGTCCTACCGCTCGATCCTCCCGAAAAATGGGCCCGCCGCTCAGATATTTGCTCCTCCTCCTTTCGGTAGCTGTCACTGGTGTTTGTGCGCAATCAACGACTACAGCGGCCGCCCCATCGCAAGCCACAACTTCGCGGGCGCCAGGTACCACCGCCGTTGGGAAACGAATTACGTACGCGGACCTGCCATCGTGCGCATCTTCATGTGTTGCGTCGGCGGTTCGCTCGATCCCGTGCACGCCTTTTGTCGCGTCATGTTTCTGTGCCCTTCCAACCGGCAGGCTCGCATATGAACTCCCGGTGGAGTGCGTGAAGCAAAACTGTGGACAAAACGATATAGACCAGGAGAAAAGTTGGCGGGAAGATGTTTGTGCTGGATTTACTACGACCACAAGCCTAGGCTTGCCAAGCGAGACAAGCACAGTGAAAAGTATCGATAACCCAGCTGCAACGGGAACCGAAAGCTGTGAAAACGGCTGGACGGGTTGTCCAAGAGGGCTTAATGGTGGATGCTGCCCAAGGTATGATCTTGAATCATCCTTAGAATGGTAAAGAAAAGTACTGACTGTTTGGTTGATAAAGTGGTACCTTTTGTAACCTTCTCGATTGCCAAACGTCGCCAACAATTGCAACAGTCAATATCACCCGGATTTCCTCTCCAACAGAAATCCCGCCAGTGGATCTTCCTTCCCTGTTTCCGCCCTGTTCTCACCAATGCATATCCCAGTATCTCCCTCAAACAAAATGCAACCTGTCGCCTTTGAACACAACCTGCTTTTGCCGACTCCACGATTTCTTTCCCTGCTTATCCCTTTGTACCGACGACGAAACCCAGGGATTTATTGACGCCCACCTTGAGATGTGCAGTCCATTGTGGTATTTTAAGCCTTACGACTCAACTTTTGAACGATGGTGCGATCTAGGCGAAAAATCTCGCCCTGTGGGATACGATGTGAGAATGGGGAGTTTGGAGAACAGGTGCCCTAATTGGTGGGATCAAAGAAGCGCTGGAAAACGATTCGGGATTGTTCTTGGCATTGGGATGCTGAGTTTGCTATTCTTAATGGGCTGTAGTGGATACTGGAAATATATAAGTCGTAAAGTTACTATGATTGACAAGCAAAAGAGGGAAGAACGGAGTAAGATGATGCTAATGGACGAAGAATAGCCCATATTTGTTCTATTATAGTACTTTTCTCATCGGACAACATTATAACGTGATGATAGTATTCGCGCTGCAAAGGATATTATTATCTATCAAATATAAAAAAGAGACCGCTTTTTGGGCATTTTATCCTCGGGTACATACAACCGAGATTTAACTTTGACATTGCATTATAGGCACCCTACGTCACCAAAGGCTCATATTACCGAAGTCACTAATTATAAGAGTAGTACAAAGAAACCTGAAAGTTAGGTGGAGATAAAATGGCCCCTGTAGGTTGACCGGGCTTGAAATTAATGAAACGCAATTGAAAAATAATACAAATAGCGATAATAGCGTGCATGCTATGGATTTGATCTCATTTTTTTATTCAAATGACGTCTGGAGACAAGACAAGAACGCATAAGCTCTACATAGATTTAATCTGCCGCTCGTTTTGAGAGGCAAATAGTTTATCTAATCTACTAAGAAATTTCGAAATACGTCACGAAAGGCTATCAGCCAAAGCTCACCGAAATGGCTCTCATCTAGTCATCTGCTAAGTTTGTCCAAATAAACCTAATGTTAGCATACGATGGGCCTAGAGAATAAAACATGTTAGCTACAACTAGCAGAAGACTGATTCGATGAGTGACTGACATCAAAATTGGCATGTAACCCCTTCAAAATTCTTCGATCATTTCCTTCGATCGATATTTTATACTTCCGCACGGGCCGCCAATCTACGGTTGACCTCCACGTCCTTATGCTATATATATGCAACTCCTCGCCCATAGCATCGCTCTCTCGCTGATCGGTGAGAACGTTAATCGATCTAATACCCCTATGCGTCGATGCTATTATGAATCCCGTGAGCTCTTCGCCGTCTTCAAAGGAAAATGTTTCAAACTGGATATTATTCTCGGTAGGTGCCTCAGGTGAGTTATTGGGGACGAATCCGAGTTTCACATTTCCAGGCTGGATGACTATGCCTGAAACATATCGACTGATTCCATCATCGGTCAACGCTAGATCTGTCTGACCAACTGCTCGTTGTAGTTCAGACTCGTCACGACCATCATCCCAAGGAGGAATGGTACCAAATTCAGCGATAGAATCATACTCGAAATCATCTGCGAATTGCTTTATATCTGCTCTTTCACTGGGGCGAAGGAAACAGGGCAATCCCGTGAAGTATACCGTAACAGATTCTAAGGGCTCTTCAGGGAACGAAACCATCCTACTATGAAAGTACCCTGTAGGGTAAAAAAGTGTTTGGCGGAATAACAATGCAGGATAACTACTATGAGTAATTATTTTACCAGCCTGAGCCGTTCTCGATGTTGGTAATTCGACCAGAGATTTTTTGCCTTCTGATTCCTTAGGGTAAAGTTGAGCGAGTACTTTCTCGTGCTCATCCAAAGAAACCTTAGTCTCGAAATATTCACCATGACAAATTCCGCTCCGGTGTTGGAGTTGCGCAAGAATATAAGCCAAACTATTGTTGCAGTTCCAGATTCGGCTTCTATTTTGTGCTCCTCGTAGTTTTTCACTCAGAGGCGTAAGTGGATCTGGCACTGCTAGCGCGGCATCTTTTAGTAACTGGGTTTCTTCTCTGTTTTTTCGATAATCACTCCACCACGTTAAAGATGTCCGCAGTTTTCTCCAGTCGATAATCGTCTCGTCACCAGAGCTCCCCAGCGCATCGATATTTTTCCAAAGCCAACCAATGCCAACATTGTCATTATAAATTTCCCATACCCAAGGTACCCTAAGAAGAAACCTCCGTAGGCAGCGGTGCTGATAAGTAACTGCGATTCTTGAAGCAATGTTTTTGGACGCCTGTCTTGCTGCTAAAATACTCTCGAAACCAAGCCCGTTTTCGAACAGGATTGCTCGGAGCAATTCTAATGGTAGCTTGGCGAAAGGATCGGCGGTTCTTACACCTGAAAGCTCAATCTGAACTGCACCTGGAGCAGGCCGATATGCAAGCTCCGGCGATACTTTCGAAAGAGGTGGGTGCTTTAGTATCTGCTTGATATTTGTTGAACGCAAGGGGTTTGACGCAAACTCTGGGGACTCCCAGCCATCCCAAGAGCCCTGCGTAGGACAATCAAGAGACCCTCCATAGGTGTGTTCCCACAAGGTTGCAAGCTCTTCATCAAGATTTTGTTGGTTCCATACTATCTTTGCCAGGTGCTCTACAGGTTAATTTTCTTTTAGCTATATTTCTAATTTTGGATTCGAAAAATCAGGATCGATGGCTGCACCTTCGAGAGAGGTTTCATCAATTGGCTGCCCCTTGGAGAGACCGCGTAAATGAAGCTGGGCTTGTTTCTTTAGTATGACCATACATTCTCTATGGAAAACATATGCATTTTGTGAGAAGCGGCGTCCGGTTAAAGCGAACCGGGAGCCAAAGTTAACTGATTCATTCATTACGATTGAATATGAATCAGTTTGGCTCGGTATTCTAGAATTTAGATAAAACGGGTATACATCTGCAACGTTGGTTAGGAATTCTGTAGAAACAGAGACCTGGGTTTCCCCGGTCTTGCTGGTATTTATGGCTGAAAATCCCACTGATTATAAAATATAAAATATGTTAGCTGTTGAGCGAGACCACTGTTGAATAGTCTTGACTGGAAGAGATATTTTTGGGCATTGCGGTTGAGCCAACACGAATTAGACGTACATTTATACATGTCCCTCGACCAAGAAATATCATCTTCAGATAGATCACTTCGACTATACGCATCATAATGGTTTGTGTCGTGTTCGTTCCTCAAAACACAAT
The DNA here is from genome assembly GCA_036971435.1 of Dactylellina sp. 'tibetensis'. NCBI lineage: Eukaryota > Fungi > Ascomycota > Orbiliomycetes > Orbiliales > Orbiliaceae > Dactylellina > Dactylellina sp. 'tibetensis'. The sequence goes on from JAKDFA010000001.1 coordinate 2,107,622, forward strand.
AGAATGGTGTCCCGCAGAGGAAACACAGGGTCCTATTGTCTTGGCGCATTTTAATATATTGACGATTGATGAATAGAACAAAATTGTGTAGCTAAGCTTCTGATTCTGAAGAAGAAAGGCAAGAGAACGATTGAGCACCGAAATAATGATTAAATGTAGGATTTTTATATCTAACAGGTTTACTGCGTTTCTGGTCGGGCGTGAACTCCATTGGACTGAGACACGTCAGGAGACGGGAAAGTGTCATATGTAATCTTAGTCAACTTTGCACAGATTATTGAGATCCTTGTTTGGTTCTAACGCGCGCTCAGAACAGACAAGCACCCGGGCCCTAGGGTGGTCTACCTGCCGGAATTTTAGACTGGGGATTGAAGAACACGTTCAATTCTAGTTTTTACGCCATTTCTTTTTATATTCCGGGTTTACAGAGGTGGCGAGGCACTTTAAAGGTCAGTTGGGGTAACCGGGAGCCTTTCTACCAACAAGTAGAGGGAAGCGTGGTTCGAATCCACACCTGACCACATGATGCTACTATTCCTTTTTAAGGAGGGTTTCTGCGGATTTAGCAACATCACATAAAGATGAGTTCGCACTTCAAGTAACATAATATCTCCTTCGGGGCCTACGTACTCGAGTTGTTTTAGCGTTTGTGTTGATATGTAAAGATACAATGGGCGAACATGACTTCTGGTCGGGGACTTCCGATGTCTGTTCGCCTAAGCGGCAAACATGCTTCAGGAAGCTGGCGATGGAACTCGGCTGGGACCAATCATAACCCGATAAGAAGTCCCCGAAACACCGCTAACTTGCAGCTTGATTGAATCGCGACTATTTTGGGGCAATCGAGCTTCCCGGCGTGTGCTGTTATATAACCTCTACCCTATGCTACTCCCTAGTCTCTTTCCCGTGTTCATATTTTAATCCTATCGGCGGTGCGGTTCTCGACATCCAGAATGCTCCAGGTGGCGTCCTTCAAACAAAGCTACCTTGATTCAGCTGGCGGCGGGTGAAAATTAGCTTCTCCCTGCGTGATTCGCCATCAATCTCATATTATAACATAACAATGTCGGACTATGATCAGTTAAGGACTGGCCTCCGGAGTGATCTGGAAAGAATTGAAAAGCAGTTCCCTGAGGCACACTACAATGCTAAGGTGGAGGAATTCCGAGAGATGGAGTATCCTCAACTTGCGAGTAAGATAATTTGTGTAGCGCTTTGCCTCTGGTTGAATTGATTAGTAACGCCATTTCACATTTTGTTCTAGATCTCACGTATCTCGACCACGCAGCTACGACCTTGTACTCATCTTCCCTTATCGATTCCATATCTTCTGATTTAAAGAGTACCCTCTTCGGGAACCCGCATTCGCTATGTCCCTCTTCGCTCGCTACAACTCGAAAGATAGAGGACATTCGAGTCTGCGTCTTGCAACTTTTCGCTGCGGATCCGGAATACTTTGATGTTGTATTCTGCGCGAACACAACTGCTGCTACAAAACTAGTAGCCGATGCTTTCCTTGCACATTCGAGAGCGATTAAGAAGGAATTTCGATTCAATGTTCACGCAGACGCCCATACTAGCTTGGTCGGCATTCGGTCTATGGCAGACGATTCCCTGGCCTTCGATTCAGAGGAGATGGACTGTTTCGTAAATTCCAGTGGTGAACTAGGAACATTTGGCCTTATGGCCTATCCTGCCCAGTCTAATATGTCTGGTAGACGACACCCGCTCACTTGGGCAGCTTCGTTACGTAGGAATAGGCCTGGCTGGTACACATTACTTGATGCCGCTGGACTCGTTACTACCTCGCCGCTTGATTTGAGCGACCCAGAGTCCGCACCAGATTTTATAGCTCTGTCTTTTTACAAGATATTTGGATATCCTGATCTTGGTGGATTGATAGTCCGCAAACAGAGCGCTTCCATCCTCAAAAGCAGAAAATACTTTGGAGGTGGAACAGTCAGCTTTGTGATAAACCCTCAAAAGCATGCCTCGGAGAACTCCCCACATTTTGTGAGGAAAACGGGGGATCCTCATGAGTACCTTGAAGATGGAACTCTTCCATTTCACTCCATAATCGCACTCGGTCACGCCATTTCTAATCATGAGCGCCTTTACGGTACTTTCAAAACAATTTCACAGCACACTCAGGCGCTTGGTGTACTCTTGTTCGAAGCTCTTAAATCAAAGAAGCATAGAAACGGAGCACCGGCTCTAGATATTTACACAGATCAGCACCCAGGCCACCCCTTAACACAGGGCGCTACATTCGCTTTGAACTTCCGAAAGTCGGATGGCTCATTCGTGGGGTTCAATGATGTACTCAAACTTGCATCTGTGCGTAATATACACCTACGGACCGGTGGTTTATGTAACCCCGGAGGCGTGATGAAATGGATGGGTATGTCAGAGCCAGAGATGCGGAAGAATTTCGCTGCGGGGAAGAGATGTGGCGATGAATGGGACCTTATGGATGGGAAACCGACCGGAGCAGTGCGCATCAGTCTTGGAGCCATGAGTACGCTTGACGATATCGCGGCTTTTGTATCTTTTGTTGACGAATTTTATGTCGAGAAACTGCCCATATCTTTATCCGTACCTCGTAGCATGGAAACGTCAGAGGTGCCTCGAATCAGGAAGTTGTCGATATATCCAGTAAAGTCATGCGCTTCCTTCGACATTCCTCCATCCAAACCATGGAAGATCATGCCACAGGGTCTTGAGTATGATCGTGAGTTCTGCTTGATACACAGAGGTACTGGGCGGGTCATGGACATGAAAATGTATCCAAAAATGGCTTTAATACGCCCGTTCGTCGATATTGTTACTCGAACACTATCTGTTTCCTCAAAATTTACACCGACAAGTCTGCAAATACCGCTCGACGATTCCTTCCCGACAACTTCACACTTCGTCACAAAAAAATGCAATAGCAAATTATGTGGTGATTCGGTTATATTACAAGCATATTTGGAAACCCACATTTCGGACTGGTTTTCGTCAACACTGGGGGTTCCATGCACACTTGCAAGGTATCCTCCAAGTTTAGATGGTGGGGGAAGATATATGAAGAACCACCTTAGGCAAAAGAATGGCGAAATTCCTATCGCTTTCCGGAACGAGAGTCCAATACTTATCGTAAACCAGCAAAGCCTCGAACTGATTAATAAATCTATCGCAACTACTGGGGGGAAAGAAGCCGACATCTCAGTATTCCGTGCCAACATTGTCATTCAAGGGCCGGAGGCTTTTGATGAGGATAAATGGCTTCAGGCTTGGTTCGGAGGCTCTGGTATACAGCTTTTAGGGCCATGCAGAAGATGCCACATGATATGCATCGATCAAGAAACCGCTGAAAGGTCGCCGGAGCCATTTGTTACTCTCTCAAAATTAAGGACCATGAACGGGAAGGTTTTCTTTGGTCAACATGGGGTATTTACTGGAGCCCCAGATGGTCAATTCGGGGAGATCCAGGTTGGCGATGAGTTACGTATTGATTACATCGATCTTGAGACCTCGGATACAGACTCTGGGGAATCCTGTACCTCTGAGAACACCTCAGTATCGACCAACACGGAATCCGCCGATGTGACCGAAATTTCCACCGGTTGTATTGTCTCCTAATAAAAATGGGTACGACAATTCAAAGATTATTAGGATAAAACTATACGTCTCATAACCATTCTGTGGCTCAATTCCTGGCTGAATAGGGGAATCTGTTTAATTAACGCGTAATTTGGTTTCTGCTTCAGAGAAATAGTCCAAAATCTGCTATTCGCCAAGACTTTACTTCACTACTAAAAACGCAGCGCACACCTAAGAGGCAGGTTCAACTGAATGCGCGGAAGAACTATTATAGAAGCAGCCGCAATTACTAAAAATAGTTAGTTTAGTCAGGCTCTCAGTGCTACGCAACAGCATTAGCATTTTGTATACGATTACAAGACTAGTATCTAATATCCAAGCTTGTATATAATTTGTTAGGGCGTTCTATAACTATTTCAAGATATATCTCTTCAACTGTAATCCTAGAATCATCCCACCTGGGCTGCCAGGTCCCTAATCTAACTCCTTTGCCACTTCCTCTGAAACTGCCTCCACGCTTCTCACAAATCGGTCTACTATTTGCCGAACCTCTGTTTCAGTGATGATATACATTGGTAGTAACAAAATAGTGTCCCCAGAGACCTTTCTGTTTTCATGTACTGTCCCCATGCCCAGCAACATACTCAACCTCTCCTTCTCCCATGCATGTTCCAACAACCTAGCTGCAAATCTTGTGCTAGGTGGAAGCGTATCTTTTGTATTCCTGTCCCTTACAAACTCTACTCCAATCTGCAATCCTCGGCCCCGAATCTCACCTACATAAATTGCGTCTTTTAGTCGTTCTCTCAAGAGACTGAACAACAATTCTCCCATTTTTTTCACATTCTCCAGCGATCTATCTCTCTTCATGATCTTCTGCACACTGAGTGATGCTGTGCAGGCTAAAGTATGCGATTGGTAGGTGAATCCGCCATTGTATCCTCCGCTGTCTGTAAGTACCTTGGCAACCTCCGCCGTCATCATGACCGCAGAAATGGGACCATATCCACCTCCCAGCGCTTTTGCACAGGTAAGCAGATCCGGTGCGACTTCTTCCACCGTCCCATCTTCCATCCAGGAAAATAAGTATCCTGTGCGTCCCATGCCGCACAAAATCTCATCCATTACCAATAATGCGCCATATTTCTTACAAATCTTCCTGACACCAGCAAGATAACCCTTCAGTGGTGGCGTGCAGGTTTGCGACGTTCCCGTTACCGGTTCGAGCCAAAACGCAGCAACGTGTCCGTCGTATTTCTGAAACTCGTCTTCCAACTCCAGTAAGAGGCGATGGCACAACTGCTCCTCGGTCTCGCCTTCGCGAAGTTGTCGATACGGATAACATGTTGATACGAACGATATGGGTGCTGCCGATAGATACGGAGTAAAGATACCCTTCCGGAGTGGATGGCCAGATACAGCTAACGCCCCGAGAGTATTCCCGTGATATGAGGGGAAGCGAGAGATTATATGCTCCCGGGTTTTAGTTGGAGGGTTCAGCGACAAGCTCTTAGCTAGAGAGTACTGGCGAACGATTTTGATTGCTGTTTCTGTTGCCTCGGAGCCCCCGCTATTAAAGAGCACCTTTGCGAAGGCGCCTTGAGATTCCTGGATTAAGAAGGCGGCGAGGTCTTCTGCTGGTTGCGTTGTGTTGTGTCCCGAGTAGACATAGCTTATCTGAATCATTCGTTTTGGACTTTAGCAAAGGTCAAAGGCCTGGCTATTAAGCATTGAAACCCTTTGTTTTTCTTGATTTGATAATACCTTTTGCATCTGGTCAATTATTGCCTGGTGGACCTCTTTGTTCGAGTGGCCTAGACAGGTAACACCTGGTCCAGCTGTCGCATCCAATATCTCCTGGTCAAGCTCGGTAACCAGATAGCTGCCATGTCCCTTGACCACAAGTTCTGCAGGTTTTGAATAGAGAGTACGGTTTAAAATTGCAGAGTCGGATGCGACGACCATACCGCCGGTTGGATCATGAAGTGCCGACATTGTTGATTTGATGTTAGGGCTTGATATTTCTCTGCTTGATAGCTATCAGTTGTGTTGCTCCAGATTTCTTGACACAGCGCAATGCAATGCCTCCCTTCTGGCGGCTAAATATGAGTTGATGCCGGGTCAGTTATGTTCAACATGCTACAAAATCCGAATAGCGACTTATATACCTGATATCATTCGCTGCTGCGAAAAAAAAACATCGAAAGCTTGTGTATTATTAAGCATTATCTTGGAAGCGTAGAGACAAGGAATTCGGCTTCGGGATAGTATATCTCGATACAGACAATGTTACATTTGGAATTTGTATTCGTCTATGAAGCATGGCGGACAGTGGTGGGGCGATAGGGTCAGGATTAGGCAGCAGCTAAAATGACTAATGAAATCGATAAAACAGTCGATATCAAAAGCTTGGAAACCACCAAATTTGCAAATTATTCACAGTCAACTCTTTGAAGTGGTTTGTATAAGGGTTCGAAAACATCATTGAACTTTAAATGAGTATGTACAGTACCGCCCGCGAAACATTTCTTTTTTGATCTTTTGTGGGTTTTTGAGAAAAGCAACGCAAAAATCAAAACTTTATCCTGCATTTCCACCTCGCACCAACTCTCCAAACACCATTATGGGTTATTATAGCTGAGAACCGCGGAAACAAACTAGCAGAGCGCCCAGGTTTTCCCTACTTTTATGTACATTTTGCTTTTCCATTATCCAATACTCCAAAAATTAGCCATGCGACCTTAGCCGAGCACAGAATGGATGATATAGTATACAGCGTATTTAAAAGAAGCTGACGTGGATGTGGTTGCTATGAAGGCATTAGCTATTTGCCATATCTTAGTGAGAGATTGAGACTAAGATGCTTACCAGTGTCGAGCATTGCAGCCGGTACCGAGGGCCTTTGGTGGAGTGTACTTGCGCCATTGAGACCATGGCTTTGGGGCCTCCTTGCGCTCGCGGTTCCAGATCTTTCCGTTCCAGATGATATACTTGACCTTGAGGGAACCATAGTTGCGCATAACGTATTCAGCCATCTTGGTTGCATTTGGGTTTGGCGCGATTTTCTATTTCAATGTGTTAGTAAGAAATCGTAGAACTCTATGATATTCCTGTCTTTATTGGATCCTAGCGCATACCTTAAGCATAAAGTCCAAGGCTTTGCCAACAGCGTGGTCGCTCTTGTAGGAACGGCTGCCTTTGCATCCGACGCTCGATATGAGTGTTGGAAACTGCTTTAGGATTTTGTAGCCGTTGGTATAAACATATTTCTTACATCCGCCGATGGGGATACTTGGCAACTTAGCTCCCTTGACACAGCACTGGATAGCAGAAGAGCCAGGGCAGAAGCCTGCATAGTATTTTCCACCGCCGCAAGACTTAGACTTGTTTGCGCAGACACCAGATCCGGCGCCGTTGTTGCAAGTAGCACGAGCCATGAGCTCGCCTTCACCCTCGAGGGAGCGAGCGACGATTTCACCTTCTTCGGATTCGTCGAATTCGTCCTCATCATCTCGAGCGATGATGGGGTCAAAGTCTGGTTCGGCAGATCTAGCAACGATTTCAGCATCGCGCTCGATGAGATCTACATGATCATCATCCAATGGGCAAGCCAGAACGGAAGAGGCGAGGAGAAAGACTGGGAGGAAAGAAGAAAGCTTCATTGTGATTGTTTGAGAGAAAGAGAGTAGCTGATGTGATGTCTGATATTACTGGAGGATGTGGAAAGTAATTGTTATCAAAATAAGAACTGTGTATAAGAGATCAAGTGAAGCTGATTGCTCTGCTGTATTGATGATGTGGATATCTGATGCTTTGATGATGATAAAAATATGTTGGATTGGAGGGAGATTGGGCCTCAATTTATAGACTTAAATTTGCATATTTTAATTCTGATCGTTTGAAGTGCGTTACTTACAATCGTCGAGTGTATTCTAGTCCGTACCGCCTCATGCCTACAATCATCAGATCCTCAACAGTGAACGAGTCTACCTAACGCCAAGATCGCAGACTCGATGGGTTAACGTTAAGAGATGTTTCGACGATGATTATTATTACACAATACCCCGGTTTCGGTTTTCTATGGAGCTACGCATACTGCAATTTTAGGCGGCCAACCTTAAGTGCGGATTGAGTTCATCAACGATTTTATCCATGTTATCTACGATATCTTGGCGATGTTAACGTTGATGTTGGAGTTGGAAGTTGCCAATTTTGGAATAGGACTGCATGCAGGGGAAACAAAGGACTGCATCTATTCATTGTGGCGTGTCAGCATCGGGCCGCGTGCCATAAAATCTAGCGCTTCGTAGATATAATAGCCTTCTACTCGCTCATGCGGAAATTATTTCTGCGCGACATATAAGTGGATAAGTCATCCAGCTGGCGAGCCGTCCTAACGTCAGGACTTCTTGGTGCGTTAGCGACTCGCTACGATCCTTGATGTAATTTTAGTTTAAAGTTTCCAGTCTTACAAATTTTCAGCCTCAGGGATAAATAGCCTTTCAGGGGACATCGTGGACAAATGCCAATCAGGCCTACGGGTTGGTCTAGAATTTGGTAGGTGCGAGGCCGAATGGGCTAGGATGCTGGGCTTGGAAGCAGGACGTATTCCAGAAACCATAACGTTGGAGAATATAATTTTGACAGCCAGATTTAACCCGAGTCGCTCCGCAGCTTTTTAAGCCAGGCCAATAGGCTGTGTCCCAATTTTAACCTTGTCCAGGGGTCTCAAGACACAATAGAGCACGAGCCACTGACATCTGCATATCTGCAAAGATTTCATCTCTGTGCAGACGCGACGGGTCGCAAAGAATTACCCCGCAGTCGGAACTGTCTACCTACCTTATCCACCATTTTAAAAGTGGATTCGAAGCAAGAATAGCCTTACGTCGGATCTGTAGACATATTTGGAGTATTTGTGTACAGCCTCGCTTCCAACATGGTTAAACCTGGAAAGAGTGTTGTTTCCATTACTAACTTTGATTACGGGACCACCCCAAGGATCTAACTATCTCTTGATGCCAACCCTGTTTATATTCTTGGCGAGGTTGTTTGTAAATCTTATCCGTAGGTTACACACTGATTGATTTTAGGGGGTCGAATTTCGTTTGTCACACTCAAACTAATGGCAATTTATGGAAATCGATGACCACGACTATCACTGCTCTAGCGAACCCGCATATAGCCTATCGGTATCGATATCTAGTTTGCTAGGCGGTTACGTAGTCCTCCAGCTGACAAAAAATTTGTGTAACTTTAGATCATAATAAAAACTCAAAAGACGGTTAATCGACCACAGCAAATGAAACATGAAGCCCTTCCGGATACTGGATAATCTGAGGCTACAATTGCTACAATTGCCGGATTTCTTTCTTGCCGTCTCGCTCAACCGACTCTAGTTTCCCCACAAAAGTTCCCCTTGCAGTTTTTAAGGTTTCTTTGAATTTGAATTTACGCTTGCCTATTTCCCTGTTCAGTTTACTTCTCGTTATAAAGTTTCTAAAATAAAAAGAGTAATAAGAAGAAAAATTCTACACAAAGCCGGCTGGCCGAGGTACGTAGATGTGTGTATGGATATTCAGAATACCTTAGCAAGTCGTGCTGCACAACGTTAGTATATCGTATAACGTTTGGTTCTCAGCTAGCAGTTCCCTTTTGCAAAGCAAAACTCTTCCACTTCTACAAGGGTACGATGTTTATCTGTCAGCCTCAAACAGAGATTTCTGCCATTTGCAGTTTATCCATGATATGCTAATATGAGCTTCGATAAAATATAGAATGGCTCGAATAACAGCATGTGAATCCGAGGTTTGATTGATTGCAAATAAGATGAAAGGGATCTTGCTCTACACCTGGACGCTGGCCCTGCTGCTAGCTGACTGTTGGAGAGATCATTAAGTGGCTATCGTGAAGTTAAAGCTCGATCAGATCTTCGTTTCAGCCTTGCAGTTTGTCGCTGACGATAAAAGGCTGGTTAGATAGCATCCGTAGGATTGGTCCGCCTATCGTGGCTCAAACAGAGATATTCTGATTAGATTAAAAAAAATTTTGAGATCCGCAGCCCGTTGGAGTCTGGGCTCAAAAGTTCTCTGTAAAAATCGGTTGCTGAGACTTAAGCCAGTTCGCCAAGAGCAGGGCTTCTCCTTCCTTTTGGCCGGGTTGAAGAATACATGTCAGACCAGGATAGGCCAATAAGGTTCTTTGGGGAATAGTGTAGCCTCGCTCAAGGAGTGCGTATGTACCTCCGATCGATACCCAGCAAGATTAATTACCATATATTGAAGCCTCGAATTATCCATGTTGGGTATCCTACAGACGGCAGACTGTGCCTTTGTAACGAAGGGGCGCCAGTGCAACACAAAATCGTTTAGGAACTATCACAGCCGGCTTTAACAGCGGCAGTTAGGACTTGGTCTCGCTAGTGCTATAGCGGAAAAACAAAGCGCAGGGATGTTATTGGGCACAAATAAACTCAGATATATTCAGTAGAGATTTTATCTCATGCCCTCGTACTGAATCAATATGCAGACCGGTATATTCCTGTGTCTACCTAAAATTTTAATCTAACATGCAAAGGGCCGAACATTAAACGCCCGAGATTCAGCCATGCGCCACCTTACAACCATTAAGATTGATATCTATCTCCTTTATTCGCAGAGATATCGCGGTTGTTAGCTTAATGGTACTTTACTTACAGGATATACCAAGAATAGGATTTGAAGCCCTAAAAGACAGATTTGCGTATCCTACCGCGCTGTTCAATAATCTGTGATACCCGAATGACATATTCAACAGTATTTTGCAATTTTGATTTATTGATCGAAAGGTGTTATTCGTATGTAGCATATGCTTGAATCGCTAATCAAGAAAATGATTATTTCAGTACTTCCCAAATATTTAGCTTTTGAAAACTAGCATGTGGTGATCATGAGAAGTAATACCGGGGTCGGGCTAGAGTTCGCTCGCGTCTTTCTGCGTCGCAAGGCTAAAGCCGTCCGCCTTGTTATTCACTCACTTTAAGGGTGAAAGACCGCGATCGTGCAGCTCAGACAAGGGCCGGTCAAATCGAATGGGAACTCTGATGCAAATTTAAAATTATATCAACGTTATTAAGGATCTTGTTCATCTACGATCTCGGTCACCTAGAAATTCAGGTCCGAAACAAGGTTCCCTTGTGTTAGAGTTCTTTCCTCTCCTCAGGGAGGGACAAAAGAACAGGATCAGATCTCATTTACTTCTCGCGTTTTCTCTTACGCACCAGCTTGCTAGGATCAAGGCTGAGCCGCTACCTGATGATTTTGATATTTTCCGACGTATACCCGGAGAAAACCAGCTCGTTTGATCCACGTCAGCCTTATTTGGTCTCAAAAATTCTTTTTTTTGGGGTATTTTTTCGGAGTTACTGGCAAGTTTCGAGACGGATACTTTTATTACTTCTGGTTTTCACGGTGCCGTTCTAACAGGCCTGGATAGAGGCTTACCTTTTTGGTTAAAGGAGCTATTTTCCTCATGAAAAAATTGATCTGTCGAGAGGTCCTAAAGTCGACCGAGATGCTGATGTAAGTTGTTTTCAGGGACAAGACAGAGAGCTATTGAGCGATATGGTACGAATGAGTCTAATAGATGGATTATTCTATTTCTAGTAATGCCTCTGTTACGGATACGAAATCGGGCAAGAGGTACAATCCAAGATCTTTCGGCACACAATTGGCAAGTGCAAAGAGCTAGACCCAGGGCTATCATTTCCCGCGATAATTATTACAGACATGACATTAAAATGGGCATCGTAATCAAATAATAAATTGAAATCCCTTAGTGTAACACGCTAGGCTGGTATATCCTTTCGTTCATAGACATACAAAGCTTCGTCTTTTCCAGCAAACGAAGGAAGCGGTATCTGCACCACCTTCTCAAAGTGCGACATTTCTTTCTCGAAATATTCATTAACGGTAACATCCTTAAACGCCGTATATCCGTTGGCGTTCTGTGTACCTGCGATACATATGGTATCTCCAGCATACTCGGTCAGTATCTGCTTTGTGAAGTCTAATGATACTATTGGATATACCAATAGCAGGACATCGTCCTTTCCAGAACCATTGCGCTTTAGATATACAATGCCATCCTCTACAATGGTGTCATCTACCCATATTGTTCGCCAGAGGGATTGCATATTATCCACAGCGGCCACTGTAAGGCCTGCTCGCCGGAGCATCAATGTCCAGTAACCGTTCCCGCTACCCATGTCTATAATACGACGCTTCCGAGATACGGCTTTCAAAACCTCAACGCTTTCATAACTCGGACAAAGACAGCCGAAATGGTGCATAAAAATAGGGAGAATATGGTGGCTGCTTTTAAGATTCGCCGTGGCTTCGGTTGGGCCACTCCATTCGAGATTATGGCAAGACCACCTCCAAAAATCCAGGTACGGATTAATGTGCGTTTTGCTTCGTGGAATTGACATAGTCGATGGGAGAAGCCGCAATGCAGATAGATGCGATCCTACTCCTGCTCTTAATGACTGTTTCTTTGCGTTGGAAACAAAGTTTGAAAATGCCTTGTTTGAGGCAGTTGCTGAGTTGAAGATTGATGTATACGCTGTTACATCAGATTGCGGAGGCGGCTCTAACTGGGATTCTTTCTATCAACAAATCTCTTCCAAGTGGGTAATTCAAGGAATCCGAAAGAGCCACAAAACGTACGGGTTCACCCTTCTCGTCTAGATACCACGCATGCAACCCGCGGTTACCTCCTTGTGCAATAGCACTTTGAACTTGCTGCAAGGTCACACTGGCTATGGCATGGTAAACATAACTGTCATCGTGTTTGAGTCCAAATGCCTGAATGACTGCTGTGCGGAGATCGTTATCAGAGACTGGGTCATTTTGTCTTTCTTCCGGCCATGTGTCAAAAAATAGTTCTGGTGTAAAGCCAGAGGACCCAGTAGTCCCAGCCTTTGGTACAGGCGGCATTTGTTCTATGTATCCGAAACAGCGGCGCAGATTAAGAATAGCGCGCGAGGTCAGTCGAAAGTTTGGTGGGTTGATATTCCACACGATGCGCAGAACCACCTGACTATTTCTCAAAATTAGCAACACCAACCCAACAGCAAAAACATTAACGCTACACACAACGCAACTTTCATTCTATGGTAGATAGTGATGAACCCCGGCAGATTTTCTTTGGGTGTTCGCGACTACAAGCGGGGTAGAATCCACATGAGCAAATCGACTCTCCATTAGATACGATATTTATATTTCTTCTTAAAAGAGTATACACTAGAAAACTCAAGTAGCTTTTAATCGAAAAGTAGCCAGTATAATATTATAATTCAAACGAACTGTGGTTCACGAAGGATCGACCGATCTAACTAGCTGATATATGGAGAAGAAAGATGGAACCCGATAAATTCTCGACACAAGCTCCTTCGTTCTTCGTAAAAGCCTATCAAAAAGCGCGCGGAAATTCGGAGAGGCTTTAGAAACCACTTTACAAATGACGCTAGTCAAATTGCCATCTTGAATTCTTTTCCTATCTCCAATTGGTGGCGATGATGAGTGTAATAAACTCCGGAATACTTGCGAGAAGCTGTCTGGTCAAGCACAGTGACAGGATCAGAAGTATAAAGCAATAAAGCTACCAAAAGGTTGGAGATGAGGTTGTATCAACTGTTCTCAATCCATTGGTTTTCAAAATTGATCTATTTATTTATATATAATTAATTAAGAAAGCTGAATGAAACCGAATCCTAGCCTCAGAGAGGCTAAAAGGCTTAGCAGGACTCGTAGTTGGGGTGATTTCACGCGCTCGCGATGAGGTTCAATTAATTATAGCTCGGAATGGTAGCGCTGACTCAATTACCAAAGTTTGCCAAGTCGCTAGACACATCCCCTGTCATTCGAAACCAAGATAACATCAAACAACAGGGAAGTAAGACAGGATAGGCTATCAAAGTCTTAAAGTTAAAAAGAAAGCAAATATTTCTCAATAACCGAAGGAATTAAAGCCGAATTAGAAATTAAAGCTACCATGCGCATAAAAACAACAATATTCTACCGTTATAATCGCCGCCAGATGATGTTTCCAATCTGGTTCTCCAACTTCAGCTGATCAGGAGGACTCTTATGCATGACGACATTAGAGTTTGCCAGCGTTCGGGTAGTAGCTATTCCGGGGGACCGAGCCCAAGCAGAAGCAAAATTAAGAATTGCGCCACCATCTTGTTCCTTCACATCAAAATACTGAATTTGGACATCAGTTATATTCTGGTTGACTTGCCGAGCTAGGCACGTAAGTAAGGTACACGAGCTACACCTTCCCTTTTAAATATTATAGCAGTCGCGAAACGGCCTAGATTCGGCTTGATTGTCGCCCCGCTTTTCTGTCGCCGGCGACGACAGCGACCTCGACCGACCAGCACTAGGGATTTGCCTTCAAACAGAATTCAGAAAGGATTATTGTCCTTGTGATTCTATAGACGGATAGAGAGATACTACTATCTAGGATATGTTGGGGAGCTCGTGCATAATCCGCTGAAACAGTTAGATTCTGTCCGTCATGTCGGCATTAGACGACTGGATATTCGAACGGCCCAACGAATTCATATCCCGAATCTTTATCTTATATCGCAGTGGACCAATTATTGATGAACGGTTAAATCAAATAGATTAATAGCCCGCTTCCCAATGGCAGTTAACTCTCTAGATTCCTTCACATGTATTTTCAACATATCGTGAAATTCCCAGGCCCTGCCGGCATGCCATCTATGATACAGAGACGTAAGTGCAGAATTCACATGCGACCTCCAGTTGAATGGCGGTGATGTGGAGTGTCGGAGAGGAGTGGCGATTGCGAGACCGTTCAGCTGATTTATCTGCAAAGTCTATATGGCGGGGACGCAAGCAAGTCTATCGCTTTGCATTCCCGTTGAGCCGGTTGGCCCTAGATTCTTGGCAGATCTTGCCCTCTTTTTCCCAGCCGAAATTCGCAGATTCCACGGCTCAAACTTGAAGCGAGCATGATAAGTTTATTTCCCCACAAATGCCAAGATTGAGGGAGCGGGGCATGCGGGGGCGGCTCGACCTCTGAGCGAACCATATAGGGAAGTAGCCCCGAACCGTCCAAACCGGATCTCGTCCGGAAACTGAGCGAACTGCTACTCGTCTACCCCGACCAGCGATTTATTTTCCCCAAGTAACGAGCAGGTTTTGTGTCAGGGCCTGCAGATGTAAATATTTACAGAATGGCCCCACGCATTGCGAGTTCCGACGATTATTTTGAGGAGTTGATCACATTGAAAGTGAAAACTAAACCGAGGCCAGATTCGAAGGAGCATGAGCGACGATCCTCCTCTCTCATGTGAGATTGTCGATAGCTCCAAGTGGTAGATACGTTGGCATCTCGTTGATTTAAGATGAGGCCAACGTCGCTGAATATAGTGGGATTGTCTACAGGCACAGCCACTATATCGCGTAACAGGAGGCGACCAGAGCTAGAGGTTTTCAGTTATCCAGTATTGCAAACATGAAGAACATTCTTGTTTTATTCAGCCTTCTGGGACTTGGTCTCGCTGCTCCAGCAGCAATTCCAGTTGAGCCTCGTGCTGCTGCACCGACGGTCACAATCACCTCCCCTCAAGCTACAATTATTGGCGTAGCCGGTCCTGTGGAAGTCTTTCCTGGAATCCCTTTCGCAAAGCCTCCAGTAGGCGCATTGCGACTCAAGCCTCCTCAGCCGTTGACTGCACCGCTGGGCACTATCAAGGCTACAGCGAATGGAAAGGCTTGCCCGCAATTCACTTTTAGCACAGTGCTAAATGATGCTATCCCAACTTCAGAGCTCGGGCTCTTGATCAACACCCCGTTGTTCCAGACCATTCTGAACGCTGGGGAGGACTGTCTTTATATCAATATACATCGTCCTGCAGGCACAACTGCTTCCTCTAAGCTGCCGGTCCTATTTTGGATCTTTGGTGGTGGCTTTGAAATTGGCTGGAACGCAATGTACGATGGCTCAGGCTGGGTGGCATCGTCGCTAACAAGAGGTCAGCCTATTATCATGGTCACGGTTAACTATCGTGTTGGAGGTTTCGGGTTTTTGCCTGGTGCCGAAGTTCTGGCTGACGGTTCGGCCAACCTCGGACTTTTGGACCAGCGACTCGGGCTACAATGGGTAGCAGATAACATTGCCGGGTTTGGTGGTGACCCGTCAAAGGTCACTATCTGGGGTGAATCTGCGGGTGCTATCTCGGTTTTCGACCAGATGGCTCTGTATGATGGAAACATTAATTATAAAGGCAAACCATTATTCCGTGGAGCCATCATGAACTCTGGCAGTCTCGTTCCAGCAGACCCAGTGGATTGCCCAAAGGGACAAAAAGTTTACGATACTGTTGTCAAGGCTGCTGGATGCTCCTCCGCGAGCGACACCCTGGCCTGTCTTCGATCAGTACCTTACGAAACGCTCCTCAATGCAACAAACTCCGTTCCAGCTCTTCTCAGCTACTCTTCGGTGGCTCTCTCCTATTTACCTCGTCCTGATGGAAAGGTTCTCACACAATCTCCAGAGATTCTTGCTTTGTCTGGAAAGTTTGCTAGCGTTCCATTCATTATTGGTGATCAAGAGGATGAAGGGACTATCTTTGCACTATTCCAATCAACAATAACTACGATTTCCCAAGTGGTCAACTACTTGCAAAGCTACTTCTTCAATAGCGCAACGACAGCACAGATACAAGCGTTGGTTGACACCTATCCCGACGTGACGACTGATGGCTCGCCCTTCCGCACGCTTGGCTTGAATAACTGGTATCCCCAGTTTAAGCGACTAGCCGCCATCCTCGGCGATCTGACTTTCACACTCACCCGTCGAGCTTTCTTGGATATTTCCAACGCTGTCCATCCCACAGTGCCCTCATGGAGTTACCTATCCTCCTACGATTACGGAACCCCAATCCTGGGAACATTCCACGGCAGCGATCTGTTGCAGGTATTTTTTGGTGCACTTCCAAACTATGCTTCCGTCGCCTTCCGTTCGTACTATCTCAACTTTGTCTACAACTTGGACCCAAACAAAGGCACCCTGGTTATAAACTGGCCACGCTGGAGTGCCGCCAAAAAGCTTTTGAATATGTATCCACTATATTCGACAACGATTGATGATAATTTCAGATCTGACACCTATTCTTATATTCAAACAAATATTGGTTCTTTACATATCTGAGAGATCAGGTCGAGGGAGGGGGAATACTGGGTTGGTGTCTCAAAGTAGCTGGCGCTGGATGACAGCAGTGTTGATTTTTGATACCACAAAGCTTGACGCATCATGAATGTACAAATTTCCACAAAGTATGTTAATATGTTTGATCTGGAACAAATTCTGTGCAGTAGTATAGCATAATGAAAAGAAACTGCACCCACCGCTGCAAATTTTGCGGGAATCTATATCATGAAATATATGATCAACGATCGATCTATTAGCCGACGTGTATGATCACACCAATAAGATATATTCTTCCAAATCTCAAGGGCCCTGGCTACCATTACCTAGATATTCTGACACATACTTAGCACTATATTTCTTGGCATAGCTGAAGCGTAAATTTATAAATAAAGTATGCTATTGATACTGTTGTTTTCAATCTGGTTGTATAACGCAATCCTACCCTGCAAGGGCAAGGAAGGCGTGCGCAGATCTATCAAGGCATGGGTTCTCGAAACTAAAAGTAGGGCTAGCTTAACTTCGCTAAAACAATCACAGCTAAACAATATCCGTATATCTGGTCAACCCATGACAGTTGTCTCAAAAGCGCTGCTCAAACGGCCATATGCCCACAAGAGGAAGGTCGTACTTCTGAGCCTACAACAACACTACTAGGTGGCCAGGTGATATTATTGATTCGTAAGCCTGTTACCCGCGTTACTTTTTTATCATCTGCACCTGGTTTATTATGTACCTGATTCGAAATCCTTAAAACCCTTGGGTCGAGACCACTAAAAATTACCAAAACAAAGGATTGTCAAAAGCTGACGAATAATGCAGTTGCCATTTCCAATAGCGTCTACGCAATAAAATTGCAGAGTCAAACTCTTAAGTTAGCATGTTGCGTAACTAGTTTACCAAATATCAACAGGGCTAGACTCTGATTTCTATAATTTTATCATATAAGCTCTGACCGGGATTTATGCAGATACCTTTGAAGCGGACGAAATTTAGAAGCTTAATAAATAGTATCCGCAGCGAATTAGAGCAGTATTTGTAGGTACATGCTATGAAGATTATTAGTGCCATTTCGCAATTGCTATTGGGTTTCTGTCAATTGATAAGGCCTTAGCAACTAAACTTTTCGAATATCAATGGTGTCGGGAGACTTTGAATGCTTTGTAAGATTATTTCGCTAGAACATGGCTATGTGTGGACAAAAGTTAAGGCCTAAAGGCAGCCAGAGTTAGATTTAAGCTTTGGTAAAACATAGCCTATTATGGCAGGCGAAGGCCTATATAATGTATCATAGATTTGAACACATGCCTATTTCCAGCCGCACATTGTATAGACTTCTAGTGAACGGCATCCAGATTCGGGTCTGCGAGGCAGGCCTGCAGGTCTTTAGCTCTAATATGTATTTATTTACTTACTTACTTCATTTGCTCATACAATAGATCTGATCCATTCACATAGCATAGGTGTACTGAGATAATCCAAATTGGACTTACGGGTTCATTTTGGTCACGAGGCTAGGCTTGTAGATGACCGAACCAGTGGTTCCATGTTGTATTATACAATTCTGTCCCTGGTCTTGCAAACCCTCTTCGCAGCAAAATTGTACACGCTTTTAGTTAGTATATTTTCGACAATTGCGGATTTAGAAGGTTTGAAAAGCCCGAACTCTTGAATATTCATTGATTTAAATTGCAATCACAAAATTAACAAAGCTGTACAGGCCGAGAGCTCGATCGCTGCCAGGCGTGCTGCAAGTCATTACATTTAATTTCGTACGACCATTTGGGGTACAGCGCTCCTGCTAAGGCTCGTCTGGCTTTTTCTCGTAGTAATAACTGGTGGCTTCTGAATTTGACAGATTATTCCTTTTTAAAACCCCTTTTTACTTTTGATGGTGGCTTGAGATGGCTTCAAAATCCTTGGTCCAACCTAACCGCATTCACCGTGCATGGAATTAATGTAAATACCTATAAAATGCATTTTTTTGTTTGAGTGGCTAGCCGGCTAGCCGGCTCTATTTTCGCACGAGGATGAAACTAGATTCCATTCGCATTACATCGCGAATAGATACATAAGGACCCGAGACTATCTCGCCTGGCGTATTATGCTGCTGTTATGCAATGACGAGCGATCACGGTTCTATGTTAGATAATGTACAGAATCGCATGCTTGCCTATCTTGATAGATTGCAGCATGAAAAATAATAAGAAAAAGGCCAACCCAAGGGGATGGTGGAATCAAAGTTTGTGACGCTTCGCCCCAGAGGCGATTTTGCCAAATTCGGCCTGTGGAACACCTTTCATAAAACGCTCTACACCACCAGCAATTTCAAGAACGTTTGCCTCCTCGAAACCCTTCATATAAGCATCACGGATCAGCTTCTTGATCAACGTGATACTCTCTTGATTAAGATGATCTCCAAGCTCGCTCTGAACGTGCTTAAGAACGACTTCATTGAACTTGTCGGCGTCCTTTTCGTCAAAAATTTTATTAACAAAACCAGCGGCGAGCAGTCTGTCGGCGGTTATTTTCTTAGATGCAAGCAAAGCTTCACTTGCAAGACCATACCCCATTCGACGGGTGAATGTGAACGACGCACCACCCTCTGCAACGAGCCCGATCGAGGAGAATGGTGTCAGGAGGAAAGTTGTTGGGGTACAGTAGATAAGGTCACACATGGCAACAATTGCAGCGCTCAGGCCTACTGCGGGGCCGTTTAGCGCAGCGACGAGAACTTTGGGATGCTCAAAGAACGCTCGGGTAAGTTCAAGGTTCTGGGCTCCGACTATTGAGTTTTTTCCAGATTCGTTAGTCCCGGATGTCGGCATGATACGATTATTCTTCTGTGGGATTTAGGGTCAGACATACAGGTACTACCAAAGTAAAATCTCGGGGCAACATCAGATATATCGGATCCCACTTTCCTACCCTGGGTGACATCGGCACCGCTAAATCCAGTAATCTTAGTATCGCTTAGGGATATTATCAAGGAAATTACTCTGAAGAGATTCTGGACGTGGGTACGTACGCCGAGAAAAACCTTCCGGTTCCCATAAGCACTGTAATGGTGACATCTTTCATTTCAGCGATCTCGCGGAGCAGAACTCCAGTTCTCTGATAGTTTGGTCCATTCAAAGCATTGAGCTTCTTCGGTTTATTGAAAATGATTTTTGCGACCTTTCCTTCTACTTGGAGGAGAACCTCGTCTTCGTTTGTCGACATGTTTGATATATTTGATGTTCAGCGTTGTGCCGAAAACGTTGATGTTGGGTGACGCGTTGGAGCGGTTGTTGATAGTTGGCTGTAACGCGGATGAGATGGCTTTCAATGATAGCTAATAATTAAATACTGCAGCAACCTAAAGAAGAGGGATCTAAAGCCGAGATACCTCGACAGCAAAGCTATTCTCAAAGCACAATTGAACCGCTTCACGAAGTCGTCGATGATAGCCGTTCCCAGATTCCTTTGAAGAGGGAGCTAACTATCACTGGAGTAAGCCGAACCCATGCCCTCTGTATCAGCCTGCAAGCAAGCCGAGGCTTAAAAAACAATGCTACCGAGAACCAGCATCTCGGTTGCACGCTTTGAGGCCAACCCATCCAACACATCCGATATCCACGCCAAAAGCCGTAAGTTGCTCCGTGCGCTCCACGCCCCGATCATCTCCATCTCTTAAGCTTCTTTGGGTTGTTTATGTATTCCCCTTTTTCTTGCCGAAAGTCTCGGATCATCTGCAATGGTTCTCGAGTCAATACATATCTTGGCCAGGACCTTGCCTGCTCTGCCGAGGTATCGCAGCTTATTTCCCACGTTTTAGGCTATGTCCGCATACCGGAAAAACATTTCATTCGCTATGATGGCCCTTTCTTCAGAGTCGTCTGCCGTTTGCATATCTGCCACCACATTTTGTCTGATGGTGAGGGAAATTTCTAGCGCTTTGACCTTTCGAGAAGAAAATTCTCTGCTTGGTGTCGCCGCAGTCTGGTCTTCTTCGCCAGGATGGAATCAGTCCGAGTGGTGCTTTCGCTACACAAGCATGAGCTACACAAGTGTGAAGCTGCGACCATTAGGAGCACGTTCTCCCGGGAAGCCTCTGTTCCGAAAACATATTTTGATATTGAGGGGTGAGTTACACAACTGCTCTCTACATGACAATCTTGTGATGTATCGATGTTCTAAGAAGTATCAGATCGTTATTCCTAGGATACATTGATCCCTTTTCTTACGTTGACCAGAACCAAAATTATCAGCCCTGCATTGGTTATTATGAACCCGGCCCAGTTTGGAACATGTCAATTTCTGGCACATACCATCTCTGCCGCCCAAAACATGGAAAAATTCAGCCCGCCAGGAGCTACGCATCGAAATTGGTGTGACTCGCCCCACATGGCATCTTTGGCTTGTTGCTGTGGGTTTGGAAAAACACGGAATACATACTCCTTAGTGCCGCTTCGAAGCAAAGGCAACACAATGGAGGTGACGACAGTTTGGGACATGGCGTAGAAGCAAGAGCGGGCTGAATCGAATTTTGTGGATGTCTGAGCGCAATCATTTTTCCAGCATTGCCACGGGCCAGAAGTCTCAGATCAGTGTTCAGTTTGCGACGAAGCCGGGAAAAGACTGGCGTCTGGTTTACGAGACAACTTTGCGAGGCAAAGTATGTTTTTCCAGAAGTTCTGCTATGCATGTCTGGGCCTACGGACCCAGACGCACCACGAGGGACAAGCTTGAAACATTTACTGAACATCAAACGAAACTCGATTGGCAATGAGCCTAGGGTTAGTAAGGTACCAATATCTAGGATGGGAAAAATATAGATCCACGGATCTAGGAACGAGCTAAGACCTATAATACCCGGGATATAACCCCAGAACTGAGCCTGTCAAGATATTTTCCCCATTCTGCGCTCTTATTGTTCTTATGTATATACTTTAATCACAAATCTCACTTCTTTGATTCTTTCTAGGATTTTCTAGAAATTCTATCCGAGCCTATAGACTCCGAGCCTATCCAAACATGTCGGCAACAACGACAAGCGTGTCGCCATGGTCGACACTGCCAGACAATTTACGTCCAATGTTAGACCCACCGGAAGGGGTCATACCAAACTTCGACAACCCTCGTGACATTGGGTGGCAGATCGTACTCGCGACCGCTGTTACCCTACCCTTGGCCGTATTGGCATGCGGTTTAAGATTCTACACGCGATTAGTAATAATACAAAATTTCAAAGTAGATGATTGTAAGTTGATAGAACTCCTAAACTAAAGATATATTTGGTTTTTTTTTTTGGTGTCAATAGTCCGTTCAAGAAAACATAGCTAACAAAGATAAACATAGATCTATTGTTATTTACGATAGTATGCTATCACCAATGATTGTATCAGAATCCAGGCCAACATACTCACGTCTTTATCCACTTAGATATCAGCTTTAGTATTCCAAGCATGCAATCTCTACAGCGTCACTCTAGGATTAGGGAAGGAAATGTGGGATGTCCCGTGGACAAATATGTCTCCAGCTCTCAAGGTTCGTTGATGCGCTTTCATATCATCTCACTCACCTATCGATATATCTACAATGACTAACTTGCAACACCCCTTCGGATTCAGTGGTTCTTAGCAACAGAACTGACATACTTCACCTCGATATGTGGCTGCAAACTCACCATCCTTGCATTCTACCTTCGCTTCATCCTGAACAAAACACAGAAATATATCATCTGGGGGTTTCTCGCCGGCATAATCATCTATAACTTCCTTACTATCTTAATCCTGGTCTTTGCTTGTCGCCCGATACGCACCCTTTGGGACTGGAATCTCGATCAAAGCAATTGCCTGGATGTTGACCCGGTATATTTCGTTAATGCTGCACTGAATACTATCACCGACATTGCAATATTAGTATTGCCGATGCGAACCCTATGGAAATTGAAGATGCCAGTCAGCCAGAAAATTGGGTTAATTGCAGTTTTCACCACTGGGGGATTGTAAGTACAACACTCACGAGATTATTGCAGTTGACTTTTACAAGTGGCTACTGACTTTTCTTATAAAGTATCATCATCATAACGATAATTCGTATGGTCCAACTCACAAGTATACCAAACGGAGGCCAAAATATCACGAGTAAGCCTTTTGCGCCCTCCATTGTCAACTGTTATATGTGAGAGCGATGCTAATATACTCCAAATAGTGGGATTCGTTGGTCCTTCATTGTGGTCCGCTGTCGAAGTTAATCTTAGCATGGTTTGCGCCTCGATACCAGCGTTAAAACCCTTTATTGTTAGATATCTCGGACGCTACTTCAGCAAATGGGCTTCTGGGAACGGGTACGATAAAAATAGTGCCGGCCAAGGGGATTCTGCCGCCGGCATACAACTATCAGTCGTCAAACGAACCAATGCAAGCCAGGTCAAGAAGAATAGTCTTTTCTACAAAGGTAGCATCGTCACTACGACAGAAATCAGAGCTACAAATAGCGATGAGAACAGACTCGTCAGTAACGACTTAAACGAAATGCATTTTGTCGATCTTGAGTCAGCTAGTCAAACTTCACTCAACGATTCCGAGAGCAGCAGGGTCTTCGAGAGGCAGGATCTGAGGATAATGAAGACCAGTAACGTCACAGTTGATTCAAGAAGGATAAGTGCTGAGATGGAAATGATGGGACGGTAGCCTCCGCTGTAATATTTATTCTCTTTCACACCTCTTACGAATTTCTTTGTACAAATTATGGCTCTAAAGCATGATATCCGGGTTTTACGTTTCTTCATGGACAGGTGGGGCGCAATATCAGTTGATTTTACCGTGGTCTTTTGTTGGGTTGTTTATATTATGGTTTCATACCGGTTGCAGTAGAATATCATCTCAAAACTCCTAGAGACTATGAGCAAGGGTGGTTCTCACTCCATAATTCCCAAAATCTGAATTTTTTTTTAATGCCACCTCGCTCAAATTAGACCAAGCGGGCGATAATGTTCGTCTCCGCTGGATAGGTAAGGATCGAGACTATGCAGCTAGTTGCAAGAGCGATTACTCTGATGTGGATAAGTTCTGGGAGCACCGGTCGGATCACGAGATTGTAATATCGTTATAGATATTAGACGTAAAGCACCGACATAATGGACCGCTGTCTCAAGCAGATGGTGTGTCATGGATAACGATCAATAAGAACTTCGGATCTATCGCACACGCATAAGCAGGGGCTCGGGCGATCCTAGGACTTATTTTATCTTGTGAAAGTTATAACGAAGTCTTACCAGGTACTATACACAGCTCGTGCATTTTCGTCCGAACCCGAAGTAACTTTAGAGCATCCTATTTCCCCCGTTAATGAGCAAACCATTCACATGCGTCAACCAGCTGCGTCCTTAAGCTTACCTCTTCACTCATCCCATTGACCAATTCCTCCGCTGATTTGACAAAGTTCCATATCATCCCCGCATATTCGCTTACTAGATTCTCGTTCGATCGTGAGGCGATGCTGCCGGAAGAGCGGATTATGGAACCTGTTGTTCGCTCAAGTACGAGCACGGATTGGACAGTCTGCTTAGTCTGCAGACGAGAGAGAAGGGACTCTATTTCTTCATTCTAGAATACACATGTTAGAATTAGACTACCCACAGCTTCTCAGATAATGGAGTGGTCTTACCGCTACGGTCGTTGCTTGAGTCATCTTGGTGATGTGGTGTGGTTTAGCTAGCTAGCTTGTGCTTGTCGCGTTACGGATGCGGATGCTATTTTGAGTTGATGTCCGGCTGGCAGCGCGGGTTTGTTTCTCGGTTCTGACCATCCGGGCCAGAAAACTTTTTTTGCTCTGCGACAGCTAGCTTCAACCCACTCCACCGCAATCATCTATCGAAAGGCTATCACGATGGGCTCAAGTAGCAAGAAAAAGAAGGAAAAGCAAAAGGACTTTGCAGTTTGTAACAAGTTCTTGTTCAAGGTTGTTTACAGGACTGATCAATGCTCTGAATATAGAAGCCAAAACTAAAGGTTGGCAAAACCAAGCCAAAGGCCGATAACCACACATCCACTTCTTTTAGATCTAAAGGTAAGGTTTCATCTGATCAGTTTAGGGCGCTTTTTACGCTCATGGTTGTGCTAATCACTCTAAATATTGGAATAGCTATCGTCGTCGGCCACCAATCCCTCAATTCTGCTGCTCCTAGCGTTCAAACTCAACTGAAGCACAACCTCACCCTCCTCAACCATCACTCATATACCACCCGTCGTGATTCGTTGGCACATATCGCATCTGTATTATCATCGTCACCGTCGTCCAGCCCTCCGATATCCTACTCCATATTGCTACCGTCACTCGCTCCTCTAATCCTAGACTCAGCAGCACCTGTACGGAATCAGCTTCTCACATTGCTAACGAGTCTTACGAAGCCGAAAGATCTAAGGCAGGATGCGATTATCCCCGTCGACGCACTGCGCATGCATACTCCTCGATTTCTACTATACATTCACAGCGCGATGACCCATATCAGCGCTGATATTCGTGGCGATTCTACAAAGTTTCTAGCCTGGCTACTAGATGTCGTTGGCGAAGAGGCTGTGCGCGGAGCGAAAGGTTGGGGTAAAACGTTGAAATGCTGGATGGTGCTGTTAGGATGGGAAAGTGGGAAGTCCGGGCCGGGTGTGAGGACAAGTACAATCGAGTTTTCAGATCCTGGGAAGAATAAGAAGGCGTCGTTGCAGCACTTGACTGTGTTGAAGCGATTTCTGTCTGTAGGGATGCTTGAGGATTCTATGACGCTCTCACACTTTGATTTACGGATGACGGATTTACTGCGACCACATCAACACACAGAGTTTCATTTGATGCCAAAAACTTCAAATATATATGCCCATCTGTCGCTGTTTTCAAACAGCGGGGTAGTGGAGGACGTGAATGAAGAGGATGCAGAGGGGTCGGCTGAAGACTGTGATAGCAGAAAGAGAATTGTGAAGAATGTCTTCGAGGGCAATATAAGGGCAGGCCTTCAAGCCAGATTACAGGAAGCGGGTGAAATTGGGAGATTGGCCGGAGGCGTGCTGAAGGTTCTAGACAAAGCAATCCCAATCAGCGATGGAATTGCAGTATGAAGATAGAGAAGGATCATGATCTAGCTGGCATGCCCACACAGCAGCGGGGTGTGGAACAGCTGGCACCAAACTACGCCGCCGCTGCGCCACGGTATCTTGAATCTATTACTTAATAGACAATGCAATAGCACATTGCAAATACCAGGCGGCGATTCGGTTTTCCGATCGTGAATTGCATATCGCCGGTAAGGATATGCGGCGTGTACTAGAAGGGCTTCAGCAGGTTTAAACGCGACTTTTACAGACAGCAGCCAGACACGTAGTGCACAAAATATCGTTTTAGTCGAAGGATCAAGACTTCAGTCAACATATATTAGGCGCTCCCGAAGCGCTGGTTCCAGACCCCGGTCCTGGATGTGCCAAGCACCTATCAACACTTCGGAGCATTCCCAGTACCATTATGCATAACAATCAGGCGGTTCTCAAGGCTTCCAAATTTATATTCATGTACAGTCAGAGGAAGATTAAAATGAAGGGCCTCCCTTCGCTCCCTTCTATGGATCCATTAAACCCGCTAAACTTGAAGCCGTAAGCCCAGTTCGAGGCTCAAAATATGTCTACTAGGTTAGTTCACTCTGGCTATCTCGAGCTTTACTATTTCTAATCCTAATACGATACCAGAGGCCAGAAACAACTCGAAAAGTCGCTCGCGGAATTCAAAGATGCCTTGAAACCCGAGCATAAGCAGATGCTAAGCAAATGCCCAGATCCTAGCCCGGAAGATGTCGCAAATTTTGTTAAATGTGTGGATGAAAAGCTTCATGGGAAGCAAAAACGACGGGTTATCCAGAAACCTTCATTCGAGACTTTTATCCGATCGATGCAGCAATTTTATGGCGTAATAGATACATGTACCCAGTCCAACCCTGAAATTGCGTCGCTTATATGGGGTGGCATGAAATTTGTGCTTCTCGTAGGATCTAATCGTATATCTTCTACCGTTCGAAATTCCCACTCTAATGTGCTGTAGGCATTTTCAAACTATTTGGGATACTTCGAAAAAATAATTGAAATGTGCGATGAAATGGGCCGCCTGTGTCCTCAGTACGACAGATTTGCGAAATTATTCCCCAATCATATGGAACTTCAGAGTTGTATTTGCGAATTTTATAGCATTGTTGTTACGTTCTTCAAGGAAGCAGTGCTATTTCTGTACCACTCAGGTACGTATCTATCTATAGCGTCGTTGTCGTCATACATACTTACAAGTAAAATCCGACCAACAGCTTTTAAGCAGTTTGCCATTGCCATTTTTCATCCTTTCCACGATAAATTCAATGATACCCTGAAATCTCTCAGTCTCACCAAGGAGATAATAGAGAAAGAGATACAAATATCTGAGGATCTGGAATCGCATACCGAGCGAATCAAGCATGCTCAGAATTGGTCTAAAGTGGAAACCCATTTTCATCTTGCCAGGATAACGTATAACAACTACCAAGAAGACCGCATAATACTGAACGACGCAGCGCGCAAATCGAGGAGAGAACAAGTGTTAAGAAATATATCAGATTACCCTTACACTTTCGATTTTACCAACAACCTGAATAGAAGGCTCGAAAATAGTGGACGTTGGATATTTGAAATGTCCGAGTACAAGTCATGGCTGCGATCCTCACAGTCTGCAGGGCTGTGGTATCATGCTATCCCAGGATTTGGGAAGTCCGTTCTCACGGCCGGAGTAATCAATGATTTATTAGACAGCTCAAAATCAACAAGAACTCGACAATATGTTGCTTACTTCTTCTGCACATATACAAATCCTTCAAGTTTGCTCGCTCATACTATCATCTCTAGCATTCTCCGACAAATGTTTTATTATTCTCCAGACCTACCTTCAGACCTCATAGACAGTCTGGAGTCATATTTTAAAGATCAGGCGATCTCGGCGCGTATACTTTTATCGGATCTTCAACGTTTCTTAATTCAGATCTTCCAGAAGAATCAGGCTCATAACTTCATTGTTCTCGATGGACTTGACGAGTGCAACGATAGAGAACGTGGAATCGTTCTTAGAGTATTGCAACAACTGCTTATCAATACTCCCACCAATTTGAAACTACTAGTCTCAAGCAGAGGTTCCCAAGATATCACTCGGGCATTGAAGACCTTCCAGCAAGTGGATCTTGGCAATTTGAATCAACAAGACATCGACGTATTTATTACGCAAACACTACACGAGAAAGAACTTGATGGTCAACTTCCGGAACTGCCTCATGATCTCCTAGGGAAGGTCAAAGTATTTTTAGCCGAACATGCGAAAGGTATGTTCATATGGGTGGACCTTCAGATAACGGAAATATGCAAGGAGGCGCGAGCCGAAGATATAGAGACTGCTCTACCTGGTCTGCCAAAAGACCTTGATGAGTTATACAACAGAATTATCACTCGGATAATAAAACATCGACGTCCCGAAGTCGCAACAAATATATTCAAGTGGATGGCATATGCTATGCGACCTCTCACTCTCGGCGAGCTTAAGGAAGCATCTGTAATCAAAGACTCTCGGGTATCTTCTTGGACTACGCTCAGACGAATGACAGAAATGGACGACACCAAATGGCTTCAGAATTGCGAAAACCTGGTTATCTTAAACAAGGTAACCCGAACCTTTCAGTTTGCTCACCATACTGTTAAAGAATTTCTGGAGTCAGAGAAATTGCTTGAACCCTCATTCAAGATTTCCCCTATCGATAATATACAGCTTGCAGAAGCTTGTGTGAAATATTTCAAACTCCCAGAAATTACGGACCCAACAATAGATCATCACGGAAAAGCTATCTCAAGAAGAGGAATTAATGCTTTGGGACAGATAGCTGGAAATCTCCTTCAGCCTGAGATCTCATGGGTGGGCTGGCTAGTGGGTAAAATATATAACTACATGAAAAGGCCTAGTTTAGTGACGGGGCCAATTGGCACTTCAGTTACGACGAGCTTGATTCTGAATAATAGAAGCAACATAATTGTCAGCTCACCCCAAACGACGTTCAAGCAAATGCTTCAATCCTATCCGCTTCTTGGGTATGCAACAAATAACTGGATATTACATTACGAAGCCTACGGATCCAATATATCCATTACGCCTGCTCTCATGAGTGACGTCTACAACCTCCTATTCACGACCTATCCGAAGATAAGATTTCCTTGGCAAACCTACTTCTCGCCGCAGCACTCGAATTTCGACGATAACATCACAAACCTTCTCGACTGGGCTTTCCATGTTAGATCTGAGTTCGTCTTCAGGATTGTGTATGAAAAGCTCCATCCTAGTAATCATAGATTCTTCATGGACTACTGGTTTCTTGCAAGTTCTTCAAGTTTCTGGGGGGAATCAGATCCCTCTCGCTTTGAAACATTCTGTCGCAAGAGGAATCATGAACCCGTAATCTGGAATAGTACAATGGCGACAATAAATTGCGAGCGCCAAGCATTAAGGTTTTCGTCTGCCAGTTTATTGTACCAAAATACAACCATGATTAGTCGGCTACTCTTATATGCCTGTCAAAATGATGATAAGGTCCTATTCGACCATCTCGAAAATATCTTAAACTGCCTTCCAGGCACTTCCGAAAGCGATAAATTTTTAATATCGAAGTACCTTGACTTGAAGTCTTTTGAGAAAATGACTAAATTTGCAATTGAAGCAAACTCTTTGGCCATTATTACAGCTCTGCAAAGTGACAGGTACACACTATTCCGATCCGCTCTTTCCGTCGCCACTCACTTTGAGATTCTTCTTGCGGCGGTTGATGTCGGGAGAACAGAATGCTTCCAAGCATTAGTACGTACCCAACATCAGCTTGGTGTTAACTACGGCGTGCGAAAAGGCCCAAACATAATTCAAAAGGCTGCACGAGTTGGTGATGAAGCTGCAGTGCGATTTTGCATTTCGAAAGACGGAGGCATCGAGTCACGCTCTCGAGGAGACCCGCTTTACCCGATTCAAATCGCAGCAAAATATAACCACTTACATATCATAAACGCAATGGAGCCGTATATCACAAAAACAAACGTGGACGATACAGTCGCAGGCACCTCAAATACTGCACTCGCTTATGCGATAGCGAATCGTAATGCAGAAATGGCTGGGATCCTGGCAGAAAAAGGTGCAAACCCCGCAAAAAAAACAGTACCACGTCCGCCTCATATCGCAGATCAAGTACCCGAAGAGCATTGCTTTCCGGCGCTCCAATTAGCTCGAAATCCAGACCTACTTGTGGCTACAGCCCTCATCTGGACCTGTAGGACTAATTTTTTGAGTACTTTTAATTGGTGGTTAGACCCTACCTTTCCGCTACCCCCTCGGAATCCATGGGATATTTTAGTTCAAAAAGCGAAAGAGGAGAGAAGGAAAATAAAAGGCGATAGCGAGTTTGAGGAGCGGCCAGCTTGTCAGGTGTTAGAGCTGATCCGTGATAATGCAGACGAATCTCCAATGTATAATGCGGCGTACGACCGTTTACTCCAAGCCGCTAAGAAGGCTTTGACAGACTAGGTTACAGTTTTAACAATGAATCTACATGCAAAGTCACACTTTTTAAATTTCAACCTGAATCTGAATAGTTCCTGTGCGGTAGGCCCCCACAGATTAGTGTCGTAGAGCGAGCCGTCCACAACTGTTGCCCAAAGATGTGTTGATCATGTTGTATATTTATATTATCTTATCAGATCTAATCAGTATGATATGGAAGTAAGCTTACTCCAGCTATGGTCAAATAAATACTGTCCGAGCTCTGTAATCTCGCGAAACTGCAGATCGAGGAGTAATCATCAGGTATCCTCTTCTGACGTTGGTATTGACCTCTAAGCACGAAGGGCCGGAGGGAGCTTGCGTATTCGAGTTGGGTTGCAACGTTGGCGGCGTCTTGTCAGAGCTGCAGAAGCATCAGCCCCACCATCCACCACCCACCATCCTCTCGACCACACCACCTCTAGCTCTTTCTTCTTGTCCACCAAGCAGCCTCCTTGCGGTACCACATATCTCTCTCTCTCGCTTCGTCTCTCTCGATCGCATATCAAATATCACCTCCGATAGGCCCGCCGAACAACCTTCCGCACAGCCAAGATGGATACCTTCCAAATCTTCAGCAAGAATGTCAGCAACACGTTTAGCACGAGCATCTCTCCTTTTGCTGCTCGAACTCAACAGTTCGTGAAGGAACAGCTCGGGCAAGCAGATGAAAAGGTCAGTCAAGCTTCCGTTGTTGTCTCTGGCGAGATACAGCGCCTGTCGCATCTCTACGCTCCTAAGTTCCTACTCGCAGAGGTTCGTAGACTAGTTGGAATTTTACCACCATCTTCGCTCAGCACTACATGCTAGCAAGCCTGCGCATATGGAGTACTTTTTACTCTCTCGCCAGCGCTTCTGTTGTAGTTGCGTTGTTACTAAGCCCTTTTCACATGTTACTGTTTCCCTCCCAACTTCGATGCCTTATCTGAGAGCTTGAAGATTATATAACTTTCGAGGAGAATGAATTGAATGTTGAAATTCAACTGGTCCCTGTGCGGGGCCGTTTGCGGTGTTTAAAGATTCGCCTGGCCGAGGCTGACATGTTTCTCAAATGGAATGGAGAATCGGTCGAAAAGACCCAGCTTCCGGCAGACTATCGCGAGTTGGAAGCCCGAGTCGATGCGCTCCAGAAAGTGCATAACAATATACTGAGTGTAACGTAAGTGCGTTTGAGGTCCTATAATTATGTTAAACTGTGTGCTGATTTGCTCTCGCTTGCTAGAAACCAATTTGCCAATGAGGTACGCCATTCTTAAGATTCTATCAGCTTAACCTGGCAGATAAATTACTTATGATGTTTAATTTCGTTTGAAGGCATACGATTACCCACCTAATTTGGTATGGAATACCCTAGCCTAGTTTATCGTGAACATTACTAACCTGATATTAAGAGAGAATCAATCGTCGACCTATCCCGTAATGTCGCTGGCAAAGTCCAAGCTCTCTCAAATGCTGCTACTCCACAGGAAGCTCAACAGGCCCTCGTCTCCCCGACACATGCTCCAACTGAACCAAAGACCTTCCATCATGCCATCTCCCGTGCTGCTGGTAACTCGGCTCACCTTCTCCCAGCCTCGGATCCTCTCTCATCTGGACTCGAAAAATTGTCTACTGCTTCTCGACAAATCGGACAAGCTCGTTTGAACATGGACCAAACTATCGTTACACAGCTTGTTAAACCATGGACTACCAATTTGAATATTCCCTTCAAAAATGTCGCAAAAGCTAGACAGGAAGTTGAAAACGCAAGACTGCTTCTTGATGCAGCCAAAGCGAGACAAAGACAGCGTGAGCACGGCGGCGGACCTACCGCAGGACTCGGTCTTTTCAAAAAGAACCCAGCCGACGAGGCAGCCGCGGATGAGCAATTACGACAAGAAATTGAGCAACTAGAAGACAAATTTATCGGCGCGATGGAGGATGCTGTTGGCGCAATGAATGATCTACTCAACACCCCAGAGCCATTGAGGGGTTTGTCCGCTATGGTTGCTGCCCAACTTGATTATCACCAAGCGGCTGTGGATGCTCTCCACGACGTTGTAGAGTCTGTGAACGCTCTTCAGCGTGAACAAGAGGTATAACATCTACCCTCATTTCAACCTGCAACTAACTCGTTATCAACACTAATGACTAAAACTGTACGAAAATAGGCAAGCTACCGCCAAAGTAGAGAACGCGCTTCGTAAGCGTACGGAGCTTTTAATTGGTCTTAGGTTCGGCTTTAATACGTGGACGGACACCGAAATTTGTCTTATGGCTACCAAAACACTATGTTTCTATCGCTGTTTTTAATAGCAAGTTTCTACAGGACTCACAACAACTTTCTTGCTGTAGTAAGAGTAAATATTTCTATGTATGCTACTGGGAATGGCAGGTTTCCGATATCTTCTGTGGTCGCTTTTTTAAAGTTCAAATTGGCTTATAAAATCTGGAGGCTTTTATGTTGTGCTTGGCTAGTTCCAAATAATACTTTAGGGTTCTATTAATCCCAGATGTTAAGGTACCATAATCGTACTCCATAGCAGATTTATACGTAATTCATCAATATTCGCGATCACATTGAGTGGATATCGGATACCATCATGTAACTATAGACATCGGTTAGTTCGGAAACCAGATGCGATCCATGCATGTTTTTGTGAAATAGTTTCTTGGTACAATACCTATACTCCCAAGCATAGCAACACTGCTGTCTTCTGAATTTCATACGAGCTTACGCAGTTATCATTTTTAAAAGTCTGGAATCATAAATAGAATATTGCACAGAATCTAGATACTTTTGCCTATACAGGGTTCATTTGATCTTCTTGAGATCAACACAGAGGTTACAAGAATCAGATATTCAAGTAGACAGCTCTCATCTTGATCGCGTGACGAGAAGTGTTAATCCACGAGCTTTCGATTTTCATATAGAAACGAAAATAAGGCTCGAGCGAATTCAACCTCCCGGAAGCTAGAAAATTTCCATCTTAGATTGTGGGTAACATCCGTTGATCATTCCTGCCCGCCTAAAGATAGGCATCCATCGCTTCTCCATCGTGCAACAAGACCAGTAGCATACTCTTCTTTTGTTGTGACAGCCGGACCAGCGACTATTATCTGACCCATGGGCCCTTGTTCATTCTCGGCTGTAAATTTCCCAATATCTCTGAGTTTAACCTCGATACAACTGAGAGGCGACCCTGCATGATTTTCTTTGAAATCCTTTGTATCTGCTCCAGGCCTATAATCATAACTTGCGGTCTGTGTGATCGCGCCTGCAGCTGCAGGTGGATATGTAAGAGCATAAACTATCTTAGTAAACAGAATAGCGCGAAGGTCATTCAGCATGTTGCAAGTTATTGGTTTTGTCGCCTCAGACGGATTATCAGCTACAAAGATTAGTCGCAAATTCTTGCCCAAGTTTGGACGATCGTAGTCATTAAATCTCGCAAAGGAGGATTGTTTGGGTACTTGGCCATAGCGGGTGAGCTTTCGGATTTGGTATGCGTGCATCCATTCATGGAAGAGCTCAACTTGGGCAGCCTTAGAGTAGTGATGGACCGCAGAGAGGGTATCGGCCGGGACTACAATAACAGATGGTATAGCGTTGGCGCAGCAAGACTGTAGAGAACCGGATGGTGGGGCAACAGCATTGACAATGATAGTACAGCCGGAGAGCATAGCAGTGTAAGTAATAATCCTGGCGAATTGGTCGGAAAGAGGCGCTGCTGGAGTGAATACGTCTGCGTGTTTGAACTGGTCTTTTGGAGGGAGAGCTGTTGCTTGTGCGGAAACGGCAGATACAATATTGACGTGGCTGTACGGAATCACTTCCATTTTTTCGAGCTTTAGGTTTTTGGCAAACACCAGCATATGCGGCTGCGATTCATCAATCTTCTCGGGGCGCGTGCCCTTCTTGCCGTTGGCCGCGATGTCATGCCACTCTTTCAGCGAAACCTTCGCGTTTGGGTCATCGGCGAAATCAATATGCCTGCTTCCTTCCTCCACAATGAGAATAACATGCTTAAGCGATGTGGTGGTGCCCAACTCATTGATATCGAGAGCAGCCGCCGGCATGAGTAAGATTTCTGCATCGGTGTTTTTAAGTTTCTCAGCGACATCTTCGAGTTCAGCTGGATATTGGATGGGAACGAATGTGAAGTCGTAAAATGCACAAGCTTATCACATTTTGTCAGCCTCAGGCTTGAATATCAGGCCATTCGGTTAGAGCAACTTACTAAATCCAGCAATCAAGTTCTCAGCCGAGTTGGGCAAATAGGCCGCCACAACTTTCCTTTGCTTTGTAGTCTGAAGTCCGGAGATGTATTCTCCCAAAGTATCAATCTCGCCATCGAGGGTCTCTACTCCACACTATTAGAATCTAGGCATTCAAAACGTGCAATCTAAGCGCCACGGGATATACCGTACCAATGCTGTGAACTACCTTATCGTTTCCCAAGAGAGTATGCAATTGCCCAACCTTTTGCATGAACACTCGCCATATATCCCTCACATCTCCATTTCTTTTACTATACCCTTCCTGAATTCCCAAGCCTCGGCGCAGTGGAAACCCAATCGGTGTCTCGCGAGATCGGTGGATGGCAGATTCGTTCTTTTTTCTTGTTGGGGCTACAGAGGCCTGGTGTAGAAGTGCCATCGGGGGTCCATCGGGCTCCCCGTCAAGCAGGACAGGCAGGAAGATGAGACCAGCCACAACCGCTAGAAGCGTGTAGGTCACATAGGTGATATCGGAGGCCATAATGGGTACTCCCTCTCTCGGAATATGCCGCCGGAAGTTGAAGTCGGACAGTAATTTGGGTTTACAGCTCGATTCTATCCGATGGTACCAAGCCTGTTGATAGTGGAGATTCGATGTTGAAGGTCAAGAGCGGCTCGACAGGTTCCGCTATGACGGCAGCAGCAGTGTGGGGCACGGTAATAGTGTCGGTAGCTGCCCGAAGAGTCCAACCAGCCCCGAGGCCCAGTATCCCCCCGAGGCACTGGCCCCGGTCGAAATGCCACCCCACAACACAAGCCCACAAGTCGGGGCCCAAAGCACATCCAACCACACAAGAAGGGTCTCCGAGACTACATCCAACCAGACTTTTCCTGGCAGCCTACTGCCATCACGCCACATTCTTCTTAGATTCTTTCCCCTGTACAACCTGGTGCGAGCTTTGAGGCATATAGTTACAGGCATTTCTTCCAAATGCTAGTAAAACTTGAGCATTTATATATTGTATCTGTTTAGCGTTCCCTAAAGAGACTGATCTTAATACATCTTACTTCGCATTGGTCCCCTCGGCCGAAGACATGATAACGCTCGCAAGGGTAGTTTCTCTCATGAATAGAAACTCCTTGATAATCCCTTAGGCTTGGCTGTGCCTTCGCCACTGATGGTGTTTCCCTTCCGCTTGCGAATCCTAGTCATTCAGTGTTATTCGACGTTTCGTTGGACGCTCTCAAACTGGGTCGCAGTTGGACCCCCCATCAATCAATCCCTCCAGACAAGCAGACTTTTCGAGGCTAATTATACAAGCGCAAGACAAAAAAAACTCCATAGTAGGATTTTGCAATATTAGTGGCGATGGCATATATCCTTGGGATTACTAGTGAGTACACAGAGCTCAAACTGCCGAACGCGAACGAGCGTGCAAAGGAGTACTCGTATATCTCCGGGGCCTCATCTTTGCCTGACCAACTAGGTTTACAGCGATGTGTAGACATCTATATGTAAATTGAAAAGAAGTTCTGAATTGTAAGTACTGCCGATGCTTCGATTAGATTAGAAAGGAGGCTCGCGAGGTTATTTTTCTATATGCATGTTGATGTCCGTGCGGTAACTGTTGCACCCAAGTTTTGTTTCTGATTATTATTTTTCGGTGTCTCCGAAGTTCTGCCATAAGTTCGAACACTGGCCATGGTATTAAACCAGCAGACCTAGATCGAGAAACCATGTTCAAAGTCGGTATGAGGCTACATGGGATGAATTTGGAATCGCCTCAGTTTCATGACTATTCGAATGAGCATCCGAGGTAATCAAAGTATTCTATTCTCGTGGTGTTTGGCCAATTGGGAAGTTTCAAAATAACAATCCAAGCCAGATCGCCTTCCACGAACCAAAAATCGCCTTCCCTCTCTGTCTTACTTGACTGAAATGACTCAAGGAAATCATCACTTGCGTCTAAATATAAGAAAATCGCAAGCGCGTAATTAAATGTAGAAGATCGTAACCCAAAAGAAACTCTGGTATAAACCCAGAAAAATGAAAATGCAACAATTAAGTGAACAAATCTAGACAGCAAACTCCAAAATTTTCCGCTCCAGATGGCCCAACACCCCAGTTATGAATGCGGATGCATGTACTTTAACAAAAAAAAATACTGGAAGATATTAAAACGGCTATGTGAGAGAAATGAAACCGCTCCAGCTTTTAAGGAAAACAACAAAAGTAAAATTTCATACACTCTCCTGACTTCGATTAACACTATGGCTAAGTTTACTTTCCGATCTATCATCTTTGTCGTCGCTATCATCCTGCATTTGAAGGATGAGTTCTGTATCGTCTTCTTCTCTGTGTATCTCGATGGTTTGTGAGACGGCATGGGAGACTTTAATACCTTTCATTTTGATAGATTCGGTGTGGGCAGTTGCAGGTCCACCAGCGATATGTGTCGTTGTCGACTGGAGTTGGGATTTGCCGCCACTGGTAATTTGTCTGATGGTAGAACTAGTGTTTCTGTAGACCGATTTGAGCATGGGGAGTAATGCAGGTACACAAGCGGCGACGATAGCGCTTGTGAACTCCAGAGACTCTGCAACAACGGCATTGAAAATACCCCCTACAATAACCCAAGTTAGCATGGGTGGGATCCCAAAATGAGATCAACAGGAATTCAAAGATTACTTACGGGTTAGATCGCCATGCAAAAATTGGTTATAGAGAGCTAGCTTCAAGATCGATGCGAAGCATGCAACCAGACCAAGCGTAAAGATACCAGTAATTGCAATCTTTTTTCTCAACGAGAAGGTTTTGATATCCCAGATATGTTTCAGCGGGAGTGCAAAGATGATAATATCCAGTGCAGCACGAATGGCCCCAACTGAGTAGCTTGCAGCTGCCCCGATTGTACACTTCGTGTTTGGATCCAGTCTCAGCTCCAGACTCCAAAATGCCTTGAATGGTCTGCAGGTGAACGACTGAGCGATGAGGGAGATTGGACAGAAAAGTAATACAATTACTATAAGAAAGTAGACCACTCTCCTCATGCTCGTCTGCATAGAATCAAAGATCCTCCTGTAGAGTACCAGAACAGAGATTTTAACAGCCGTGTTTGCGATTGCGAATGCCGTAAAATTAACAATGAATAATGAAAGGCAATGGTCGAATTGTTTTGCGGTCAAATCGTAAGTAAACCGCCCAAATCCGGCCCAAAGGAAGGCGTACATATTCACGATGGCGTATATTATACAGCATATCTAGGAGTTATCACCATATAAGTTTTCAATCTCATGCAATCGATTGAAAGATTTCTTTATGACATACCGTAGCCAATAAAACAAGCCAGTCGTCCAGCAAAGGCCCACTCTGGGCGCCATATCTGTATCTCGAGTAGAATCTGAGAGATATCGACGCGATTAACCAGAAGAGTACAGTTACTGTTAAAGCCACCGCTTGCTTGTCCATATTTGGAGGAACATATTCCGGTGAATACAAATACTCGAGCTGCTCCTCTGTCAGAGTCGGACCAGTGGTTCCCGTTAACTTCGCAAGTTCCCCTAGTAAGGCGAACATTTCATTTCGCTCTTCTGTCGTCGGTTTGGGAACATGGCTGGGGAATTGGCCCATTTCAACGAAATCCGGTGTGTGTCGGCCTGTCTTATATATCTTTGCGAAAAACAAAGTAGCAGGAAATAAGCGTATAAAAAGATAATAAAAGATAAAAGTCAATCAATAGACTAAATGGTTACTCTGAGTCTGGGAGGGTTTGGTTTCGAGACCAGGTTACTCTAGGTCCCACATATGAGGCTCCGAGTCTTAGGAATGTGTTGTCGACAGTTGGGGTAATAAACAAGCTGCAGCAGAACCGTTATCGATATATATCGAGAAGCCCGAATGTATAATAGTGAAGTTATAGCCCTAAGAACTTGCCCACGGGTGCATCCGAAAGATATAAGGAAAATCCAAAGCAACTCAGATGCATTGTACGGATTTATCCATGTAGATTGCAGCCACTTTTTCTCCACATCCTCTGTGCGCGACTCGCTAGAAGCTTCAGCTTCCAATTTGGTTTGTTCATTTCTGTTTTGTGGTTCTGTAAGACATCCCAGAGTCCCAGAGCAGATGAGCAGTTGTGCTCAGTTCGCTCTTCACAAAAGACAGGGTATCAATTCCCAGTTCCATACCAATACCCAGCATCGGTAGCGATTATTGGGTCTAAGCGGAGGGCTAGATAAAGGTGACAAGTGCAAGTAGGCGAGTGGCCCTGTCGCCAAGTTTGACGCTTTGACTGTAGAGTTAGGTATTGCGCTCGTGGAGACACATCTATTTGAAGCCACCGGGCCATCGGGTGAGAGTTAGTGGCGAGAAGATCGCTGTACAACCTTTCAGCTGTTTACCAATCATTTTGCTGTCAAAGCCCCCGGTTTCCCCCAGATTTACGATCTAAAAGACAGGCTTTCCCGTGTATTTTGAAGATTTGGATTGAGGAGGAAGCTAATGGAGTTTGGAGATGTATGAGAATGAGGCTCCACGGGAGACCAGCTGAAGTGCATTGATTAGCGCACAATTCCACTCACGTAACCAAGGCACGCAATTCTGCTGGGATTTCGAACGTCACGATCAATTATCTGCCGTTGCAGGATGCAGCTTGTTGAACTTCTCAAGACGGTCTGCCGTTTCGCACTTACATTGCTCCGTTGGTGCGTCTAGGCATTTTAGCTGCATGTTTCGGTGTTTTATTCTGGGAAATACTCTAGGTAGCTGTGATTTGGTAGATTCTACTCGGGTGTGCCAGGGGAGACTAAACCAACGAAAGGTATCTGAGAGCCAATCTGAGCTGAGACGCAAGAAAAATTTCAAGGGGGCCACGAGAGAATCGCTACTAGTCTCGGATCATGGCTTTAACGTGGCCAGTGGATCTCTACTCCTCTTCCCATGGCCCACGGTTGGCCGGCTGTCAACGTCCGTTGATATTGCATTAATGCATTGTTGACATGCCCTCGAGATCGATAGCTATAGTTAAGCAAGGCCAGAATTTGTAGGATTCGGGCCTGACAGAACAACAGTGGGCAATAAATATCCGAGCCATTTCACGCTTGAAGGAATGCTACGAGCCTGGGAGGGGGAAATGTGGGAAATCGATGAAAATATTGCAAGGGTAAATCTTGTAATTTTGCATCCCAATTGCAAAGGCGAATTGCATAGCGCTCTCTTGCACCGGAGTTTTAAGACGCTATATCCGTTGGGGCTAATCATGTGGCTTTTTTTTTTTTTTTGGTAAGAGTTTATCGAATGTGCCAGGGATTACCGTCTTGCATTAACAGCCAGTGTGGAAGTCTGTGCCCTTGCATTTGCAGCTGCAGTGGCAAGGAGGATCGGGGAACCATGGTCGCGGTCGCACAACGACCCACCCCGTTTCCAAGAGTATCTCATCTTCAGTGTTTGGCGATCGCCCTGGCGAATACGTTAATACCTCCAAGCTATGGATTTGCTTTTCGGGGACGATGTCTGCTGATCAGCCGCGCTATTAGGTATCTTCATGATCTTTTTTTGGCTGGCCCAAAACATGGCATATGGACAGAATCTTCCAACAATGCAATTAGAAAAAAAAAAAAAGTACAGACTCTCAAACCGATTAGCCAACCCAACCATTAACCCCCGCATCTGAATATGCAGAGTCGAAACATTCTGCGGGATATCCGTTCTGCTCAGGCACATGCATCACAACATTTACAGGCCTTATCAATACTCATCCATGTCGTTCTCGATTGTGTCCAGTAATTGTCAAGCTAACACTCTACACATGCACACAAGCGCGCAAATGATCTGGTTTTGGGAGACAATTTGTACATTTCGTTGCTCAGACTGTCTCATGATATTTAATAGTTGGAAAAGGCATTCATATAGCTATACAGAAGTGTCAGACATATGCAGATATATAATATAACATAAACGTGCTCCCAAAGCATGGTCATTTGGACTCACATTAACGATGGATTCCTTGCATTTGATATCGGCTAAGCTGTCTAATCCCCTCTAACGAAAAGATACCATATAGACATCCTGTGGCACAGTGAGTGAAATACCAGATTAGTATCTAAAAATTATTTTTGCAATCTCGTCCGATTGGTAATTCCTGGGGTGGCAGCACAGCCTTGCATGGGAATAGGTGAGCTCTTCATCAGTATGCCTACTTCTCATACACTTATGCAGCTCCGTGATCGATTCTGCAGCATCCCCTCAGAAATACTTGGGTCGCTTATATATTCAAATCCTTCCAAGCTAATATTCTTGTCGGCACCCGTGCCGTTAGCGATATCGGTGGAACGCATATATCTTTTTCGCAATATCCAATACCAAAGACCAGCGACATTATCGACCAGGATATGCGTGTTACAACCCCAAGCACATCGATATCATATTTCATGACAAGAAGTATATCCCTGGTTTCAAATGGGAAGGAAATCAGCCTCACTCGTCTTATCACGACCTAACAAAAAGTTTTTAGAAACTAAATTCATGCATTGTGATAGGGTTGCGAGATCCGTCCAAGCGTGCAGCACTGTAAATAACGGAACGTGCATTTTAAATCTTCTTCTTCAGGTTTAGTCTATCTCGCGCGAACATCACTGGTCCAT
Organism: Dactylellina sp. 'tibetensis'; assembly: GCA_036971435.1. Lineage (NCBI taxonomy): Eukaryota > Fungi > Ascomycota > Orbiliomycetes > Orbiliales > Orbiliaceae > Dactylellina > Dactylellina sp. 'tibetensis'. The sequence goes on from JAKDFA010000001.1 coordinate 2,148,875, forward strand.
GCTGGTGTTAAACTGATGCGAAAAGGTACATGCACGATATTTGACAATCGCATGTCATAGGCAGACTGAAACCGACGCGAGCGCGAGGGGATACCGCTCGAATGTGCTTGCGCTTGGGAATGCTTTGCCCAGACTTGACGTTGCACCTTCGCCCAATTCTGGATCAGATCTAACAGTCATCATCATTCCACCAGGTCTTTATACATTTGAAGAGAGATGCCCATCGTATACAGTAGTAGTAGTAGTAGTGTGTAATATGAGGGTATTTTTTTTATCTCCCAAACATATGTTTGGGAGCTTGAAAAACGGTCAACGGCAAGAAGGAATTAGTGAAATACAATAGATTACATGATCATGAGCCATCAGAAAAATGTTTCAAGTTTCTGGGAGGCTGAAAAACAAACATATCACAGCGTATCAGAGACCGGATTTCGTGACGCAAAAAGCGTGGTACGAAATGCTATCCGTGCCTTAGGTGATGCAAACCTTAGCCCAATGAAGATAAAATAGGCGTGCAGAGATCCAATTCGTGCGTTAGAAATCAATGATCTCCTGATCCTTATATAATCCCATACCCAAACCGTCCCCTGGTCATGAAACAATTTCATAGTGTGGAATTTTTCCAGAAACCTAAAACGCTGGATGCAGAGTGATGCCAAGAAAGCAGCCACCATCAAAGCGTACGGCATGTTGTTAGCGAAATAACTTGGAATTGCAAACAATGTAGCAGAGTTCTTGGAAGTTCTCGAATTTTTCCTTTAATATTGGTGTTTCAATAAATTTCCGCCCCATTTCGGCAGCTTTTCTAAGCTAAAGATCATCACATCTAAATTTTCCTATTATTGTTCATCTGCTATGGCTACGAGAGGTAGCGTGGTGTTTGTTGGATCAGCGTCCTAGCGACGTTGGTGACCCACTTCGATCTCGCTTGCATGTCTAACGATCGATCAACTGGCTCCTAGCTTAGTAACAGTCGCCTCATTACCCAGAACCCCTCCCCTTCAAATTTCTCTCCAGAACGCCAACTCAAAAGTTTCCGCAAAATTAGACACCTTACAGCCATACCTACACAATTATTTATGAGGTAACTCAAAGACTGTATGATACGCTCACTTCTAAACTAGACGAAAGGATTCTCGTAACAGTCGCATCATTGAAAGTTCAATATCCTAAAAGTCTATATACAAAAACTATGAATAATATTTTTGAAAAATATCTACAGTAGAATATAAAACTTGAAGAGAAAAAGCAGCAGATACTCGTCTCTTGCGGGAAATCGCTAACTAGAAATAACATGACTTCGGAGCTAGGGGTCATTAAAGCATAAAATCCATTAAAAACAAACGAGTCTCAACATCATTACCATTTTGTGCCAAACCAGTGTCCCCGATTAACTTGTAAGAACATTCTGAACAATTTCTAGTATTAAGAATGAGAGCTCTGTGAGGGCATGTCGCTTCTCCTGCTCCGAGTTGGACATTGCGATACAAGTTGCGACGACCAATTCTCTCAACCTCTTTCTCTCAAATATTTCAATTTCTACAGGGAATTGATGTAAGTTTGGTACTGGAAAGACATGTGCATGGTGGTATTTAGTTGGAGGTGAGATTGAAGTAGGCGAGAGATATTGACTTTCAGAAAATGTGGAAGATCGTCTAGTCGGTAATGGTACAAAGGGAGTTGGCGATGCCTCAGCAATTATTCGTACGAGCTTCTCTATAGCTGTATTGTCCACGTGAAGCCTACCGGCTTTTCGTCTCCCCCACGTGGAAGTATATGTTGCAACGATGAGTTCTTTCTTTGTCTTCTCCGTAGTTGCTGACTTTTTCGAGAACATGGTGGAAATACTAGAGATACTAGACCGACGGCGAAGTAGAAACCCTGGCTTTTCGGCATCATCTGGGCTTAGGCATGGGGACTTTGGAGTCTTCGGGGTCTGCTCTGGGTCTGCAGGGAGTTCTGCAACAAGCTTCAGGTGGTTGAAGCGGTTTAGGGCACCCCATCTTTTGTTGTGAGTATCCTCCAAGGTAGAAGTCCCCTTCCAAAAGAAGTTTATATCCTTGTAAGTAAAGCAATACTGACGACTGAGCTTGTTCTCCCAGGTCATCTCGATTTTGTCAGAATGCTTTGTGCTCTGAGGCATACTTGGACTAGATACTTTGTGTGTGTTTTTTGTGTCGATAGTGAGCGCTGGAGTGGTGCGTGCAGCAACCTTTGGGGTTGGGTTTGATGCAGGGGCTGATTCTGCAGTATCCGGGACGGACGCTGCCTGCTCTGTCTCCACCGAAGGCTCCCTGGCCATATCTATCACAGGCAACGATCGAGGTGGGACTGGAGCGACGCCTTCCAGCTTCTCGCTCTCCGGCTTCGTGGCTTCTAACGAAACTGACTTGCTTTCCTCGAGCGATTCCTTCGATCTTTTCTTCTCTACCTTCTTTTTTGATGCAGCTTCAGCCGCTGTACTCCAGGGATACGAGAATCTTTTCTTCGAAATAGGGGTAGCTACTTCGGTATTCTCCGTTTGGCTATCTTTAGACAAATTATCGTCCTTTTCTGGCACGGTTGCCTCGCTTTTTGATGCCTTCGACTTCTTGCGTTTTCTTGGGAAATGCGCAGCGATAACGCCCCTTTCGTCGACGACACCCTCTCCGTTGATATCCTCAAAGTCAAAGGACCACTTGCGCCAACCAAAATTTCCGTCAAATCTGCAGGCAATTGGCGAGTGTCTATTCGGACCAACCCGCAATGTCATAGGGACATCTTTGAAATAAGCTGGCAGCTGCGGCTTATGGACAAAGTATGATCCCATGCGAGGGTCAAACTTTGGTCGATCCGGCCTTCTGCTAGTTTTAATATCAACAGGTAGGAATGTGCGTTTCCACCAGCCCGGTGGGGGGCGCGGCGACCCATCTGCAAAGGTAGCTCGCGGCAATGTACTCAAGAAGTTATCAGGCACCTCATGGACAGTTATGTGACCCTTTGGGCCCAGCCGATAAATGTGATAAGTGGTGGAATCATGTTCGTCGGGGATTGTGCGATACGACGGCGCTTCGGAAAATACTGAAGGCGCCACAGAATTGCTCCGTTTGTGACCTTTGAAGTCCAGGGTCGGACTGTTGGGTGCGGAGTAATTATAAGTGGGTAGTGTTTCCATGGTGGAAACAGATGATGAGCGTCTGCGGTGCCTTCCCATTGGGACTTCAACCTTTAGGGAGTCCTGCCGTGGCGTAGTGGGTGAGGTCGGCGCTGAAGACGCCGGCTCCGACATCGAGACAGGCGTCTGCGGTCTCGAGGAGTCCACATCGGTAAATGCGAACTGGGGGATTTGAAGAACTGGCGCAGCGGCCATCTTTACGACTGCTCCGTAGAGAGAAGACTGCAACTTTAGCTCAAACGCTTTCAATTGATATTTGACCTTCAAAGAGCAATATGAGAGCGCATCGATGCCAAAAAAGATGAATCACGCGTATACGAAGGCCGAATTCGAAGCACTGAAGAACAAATTCTGAGTCAGTTTAGAGAAGGAGGCTTATGAGGTTTAGGGGCTCCGTGATCATTAAGTATTCCTCTTCTCTGGATAAAATATAATTTCCTCTTAGAAGCTTGAAGCCCAGTAATTAGGCGACCATCCGAGATATCGCTCGGTTGGGAGGCAGTGTTAACGTTAGCGGGGCTCTGGCTGCAGAACTGACCAGGATGGGCGCAGAGCGTTTTCGAGTCGTTCGTGGGAGGCTTTGAAAACAACCAAAGAAAATCATTACGGCCTGTCTTGTGTTCCTCAAGCCGACCCACTTCTAGACTAGGGCTACGCACGTGTGGGTGTCTTGTTCTGCAAAAACCCGCTCCCCGTTCTCGAAAAATCGCTCGCCAAACAGAGTATTTCTGAATGACTAAGGAACAGAGGGTCGCAAGGCGTATTTCACAGCCCGATTTGCGGGTTCGAGCTTCATAATGACCTAATTGCTAGCCTGGGTATTGGGCACGATTATCCGAAAGCAAACCCAATCACACGAGAGCTCTGAGTGAAGATGGGGCCGCAGACAGACGATCAGAAGATATCGTGCACCAAATTTCCCGTTCAGAGCGTATCTCGCTGCCTAACCCAACCTCTCTCGCTTACGAACTCACCAAAAAGCTTACAAGTGAGGCTCTATTGCCTTGAATTTTGGTACCAGTCTGGATGTGACACAATCGAGCTTTTGTGTGGCAGATAACGTTAAGTTTCATCACTGGCAAGGAACATTGGATTTCGGCTTGCAAGTTGAGGCTGTACCATTTTTTAAGATATATACATGTACATACATTTGTACTGTGTTCCAGATGTTACCAACGTCAGCATTCGAGCAAGTGGATAAAACGTTCTCTCCCTCTTGGAACTAGTCGAATGGGTATATCTGCATTCCTTATCTGCACCGTTATCCTCACCATGGAGAAGTTACGTATTGTCAACCTGGCAGAGTCCCTCTCTTTGTTGTAGAGGCTAATCCTCTCTTGTGTGTTCATATGTTCAACATCATCCTCCGCCACATCCTCGACGGCTAGCTCAACACTATATTGCTTGAATATCATGGCAAGAAGTATCATAATCTCCACTTGAGCGAATCTCTTCCCTAAGCAAGACCTTGCGCCGTCTGAGAAAGGTATGTATGATCCTTTAGGTGGGTGGTACAGATGTCCAGTCTCCTTCCCTGCCGACAGACCCTCGCCAATCGCGTTACCCGCTTGTTGTGTGCTACCAATATTACTGTTGCTATGGGCCAACCATCTCTCCGGAACAAAGTCATCCAAGTCGTTGTCTTTACCGGTTACTTTAGACGGCCCTGTAGACGGCCAGTATTTTGGATTTCGATGCAATGCAAGCGCCCCAAGGCTTACGACCGCTCCCTTAGGCCACAACGTTCGCTTCCCGTCCACCATAACGATTTGATCTTGATTGTCTGATACTTGTTTTGGTATATTGATAACTGGAGGTACCACTCTTAACTCCTCCTGCATTACTGCACCGAGCATACTGCTCTGCATAGCCACTATATCCTTGTTGTAATCCCATTCTTCAATCGGTCTATCCCCAAAGATCCTGTCTATATCTTTCTGGAGATGTCTCTGGGTATCCGGATGAAGCGCCAGGAGAACAAGTCCATAATGTAATGCTCCTGCAGAAGTCTCATGGCCTGCCAATAAGAAAACAAATGCATTGCCTAGAATTTCCGAGTCCGTGAGAGTTTGTCGTTCAATATCACCAGCTGAAGCCTTCGGTTTGGATTTGCCGTCGAGCTGGTTCTCCGGACCATAAGAGTTTTTGACTAAAGCTCCCATGATATCCATCCCTTCAGCCTTTTCACCAGCTATAGCTTCCATTCTCTTCTCGGTAAACAGCTCGTTCATGTATGTTTCGTATTCCATGGAAGCCTCCGCTGCAGCCCTGGCCCGTTTAAATGGAGCATTCCCTATTCCACCGAAATCCAATCGGTTAGCTACAACTACCCATGCCCTATCTCGTCAAATGCTAGTTCTAGAGACTAGGCCTCCAGAATCTAGTGTGGGAAATCAAAAAAGCTTAGCAGAAACAGGGCGAAAGGGCAGACTTACTCAGCAACCATTTTGGGAATACCAACACAAGCAAAAGATTGTGCAACAATCCTGCCAGTGCATCTTTAAAGCTCAAGGTATGCTTATGTCTTGAACTGCTATTCAACGGCTGAATGATATCCGCATCCTCGGTAGCTCCAGGCCATTGAAGAGGAACTCCAAATCCAGCACCACTGATAACGTGTAAACTCAGTCGCATCGTGTCCTCCAACACGTCTCGAACAATACTACCACCCCGTCCATCCTCTCCGGTCCACTTTTTCAGCATCTGCTTTCCCTGTCGTATAGTCTCGTCGAATACCATAGCGTTATTCTTCTCCCCGAAAGAAGGCGACGTCACTTTCCTGTGAAACTTCCACTCAGCACCTTCCGTGGTGACGACGTTTCGACCAAACATGTTGATGGTACGATACATCCATCCCGGTTTCGGAAAATCGTCGCGGCGGTTAGTGATCTGGGAGATGACATCGCGGTCCGCAATCCAAATGTGGCAGTTGATTGGTGTAACTGTCATAAAGGTATCGCCGTGTTGGCGGAATGGTTCGTAGCCGTATCGCCAGGACCATTCCGGGATCATAAGGCTATGTGCGGTTCACATTGTTTGTTTAAAAGGCCAAAGACGAAGAATATTTTGAGTCTGAGAGATTTTATAGAGGGTGCTACTTACATTAGGTAATCTGTAATCCACAGATCCGGATAAGTTCTAACAAACCACTTCACGAACTTTCGGCCTGTGAGCAGCCATATCGGGTTGAGGCCATATACGGCTTAGAGAATATGTATGTCAGGCTTTCGGTTTTATATTCGCAGTCGAGGTAACTAGCTAGCGCCCGGCGCCCGGCGCCTTGAGTACTTACGGATAATCACATAAGGTAGTCCTGATCTCTTGGCCTTTTGTATATTCTTCCATAGACGGAATGACGTGCTAACAAAGTAATAGACTGGTAGAGATGCAAGAGACAATGTCAGAATCGAGACCATGGCTGCTGTTATCACATACGGTGAAATGCGTTTGGGCCAATTTTTCAGTTCAATTTAAAGCGGTAGGTGGCTAAGTTCCAGAATATTCACCGATGAAAGGGGGGGTGGCTCTCTATATACATTTCAACCACGATATCAGAAGGGCCATCAGCACCTCCCGAATTCAGCATTACATAACAATTGACAAATCTGGAGTCTCTATAGGACCCACCGGCTTGATTTGATCCCGAAGCAAAATGGAGCTAAGCTGAGTTAATCAACCGCAGAAAGCTTATAGTAAACATGCAGGAAAAGTGAGAGTTGGGTCCAATATCTCGAATGTTAACTAGGGCATTAGCAGTAATTTTAGATCATGCGGTCTATCTCGCTTCGCAATGGGCGACGGGTAAGCTCTGATTTCTACGTAGTCTCGTCTCGACGGCTTTTACCCGCCAACCTGACAGGCCTATGTATGAGCGCACGGCTAACACCCACTTGAGCTGCTGGGATCTATCTGGGAGGTTTATAACCGGAATAATCGAGCCGGGTATAGATATATATGTGTTTACATTATTACTGGTTTTTGGAAAGAATACAGGCGGGTCAATTGTCAATCGAAACCGTGCTCCAATGCGCTTGCGATTACTAGCATATCCAACATAAGGCCTGAAACGTGAAATTTAGTTCTGGAGTGTTATATATAGCAGGGATGCAGCCTCTCGTATGCGGGTGGACCTTTTGGGTTAATTTTTTGAAAGTTTCCGGACTAGTTTTTGGTTCAGCCTCGGCTCAAGAAGGCTTGTCTTCAAAAGCGAATGATTTTTTTGGGGGGCGGAATCTAAAGCATTGAGCAATTGAGTTTATGGCGAGAAAGCACAGACCAATTAAATGCAGTGATAGGATGGGTCGGGTTGTGTGGGTACTTCCTGACAGGCAAGTATGGCGTAGGCTATAATATCCGCCCAATATATATATCTGTCTGTGACGGCAAACATACAGCAGAGACCCTCAAGTGGATGCTAATACGAACCGAGGAGCGTTAGTGTAGTTAACTAGTCAGCTATTGTTTGGCTGGCCACTAAGACATTTTCAACTGCTTAACCTGGTGAACGGATACGAGACTGTCTGGAATATTCCGAACCCTACTTGCAATTATACAAGTGAGATGCGCATGCTAGGTGCTGTTGCGTTGACTAAAGCCAAAGTATTAAGCAATTCACTTTCTCTCGCAGCCAGACTCGCAAGAATCCCTTGAAATTTCGAAGCCTGGATCTAGCTAGACAGTTCAGCTATCACAATCCAACTATCAGGATAGCCCTGGTTTGACGTTGAGGAACTGTGGCTAAATTCCTAATGCGGGGCAGACTAGGACCGAGAGCCACTTCAGCAGGCTCCATATGTATGGATCCAGCCATCAATATTCAGGACGTAGGCACTTGGCGGTGAATGTGAACTTCGTGTTGCATCGCCATTTTGGGTAATGTATCATAATGCAGGACATCCAAGAGCACTCGAGTAAGGGCAAGATCTGTACATGTTCGACAATTGCGCGTGTACGTGTGGCTTATAAGCATCAAACCTGCACGTTGACAACACCCCTAAATCAAACTTCAAAGATCGCACCCTGGGCGATATCGCGATGAACCAGTAACGTTCGGAATTTCTACTCCGTGCTGCTCAAATATCAATTACTATTCACGCTTCCTTGTTTTCTCGTCGCCATTCGCGCGTTTGAATATCTCGGTATTGATATATTCCAGATGCTTAGACGCGACAGCTCAGTCTCATGTCCTGGCCAGTCTACCTCATTGTCTCCCTTGGCGGCGGCCGTCGGGACCACCATGCCCTCTTCATCGAAACTGAGGAAATTGGTCTCGAAACCGGTCATACATACCAAGTAATAGGTAATATGCAATCTGGTATGACTTACGAACACCGTCCGGAGACCAAACCAGATGAGTCCCCCAACTTTATTTTCCTCTCAAAGAATATCCTAGGAACAGTCAGACATGAAGACTATCCCAGGTTCGTAGAGATATGTGACAGTATCCCAGCGCCTAAGAAACAGTTTCAGGGGCCGAAAAGGCTCTACCCGGGAGAACCGCTGAGAGCGTGTCAGGAGTGGGCTGCAGAAGCTATTCAAGCACTGAGGAATGAAGATATACTTAGATAGAAGTATGTTCGAAAAAAATGTCTAGTATGCGTGACATACACATGAATGGTTCTATCTAGTATACACGCACATTCTCAGGTCACATGCATCCAAGACTAGATATAAATCAAATACAGTTTATGAACAGTAGACCCATTATGTCGATGTAATATATACTTATGCACGAAAAGTGCCTTGGCTAGTAGACTTTAGGACAAGGCAACTGTAGGAAAGTACTGATATTGCGCGATGCACGTATAAAACCCTGCAAATAGTTGAGACTCACCGATGTTGTAGCTACTCTCAAGTTTCAGGGACGTAATGGCATTAGCGCAATATATGCACTTGTGTTATAGCATTCAACACATGAGAATCGCAAAAAAAAAAAACCTTCATCCCTCCATCAGTACTATAGAACCAAACACGATGGATAACTTCAAATCTCATTCGATACCCTTTCAATCGTCCGTGTTTACACTAGCGGCGCACCCTTCGGAACCTCTATTCACGGCCGGGCTGCTCTCGGGCCACGTCTACACCTACACATGGCCAAAGGAGGTTCCATCCGATGACGATGAGGGCGACGACGATGTCGGTACCCTCCCAGGTGGCTACAAAGTTGCCTGGAAGACTCGGCGCCATAAAGGAAGCTGTCGCAGCGCAGCGTATAGCAGTGACGGAGAAGGTATGCACCTATGGAAGAATTCTGGTTTTAATTGGCAATGCGGTTTCTGACGCGCTTTATCCATCGTCGCCAGGAACCTGACATCGCACTGTCGTTAAACTTAAGATATTAATCAATTTCTATATATCCAGTCCTCTATACCGCCGGCACCGATTCTTTGGTAAAATGCGCATCTACGACTACGGGTCAGGTTATCTCAAAGGCGGTCATTCTACCATTGGACTCTTCATCGGATACCCCAACCCACCTTCTCCCGCTCAATCCCCACCATCTCCTCCTCGGTACCGACTCTGGCGCGATTCACCTGTACGATACTCGTACTTCGCACCCTGCTAAACCATCCACAACATGGAAATCAATTCACGAAGATTACATTTCTTCAATTTGTTCTCTGCCTGCGACGTCTGAAAGCACGTCCAATCTACCAAAGCAGTTTGTCACGACAGGTGATTCTACAGTGGCGTGTTTGGATGTTCGAAAAGGCCTAGTCACAAAATCGGAAGACCAAGAGAATGAAACTTTATCATCTTGCGTGGTTTCTGGAGTTGGAAAGGGAGGGAGGTCGACCAGAGCCTATGTCGGCATGGGTGACGGAATAATCCACGCTTTCGAGAGAGGGGTATGGGGCGATATGTGTGAGCGAGTAAAAATAGGTGGCAAAGGAGTGGAAGTCGATGTTGTGAAGGAGTATATACAGGATGGAGATGAAGAGGTTAGGAAGGGCAGGTGTATTGTTGCCAGTTGTGCGGATGGGAGTATAAAAGTTGTAAGATTAGGTGGGAATAAAGTTGTTAGAACATTCGAGCACGGCAGTACCGGAGATGACGGAGAGGAAGAAGGTATTACTGGAATCGTATTTGATTGTGATGGGGCAATGATGACTGCTGGGGGCGGTGTGGTGAAAATTTGGTATCAGGATGACGCGGGAGAGGAGGAAGGAGAGGAGAACAAAGAAACCGAAAATAAGAAAGATTCGGATAGCGACGACAGCGGCGATGATTCTGATGATTCGGACGACTCTGGCAAACCGCCTGCAAAATCGACAAGAAAATTCGAGTCAGAATCCGATGATAGCGATGAAGAAAGCGGCTCGAAAGGCAGTCAACGCAGGAAAAAGAAGAGAAAGAACAAGCACCAAGGAACTGGCCCCAAGAAACCTCAGTTCCGTGGGCTGGACTAAGACCTGTTTTGCCTTGTTTTGCGGCTATATGTAAATCCGGTATTGCAACAGAATGTAACAGTAGGTGTATTATAGTGAATCCAATTAACCCCTAATGATCCGCAGATCAATTTCGCGTACTTGACGTCATTAAAATATATTTCCTGTTAGTCAATTGAATGATGCTCGAATCTTGAAGATCAAGATTCGTCCAAGATCCTTAGAATATGCTTGCTCTGATTTTGAACTTGAAACGAAGACCTTTTAATATGTTCCCAGTCGACAGTTTTCATACACACAGTCTAGAATCGCAAATAGGTATCTAAAGATGGGATTCAATCTCGAACCAGAAATTCGACAATGCGAGGAAGATTCTACTGACGACTGTGCCTCTCTTCGCCCCGTCTTTTGCACAACCAAACTTTCCACAGAGGTAATTGCTGTATCCTTCTTATATTCAGGGAGTCTCTCTCATAGTTTTGTTATAATACAGAATATAAAGACTCTCATACTTATGACAGATGTCGACTTGGAAACCTGGTCTCCGGCGTTCGTCTTCCTTGATACAACCAACAGCGACCCCAGCTCTCTCTCCTCGATAAGGCATGCGACTCGGCATCCGTCACCCCCATTAGCATCCCCATTCTCTCTTTCATGGACACCTCGTGACTTCTACGACTTCTTCAAACTCTACCTAAGAAACGACCCTACGAAACTCGGCAGGGCAGCTGGCAAATTCACAAATTTTACATTTCTAATCCTCTCTCCGGAAACCCTTCTCGAGCCGGACTATCCTGTCACAGTATGCACTGACGCCCCGGATTTCTATGAATCCCCCGCACACCCCGTTCTCAAAACACAAGTCATGCCATTCTCCGAAGCCGTTCAAGTCATTGATTGCTACGAGCTTTGCGTTCAGTGTATATCTGAATTTGGCCTACCCAATGTCATGTCGCAATACCCCATTCCAACTGTCGTAGATGTCAAGTATACTCCTAATGGATACCAGGGGAAACTGGCTACCGTGGCACAGATGTGCGAGAACCGTTTCACGGCTATCCGACAGTGGGAGAAAGAGATGAGGCGAAAAGGTCGAGAGGAGGAAATGAGAACCAGGGTCGCAAATGTGACTTATATGGATTATTAGGTAGTAATTTATGGAGAGGAAAGACGTGCCAAAAGGCGACTGATTGTGATTTTTGGTGCCAGAACCCTCAAGACTTCTCATCGCCTTCATTTACCACATATCCCCTTGCAACTCCCTTCCTTCCCTCCTCTACGATGGCACCTTCGTCGCCCCTCCAGACCTCGTTCCCATCACGATCGTATTCTACCTCAGCGAAATCGCTTCCGAGTCCCTTCCATGTCCTCTTTTGTTGTAAAAACTCCGCAGCCGGCGAAATTTGGTTATTGATCATAACAGTCAGGCTCTTTTCTTTCTCCGTGGTTGTCAGCGCAGTAGAGTCGTCTTTTCGTGTATCAGATGTGGAATTTATAAGACTTGTCTTTTTCGGTTTCATTGGCCTTGCAGTAGAAATATATCGCCCGGTCCTGAAATCGAATATCGGTTCTTCACTTTCCTCGTCGTCGTCATCGTCCTGTTCTTCTTCCGTATCCCCCCGTGCAGCTTCGTATTCCTCTACTTTCTTCGTAAAAGTCTCCCAATCGCCTCTCCATCCGTAGACACCTGCCCCTTCACCACCATCCAAGGCAGCAGATACTTCCCAAGGAGTTACCACAACCCTCCACATTTCACGATTTTCGTCGACGACAGCAGACTCCCAGCACCCAACTACGATCCATACTTCAATTTCTGCGAAATTCGCGAGTTTGGCTGGGTTTAACTTCCCCACGGTGACCAGGTAGGACTTTTTATAGTGTTTTCCAAGTAGCGATTGTAGCGTTTTGATTGTTGAGAGGTAATTGTTTGAGGATAGAGTGTTTATCAGTATCCCAAAGACACCCGAGGCACGAATGTGAGAAAGAAGAGCATAGCGGCGGCGTAAAAGGCGAGAGGCGGCACTATCGGCTGTAGAGTTGGATAGAGGGTCATATATTTGAAGCGATGTTGAAGAAGCCAGCGTCGACAGAGTGAGGATAAGGGATGTGAGTGGTTGATCTATGTGGAAGATGTGGTATGTCGATATCTCGTCCGTGGGAGGGCATGTACGGTTCGGTATCGACGAGGAGGGGTTGTGAGTAACAGAGGTAGCGAAAAGTTTGGAGTATCCGACATCGGTTAAACAGTTGTATACCGCTGGAATATGGGAGGAGTACGGGAGGGAGGACGTAAGGATGATGGGAGTCGACTTGTCCGGGAAGGTCTCGAGAAACGAAGATATAAGAGCCTGTAGCTCAAGAGGGAGTGTGGTAAATATATGGAGTACTGGTAACCGGACAGTTCTGTACGAGATACATTATTGATTAGTACTGAAATTATTGAATACCAAAAACGAGCTGGAGGCTTACGGCGAGAGACACGCTCGTCCATAGTGTACAATGCAATCCGCATCGGCGTGTTCGCCTGCAATCTCATCGACACAGCAGGAACCATAAGACGTATCCGCTAGGATATAAACCTTTCGCTCAGTCGTTGGTCCATTGTTAATTTGCAATGATTTAACTCCGCTCTCAATCGTGGACGACCTCGCGGCTTTTCTCAATCCATCCTGTAGAGTTTTTTCAACGCTGGTACTATCGGTGAGCAGCTCATCCGGGAACTGCAGGGTTATACGAGAATAGTTGTTTGATATAATCCAATCTAATGTGCGCTCTGTTTCGTAGATTGTACGAATATCGTCGAGCGGGTGGGATGGAGTTTCAACGGCGATGGCGGCAGGTTCGTAAGAAGGGTTCGTAGAAAGGACTGGCGCCGCAGTCAATTCCGGCTTTGTCATTCTTAAAATCGCTCTTCTTCCCCCAGAATTTACACCGCTATTCCTGACCGCCGCAGCTGAACGTTTAGATTTGAACTTTAAGGTTGATTTTGTTGTTGACTTCTCGCTTTTCTTTCTTTTAGGGTTTTGGCGGGGCTTTGCGGGGCGCAAAAGTGCCTGACTAAACATATTTTCCGACTGGCCACAACGAGCTGGCCCACCAAGCTCCAGATTATGATGATTGTCTAATATACACGCTAAACCTAACTGAAGAAACAACTGACGCCTATAAACCCTCTGAATACCCAAATAGATGCGCCAATTTTATGTTAACATTTTTTGTTCGTAAACCCGTAAACCCGGCTTTGCGAATGCCTTGTTTCCTTGACCTAAAAGTCTCCCATAGCTATTTTCTCCTGATCAATGGCGTCGCATCAGCCTTCCTGTCCGCCCTCGGTGTTGGTGTCCACCTATACCGCAAGTCCGTCTTTTCTTTTGTGGTACCTCCAAATACACTATCTCCGCCTCCCCCGGTTCCAATTCTCCCTAGCAAGCCCTTAGCTGCTGGCGTCATGCTACCCAATGTCTTCATTCTTCTTGCAGTTCCTACAGGTGTTCCAGCTACACTACCATCTGGTGTTCCCGGAACCATCATCTTTGCGGATGCTCTTTTCGATTTTGCTACCTTGTCCACCATTCTATGCAGGGTTTGTTCTCTTCGAGATGTTTCACTAATTTTGAATGGTGATGGAGAAGCCTCGACACTCGGTAATAAGTCATCAATGGTACCCCACGTCATCGGCGGCAGGCCCAACTCCGACGGCGAAGGCGATGGTGCGTCATCCACAAATGAATATCCATTGATCCTTGGTGTGGCGCGCACAGCAACGGAAGGCGCGTCCGACCCTGAAAGGCGTGGATTTCCTATGATTGCATCTCTGATTGCGGAAACCGACGGCGAGGGTGGTACAGAATTTGTTTCTCTAGGTAGCGGCATCCTAGTGTTGGTGTGAGATATCGATTTTGGTGCTGCCCGTGATTCTGTATTCGTGGCTGGATTTAAATCTGGATCCAGTTGGTCGTCTTCCAGATTTGTGGGTGTAAACATGAGTCCGTTCCGGGGGTTGATCTTCCATGTCTCCGGCATCGCAGGTTTGTCATCCTGGTACTCTAAAAGCTTTGTCTTGTCTACACCATCACGCTCCTCTTTCTCTTTAAGGAGCTTTTGTCGTTCTTTCTCGGCTATAACGGAAGGCTTCGAGATCTTGTTGCCACGCCAGAGCCAGCCGTATTCATCGCGGCGTTGTTGGTTTTGGTTGTCGAGCAAATCGTTGAAACTGGCATTGTCCTCGGACGTGTATTTGGATTGGAAGTTGTCTAGTGATAGCTTTTCGTTGTAGTTCTTCTTCATCGGATTCGAACTCGCTGTTCCAACGCTGATATCATCACGCGTGCTCATTGGTGTATCGAATCCACGGGCTGATGGTGTCGCGCCAGGGCCTGTTGATCGTAGAGAAGGCGTGCTTTGTCTGTTCTTTAATCTCGATCCCGTCATAACCTCAGAGAGCTTCCGTCCAGCTGAAGCGATCCATTCTTTATCGTTGGATGCGAGGGCATCAAGGTATTCTTCCTGATGTTTAGCTTCAGTGAGACCTGGGAAGAAGTCACGGGCGATGATATCCGACTACAGCATGATGTTAGCAAGATACCTTAGTAATTCAAGACAAACAGAGGAAATAGTGGGCATACGATTGCAGCCGTGTAACTGTCCTCGTCCAGGACCTTTGGTGGGCGTTTTATACGCTTTGCGACTGGAGGTGGCATGAGCTCTGTATCGGTAGATCTGCGAATGAGCGCCTGGCTCTGGCTCTGAATGGCGGCAGAGTAGTCCGCCATCTTAGTCCGTCTATCGGTTGTTGGCAGCCGTAGGGTATCGAAAAATAGGCTCGCTCTTAGGTTAATCGACGGAGGTGTCTTGTTGATTGAAGATGGAGAGGAGGTATGATGTAGGGACAGGTTGATGAGTCGCACAAAGCGCGAGAGTCCTCGTCTCGAGACCCACTTCCAATACACAATGTCTTCAGCAGAATCTCACACGGACTTCAACCTTCTATCTTCTAACAACGCAGCGCTCCTCCAAGACGCTTAAACACCATTATCAACTTGCGTACAGTCTATTTTTTTGGGACGACCTGGCATCTCGTAATTTGCAATTGGTATGCCGTCGCGAATAACCTGCTTGAAAATGCACTCTAACCACTACACTCAGGAAGTAATACAATCTATAAAATAATTACATTGATATACATTCATTCATTGACTGCCAGCGGTCCCACGGAATCCATCCTGTTCGGGTGGGGGATCCCTCCCTCCCTTCCTTCCTCCCTCCCTACGGGCACGTTGCATCATGATACGGCCAACCAGAGTACTATGGGCTCGGAATAGTTTCCACGGTAATCTTCGTCATACAGACAATTCAAGCTTCTCTCTATAACTAATCGATATGACTAGTTCGTCCTCATTATACCAGAATAAAAGGAAAGTTCGTAAAAGTCAAGGAGCTATTTGACCGAGTTCGACGGGGCCTCTGGGACCAACCCACTGGAGTTCCTTATAATCATACATACCTGATCCGCCTACTCAATTTTATAACTGATCAGGAACACTGCCAAACTTCTGCCGTAATCGAAAGAAACAGCTACGACGCTACGAAAATAGCTCAGAAATATTCCTACAAACAGCTTGGCAGTGACATGTATCACACGAGAAATGAGCTCGTTGGGCAGCATTCTGAATTTTTGAAGGGCGATTTTGTCACTGGCGGCTTGAGCGTAGGGTTAATCGCTGATCGAAGCTATGAGTTCGTAGGTAGGCTTTCATTTTTTTTAGTTTATCCTAGAAACGTTGTGCCTTCTCAGGCTGGTACTGCTTAGGCGGCAAATTAATCACAATGTGATGAATCTGATAGCGGGGCAGCGGCTCCATGATACCCTTCCGGGTCTTAGATTGCCATAGATCTAGTATTTTAGTCCACTAACAACTGCATATCACTCTTTAGTTAATCTTATTTCACTCTTCTCTGTCGGTATACGACCTGTCATGATTGCAAAGAATTCACAAGCTCGAGAAATTGCTCAGTTAATGAAGATCGCACGGGCGACGCATTTGATATCACCATCCAATTTTGTTGAATCCCCTGTCATGCAAGCTTTCAGACAGGAGCACCAGGAGTATACAATATCAACAAACACAGCCTTGACTGCGAAAAAAGAGCTTCCAATTATAGCTCCTGAAGATATGCAGGCCGAGTACCTTGTTCCCACACCGCTTGTCAATCAGGGAACCGTCCTCTTTACTTCAGGAACGACAGGACTGCCAGTATGATATCTCTCCAAATCCGAATTCATGACCATTCAACATCTGACTTATTATTTTTCTACAAGAAAGCCGTTTTCACTGGTATCTCACAAATCGCCGTGCAATGTAGGAACCTTCACAAACTGTGGGAATACTCCCCACAAGACCATATCTTACACACACTACCTACCCATCACATCCACGGCCTCCTAAACACTATTTTGGTACCTCTCATCGCCGGTACTTCCATCGAATTCACAGATGAACCTTTTAACGCCCATAAAGTTCTCAAACGCATTTGCGCTCCAGCATCCCCTGAGTTCCCACAAATAACCATGTTCCACGGTGTCCCTACCATGTATGCCTCCTTCGTCTCAGCCTACGAATCCATGTCATCGTCAGAACAAGAAGCAATAGCAGCAGGATTGAAACGTCTACGAGTGGCAATTAGCGGTTCAGCCGCTCTGCCAGTACCTATTGCAGAAAAGTGGAAAGAAATTACGGGCGAAATACCGCTAGAACGCTACGGTATGACTGAGACGGGCATGACGTTCTCCAACCCTCTAGATCCCAACGATCGTGTGCCGGGAAGTGTCGGTTATCCGATTGGTTCAGTCGTGGCTGAATTGATAGACAAGAATAGACGGATCATCCCTAAGACCCACGTTCCTGGCGACCTGATCATTCAGTGGGACGCTGGAAGCCCAATATTCACGGAATACTGGGGGGATCCCTTCATCTCACAGGAAGCTAGTGTGATCCCAATTTTCGTGCATCCCCAGGGGATTGAAAAGATAGAGGATGGGGAGATAATCCTTAAGGAGATCGCTGTTAAGAAAAACTCAACCCCTCTTGAGATAGAAAGAGAGTTGGAGACCGATTGGTTCAAAACCGGTGATGTAGCAATGAGAGGAGAACGAGGGGATTTTTATATTTTAGGGAGAGCAAGCGTCGATAGTACGTCCAGATATCTTCTAGCCATTTCTCCTATTCTTATAATACAAATGCTGACGAAACTGCAGTTTTGAAAATTGGTGGTCATCTAGTCTCTGCTTTGGAAGTCGAACGACAGATTCTGTCCCTGGAAGAAGTTGCAGAGGTAGCTGTTGTTGGCGTGCCATCGGAAGTGTTTGGTGTGCTTCCGTACGCGCTTGTGAAACTAAAACCAGCTTACTCGAAAAGGTTCAAAAGCGAACCAGAATACAAGCGTACGCTGCTTCAATCTTTAAGAAGGGGAACTAGGGAGCTGTTGAGTGATGAAAAACTGCCACGAAAGTGGATTATCGTGGATGAAATTCCGAGAAATGCAATGGGAAAAGTGAACAAGAAACAGTTGTTGGAAGATAAAAAGTTATTTCCAAAACTAGCTGACCGTCAAAGCCACCGAATTAGGTCCCATTGAAGTAACTAATTATATAAAATAAAGGAATATCAGAAATTATCAGGAGGGGCTCGGCAGACATCATCTCCAGAGGTTTGATTTGAAGAGCTGGTATTTTAGTATAATAACAATAATCATAATGCAACCTGTTCTACTCACTGGATATAAAACAAAAATTCATGTACATATAATACTGCGGTATACACTTGCGATTTGAGTCGATCGTCACTTCTTCGCATATAAAATACACAATAGATCATAACTTAACAAGATCTTGAGATACCGTTCACCGATTTTTTGGGGTTATCTACAGCATAATTTTGGTATACTCTTGCACATTTTTTGCCTAGCGAAGCGGAGACATTTTGTTTGTCAGATTGATTTTATTATCTCCATTTTTAAAACCTAAACTCTAGTTATTGGCCATATCTAAGACCATAAAGGATATAATCAAGAAAGGCCAGAGAGATGAATAAAAATACTATCTATCTACTGGTGTTTCCGAGCTTTAAACAAATAACCCTCTATTCTACACACCACTTACCGATCCACACGATAATTTTTACCACATGAACCTCATTACTCCTTCTGTTCCCTCCCACTTGAACTCTTTCTCCAAAAATATCTTAGTCGTAATAGTATGAACTGCCAGGAATGCCACCATCTCTGCCCAAACTCTCAAATCAACACCGCCAATCTTATTTTTGCTCCACCATCCATCTTTTTTCTCATTCCTTCCAGCACCGATACCAATATGACATCTCCACACTACCCATGGAACTACAAAATATCTAAACTCGACCAGCGGCGCAAACACCAAGGTACCCGCCGTCGCTGCCAGGAAAGCTAGTAGAAATGTTATAGTATGGGTAGTAAACACTACAGGTGAGCTCTGGGGGTTAATAGCCCGCGATGTCTCTGGGATTGGCGGCGCCTTGATTCCCAATTGCCTGTATACGAAGAAACTAGTGAGGAAATATATTGGAACACCCGCGTATTTAGCATGCGGATGCGCGAGGATTGTTCGACGCCAAATGTAGAATACGTAGTGACGATTATCAGCCAGCATGAATGGGTGTGTGTAAGTGAATTGGTGAACCGCACCAGCAATTAGAAGAGTGCCAGTTAATGTCGTCAGAGCCTTGAACGGCGAACCCAAAAGAGACTTTGCGGTGGTGACGACTAGTGCTATAGGGTTCGTAATAAAGACGAATGGGGTGGATAGAACTGTGAAAAGCGAGAAGTAAAGTAGTTGAACCGGATGAAAAGTGCTGACATGGTTTGATTTGTCGCCAAGGGCGATCGAACCGTTGTACCAAACAAAAAGTCCAAAGAGCGATAGGACATACGCATACGGCTCAGTGGCGATAAGAACCGGTGAGAGGTTTCTGTAGGCAGAAATGACAATAGAGAGGAGAGATTTGAGGTAGTCTAAAGCATCCGAGTAAAGAACCGAAGGATCATATAGACCACCAAAGCCAGCACGGCCGAGAATTGCTGAGAGGGTAAGAGGATGGTGGTGAAGGAGGGAAGACGGGGCCGGTGGATGTAAACGCTTGACAATTCGGATAGCTGATAACAAAAGTATAAAAATTGTCCAGAGGATGTTTGTTTGACGGAAGAAAAGGGACAGCAACGACCACTAGATTGCGTGCATTAGCAAAATGATGTTTCCTGAACGAATATATTGGAAGGTTGCACCATACTCCTGCACTCTTCCATGGCGAATATAGCAGATAGCTGCGATATGCCAGCAAGACAAACACGGCAGACCAGACATCTGTATAGAACAGGTTGTTGAAGAAATACAACAGAGGAAATAATGCCACATTCATGGCTGTTTGCGCAGCTAACGCTTCATGGTTCATCCGTTCTTCGACGATATCGATCTTTGGTACCGGTTCCTTGGGTCCAACACCAGGAGGAAGCTCGGTTTTCCGTTTCATTTTTTCGACTTCCTGTGGATCTGCGAGAGAGCCACCAGGACCGGGTCCGGCAACAACTACTACAGGGATTGCAGGGGGTGTGACCTGGTGATATGGTGAATGGACGTATAGACAGATCTCGTATACGAGCCATGGCAGAACAATTGAGCCACCGATGATGTTCAGGAATCGAAGTGAGACGGTGGAGCAATGTACAAGGGAGGAATGTGTGTACGTTGAAGTCGAACCAGGTTTGGTATCCCAGCCTGTCGGCTGACCCCACGGATTGTGGGCCAGGATGAAGTTGTAAATAGGTAAAACAACTTGAACAAAGCCGACGTAGACATACGATAACAGGTATCTAAGTCAATTATCAATTAGGGTTGTCCTTGGCTTTAAACCAGACGAAAACCAGGAAGATACCATACAGTCCTGGTGGGGTGGTGATTTTATCGTCCCAGTATTTAAAGTGCATCATGCAGTAGCGCTGCGCCTGAGGAATGTGAAAGACTTCATCCTTATCGACAATCGTCAGCAATTAAACCCGGATCTTTCAATAGACAGCAGCGGAGCGACAAACTAGGTAAGGGTCAGTGACAACCGCATTGACCTTTATCGCGGTGTATATAGATATAGATAGCAGGAGGCCAACGCGGACATATAGCTGAAAGTCATCTCTCAGGATTGGGTCCATCTTGACGGCCGGGCTTGGGGTACTCGGGGTACTCGGGCTGAAGATGAGAGAGGGTTTCTTCTTCTTAGACTCGTCATCGGCCGGGCGAGATGTCGAGAGGGAGGCTGAAGAAGACATCGTCGCCGTAAACTTTTTCTGGCAGTTGGCTTGAAAGGCGACGGTTCTGTTCGCGTGTCGCTTTGTTTGATCCGCCAGCCAAGGAAAAGCGGCTGCTCTCCCTCATAACGACATCATTTCGCCGGCAAGGCTGGGCGTCCGTCGCCGGGATCAGGTTCAGTTGACAGTTAAGGATCAGAAGAGGGTCTTGTCCTTCAGCGATATCTCTTCTCTCCGCCGCGCCGGCCATCATGACCTCCGTTCGACAACCCACTCAAAGATGGACGATACTCCCAACCTCAACCCGCTCCCGATCGAGTTCCAGTTCGCGAACACTCCAGATTGCATACAGGACTGTCTTCCCCTTGTCCTGAGTTCTCGCTACTGTTCCTCCATCTTCGGCCAAGTCTCCTTCGAGAACATCACCACATACAACCGTTGTCTTTGCAACAACCCCTATATCCTCCCTTTGACTACTGGCCTGCAGTGCGCTTTCTTGTGTGGTCATGATAGTCGCGCCGATATAATCAACTTTGTGAAAGGTCCCCTGGGATGTGGGACATACCCGCCATGGAGTGCGATTGCCAGAAACATACCCGGACCTGAGACCTATGCGCCAAATTATCCAGCAGCCGAAAGGTGGTGGAGGAAGTGGACGGACGGGCAGAGATTTGGTATTATATTTGGCTGCCTGCTTGGGGCCCTGTTCATGATTGCTTTTATATACGGAGGGGTTCGACGAATAGTTACATTAGGGCGAGCAGCGATAAGAAAATAGGCCATGGAAACATGCATCAATGAGTAGCTACTCGAAATATCCCATATTTTACACTTCGGAGGATGGAGGTATAATGTATATAATTCGGACCTTGGGATTACCAAAGTCCTTTTGACCTGGTCGTCGGAGGCCATCCCAATAATGATAACAGCCATGGACATGATATCTGACAAAATATTCACAACCCCAAACTCCCGCTAAAATACTACACAATAAATGATTTTAAAGAGTCCTGTGCCATATAGACAACCCTTAAGGAATAAACCCAAACACTTCAGCGGATCATAACTCTCCTCATCCCCCCCTTGGCCCATAACCCCTTCTCGCAGTTCACAACTGTATCCAATAGTCCTTTGTCATCAATTTGTGCTTCCTTCTCCACCACTACACTCTCATCACTGCTGCTTCCATCATCGAAATCGATCTCCATCATAGAACTTGCCCCGAACAGCCCATTGACAGAAACGTTCCTTGCTTTCTCCCTATTCTCTTTCCTCTGTCGTTTCTTCTCTTCTCTATCCGCCTTCTGCTTCTCCTTCTCAGCTTCCATACCCTTGATCACTGTCTCCCATGTTTTCTCAAACATCACATCTCGCTTCTGACGCGCATTTCCCCCTTTATATACCTCACTACCATTCTTCCTTCCGGCGGCAGTAGTACTCCCTCCGTTGACATCGCCTTTTCTCACCGCTGTAGATACTTTACTAAACTCTGCCAGCAGCTTTCTCAGTGTCTCTCCACTCTGTCTAGCCTCCTCGCTGGCAAGCTCTCTAATCTTCTTTGCATCCCGGACAACCTCATTTACCTCTTCGTGCCGTTCATAGGTATGTTTTCCCGGCCAAGGGGGCTGGTGAGGATCGATATATGGTCTTTCAGTCTGTACCGACGACACGGGCTTAGACTGTGCAGCGAATTTCGGATTGCTCGGGTGGTCTTGTTCGAGCTTCGCCATGTACGCTGGTCGCGGTGGAATCGGCAGCTTGTATCGTTTTCGCGGTTTCAGCAGTTCAGGGCCCAGGAGCTCCTGCAAGGATGGTTCTTCCGGTGGCGCCGGGTCGGGATCAGGGAGAGTGAACACATGAGGTTTCGATTTTTTCTTGGATGTGATGCCATTTAGCGGTTCGGCTTGGCCGTCGAAACTATCGAAGTTTTGGGGTGACCTGAGCGACTTCCGGTAGCGAGCAACTTCGTCTTCGAAATCTGCAGCGTTGAATCCGGCGTTCCTAAGAGTCTCCTCAAAGTCTGTAATCGCAGGACGCGTTCGGCGTTGGGTGGCGCAATAGGTCATTGTATTTGTTGTGATGTCTTGCAGGTCTATTCTTTTCTATTAGCTTCTATCGCGAACATGCTATCCGCATATACACAAAGGTGTAAGTACATTGTCCTGCCCTCTGGCGTATATTATTCAGTGCCAATTTACTCGCGCCATCATATCCAAAGGATTTGAGAACCAACGCGATCGACTGCTCGAATAAGGGCTCAATGACATCAGCGGGGAGGATAGGTGCGGCATCGCCTGGAAGTAGCTGGCGTGCTATCGGAGGGAGCTTCTTGCGCCGAAGAAGTTGCGATTGTGGCGAAGTTGGCGTTCGCGATGAATCGACAGAGACGGACATCGCTTCGCCATCGGGCGAGACTCTGCGTTTCTTCGATGGCGGGCCGAGGCCCAGAATATCCGGCGCCATTCGTTTCGCGTGTCCCGGCCTAGGTAAGCCGCTGTTGGAATCCGAGTAGAGGGCTCCGCCCAGATACCCGAAAAACAGAGATGTCACGATTCAGCCGAGCCTGGGTTAGTGAAAGGAGTGCCGGCAGTGACGATGAGGTTTGCTGTTGATGATGTTGTGATGGGCTGGCGTGTGAGGAGAAGGCGGAATCGTCCGCGACGGGCCGCCAAGACCGGCCTCTCCAGCATTTCAACCAACAAACACATTCACCAACCACAAACCCGAACACTTTTTATATCCTGGAAGCCCCTCCTCTCCAGATCCTCCCCCGCAAACCATGGACATCGACGACCTCCTCCGCGAATTCGACGACGATAATGCCCCTTCAAATGCAAAAGACTATGATGATTTGCTCAAATGGTGGATCAACGAGCGGGCCGCCCCCGAAATCCTACAGTACCAAGATGACCTTGTCGAGCGCATCATGAACCGAGTTCGACGGCAGGTACGCTCAAATCTCCCTCCCAGCGATACATATGCCTCCTTACTCGACCCAGCGGTACGATTTCAGCTAACTAATCATAGTCCCGATCACCCGGAATAACTGCGGGTTCTTTTCGTGATCGGCTTATTCCAGATCGAACACATAGAAGACCAAACGGGCAATCTAGACCCCCGCGCCAACTTTCAATTGATTATCATTCAGACAGAACTTGAGCGCGTAAAATTTCTGATACGGTCGTATCTGCGGACGAGAATATCGAAGGTATTATTGATGCTTTGGCGCTTTTGTCTACGATGTGAAATGCTAAGTAAACCTCTATGAATAACAGATAGACAAGCATGCCCTACATATTCTCTCGACACCCACCCTCCGCCATCTACTCTCAACTGCTGAACAAATCTATCTAAAAAACCATCAAGCATTACTAAACGAACTATACCTTTCATCCTTTCTTAAAAATTTTCCGGAGAATCTCAGGAGATTGGACGATTCTGCTGGCGGTATCTCTATGGTGGAAGAGCCAGACCTAGAATCAGCTGTGTTTATCAGGGTACTGAGAGACGTTGAGGTAGTCTGCGCTTGGGATGAAGGGGAGACAGTACCGATGAAGGCGGGAGATGTATATATTATTCGCTATTCGGCAGTGAGAGAAGAGGTGAAAAAAGGTGAAGTTGAACTGGTATAGTTTTACTACATTGGATTTACAGGCGTTCCAGGCGTTTGTAAGAAAATTGTTTAAACTGATAGATTCAATGGTAAACTTTCAAACATACAGCATAAGTGCTCAAAAATCGATCCAGAGCATAAAATACCACATTAGGTAGACGTCCAGCCTATGCTAGCATTACAATTGCATCATTACTTCTCTAATTCTGTCGCTGCTTTCTCTTTTTCCTCAATCTCCTTAAACTGCCCCAAGGCTTCCACCATTGTATCTTTCCACCCACGATACTCGTGATTACTCAATAGCTCTTTTCTCGCAATCTCGCTTTCCAGCGTGCTGACCTTCGGGTATTTCCCAAACTCGCCCTCGGTAACCCGTCCCCTAGCCCATTCAAATAATTCATGGAAAGTATCCGCTGCCAGCTGCGTCGAAAACGGGAGAGGCGATGCCAAGGTGTACCTTTTGTCCGTAATCGATTCCGTAAGGGCTGCAGTAATGAGCGCTGTGGTAAGGTCGTGGATAGAAATCCTAGGAGTGATACATTAAGATTACGCGCAGGCAGAAACCAGCTATATCATGTACCTACCAATGAGGGACAGGTGATAACGGAAGGGGACTGAACCCCGTAGTCAGGAACCACAGTTCCGCGTTGCTGGAATTCAAGTCCGAAATCTTTTCGACAGAGTAGGCCATTGGTCCGAACTAAAATTTTGAAAAACATCATATTGAAAGCATACAGTGCTTAGTATATGCAGCTTCCATAGGAACTCATAACCAAGATAGCTTTATTCGGCAAAGGATTACATACCACCAGAGGAGGGCACAAACTAACGACCTCGCAGCCTTTCCCACCATCACTTTCCCTCCACCTCCATACCTCCTTCTCACTCAAAGTTTTAGATGCGTGATAAGCGAGGCGTAAGTCGTTAATACCTTCTTCGTAAGTAATAGGATTCCAATCTTGGGCAGTATACTCAACGCCCGGGCCAATTCCTTTGTTGGCCTCATCAACGATAGCGGCGAAGGACGAAAGAAATACCAGTTTTTTGACTTCCGGGGTAACGGAGATTGAAGATAAGAGCGACTTGGTGCAGGCTATTGCGGGGTCGATAATCTCAGCCGGAGAGAGGGTAAAATTCAAGGGCTTTTAATGGAGCTATTAGCATTTACTTGGATAACGAAACCCGCGACAATCCGTAAATTCTTAAACAGCAAATTCTGTGAAGCAAATATCCATAATCATATGTGTTTACATCGGATAGGAATGGCATGAAGGCATGCGGTTGTCAATAAAACACAGAAGATCGTAATAAATATCTACCTACACTAGCACAATGGATGACAATGTCAATCCCATGTTTCAAGGCATCGTCAAAGCAGCCAGGAGCCGCAAGATCACCAGTGTGAATAAAATCGAGAAGAGAGCCGATTTTATCAATGCCGTAGAGGGCGCTAAAGTGCGAACGCATTGCATCTGCTTTATGCTGTGAACGATAGGTAGCGCGAACCCGGATATCCTTAGCGAGGAGACTGGATACAACGTGTGAGCCAATGAAACCGGTAGCACCAGTGACAAGAATATAACTACAGTATGGACGAAAAGATATTAGCTTAACACAAGTCTTTATGCGATAGTAGTAGAGTCAGTAATCTTAGGCAATTTTTATACTTCGATAGCATATTACAGTTTCCAGCCTTGTAGCCGGGAGGCGCTGTGGATAAATACTGAAGAGGACACTTCGATTTGTTGACGGCGATACGAGTGGAAATTCGAGCGTAAATAATGGAAAGGCCAAGAGTACGTAAGACGACTTCCAGTATACTATATATGGGATGGAAGGCCTGTACTAAAGTGAAGTAGGAGAGTTGAGTGGCAGAAATAACGAAATTTTCGAATAGCAAGAATTTTCTTCGCAGTCTGAAATTCTGTTGAAAAAGAAAGATATTAAAATAGAGAAAGTATTCTGAACAGAAATCTCAAAAGAGAATGGCCTTTTATACCTCAGTAATAGCCATAGATTATCTAATTCGATCTACCATTCTTGGTTTTGTAAGCGGGGTATACTCGTAAATCCTGACTTGAAAAATGACACTCGAATGTCTAAACTGGCGACGAGGACTATCTCGATATTGATTCCTTGATAACTTACTGGATAACTTAGGGTAATATTTAGAACCAAGGTAAACCTGAGACTGTAGAACGATTTGGCCCATTTTTCTAAAAAATATATCTTAATTTTTGGTGTTATTTTTATACAATACGGCCTCACCTCTACGACGAGTTTTCCTAACAATTTGGCTTTCCCCTCAAAAATCTCGTGTTACACACAGCAAAAACAACACATTTGGAGAACCAGTTCTTCGCCAGCCAATGGAAAAAGCGGTTTGTGTTTCAAGAAGGCATGGATACCATGTAGTTAGAGGAGATGACCCGACCTTATCGATTACGACAAACACACATTGTTAGCCTCGGGCCCGATCTCGGCTTTTAGATGCCGCATGCCAATTATTTTTTTCCGTAGATCACAATTGTATATTGCGACCTTTATGCGAAACATTTATTGAGAATATTTAGGGAATATTAGTCTGAGTGCAATCACTAGCGAATCAATGAACCACGGCTGAAGAGTAGCCTTTGAATGCGAATATTGCCTGCTTTCCCGTTACAGGCCGATGTAAACCCGTCATCTGTGCAGTAATGCATGTCATAGTATATTAATTAAAGATGGAAACTAGGTTGCGAAGGTGAAGGATCTAGAGAACTTTGAAGAACCTCAAAGATGTATATGCTGATCCGATATCCGTAGCTTATTTTTCTCTCTCTGGTTACTCAGCAATTAATCCAGTGAACCTCGGGAAGCAATCCCAGAGCCTTTCATTACACTAGATCTACTATAAAACCCCAGCTTGCAAAACCGAGGTTCCCAAAGATATTCGCGCAAAATAGAACCTTTCCTAAACCCAACCCCCAATCTGTATCCTCGTCTGCATATATCCCGCCGCCACGAACCAGTAACTAGCCAGCGCTTTGTATTCTTACAGGCCATTCCCCTAAATCCCTCGGTGGAGAACCCGGAACCATGGATTCAAATCAATTCCGACAGGCTGCCCACTCGGCAATCGACCAGAGTTTGTACTACCCTTGTTGAATCTGAAGTCTATTTCTACCTCATTGTCTCCTCCAAGACGGTCAATTGACCAATGGGCGCTGCGTTAAGAAAGTGCACTTGTTGACTAGCCATGACTGCATTCTAATAGTTATCGACTATTATGATAATATCAGAGACCGCCGTGTCCTCTCCGATGTCCAACCAGGCTACCTCCGCGAGCTCATCCCCCCAGGTATACCCGAGACTGGAGAGAAATGGGAAGATATTCAAAAAGATATCGAGGCAAAGATTATGCCGGGCCTGACCCATTGGTTAGTAGTTCAAGCTGCTTTCGTCCCAACAACAACACAACAGGATCATGCCAATGAATTCAAATTGAATATTGATTTCTGGCAGGAAGTTGGTTAGGATATTTGGCTACGCTGCTAACAAACAAACGATGCGGTTGTATTATGATTGCTCATCTCTAGGCAATCACCCAACTTCTTTGCTTTCTTTCCAGCAAACTCTTCTTTTCCAGGAATGTTAGGTGATATGTACTCCGCCGCATTCACTTGCGCGGCGTTCAACTGGCAATGCTCTCCCGCAGTTACAGAGCTTGAAACAATAGTCCTTGATAACGTTGCCAAGTTGATACATCTCCCTGAAGAGTATCATTCGACCGGTGAAGGTGGTGGTGTGATCCAAGGCACTGCCTCTGAGGCGATTGTCACAGTTGTAGTGGTTGCTCGGGATAGGTATATTGCCAGAAGCAAGGAACAATGGGCCGCCGAAGGACTCAGTGAGGAGGAGATTGAAGATAAAGTGTGTGTCTTGAGAGGGAAATTGGTAGCCTTGGGAAGCGACCAAGCACATAGTTCTACAAAGAAGGGAGCCATTATCGCCGGTGTGAGATGTGAGACTATCGAGACAGAAACGGGAGAATACTCTCTTACCGGCGAGCAAGTGACAAGGAAATTTGAGGATCTGGAAAAGAGGGGACTTGTCCCCTTCTATCTCACCGCTACACTAGGTATGCTTTGCCTCCGTCCGAATTTGCATCTGGTGTATTAGAATAACCGTTCAAACTAAACTTACACGGTATACTAGGAACCACACCTACCTGCGCGGTGGACGATTTTGCATCCATCTCGGCAGCTCTTTCAAGCTATCATTCCGCTAACCCAACGAAACCCAAGGTCTGGACGCATATTGACGCCGCTTATGCCGGCGCGGCCCTGGTTCTCCCAGAATATGCGCACATTCCCTCAATCTGGCCTACTTTTGCCGACTCCTTCGATTTCAACATGCATAAGTGGCTCCTTACAAATTTTGATTGCAGTTGTCTCTATGTCAAGCGTAGAAAGGACCTGATTGATGCCCTAAGCATTACTCCGGCGTACCTTCGCAACGAATACAGTGACAGCGGATTAGTTACCGACTATAGGGATTGGCAGATCCCACTCGGAAGACGATTTAGGAGTCTAAAGGCTTGGTTTGTAACAAGGAGTTTTGGCGTCGAAGGATTGAGAGCACATGTCAAAAAGGCGATCGATGGTGGGGAGGTATTTACAAAACTGCTCGAGGGCGATAAAGAGCGGTATACTTTGGTCGCAAAGCCTGCATTCGCATTGAATGTATTTAGGGTAAATCCACCTCCCAAGATTGCAAAATCATTGGAGGGAGATGCGGAAAGTTTTGGAAGAAGGAGCAATGAAGTGACACAGAAGGTGGGAGATCGGATTAACAAGGAAGGAAAGATATTCATCACATCGACGGTTCTTGGGAAAGGAGACAAGAGTATTACGGCGATTAGGGTTGTAGGAGGTGCTCCAGCGACTCAATCGGCTGATTTGGAGAATGCATTCAAGATTATCACGGAAGTTGTTGACGCGGTTTGGGAGGAGGAGACGAAAGCCAGCGATAAAAGTATCAAGGAACAAATTGAACTGCAAGCGGTGTAGATAGAACTAGATTATCCGCGCGCTAATAAATGTCACGTTTCTACAAAACATGCAGGTCTACTTATCTAGCGGCTCAGACCTTACTAATAAGTTTCTATCACCTGACGCATATTTCTTTTTCAATGCAAATTACCAAATCAATTTAATAGTTTCGGAATCAACTTTGAATGCATAAATTAAGGCATCAGAGAGAGTCCTAGCAATCTGAATTTTTGGCATCAAGACGCCAATACAATGGGCTCAGAATTTTGGCGGTAGACTGCCTGGACTATAATTCGTGGAATTCTGCTAGACAAACATTTTGATACAAATTCTAAGATAATCAGTTCACACTACTGTAAGACACTAAAGATATCCGGCAGGCTAGCACACTCGGGTACTCTGTTAGCTTCTGACAGCGATGAAATGGTTGCATCCAATTTAATCAATTTTGACAAAAATTATATGCCTAATCCTAGCGTTAAGTTAATTAATAATTCAGAATATCCCGGCACTCCTAGAGATTGGTCGCAGCGTACGTACATTCCAGAACCAACAGTATAACCAAAAAAGTACTGTCATTTGGATTTATATCGATAATTGACCGTGTTATCATACTCGTATTGTCACACGGCAAAAACCGTTGAGCTGCAGTCAAAACCCCCGCCTCCACTTTGTTGACCCGCGTGCCGACAGCGGGAAATGCATCCCAAACGCACCTACATCCAGAAATAAAGCCCGACATCCTAGAAAACATGGGCAAGTAGCCATATTCACACCACCTTCCGAAATTTCCCCCTCCCGTCGCCTTCATATATTTGTTGACTACGAGATATTAATAACAAAGGCGAATCACAAGTTGAAAGGTTCTATTTGTTGTATTGTTCTCTTATTGACCGACTGAGCGGACGGCAAACCCATGGCCCAGACACACGGGCAAGATGCAGCTAAACAGCTGCACAGGCTCTGCACGACGCTGCATGCAGTTGGCCTGCCCGCTTGCATTTGACTCGCTTGCAACGTTATCCCATGTCGATACTGAAAGAGAGAAAAATAAAAACAAGAAAGAAACAGGTAGCGGACGGATCCCACTCGGGGTTGTTGCGAATGCCACTTATTGGGTGTAAGGGTACGAAACTGCCGACCCCAAGCTTAAAAGCGATATAACTGTGCAAGCTAGTTCTCACCCTAGATATTGGAATGTGGGTTTATACACTTTAAGTGGTCCACCAAGGGCTACTTAATGCCCCTAATTAGCGCGATATCGACAAATACAAATTTTTTTTCGAGACTTATGAAAATTTCTCCTGGTTAGGGATATATCCTAGTATCTTGACATGTGTGCAGAAATCTGTCAAATTCTAGCTCTGAGGCTTCAAGGGTCTGTTTGCCACTGATGCTGCATGAGAAATTCGTCTAGATTTGCGGGGAACCAGGTTTTTCCGTAGCAGTTAAGAGATCAGACTGGATCCATGGACCTGCCAAAAAGCAAAGGCTCTTGGTTAAGGATCACGGGAATGGAAGATGATTTGCATTTCGTCTAGAAGCTAATGAATGCTAAGCAACAGTCAAGCAATTGACCAAATGGAATGCATCGAAATGTAATGCCCGAAAACGCCGTTGGATCAATCAGGCTGAGATCGAAGCCCGAGGCGCCCGAAGGCAAACGCAAAAGGCAAGCCAAGGGAACATGTAAATCGGAGGGGTCGCAACTTCGTAGTTAAATCCGGCCGAGCCGCCTGGCTCTGTAGAACGCGGACCATCTTAGTCAAATCTCCAACTAAAACGTCCGGCTTGCTCGTTTGGGTATACAGCCGCCTCGTTACTCGATCAAATTACACATGCACAATTCAACACAAAAAAGAAACCCAGTCCTTTGTGCATATCTCTACAATCATGATCGGATGGCCCTGGCTGTTCTTGATTTTCCAAGCTTCCACCCAAGGCAGCAGACTGCCATTTTGCCAAGCAGGCAAAATGGTCCTTCCTTTCTTCACCTCGGAAAAACCACTCTGCGTGCTTCCGGATTTGCTTCAGAAAAGGCCAAACCCAGCACACAGAATGCACTGTGCTTGGTTGGCCTTATGCTCGCAGGAAACCGAGAAGGCAAACCTCAACGGTACTCACTTGCAGTTTGCATGCCACCGTACATTATCTCCAGGCTCCGTCAATGGCGCCAATATGGATCGAATGTGTATCTCTCTCGAATCGGGGTATTTCAACACTGCCTTACCTATCGAGACCTTGTTCACGATATGTATTCGGCCGATGCATTTCAAGTTAGAAATAGAAACATCTCGTGTTTGGCTAGACTATTATTAACGTGGGGTGTTAATTGGGTCAAAACAGAGAATAGCTGGCTCGAGAAGCACTCGTAGACACACGGTGGAAGCCATTTCCTTCTCCAAACCCCCCTTCT
Organism: Dactylellina sp. 'tibetensis'; assembly: GCA_036971435.1. Classification (NCBI taxonomy): domain Eukaryota; kingdom Fungi; phylum Ascomycota; class Orbiliomycetes; order Orbiliales; family Orbiliaceae; genus Dactylellina; species Dactylellina sp. 'tibetensis'. The sequence goes on from JAKDFA010000001.1 coordinate 2,180,811, forward strand.
TCTGAGCAAGGAAGCGCTTGATGCAGTTGTGGAGAATCGAAATGTATAGGTAGTATCATGCATAATATCATCTGCAGCATGGACTGCAGATGGTCACACGATAGGGAAATGCATTTGAAATATTAGAGGCGATTGGCTCGTTCAGATCTCAGTGTTTCCTACCGCGTTGACCCTCTTGTATTCCCACTGTTGACCGGCTGGTTGGACAATTTTATATTGGCAAGATCCTGTTCAACCGGATGGAGCTCGTACAGAGATCCTAACTACTGATCTTCAGGGTTCTACGGTATCGGCTAGACGGGTAGTAAAAATGAGCCTAAGGTGAGAAGCCCGAAGATCGGAGAGCTGAGTAGCGCAGCACGCTTTCGCCGCCTCAAAAGCTATTGAGTTGAAGCCCCTTGCTTTCGCTGACGAAACCGTTAAGCAGCCGAGGCGAGAGGATCGGTCAGCGTGACATGCCAGCCTCCGCAGATAGTTGTGGGGAAGGGAATGCGAATCTCCTTTTTCATGTTCTCCTGTTCGCGTGGGGATACCCAGGTCGATCGATTTACGTGATATCCGGAGCACGACTGCTTCGAAACCATTTCGAGGCGCTCAATTCTCCTTTCGCATAACCTGGCTTCAAAACAAACAGGTAGGCTATTTGTCGAATCATAACCTTAATTCAACCGGGGACCGGAGTCAGCGGGGAACAAGACATGGATCGCTAGGTGTTCTCGCGTGCTCGTGCTCCTTTCGCCAAAAAGGCCCATCCGGGGAAGTGGGATGTGGAATGATATGGACACCGACTTGGTTATTTCGTTGTACACAAGACCTGCTCTCTCCACTCGGTTGCTTCGCTTCGGGGAATCTTTCAGACTTTCCAAGGCAGGAATTTGGAGAAAGAGAAAGGATATCACGGCACGGCAACGTGCGGGCTAGATGGTTGGGCCGTTCCTGCCCTTTTTCCACGGGAACTCCTCAAATGTCGGTCTTGCTCGGCTTGCGAGCCTGGGTCTCTGCTTCGTGAAGAAGGTTGATTACGGAGCAACATTCTGGCGTACAGATGCATGCTTGTTGTTTGGGTTACACGTTCCAATTAGAGTTGGCTGGGGAAAGCTTGGGGCACCTAAGTTGAACACTGGGCGTGGGGGGGCCGGTGGATGTGAGACCATCAGGCCCCTTCGGCAACGGAGCGAGCTGAGATATCGTAACTTCCGCGATAGATAGTTAGGGAAGGAATGTCGCCATCAATATCTTTGAAAGCGATACGAATATCGATCGCGAGAAGGCAGATAACTTCCAATTTTGGGTCATTCTAGAAGCAAATAGAGATTTACAGTGAATTTGCTTTATAATTTGGATCCATTCAAGTAGCGGCTGGTCTAGGTAAAGCTTAGGTTTCCTCGTTTGATCAGAGGATGTCTTAGCATTTGGTAAGGCTTTTGATATTACCGAGCGAGCTACAGATGTCTGTGTATGTCTTGAGATGCCGGAGTTTCTGTCGAATATTCAGAATTCGATACCAAACTTCCAGAGTTTCTGTTTAAATTCGCGGTGGCTGTTTATCATTAGCCTATGGTTATTGTTATTTTCCCGGATTTTCTGGCTTCTTTCTGTTCTTAATGGTGTATCCCATGATCCATCGTACCTCATGGAGAAGCCAAAACAAATTAGTTCCAACGGATGTGCAGGCGGCAAGCTGTGAATGATTGTTTCAGGAAGAGGCCCTAACGGCGAAAGAGTCAGGTTCTGGCGGTTTGGAGACCTCGTACATGTATGCTAGGAAAAGAGGTTGTCGAAGCTGAGGGAGCTCTCATGAACGAATTTTCACGGCAGGTGGAGCTAAGCAAGCGCGATTGCGACTTCACCAATGGTAGAAATTAGCAATCGATTGCCCCCTTCGCTAAAAAAGATGGACGTGGGGCAACAACTGCAAAGACATGGATCTGGTGCAGCTGGCATGGGTGAGCACCTTGAGAGATGCAGAGTCTTGCGAGATGTCAAAGAGGAGGTCCCCGCCGTCGGTCGAGTCTTGGGAGAATCCTGGATGGAACCTGCTGAAAGAAGAAGAGAAGGGAAACAACCGTGCAGCTGGTATCTTCGTGCATGACGCTAGACGATCGCCTGCTGGGATGGGTGCGTACAGGTGTGGCTCCTCGTTTGGAGGAGGGTAGCCTGTCAAAAAAAAACAATAAAGACCTTCGTCGAACCGCGCAGGAAATAACAAGCCTGGCAAGCTCTCTGGTTCGGTCCTGCCTGCGAGATCGGTTCGGTTCCTGCAGAGTTGCTTATTTCTGGTGTTTCTAATATTGTTCGAGCGGTGTTGCATGCGTCGTCGTGAGCGAGGCCTGTCTCCGTCGGCCTTTGTCCTATGCCCGTTCCTCAACACCACAACAGAACAGCTCAACCACCAACCCACCAGCTCCACACTAGTTGATATCACGGATATTGTTATTGGCCCGAGCTCCGACATTACGCTCTTGATGGCTTGCTGCTTGCTGCGCTGCAAGTGCAAGCGATTCAGGAGGTCCTGCACCACTCAAGCGACAGAGAAACACAAACTTGCATCAAAGAGAGCATCTCCAGCACTGTTCTTGGGGTTTAAAGCCTCCTGATTCTCTCATCAATCTCGCCTGAAAGGCTCCCTCCCAAATTTGACAATTTTATTTATTTTTGCAAGAAAGTTTGTATCCTCTCTACCTCTCAAATTACAAACTTTTCTTGCGGCCTCAAATTTACGACCTCGCGGACAAAGTGCGAACCTGTCGTAGTCAAGGATCAACGTAATATCCCTGGCTGTGGAATTTGGACTGTCGTTTGTGTAGCAGCGCCTTGATCGAAGGGAGAAAGAGAGAAAGAGAGAGAAAATAGAAAGAGACAGATACACACGACTTTACGTGCGCATCAGATCAGTCGACCATCGTCAGCAGACTTACGCCCAAGAAGGCAACAATCGAGGCTCCGACAAATCGCAAATAGCCACCCTTCTCGCCAACTGGTTCGCCTGCCTATAGCTAGTAGTTTGATTTTATCTGCAAACAAAACGGAAAGAAGGCCGTTATAGTCTGACCTAACTGTCCGTGTTTTGCCAAAGTGAAACTGAACATTGATTTGTGCCGTAATTGGTGCTATTGGTGATTTGACTTTGCTTTGTGCGGAATATCGTGTCGTCGTTTTCAAATTGCATTCGAGCTTCAAAAAAGGTAGGATGATATATTGCTATTATGAACTTCTTTTCCTTTGCATTGTTTGATATTGCACACTGCGCTGCCCCCACGTCGTAAATCGAACGCCCGTCGTCTTTGTACCGTCTCTGTACCAATCTTGTTCCCAGTCCATTCCTGACCGTTTCACCTCTCCACAAATCCGCCAACCTCTCGCTCCAAAGTCGCCTTGAAAAGCCTCCCCCGCATCGTTACTAGCTATTATTGATGCACTCGATCAAAAATGGAATTTCGCGTTCCTCATTCTGAATTCATCAATATCAACCGCCTTGGCGGATCGTTTGGGAAGACAGGTGTGAGATGTGCGGGCATCGGACTCATTGCGAGGTCTCTGTCGTGAAATTTCCAGACCCTGACAAATTTGAAGCATCGCATGGCCGCTGGATGAAAGAGTTGAGCAACAGCCGCGCAAGTGGCCGTTTAGGCGGGATTGCGGGTGATGTTCAGTATTAATCGACCGCGAAGGAAGGGTCTCAGAAAAAGAGCTGCGCTGGCCGGATGTACCAATTTGAACACAGGCTGTGCCTTTTCTGGCGGGCGAGCTGTACGTCACTGGCGATCATGACGAACAGGACGAGCAGGACCCTTTTCATCCTGACCGGCTGACAATCATGCTAGCGAACGAGCAGGCTCGCGAGGTTTGCAGGCTCGCGCCGCCTCCATGTCCACGGTGGATGGATTGATGCTATTCTCGAGTTTCCAATCGATCTCGATTTCCTCTGAAGAGCCCGGGCATTCCCTTGGATCGCATCGCTGGTGCAGGGCATCGGTGTGGTATGGGAGTTTTCTGTTCCCTATGCTGTTTGCAGGCGGTTTATGCTCCATGACGTTTGGCATCGCAGCCAACTTTCCTATGGCGGCGAACAAACCTCAAAACCCTCATTCGGAAACAAAAAAAAAATCTTTGCAAATGCACAAAGATTATTAACTACGGATTTGCTGACAATCCGCGGGGTTCTCAAGAAGGAGCCTGGAAACTAGTTTTCCGGGAGTCTTACGGAACGGCCGTCTGTTTGGTTAGCGGAGATTTGTTAAGCAGGTTGCGAAACGACTGCTACATATATCCGCTGGATCCGTAGTTGTGCACACTGCACACTGATTTTGGCAGACCCTTATTCTTCAGTCACACTATTTTGTATTGCTACCGGTATCGTACGGTTGGTCGATTCTATTCTGAGAGCCAGGTACATACGTCAGTCAGTCAGTCAGTTCTGTCAGCCAGTCCTGTCAGCCAGTCAACCAGGACGGCCGGCTAGTTGGGAAGCCCGTCTATCTCCAAAAGCCGATACAACGGTGGCAGTTGCGGGAGAAGCAGTCAAGATCCGGCCAGCACAACCTGCAGGCCACGGAGGCTTTCGCTCTGGACGTTTGAGGTCAGAATTCTGCTGGGACCCAAACGGACTCAAACGGCGGGGCCATCAGAATTTCTGGCTTTCGGCGTTTGTGCGCGCCCTGGAAAAGGCAAATTGGCAGCCGTGACGGAGCAAGTCCAGCAGCGATTTACTTTTTCCTGCTTCGAAGGAAACGACAGCCAGCAGGAAAATTCGAAAAAGGGTCCTCCCCAACTTCCACACCACCTTGACATTCTCCCCCGGGCTTCAGTGCCATCGCTGGAATTGGTGCCCTGTCCTGTCTCGTCCAGTTCATTTTTTATTTTTATTTTTTATTTTTAATTTGGACACCCAAAGGGCGCCTGACTTTTGCCCAGTCAGACTGAGGTAGCACCCCCATCCTCCAGACTCGCACCAGACCTCGCTTTCCCTGCCTCCCCACCCCAAAGACACGCATTCCCACGAGCCATCTCGCCTGCCTACCTGCCTGCCTGGCTCCCCGACTGAGCTTGGGGGGTAGGCCGGTTTTTAGGGGTCTGGAGCTCCTTCTAGCCAATCGCTCAGTTTGGATGTTTTTTATACGCCGACCACACCGGTGTACTTTTCTGCGATCCCAAATTGCATACATTTCTGAGGTCACCTCCCTCCACCCACACCCATCCGCTGTTTTGATCTTAGTGCTCTTTACTTTTTCTCCTTCGTCTTTTTCTTTTTCTCTCTTTTTCACCTCTCTCAACTTTAAATATCAATCTCGCCCCTTCCCTCTGTTACAATAGTCCATATTAACATATTCGACGTCTTTAGCATCTACAGATATATTTTATTTCTACATACCATCATCGCCATCGCTGTTGTGTTGTGGCCTGTGCCTCCCCTGCCGACATCACCACAACATATCGCAACACATCTCTCCCACCCATCCTCTCGATCAACCAGCTCTGCCACTCTGCCTCAGATTATCTCTCTCAAACCAGATCAACTTTCTACAGCACTCTTGCCGACAGACCGCGGTAACCTCGTGCTGCCAATCCTTTAAAAGAAATCCTCCTCCCCAAAGACACCAAGTCGCCGAATTTTCAGCACCGGCGTCAACATGTCCCTGCTATTCGTTCCCAGGCCGCGGCCTGATCAGTTCGAGAACTCGCCCTGCCACTACGAACCCCAGGACGACCTCGAGTATGTCCCACTAACAGCTGAAGCTCTCAAGACACTTGCAGCTTCGCTACCGCAACCCATCTCGACAGTACGATACTCCAACCGGGAAAACAATTATCTCTTCTCCGATAGGGAATCTGTCTACTGCCCTTCACTGTGCTCTTCGCCCGCATCTGCTACCTCGTCAACGAGGGTATCGATGATTCACACTCCGGAAGAAGGTACCGAGGAAATTGCCTTTGATGTAGCTCCAATTTCTGTGCCACCGGAGAGGATGGCACCTCGTCACCCCCCAGCAGGCAAACCAATTGACAAGGGAGCACTGAACTTCGATAGCATGTTCGATATCGGTGGGGATACAACATTTGCTCGGCGAAACTCTACTGTCGAATTTCTCCCAGACTTCGATCAGATCGATGACTATGTTCCCGACGAGAGAACAGCCGCCAGGTTGGAAGAAGAACGGGAGTTGGAGAGAGCCAGGCTGTTATACGAACAGGAACTCGAAGACGACTACCCCGTCACTGTCGCTCGCAAGCCTGTCATGCCCACATCCCTCTGGATGTCCCAGCCGCGACACATCATGACTCCCAACTTTGTCAAGTCTCCCCAGGTTACTGAGCTTACCATCCCCGTCTCAACCTCCAACATTGAGCCATCCGAGATGTCTCAATATTTCCCTAAAACCCAAACATCCTTTGGATCAGTAGACACCTCTATCTCTGTCAGCACCGACATTACCGTTCCCTCCATCGGTGAAGACGATTACACCGAAGTCGACTCGGAATTCGTTGACACAATCTTCTCTTACCTATCTCTTAACCACGGCTCAATGGCCCGCAAATTCGACGCCGAACTGGCTATAGGATCCGGCTTTCCCATCGAAAAGGTTATCGAGGACCGCAAAGTCGCTCTCAAGTTGTATATTGAGCGATACGTCTTCCATAATCCTGACGTTTCTCTGTAAACACGGAACACAGAGAAGGTCTTTGAATGGCAACTGGGATTGCCTGTTCGCCTTCATTGCACATATTCCCTACACCACTTACGCTATTTAATTGGGAGGACGTTCGAACTATTCGCTTACAACTCGCATCTGGAGTCTCGCATCTTTTTCGTTCCATTCGGCGACCCTGCCGCAAATTGCTCTCAATTTTCACTTTACTGAAATTATTCTCTCTTACGGCGTTATTCACTTTCTTACCGGTGGGCATTGTTTTTTATCTTTTTTTTCCGATCAAACTCGATATTCTTTCACTATCAAACAAGGCGGCCATCCACATTTGACATTTACGTTTGTTTCTCTATCCAGCACACAAGTCGAACACTACTCTATCGACAAACCTCGAATGATGAATTCAACCTATATTTCGCTTCAGTACAAACATTTAACTACAATTTTTAATATTCGAGGGTTTTCTATTTCTGTTTAGTTTTTTCTGTCAATCTCATTTGGGGAGCAGAGTTTTTCATGTCGCACAATCAGCGAGTTTCGAAGACAAAAAGTATCTGTATAGAGCTTTTTGGGGTTTACGTTGGAGTTTTCTATACGAAGGTTTTTTTTTTTTTTTTTTTTTTTAAATATTTTAGGGGATGATTTTCACAAAAGGCCTTGACATTTTATATCAAAGATGGTCACTACGACGAAGCACGTTTCATGGTTTTTGAGCTATTGCAATTTTTCAAATTTTCTGCTTCATTCTTCAGCCTCAGTTCTTTTTTTGTTCTTGTTTTAGTTTTTTGCACGAGATACCAGTGTACTTTAGAATCTTGAGCGGAGTTTTTCCTCCCTCACCGTTTAGAATAGCGTGAAAGCCGAAAGGGCGTTAGACAGACTGAAAGAAATGAAATGGAAGAAGCCCCGAGAGGCAGCGGAACTCGGGAAGAACAATTTATTTTTTTTTTCCAATCTAAACCTATTCAACCTTAACTCGCGGTTTGTAAATACGGAACAAGCTACGAGAGACTACGAGCGATGAGACAGACCTCAGAGTTTCTCGTTCAACTCATTAGGTAATTTAGTGGCTCGTGCATTTTTCCCTGAGCTCGTCTACAGTCGAAAGAGGGGTTCACTGCAGCTCCAGCCGCCCGCACTTCAGATGAAAGATAGAGAGAGAGAGGAAGATAGAAAGGACGAGAAAAAGACGCCAACTGGCCAGCAGTCAGACGGTCAAACGAGCCCCTTGTCGCAGTTCCTGTATCCTCTCCCACTATGCAGGATGCCGAATATATTTAATAGATAAATAGATTTGATATATGTGAGAAAAGTTGAGTCCTTATCTAAGTTATGCAGACCGTTGACTCGTACAGCTCGCTGTACAGGTGTTTTGCAGCTTGCGTGCAGCACAACAAGAGTGTTTGCTGGTGAGCATGAGCTTAAATTTGCCATATAATTACTATACTGCGATAAATGCATGAATGTGGTCATCTGAACACCTGGACTGGCATGAAGCCTCATATGTGTCTTATGGATTCTGTCCGATAGCTAGCAATTGGATATCACATATGCTCAACAGTTTGTATGCAACCCTTTTTTTTTTAAAAATATATTTTATTTTATCGCTTCCCCTCTTCGCCTTTCTTAATTTTTTGTTGGCGAAGACGACATCGATGCATCGCTTCCATGAGCAAGCACAAGCAAGCAGGCGAGCAGGCTTGTAAGTCGAAGTGTTGAGGGGCAAGCACGCAGTATGCCTCCCGAGGCACAAGAATACTCTAAATCATGACTAACCGGCTGCGCAGAGTCGTGTACATCAACGTATGTCCCACGATCATTATCATGCAATACCGACACGATTGCTCGGTTAACCTAAACCAGGGGGAGCATGTGTCCGCACAACCCGATCTATTCGAACGGAAGGAGATTTTTTTTTCCCTTTAAGGGCCTAATTGTTTTTCCGAGGGACAGCATGTGTCCGGCGGTGGCCGTGCGTGGGGTCAATTTGATCATTGAATTCTTTGTTGGCACCGCACGCGGTCAGGTTGCGTGTGGGCTGCTACCTTCCCTCCGTCCTGCCCGGGCAGGCGACTCATAATTTCGTGGCACAGCGCGTCCCGGGTCGTTGGCCATCCAGCACAGCAGAGCCCCGAAACATGTGAATACTGAAGCATTCCACTATTTTTAAAAAAGGGTTTTTTGAGTAATATACGTTTTCTGGTCAGTTACAACGGTAGCCTTGGGAATGTCTCGATCACTGGCAGGCGTCCATTGCATTGTTCGTGTAACCAGGTTCCCTTTCGGATTTATGTCATGGCCCCAACGGACAGATGCCGGAGCCAATTAGTTATGAAGGATGTACGTTGTGGCTGGATCTCCCTGATTTGATATAATCCAGTAATCGCGAGGCAATGTAGGCAAAAACTGCCATGGCCATGTGAATAGTAAGTGGTCTTATAATATGCTGAGGGATTGATCACTGAGACCTCGGGAGTTCGCGCTGACCAGCCGATAGTATATTCAACAGTGCTATTGCTTTCTGGGAGTTCAATATATTGATATTCTATTGTGAGATTTCGTCTAGTGATTGATTGAAAACCATATTGGAATTTTGGTATTTCCGCTTCGTTTTTTGGTGCACATGTCGATACCTAGTACTTGCAGTCGCCTGAAACGATATAAATATATCGTATTAATTAACAAAATTAACGAAGCACCATGCATATACGGGCAATACATCTAATAGAATTGTACGACTCCTAACATGATTTTAAACGAATGGCCCCGAAGTATGACAGTTCGGCCCGGAGCCATTCTACCGTGGTGCCGTTGAGCTATGCGTGTGCAGTGAAGCCTCAACATGTAGTCGTCCTCTGCCTAGCCCGAAACGTCAAAATTGCAAGTTGCTGCTGTGACGTTGAATCTAGTCAGGCTTGCAACGCAGCTAGAAAGAGAGAGAGAGAGAGAAACAAGAAGCCTAACCGTTTATGATTCGCTTTGGCACTGGCAGCGTTACAAAACTGAGTGGCAGTTGTTTTGACTTTTGCCTTCGACAAAGATAGCACCTCCCAATTAACTCGATGATCTTTGACAATGATAGTGACATCCATTGGGGCAAATTGCCGGGTTCTCTCAACAGAAAATCAACTAGAAAAAAAAAAAAAAAATAAATAAATAAATAAAACATCCAAAATCCAAAACTGCAGATGGCGAAAAAAGATGGTAATTCGATTCCTTGGTTTTGTTTAGTTTTGTCTGGGACCCTGCATGAGATGTGTTCCTGGGAAAAAACCAAGCAAGCTTTTGAAACCGGGGTGCCGGCGGGACTATGATATCATTGGTTTCACCTGTGTGACTACAACCCCGCCGGGCTCAACTTCATCCAAGTGCTCCCGGATATTTTATTTATACTGCACGTACACCGGGGGCAAGATGCAAAGATGATACACGGAAAAATGCCGAAGGTGAACAGGATAGGTTGGATTCTATTCGATTGCATTAGTCGCGATAACGCTTTCGTGATCCAACAAGACGTGGACAGTTCAGATAGGGCTACCCGAGGATCTGGATAGCCTGATCCACTTCAATGCTTTTGCAGCGAGGGCCTAGGGGACGGGATCCTATTTGCCGGCTGTTAAGTTGATTTGGTTAAAATTATATTACTGATATCTATTCGTACATATTCTGTACGTGTAGAGGTTTAGAATAACGCTAATAGAGCCCGGGATGCATCTGGTGGTCTAGACTGCTTGACGGGGAGACTCTTTAAATGGGCGAAGAATTTATATTTGTTTGAATAGACATCACGCATGTATTTATACAGTCGAGAAGTATATAGAGTTGAACTACTCTATTGCAATTGGCTCTTCTTCGTGATCAGTTCCAATTTGAACACCATCCTCCCCAATTCTAAACCAAAACCACCCACCCTCAGCTCTATCTCTCCGACTCTCCCCTTTTCTCACACCGGCACCTTCAACCCAGGCACTTACTCCCGCCTTCCTCACAACCTCCATCCTTAAGGCTCGATCGTTCCATGCATTCTTCAACTCTATATCTGAATGAAAAGGCGCCACACCGTCCGGTGATAGTATTATTCTCGCACTTAGAAATTTCGGAGAGTAAGTATAGCACGCCGGTAGGTGCCTAGGATATGCCGGTGGCGCTGAAGCGCTAGTATGAATGCCGCTCTGGTGTGACGAGATGGTGGTTGCAGAGGTTGTGTGATTCGCTGTCGGGATGTGAATGTTTGTGATTACAATGTTTGCACCGAATCTTGCAGAAATCGATAGTAGCTGTGATGTAATAGCCTCGTAGCGGGATTGGATGGATAGTTGGGGTTCTGGTAAGCTGGAAGACTGTGGCTGCGGGTCCTCTGAGAATTTCGGGTGTTGACTCGTTGTTGAGGAGAGGAAGCTAGAGCGTTCAAGCCAGTAGAAGGCGGAGATACCATCGATTAACACTGAGGATAAGGGATGATAGTGGGAGATATGAGCTAGGGAAGAGGTGAGAGTTGATGGGAGGGCTGATATGATATCGAGGAGGTCAGAGGGCGAGGTTGGCTGAAAGACATGCAAGTGGCCGAGAACATATTCTGACAGTTCGGATATATGTGATGGATTAAGAGAAACTAGGAGCCGGAGGTAGTCTTCCATCTCATCTTGGGCATCTGATTGCATTTTCCCCTCGGGGACACCTTGGCTCGCCTTACTATCCGTCTGGGATTGGCAGAATTGGATTGCTAGAGTGATTCGAGATTGTATATATGCCTCCATAATTTCAGCAAGGCGCAGAATATCAAATCTGCCATCACAGTCAATGAAGACAACGGTTCCATCCTTGCCATCAAGATTTATCCCGTTCCACGATTCCGGCAAAAGAGCCATGGATGCTAGCTGGTATAAGATGTGTGTCTTGCCGGCACAAGGCCTGTCGGATGATATTTCAATCACGACAGGCTTATCCCGTGGGAGGGCATCGATTTCCGGAGGTAAATCGAACGAACCGGCAATAGTTGAGGGATCATTGCCTCCAATCGATCGGTTGTAAAGATGATCTTGGAGATGCGGCCCAAGCAAGCTATCAATCAACGGGACGTGAAAGGGTTCATTCGAGGATGTGTTGTGGTGTTGGGCTGTTAGGCGGACGTCGGTGAGAAGCTACACCGTTGATTCTGCACGTTAGTTCTGCGCAAACTTATTTTGACGCGAAGTTGAAGTTGAAGAGAAACACAGACTTCGGACAGAGTTTCCTTGCGCTGGCTGACTTCCATCAGCAGTCGCCGCCCTAGCCCATCATTGAAGCCGGTATTCAGCCCTCCTCCGCCGGCCTCCATGATGTCGTACCCACTGGACAAGTTTCCGGCATCAGAGCTTCCCGCTCGACTTGCCGCGCATACAACTGCAAAGACAAGCCCAACACCTTATACGACGAAAACTACCAAGCTGGCCAACGCCCCAATCACAATGGAAAAACTGGAGAAGGAATGCGTGTTGGAGAAGATAATGCAGTATGATTGCCAGGTGGTTAAAATTCTGAGTGGAACCGGCTTGGATTTGGGAGACGCCGGTGTCAATTGCTGGGAGATCGAGAGACGGTTTTGGAGGTATGCGGTGGAAGCTGAAATGTGTTGTCGTGGCACGCTGGCTGATGTTGAGCTTCTAGATGCCAGAACGGTCTCACCATCGAAGGCACTGCGATGCAGAGGGCCTGGGCCGATGGTGGTGAGTCTCGAAGACGGTCGATGGATCTGGTTCGTCAGCGGCTCGAGCACCAGGAGCATAAGGCTGCCGAAAGAGAGCGGAAGCGGATGGAGAAAGAGCTCAAGGAGATTCTACAGTCTGGTGACAAGTTCTGGTAGATACTTGGTAGCTGGTGCCCGTCGACATGTAAATTACGCCACTGGACATGTTCATACAATAATATATACAATAAAATGTACAATAAGCTATGGAAAAGATACCCTGTGAATACCAATCAGGCTCCTCCAATATACCGAATCTCTCTGTAAATGCATCTCTCGGAATATTCGACCGTTTGACTCGCTAGCTGGAAGCTTCGAATCATGCATAACGATATAACCCCAATCGTAGCCTAGCCAGCGGATGACTGGGCTGGTTGAATCCTGGCACCGTTACGGAATGGCTGCCGCGGGAGAACTAACTAACCTCTTTTCTTTCGACGCTTTCATAATCATCAGTAGAGTACTCAACTGTCAAGATAAATCCCTAAAACCTCTCTGTGGAGAAGACAGGCTCGTCCAACTCTCGTACATCTCCACGGTCGCACGACATTGCTTTTACCGACAAATCCAACGGGCTCTGGTTGTATCCAACGGCGAAGAGTCGAAACACTGAACCGCGAAATAAGCATTTAGGATCCTTCCAACGCCAACCGTTGGCGACACCCAAAATTTTTTAAACGACACCTGACCGACCATCATACGCACCCCGTATGGCAGGAACATCGGGCCAGGTTGAGAGTATCGACCATAGCGACTGGATAAACCACCAGAATATACCGTCCTACCAATGTAGTCAGCCGTCTGATCCCCTCTTGTTGGCGCTTGCCCCACGGGCAGAAAACGTGGAAGCCGCCACCCCACATCACATCGAAAATGCGCAAGCAGATCGTAAGTAGTTTTTTCTCTCTACTCTCACCGAGGGCACCTTATAACTGACGTTTATTTCTCTCGGTGAAAAACAGCCAACCTAAAAGAGCGACACCCGGGGCTCGATAGTGACGAAAATGAGGACGATGACTCCACTAGCTTCCAGGAGCAGCAGATATCCTTCCATATCGCGAAAATCACCGATGGCCTGGCGAAGGGAGAATGGGACGAGGCGGAAAACCACCTGTCTATTCTACTGAAAGACTTTGAGATTACCGACAGCCCCGATATGCAGATACTCAAGGCTATGACATACAACTCGAAGGCTAAATGGCAGGATGCGGTGGATCTACTGAAAGATTTCAAGCATCAATCAACTTCAGAGTCTGAACTATCCGTTAAAGCGTACTATGCGAAAGCTGTGGCGTTCTACAAACTGAAAGACTACGGAGCCGCGCACTTGAATGCCCGGAGAGGTCTCAACGTAGTTGAAAAGTACATTCATGGCTCTGCTCAGCAGAAGTATAAATCCCAGTTTGGCGATCTTGCCTCCCGGAGTCTCGAGGATCTAGGAAACAAAGCCGACTCCGCCAAAGCCGAGTTCTACAAGTCGCTAATGGCAGCTGATTACAAAACGGACCCTATACTTCTCGTGACTACGGTTTCACAATCTACAATCCAACAAAGCCCCGAAGAGTCGGAAGCGGAACGCATCCAACTCCTCGCAGACATGAAGCGATACCGTCTGTCCTTCGGTTACGACAACAAAGTACTCGTTGGCCGTCAGAAAGACTTCTTCACGGCCCTCTACGAAGCTCTGGAAGCAGACAATCTACCTCTGATGACTCTGATCTGCTCCAACGAATGGTGCGCTACACAAGCCCTTCGCGAATCACCAATATACTTTGACCTTGACCCTCCGATGCCACAATACGCCTGGCGCGCCACAACCCTCCTCCACGTTGTCGCGGGAAGCTACTCTAAATTCTCCGCACCAATGGCACAATTGCTCCTCGACAACGGCGCCGACCCGCAAAGGACCCTCTTCGAAGGCATCACACCGCTGCACATTTGCGCCCGCCAGACCAACGCCGAGGTTGCGAGCGTCCTGATCAAGAATGGTGCGAACATCGAAGCCAGAAGTATCACGGGAAAGCCACCGATCCATTTCGCGGCCTGGAAGGCATCGTGGAACGCTGACGTTCGGATATTAAAGATGTTGATTGCGGCTGGAGCAAACATCAATGCGAAGAATTCGGGAGGCTATACTGCTTTGCATTGGTGCATGTTTGACGGCAGGAGCGCGGCACCGATTGAGGTTTTGTGCGAGCGACCGGAGATTGATAAATTTGCGAGGGCGGGGAATCACAAGACACCATGGGAGATATTTTGGGAGCACGAAGATGAGTTTATGCTGAAAGGGGAGGAGAAGAGAGTACAGCTTTTGTATACACTGAATAGGTTTGGGATTACGAGGTGAGTTTGCGTGGTTATGGAGGGTTTAGTTCGGGAGAGGGGGACAGGAGGGAATTCAGAATGGGAGTATCTTTTTTCTTTCTTTCTTTCTTTCTTTTTTTTTTTAATATGCATTTCAGCCAGTACATTATCACTACGATTTATTTTGCGATACGCACCATTTACGAATGGACTGGCGTTGGGCTTTGCTTTGTTCTGATGATTCCTTCTATTTTTCATTCTATGTTTTTGCTTAAGCATTGAAGGATTCTTCCCGTTCTGCCGTTTCCTCGTTGGGGGGTGATAATGTTGATAGTCGCTGAGGGTATATTTCTATAATATAATATATCTAGGTAAAACTCCCCCAGATGCTGTTACTGTATTTTGTATTTGGTAAAAAAGCCTTTTACTCGAATGGATTTAGTGTTCTTTTTTGTTAACGTTATATACCGCATGAATGCTCGATTGATCAAAGACAGGTATTTTTCTTTGTGGCGGGATTGTGGATACGAGCCTTCCCTCGGCTGGTAGTCATGGTATCAGATATATTATACGAAAGGATTCATAGAAAAATCCTGCACGATATGTGCTCGCCCTTGCGGATTCCGTGTTTCAACAATCACCTCGAGCCGGAACCAAGACCCTAAGCCAAGATTCATTGCGAGATTAATCCCGTTTCCTCGCTCGTTGATTCTTCGGTGTGCACCGCCACCATTCACGAGCCACCAGAGCCACAAAATGTCAATTCCTGTGGCGAGCAGATGGTTCGCTAGTGTGAATGGGTTGGTTGGTTGGTTGTCATGGCTATGTTTGGACTGGGAAGGAGCATTTTGCCTGCTGCTGTCACACCTAATCGATTGGGATTTCGGTAGATGGAAGGCCGGGGAGGCCAGTGTTCCTGAGTTAGTGATAGGCTAGTTGTTTTTTCAGGAGAACCCTCGCCGACGGAAGAAACTATATCGTCGTCAACTGGTTCAGGTTGAGAACGTGATCGTCGGTGGGAGATGCCCTAGATAGCAACAGACTGTGGCCAATGCAGGTATTCCCAGATATTCCGGCTGAGCGGGTCTTGCACAACCGGAGTCGACACCGTCATTGGATCTGGGAAAGGCATCGCAGAGGCGAAAAAGGAAGTGGCTTGTCTGAAAATCACGCTGGAGTTCCGGCAAATAATCGTCGGGGGCCCCTGCTAGCATGCTGCTGTTGAGATCCCCCAGAAAGTTCGATGCAGAAATAGCAACTGGCTGGCAGGTTGCATTGGCCGTCTGTCCCTTTCGCCTCCGCCTGGCGACGGGAAGCGTGGTAAACAAATCGCAGCGGAGGGGCACTGTGCGACAAAGAGACATTTGGCATCTCCGCCTGTCCTTTCTGTCCGAGTGAATGGAAACATCGGAAACGGCCAGTTTGCATTCCTTGAGACTCTCAAGTTATTAATATCACCATCATCACCATCATCACCATCATCACCGTCTTTGCTGTCAAGTAAAATATAAACGGCAAGGGCTCCTCGATCGATCGAGCCCCCTCTGCTGCCTCCCTGCCTGTCTTTTCTTTCCTAGTTAGTTCCCCCAGCTGAGCCGCAAAGCATCATACCTTAGCTGTGTCACCAATAAACAGTCAACATTGCTCGCAAGCGCTAGCCAAAATCGACCGGCGAGCTTACGCAGGCACTGGAGCAGTGGCAGCTTTCCCAGCTATCCGGATTTCTTGGGGTTGCTAGGCGCCTTTTTAGCCCTCCAAAAAGGACCCGGTTTCGAATTCGGACAAAAACACAGCCGCCTTTCGCAGACATTGGCATCTCACCTTCACATCAAATCCTCTCGCTCGCTCTTGATTCTATCTTTATTGTTACTTCCTCTAACGATTGTTGTTACGGGGTATTTCGCATTATTCCTTTACGCCCGGCGTTAGAAATTAGTTACTTGGTTAATATATTCCTGCGACACCTGACGACTGCTGCACGCAACAACACCTGATACTGCTGCTACTGCTGCTGCTGCTTCTGCTTCTGCTTCTTCTTTATTACTTCTTAAAAACACCCACCCGCCGTTCATCGAGGCTGTGACAGCCTTTGCCATCCGCTCCATCTCTGAACGCTCATCGACAAGTATTGCCAGCTACCCCTCAGCGCTGCAGTGTGACCAGCCTCGGCTGTAGCCTTTCCTGCGTCATCTTGGGCTCCAGTCCCATCGGCCTGCAACGTTCATTCGTTCTGCGAAGGATTATTCTTGATGGTTGGCTAGTAGTTCATTAAAGCTATCTGCATTCTAGTCTCTCAGCCGCCACAGAATAACACCCAAATACCTGAGGTTGAGACATCTTCCTTTCCCCTTCTTACTTGAACTGTCTTTCGCTTTAACTGTCTAGGGAATCTTCGCTTGCTCTCTTTCTTCTTTCTCTTTTCAGCATCATGGCCTTTGGGACCGTCGAAACATGAGGTTACGAGATTTCACGCTTTCGACGACCCGATTACCGACCTCACAGATTTTTTCTCAAATAATACCGATTTTACGAACTGCCGATTTCAATTTCAGTTTTTGGAATCATCCTTACGAAAACAGATAGCTGCCTTTTTTTTTTTTCCTTTGGGTGTCTCATAGCCCTGCTTACGCTTAACCTTCCCGTACTATACCCATCCAACAACCCACAATTTTGTTCCCCATTCGCGATAGTCTTTTCGTTGCCGACCTGCGACATCCAACAGTGCGCTACTCTTCTTCAACAATGTCGCTACTCCGACCATCTAAATCTCTAAAACTTCTATCCGCCCTCGCCATTCTTCATCTCGCATCCCCAACATCGGCCCAGATAGCCAGCTTCTTCCCTGAATATCTGAAAGACTGCATCAACAGATGCCAGCCACTCTGGTCTGCAAACTACGACTGCACGCTTTCCGGTCAAACCTCTTTGGACTGTCTTTGCCAATCTCCGTGGGTTGAACAATTTTATGAAGGCAGCACATGCACCTGCACATCCGATTATGAGGCCCAAGAATTTCGCAACTGGTTCGACGGCACGGTCGGGTGCAGTCCGTACGTTGAGGCACGGATAAGAAGTAGCGAGACCTCCCGGCCGACGACCACTTCGCAGTCGTCCAGCAGCACAGATGTATCAACGACAACGGATGTAGAGAGCAGTACTAGCAGCACTAGAAGGTCGACGACCACGAGTGCGGAAAGCACCGCCCCGCCTACGACCACATCTGAAGAACCGACTTCCGCGATACCAACTACGATTACGACTAATGGATCAACCTTTACGACTGTGGTGACGCCCACCAGGCCCAACAACCAAGCTACGACCACCGGTGCGAGTATTGCGACAACAGTGCCGCAGGATTCAGGGTTCATCACCGACCAGAATAAGAAATGGGTCATACCCACGATTACGATCGGTGGATTGATTGTTGTTGGAGCCGGTGTATTTGCTGTCCTGTTCTTCTGCTTTGGATGTTGCAGAAGAAGTGGCAGAGGGCGATACTCGAAAGCGAACAACCCTGGTGGATTGCCTGGAGGAGCTGCGGCGACGATGGGAATGGGCAAAAAGAGGAAGAAGATGTGGTTGTCGACAATTCCATTCTTTGGCGCCGGGAAGAGCAAGAGCAGCCAGAGGAGTCATAGCTCTCAGGATATGACTTTAGTCGGAGATAATGATGGTATGATTGATACGGCTTATTACGGTGCTGGTGGATATCCTCAGCATGGACCAAATTATGTACCTTATCAACATGGTGCGCCGTTGCCGCCGATTGATGAGGTGCAGAGTATTGCGGAATCTGCGATGCACAGGGATCGGGGTTTTGGGACCGGAACTATTCATGATGACGACGAACCATTTGACTTTGGGTATGAAAACCAAGCGGTGACACCATTCTCGCCTGTGAACAATGAAGGTGTCGGTGGAAGAGAAAGTATGATGTTACCCCCAGCGCCGGTGGCACAGGCGAATATGCCGTTGCTGGGAAGTGGGTTCCAGGGCGCCGGGCTGATTGGGGCAGCGATTTCCACTTCGGGCCATAGAGGTCAAGGAGATGATCCGAACAACTTTTCCAACAGATACGAGGATCTAACGGGGAGACGGATGGAGAGGAGGATGTTTGATCCTGCGGGAAATCCCATGCCCATGCCCATGGGTATGATGATGATCCCTCGGAAAGAGGTGCGATCGAATCCAAGTACACCAGTAGGAGGGGTACCACCTGAACATTTCAGAAGCCAGACGGTTAGTCCGCCTATGAGTACGGTTAGCACTATGACTGCTAGTAGCTCAGGGTTTGGCGGCGGCGGAGGTCCTCTGGCGGGACGGGGTTATACTAGTACTGGGCGAGGGGACGGTGGTGCGTTCTCGGGGTTCCCGAGGGCACCAGCGCCAGCTGGTAGTGGACCGTTTGGACCGCAGAGAGGTGATTATTATGAGGATTACAGATGATAATCTGGGCATTCATGAGCATTGTTTTGTTTTTGACTTTTTCTGCCGTTCTTTATTTTCCATCTGCCTTTAGTTTGCCGACGTCTTCTCCGGCATGGATGAGCGAGCACTTTTGCATACCTGCCACTTGCGAAGAGAATATTCGAATCTGCATGGGGGAGGCCATTCGGGGTCTTTATTGCTAGGGAAATTCTTTTATTCGTTTTTGATTCCTGTATATGCATTACGGAGATCCCGCCTTTCTTTTTTCTATCTTATAAACCTTTCTCTTTCCTTTTTTTTTCTTTCGACTTTGAAGTTTGATTAGGATTCTCTTCTCGCTCCTTATTTGCTGTATGAAAAAGCTCATGGCGCAGTGCTGTTTAGCGATTCTTTTGGCCTGTAACTAACATCTCTCTTATCGATATTTTTATACTGTCGACAATATTACATTATCATTTTTTTTAATCTTCGAGAATTATCTCTCGCTCCGCCATGGCTTATAGCATGCATCTGCCTCATTTGTCTAGCAAACTAACAATACAAGCAAGGAGGGTTTTTTCGAGACTACTCAACGCTCAGTGCCTTATTGTCAAATCCAACACTTCAACACTTCAACACAAATTGGATATGCCTGCTAGCCAGCCATACTTGGTCAGAAGGAGTCTGGCTGACTGCGAGACCAGTCAAACGCCAGCTTTGATAGTTTCTCACAAGTATTCTTTATGGTTGACGGAGTATCTCTAACCGTAAATTGAGCCTGCCAACAGAATGAAGTACCAACAGAAATATGGAATATTAAAAAAAATTAAAAAAAAAATTACAGGTAACAGAAAATGTGCGCTCTTCCTATTATTTTGGTAATCGAGATTGGCAATATACGTTTTAAATAAATAGCCCCTCAGTTATGCGAGATATCCGTATCTGCGCAGGCACAGATCTGTTCGCAGTATCGTACTAGAGGCTTCGCATTCGTCCCTCCGGTCAGCGGCTTAGACACGCATCCGTACCGAGCTTGTTTGGCGGGGCTTCCGGACGGCACGCAGTTACAGTTTTGCTGACAAGCATCGACTAATACGTTGTAATGCTGTTCCGTGTTAACGCTGATGGAGGCTAATCTGGAGCCAGCAGTCAGGTTGCCGACGAGACTGGACCAAGGAAGACAGACTGGCGTTTCGAGATTGGGGGTTTTTTAGTCGGTGTGGCAGGAATACCTGAAGGCTCCCTGGAGGAAGATTTGAGGAGTGTTCTGGCGATGTTTTGCGATATCTGTGCGTCCGGTCTCTCGGATGCAGTTCGTTTACTTTTAATGGATATAGGCGCAGCAAGCGAATTGGAAACGGAAGAGCTATGGTTCGCCTCGGCGCGCTTGAAAAATCCTCCGTCACCGGAACCTGAGCCACCGGGATCCCCGCCACCGGAGCCTGAGCCACTGGGACCCCCGCCGTCGCCTAAGTTACCAAAATTCCAGCCATTGGTTAAGAGGTCAGAAATTGCATCGTTGATAGCCATGCCGATGTCCAGCTGGGGATTGAGGGCCCAGTCCCATGTGGGTTGGTTGTTATCGGATGGGCCTTCAACAAAATAAGGCTCGTTAGTATCAGGAACGGCTTCTCTTGTGTTTGCAAGGGTTATTGGATCCGTTGGTGGCTGTGGCGCTCTTGCATCTGCCCAAGTTATTACAGTGCTCTGAGGGTCATCGGCAGTACCACCAATCTATATCAAATATCATTAGTCGAGATATATCGTATAGAGCACTTCGCACTAGCAATAAAGACGGGAATCAAAGGGGAATGAAAGAAAGGGAGAAGTTATTACTCACTCTCCATTCCCAATTTGGGTTGGCGTCCTGGATATGCTGCGGTATTTGAGAAATGGCTTGGAGATACTGATCATCCCCGACGTCGAATGTTGGCAATGGTTGACCGAGGGTAGCCATGCAGGTGCACAGGTACCAGTCTCTACACATTTGGGCGTCGACTCGCCCTAGACAACCACGGGAAAGATTGCCCTCCCGGCTGCGGTTGCGGATGAGTCGACCAGTGTCTTGATTACACAAACACCTGCGACATGAATGCTTTCTGTTATTAATGAAGGTTATCCGCTTTGGTTTAGTCATAGCAGCAAGGTCTGGCACTGGGATACCATTAATGGGTTGATATCGACCCAGAGGGTTACCTGCGATATATGCGTTGTAAATAGCATCTGTGGACGGGCAGTCAGGCCGTAGGGGTCTTTCGTAGAACCATTGTGGCCCCAATATGTCTCCAATTCGCTTCTCAACCGCGGGGGTCGTTGCTTTAGTTCGGGTTGGGGATAGCTGCTCTACGCACGTTCCTGTTTCACAGGCGCGGTATTCTAGCGGTACCGTTAAACCGGCATGGAGGAAGGAAGAGAGTATAACTATGTAATATAGGAGCATCTGATAAAACTTCTTGGATAAATATTAATATTCGGTGTATTCGTAAAATAAAATATAATTCCTGACTTTTGATATTTACCTTGTTATATTTTATTTGGTATTCTATCAAAAAAAGACCCACAAAGGGCAAGCAACCACTTATACAGATATTCGTCAATATGGAAAAAAAGTTCATATCCCTAATTAAAACTTTGCAAAATAAGTTTTAGATCTATCATTACGGCAAAGTAAATATAACCATGTTTACATGTACCTAATTATGCATACAATAACAGTATTCACTCATCTTGACACATACCACTCAACACTGACTACCCTGCCACCAACATATGCTAAAAGATTAACTACAAGACTAGACTTATATGTATAGAGCGTGTGTTCGAAGCCACGGACTACCAACTGAGTCGGTAACAATTCAACTTGATGATCTCGTATTGTACTCATCTAATATGTGTACTGTAGTGTAATAATGTACATACATTTTGCTCTTCTTCGTAAACCCGAAGCCGAGCTGGCTTGATATAGTCAGAAGACACACTCTCAATACTATCGTCCACCCATTATATTACTACTGTACTGCCCTGATTGACTATATATTCTGAAACAAATTTGAAACGCCGGTACCAATGCTGAACAAAACAATAGCAACAAACAACTATCGTTTTCGAATGACGCAAAAAAATAAATAATACTACATTCATATTTCTTGTGGAAAGCTCCGCGTAGCTGGGCTTCGACCTTCCGCAGACACTTCCACAGGAGGTTGCCATGGAGGTGGGAGTACCGGCGTGTAGATTTCCACAGGAGCTGTCATCTCTCTAGGCTTGCTGAGATTATCGGCTGACAGTTCCCGGTAGAAGATTCCATCTTTCGGGTACACCTTTTCTGCCTCAGGAGGAACAGGGATTGGAGAATTCGCAACCTATCAAACCGACGGGTGTTATATTAGTTTGATGTCCAAAGTATGAATGAGGGACAGGGGGGGGGGTTTTTTTTAAAAAAAATACCTTTCTCTTCCTACGTGCCACACAGAAGAAAGTTCCTAACACTAAAGCGATCACTACAAGCACCCCAATAACGATCCCCGCAATAGCGCCGCCGGTCAGCGTTTTGGATTTTGATGACTCGTCCGATGTTAATGGTGGTGGTACTGGCGCCTCGATTCTAACATATTGGGCTGTCGATTGGGAAGCTAGGTTAATCTGAGATATTGAAAACTCCGAAGTGTGATAATTTGCCATAAGGTACATTTGCTAGATTGTTATATGTGTTAATTGTATTTCAGACTGTGGGTGGATTGAACAATATGTACCTGTAAGAAGCTGCGGCCGAGAACATAGCTTTGAGAGCTATCAATAGGCATGAATGGGAGGTAACGTAAGGGGTTCGATGGGGAAACCCCTTCCGTTGGTGCGGCTAAGTATAACCAGTGCGCTAGAAGAATAGTATGAAATATGTTAGAATAAGAAATAGTAGCCAAATTTTATAAACAGAGTTGGTGAACGCACAAACACTCATAGAGTTGAATAGCAAAGAGTCACCGGCTCCGCTGACACGGAAGGCTAACGTGGACTGCGCATATTTAATCATGTTAGTCGACGTCTTTGGTACCTCAAATATTGGTTTTTTCTTCCTTTCTTGCTTTCTTTTTTTGATGGAATTCTTACGTTTGCTAGGTTTTTGTAGGCGGGTGAAGTCAAGTTGTAGATGTAATGTCCGGAGCCTCCGATAGTTTCGTTCCACACAGCGCCGACGCTTTGGGCAATCTGATCTGTGATTTCCCGCGGTAACCAACAAAATGGAGTGGAGCTATCGATGGTGACATTAATAGGACTGTTAATCAAGCTCGAATTCGTTGCAAAGGTCCTTCTGTTCTCCGGGCCCGTAATGTTCAGGAATAGTTGATCCAATGTGACCTGCATAGTTGGTCTGCCGTTCGCGAGAACTTCCATGGTATGGTTCTGGGTAGACCCAGCAACGTATTTCGATCGATCGTATCCACCAAAAATAAGTTGCGGTAACCGATAACCGTCCCCTGAGCCGGGATTGTACGCCCATGAAGGAGACGGTATCAGTCGTTGGAGATACATTTGGGTGGTGACATTTCTCAAACCCAGCAACCCGTTATTGATCATGGTAGTTCCAACAGCGCCGACTGATATATCTTTAATTCCAGGGATGCCAGCTATCGAAACCGTATCCTTTCCCTGGACGCCTCTGATTTCCATACCGTACGCAAGACCATTTTCGATAACTCCAGCGGACATATCACCTAGTTCCATGTCGCGATCGGATAAAGGCTCCCATGTTGAACTCGAGGATTGGTTATACGCGTAACCTCGTCCTTCTATACATGCTGTAATCCCGCTGCATGCATTTGGCGTAATGGGAAGGATCGTATCTTGGAGTGTAGCGACTGTGAGGTAAACCTTTTGTCCTGGTGTACCAATCTGGACTTCGGCTGCCGACCATGGGCCATCCGGTCCGTACCTAATCCACAAGAAAAAGCCAGCCATGTTAGCGAAGTGCGTCAAATAGCAATGGCATGATAGTATAGTTTGAATATATTTCGCACCATATCTGGCCAAATTGGGCTATTGCAATGTCTGTTATTGGCTGTTGCGCTGTTACAGCGAGAGCGAGGAAACTCGTGGCGACTGCCAAGATTTCACGCATTTTGTATTAAACTTAAAAAGAATTCAATTTAATGATTCTCATTAGTTGACATTCCAGTGGGTGGTTGAATTTTTTTGGTATTTATCTTAAGGACTGGAGAAGAAAATTGGACTTTGGTAAGCAGACTATAAAACTTTCACAAAGAGCGAGAAAGCGAGGGACACTTTAGACCTTATCTATAAACTCCAAGAACTCGGCACTTTCTTGAAAACATGCCCCCTTGTTTGATTTCCAAGTTGCTATAAGTGTACACATCACAGGGTTCTACAAAGAACCAGTTTTCTGGGGTCCCCTCTGCCGTACCCAGCCACTGGTCAATTTCTATACTTTTACTTGCAGATTCTTCGCGAGTTTCGTTACAATTGTGTTGCGCATGGGCCATGGGGTGCAGCTGGTTGCCACCAACGGATATTAGTTATCAACATGGGTTTCGTAGAAAAAGCGATCTTATTGCCGTTTGAGAGACTGGGTTTGCTATATTGGGAGCTGTTTACCCGCATGTTTCTGGGCCTGGAATAACAAGGGACAGGGAGGCTTAGATTACTGATACGACAGACAGCTACCTGTTCTGGGAAAGTCCCCCAAAGAACCCCCCCAAATACAAGGTTTTGCGCTAAATAAAAAAGAATGCAGCTGCAGTAAGTTCTGCTGTCTGATGGAGCTCGAGAAAAGCTATTGGAGAAAGGCCCTGCACCTGCATCCATGTATAGGCACGGAAGCAGTCAGTTTCCAAGTTTCGTCTGCAGGAGGCTGTTTCTGATGCCGAACGGATTAACTTTTTGCGAGTCCCGGCCGGCAACTGGGCAACGATGTTTTTGAGGTACGTGATCCTTTTCGGGCCCTCTTCTGGCGATCGGCTGATTTGGAAGCTGTCAAATGAATATGTTGTATTGTCGGGGATGTATCTTTAATCACCGATTGGTCTAGGCCATGTAGCCAACCAGTCCGTCTACAGACTGACGCCCTGAGGTTTTATCCTGCAAAGGAAGGCGAAGGGCATCCTGAACATGCAACGTTATTGATCTGGAGAACAGAATGTATGTACAAAGCTTAGAGTGCAGCCGCCTAATCAAGTATCACAAAATAAAACCGGCGGTTACAATTCTTACGAGACTACGAGCCACCTGGGTATACTAACTCAGGAACAGTGACCAATCAAGCGAGTAGAAGCATATATAGAATCAGCCGTCATCTGAAACATCCAGGGGCGGCGCCGTTCTTTCGGGCATGCGTTAGACTCGGAGTTCGAGATCGCAACGAGCGAGTTTGGTCAGCTTTGCGCTCTAAACTAACGTTAATTCTGCACTTTCAAAAATTCGTTTCTTTGTCAGCCAGGCAGATTGCGTATTTGTGGAATTACGTTTGCTGCCCGAGCTCCGCAGTAAACTTGATGCCCCGATTTTTAAGCGGTGGTGTGGTATTTACGTACAACACAACCGAACCGCATTTGCTAGTTGCTCGAACCCAGTGAAACTCACGAAACTTCATGCCCGGTGTTCTAGAATATCATGCGCATTTTATTATGGGAGTAGGGAGGTTTTATATGGATATCTAATAGCCACCGGCTTGAAATCCGGCTTATAAACCCAATTGAGACCTTTGCTGATGCATAACGCATTCTCGATCTCGCTTGTTTTGAGCCTCAAGATTTGCGAATTGCTCGGAGTGCGAACCCGATAGGGTAGCTTTGGTCCGCGGCATGACCGTCGACGCTCCATGCGACATCAAAGACCGGTAGGCAACATATCCCGGAGAACCCGTCTGCGACAAGGCGCTTCGTCAATGCATTAACTTGCTTCCAGCTTTTGGGGTCCAGATATAATGTCAAGCTAACGGCATTACAACCCTCTTTCAGCGCGTTTGATATCCTTGCAGCAGTACAACCTGTGTCTTCGTTTGATACTCCCCAAAGGAAATAGTGAGGACCGATACTGATCGAGTAAGCCTTAAAATTCTCGGTTAGACTTTCGATATGCCAGTCCTCGGCTCCCCAGGGGGAGGCTTGGGAGTTTGGCGTTTCATCATCATCCAATCTTTCCGCAGCAATTCTACTTTGAATGAAGATCGAATCCATTCCCAGACACGCAAACTCAACATGCGATCCTATAGGAAGCTGCGATACCCTTAGCATGATTAGTGGCGGGGCCACCTGCTTGTCTTTCGTTCGTCGAGCTGGATGGATAATATCTTCGTCGCATCTTTCAAAGTAACTCGCTGACACTTCAAGCTCATGCCCTTCTGTATATTCATCATAATCAACAGTTTCATCTCTGTCGCTCGTAAACCACTCCTGCCATACTTTTCTCATAATGCTGACATCCTTCGAGTCTACCACATACCCAACGCCACCCAGCCAACCTCTTTTCCCGTGGATATTCATCTCGCGCCCGACTCTCACCATACTCTGTAGAGCTAGGACAGCTTCTCCTTCGATACCTTTGGCATCCCATACTTTCATGGTCTCCGGTATTAACCCTATCATTCCTGCAACACTGACTAAGCCGTTTGCAGCAATAGCTTGACTGTACGGCCCAACGTTTGCTGGCGCCCAATACGATCTGCTCTGCACGTGTAGTGCCTTCCGCTGATCGCCTTCTGGTGGAATATCAACCATTACTGTCAATAAGACGTCGATTCCAGCGGGCATCGTTTCACCGATTGAGATGCAGACCCGAGACGGCGGGTTTGGGAATGCACTAAAATACGATGAGTATGCATCGTTGACTGTCTGAAAATCGGACATTGAACGGAGTAGGAGGAGAGTAGACGTGATCTGCTGTTCGTTTGAAGCAGCTTCTTGTAGATATTTGCGAAGTTGATCAAAGATCGAATGGACTTGCTGTGTTATATCTCCTGAATCGTCGTGCAAGTTTGCGATATAGATATTGTGTGGGGATTTTTGTATGTATGTCTGAAAGTTATCGGCCGGTGCTGGTAGCCTTTCATTTGTATCGACTTCCTTAGTGACGGCCTCGAAAGAGCGAACTTGATCCAGAACTTTTTGGAACTCTTTGTTGAGAATAGGTGGTTTCGGCGGCGACGACAACTCTCCTGCATCCTGGACATCAACTACACCCGTTTCAAGAAACCGAGTCCACGCGACTCCACCCCCTTCATCTACTGTCTCACTAGCTTTAATCTCCACTTTCTTCGGCCAGCCTTTACACCCCATCACCAAAGTCTCAAACTCTCCACCTTCTCCAGCAACATTTCCAGCACCCCACCGCTTTTTCAGATTCTCGAGTGCCATTCGCGTTCTATAATCCGCTACATTCCTACCCAGCCATTTCTCATCGAGCCCCAAACTCGCAACCTTGATAATCCTTGCATCGAGTCCCACCTCTTCCATCTCTGAAAGCACTAGCTCCTGCTTTCTTTGCCATAACCAAGCAACAGATATCAGCCCGAGTCGTTGACAAACACTTTCAACTCTCGTTCTCTGATAGGATGATAGTATTGCACCGGAGCATACTGCCTTTATTTCTGGATGGGCTTCCTTGACTGTCTTCAAGAGTTCGTATAAATCTTCAATCTCATCTCTTTCCTGCAAGTTGCCACTGGGAGCGGGATGATACGATAAATCCTGATTTACCGAGCTGCCAGTTATAGCTGCTCGATATAGTGGTATTCCCAGTATGGTAGAGTAGTGGGGGAGCACTGTGTACCCTACGGTCTGGTACATAAACGAGTTTAGGTCGTCCGAGGCGGGTTCGGAATCTGATATTGAATGAGCAGGTGGGTGAAGGTTCGCGAGTGCAATGACCTTGAAGCCATTGGCATTGCTGTGAAGGAGGGAGAAGAATGAATCCTTGCCGCCTGATATGAGGGCGACAGTCGGCAGCGGGTCTGTCATGGCGGACCTGGGCGAAGAGATAGTAATTAACTCTGATTACTATTTCTATAACAAAAGCCTGCAAGAATGCTGTCTCTGTAAGATGAAATGTATTAGTGTAGTATCGCATTCACATGTTGAATATTTGAAGGGTCTGAGTGGATGTTGCATCTTGAAATTGATTTGAGTTGTCGCGCTTTCGATTTCTCTCGCTATCGATAGACCCCACAGAATGCCCACAACCTGCCCAAAACTCTCTTTCATCTGATGGCCCCGCAAATGACATTACGGGAAATGTGAGTTTGTAGTTTATATATACAAAGCCACGATATTAACCGATGTAGCTCCAAGAAAACGCCGATGTTAAGCGGTATCAAATATTGAGTAAAGGTGGAAGCTCTAGATCTTTATGAATTTTCATTATCCTGGTTATCCACATCTTCTCCAGCATCTTCTTCGTCACTCTCATCTAAATCTTGCAATGGAAATATTAACAGGGCAGCTACTCCTCCGAGCCCATCTAGTCTAACTCCGCTCTCATGAATACTACTCAAAATCATAACTTCACCAGCCCCACTAGCCTTGACATCTTCCACCATTTGTACATATCGCCTCCGCTCGTTCATGTTGTTACTCCGAAACAAGCTATTGCTCACAAGAAGCGTTCCTACTGCTCCTTTCTCTATTGCACGCTCGACTTCCTTTGGTCCATACCACGCCCTATCTTCATCCGTCTGCATCATCTTGAAGAACGATTCCATGGCTTTCGTTTCCTTGGCGTACTTTGTATCTGCGAGTCTAGCAATCACAGCTGGACTTTTAAGAACTTCGTTTAGTGCATGCACATGTCCTGTCGAGCAGTGGACGGTCACAAATTTAGGTTTGGCGGCAATAATCGTTTTGTTGTCCGTCTTGACCGCCTCTGCAAAGATATATTTCTGCAACGACTCTGCGAGGAAGCCTGGCGATGCTAATAGTACAACTTTGAGATTGGCAATAGGAAGATGACGGAGGATCGATTGCAGTATTATTTCGTAGAACTTGTCCATCGCTTTTTCAAATGCGCTGATGGAACCCGTTCGCTTTCGAGGAATGGACATATCGATTCGCTGTCGGAGAACCGTCATATGTTCCGTTATGAGACAGATATTTGCAAGCCCTAAATCACACCAGCGAGCAGTTTAGCTTCTCTGATCTGCAGACACACACACACACACATAGGAAGCAAGCTGGAGGGGCGTATGGGATTTTATCCAACCTTCGTGTAGAACAACGGCGCCTATCTCCGCCTTCTCAGCTGGGTCGCAAGCTTCTTTGACTACCCCTAAGCTCACAGAGTCCCACTCGGCCTTGCCCACCGTGAAATTCCTGTTCAACTCCAAGTCGAGAGTGTGATGCGCTCCGATCTTCACATACTTGTTCTCCTCCGCTATTCTCCCGTTGATATGTAACTGGCCGGCCTGACTGTCGAAATCCACCTTGTCGACTGTGATTGTCAGGTTCATATGAACTCTAGAGGAGGATGTCGAGCCGGTTGAAGATTCGGAGACGATTCTGCGCACGGCGGAGGCGCGAAGGGTATCGCCAACCCGGATAAGGTTGTATGCGTGCCACATATCTTCGGGTTCTTCAGGGTAGAGGGTGACAGTACCGCTACCGTCCCGCTCTACCTGCTGCTTTATTAACCGCATTTTTTGAGTGTGCGAGGGAGGGTGGTAGGGTAAATGTCTTGATGCTGGTGGCTGAAGCGTCGAGGTAGACGGTTTGTGTACGGTGATATGAAGAGAGAAGATGTGTTGCCCCGCCGGGGTTGATGTCGAGACCCATAGCGCAAACAACACATTTTGGTTTAATCGTCGGTCTGTAATCTTCAACTTGAAGGCTTCATGGCCACAGAGGGACTACAGAGGGATACACCATTTCATTAAGTCAAGAGACGCAAGCAAGTTATTGCTTGAAAAATGGAATTTTCGTATATCAAAGCTATTATACATGACTTGTTCAATAAAACAAAAGCCATATCTCGCCCTTGACAACTCGAAAAACACTCTGTTCCAACTTTTTTCTTTCTTCATTACAGACATTAAATGGCTTTTGACAGGAGACGTAGATATACATCTCGAAGAAGATGCGTTTATCAGTGTAGAAATGATCAATAGGCAAAGGATATTCGAAACAGTGCATACCAGAGACCCCAAACAAATTTTGCAACCGATGTAAACCAAAAACTGAAGAAGAACCTATCACGAATTCAAAGACGACCGAAAAAAGAGAACTGCACACACCCATAACCGTTCCCAAGCCTTCGTAACCAAATAAAAGAATACCCGCTAGAATTACTTTCAAAGGGAAATACTGATCCATTAACCATATTTCTCATGCTGGCACTTGCGCATCCCATGTAACGCTCTTCTTTTTCTGATGAAGCGGTTGCACTGGTTGCTGTTTCTGCTGTTGCTTCTGCTGACTACTGTCGCACCAAGCACCACAAGCGATTCTCACAGCGTCCTCGTAGTTGTGGGTTCTGATACTCCTTTTCCTTGCCACATCAGCATCGTGATGCCTCATTTGTTGCTCAATATCCTCCTTCTCGTCATTCCTCGGCAGTGCATCTTCTGGCTTTTTTTCTTCGCTCTCCAGAGGAGGGGTGATGGGTGGAGTGTTAGGTTCTGAGTTTGTTTTGGAGTCCCGTTTTACTATCCTCGTATGTGGCGGGACACATCTGCGAGCAGAACTGCGGGACCTCGAGCGAGTGGGTTGCCCATCTGTTCTTCGAGTTAACGGGGAATTTGGCGAAGATAGAGGAGACGAAGGAGTTGAAGGAGGCGAAGGTATTGATGCGATTGAAGAATTTTCGGACGATGGAGGAGAAGGTACTACGGGGACGTTTTCGAATGGAGGGTTATTTAGAGACGAAGGATTTGGTGAAGGGAACGGAGGAAAGTATCGTAGCATTTTGATTTCGGTCTCGAATTCGAATTTAGTGATGGAAGAAAGAAGAGAGGATGTGATTGTGATATCTCCTTTATTGCTGTCCAAGTAATGTCTGCGGGGTTCCTTTGTGGAGGTGGTTGAAGATGCTCAACCCCAGATATGTTTGCTTCAAGGGCCTGGTGGAGACTCCTGTGGTTATGGAGAAAGTTGAAGTGGGTATATTTACAAACGAGGGTAGCGCTCAGATAAAAGGCGTTTTCTGAAAACGATAGAGTAAACTCTAGCCAAGAGATACTGGATATCTATAGGTTCAGCCTCGAGGGGGTCTCGCAGAATCTTACTAGCTAGGCCCTGCAAAGTCTGAGGCGGGTTGCTTGAGGCATCCAGAACGATCCCGTCATAGCAGGATCATAATAAAATGTCTCCACCTCCGTCTAGGGGGTCTGCTATCGATAATGCCACGGGCCAATCTGACGTCTCGTCAGCCAGTTTGTGGCGGGCTATCACCTCATCCTGCCCTTATTTGCAGAGAGCGCGAGGGGGAATCCCCGAAATCTCGATCTGATCGGGCTTTTCAGTCCCCCCATCTCCTGACAAACTTGTCAACGAGAGCTGGGAGGCGCGAATCTGGATGGAGAAGGACAAAGAAAGCCGCTTTAGCTTGTTTTGCTTGGGGCCAATGGCCTCATCCATCGGCACGGTGTAAGCGAGATCGGTAAGTTTTTCCTGACAAACGGAAAATTTCGCTGGTGTCCCAAGGCGGGACTGACCGATGTAAGTCGCTGGAGGTCGTCATGCTCTTCAGCTGGAGGGGGCAGCTGAGAATCAGGCTAGTGCGCGAAGAGTTTTGCTGTGACGTAAAAGGGCCACACCGCAGCTATTGAAACCAGATGTATATGTCTTCGAGCTCATCTCATGTCAGAAGGGCTGTACGAACCCTTAACTCTTTACTGACGAGTGGAAGGGTCCAAAAGCTTGCTCTTCGGCGGATGCTTCGATTTTTAGGGTCCCAAGAGATGGGAGCGCCTGATGGTGGGCTGGTCGGCCGCTTTTCTGAGCTTGAGGTTTGCGATGCAAAATGATGGCGGCAGGATTTGTTGGGGCAGCCCTACCAGCTTCCCTGTCGACTCAGCACCAATTGCAAAGCTTGGAACCGCAAAGCGGGTGGGTGATGCAAGGTTGAGGTATGCCTGCACCTGATCCATGACGATGAGCTCCAAAACTGATTTTTGAGATAACCCATTTGTTCAAATGTCTCCAGGCGGCACGCTCAAGTATTAAAGTACTTTACAGGTACTCCGTGGTCTCGGTTGGTGTTTTGAGCAGTCTGGTACAATCTGGTCTACAGACTTGCAATCACAGCTGATATCAATTTGTGCGACCATGCATGTACAGTTTAGCCAACAATGCGATGCAGCTTACTTATGCCCAAACTGAACCTTCGTGATAGCGGATAGATTAGAGTGCAGGCCAACTGGCTTTTCTGCGCACTTAAACCCCTCGACGGGAGTTGGTCCCTTAACCTGTCCTAACCTAGCTAGCGCTCGCCGAGGAAACTCTATTACCTCCGTGGTACCGTTATCTATAAGGCTCAACGGCTGATTAAGAAGCTTTAGGGTTGAAATAGTAGGCGGGAAAGTAGCATACACTCCGTATTCCGGGCTGATATTATATTAATGGCCCGGAAAGAATGTCCGTGATATTCATCGATCTAACCACCTTCTCGAATCACTCTGGTTTAATAAGCCCTGTTATGTCAGACTGACGAAATTTAAAAAAATTCCGAACATCTACGATTTGATACGGGGATTATATTTAAGCAGCGATAACCGCCAATATAGACACCTGTGCGAGAGCTGGCGTCATTCACGGCGTGCCTGAAGCCGTGACGCATGGGAAATGTGACTAGTTTTGCTAGACTTATATGTTTCTTAATAAATTCGATCGAGTCCCATGAGCCAGACAACCCTTAACTCGGTTCTATAATTACCAAAGTACCTATAAGTTCAATAGTGCGGTATCTTCAGAAGCCATGCCTCCTGATAGAAGCCGCTCGGTTCTATGTTAGACGAGTAGTATACCATTTACTCAACTCTCTGGAGACCTCTTGCGCATTTCGCATATATATATTTTTTCCAATAGCAGATAGGATACAAGCGAAGGAAGGTCGAAAGACTACGAATGGAGGGCCAATATCTAAGCCGAATACTTATTAATACTAAGATACGAAGCACCGATATCTAAACTTAACACTAACAAAACCATGATATCACTTCAAACTTTTACAACAAAGAGCGTAGCATGTTCGAAAAGGTCTTTTACCAGTCGCTTCCCCGGATAACCCTGTCCCAATAACTCAGCCATAGTCCTCCACCCTATCTTTCAATGTCGACCAGACATAAATATAAATTCCATGCCGTTAACTCCTCCTCTAGGCATGACTACTTCCGCTAATAACTGTAGTTGGATGCTGCGAACCTAGCAACTTGTTTATCGAAGAACGATAACAATATTCCCTAGACCCTAAGGACCCGCAATCACAACTTCTGCACCCCATAGCAATCCACGATACTCCCAAGCAATTCTGCTACAGGCACCGACTGTGGATTGTTCTGCGAGCCCTGCACATTTGCGTCCGATGAAACCTCATCTACTAGCGCCACCGCTTCATCCGCCAATCCGACCTCCTTCATAGCATCTTCGAGATTCGACATTGAATGGACAAAATCGTCGCTCAACCTCCAGCCCTGAGGGAAGGACAAGAGGAATCGTGTGAAAACTGGTATCACGCGAGTGGCGCGCTGTGGGTCTACCTTTGAAAGTGCCTTGACCATGCTGGTAATCGCAAGGAGACCAATGAGACTATCACGCCCGAACTCCTGACAGATAATCTTAGAATATAACACACTTCTACGAAGAACCATATTGTATCTTTCACGACTGTTGTCCTTCCACGCTGACCAGTTCATGTCATCCCTCAAACTCTTAAACCCAAAGCTGTGAGATCCTAGCCCAAGACCTAGAAAGCCTTTGTATGCTACGTCCTGTAGTTGAATTCCATCCTTTGCGAGAGATAATTTTTCCCAGATACGAGAACCCCCGAGAGACGAAATCGAATAGAGAGTAAAGAAGTTCCTGAATCCGAATCGTTTCCTTAAATATGGTAGATAATAGACGATTGCCTGTGTCTTAGTATCCCAGAGAGTCCAGTCTAGATCACCGGATTCCCGCATATATAAGACCAGCGTGTTGTATTTCTTCAAAACCCAATTCCATAGCTCTGTTTCCACTGGAGTGGATGACGACTCTGTTGATTCAACCTTCAATTTTGACTCCGCGAGGTTTTTGATCGCGACACAGATGTTCAACGGTAGCGGTTCGCTTTCTGCGTCTTGAGTTGTCATTTCGCTGAATTCTCCTATTTTACTATGGCTGTTATATGTTTCGTTCTCGAGATCCCACTCGGCCTGCCAAATTCGCTCTTCAATCCAGGTTTTCAGAGTAACCTTGTATATTTTTTCCATTTCAGGTGAACCGAATTCTGCTGTAATAGGAGCCCCAGGTTGAAGCTCGATTTTGATACTCTTCGAAGTATGTTTTGCATCTGACGGCTTCGGCGTATCGAAGATGCTGAGTTTCCCAATAGGAATCTCAGCAAGAATGTCATCGTCTTTCGGTGATATAACGGCCTTCGTTGCCTTCTTTTTCTCTTTCTTAGAAACCCGTCCCAAGATCTTAACATCTTCTGTTGCTGTCGTCTCCATATTAGAGGCCTGGGAATCATCCTCTTCCTCGTCCTTATCACTTCCGATTTCCATTCCAACTGGGGCTATATCGGCTTTTCCTCCTTCAACCTCTTCAACTGTATCTGGTATCTTCTGACCTTCTTCAGCACCCTCTTTGGTGCTCTGTTTACGTGCAAGACTGGGTTCTCTCGAGTTATCAGCTGCTGCATTACGTTCTGCGGTTTCCGTTTCTCTGCTGCGCAAGTTCTCTGCCTCTTCCGATGACTTCTCTAATTTTGATCGTGCAATAGCATCAGTGTTAACAGCAGCTCTTCTCCCAGATTTAGAACCCTGTGCTTCTACAACTGCTATCCCGGTCCTATCTTCTTCCGTCTTAATAGGCTTCCTGCCCGCCCTCCTCGAAACTTTGTCGGGTGATCCATTGTCTTGAGGCTCCAAGTCTGCGTCTGGCACTGCGCTTGAAATTTCAGAAGAAACCGAATCAACAGGTGCGGATACTGGAATAGGGGTGCTGGGTACGACAGGAGGACCTGGGGCCACTGTTGGAGGTGGCGGCGATACGTGCATAGGCGGCGGTGACACATGCATAGGCGGCGGCGGCGACACTTGCATAGATGGTGGTGCAGGTGGCATTGAAGGTGGCATGTCAGCACCAGCGCTCGGCATATAAACAGATCCTCCCTGAGCTGGCGTGGAGGCCGCAGCTGAGGATTGTTTATCACTTCGCCTGGTCACCCGGTTCATCGCCCGGTTTATGAGCTGACCGAAAGTGCTAGATTCAGCGGATTGAGGAGGATGAGCAGGTGGAGGGCTTTGAACAGCCGCTGTTTGAGCCACATCACCAATCGTAAAGGAGTCGTAGCCACCCAATTCCTAATTTGAGAGTTAGAATCAAGTTGTGCAAATCAAAAAATATTGTATATATATGGGACACAAACCTGGGCGATGGGTTTAGGAGGGGCACTTGGAGTTCTCGCTGGGGTTCTCGCTGGAGTCCTCGCTAGAGTCTTTGGTGGAGGTCTATGTTCCGGAACCACAGAGGGTGGAGGTGCAAATATGGGGGCTCCTGGGGCGTTGTATGCCATATGCGGTTGAGATGGGGGGGCGGGCGGAAACTGCGACGAAATAGCTTGGGGACGATGTGCTGGGGCAGGATAAACTTCCATAGGTGCAGGCTGGAAAAAGCCCGTTGGGATAGTGCTGGGATTTTGGAACCCGGGTTTCGATGGCGCATAATCAAGCAGGTCCTCTGATGGGGATGAGATAGGAAATGGATTATAAATCGATCCTAATCTAGCATCAGTCATATTGCCAATTTCCATGGCCGGAAGCCCTCCATAGCCAAGTGACCCATATCCAAGAATATTTGCCGTTGCCGGGATTAGCTCAGGCTCTGCCGGGCTGAATATGTTGGGATAAGACTGAGGGTTTGTTTGTTGAAAGAGGAACCTATCTATCTCAAGATGAGAGATAGATAGGTTACTGTAATCTGGGCTGGTTACAAAGAGCGGGGACCCTAGTGACTCTGGTGAGGTCGTTTCATGCCATAGTCTTTGTATCATTTCTTCGTCGTCATCTAGCGACATATCTCGATCGTCATGGGAGAAACTCAAATCTAAGGGAGTAGGTTGCAGTTTTGGGCTGGCAACTATGAGCCCATCTGGACTAGGTGGCCCGACTATTGGAGTTAATTTATTTTAGCGCATGTAGTTTAGCAGAGGATCGGATTGTGAATTGCAATGAATCTTGGGTTCTTACTAGGCTTGGAGTTTCGGTATCGACGCATTATCTCCTTAACTTCGGCGACATCTATCAATGTACCATCAGGGTGGTAAAATATTGTATGATGCTTTTTACCACGTCGAGTTTCACGATCTTTCACCGTTTGAACAATGTAGTCTCTCTGCTTTCTTTTCAGATTCCGTTTTGAATTCCATAATTGCAAAACTTTTTTCAATTGATGCATTCTATCAGGAAACTCTTGTTAGACTCGAAGAAACACTATTATAAGAAAGAGGAGATCCCCGCAAAACTGCCAGAGAACCATCCAATGGACCCGTGTTATTCTGGCAGAGCGGAGGAACAATGCCACTTACTCTACCATAAATCCTCTTTCATGTCTTAGAGCGAAGAGGATATCTTTCTCTCTGACTTTTGCAAGTCGCTGCCGCAGAACAAACTCCTTGTGCGGCTCCCATTCTTCAATTTTGACGTAGGCCCGCTTCTTGACCGGCCTGTCATCCTCATGATCATACTGATTCGAATAGGCCTGCTGCTTTTCCGGTGGTTGCACCCACATCGTGGTGTTGTTTATTTATATGCCTTATATCTCCCAAGTTTCCTCGACTCGCGAAACTCGGTAGCTAGATATATATAAAAGTTTGGACAGCGCTTAACGTAATTAGTAATACAACGAAAGCATTAAAGGTCAACTTGGGGCCAGTCAGGTACGGTGTATTGCGGAGGTGTAGCATGGTAATCGCGCTTCAACTTCTCCCGGAAAATGTCGGTAGAAATCAAGGTTTTCTGCTGGGGTGCGGGGTTGGTATAAGTGCAAAAGCCATGAGAAAGGTCCCAACTTCGCACACGTTCCAAGAAACTCGGTGGCCGTCTTCAAACGGTGACCGCCAAAGTCGCTTAGACCAACAGACCCTGACAAAAAAGACATGGTGCCAAAGCTGCAGCTGGGAATTTCCAGCCAATCACGACAAGATCAGGAAACAACGCAACCGACTGTGCTCAGCGTGTTGGATTGTTGTAGGATTCGGCCCACTTAGTCTCGAGAGCGGCCCACTGTACAGACGCGCAAGCACCTCGAGGCAGAGGCACAAGTGCAAAACTCATTCGGATTCTAAGATGGTTGCCTAACTAACAGTCGTCGAATCGTACGGCAATGTAAATAGATCATGACAAATACTACTGAAATTGAAATCGATTTGAAATTCTTATGATGCCATACGGATGCTTTTGGTCGTAGCAAACTATAATACAATACTAACTATTTCACAAAACCTGCTGCAGCGTAGTTTAAAAGTCCTCTTGTGCGGCTAAATTCGCTCTCTCCATTTCGGCCACAAAGTCCTCCCAGTATTCCGAGTACCTACTATAATCGCCCTCTCCTTTGCTCGGATCACAAGTTGTGATGTAAACCTCTCCTATTCCCTGGTTGACCAGCATTTGGACAAGTTCACTTTGTTTCCTCCTACTTGCGTCAAAACTATGTATCAAGACAGTCTGCCTCTCGGTGGGTGTTCCGGGGCTTAGCTTTCGGTCCGTCGATGTGAACAATGTGTCTGGATATACCATGGTTTTAAAGGTTGCCTCATAGGAAGCTATACTGTCTGCATAGGTATAGAATGCTTTCTCCACAATTCTTCCCGGATTGGTGACTAGGTAACCCTGCAGATTCACAGCTGCGAATGCTTTCTTCACGGCGTTGTGCAGTGTTTTCATGTAAGTCAAGTGTCCTTTGCCTTCTCCGAGCTCGCCAGGAGCCTCATCAACGAATATACCGTCCACGTGGATATTGACATCCGAGTATGTCGACCAAGCCGCATATCTTTCCACCTCAGTGACAACTTGGGTTATGTCTCTTGTTCCGTAAGTAGTGTGGACGTACCCGATCAAGGTAACATTCTTGTAGACATTGAGTTGGGCAATGGCATCGGTATACTCTGCATCCGGAAATTTATCATTCCCAGGCCCAGAGTTGGGGTTTACGACAAAAGTAAAGTGTTGATTCGGATGCCGGGCTACAACGGTAAAAACTCGATCCCAACAACCTGGGTCCGGGTAGATGTAAAGAGGGAAAAGTATCGAGGTACCGGTCGAGTTTGAGGGCGAAAAGTGCTTTGACTTGCGAGGGGAGGTGCAGCAAGCAAACGGGGCTGATAGGAGGCGAAAAATAGTATCCATAATCGATAATTTTTAATTTGTTGAGAATTGACACTCGAGATAGCGACACTCAAAGTGTCCGGATAATAACAACTTTGTATAATGTAGGTGTGGTTTATATATGTAAATGGCTGTAAATTAGTAGAAATGATTCTCGATAGTATTCTGTTGGTTTTTTTAGTGAGAAAGATCTGATATATGTACTCCGGTGCTGCTGCTACCGTTGCATCTGTTGGTCTATATCTTAATAAAAAGTCGTCGCCGTTTCCTATCGCGTGTGTTGGAATGGGATATCGCTCTTAGAAAATGACGGAGGAGCATAGAAATGCATAGGAGAAGACGCACGCGGCGATGGAGGGTGTGGCACGTAGCTACCTTGTTGTACCTGCTGCGACAGTTCGTTTAAGAATTAGATCAGGAACGACTGAGCAATGGTAGAAGTAGTCCAGTGGACCTACATGATGCCAAATTCTAGCAAACATCTGACTGTGTTGTGGCTTCGCCGCAAACGGAAAGAAAGCAAATTTGGTGGCAACTGCTGAGCGCTGGGTAAGGGAAATTGAAATTCATACCTAAAAACCAGGAATTCATACACATTATGGTTTCTCAATAAACATCTGATCCAATGTGTGAAGATGCTCCGCGCAAGAATAAATGCTCGAGAAATGCAAGTAAACCCTGTTTAATTCGGTTGCTAGTAATTCGGTATTCATCTTGACGTAAATACGGCATTACATTGCGAAATATGATTAGATGGTCCGAGCGATAGAGGAGCTGGATTTACAGAATTGGGAATTTGCGTAAGGATAAGTCAACGTGGGTAAA
Organism: Dactylellina sp. 'tibetensis'; assembly: GCA_036971435.1. Classification (NCBI taxonomy): domain Eukaryota; kingdom Fungi; phylum Ascomycota; class Orbiliomycetes; order Orbiliales; family Orbiliaceae; genus Dactylellina; species Dactylellina sp. 'tibetensis'. Next base: position 2,220,241 of record JAKDFA010000001.1, read on the forward strand.
GGCAGGGCATAAGCTGGGACTAGCTAATCCAATAGCTAGACTCAAAGTCCTTTAAACCAGCACGAGTTGAGTTTCATGTGGGAAGACTGGTCTGGACCCGCCAAAGGTTTTATTCAACAGAAATCTTCTCTCCCTGCTAACCTAGGTAAATTTGTTTAGTCTCCTAATAAAAAGACGATCCATCCGAAGCTCGTAGTCACTAACCATCATTCAAACTAAATCATATGTGTCAAAGCCTGGTCTCCCTGGACTAGACATCCCCTACACACCAAGTGTCTTGCTTGGTAAAGGCCGGGAACAAGACCATAAAAACCTAGATTTATATCTTGTTGATGCACAGAAGAACTGAGGTCTTAGAACTAGCTACTATTGTAATTGAAACGCAGATAAATATGATATGACTTGAATAGACTAAAGGCTACTAAATAAAATATGGGGAAACATGAGTAGTTCGTGAGGCTATGTTTGAGTATGCAAATTGCGAGGGACTCGTATATTGGGTTTGGTGCCAGAGACTGCCAATCGAAGATTTGCATTTCTTTATAGCAGTGAAATGAGAGGGAAAAAAAAATAACGATGGAATAAAAGACTTCCTTAGTTAGCGTTCTGAGCTTTGGGTTTTGCCTGCCAGCTTCCGTTCCCGCCAAATCCCCACTTCTCAGCAAATGGCGACTTGGAAGGTTCGTTGTTTGTGTTAAAAGGAGAGTTCTTGGGCAAGGGTTCACCGTTGTCGACTTTGAACGGAATGTTCCAACTGAAACTTCCATTTCTGCTGCCTTGATCTTCGCTCCTCTCATCATCTTCGTCTTCTTCAAGGAGACTACCAAGATGCGGCCCAGCAACGCTTGCCTTTCTCATTACGTGTTTATACTTATTGTCGTCAATAGCCATGACACTGAGACGTCTGATGAAAGCAGTGAAATCTCCAGAGCTTCTTTGGGAACCAGGTTCGGTGCCTACTTCGCTGTCTTCGTATTCTTCTTCGACAGTTTCCATGATATGACGCACAGCCTGTGGATCGACTTGCGCCATCATGGACAAGCGGCGGAGGCGCTCGTAGCCCTGCGGGTTATCAACAGCCCACTGGTAAACGTCACGGCACATATCCTGAAGACCAAATTCGGCATACCATCCAAGCTCCGAAGATGCCTTGGAAACATCTGCTGTTACGGTACCAAGATCGCCAGCACGGGCGTCGCTCATGACAAAAGGAATATCTTTCCCGCAGACGTTTCCGAACGCCTTCAAGATATCAAGCACAGAATGTCCGGTGCCAGTTCCGAGGTTATAACATCTGTAATTGACCTTTTGTGGAACAAACCCAGAGCCCTTCAAGCTTCCAGTACTGCTAACACTGGCTCTTGAAGCCCGACGGTTGAAAGTCGGACTGACGGGCGAGGTCGGGTCATCAAGCGGCATGGATGGCTGTGGTGGGGTTGGCAGTGGAGTGAGTTTCCGCAAAGCTGCGAGATGGCCGCGGGCAAGATCAAGAACGTGGATGTAGTCTCGAACTCCTGTTCCATCCGGCGTATCGTAGTTAGACCCGTAGACATGAACGCGACTGCGACGACGCTGGAATGCTTGCATGACAACTGGGATAATATTGTTTGGCGTTCCTCGTGGATCTTCGCCAATCAAACCACTTGGGTGAGAGCCGGTCGGATTGAAGTATCGCAGGGCAATTACATCGAGTTCTGGATCAGCGACACTGCAGTCGTTGAGAATCTCCTCATCCATCCATTTGGACCTGCCATAAGGATTCGTTAAGAGACCGCCACCGCTGCCGCTACCTCCAACTTGAACGGAGTCTTCCCGAATGTTTGTTTCCTTGCCCTTTCCGTAAACAACCGCACTACTCGAGAAAACGATCTTATTGACATTATATTCCTTCATCAATTCAAGAAGATTTATGAGCCCCCCCACGTTTGTTCTGTAATAACTAAGAGGTAGCTGAACGGATTCTCCAACGGACTTGAGGGCGGCGAAATGGATGACGTCAGTGATTTTGACCTGGGTCGGTCTATCGGTTGGTAACTGCGATTGGGTAGAAGAGGCTGAGAATTCCTTGGATTGAAACTGCTGCTTATACGCAAGGGCCCCAATATCTTTTGGAACCGATCTTGGTGCTGTTTTCGTCGGCTTGGCGTTCTTTCCTTCGGCGGGTTTTATCATTGGCTTCCAGGCCGAGGCGCTCTCTTCTTCCTTCCAGGTTTCAAAGACACTCTGAAACGCCGCCTTATCCGTAATGTCGACTTCATGGAAGAACAATGGCGGAACCTCGGTAGCGGAGCGGCCTCTCTTGACATAATCTTGTTGAACAATCCAGTGAACTCTCACTAGAGATTCCCAATGGCTATTACAGAGGTTGTCAACAACGACAACTCCGTATCCAGCGACTAGAAGTTCGAGGACAGTGTGTGATCCGATGTACCCAGATCCTCCTGTGACCAAAATCAAGTTAAAACCCACGGCCTTCTCCCGGGCCTGAGTGATAGGGTCTTCTTCACGGGTAGGCATTTTGAATGAAGTGTTTCGCAAAGTGCTGCTGATGGAATTCAAGGTATAATATTGGTGTCTTTAGAATACTAGATCTGGCTCGATAATGCTGGAATTAAGCTTGCTGATTTACCTTCGAGGTCAAGAATATTCGCCTATATATACATTTCAGATCGACAGGGCATAGAATTGTCGTCGGCAGTGAGGATTAAGGGGTTGGTTGGAGTTTCCCGATCTTGGAAGCCAGCATCTCGAGATGCCGAAAACCACAGTCTGTGACCGGAAGCCCCCAACCGCAGCTGAAGCGCCATGTCACGATCACATCGTTCTTGATCTCGATTGATCGCGATTGTGCTAGACGTCTTTTCGTTTCCACCGTTTCCGGCGAATAGACCTATAAGGCCTTCGTTGATACACCGTTTTCAGCAACCGACCACCACTACAGAATAGATCTCTTACTAGAACTGGAGAGAAAAGGACCGGCATCTGGTTTACGAAGCAAGAACTAGAGTGATTTATCCAAGTACGGGATAGCCACCAAAGTAACTTCTGCTTTCTATGCCGCACAGAACGCAACAAGACCGAAATTTAGACAGGTCTATCATATTGGATCAGCCGAATACTGAAGATGTACAAGTTGCTAATAGGAAGTGACAACGTGCACATGCTTACGCACATGGGTGCCGTCTAATATATGGACATGGACTAAAATATGCCAATGGTGAAGTCAAGAAATCGGACGCAAAAGAATTGCATAGCCTATAGATCCTGAATCCTAACCTAGAATCAGAGGTTGCTTTTACACGGCTGCGAATCAACCGATTTTAGCTATAAACCGGGGGAGAGAAACTCCAGTCCAATTTCCGGTCATTGATCTCGGGTTGGTGTAGAGCGTGGTGCTGTTGTATTTATTGTGTTGCTTTACTGACCTCCTGTTTTGGTTAACTGGTTCTGAAGACTAACAAACGACGGGCCACCTGAGCAAGCGGTTTCGAACTACACATGTTATCGAGTTCTAGATTCTTAGAATATTCCGTATGAGGTTGCGCTTTGATATATCCTGACATCCAATGATGACGTCTCCGGTACTCCGACGGAAGTGGTGAAGGCCGGCTTCCAAAACATTTCTGTCGAACGACAAGAATGCTGCCAAGGCACAACGCAAAGGCTGTCGCGATATCAATACTAACTACATCCTGTAGCGCAAGGTGTTAATGAGGGCGTTTGATCACAAATCAAGCTGATCCAAATCGACACTCATGATGATCTAGACTCTACTAGGTAAAAACACCTACTTCTCCTGATTTATCAGTCCCGTAAATTATTTGAGCGCGGCTTAGCCATGTGCTAATTGGCACCCGACTTGCTAGAGTTCAGCCGCGCTAAAATTGGCTTCTGAACCATGAAGATCATGAGACCCAGTCGTCTCATTGCCGGATGAGGCACTCTGAAAATGGTGCCTGGTGAATTGCCGGTACCTGTGCCTGGTGGACGGCTGCGAACGGCGTGCTAGGCGGGACTAGTGGAATGCTAGCCTCATCATTCCAGTCCTTGACCATACGAATCGGAATCTTGATGGCCAAAGGCCATAGCGATTGTACGACACGTTGCTGCGCCGATGCCAACTCGATTACAAAGTCCAGTTCTCTAGCTTTTCAAACGAAGGCAAGGCACGTTTCAAGCCTTTTTCACCAACTAACTTTGATGAGGTTCTCAGCCTTTAGATATCTTCATTGTTAATACACTCTTTTGATTGTAGTTAGAGGCGGACTTTCGTCATTATCGTTCGTACAGGACATCTTGAAGATGGTTCTTACCTATAGCAATTCTCTCGTTCCTCACGAGCTTCGGTTCGTACACTGGTTTCAATGGGCTTCCTTCTACGGCTCCTTCGGGCTAATGGGAGTCCCGCTTCTCATTTGGTTCATCAGAGTCGCCATCTACAAATTTCGAGCATGGAAAGCTCGGCCTCCGAAGCCACCAGCGTCTTTCTCAGCCAAGCACTACCTCGCGGGCCGCAGGATGCAGGCATCCGCACAAGAGCGTCGACAGTTCCCTGAGGGAATCGAGACTTTCGGAATGTATTTAGGACCTGATGTCAATGAGCTTTATGACAAAGGGTTCGAACTGTTAATATTGGATGAGCAAGCCGTCGCAACTCTTCAGCGGCCGAGATTATCAAGCATTCCCGAGGAAGAAAACGGTAGTTCGACAAAGTTAGTCAAAGCTGTCTTATGTCATGTTCGGAAACCATTTTTCGACGAGAATACATCGGCTGAGCAGAAGTTAGGGGCCGTTGTCGATGCTGTGCATCGATTATCAGGCGCCCCCAACTCTTGCGGCCTCCTGTTGCCAGCAGATATCCTACCGAAGAAAATGCTGAATGAGTTATTGTATCATTGTGGGCACCTTAGCATTCCGATTTTCGTCCAAAGTTTATCGCCTTTTACAGATATTTCGGGTCTTGATATGACGCAGATGGGAGGCGTTATATTCGAAAACGCTTGTATACACGCCGATGGCGAGCGAAGAGATTTTTTCCAGGCGTCAGAGCTTCGATACGGATTGGGACGCTGCGCACGGCAGAGGGAAACACGTCCCGAGTTTTTCGTTGGATTCCATGACACATGGGAGTTTCGGCCTCAGCCAGCGATTGTCCGACGAGCCTTTAAGCTCGCTAAATTCTTCGGTGCGAGCCTGCAGGTTGCCTCGTCCAGGAGTTTATCACAGATAGAAGAATGTTTCCCCGCAGAGATGTGCCTTGCAGGGTTCGATTGGCTGAAGAGAGATGATGTTATCCAGCTACATAAGGACTGGGTTGAGGAAAAGAAACCGATATGTTGCGATGATGAAGGAGAGTATGAAGTAAGTCGGTTAGATATCGACGCTCTACAGGACCTTATTCCTGGAATAGATCAGTATTTCCAGCTGCTACCGGTTCGAGAAGAAGCCGATAACTCGTTCTTCTACCCCGATCTTAACCCTGTTAACCCGTCAAACTACCATCTTGAAGCACCACGACGACAAAACTTTTGGACAATGTCCAGTTTAAACGATCCTCTATGTCCTCTTGGTTGCTACGATCTTGGGGAAGAAGTTCTTCAAGATCATTTTGACGCCATACAACAAAGCCAAGAGCATTTAAGAGATATCAACATGCTGCATGTTGTTGATGAGGCTCAAATGCACACAATATCTAAGGCGTATAGAAGGCTCAGATCCTATTATATGGAGCAGGGAGATTCTCCTCTGCAGGATGAGTACGCAGCTCGTGGGAGAGTTGTCCAACCTCTGATCGACGGCCTTGCCACAGGTAGAATATTTATATTCCAAGGATTAGATACTGGCTTCGCAACTCCAGATAACAATGCAAGAATTTGGGCAGTCAGCAAAGTTATCCACAGCAGAGTAGAAGATGACAAGCTCCACGTATTTGTATCTCTGAAGGCTCCTGATCTTTTAGGAACAGTTTTACACACTTACCTAGCCGTCGCAGGGGTTCCGAGAGAAAATCGCTTCTCCTATGAAATAGACCTTGCAAGGTCAGCCAACGTTAATCTACAAGAGGACATTCTCCCTCCTCGTGTGCTGGCGGAGATTAACAATGCAACCTACGCCGAGCAGCTTACCCTGATATCCCAAATACAAGTATCCAACAGCCCAAAAACTCCGTTGCTGGAGAGGGTGGAAGAGAGATGTCGAGAGCTTCTTATTGAAGATACCTCTAGGCTTGCTTGGAAAGAAGTTCACGCTAAAAGCTTACTTAATGGTAGCATGAGCAGTTACGACGTGCTCAACGTCCGGCTAACGTGGTACAAAAGACAGGGAGCAAGACTTCTTCCTTACCTTGGCAAACTAGACCGACTTCTCCAAATCATCGACACTGTCATCTTGGATGCTTTGTATACCATTGATAGGGAAGCTATCAATATCATTACAAAAGTTTTGTTACAAGCCTTTGACAAAAGCGATCCCAGATTTTCCAGAGTGGATATCTTGTCAGACTTATTCGCCTTGATGGTATTTTCAGCTTTCCGAAAGTATGGCTTCGACGATGTCTATCTAGAAGCAACAGACCGATGCCCGCTCTTCCACCAACAAAAAGACCAGGCCGGCGTCTTCGCTGAACTTTGGGTCTTGGGATCTCAATGCGAGATATACTTTGATATCACACCACGACAGCTTGGAGAAGTGATCTATGACAAATACAGGGCCCACCTTCAAGCGAACCCCCCGCCTAAAGATGCCTGGAATGGGAAAGATCTTTTTACTGCATATACCAAAGTTGAAACCATCACTGAGCCAGAAACCAGAATAGAAGTTTCGGAGATACCGAAGAAAGAATCTGGGCAGACAATGGAAGGAATTAAGAGATATGGCTACCTCTCCATCTTTTGTTTACCCGGAATCATTGATATTCTCCTCCTTACTTTCCTGGGGCGAGGCCTATATCTGACCGGGTTTATGCACGATATTGAAACTCTCATGGCTTCCTTTGCCTTGCTCACAGCGCTCTTGATGTGCGCTGGTGTTACCGGCTGGGTTGGTAGTGGTGGCGGCTTTTATCTATTCAATGTGCGCCCTCCCCGAACCTTTTTCTTTTTGGACTTTACTAACTATTACAATAGTTTGCATTTGATTCGATGAACCACTTTTTCATTGCCCGAATGGTAGGTGGATTCATGTGTTCTTGCGTAGTTAGCGTTTGCTGTTTCATCGCTTTCGGTTTTCAGTATGGCTGGTACGGCGCTGCCATTTTCGTCGCTTACTTCAACTTCCTATCACCTTACCTGAACCTCATCGGTATTCTTGCAACAACTCATCGAGATGGTGCTCCCTTACCATCGGGCAGGAAAGTTCTGGCTAAGAGTATGGTGGTTCTCGTCATATCACCAATTGCTACAACATTCTTCAACGGTCACGACATAGTCATTTACCTGCCAGTTTGCTATATCTTTCTCATCTACCTTCTATATAACTATAGAAACTTATGCATAACCTGGGCGACATGGTTAGATAATATTGTTTTGATTGATGACAACAAGATTCTCGAGTGGTGGGCGGAGGAGTACGCTGGGGGCAACAAAACGTCGGTGCCAAAGGATGATGAGAGTGCTCGCTCAGCGCTTCTTGAGAAAGCACGAACTTTGCTATTAATGAGGGTTCGCAGTGCAGATTCAAAAAAGCACGGGATCCTTACAAGATGGCTTCCTATCAAGGAAACACCATTTGTAAAGAAACTCGTCATGGGTTACCGTGAATCCGTATGGCTTCTGAAAAAGGATGCCTATGGTGCTGATATTCCCGAACCATACACCCCAACGTGGCATGTCCAACTGAAAGTTTCTTTAAATACCCAAAGGCTGTTCGTTCGAGGGTTGAAAGAACATAGTCCATTTCAAATGTGGAGGTACTCTAAATACGATGTAAGTACGACCTCCCATTACTCGAAAACTCGACTAATTGATTTCTCCTAGATTGCGCAAAATGTTACTGTATTCATCATTGCTCTACTAGACAGATGGGTCGAAATCGCCATGAGTGCAAATGGCTATGTCATAAGCTTGTATATTGAATTTAGAGCGAGATACGGTATCGCCTTCGGATTGTTGTACTTTTTGTCCGGTGCCATCGCACTTGACAGTCATATCCAAGGTTGCTGGGGCGCAATGGCTGAGAAGTCTAAGAAGAAACTGAAAAGTGCAAGTGCAATGTCGAAGGCCCTTAGCGGCGATATTAAGTAAGTTGGCCCTTTGAATATTTCAGCATTCATTAACTAATGGATACCAATATAGCCGAAAACGAAAAATGTACTATACAGCATTATGGGAGCTATTGCTATATCTAGCCTTTTTGCTCGGAGTTTATACCATGGCATTGTGGCTATTCGTCTACGATGTCGACCAGACGATTTTATATTTTGGATATTGTTATGGCTATTCCGGGGTCTTGATCATGCAGGTAAGCTATAAGGACACAAAACTGTCGTTGAATCCCTCAAACTGACCCGGATACCGCAGTTCAATCGTGTATTCACAAGGAGCATACGAGAATACGACTGGGGGATTATGATTTCCGCAACCGTTGGGTTCTTTACTGGTGTTATCCTACACTCAATACCTGCGTTACACAAATTCCGCTTTAACGATATCATCGCCTTGGCTACAGCAGCAACCCTCGGCGTCATCATCAGTTTTTTTCTTACTGACTTTTCTCCTCAACCTAAGGAGGAAGAAGTCGGTGATACGGACAATGTTGAAAGGACTAACTGGAAACTCTACTCCCAGAAGTATCTGGGTCTTACAATAGCACAGCCATGTGTAAAACCAAAACAATTAGACCTCATGCCTGACGAAATTCAGCACATTTGTTACTTCCCAAGTAATAATCTTTCAGACCGAATTGAGAGAATCCTGACGACACGGAAGCCGAGTACAGAGCTCTCAAAAGCATTACCTGCTCTATCTTCATATCAAACACAGGCATACATTCGATGGCGGAACGGGTCTACCAATCTATATCTTACAACGGCAAGTGGCATGAGACGTCTTGGCTGTTCGCATTCAATCGCAGTGGGAATTACACGAGATTTGCATTTGGATGTTTACGCATTCGTTCCAGGTGTGATTCCGCAATTTGTGCAAGATGACCAAGGCGACACTATCGCGCACATCCTCGCCGAAGCGCTCCTTCATGAAACCTGCGAGGCTATGTTTTCTCTCACGCATGCTGATGCAGCGTTGGCGGAGACGTGTCTTTCAGATCAAGAAAATTCACTGATTTCCTACCGCATGCGGATCCAGCTCGAGTTCAGCGACTATAGGAGCTTAACAAGAATCTGTGAAAAGACCAATGTTGAGCTGATGAAACATCTCACTTACAACCAACCAGTGAATCAGAACTGGGTCACCCTCCCAGAAGATACCCGCAGGATGATTCTGGCCCAAGTCGAAAATCGAGTCTATCTCCCTATACCCGATGTCGTCAATTGGATCGGCACAATAACCAAGGAACCCTGGCGCTTATTTATAGACCGAACACAGTTGAGGTTGAAACAATGTCTTGCCATATATGGCATGGCGAATAAGAACGTTAGTCGGACGGGTGGTACCAGACCAGTGTCCTATGTTTCCCGGGCAGCATTCGCGCTTCCTGATCTCCCAGCAACGGACTACCTGGAGTTGATGCAAATCAACGAACCACCAGAAACGGGTTTCTTTGCCTATTGCAGAAAGAAATGGATGTCTTTTTACCACGTTCTCTATGCATTGACCAAGTATACTGCTATTACATCCTCGGCGGGATATGATCTAGGCCGAGAGCTTTGGTATGCGTTAAGGGCGAAATGGTACCGAAAGCCGTTGCTATTTCTCATTCTCTGGTGTTGGCGAGTCTGCCGGAGAGTGAGAGAGGCAGCTATCACAATTTTTCTTCTGCATCATCGACCCGTCATTACCAAGTTGCTCAAGGTGTCTAAGGACGGTGTTCCACGTGTCCTGACTAATAAAACCATCACTGTTGATGATCCGCAGAACCCTCTGACAGGGTTCTTGACCCGAGAAGGCAATACCCTCAAATGCGAATTTTTCGCCGGTATATTGACTGAACGGGGCAATGATAAGTCCTGGAGGGGCGTCGCGGAGTATGATGCGACTCAGCGCCTCCGTTCTCTCAATTCAGGCGCGATGGATCACCCAGTTCAAACAACCTTTGAATACGACACAATGGAAAAGTGGAGCAGGCATCCAATCTATAAAACTGTCATCAAAGAAAATCGCATTGACAAGATTCATTATGATGCTCAAGGTCGACAGAGCCATGGTAGTATCTATGCTGGTGGTCGCGAATGGTATTTTGAATACCTTTACGCAGTAACCCCACCAACAAGCCGAGAGATCCTGAAGGCAAGATACACTTCGCTCGAACCAGACTTTCCCGCCATGTATTCTGTTTATTGGTGTATCGTGCCTCTCCATGAAGATAGCAATATCAAAAAATGGAAACCATATGAAAAGATCACTAGGTTAGTGTACTCATACATGCAAAAGTCATGGGACACAACTTGGACGTATACACATCAGCGGCATCCGACACTCTCAACAGTGTATTTGGAAGATGAGGAAATCCGGTTCCAAGACGAGCCTGCTCCAGAAGCCTTACAGGATATATATGGCTTTTTCAAAAAACCGGAAAAGCTCGGCTTTGAGAGCGAGGACCTTCTATTCTTCCATTCTCCTCGCAGAATCGGCTCAGCGTTCGCGGCGAGTCTGGGTAGAGACAAGCCTTCTTTCTTCTCTCTAAGTAAGAAGAGGATTATTTACGGCCCTGTTCATACGGCGAAACTCCGAACAATTCTTTGGCAGCAATGGGCTTCCGCAGGTAATCTCGACGCGGTATCGGCTTGCTATATCGACGAATTCATTCTTCGCGAGGAACCGCTACTTCGAGAATATTGGAAACTTCGCGATAGGGGCCATTTTAAGCGAGCGAACCAGTATATTCGCAACAACATCAATACTATTGCGGCAACTATTGAAGTCACAGATGATGTTTCTCAGAATACATGGCTGAGTATCAAAGTCGGAGACCTACTTACGATGGGTGGTGCAAAAGATGCAACTCATCTGACACTCAAACCTGAAGAATGCTACCAAGACACATATGATAAACTCTCTGTAGCCTTCCTCGACACTGGGTGCTGGCCCGATGCGCCAGGTGGTGTTAGCAATTGTCGCCGAGATTTGGTCAACGGACATACGACTATTCGGAATCATGTTCTGACGGAATCCGCGAATGACTACGGTGTTCCTCGGTATCAGATTGAGCGGAACGTCAACTCCATGCAAGTTATCCCACTGTGGGGTCTTGATGGCAAACTACCAAACCACGGTATCTTTGACAATCTTCTCGATACCCAGGTCGAAAACAGGATCCGGGCTACAAACGTGAAACGCGATGTTGTCGGTACTTTCATTCCATTGCTTAAAACACTCATTAAGGGTGCTCGCCAAGTTAGGTTTAGCAATGAAGACTTGGTAACCTACTCGAACGTCTTCTTAAATCTCAACAAGTATTTTGAGGAGAAGGATTACAATAAGTCATGGCGTGCGAAAGAAACACTGGCGGCCTGGCGAGAAGCTTGGACACAAGAATACGACGATCCAAATATGGTCAATACCTCAACATATTTTGAAATTGAGCAACCCAGTTTGTTCGATTTTGACAGTGCCCTCGAGCTATTTATTTGCTACTTTTTCGTCTATCACTGCAAAATTCCCGATGTTTCACCAACAGTGTTCCAAAGCACACATCACGGAGTTGGCTCGCTCTACGGTATGATTCTGAAGTTGCGAAAAGGTGTTACTTGGGGAATTTGGGACCATGCTATCATGTGGAGAGAGAGTTGCTTAAACATCTCGACAGCCCAGTGCTTGCTTGCGATCCCTGTTCAGAATATGCTTTTGAGCGTGATGAAACTAGCAGCAAATTTGGCGTACTTCCACGCAGACGTACTCTTACCATGTACAAGCGTCTACAATCCGTAAGTGTTTCCCCCCACCTTACAGTATACTAGAGTCGATGCTGATCGCAGATATACAATCTAGTGACTGGGAAGCCGATCTGGGTACCGATTCGGGCCTCCGCCAATCAAAGAAGGAGTTCCGCCGCAAAATCGACCCTGTAACTAATGGTATTGGAAACATGGGCTCCTTCCAGCCGGTAACGGAGTGCATATCGCCAGAACCCACAGTTGTCATGTTATCAAATGTACAGTTCATCAAAGATGTCAAGAACGCTGTGCAAGCCGCTGATGTGATCATCAACACGTTTGGTTTCAAAAACTATCACTTGACGGTTTACGGCGCCATGGACAGAACGCCAGCTTACACTGTGGAAACACAAAAGATTATTACTTCCCGTGGGCTCAGTGGTCTTGTCAAGCTTGGTGGGTTCGGCAGTCCCAAGACAGTGTTGAAAGAGGCATGGTTATTCATGAACTCTAGTTTGTCGGAAGGTCTACCATTAGCAATTGGTGAAGCTGCCCTGAGTGGTATTCCGATCGTTGCCACAGAAGTCGGAGCCACTGCCCAAGTGTTGACAGATCCCGATGATCCAGATGTTCGGTACGGAGAAGTTGTTCCACCGAATGATCCTGTTGCACTTGCTCGTGCCCAGCTGAGCATTTTGGCTATGTTGGGGCCGTGGGCGAAATACACCACGGATACAGTACAACCACCGCCACTGCCGGAGACTTTTACAGCTGATGATAGAGACTGGATCACCAAACGCATGTATGAGAAAGCAGAAGATAGGAGAAAACTAGGATTGAGGTTGCGAGATGTGGTGCTGAGGAGCTTCCACGGTGACAGATACTTGCGAGAGCACGAACAGATGTACTGGGCGCAGAGTTTCAGAAGTAGGCAGAGGAGAGATGCTGGGCTAACCTCATTGGTCGTGAGGCAGAATCGATTGGGTAGAACGACTAGTATGTCAATTGAGCAGACCCCAGAGCAGTACAGTATGTGGGAGAAGGAAGAGAGGTGGCAAGACTTTAACGAGAAGGAGGACGTATGGAAGAAAGTGCAGGGTTTTGTGGGCAATGGGAAGAAGAAGGGGGCTAACGAGGACGCAGATGATATGAACTTATTAGAGGGGGAAGAAGAAGGGGGCTAACGAGGACGCAGATGATATGAACTTATTAGAGGGGGAAGAAGTTTGAAGTAAGGTTATAACATGCTGTTGGTTTTGCATTTTTTTATACTGTTCTTGCATTTTCACCTGGAGTTTGATGCTCATTCGTTGTATATTGGGAATGCTGCTTGCCATATGCATTGTATCTCTATATATATATATATATTTTTGAATATTATCTGCCTTGATCTTAGATGCGGTTTTAGATTGAATAAGTGTTTGTAAATGGAATGGCTTCAAGACTTCGATTACTTCTAAACCGAACCAACTTTGGTGATAATTTGACGAGAGCGCCCGTCACGTGACTTCGATGCGGAGGGTGCTGCCAGGGTTTTCCGAAACCTCGTCTTACGCTCCCGCTCCTTCGTTCTTACCACTCGAAGGTTAAACCCTAACGAACAAAACATCGGGACGCCGGCACGTCCAGTATATCTCTTCTACTTCTTCCTTTCCCTTGATAACATATTTTGCAGATACGGTTCAGGAATAGGCCGCAGGACAGAGCTAGTCTCAGCCTGCATTTTCTTTTTGTGGCGAGCTAGACCGGAGATTTACGTATACTCAGCTCGAGCGATCGAGAACGGACCTGGGTTGGAGGCTGGAATCCAATCGACCTCCTGAACTCCCGCTCGCTCACCCACCCACTTGTATCCTTCCATATCCTTTCATCTCATCTCATCTCGTCCCATCTCTGTCTATCGCACCTTACCCGAAATTATGGATATATACTCTGCCACCAACGATGCCCTCGACCAGTGCACCGACGACAGCTGCGTCCCCCCAAACCTCCGGAGCACCACACCGTTTTCTTCGTCACCATCATCAATAGTCCTTACCATCATCTCCTCTGTCCCATTCTCTGTAACCTTCATATCTATCGCTCTCTTCGCCTTCTTAAGACTATTCCCGTACATAGTCAACGATCTACCTCATAGCAATGGCCGCTCATCACCTACACTCTCACTACCCCCACCATCGCCAAGATCCTTCCAGTCGTCAACAGGGACAGTTTACCGCCGACTTTCTGCCGTCGTATTTGCAATCACCCTAGGAGCCACGGGTGTGCTCTCGGAGCTTATCCTTTGCGAAATTATGGACTGGGGTGATATGAATGCCCGGTGGTTATGGTTTCGCACTATAATCAACATTCTCTTGTTGCTCTTGATAATCGTTGCCCCACTAATCGAAATCTACGGCTTTATCACTCGGCGAGATGAAACCGAAATTATCGCAATTGCCTCGCCAAAGCGTGCAGTATGGAAGCGGAGAACTAGAACACTAGCGATGGCTGTGATGTTTGGGGGCTGGATATGGTTGTTTTATAAGCTTGGTGATCATTTACCATTACCACCGATCGATGAGGCTCTATTCCCCGATGGTAGCATGTCTTTTGAAACAACGGCAAAGGGAATAAGCGATGAGTGCTTAAGCAGATTAGGCGTAATCGGAGTTACTGTAAGTTTGAGTTGTACCCTTCTGGGGCACCTGAAATGGCATATCTAACATGGCAACTTCACCAACAGCTCATGGCACTTCTTTCTGGATTCGGCTGTATATCTGCCCCTTGGTACTCCTTCACCCGCCAGCGAAGACTAGTCACAGAAACCGACCTTCGCCGCGCCCAGGGTGGTCTCGAAGCCGCAAACCAAATGCTTGAAGCAAAACGAACAAAATTGGCACAGCTCGAACGAAAACTCAACTCCAATCCTTCCACCGACGCCGGCCTCCTCACCAAGATGATGTCCTCCCTCCGGGGCGGCACGGATGACCTTCGAGAAGCAAGCTCATTGCATATGGAGGTTTCCGGCTTAGTAACTATGCAAGCGAGTCTCACAGCCGAAGTACACGACATGTCCACCCGTCTAAAGGAGCAAGAACGCGCTCATACCGCTATAGGAAGAGTTTATGCTGTCGTACAGTTTGCATTCTCGATATATTGTCTGTACCGGATATCCTCCACCATACTTCTCCGTTTCACAACATGGACGACAAGCGCAGACACACATACCTTCTCGCAAAAGGATCCAATTGGGAATATCTTGGCAGTTGTTGCCAAGCACTATGATCCGGATTTGAACCGCGAGGCATGGAGCCGGAATATTGGTTTTGCATTTTCGGGAGTTATTATCTTTGGATCATTGAATTCAGTAGCGACAACGTTCAATATGCTTGCTAAAGCGGCGCCGGGCGTATGGGGTCATTCCGGACTAGCATTAGCGGTCAGCCAGGTTACGGCAATATACGTGCTTTCGGCAGCTGTGCTGTTAAGAAGTTCGTTGCCAAAGGACATGGGTAGTGTGCTGGAGAGTGCTTTAGGAGTCATGCTGGATGTGAGATGGGTGGATGGGTGGTTTGACAATTTGTTTTTAGTAGGAAGTGTGGTTACCTTTATTTGTTTGGTGTTTGCGAGGAGGTTTAGAGAGGAGGAGGCGTTGAGTGAAGAGGAGCTGATGGAGCGAGGCAGTAAGATGAACTGAGGGGTAGTAAAGTTTTCTCGAGAGTACATACAGCATTGGAAGCTGTTTGCTGCTTTGTTTTCTGGCGCATTAAACATGGGAGGCTTTTCTTTTCTTTTTCTTTTTCTTTTTTCTTTTTTCTTCTTTTCCTCTTTTTTTCCTTTCTTTTTTGGATTATTGATGATTACTTTGGCACAGATTGATCATTGCAGGTTTTTTATCTTCTTTTGGGGCGTTTCGAAGAGGATAAGGGAAGATAAAGTTGGAGTATTACCAGGCTCGTTGAGTTTGTTACCGTATAGAGTAGTGCATTGATACCAGGGTAGTGATGAAACATTTTGCCAATATATACTATCTGAAGGTCACAAACAAGAAAGGGTATCGAAATTATATGCAGCTTTACATTAGGAATTCCTATGAAACTCTGCAGTGCCACCGATCTGATGAACATCCAACCCTAATAGCGACATGTTATCTTGCGGATATCCAACCTTTCCCCGCCTTTTGATGACAATAAATATGATAATTCCTGCAATTGTAACTGCACCTAGGCCACCAATTGCAGCGGGAAGAACATTGCTCTTGTTGCTGTTACTGCTGGGAGCCGATGTGGTAGTCGGAGTCGAAGCTGTCCCCGACCTGCTCGAAGAGCTCGGGCCGAGCCCGAAGGAAGAAGCGTCTGTCGGCGTAGGATCTGGCGATGAGGAAAATATCAAATCCAGCCCCGACGTCGGTATTGGGAGATCAAAGGTCGAATCCGAAACAGCAATCTCCCTCCTATATTTCCTCATAACCCCATTCATCATCTCCCTCGATTTGGTCTTTTACCTCCTTCTCTAGCGGCCCTGGTGGTTTCCTCTCCTTCTCTAGCGGCCCTGGTGGTTTCCTCTCCTTCTCTAGCCGCTGGCACTGTTTCCTGCCGGTCCTTCTATCTAGGATCGTGCAGGTAACACTTCCAAAGAGAATTGGAGGGTATGTCGCACATATCTCAGAGGTGTCATATTTGCTAGTGGATGGGCGAGAATCTTATATGATAGGGTCAAGCCGGTCTGGTGGTTCTGCTTCTAGCACGGGTTGTTCAGCCTTGTCTGTTGCAGGGAGCTGGTGGGGCGACGGGTGGGCCATCGTCGCTAACGTTTAGCAGGCGAACCGCGATCGCTGCACATGCACATGAATATATACCCGGGATTATCGATAATCGAGAGAATCATGACTCGTAGACTCTAAGAGAGACCTATATGAGGGTTCTGAGGAGTCCGGTATGAGGAAGCCAGCCCATTTTATCTCATCTTCTGCGCACCACTTCCCTGTGTCCATCTTAACATTGCGAAACTCCGGAACTGGGGGAAGCTTCCAATTATCTGGTCAACCACGCGTCCCTCTAGCTGCAGCTCAATGGCACAATCACAATTCTGAAACTTCAGCAGCTGCAATAGTTGATTTATAAAGCACCGAACCGAATATTTTCAAACTCAAATTGGATTGTCCATCAAACGCCAGGTTCTCTCGAAACGTGAGATACAGACAGAAACGGAGGCATTGAAGAAAAAAGACAGAAAAAGAATTCGCTAAACCAGCAAACCTTGACCTAGAAACAAACGTGAAAATCCAATCAGGCAATATAACAATACTTCAATCCTTTGGTTCGACAATCACCCACTCGTCCTTCTGCGCATCTGAGTAGGAGGGCAATCCTTTCTCGATATCGTCGCCATTATTACGCAGTATAGCTGCTTTACCCTTTCCCTTATCCCTTACCGATATGGGCTTCGGGCTGATGGGTGATACAATACGATTGGTGTTCGCTTCCTTTGCCTTGCCCTTCCCTTTGTCTCTCACTATCTCTTCGACTTCCTCGTCATTCGCAGGTGTTTTCGGTGGCCCGAGTTCCTCCCTGTTTTTCTTTCTTTGTGCCTCCACCTCCTGCGCCCTCTGCTTCGCCTTCTCAACTAAAATCTTTACGCCATCCGTGTTCAATTTTGATGTTGACGACATGATCTCCAAAAGTTCGTCTTGTTTCCACTCTCTGACTGTGATATCAATGACCTGCTGCAATCCATCCTCACCGTTTCTTTTATAATCACGATATTCGGTGTCTAGATGATCTGGCCCTTCGTATACTTCCTTCAACCCTTCCAGCCCAACAGCAAACAACTTTGCTGCCTTGGCGTAATTTTCAATCTTGATGGTATTTCGTCCGTAGTGCTGCTCCTTAAACTTGGCTTTGCACAGCGTAACACGTGCGTGATCAATCATCATCTGGTACCAGAGGGCCATGCATTCGGTAAATTGCACCTTTGGCTGTGGCTCTTCTCCCTCAGCGGCCTTTTCGTCATCTATTGACAGGGACGATATCCCTTGGTCAAGTTCTGCATTTTTGCCATTGTTGAAGTAGCACATTGGCAAGAATTCCTCGAGCATCTCCACGGCAGCACCACGTCGTTTGACTTCCTCCCAGTCAATTAGTTCGCCGAGAACCTGGAAGGCTCGCTGGATGAGGCTCTCGGCCTTCTTAACGTCGAGAACACGATCGCCACCCTCGCTGACATATTGAATGCACGTGAGAGCGGTAGTCCGTAGGATTCTGGCGTCAAGAAGTTGGATGGGAGGAGGAAAGTAGACCTTTTGGCGGGCGTATTCGAGTTCAGCGAGAGCGCATGAGCAGCGTTTAGATGCATCGTGAGAGTCGTGATTAGAAGTCGAGAGGATGGCAAAGTGGAGCTGACGTTCGGCTTCGCGGATTTTACCACGGATGAGATCGAGATAGAGTGGCGGGAGAGGTTTGCCTATTTTATTCTCCTATATTAGCAATTGTCCACCGGTCTTTATATACGCTGTCTCCTTGGGAGTAAAGTAAGACATGGAGAGATGTGGGGGTTATGTGTTGTCCCCGCGGTGGATGCGATAGGGAGGACTTCGGAAGCTCACCTTTCGAAACCAGCTTGAGAGAATCGTACTGCGATGGTCCATCATCGTGGTACTCGAAGCTGCTCGTCCGACGTTTTTGCAGCGGAGGAGGGGACGGTAGGTCTTCAATAGAGTCTGTAGGTGCTCCGGAGGTAGTCCGTGGGCCGCTGGATTCAGCGAAGGGAGGGGGAGGGCCTTTGTCGACATCTTCCTCCTTCTCAGGACCTAGATCATGGGGAGCTATATTGGGCTCGTCGATAGGGGCGGTATTATCCGACATGATTGGAAAACCCGGGCCCGAGAATATGATGTCAGTGGTGGTTTACGGAGAAGCGGAATAATAATAATATGGGTTGTGGAGGATGAGGTTGTTTTGTCTGGTTCGTCGATGCGATGGATGCCAACCAGCTATTAACAATAACGCTGCCGATGTCAAGGGACGGTTCAAGCTAGATCGAGGAATGTAGTTAGATACTCCAACGGCAGCTAACTAACCAACTAACTCTCAGATCCTACTTGCATACACCGGAAGACAATACTTATACTGGTGCAATGTAGCGGAGTAGGATCCCACCGGAGGGCTCATTATTAATCTCAAACGTCAGTTCCAACAGGCAGCCGTCCCGCTATATCCAATCGCTGCAATCCTGTGCGCTCTGATGGACGGGAGGCACGGTTGCAGTTGCGGTTGCAGTTGCAGTTGCACATGACTACGCTTCAATCCTACTGATACCGCCATCCGCAGACCAGACCAACCAACATTGATCTCTCAGTCGATATCGGTCGATATCGCCCAGAATCAGTCCCGGCTCCATTTGGCTCCATTTGGATGCTTTTGGTAACCTCGTTCCGCCCGCCGTTCGATGATAGGCTCGCTAGCTGGCTGTCCTTGGCTCATGTCACAGCCTCCCTCCTGCAGCCTGCATTCGAATACGAACCCTGGCGTGCCTCTCACAGCACACCCGAATGTTTGACCAGCCGGAACTTCATCGGGATCATCGCTAGCTGCTTTAGCATATTTATATACATACGTATTTTCCCCTGCATCTCCCGAATTTCCAGTCGGTTAGTTTGTTAATATAACATCACGGTACAATTAGGATGGACGGTGTGGAAGACCGATATCCCTGAAGCCTAGCTCCCAATTTACCTGAACTGCATCATGACGCCTCCAACCATCTTCAGTCGCACATCTTCACTGATATGCACATACCTCACCATCTCCCTTGTCCTTCTTGCCAGTATCACTGATTCCTGTGGAGTTCTGTACGTGTTCCCGCCCGCTACCCAGCTCAATGAAGCCGCTAACCTGCTGATTATAGCACGCACAATGAAGTCCTTCGCCGTGCTCGCTCGCTCTACTCAATATCCCCACTTGCTGACGACACTCCCTTCGGCCTCCACCACTCCCACATAAACCGTATCCTCTCCCTCCCGCATACCCGTTCCGCAGCCCAAGCTGGCGCCTTCTTCCCAGACTGGGGCTACGGTTGCTTCTCCAACGATGTTCCCTCCGAAGCCGCGCACTGGCCGCCTTTCATCGTTGCTGCTATCAAGCACTTCCACAAAACATACGGCCCTTTGTTCATCCCTGATTTCACCCAAAAGGAAACTCCGGATGAATCCAAGCTACTCAAAAATCCATTCTGGCCCAATGGCACCCTCATGACCAAAGAAGATCAAGAACATAAAGAAAAGCTCCTCACGTTCATCTTCTCCATCGCATTGCACGCATCCTCGGATGCCACCTGGCATTCCTTGAAAATGTACAACGGTTTCATTAGAATGATCGCTGGCATTGACTTTGGTGCTTCCTACAGCGATGCCCACACGCTGGCCGATACTGGCGGGGATGTCATTCTAGCTCATAGGATGGACGGATTGCTAGATGGAGCGAAGGACTGGGTCAAATCTACCTGGTGGGTTCCCACACAGGATTTGCTGGACATTTACAAGAGTATGGATTTGAGCATCAGCAGGTTCACCTTCAGCTTTTGTGTGGCTAGAGGACTGGCGGCTCTGCAGGCTGAGGTTTCCGTCAGCGGGCAGCTGTACGAAAGCTACGCTGAGAAAAGCCCCGCTCTGATAGATTTCTTTGACGAATACTATCTTGGTGGGATGGATGAGATGGCCGGGAATGCAGTCTGGTGTTGGAGAAATTTAACAGAATGGATGTGGAGTGACAGTGCTGATAACAGTGGGGCACCAAGCGACGGGTGGGACTTGTGTGATACATTCAAGCTGATAAAGGCACGGAATGGCGGCAAGATTGAGCCACCGAACCCACCACTTTTACCATCTGAAGGGGGGTTTGGGGACACCTACTACTCCCATGACGGACCTATTGGAGGACTGATAGGGGGACATAAAAGTTTTAGGGACTTGGTAGAGCGCTACGAGGAAAACATATATCAAGAGGAAGAAAGACTGGGTGCAGTTCAAATATTTGTACCCGATAATCTACCATACTTCTCTTCGGCATCGGTGGCTGCAACAACGTCAGATAACGACAAATTTCGCGTTCCACATCCGACACCCTCGCCGTTTTCCGGTAGCTTTGGCGACCCCGTATATTTGTCTACTGGCAAGGCATTTTCGAAGTTCGGATCGTTTCTAAGCGTTGGTAAGCACGGAACAAGGCAGATCTTACAAGGGATGAGTATCGACTCCGCACAGCAAGCAAGCATCGAACTTACCGCTTCCGCGTTTGTGGAGACGGAAGATCAGGATTATGTGGCTGGCGGTGCGGTTTACAGCATTGATCTCAAAGACGTACTCAACGCTCCACCGACGTATGAGATAGATGGTGATTTGAAGGATTTAGTCACCGGTCTCTCCTGGCAATTTAATAAAGTCACGGGAAGAGATGACATGTTTCGGTCGGTTCTGAAACTCGGGGAGAGAAGGAATAACACTTGTCAAGTAAAGGCCTCTCTAGATGGGAAGCAGAGCGCAGTGTTTGGAAGAGTGATTGTGGAAGATACACCAACGCCAAACCACCCTAACGAGAGATTTGGGGCAGCAACTACGCCTCTAAGGCTCAAAACTGGTATTTACAATGTCGTCACGGCACCAGGACCAAAGATCTTTAATGGCTCCTCACCGAGAATTGGGTTTATACCTGCGGGCTATTTGGATGTTTTTGAAGGCCCACAGAGAATACTCAGACTATCCTTTGAGGATCTCCCCGGTGGTGACAGAGCTGGAGAACGAGAGTTTGGAACCGTAGTTATTGCCGCTGATATCGATGGGGATGGAGAAGAGGAGGTTATTATTGGAATGCCATATAGCGACGGCTTTAGAAGCGGGTGTGGATTGCAGTTGGCGGAAGGTGAAGTCGCGGTCATCAAGATGGGCCTTCTCGTTGAGAATGCCCTGAAAGGGTGTGATGAGATTGTGGAGGGGGCAATTATCAGGGTGAACTTGCCCGAGGGAGAGAAGAGAGGGGAAGAGTGCAATCCGGATACTTATGAATGGTTTGGAAAGTCCCTTGTATGGGCGAAGAAGAGTGGGGTGTTGGGTATTGGAGCGCCTGGGAGGAACAAAGTGTTTTTTTGGAAGTGGGATGCCGGTGCGAATGCGATGGCATACGAGTATGCTATCCGAGGTGGGGAGAAGGAAGGATTTGGTGGGTGGGGGTTGGAAAGCGGGATTAGTCCTGGAGGGAAAGAGTGGGTGGCTGTAGGTTCACCTAACAACGAGTTCCAGATTGGATACTTGAGTGTTTTTAGAATCGTTGATCGCGAGGGCGTGTTAGTTGCCAAAATCAGGAGCAAAGAACAGGAAAAATACGGCAAGTTTGGAATGGTGTTGCAAGGTGACGATGCCGAAGGCGGCCTTTGGGTGGGCAGTCCCTGGGCCGAGAGTGAGAGAGGGGCGATTTGGTGGGTTGATATCGGGGTCATTGCAGATTGGGATGGACACTGGAAAACCATGAACGGGAACAGACAGATCAAAGGGTTTAGGCAGGAGGTGGTTGGTGAAGTCGTGGAAGTTGTTAGGGAATTCACAACCAAGTCGCTGCTATCTGGATCTGAGGAGAAGGTATTTATCTCCATCGAGTATCTTTTTTTGAGAAAAAACTTAGTACTAATATCATACCATCACAGGCACACTTTGGGGCATCGCTCGCCGTTGTGGACATCAACGATGATGGCAAGTCAGATTTGATTGTGGGCATCCCGTATCATGGAGTCGCGGACCAAGACGAAAGCATGAGGTTCAAGGGTGCAATAGCAGTTTACATCAGGACAGACGAGGCACCTAGCATGGAAGGCCCCACTAATTGATGATTGCATTTTTGCTTGGGTAGTTCACTTGTTTATTAGAAGCATTTCCGGGTTTTCGCATCCAAGCGTTTTAAAATGGCATCAGCATCAAGTTTCTGATTTTTTTCCCGCATCCGTCACTATTATCGATTATATCGTTGTTTACAATCACCTTGCATATGCCATAAGGATTCTTCCAAGCTACTTTGTTGCAGTTTCTACTTAAGATTTAATTTCCAGTGAGGAGAAGTAAAATGGCCGAAGCAATGCAAGAGTTGATTCTGATTTTAGGTCCAGTCTATATCTATATCTAGCTACAAGGTGGCCAGTCTTGTTCGCAAGACAATAGTTACAGGCCTGAATTAACACCGCCAAACCGGCGTATAAACAAACTAAACGAATGAGATTTTTTTTGGTACAGAAAAAAAAAAGAAGAAAACCACTACCTCAAACCACACTATCCTCCACCACAGCCCACAACAAATGAAAGTAAAACTTGAGAACTAGCGAGAAGTCACAAGGCCCCAAAGGAATCAGCTTCCAAAAAAAGGCATCTACCTTCCAATGATGTCGATGATCAAGTTTCCGTTGCCGAAAGCAGCGTTGCTACCAGCGGTACGGCCACCACCATTGCAGTTATTGAGGACCCAGGCGCCACCGAGAGCGGCGTTGGAGCTGTAAGAATTTGAAACCATTGTCAGTAAGAATCCTAGATAAAGTAGGAGAGAGAGAGAGAGAAGATTTCAAGACTAACCAAGAGGAAGTAGCGAAACCATTGTTGAGGGTTCTGGCATCCCAGGCGCAACCTCCCATCTTGCACATTTGGATGCGGCCGGTGACGGAGCAGGCATTACCTCCAATGCTGTTCAAGTAGTTGAAGCAGGCACGGGCATCATTGATAGTGCACTTGGGTTCACCCCAACACACTGGGTTGTAGCGCTTCTCGAGCATCTCACGGGCAACGAGGCTGTCGAGCTCTATTTTATATTAATTATTAGAATTAGCAGGAGTGTCTCATCGGCTATATCATAGGATTCCAGGCGCTACTTACGTGGAACAGGCTTGGTCAAGTCGGCATTGGTGAGGCCCAACTCCTCGATGGTTGGGTAACCAGGAGCGGTCTCGATGAGGGAGACATAGTCAACCTGCTCGGTTGGGGCAGCGATGGCGCCGCTGAAGAGGCTGAGAACAGCGATAGCGATGGTGGTCTTGGTGAATCCGATCATTTTGATGGTTGGAGATGAGTTTCTAAAAAGTAGAAAAGATAATAGTCTTTAAAGGATTGAAGATTGTTTGTAGAGATGAGAGGCGATTGCTTGATGATGCTGTGAGCTGATGATAAAAGAAGGAGGGACAGAGGAGCGACTTTGACCTCCTTATATACACTTTTACTCGATGGTAGTTTGGCATATTCAAGATGACTTTTGTTAGTATCGCGACCATTGATCCGTTGGGGAGATGAACTGCCGCAAGGCAGCAATTGGTGTTTAGATCCCTGTCCGTTGTAGACATGGGAATTGATACCATGATATCGCAGGTCGCGATGCCTGCCAGTGAGATTTTGATGATCAGTCAACATTCCGTAGGCGATGCCAATACGCTATCTACGTATGCCTTGATGATCCTTGATGTCTGGGCCCTTTGCGACCCCGGATTCCGAATAATCGACAAGGAGGCTCATGAATACTTTCGCAATTGCGAAACGCTGTAGCTTGCAAGATCTTACACAAGCCCGAGGGTATGTTTCCTTATTTCCCATACCTATGTAGACACCATTATTCAAAATAGATACAAGCTAGTGGTTGATAGTTTAGTATTTTTTACACGGCTAAGCACTAGCTATAGATAGTTGACGTTCCTTGTGTCAGCTGCCTAGATGATATATCTCTCCTAGGGCCCTCCGCAATACATTACCACCCTTTGCGAAACAAGAAATGTAAATGTCCGTCTGGTTATGTTATATAACTTGTATTTTATCTCTAATATACAAAGGAGACAACGAACACAAGTAGCCCTTAGTGCCATCTGGCGGGGCGCCTCAAAAATCTTGAAAACAGGCCTCATATGCATACCTATTAGAGAGCCTTTGTTCGTGGTCTGCGAGTGTAAAAATACAACGTCCTTGCCTGTGTTGCGACTCGTATTAGGTACCACACGGCTTTTGCCGAGGGTCACAGCACTATTAGTTACAAGGCTGGCCGTGAGTAATCCAACAAGCAAAATATGTACCCCAGTCCAGCCACAACAACTGAGCAAAATGTTTCGCTGGAATGCCGGCAAGCTGACGCTTCTAGACGAAACAGGACTTTCGCAAACCGCCTACCCATGCGGACCGCAATGCGGGAGGCGCTGCATGTAATATATTTGCAGCCAGATAAAATCTCCGAGTTCGCCAAAGGCGAAGAAGCTAAAATCCAGGCGCCGAAAAAATGCTCAGCCCTAAGCTAAAATATATAAGATAATATGGTTACCACAAGGGTTCTCTAAAAAGTTTTTACAGGATAATATGATATAACAAGGGCGGGAGCTCCATCCAGCGAGCGGAATTTAAGACACGGGAAGGGAGGTCCCCCGGATTAACGCATGAGCTTAGTATATAGTTCCATTCAACAACATGGGGCCACTCTTCAAGCCCGTTGGTGCCGAGACAATTTTCCCTGTACTACCACAAACCACGGGTATTCTGTCAGCTTGCAGGATCCATTGGCCGATTGGTGGACCGATGAGAATACTCGAGCCGAGTTTTTTAACTTCCTTTCTGAATGAGCCTCTTGATTAAATCAAGTTCTCTGGGCGGACAGGGCGTGGCCAACCTTCTCGAGTCGGCTAGACCGTTTATACCTGAAAGCATCTTACAGAATGTAACCCAACTTTCACCCGCATTATTGATCCGCATTCAATTAGACTGGGCGAAGGGCGAAGAATCTCGGTGCGGTTCAATAGAAATAATGTTACCCCCCGTCTTGTGTCTACGCCGCTTATTTCTCCTATCGAACCCTCCCCAGGGTGATATTAAGGGGAGACAGTGATCGGTGCGTATGCATATGATCTTTAACATATACGTAAGGCTAATCCGACTCATACTACAGTTCTGCAATGCACTTTAGAGTTTCCAGGAAGCTCCGGTAAGCACATTCAACCAAAGGGAAGCAGTTCCGTTGGTGCTGCTAGTTCGATATCAAGAAAGCCAAGCACAGGGTTGATTTTCTGTCCCTTGATCGACACACCACCATCTTGCTAGATCTTGTCCCTGCAGTTCTGGTATCAGTATAGTAATCAATATTCTAGATATATTCTGAAGGCGGCACTATCATTAGCCGCTTTTATGAGCGCATTTTTCGCAATTCCAAGACGTCAGCGTAGGTGGCGAAGTTTATCTTCTCGATGGACCTGCCGATGGCACGACGTCAGAATGCGAAAAAAACACCCTGTCAATACCGGGAGGCCGAAGGTCCAAACACGGATCTATTTAGTAACATACTCTGTGATGATCTGCTTGATAATCTATTAGAATATCGATCCAGTGTTCGTTGTCGAGGATAATCTCGGCTATTCTCCGGCTTGGTCGCGACGTCGGCGAACTCAAGGTACCTAGTCTAGTTAATATAAAAAATAATTTAATTTAATAAAACTAGCATAAACTGATATATAATTATATATTATTTTCTAAATATTTAATATCGCACTACGTGTGGTCTCGAGGGTTCTCAATTGGGTGAACGGCACATATAAATTTCAAGAAGTAATAATAACTTAAATTATCCAACATTGAGCCCAATCAACACTATTTGTTACTAAATATATATATAAAAAATCCCCATCACAATACAGAGGTTGAGCTCTGCTTACAACTTAGTACGAGTTTCTTGCCTACTCTGTACAACGGAGCTCGTATGTTGTTATATGGTAGTTTGGCTACCACCGTCCACGACCCACGTCGTGACATTTAATTACTTATAAACTTCAATAAACAGAGATCATTTATTTATACAATCAGTGGAAAGCATTCAACAGATTAAACTCAAGAACAGATCGATTGTGATTCGTATCAATCCAATATCATCAAGCTGTTGAATAAAAATGCATCCTGATTCCTGAATAACCTTTCCGATTTCACAGTTATACAAAATTTGAGTGCATCCTATTTCCTTTTAATATGACACCGCTAACTATTGACACCTCTCCAGTATACAGTATGGATGTATGATCTTTGTTACATCATATGTATATTAAGAAATGGTACTAATTCTTACGGACTTCATTCGAATACATTACAATTATAACAGATGTCCCGAATGCTTGACATGTATACACTGCTATACTAACTAAATTGCCCTTTAAAGAATAGGTTGTATTTCTGTAATATGGTTTCTGTATTTAAACTATAAGTACTAGTATACACAGCTTCCAAACTCCTTTCGGGTCATGTCTTGATAAATCACATATTTGAAATTTGTCCTGTCCTTTGCACCTTCAAGATCTTCGTTTATAAGATAGTTGATTTGTAGAGAGAAGGTGGTTGAACCTGACGGTCGAAATAAGGCGTATTATGCGGCTCTTTGTCTAGATGCAGTCGATAACGTTAACAATTGTTTGAGACGCTTACAAGCAACAATGAATAGTCTTTGTAGGATTGTACATGATGATTGACCAATTTGCATTAACTACTAACGCATACCTATGCATACATACCTAACAGTTGCCGAGCTTTCGGCTTCCGACGATGCATCCGCTAGGGCCACCAACGCATTGATAAGTGTAGCAGCCCTTACTAATGCATATTTGACCATTAGGGCAGCCGCCGCGCTTGACGAGATTATTGTCGTTCTCGATGGTAACGGGCGCAGGGGCGGCCATGACGACGGCAGAGAAGAGGAGGACGAGAACGGAGGTAAATTTCATTTTTGCTGGTTGCTTTGGTATATACTTGAGTATATATATAAGGAGGGAGTTTTTTGATTTCTTGAAGAAGCTTTCTGACTATTTTACTTTGCCGAGCTGCACACAATATTGATTTCAGGTTGACTTGACGGACTTTATTTATACTTGCCAGTCTCTCTACGAATGCTTTTTTCTGTTAAAGGACTCGGCTGATTAGCTATCGAGCTTGTGTCCACAACTCAAGTGATCAACTGATCCACTACCATCTTGACATCGATGCAGCTATATTCTATACAGATCGGAATTTAGGTCAAGATACCGATTGCTGTTGTCAAAAATACAGTACGTTTTCACGGCTCGCAGACCCGACGGCTAAATACCCCAATGTCGATACAGATATATCTATGACTTGTTGATTGTACAAGGGGAAGATCAAAATAGCAGCTATCTGAGTGGGATTGACTGATTCCAGGACCAGTCGAATCAAAGATATTGCATTCTAGGCATGGTCGCAACCACCAGAATACGAGAATTAGATGGCCAGAATACGAGGTTTATATGGCTATACCGGTTGAGTGAAGATGCCTGGTTCACAATGGAGCATTGTTTTTGAAATCTCCATACCCCAATTATAGCTCTTTTAAAAAACGCCTCACCCGAATCAAAGTGACGGTCCGGTGCGGGATGTAACTACTCGCAAATTAGAGTTTCACCACTTATGCTTCACGTACGTGCAGGGGACATGCATGAGCTACAGCTAGGCCTATAGGGCAGTTTCTTGTGGCCATGTTGCGGGTCTCTTAAGATCTTACATGATCTCGGCTAAACCTTCAGATCCCTACTAGCGACTACGTATTTTCGATTCCACCCGCAATCATAACTCCGGGTAAAAGCCTAAAGAACAAACCGAGTCTGTGAAGTTAAGCTCAAGGTAAAAACTGCTCGTATTCAGTTGCCAATGCTCGGATAAGGATTGCCGTGAAAGGGCAGGGTAGCTTTTGGGACTTGACGGGCATTTCCATGGTACATGAACAATGTTCTTCAGCATATACCATACGTACAGTGTACTTAGTGCATCACGGCTAACCGGTGCAAAACCCTGCTTTAGGCAGCCATTCGTGAAGATCGTTTTTTCTTCGTTATATGTAGAGATCAATGTTTTCAGAACACCGAGAGATACTGCTTCTCCTTGGATCGGTATATGTTTTGGATCGAAGGCTCTTTCTAGTAGGATGGCACCTGCAGTTATAGGAAGTCGCTGGATAATACAGTCTACTGTGCATATTGGGGGTTCGCGAGTTGCCTGAAAATTATTTTGTACAATTTGAAGTACATGCAAATTCTATAGATCTCCTGACCTTTCGAGAATTGGGAAAAAATACAACTTTGTCTAATGGACGTTTGTTTGGCGCAAAGTTAGGTTTAGCCTCTGTTTTCTAGGGATGCCGCCATGCCTTACTATTTCAAATCTTCCAGTCTTCGACATAGTTTTTTGGAAAGTCATACCTGTTCCCTAGTATACCTAGGTAAGCTGACTCTATATCAGCGACATACGTTACTACTCCACGATCATAACTCGATCCAATACTTCTCTCTTAGAATATACATGCGAATGGATTCGAAAACCAAATAAGCACTGTTGAGATGGTTTTCTTAGCTTATTCAACGCTTATCTCGAGATCTCATAAACCAAACGCCAACCGTGAAGTTTGACAAGTTAGTATACGTATACCTTCTTGATAGCTAGTTTTTTCCTAACCGCGACCTTTATAAATCTTCGTATTTCGAAGCTAACAAACATTTCTGTCTGCTGCGATCATGCAACCGTAACAGATGTCTGGAACACCGATACAATCTTAGTAGAGGTCGAGAGGTCTTTGGAAATAATCATATGAGCAAAACAAAGGACCAGTTCCCCAACAGCTGAAATAACAACACGGAGGCTTCGAGAACAAACTGACATCATGCCTCTAGACTGCACTGATCATGCATGATAATGCGGGTGTCATCTATATTAGGACTACGATCGCGCTTCAAACAGGCATCTTCAACATATCTACGAAAGTACGATGTCTTGCGCTATAGTTTCGGTCGCAGCTGCTATTACAAGAAATAAATCTCAAGCCTGTAGGAGTTGTGATTATAACATTCGCGATATATTTAGAAAACTCGGTCTCATGATCTCTGTACACTTCATTTAGATCCCTCAGTTTCTTCGTTGTAAAGTAGGCGTATATTCACACGTGTATACCATCAGATTGTAACCATTCCATTTCAAGAAGAGCCTAGGCTCAGCGGGGCTAAGCAGTGCTATATAACCGGTAAATAGTGACCACAAAGTCGACGTAAGTTAATCGGAATATCACAGCCCTAAAAAATGCAATCCACAAGCGTCGTGACTTTTCAGTATCAGCATCCTCTACAACTTCTAGCGTTGTCGTACATATTAAATATCAATTACGACTACTGATCCGACAGGACAGAAAAGTTAAGGTCAAAATAAATCAAAATAAAACACTCACAAGCAATAAGTCTGCTATCAACTATATCCTTCTGCGGGTGCTACCAGATTAAGAAAGTATATCAACCGGATCGGATACTATTTATGCTAAAATATGTGCTTAGATATAGATAGATTAACTGGTATATATATTACTCTACGACCATCAAAATTACTAGCGGAGAAATCTGGATGCCTGTGTATAGCTGAAGAGAAAAAAGACTAATAATGTTGATATTAAATACATAATCAGAGAGTATCTAAATGCTACATATTATTTTTTGTAAAAAGCGGATCGAGATAGACAAGTGGCATAGGATAAATAGTGGACCAAAATAGTAGGAAGTGCTTGACTGAACTGCTACAGGCAACGCATGAAGCCGTGAACTCAATTTGGACACTTTCCCAAATAGGGCTAAAAACTCCTACAGGTCCGACCCACTTCTAATTACGGTATTTCCATTTGCGTAGACATATTCAAGCTTTGTTTCAGAGATTGACATCCTGAATGACTAAGAAAATGTAGAAACGCACTGAAAGTATGGCAGCTCGGTTGTTCCCATGGTGAAACTCGTCGCTGGGACTGATTATTCTGCTGCTTTTGGAAATAACTCGAAACATCTCCTGTGTCGACAAATATCTCAACATATTTCTACCACTTAGCGGTGCAGGATGCGATATCGCGACAAGTTGACTCGCGGGAAAGCGAAGCGAGGACGCCTGTTTACGTGCATGCATTACGTGCATGGAAATGTAAACATTGTAGATTTCGAGATCTTGTTTTGAATATGCAGCGTGCCGTAGAAAATCTGTAGACGAGCTACATGCATGTGAGAATACATCCAGCGGCCCCGCTATTCGCGACCCTGCCTGACGCAGGCGGCGGGTGATATTGCAATATGTCTCAAAGGGCTTTGGTTTTTTTTTTTTTTTTTTTTTTTTAAGATAACTCGCTTGGGTTGGGATCGATTACAGATAGCATGATAAGATCATCTGTTGTTTCAGTAGCAACCGGGTTTCATTATGCTGCACATTAGCGACAGAGCTAGAGGGCAAGAATAGCAGCAGAAGCAACAGTCTGAGGTGGGCTGTTGAGAAGCTGAGCGGGGTTGTACCAACCACCCCATCCATGGGACTAGGGTGCATACCAAAACAATCGCGGAGCGCCGTCGATAAGTGTTTACATTCCCGCTATCGAGCGACCCCTCCTCGACAGAAGTCGAAAAAAGACGGGACGAAAATAGGCTGAGAGTAGCCGACATTGTTTATGTTTTTGGACCGTCATGGTGCAGCAGAAGCAGCAGAAGCAGAGAAGCAGAAGAAGCAGTAGCGAGCCGGGTCCTTGTGACCGGATGGGATGTTGAAACATGGAATGTGCTGGCAGCTGCGTCGTAGCGGTACCACGGGCTAGGAGCGTGCAGCGGTAGACGATACGTACCACTACAACACAACGCGTGTCTGGTGATGTGATTGGCTGGAGCTCGTCCGTGTAAAGTGGGTGCTTAACACGCTAATTCGAGGTGGGATCCCTGTCACGCCTGCTAGTGGCCTGCTAATGCCTGCTAATGCCTCGGTCGGGGCTAATAACATTGCCCGATCGGGAAATAACATGAGAACAACAACAACAAACGTAAACAAACCCATCGGCCTGGACGTATGGCCAGGCTAAGCTGATCAGGTTAAACTGTCGATTTCTTAAATTAATGTCCATCCGCCAATCTACCTGCCCGAGCCTCCTCTCGCCAAATATGCGACTCAGGCTGCTTCTCCTTACTTTGTTTCCTGTCGCAGCTTGGACTTTGACATCGCTACCGTCGCCCGACTTATAACTCGGTCCTCCTGTTGTCGCGACCTCTTCCCGACTGTCGCTCAGTGTTGCCATCGCTCCTGCATCCCATCTTCACCTTCATCCTCATCCTCATCCTCATCCCCATCGCTGCTCTCATCGCTTCTTCGACGTATCCCCCTCCAATTGACAATCATCACCAATCTGTCGCACATCTTCAACCTCGCGAATTGAGCCTTCTGGAATTATCTCTGACGCTCCTGCTCGTCGAATCAATGAGAAGCTTCCATCGTAGCTGACACACCACCATTCTTTTTATTTGCTTTCCCAAAACATACGGTCCTACCAACCTCTTGCATCATTCTCACTGCCATCACACATCAACCTCATCGCCATGGTATGCTTACCCCTCCTATTCTCTCCTAATCACCAAAAATAAGTACCTAACATTGCTTTCTAGGCAAAAATATTTCGTCGCCTGGCGTCAGAACACGCTGCAATCAACGCCTCGCCTCCACCCGACTATATAATATCCGAGTCTACCAATGACGACCTCTTCATTCTCGACGCGACCCTAGTCGGACCTCTCGGTACCCCCTACGAATCTGGCGCCTTCCGTCTATCTATAAAATGCACAGACACTTACCCAAACACACCCCCAACTGCCAACTTCAAAACCAAAATATGGCACCCTAATGTTGACGAGAAATCCGGCGAGGTCTGCGTCGACACTCTAAAATCAAGCTGGACACCCTCAACCAAGCTACGAGATGTTCTGGAGGTCATCAGAAGTCTTCTCATCCACCCCAATCCATCGAGCGCATTGAACTCTGAAGCAGGATTGCTGGCCGAAGAAGACTACAGAGCATTTTCGCGACAAGCCAAACTCATGACCAAGATTTACGCCTCCATCCCGGCCGACATGAAGATTACTATTAAGAATATGCGTCAGAAAGCCGATGGAGAAACCAAAGTAGACGGATCTTCCAGTACAACCCCAGTTGCAAAACATAAGAAGAATGCTTCGTCGTCGTCCGTTCGAAGACCCGGTTCTGCAAGCTCTACCAAACGCGCGGCCGATGACCATCCAGCCTCCCTCTCGATCCCTCCAAAGGACCACTCTTCGCATGCAGACAATGCTCTGCACACACCCACAAAAGAACACATAAATACCCAAGCTACACCCTTTACACCCACACCCCACAGTGGTAAATCTCATGCGCCCAAATCATCCACGGACTCCACGCTTGAAGGTAAAGAAAACACTAATACTGATTTTCCTCAATCCGTAACTGGCCGTTCCCAATCGTCTAGTCCACTCGGGAAACGCACGTTTGACGAAGCGAATGAAGAAGGAAGCCTCGAGACAGATATTCGTGGAGAAGTTGACAGGAGCATGTCCCCCCCGCCTGCGAAGAGGAGAAGTATGGAGATGGAAAGACCAGAGAGCTTGAAGGCGATGCTCGAACGACCAAAGAAAGTTCCTAAGAGTGTGGTCTACACAAAAGGAATGGGTGCAAAAGTCAAAGGTGTCGCACCCAAAGGACTAAAGAGGCTATAAGCCGATCCTTGATCTTTCTCTTACCTGCCCATTTCCTTATCAACTTTCAAAACTATCACACTTTTAATAGGTCTTCGGGCTTCCTCAGGATGCTTAGTTGCTATAATTTTCTAATTAATTCCTTTTCCTGTTTTCTTTTTTTTCCTTTCCTTTCCTTTCCTGCTTCCCAAGCGTTATTCATGGTTCTGGCGAACGGACTGGTCTTTTTCTTTTTTGCATTTGGTTTTGGCTTGACCTTTTGGTGATACCCTATTGGCGGTCTTCTTGCTGCATTTTCTCTCAGCCTGGGACCGATTGGCATTCCCAGCTTTTGGCCCGACGCCTACATTGCCTACATTTTCTTTTTTCTAAATGAGTAGCTTCAGGCTATCATTTTTCTTCCTCATTAGTCAAATGGGAACTAAACAGAGGAGAAATACATACTTGTGTATCACCGAACAGGTGCCTCTCACGTTCACCAAAAGAGATTTTTACTGTTTCACAGAGTCTTGGAGAAGTGGAACTCCAGATTGAGAGTTTAGCTTCTCTGAGGTTTTGCTAACTTGCTCTCGTCTTTTATAAGACAGGATGTACACGGATTGATCATCCAGAAAACACACATTTCCTTTGTTTAACAAAATGCTTTGGTACAGGTTCTCATTTCCAGTTGGCTTTGTCCACTGCTTGTTCTATAATACTTACCCTTTCTATTACTCTCACTAACTGTATGCTTGGAGCGGTAAATTGAAGGAGCCTGGATAATAACGGTGTTCTTGGAGTCTTTCTTTCTATCTGGCTTGTGCTCTTGGGTGTTTTTGTTTTTCTGCACTGGCGAGCAAATCCATATACTATATACTATAAAAACATCTGTATACTATCAACAATCTAATTAATCAACCAAATAATACAAAGCAAGATGTCACTATTTCTTGGAATTTCAAAGGCATACATTTTCCATCCCAAGCGCGCTAGCCTTCCTAAAGCTTGATTTAGGTGTCGAGGCCCAAAGCAATATTTTGACCAAAATCGGCAATGTTGATGTTTTATAGCATACGCAACGCCGTTTTTAGTTCTTAGTATCAGGTATCAGATCAGGTATCAGTCCAATCACAATCGACTTGGCATAATCCGGCACAGCGTTTACAATAGAGGACGGGTTGTTTTGATTCAGTTCTCCAATGTTGGATTTCTCGTCGATGCCATTTTAACGAAACAAACAAAATACCAATCCCGTCGAGGCCCGTTACATAGCCGTGCTTACCGAAAACCCTGACACACACCTCCCAACATTCTGCATATACATACACGGTTGGTTCGTGGCACACTCTGTCACCCATTTTTATGTGTACCAACAAGGAACTAACCGATCCTACCCATTCACCCACATACTAGAGAAAAGAATATATAGATACATACGTTTTCAATTATCTCCAGAGACAATTGGAACCAGTAAATCCGTCGGCCAGACTGGTTTATCGGTTCCGTTACCTCTGGTTCCAACATTATATTTGAGTTCCACAGCGCCGTCCTGGAATTTTGCTATAGGTTTCACCTGAATAAATGTGACGCCCAAATTTCCCGCCTTTCGAGGTTCAAAAAATTCCGGTCGAAAGAGTACATCTTTGTCGTACTGGAAAAGGAGCCCAAGCATCATCGGTATCTGTACTTGCATTGTCTGATAGTGGCGAAAGATAGGGGATCCGTGGCGATTCCAGAGCTCCTTCCAAGTCTCGTCGTTATAAGTCCCACAGGACTTAATGAACCATTGATTAAAGTAGTTTAATGCTACCTATTTTGATGTCAGCCATATAGAGTCAATTTTTAGCATCAAATGGGAATTCAGTCTTCAGCTTACATCAACGCCATAGCTACCGCCGTTCTCTGCTCGGTTCAGAAGCGCCTGCAAGACGGCGATGGAGCCACAAATACCAGTGCTACGAATAAATCATGGGTTAGTATCATCTTGCCTTCCACTAGGTTCCTCAAATACAATTTTGGAGCTTCCAGGTACAGGTACTCAC
Organism: Dactylellina sp. 'tibetensis'; assembly: GCA_036971435.1. Taxonomy (NCBI): domain Eukaryota; kingdom Fungi; phylum Ascomycota; class Orbiliomycetes; order Orbiliales; family Orbiliaceae; genus Dactylellina; species Dactylellina sp. 'tibetensis'. Next base: position 2,255,788 of record JAKDFA010000001.1, read on the forward strand.
CAATAGTCAGAATTCGGGAAAACTGGATTCACAGCTTCGTCACTACCCATTGCTCGTCCGAAACCCAAAGATACTCCGCAACACTAGAGGACGAACCTGTAAGTACGAGTCTGTAAGGAAGGGTTAAGAGCACTTACAGCATCACTTATCTGTTGCCAACCGCTGCGATGGTTCCAGGGCCCATACCATCCATAACAGTTTTCTCGAACATGAACGATCCCATAGCCTCGATCCTTTACAAGATCAAATATCGCATCCCGACCGAACCCTAGACGATCCATCACACCAGGTCGGTATCCCTCAACGACGACATCAGCTTCTAGGATCAGCTGTCTAAGTTTCTCCTTATCGCCTTCGTCCTTAAGATCCAAATGGCAGTTCCATTTGCCCCAATTTAGATCCTGATGCATCATCGTAAAGTCTGTGATATTGGGAGACGTCACACGCATCACGCTGGCGCCCATTTCTGCAAGACTTCGACTAACAGCCGGTGCGGCGATAACTCTCGTCAAGTCCACAATTTTGAGACCCGCGAGCGGCCGCTTCGGAGATGATGGGTTTGATGTGTATTCTTTCCACCAGAATGCCGGCTGAGACGAATTTTCGTCCTTCAAGATCTCGTATAACCCGATATTTTCGTTAGCCTTTCCGTGCTCGGAGTTAAAGTATTCATCCGAACTATATGCGATGGTCCCGGCTTGTCGATATTTGCCATTCATAAGCTCGTCGAGCGGTTCGGAGTCTATTGCGGATACAGCATCCTGATACCGCTTGATCACTGTTTCTTCTGTATCTTCCGGCTCACCATCTAATTGTAGACCTAATGCTGTAAGTGTAGGATCTGGGTTCATGCTACCTGTTTGTGCAAAATATTTATTTTAGATGCGATTAATGTCCATCGAATAACATTTTGTATATTAACTACGGGAGTTTCGCCTAGTTTTCTCACCATGAATGTGGTAGTATCGCCCATCCTTTGTCTTGTAGATGTTTGTAGACCGGGTTCTATGAATGCTGTCGTTAAGGCGGTGTTTATCCGCATTCGGAAAGAATTGCTGGACGAATTCGCTTTCCAGATCTATTGGCACGGGGTTTGCATCTTTGATAATTTTGGATAATGCAGGGCTCATGACAAATAATGATGCATGATCCCTTTGTTCGATATAATGAACCGAGTTTTTAGTTGGCTAATCACCTTTATAAATTTGGTTCAAGATAGGACACGGCACCTACGAGTTAATGGTAATATCCAATGGATCTATTTTATATTTGCGGGTCAGCAAGAGATTGAGCATCAAAGCCTCAAGCCCTTTCAAAGCAGTAACACATTCAGTAATCCTCCAATTGACGGGAAGACTTGGCTTAGCAGTGCCTCCGAAGTGTAGCTGCTTGCTGAGAGTCTTCAACTCTGTGGGTAATCCCTTCATCAAGAGATTCTCCAGGATGCCTTTTTGAAGCACTTCTGATGCTCCTTGTGGCACTGAGTACGAATTAGTGGAAGCCATAGTGTTGCTAGCTTTATGACTACACGACTCAATTTGGATGAGGATATAACAATGCCGCTCCTGACCACCGCGCTAGCTATAAAATACTGAAATGTTTGCGAAATTAATTTGCGAGTATTTTCAAGCGTAAATACTTGTTTTGTATACTTTTGTTCCTACAAAATTCGATCCTAGATACTTCGATTCTTACTTTCGAGTTCACGCGGGGTATTGACAGGCATATTTATACACTTCAATACCGACGGGCAACTACGGCAAAAAAAAGGCACCCAATGCTAACCACCTCAATATTATCCAAATCTAGTGGGTCCATTCTCAGGATATTGAGAATCAGTGGACATACAGAGAGCCCCTCACCGCCGGCAGTTAGCGCTAAACGGAAACTTAGACCCTGGTTACCGACACACCCTTGTAGCATGTAGCATGTAGGCGAAAGCTTGGTAGCGTATATGTCAACTCGTAACATTTTCAATTACAATCCCGACGCCGTTGACATATCTAAGAACACCTCTACCCCTCTCTGTCATAACCTCTCTATCGCCTATTACATTTCCCAAAACCAGAGCAATATTGTCAATACCACTGTCGGGTATTTCCATATCACCCACTGTATACCCTACCCAACCAAGCGTCACAACAATCAACAAACCTACCAAAGCGATAATTATGTTTAAAGATTCGACGTAGACGGTAAGTCTGTCCATGGTTACCGATACCTTCCCGAGAGATTGAAATCGGGGATTGGCGTTATCCGTATATGATATGGACGCTGCCGTGAAGCGGGATAGAACTGCAGCCACCCAGGTTGCGTAAGATATATTCAAGGATTGCGATGGATGAGTTGAATTAAGTGATGGTGGAGGGAAGGTGAGGGAAGGGGTGGCCGGAGACGATATAGGGAGAGTCGAAATTCCGAGAATTGTATTATTATTATCTTCTATAGGAGGCGAATAGCTGCCATATGCTATACTCGATGACAGAATGGTAGCAATTTCGTCGCGAACCATAAGCTGAGGTTGGTCTATTGAGGGAAAAGTCTCAAGTCCTTGGACAGAGCCAATCTTCGTTGTGCAATTGAAAATTCTTGAGTTGATATTTAGAGGAGTTACGGCCTCTACGACAATAATGTGAGAACATCTGACCCCGCAGTCGTCAGATGTATGTATAAATATAGTTTCATCCAGAACATTACAATTGAAATTAGGTATCTGGTGATATGCGAATGTTTTTTCATCTCCCGAATACTTGATTAAACAACCAGTTTGCGATTGAATAACTTCTACAAAAGAAGCTTCGCTGCAAGAACTTGAGATTGTGATATTCCGAGGCTGGGGCCATCGCGAAGGTCTACCTAGAGCGAAGGTGCTGGCAGAGTTGTATTCCTGGAGATGGTAAATATAATCTGCTGGTCTGCTAAGAGACCAGTAAAGCCCTTTGTTCGATAGATCAAGCGAATTATTGGTCTCAGAACCAGATCCGAAACTATTAAGAAACGATAGTCCATTGGATTTTGAGGTTACGAGTTGGTTAGGCAGATCGGTGCTTGGACCGATGAACAACCAATTTGTACTATAAGCTTGATCGCCTTTCTCCAGGTATGAAACATCATCGATCTGGAAGGTAAAGCCCAAAAGAGCAATAGCAAGCTCTGTAGAGGTTGCTGTTACTAAGAGGAGGAATATCAGAACAATAGGCTTCGAAGATTGTGTATGTTCTCGTGAAGGTCGTAGTTTGTCTGGAGGTCGGAATTTAGAGCTCTGGCGTTTGTTTCTAAACTTCTTTTTCAAATGAGACCAAATTACCGAGCACGATGTAGCTGCGGAGTCTATAGATAACAAAGCAACGGCATCATCGTAAGTATTGGAGTAACGGAGAAGGAAACTCCACCGTACAAGCCTTGCACATCCCTCGTAGAAGCTTTTAACACCACGAGCAATGATGAGCGATATGAGGATTAAAGCGGAATTGAACAGCTGTTTGGTGAAAGAGGTAAAGCCAATTTCCAGTTGACGAGCGGGAAGAATAAGAACGAGATTTAGAAAAGCAAAGAGGATAACTATGAGCAAGCCATGGAAAGAGAGGCGCAGAAGAGCCTTGTGGGAATGGTGAAACCTTAGAGGGACAGCAGACGAGGACAAGCTGTGAGGACTGGTGAGCGTTGAACTTGAACTTGAAGTTAAGGGTGTTAAAGGGACGCTGATATGAGAAGCACCAAGCTGGGCCAGAGGGTATACTGGAGCTGATTGATGTTGATATCGAGCTCCTAGGTTTGTGGGGCTCATTGGATTCGTTGGATGGTTGCACGGTTGTCTGACTGTGGTACAGTCGATATCCTGCGTTTTCGCACACGTATCAAACCAAAAAACTCCATATAAACACAGAGCATGTATTAAATTGAATTCTACCAAAATGTCTCTCTATTTAATTTAAGGCTTTAGAAATCCCCTCCCCCTTTAGAATTTATTAAACAGCAAAGTAAACAAAATAAAATCACATGTAAAAGGCGTTCATAGATGCACGGACCGGATGAGCTCAACTCCGAGAAGCCCCGAGCTCTCCGGTCGCAGATGCTGTGGGCTTCGCAGATGTTATAGGCTTCGCAAATATTATAGGCTGTGCAGATATGTTAGGTGTTGTCTTCTTGGAATCTAAGACGCTTGGACAGAGTACTTTAATTTAAAAGCCATGGGACGATTCGATGTTGTCCTCCGCGAAATCGCCAACTGGAGCCAAATCTGATTGATTGTGAGCTAAGCATTTTACCCGATTCCTCAACACTGTAGGGAACAGCCTGTAAAGTTCGCGGAGCTAAGCATCAGCAGTATCCCCGCGAAGGCAGCAATGTCTTGGTATCTGGTTTCAAATCTGAATAACCTCCCAGACTCAGAGCGAGCAAACAAAACTATCAGTATTTTATTTAAAGGGGTGTGTTAAAGTATGCATAGCCATGTGGGCGTGTACACGTGGATTCTATATCTGAATACTGCAGCATTTAAAAAATATTTCATCTTTATATGGGTTTCTTAAGCTCTCCTGAAGTCCCGGCTGTTAATTTGGCTCGTTCGCTTTATTTTCTACCTATCGGCCTAGTTTAAGGGTGTACCAGCCCTACTATAACTACGGATATTGGTTTATCGAGACCAGTCTATATTACTCATTATCCATATATATATATATATAAATATATACACAATCTCTATCTATATACTACCCAAACTAGTGACCGAAAACTAGCCAAAATTAATACACTCCTTTCTATTAGTATATTCTCGATCCACGTCAGGTCAATTTTCAAAAGCTCTTGCAAGCTAATATGAGCGGAGACCATATAAAAGGCGACTTTGACCCTTGTATAAGCCCTAGACGTCGGCGGTACATTGCGGTGCGCTCCAAGATTCTATTCTACAAACAAGATGGGACGTCAACCATTAGAAGCGGTGCGAGGCGCGGGCGCTTGATTCCATTGACACATGAGAATAGAGTTGGAAATTGGCGAACAAAAACGATGGACCCGGAAGTCAGTCAGAACCATCCAGCATGCGGCGAGGAGACCTCGGTCGACAATGCAACGTGGGCAGCCAGTGGTGTCATACAAGTAACGGCCATGAACCCAGACGTACAGCCTACACATATCAATATCCCAGCTACCAGGGGCAGTCCACAGAGTAATTTTATACAAAGCTCTGATCAGGAGGACCACAGTCTCAGCACTGAAAGTCTATCCAATAGTGACGACAGTTCTCGGTTGGTAACCAGCGAAGATGTTCGAGCGGTAACGACCACAATGAATACACAACATCCTACGAGCGAATTGAACATTTCAATAAAAAACGATAATACCAACGATTTATCATTCTACACCAGCAATTTGTCATCCTACCATACCACATTTATCACATACACTAGTGGTGGGAAGTCATACACGAACGTGGTGGTTCTCAGTTCCACTATCTCCTCTCTTGTGGATATGAATACCCAGTTTCCGACTGATCCAGCAAACCGAGAAACGCTGACTACACAAGACTCGAAAACATCGACCGAGAATTCAGCCACGGCTACGAGTGGGTACCAAACTCAGAACGATTCCTCGAACAAGATCGCGGTGATTGGCGGAACAGTGGCAGGAAGTTTGGCTCTCCTTCTTGCCGGATTTGCTATGTTTTATTTCTTCATGATCAAAAAAAGACAACAAACGAGAATTACGAGCGGCGGGATTTAGACCTTAAAGTTCCTAAGGCTATAAGTTAACATATTACTCTGATTTTAGACTGTCGACCGATCTTATAGGTCACGGATTGCATTGCACTAGACTAGATTCCCAAAAGCAATATATCATAAGTACACCTCAATGAAATGACATACCGCCATATATATTATAAAATACCAATAAACAATTTCCACCAAGCAAATTACGCGATCACGTCAAAACTCTGACTCGCGGTGCCGTCATAAGGACCGATTTCCACACTAAAAGATGGGTCATTGTGTTGAACAGGTTAAATACAACGTTGTGAAGCACTCAGCGGCCAGCTTTCGATATTAGAAGCCTTTCTCGATTCCGCATTTATTTATTTCCCAGTAGAAAAAGCCAATAACTTGGTCATGAGAAATCTCAAATTTAATCGAATGAATAACTTCTGCTCTCTGCAGTTTGCTTACAACCTGTTGCCACAGTCTCGGCCGGTTTTAGCCCAGTTCGAGACGCCAGCCCCTGTCGGGCAAATAGAGCCAGATATACGAATCCCCTCATTGGCCGACCATCCGACGCGAGGGCATGCGGCAAGATCTAGATCGAGACAGCCATTTGAAGACTGTGCTGATGATGACCTGACAAATATTGTTCAAGATCTTTCTCCTTTTCTCCTTTCCTCATATATATAAATCATCGCTCTGCGTACTTGCGTAGACGGGTCTTTTTTGCGAATAGCTGCCCCTATCGCCCCTTTTTCGTATCTACCGTGCCGTTTTCAATGACCTAGCCGCTGTTGAGCAGCGTGTTTACCAAGAATAATGATATCATACCAACCGCCAACACCAGCGCTGCGAAAGCAGATTCTACGCACGCTGTTCATTTCGCTACTTCTCGATCTTGTGAGTAATACCTAGGATATAACAGAATTCGCGTAAATTGAAACTCCCATGACTGACTGGCACACGTTAGTTATCATTCACCCTTATTCTGCCCCTCTTCCCGCAACTCCTCGCCCACTACCAAGGCCTCGAATCTAGCTACTCCGAACCGACTCTCCTACGAACTACTTTTGCCTATCTCAATTCCTTCAAAGCCGCCTTCTCCCGCCCGATCTCCGATCGCTTCGATGTAGTACTACTTGGCGGGGCCCTTGGCTCTCTATTCTCGCTCCTGCAGGCGTTTTCTGCACCAATAATCGGTGGTATCTCCGATAAGGCCGGACGCAGGACAGCTCTACTGTATTCCATGGTGGGGAATATCTTGTCTGTACTTATTTGGGTATTCGCCGTCGATTTTCCAACATTCGTTGCGAGCAGAATTGTTGGTGGTTTATCTGAAGGAAACGTACAACTTGCAATCGCAATTGCAACCGATGTGAGCAGCGAGGAAAACAGGGGTGCGACATTGGCGCTCGTGGGAGTCGCGTTTAGCATTGCATTCACAGTGGGACCAATGATCGGTGCATTTCTGGCCAGCAAGACGCTGATGCTCGGAAACCCGTTTTCCACGGCAGCGGCCTTCTCGCTGGTGTTAATCGTCACGGAAACGGTATATCTCTACTTCAAGCTTCCGGAGACCCGGCCGCCAACCGCAGACAAAACGTCCTCGTCAGGAGAGAAATCGGACTCTGATCGTGCAAAGAAAGCGGCTAGCAAATCGCTGACGCTCCTGAATCTTACACATTTCCTTTTCCTTCTGGTATTTTCAGGCATGGAGTTCAGCTTGACATTCATGACCTTCGAGCTTTTCTCCTTCTCGTCAAAGGACAATGGTAAGCTCTTAGGCTTCGTCGGTCTCACGGCTTCACTTTTACAGGGCTCGTTTACACGACGTGCGCCACCACATATTGTCGTAAAAACGGGCCTGCTGGCTTCTGCGGCAAGCTTTTTTCTGCTAGCGAGGATCGACAGCCAAGGGATGCTGTATCTCTCTGCATTCTTTCTAGCAGTTACGAGCGCGACTGTAGTGACGGGGCTTACGGCGTTGGCGAGCATCAGAGTCGGGGAGGAGGATCGAGGGAGGAGGCTAGGTGGATTCAGAGGGTCAGGCCAGATAGGAAGGGCATGCGGACCGGTTTTGTTTTGCAGTTTGTATTGGTGGGCAGGCAGGCAGGTCGCATACGGGACTGGAGCCATCAGTATGCTCCTTGTAATGGCTATTGCGTGGGGAGGGCTTGATAAAGTAGCAGCGGCACCAGTAAAAAAGAAGACAACAGTCGAAGAGAAGAAGGAATTATAAGTGATGAAGGACATCTACATTTTGGGACCCGGTTTACCCCAGAATATAGGCGATTTTTGTTTTAGACCCTGCCGTTGCCCAGCTGGCTAATGCTATGAGACAACTGCTTCGAGCAGCATTGTTGATTGATTCGGCTATCGTCGATTTGTACTCAACTGCCACACAGTGATTGTTTCATTCCTGTATTGTTCTACAGATTCTAGATATAATTGTGAATAGACAATACGTACAAGGTTAGAGCTGCAGGGCGGTCGTTACATGGTTCGCCGAACCATAGCACCGATTCCATTAGAGCATGATTACCCTCTTGACCGAACTGACTTGTAGAATTGCGCGGATGCCTAGCAGAGCTTGTGTCTGGAATCACGCCATCGTGCAGGTTCATCGGGGTTTTCCTATAAGATAACGTAAAATCTGTTTGAGGGGTTAAAAGCCAAAATTACATGGACGGCTCCATCAGTAGCGAAATCTCAAAAATGAACTATGAGAATAATCATACCTCGTCCGTATTAGGCAAACTACCTTCCCAAGTAACCCTTCCCGAGCCGAAAGGGCCTGGCCATACCGCATGGTGGCAGACCCCCTGTCCATAACATGTGTTTATGATCGAGATTGTAGTTCTATCGATTAGATGGTTTAACTTTGGCACGAAAAGATCGGAGTCTGCCTAATTCAGGAGGTAGCAGACGGGCAACTGGCTTTCTACCATGTTTTTGTACGAGATACAGTCCATCCAACGGTCAAAGGGAGACAAGGACCCAATTACCAATTTGCCATTTTTTGCCATCCAAGTTTGGGAGTTCGGCCGACACAATCGGTTGCGCGACCATATTGAATTTTTTTTTCAGCCACGCGAATAATCTGGCCCGCTCAGTTCATGCTAGCTCTAACCTCAGATTAGGGTTCGCAAGCGGTCAGAGACCGCGGACATGCAGTCCAGAGCAACAAAGCGACGGCTGAGATTCCGGAGTGCTGCGTTTCATAAGAGGGGCGATCTTTATAAAATCACAAAAATCAACGTGGCTAATCTGGACTGGGTTCCCTCGTGGCTAGCCTCAAGAAGGCAATGCGTTGAGAAATGATAAGAGACGAGATTGATCTCGTGAGCAGGGTTTTGGCTTCTGCTCCACCTCGGAACCGTCCTCGTAGCTGATTTGGTTGCGAAGAATACTGCAGGACAGGTTATTTAATATTTTTCTTACGCATGCTGTAATGACCGCTTAGAACAACCTTCTGCGTCTGTTTGGAACGGGTGGCGTGGGATAATACTGGGGCCAAGTGCGCCACCTGCTGCCTGTATGTTTCAGTCAAGTCGCTTTCACCTCAAACTTGCCCTGACATTGGCGTGGGGATTTATTGATTCCGTTAGTGTGGTAGACACCGACATTCGCAAGAATCAAGAATCTGGCGGTATGGCAGAGCGTTGAAAGGCCACCAACCGCATTCGCCGGTGGCGCTAGTGGGGAAGAATATTTTCTATACGAAGCCGAAAAGACTGTCACCTAATTAGGGACCGCAAAGTTCAGTCGCTGGACGGAGCTTTCTGTCAGAACGATGCATTTTGGCGTCGGCGGCATACTTACATGCAGGTTCGAAGAACTAGTAAAGATAGTCCCCTCAGTATGCACGGAAAATTCTGTCGAACTAACCTGCATCCCATCTCCCAATTGTGGAAACTCCCAAGAGCAAGTGCGACCCAAGGGGAAAACTCGTATCGTTGGAACCCTTGGGTCCTAAGATAGCGGGATGGCGACACCTTCGAGGTTTAGTAAGAGTCTAGGATTTTCTGGTCTGACCACCAGGTGCACCACCAGAGCTGCCGTATTCGAGACCGTTTCCCGCGCTTGTGCAGGTAATCAGACCGACTTTGTGGGCTCAGCGTCTCCGAGGGCTTTCGAGTCAGACTATTACCACCGACCTGAGAAATCCACTGTCTTGTTCGAATCTCGGTTGTGAGGCATCGAGCGGCCACTATCTATTGGATTTGATGACACTGAGCTGCAGAGGCGCTACCGATGTCCAAGGCAGCATCGTCCAGTGCAAATTATGAGCGTAGCGGCGGTGTCGCCTGAGGACTGCACTAAATGCTGCTACCAGCAACGGCGACTTGGGCCCGAACGAGTATGGTCGCTGGCCAGAACTCAAGGCCTCCGAGACATCGCGCATGGCTGGACGGGAGAGCTGGTTGGCTGCGGCTGCTTGCTAATGTGCTGACTTGACTCTCCGGTTAGCAGCCCAGAATCACCACACATGTCAACTGGTTCGGTACATACTCACATATCTTCTTCTCCACAGATACCAAGGGCCCAGCTCAAGAAACAAGCTCTATTCTTGTACCGCTCTGTTTCTGCGTCCGAACATTCATATGATCGGTGCCACCACGATTGCAACCCTGGACCAGTTTATCTCCCACCCACTATAGCCCTCCTCTATGCTCCACTCCACTGGTTTCCAAGCTGCGACATGCATACCATGTTTGGGCGGATAGACCAGCCAAAATAGGATGTCACCCCAATATATTCCTCGTTTCCCACGCCAAATATCGATGGGTCTCAGGTACCCAATTTCCAGGTTCGCCCTCCTCGAGTGCGACACCTGCAAGTGTAGATAAAATGAATATACTATCATACTATTCTGTGCATTCGTTTAATATAACCGTCCACCCCCTAGGGCCCTTCGCTTTTCATGATATGTAGATCTCCAGCCTTCGCTCGCGGACCTTTTCTTCCCCTCTCCACATGGATTTCTCTAGGTTTATATAACAACGTTCCCGATAGTCCGATTCTATTCCATAGCTGTTTTACGCTAAAAACAAGAGAAACTTGGATATGGTTCTGGTTGTTTTATAAGCCTCCCCGATAAACCTTCCGACATTTTTTGGGATAGTGGAACAGTACTCGACAATAATACATTCTTCATCTATTCTCTATCTATAATCGATAAAAGGAAAGAAAAAATACCACTGCGATGCATAGATTGAGCACCAAGCTCAGCATCAGCACCATGGCTGAGTCTGTAGCTCAGTCACCCACATTCGACGATAATGAGGGTGTCTCGCCGACAACAGCATATCCACCCCGATCCGCTCTAAAATTCCCACCAAGGCAGAATATTGTTTCGCGAATCGTCGACGGCTTTCGTCCTCATCCCTCGTATTATGAACGCAGTAATCACAAGCTGAGGAAAGGTGGCGATTATGATGTCGAGGGTGCAAACCACAATGTTGCAGATGCACCGCTATCGAGAAAACTCAAGGGACGACATTTACAAATGATTGCCATTGGTGGCTCGATTGGATCAGGACTCTTTGTCGGGAGCGGTGTGGCGCTAGCAACAGGTGGACCTGGGGCATTACTGGTGGCGTATCTGCTTATCGGCAGTATGCTGTATTGCACGATTCATGCGCTCGGAGAACTATCGATTACTTTTCCAGTATGTTGTACCGGCCTGCACGGACAAGTGCCTTTGTTGAAGTATTGGTGATGCTAATATTTTTTCTTTTCAGGTTGCTGGTTCATTTGCTGTATACAGTTCGAGATTTATGGATCCGGCTTGGGGCTTTGCAATGGGTATGTTTCTTAAAGAGATATATTCTCATATTTCATCATAGAGTTTAAAGCTATTTCTAACACGGCTTTTATTGTTGTTAGGATGGAACTACGCTATTTCCTGGCTTGTTACTATACCGTTAGAAGTCATAGCAGCAACTCTGGCATTAAACTACTGGGGTTCGAGTGTCCCTGTCGCAGCCTGGGTGACAATATTCTGGGTAATCATCATCGGCTTGAATCTTTTCGGTGTGAAGGGATATGGAGAAGGCGAATTTGTCTTCTCTATAATCAAGGTCGTCGCTGTGATTTCCTTCATGTAAGAACCCTCCTTGGTTTACAGATTACCCTAGTAGTTGCAGCAGCTAATCTTAGTGTAGTATCCTCGGAATCATTCTCAATATTGGAGGAGGCCCGGGTGGGGCTTACCTCGGAGGTTCTTTTTGGAATGCACCTGGCGCATTCGCAAATGGCTTCAAAGGACTCTGTAGTGTCTTTGCCAATGCCGCTTTCTCCTTCTCTGGTGCCGAGTTAGTCGGTATGGCAGCTGCGGAAACAGCGAATCCGAGAAAGTCTTTACCCAGTGCCATCAAACAAGTCTTCTGGCGTATCACTCTGGTAAGTTGCATGTTATTCTATCTCTTAAGACCTCTGTACCCGAAAGAGCTAACATCTCTCTAGTTTTACATAGTCTCACTCAGTCTCGTTGGCCTCATCGTCCCATACAATGACCCTAGACTCTTCGGCGACAGCAACGTAGACGCCCGAGCCTCCCCTTTCGTTATTGCAATTCTCAATGCTGGAATCGAAGTCCTCCCAGATATTATGAACGTTGTCATTATGGTATCCGTCTTGAGCGTTGGCAACTCTGCCGTCTTTGGCGCTTCCCGAACACTCGTTTCTCTCGCCGAACAGGGACAAGCACCCAAGATATTCGCATTTGTTGATAGAAAGGGCAGACCGATGGCCGGTATTGCGCTTGCGGGTCTATTCGGTTTACTCGCCTACGTCGGTACCGCATCGACCGCGGTTCAAAACCACATCTTCACCTGGTTGTTGGCAATCTGCGGTCTTTCGGTCATTTTCACTTGGACTTCCATCTGCATCTCTCACATTCGTTTTAGAAAAGCATGGAGACTACACGGTCATAGCACCAAAGAACTCGCGTTTACATCGCAGGCCGGTCTTCTTGGTTCCTACTGCGGTGTCATCCTCAACTGCATGGTTATTTGCACCCAGTTGTGGATTTCCATATTCCCTCTCGGACAAAAGCCTTCAGTCACAACCTTTTTCTCGACTTATCTTTGCGTTCCTGTCGTTTTGCTATGCTTTCTCTCGTACAAGTTATGGTTTAAAACTAAGTGGGTCAAGCTGGAGGATATAGACTTGGTGACTGGCAGGCGAGAGCTGGATCTTACTGCGTTGCTTGCCGATGAGAGAGAAGAAAGAGCTTCCTGGCCGGCCTGGAAGCGATTCTACAAGCTCTTTTGTTAATTTGTTTTTCGCAATTACTATTTGCAAAGGTGTTCAAGGGATGTTTTCAGGTGCTTTTATAACGGACTTATGACCAGTAGTTGGAGTTTTTGGTTTTAGCTTAAGGTTTTTTTTGGTTATTTGAGTAGAATAGTTTGTAATATTAATACCCGTTCTTTGGTATATAGTCATGACGTTTAATTTCCCATACCAAGATCAGAACTGCATAATTTGACCGTTTGAGAGGAGTTCGTCCAAAAGCGTGTGGGTACGAAATAACATATTAGTTGATGCGATCCCGCTTGTAGACTCGAGCCAATTGAGCAGAGCAGTCACAATCTTGGAGTACTCAGGCAGAAATCTATCCCTAGACTGAAGATAACCTATTTTAAAATCTTTTCAAAGTCTACTTTATAATTTTAAGTCTATAGCCAAGTAAATTACAAAGTCAGCAGACCTGTAGAAAGTGACCAGTTTCTGCGTCTAGGCTTGCAGGAATCTAACTAGCCACGGCTAGTCGTCTTATTAATTCCGGGTGATATAAAAATCCGGCATCAGGCTCACAAGATAATATTCCATACTATCTCGCAAACCAGAAGCTTAACGCGTATATTCCATAGGCGCTGACTCGCTAGTGGTCACATATATGTTGTTGTGTTGCGATAGCGTGGTCCTGAAATCCAACCAATCAGCGACCCGCGATTTTGGGTTAGCGAAGAAGCATGACGGAAGTCCCGAATTTTCTCACAAGAAACCTCAAGACCACAACGTAGCTTGTTCGCCCTCCATTCCACCCCGCCTGTCCGATAACCGCCAATTGCAATTGATAGCCCCCCTTCGATTGCTACTCCAAGGAGTCTACACATTCAAGATGACTCTCGCGCAATTCCTTTCCGATATCTACGACTCCATCACAGTTGCCGAGGCTAAAGCCGAAGCTCCGCCTGCGGAAGAGAAGTCAGAAGATAAAAGCGAAGACAAAGGCGACGACAAGGAGGAGAAATCTGAAGAAGCAGAGCCGGAAGAGGAGGAAGAAGCGGAACCTGAGGATGTCATGCCACAGCTCATTGAAGGTAAGGCGCGATCTGAATGGAACCCTGAGCTTCCAGCGAAGCAGTGCCCATCCGACCTGGAATGTGACGAACGATACGGAAAGAGAGGCATCTAAGGCGAGTCAGGGAGGCGTGGAAGAGGAATGAAGAGATTGGGGAAATACAGTGGCAAAAGCGATTAATGGAGTGTATTAGCTCAAAGAGTTACTAATTCCAAATATCACACTTCTAGAGTGCCAAAGTTCAAAAAAATGCGCCCCATTCAAGCATCATTATGACGAATGTGCCGAGCGGGTTCAACAATGGGATGATACCGAGGAAGAAGAGCGAAAGGGAAAGCGAGAGAGCTGTGTGGAAGAATACTTCCATTTGATGCACTGCGCGGTAAGTCTCCAATATCATGATTTTATTATTCTTAGTTTTAGTTTTACATTTCTTTGGATTCTCAACTTTGGCCAAAATATATTGTCTGGCGGGGTTGAGTTTGTGCACGGATTGTCCTTTACCAAATTGTAGTTCGTCGTATAATCAACAAGCACCTGATTGGGAACGGCGTCTACTGAGCCGCCAATAGTGCCGTTTTGTTGTCTTGTGTGGAATGGGTTAGGGACTCCAGCTAACGTACATTCATTGGCATCGGACAGGGAGATTGTGTCGCTCCGAAATTATGGGCGAAGCTCAAGTAAGAAGACCAGATTCTTAGGGCACCATGCTAAATCGAGAATATATTCGTCTTTGGGTTTTTGGTATCGTCAATAAAATATTTGCTTAGCACCTGCGACCATTAGGTAGCTAAAACCCTGCTGGCATTCGCTTTTAAAAACTTTTCAGATGACAAAATATAAGATTCGATCTCAGGCAGGAGTCTTGTGTGCATAGATATCTGCGGGAAGGAGGCCGGATGTTCACATCTTATGCTACCTTAACTCTGGGTACAATAAAGGACCTGTAAATTAAGCCAACAGCTTTCTTTCTTTCTTTTTTTTTTTTGTCTCGGCGAAGCTTTGGCGAGGCATATCGTACATACTACTCTTTTGAATATACATACCACTCACATTTCTGCATTTTATTCTACGCTGCATTCATGCATTTTGTGACAGCGGCTAGGCGTCCAATATCTTCTATGAGTTATAGCATGTGAATCTCTGATTATAGGCTCTAACGGAACTAGCAAATGCAAGATATTGACAAAGGCTTAGGCTGTTTGCTGTGCGGGGACGCAGGTATTTTGGAACCTCTGGGTAACTCACGAGATTATTATTGTGTTGGTGCGCTCCATTTTCCAGTCTGCCACACCTTTGAACCAGTTTATGCTATGTAGCCTTCAATATCAGACACCACCTTGCACGACACCCACCAGCAGCACGACGATCCCAGAAAAAAAGAGAACCAGCGATGCAGAGCTCACGTTTCTCGAGATCATTGTGGTTTTACCTGGTTTGAGACGGAGGCACAACCTGGGATTTGGGGTGGCCAAGTGGTTAGCGAATGCATTCGCAGGTTGGACAACATGAGAGACTGTGGGCCGCTGATGCCTCGCCATCCTCTCGAGGTCAAGGTTATCACAGGAATCCGTATGGTGGGTCTGAGGCTTCTTGCATTACGCCGTGTCATGCAATTTGTCTGTCCGCACATACCCGCCGAGGGGCCACTCTAGGAAAGGAAGTGATGGACCCTTGAAGGATCATACTTGTCCAGTCCAACATCTGTCTAGACTCTCACCCGCTTCACGAAATGCAAGCCACAAAATGCATGAGGCGAGAAAATTCGAGCCATCATTGCATTTACAGTTCGTCATTTTTACAAAGGAGGCCAATGCAGCCCTAGTCACGAAAAGAGTTCCCGTCGAAATATCACGCTTGCTACCCGTAGCTAGCAGCTAACTTCTTGGATTCAGCCCGCTATCTGCTGCCTCTTTCACGCGACTGGCTGATAGAGCGACCAGCTAGCCTCGTCTTAGCACATTCCTCTTCAAGGGACTAGACATGGGCAAGCTTATTTTAGGTCTGCCAGCTCAGATCCAAGCGAGCAGAAGAAAATGTGATATTGACAGCTTCAACAGATGGAAATTGAAGCTATCCAAACTATCTTCCAAATGCCTCGACTCTGCATGACAGATAGCTCCACATAAGGCAGACTCGCAACGGATTTTATCACTGTGTTGCTGAAGGCACTCATCCTAGTTCGGCTATTCTGTTCTGTTCCCAGGACCAGCATTCAATATCGCAGGATATTGTTTGTTGCCCGTCCTCCATGATTGTACGGGGTGGTTCCAGACCCTCAGGCGAACCTTTAGCGTTTTTTCGATTTGGCATCCAACACCCCTAACGAACCGAATCCCCTGTCAAGGAAATATTATACCCCTGGAGGAGGGAAATTGTAAGTTTTGGGCCTCAAACCAATGCACCTACAATATTAACAAGAAAGAGAGAAAAAGGGATATATTCCTTGTTTTAAGAATCTAGCGTGATAAATGGGAAGCAAACAAAGAAGAAAAAAAAAACTGCAATCCGTCCAATACAGAAAGGAGGTTTCAATTACAGGAGGTCGAGGCTCCATTGGATGACATAACCGATAAAGCTGTCCAAAGAGAAAGCCGGTTATCCCTCAAATATTTGCAGGGAACCCATTGGTTCAGCAGTTATCGTCGTTATTATAGCAGCTATTAGCGAATATCGGATGGTTAGAACGATAGACCCTTGGCCGGATCTCTACTAGTCAACTTCGCCTGCAGTCTTATGGCTACCAGACAAATGACAGTGTCAAATATATTGGGGATTTTGCGTGGCCAGTTTTACTGCATGGATTTACGCTACCGGTATACGTTCAGTATTATTAAGATATTCTAAAAAATCTTCCCTGTTGGAGTGGAGTCAAACGGTCGATAATCTCTCACCGTTGTGGACGACAGATGGAAGCCCTGTATTATAAATATCGTGAACGATCAACCCAGAACAAAAACCAAGGAACTGCATTTTCTTTAAAAAAAATTTAAAAAAATTTTAATATCTGTGGCCAAAACCAACTTAGTCAGGTATTTGACCAATCTGGAAGTTCTTCCATTCTTCGTTTAGAAATAAACTAACACACTGGTCCGAGATTTATAACATATTGGCGGCTGCGCGGAACCTACCATTCGCTCCCCGGCTGCAGTTCCAAGCCTTTTCATTCGTTCACACCTGCGACATCGAGCGATCTTTTCACGATCACTTGAGACTAGCTGCAGCAGAGTATAGATAGCAGGGCTCAATCCACATTCCTCACCTATTTTGTCGCATTTGATAGGGCACTGCTCCAGAGGAACTTTCACTCATAGATGATGAGTCGAGCAAGAAGTGAAAGAATCAGGATATTCCGAAAGTTTACCGCTCAGCGATCTCACACATCTACTCCCATTGGCATCAGCAGAAGCAGGTCGGTATTTCGCCAGGACGATTTTCTAAACCCACTAAAGTTCAACCCAGGAGACTCTATCTTTGTACCCCTGGATAACCTGGGGTTTACCCTTCCCGTGGGCGTCCACGAGCGCCGTGGGGATGTTGGGAATCTTTCCTTGGATAACCTCAAACCAGAGGACACAATAGAAAACATCCAAGTTCACGGGATCATCAATATATGCGGTCCGTTAGACCCATTAAAGCCAAATCTTGTACCACTCCATGGTGACCTCAATTCACATATTGGCGGTCCTCAATGGCAATTTAAATACGGAGACCCTTTTTTTGTTCGAGCCCCTATCGACAACAAACCTATCGACAACGGGGATAATCGAAAATTAGAAGTGTTCAACCTCCGTACTGGATTGCTCCTCACTCTTTGCCCTGACGAGGTTCACTTTTTTGCCAACTATAGATATATCGGAGCCCCCTCCAGCCAGAGAAGGCACCGGTTTCCGTTCAGAAGAGATGACCTTCTCACTGTTAGTCTTCTATGCCCGAGACAACTCAGACTTGGACAAACAGATTCCGAGGATCTATTATTCGCCGTAAAGTGCCTGACCGGAGAAGCTGAATGGATTCGTAGATACGAGGTGGAAGCCCTGACGGAGGATGAAATGGACGATTATGCTCCGACAATGTCACTAGCTTCAGGATCGTACTGCTTCTCAGGTTTCAAAGAGACAGAACCGACTTCCAGAACCCCAGCCTCAAGACGCATTTCACCTGCAAACCAGAGAGGATCGAATTTTGACGAAACAGCCTCATCCCACCAACAGGACCTCCAATTCAGGGATCTGAATAAATTTGATTATATTGATGAAGACGACGCTGAATTTGAACTGGAAGATGAAAGAGCGGCTCAATATTCCAACTATCGACTGAATTCTCCAATACTTACATCTACCGACGACATAGAACACAGTAACGGACGCTCCAAATCCCACACGCCCCAGGAGCAAGCCTATGCTGACCGGCAAACGCTTCCGATCGGTCCTAATGGTAGGAGGAGGGTCAATCTGAAGACTCTCCAAGCGCAATCGCATCTTGGCCTACAGCCCAAAAGTCAGCCTAAGAGAGGGAAGTCTTCCAGCATAGGTCAACCAGAGGCGGGGAGTCAATCTGCGGACGATAAAGGTCAACCTTCACTGGAGAATACGGCATATCCTCAGAAAAATCCGCCGTACCTGTCAGACCTCCCAATGAGATTGCAGATTTTCCCAAAAGACCATTTTTCTCTCATGCAGAAGCAGCAGATGAGAGAATCGAATGTCGCCCAGGGGGCAGATATGATATCGCATATGTCTGCTAAAACGAACGAGCGGTGGGGAGAAGATCGAAGGTATGAGCGGTCCAGGTGCCCTACTCCAATGTCCGAACAAGCTTCTTTCTCGTCTACTCCAATTCTCAGCGGACAGCACATATTACCAGAAGACTTGCATTTCGACCCTGAATTTTATTCTCAAGATCAACGCCGGCCTTCTCATTCTCAAGCCGAATACGATCTTGACGGGTTTTATAGCTAAAAACTTCAGTAATATTATTTGATTGAACTGCATATTAATGTTGTATTTGTGTTTTACTATACGACCTTTCTCTTGATTTGCGTCCCTGAATATTTACGTACATATAAGGCACCCTCCTTTTCTTCTTTCTTCCCTGAATATTAACCTATACCCTTTTTTTCCTGCTGCATGCAATTTTTTCCTGGGTAGGCGATTTCCAATACTACCATAAGCCTCTTTGCATTCGTCCCACATACATATTTTGGGACACTCTCTATTGGGCGGCAGTTTCAAATGTCTTCTCGGATATATTTTTAGTTCTTGTACCTGTTTCGATGTTCCATAACTTCTAATTACGTTTGTCGTGATGCTACCTAAATTTCAAAGCAAATTATTTTTTAAAGAATGCAAGATACAAGATTTCTCGATAGTATGTTCGAATAGAAGCCTACGAATTGCATGGGAGTAAGTAATCGAATATTTCAGGAAAAACCAGTTTTATAATTCAAACAACAATGCTATCCCCTGCTGACGGTATATACAAGCACTTGCTACATAAGCAGTTTCGCCTATTCACTATTAAGATAACAACAAGACTCATTCAGGGTTTCACATATACCTAATCGACTCCCTTCTAACCAACCCAGTATAGCAACATTAAACCACTGGCACCAAATTCCCTACCACCACCCCATCCAATGTTACCTTCCACCGTTCCCTCAACCCCACTCCTTTCGCTTCCGCTAATGCCCGATATGTAACCTCTCCACCCCCTACAAACACTAGAGCCAGTGGGTTTTTCCTCCGCTGTCCATTCCTTGAATCTACTTGATACTTATCCAACAATGGCCGAATCAAATAATCATCCCTCAAGCCTACCCAGTCGTTCGCCCCACCGCCTTTATCAAGGTCGATAACCTCCTCATATGCCTTATGGGTCGCAGATATATCCTCAAAGTTGACGACAATGGCAAGTTTTACCGCGCTCGATGTGGGAATATTGCTCATCTTCTGCGAGAAAGGGCATTTCCCACGTTTAAAGAGAATGATTGGGTAGGTTGCTGCGATTGAGGGGAGTGGGGTGTCGCAGCCTAGGCCAGCAACATAAACGGATCGCCAGGGCAGGGTTGGCGAGGGTGTGTACTCCATGGAGCGAAGGAACTGATGTGTTTTTGGTGCTAGCGGTGGGGTGTCTACCGCGCCGATTCCAGACGATAAAATTGCATGAAGATGTCTGCGGACGAGGAATTTTCCATTGGGTGAGGTTGGCTGCGGTGTCAACGTTTTCTGAGGAACAGCAGGTGGGGTCTTGAGCTTATCCCCCTTGAAGACAATCTGGTTTTGAAAGCTGTCCCGAAGTATCTCTTCCACCCGTTTCACAATGTCATCATCGAGAGCTTCCCCGTCCAACTTGATTTCAACCTTCTTATCCCCTAAGCTCTCTTTATTTGCGGTAGTGGCCAAGGCGGGTTTCCGCTTCTGTTCTGTTTCGTAGTCTAGAATGATCTCATATCCTTCGTCCTTCTTTGTCTGGAATCGGAATGTTCCATCTACATGCAGGGTATCCAGGTTTGCTTTGTCGATAACAACAACCTCCTCGTTTCCAATAATCCGCTCCCCGATCTTAGTTACAAAATATTCGATTCTCCCTTCAACAAGGTCTTTCGAAAACCCAATACGGAGGCCACTCAATGAATTGATCAAAACCCCACCTTTGATATCGATCCAACCAGGCGGTGGTATTTCACCAGCTTTGTACGCAGTTTGCGAAAATATGAGATCCAACTTGTTTTCCCCAGGTAGTTTCGCGCAGTAGGAGCCCGGGGAGATCATCTCTAGAGGCAATGTCCACGGGTAGAAGGTACCATTCGTAGGGGAATACTGGTTCTGGTATCTATACGGGTTTTCTTCGTCTTTGTCGTTGAAATAACCAAACTCCTGTAGTGTATTCTCCCTGTCCAGAAACAATATCTTCGTTGGTTGCCGCGGAACACTATCTGGCAGTAAATTAAGCCCCACAGCATTGTAAGAGTGGAAAGTGTCAGTTCTTGAAGCTGTTCGTGAAAAAAAAGCACCAACTTTCGGACTTTGTGCTAGCATTTTAGGGTTTTCACAAGTAGGGGAGTTTTTGCGCCTGGAATCCTTTGGTTTGTGGTACATGCTCGAATCCTTGTATTTCTGGGCGTGGTGCTTTTTCTTTGGCATGACGATGGGATGTCCTTCGGTTGTGAAAACCCAGGGATTATCCGTTTTGTGTAAAGGGTGGTCTAGACTCAATATCAGTAATATGACTCTGAATTATGTCTCAGATAATAGTTCCCCACCGTTATCAAATAGCAAATAAAGATATGCGGCTGTTTCACTAAGCATGAAGCTCTCCATACGGTCTGCCACTTCTCCACTCCTAACGTCCTGAAGACCACCCCAGCCACATCTGCCCCAGCATCGATGTTGGATGTCTCTCAATATCATCTCACCCACTCGGAGATACCAGACATCTTTAGTAGCCCGGTACAAGTGGTATATGCTTTCCGCAAACTCAGGTCGACCAGGCCACCATTGAAGCGCAACAGATTGCCTCGCGGGTATGTATCTCTCTGGAAGTGCCCGATGTCTTTGCCACAAAGCGGTGTAACTGTAATATACCGTCAGATCTGGAAGAACGAAAAATACAGTACCAAAGTTAGACAATAGAAACTCACAATAAACATGTTCTTTCAGCGGTAGACACGTCTCCAGCCAAAACGAGCAACCCTGGCCAAAATGCACTCAAGCTGTCAACCCATTGTACCATCGCATCACCTGTGGCCATGTGCACACCCTGGTAAAACACCGCTGGCGATTCCACAAGCATGTGTTTTTGGATGGCTGCTGTTGATAGCTCGAAGACTTCTAGATAAGCATGAGCTGGCGATGGTTCCGGGTTCAAGGTTGAAGGAACTGTAGGAGACGAGGAAAGAAGAATGTAAGTCTTCATGGCATACTCGAAGAACGAGTCTGTAGATGCGCCAATCTGAATATTGGGAAGAACTATGTATCAGAGACCTCAGAAGACTGAAAAATAACTCGGAAAATGATTGACAGGGAAGATAAAATGGAATCTCAACGTTGCAGATACAAAATGACGAGAAGAGAAGGCGACTTACACCAGCCAAAAAACCGCTATGTAGCTCCCACTCTCCTGTGACGGCATCTAAACCAGCTCCCACAAGGTTGAGTGCACTTCTTCTCTTCCAAACTGCCCAAAATGCCTTCTGTGATACTCTTTCGAACACTTCAACGTCATCCCACCTATGCATCATCCCACGTTTTGACAGCTTTAGTTTCTTCACTTCCTCCGGATGTTCCTCCTTAAACAGCTGTAGCAATCTACTCAAGGTCGAAAATTCCAGCGTTAAACTCCCAGCCCCAGCAGCGCAATTCTCAGTTCTTTCGCCCTTCAACGGCTTAAACCCTGCCTTCTCTGCTTCTTCTTCATCTTTTCGACATTTCTCTCCCTTTTCCTCACTGTGTTCGTCCTCAACCGGTGGACGAAAATTCACACATCCATATTTCAGATTCACTCTCGGATATGGAATCCCTGTGCCTGTTGTGAAAGCCGGCAGTAGTCTGGTGGCAAGGTCGTGAGCCAAGTGTAAGAGCTCGTTGTTATATACCCATCCGTTCTCGCCAATCCCCGGCTTCCCTGCCATGGGCAACATCCCAATTGCAAACTCATGAGCCGAAACTAGACCTCCAACTCCTCGTATTACTGTCTCGAATACTTGAACTTTGGAGTTCTTGTCAAAGCCATCGGGGTAGTATAGATCCACGATATCTTTGACCGTTCTCCAGAATTGTTGATAAGAATGTGTGGATGTATGGGAGAGAATCGCCAGAGCAGAGAGAGAATCGACAGCCGTGAGCGAGTAGTTGCCTAGCACATCGTTTAAAGCGAAGTTTTCGGGTTCGTTATCACGGGAAAGAGGTGAGCAACTTAAAGGTCTGATCTACTAGAGAGGAAATCTATCGAGTTAGAGCTATCGTTATCCGGTTTAGGAGTAGCTAGTTGAGTAACTAGTTTCGTGCATAGGATATAATTATAGTAACCTCGTCCGCTGGAAAGGCGTAATTGTAGTAGGCATCGTATCCATGGTGGAACATATCGTGCGCCTCACGGCGCAGTTTCTTGATATGTGAGTTTGACATACAAAGACATGATTGAATGCCAATGATGCCCGAAAGGACAATGGTGCTGGAGGTGAAGGTGTGTAGTTTCATAGGGGAGAGCGGGATCCGCAGGAAAGGATAGGTTGGTTAGCGAGAGGATTCGGCGGATTCAGGTCATTTGAAGCTGTGATTGAGCAACGAAACCTTCCTCAAGTCGAGGAAATGGACCCGGATGGCGTAGATGACGGGTTAAAAAACCCCAAGTGACGAGATATATCGCCAGCAGCGGACCGGAAAGGACACACGACCCTCAACACACGCTCTCTCTGACGTTTCGAGCCCCAAGCCGCAACACAGAATCTACAACATTTATATTACTGTACTCTACAATTGCCAGTGTAAGTCTACTATTATTTCGTGGCACATATATCACAAATATAAAGGCTATGTATGTTCAAATCGAAGAATCTGCTCCAAGCAGTTGAATTGAATTTTGGTAGTTGTCTCCGAGGCTATTCTAGCTAGTAGGACTCTGGCTGGGGTCAGATCGGATGCATTGTCTGGCAAATGCTGATTGAGACTGCAATATTGCATGTTTGAGTAACAGTTAAGACAAAAGGAATACTAATTAAGAGATGAAATGCCCAAGCTCGACACAAAAGCTAATGCTGGTAAAGAAAACAAGTAGACGACTCGACACCGATGGGTATGGGAATACAAGCACAAACTTTAACGTAGGAAAGTAAATAAATAAATAAAACCTCGCGAGTGGTATCTGGATTATGACTCGAATATGGGCAAAGAAAATTGTAATTCGGTTGGGTAAAGTAGGCGGGTCGATAGCGACCCATAGAATAGAAAAAAAAAGGCATTCTTGGAAGCCTAGAGTATATACATAGGAAATATGGTGAGTTTTGCCCAGGTTATTAGACAGTTGCCCCGACGGTGATTTTGTATATTAGATTTTTAATGTTCGAGGTCGAAGCTATTTCATGACATGCATGTTTTATCAGGGGTATGCAAGAGTTCGTAATCGATCGTAACAATGCCTTCCAGGTCCGGTTTTCTTGCTCTAATCTAAAATATGAAGTTTATGAGGAAGGGGATACAGATAGAGAGAAAATGGCAAGTTATTTCTTGGCTTTTTTAGGCCATGTTGACGATCAAGACGAAAAATCCTAGTGCAAATCCTAGAGCACTAGCTCGGACAACAACGCCGCTGCTGGGAGCGTCACCCTGAGCGCTGAAGGGGCTTCCGTTCGAGTTGCCGTTGTTGGTATTTGAACTCGAGGTGGTTGATGGGCTGGAAGTCGAAGTCCGAAGGGTGGTCGGTGCATATGTATTCTGGGGGAATGCAGCAGTCTGTGTAGCCGGAGCATCTGGGGTCGATGTATCAATGACGAGACCGGTAGCAGATGCTTCAGGTCCCGCAGAGCTGGCTTGGACGACACCAGAGAAGGTGAGTTGAACAACAGAGCTGGATGCATACTTTCCTGGACCCGAGATAAAGCTAGTAGGAACTGGCGATGGAGCAGAGTCCGCACTATTCCGACAAAGAGCAGCCACAAGCCCATTGTTCAAGGCTGCGAGGAGAAGATTTTGAGGCTCCTCTGAGTCTTTGCAAACTTTTTGAAGGGTCTTTTCTAAAGACTGTAATTGCTCTTCGCAAGCATCGGAGCACTTTCCTGGTAAGAATCCACAGGACATCAGAGGAATAGAATATTGTGATGCGCACTTGCTGTTGGCATCTCCAAGGTCGGAATTAACATCGTAGAGGGAGAAAGCTGAGATTGCAGATGGGAGGGCCGCGATGGCAGCAATTGCGACAGTTGAGAAACGCATTGATTGATATTTCGGATGTCGGACCTTTGATATTGAAATGTTGTGTATATTGTGAAGGTGATATCAAACCGATATTATCGACGATATCGTAAGGAGCGTGTGGTTCCAAAAAAAAAAAAAAAAGTATTAATCACCAGGATAACTATTCTCTGAAGTGAAAGCGGTTTTGAAAGAGTGTGTCTACGTTGTGAAACGGTGTGCTGAAGAACGGGCTCTGCTGAGGTTTTTCTGAATATCAAACTCAACCAAAGTTTAAGAAAGAGGACCCTGTGAAACAAAGAAACAAAAGATAAAGGAGAGACTAAAACGAATTCCCAATTCCTTCAGAAAGGTAAAAACAAGTTGAATGAGAGACGAAGTATACTACTGCGAGAACTCGGGAGGCGGCAAGGGCGGTGGAGGGAACTTTATTCTAGATATGTCATGCACCGGGCCTTTTTCGCGCTACCAAATGTTGCAAACCAGAGGCCAACAGGTATGAAGTAATGTCGCAGAGTAAGGGAGTGACTTTCGGGTGATTGAGTAAAAAGCCACCAGGGTCTTTGTCTATCAGTCGAAAAAGGGTCGTTCTACGCAGAAGAAGAAAGAGAGAAGGAATGAAAGGGGCGGAGTTCGTTAATGGGAAGAAAGGAGGACAGGACGGAAGGTAATGTAGATCCGATGAAGAATTGGATGCCCGCAAGTTTTAAACGGTTTAGCAGGCCAGTCCGATGCCAGTCCGATACCAGTCGCGGTGTTTGGAGTGGATCCAGGATGGTATGGGCCACGGGCCCTGCCTGCAGCCTGCATATGGCGCATTCACAGATCTCCCCAGAAGCAATAAGGGCCGCCGCAGACTTTCCCCAGTAAACAAACCTTGTTCGACAATTTCTTGGGCCCCGTTAACGAGAAAACGCCTATCCCATTCGCATAAAAGTCAGGCAGCCCGATCTGATTTGACTCTGCTTGAAATTCGCTCCTCCTGGTTTCGTACGGTCGAGGTCAAGGACTTCCAAGTCCCGGCCAATGAGACGCCTTGAGCAGGAGCGAGTGATAAACCTGAAACGTCTGATCAGGACCCTGTCCGTATTTCCTCATCCGCATTTTATTTGGTTTCGCAAAGGCCTCGCTAACGCAACAACGGAACTTCGCTCCCACTGTTCAGCACCCAGAGCCACTCAGGGACTCGGAAAACTGACAGGCCGGTCAGGTGGTAAACAGAAATGCGATGGCATGTTGCTCACCTCAGACCCGCATTGAGGCATCGTAATCGTGAAATACAGCGAAAAACCATTCCATTGTTGGAAAGTTCGCAGTTTTGGGCCTTCACATCTCTTCCTTCGCACCAAAATCCAAAGCATCGCATTGGGAATTTCAGCTCAGTTTGACCCAATAAAAATTTATCAATCGCCCTTCATGGGCACATGACTCTAGTGATATGAAAAATCTTATGACAGTCCCGCGGTCCGCGGAGAGTTGAGCAATTGAATCGACCAGATCGCGTTCTCCGTGCCTAAGGTAAGATTGAACCTGTTTCAAATTGCCCATGGTTGTGAGGTTAAAAGTCTTGGCCCGCAGTGGCTGGCAGCCTCAACCACAAGTCCTACCTGATATCGCGGGTGATGACAATCTGGGGTCTTGCACAGCCTCAGTTGAATATATATTAACCCTCAAGCTGTCTTGTCAAGGTCATCGGCGGGTTACTGCGTCAAATCCGTGGGCTCTCAACAAATAGAAGCTAGAAGTCGACCTGTGGAAGAAGATCACTTGTACAATTGTGCACCTTGCAGCATTCAGACTCAGGGGCATGAGCGTTGAATAAACCTCAATTTTTGCCCCCATGTAAACAAAAATATCTAAACAAATTTCTTCCAGAAAACTGCAAACTGACAGACCCCTAAAACCTATGCTTCAGACGCAATTGGATATACACATTTACACGTAGGTTTAGGTCGTATTCCAAAAGCTGCCTAAAAAAGAGATTGCCGCATGCTTGATTAGCGCGCAGATTTACTATGCTGTAGCGACTATCAGTACTTCTTTTACAATGAGAATTTGAAGATGCAACTCCACATGCTCCACCGGAGCTCCCTGATAAGCTTGCCTCTCGGAGAAACTGATGGTCTAATACCCATCTTAACTCTCCTCGGTTCCCTGCAACCATTTTAAAATGTGTTTTTGACAGCTCTACGCTTATCTAGGACTCTACCCGAATTCCGTTGTATCAGAGTGATACAAATGACATAAAGTTGTGCTTCTCTTTCTGTTTTTCCCATGTGAACCAGAGAATCCATTATTAGGTATCCCAGCCACTCTCGTGGTTCGCATAGTTGTCTTACCGAGCGAGACCCTATGACGCTAGATATTCCAGAGCCCTCTTGTTTTAACCATCACAACAAGCCTGCTCGGTTTAAGACAGGTACGGAAACTCAGACATCCGGTGATATATGTCCCATTCAAATGATCATCTCCTCAACTTCCATCCCGCATTCCGCGCAAGTCTTCACGCCCATCCCTCCACCATCACCCGTCTCCACTAGTTCCCCCCAATCGTGCACATGCTTCCCTCTATTCGAGCTTTCAAATCTGCCTGTCCGTTTCCATGTCTCCACGCGGGTTCTTTTCTTCAAATCTAACAGTCGTTTCTGGAATTTGGCCTCCTTCCGTCGCTTTTGCTCCACAGTTCTGCGCTCATACTCAGCGTCTAGGGCTTCTGGAGAACCCCATTTCTTCCATGCAAACTCTTCGACTTGGTACCGGAGGTAGAGATTCATGGTCGCCCAGTTCGATTTGTGCGGATTCGGTTTGTCCATATGAGGGAGTAGTTCTTCGTCTCGTAATTCCGCTGAAACCATCCTAGTCAGCATTTGTCTAAACCGTAGAGAGAGAGAAAAAAGAGAGAGAGAGAGAGAGAGACAAAACAGCATGGGCCACATACGATCTGTCAAGAGATAGTCTTCCCTGCACTCCGTCTTTGTCAAAAGACTGTACTTGTCGGGAAACTTCTCTTTGCACTTCCCACACACCCTACAATTAAATATTTCTAAAAACTTCCAATCAAGCTCTAAGCTCCCACAGTCGTAACACTTCTTTCCGGCTTGCGTAATCGCCGGTTCAAACACTCCTTGTTTTTCTTTCAGCAACTTTTTCTTTAACTGTTGTCTATCCCAATCTTCCAACGTCATATTCGAAGGCTTGCCGGCGGCTTCGGCAGCGGCCAGAAGCGACTGTGGATCATCGCCTACGGATATGAAACCACCTTTTGTATCGCTCATCTTAGAGAGGTCATATTCCACAAATTTTTGGAACTTGCGGGCAGGCTGAATAGCATCAAGAGGCCGGGCGGGCGTTTCTTTGGCATTGCGGAGGTTTCTGGTAAGGCTGTCATTTCCAGCGCTCTTATTGGGACTATTCGCAATAGCGGCCGTAGTCGTAGATACGCTGTCAAAGGTGCGTTTTGTACCGCGGGGTAAGGATGTAGACGAAGATGTGACTTCTTGCTCCTTCTGTTGACGAAGGGCTTTTGCTTTCAGTCGTTCAGTCTCCTATAGCTTTGTTAACAGGCCGTGCGTGTGTACATGACGTGGTATCTCACAACCTACGAGCTTGCGGATTTGCTCCGGCGTCAAAGGCGCGCCGGCTTTTGAGAACAGTCGGGAGGGTGTTGTTGGCGGACCAGCCGTCAGGCTTGGAGGTGGAGGTGTACCCATCGCGAAACCGGTTGAGAGAGAACCTCTGTGTAAGCTCCTGGAGCGGCGTTATTCGTATGTTCGTAAGTTTCTTATTGTCAATAGTGGGATGAGTATGTTGAGATGGCGAAAGTTGCGACGCTTAGCGTCGCGTTTGAGTCAGCTTCACGCGAGAAACGAAAACGCTCGACGTCACGGGGTTTCGTACACAATGTGCAGCACCGAACTATGCGAACAAACGGATGGGCATTATGTAGTTCAGGACCTCTATATCAAGAGATAAAGAGAAGAGGAGACAAAGGGCAAGATAAAAGTGCTATTAGTTATTATCGCTCAAGTGTTCCATCATAAACAAGATTTATTATAACAGCTCATAAGGTTTCGCTCCAAGGTAACTTCCCTGGATACGGCTGTGTCTTCCCATTTCTCACCGCTTCTTCCAGCCTACACCAACCCAATAGTTCTCTCAGTTCCGGGCAAGTAGAATCATAGCCGTGTCTTGTTCTGAATGGGTTTCTTTCTTTCTTCTTATTAACTAATACCGGATGTGTACACCCGTGCGGGTCACCTTTGAACTGTTCTAGTGGTCCTTCCTTCTCTCCCTTTTTAAATCCCTCTAGCTGGTCCTGGTCGCTCTCATTATCGATTCCTAGATAGTCAAACTGAGCATCTGGGTAACGAAGAGCAACACGATGGACGGTATCTATTCGCTCTCGCTTGAACTCGAACCCCACGACCGTAATTTTTGATGGGTAGTTCGAGGTGTACTCATGGAATCTACAGATACTGAAGAGCAGGTTCTCATAGGAGTCTCTTGCAAACTCCTCAGTTGTGGAGCGATTGAATAGCGAAGAATTAGGTTTGATGAGTTTTGACAGATAGGCGAGAGACTAGAGAATTAAAGAATTTGTTAATTAGCAATTAACAAATTTACTCTGATGCATTTCTCGGACAAGATGTAGTATTTACCCAATAGCTCTGTGCTTCGCTCGCTGGGCCAGCAAAGCTCCTTGTTTCTCCGCCTGTAAACATCAACAGACTGGCCTCATCCTGATCAGCAATCTTAACCCCTGCTGCGATGTGTTCTTTGAATGTTCTCGCAAGACCATGTTGATATGGCAGCAATGTCCATTCGCTCTCATCAACTCCAAGCGTGCTCCCACCCATCCATATCGCGTGTCCAGTCACTACCACTAAGTGTTTAAGATCTGTTCTTGGTGGTCCACCATCATATTCTGACATAAACTCCAGATCCCTATCTTGGGGAGAAGATTTAGCAGTTAAGTAGAATATGTATAGTATTAATATCGTAATGCAAGTTGTCTGCCATGATATTCGCCACGGCCATCTTCGCCGTACAAATGTTGGTAATGGTGATAACGGCCCTGCTGGTGTTGACGGTCTTGGTATACGGATTTCAGGGGGGCGAGGCGAGCTAGAACGTGGCGTCGGAAGAGGTGAGGGTGAGAGAAAGCCACTCGAGCGATTATCATTGGAGTTGTAGAGGGGGAGGGATAGCTCTATATCTTGATCATCTCTTCGCGTGCTGAAGAGCCCGCTACCAGTAGATGAGCTGAAGATTGACATGGCATATAGTTAACCGGTCGGCGGAGGCTCGGGAGAACAAAGCAGAAGAGAGACACCGCTTCCGAGTGTACCCGGAGTGCCGTCATCTATGGTTCATAGTGCTGGTAGGCCGTGGTGATGCCAGGTATATAGTAATTTACGGAAGGTGGCTATGGGATGTTCGAGAGGTATCTGGGGAGACCCATGATAATCCTGCCACTCAACACAAATTCCCATCAACGCCCATCAATGCCAACCCCCAAGCCATTCTGAGCTCCTGACCCGTTATCTGGCGCGATGAGCCCGCATTCCATTGAAGCCACCAAGTCAACACCAGCCAGAAATCTCAGGGGATGCTGTATGATTCGACGGTCACGATATCGATGGCTGATATATATCCCACCCAGCTGATAGCGCTATATAGCCCGATAACATTGATTTCGCATTGCACGGGCCAGGCCAACTCGGCCAAGCCAATGACAGCGAGCTGCGACCCGAACCAATCCAAAGACCCTGTCATCGTGATGGAGGGCAATGACATATCCCAGGCGAGCAGCCAGCCTGCTTGCTTGCAGACTCCTACTGGGATTAGCGTGGCTGACTGCCAGAACTTCCTTCCTGCCACCCGGATTTTGGAGGTCGTGGCGACTTAGTTTCATATCGCATCACGAACTGCTTTCGACCCGACGTCGTCAGTCCATTGCATCGAGCATCCTCATCTCTTCTGTCATCGAATTGCGATTGCCTCCGAACGTTGACTCAAGCCTATATCTCTGGGTGGATGCATGCTCCGTACGACTGCATCGCACAAAAGGAACTTTCAAGATCACATCGAGTAAGTCGAAGAGAGAGCAAGAGCACTCCTCAGTATAAAATTTTCTTGCTTGCATGAATGTGCCACCCCACAAGACGAGATACTGACACGTCGAACAGTACATGCTTCTCTAGTTAGATCAGCAGTGAATTCTGTATCGGTTTGTTTGTATCTTTCAGGTACCTCCAAAGCGAATTGTTGCCCTGAAGCTACTAATTAAGGAAAAGACGCCTCCCGCTTTTTCGATTAATTCCTGTCTCCTGGCTAAGAGTCGAATCCCCGTAGGCCGACGGGACTCACTAGCCTCCGAGAAAGCCTCAGAGCCAAAAAACTAGAAATTAAAAACAGAAAATTTAAAATTTAAAAAGGAGAAAAACAAAGTTTTTTCTCTCATCTTTTAAAAAATCACATTTTTTGTTTTGGAGTAATTGGAATTATTTTTTCGAAAATAATTCCTTCTACTCCCCTTCGACTCAACCTTCAAACTGGATTCAGCAATTGGGTGGCTTAAACAAAACATCACCCCCCTCGCCGACATGCCGCCCAAGAAGAATAAAGCTAAAAAGCGAAATAGCGTCGTCGCTACCCCGAAGGAGAACGGTGGTACGTATCCTTATCACAATTGCATGTCTGAAGAGTCGCGAATCACTGTGATATACCATATTGGTGTTTCGCACCCTGTCAGCAACTTCTGAGCGTGATGGCGAACTGCATACATTTCTCGCTTGTCATATACGTGTGTTTTATCGCGCAACAGCACACAAAAGCGGAGCATGCATTGCCATCTGTCACTGAGCCTATTCGCTGGAACCTGAACTGATGCGTGATTTTTCATATTGGTAGATGTCGACCCCCTCACCAACTCTGTCCCAGAGACGCCAGCGGACGAAATCCAGGAGTTCGTCACGCCCGCCGATAGACTCGACAACCCACTAGATGCACCCATTGCCAACGGCGCAACTTCACATATTGCAGAACCAGTTGACGAAAAGAGTCAAGAGGCTGTGAGAGACACAATGGCAAGAGCTGAAGGCGATGAAGCGGCTGCCGCATGGGGTTTAGACGACGAGAAATCAAAAGAGCTTACTGCGGAACCCGACTTTCTTCCGGACACGAATGAGAAGCTGGAAAATGGCGATGTTCCTGAAGAGACCAAACACGTCGAACCAACGGAATTGGAGAAACCAACAGAACCAGTAGCAGAAGTAACTGCTCCATTAGAGACAACCGCCGAAGAGACTTCAGCCGAAGCAACCGCTCCTGTTGACCACGTCCCTGACACAAAAGCTGAAGAGCCAGAGGAAGCACCAGCAGAGGCTGCAGCAGTGGAGCAAGAGAAATTGGTCCCTCCAGTTGATCTTGACATTCCCGAAACCTCGGACGCAAAAGAGCCTACGGTCGAAGATCACACGGAAGAAAAGCCAACAGTGGAAGAACCTGTAGCGGCTACTGAGGAGCCTACAGTTACAGAAACTGCAGTAGACGAACCACCAGTCGAAAAGCCCTCTGGAGAGGCTCATGTCGAAGAGGCTCACGCTGGAGAGAACCACATTGGAGAGAATCATATCGAAGAAGCTCCCATTGACGCACCTCCCACTGAAGAAATTCCGGTTGAAAAATCTCTCACGGAACAACACCAAATTGAGGAAGCACCAGCCGAGCATGTTGAACAACTAGCTACCCAAGAGACGGTTGTGGAAGCCGCCGAACCTGTCGAAACTGCACCTGAGCCAACGACTGAAGAACCCGAGCCGAAGGAGCAAACAGATGTAGTAGAAACAGAGGATGTGGCTGTTGAAGCGGTCCCAGAAACGGAAACTGCTCCAGAGGGGATAGCGGAAGAAGCAGTGCTCCCGGGTCGACCAATCATAGAAGCACCAAAACCAGCAACTTTAGCGTCCCTCACATCGAGTGATAGGGACTTTACATCCACTAGATATCAGTCGACCACATCACCTCAGTTTCTGAATAAGCCACACCAAGTGGCAAATCATTCTCTTGATCTAGATGATCGGAACATGCAATCCTCAGTTAATAACTGGTGGAAGAAAGTTTCGTCATTTGCCGAATCTCTAAATTGGAGACACGGTTGGGAGCACCTTGATGAATTCGACTACCTAGTTAAGTCAATTGACGCCCCGCTTTCACAAATTTCTCTTGCTCCTCCCCAAGAATGGTGGGCTGAAAAGCCTAAGGATCCTTCGATCGATTGGGATAAGATTGATGAGCAATCCATCAAGTATGAAGAGTATTGGGAATGGAAAAGCAAAATCGCGCTGTCTGCGATTTGTGGTAATTTTGCTTGCAGAGAAGTCTTTGGCAAGACTATTTTTGGATTGGATGCGCAAATGACGAAAAAACTGGGCACCGCAATGTCAGTATTTTCGAAAGATTTTGGTAAGTGCAATTTTATCGAACAAACCATATATTTTCGAAGCACATTTTCTGACTCCAAACTACAGGCGACGATATTACTGCTACCAAATTTAGACACCTCACACTTAAACTCCTTCAAGAATCGCGGGCGTTCCAGAGTTCGTCTAGAAAACAGTTGGTTCACCTCTCGCAGGAGCTAGCAAACGTTTTGTCTCCTTTAACCTCGTTCCTGCCAACACCCAACCCTAAAACTGAAGAAGAGAAACAGCAGCATGCCCATTACACGCCGCTTACCCTTGCTTTGTATGAGAAGGTTCTCCTCGCGACTCAGACTCTGCATGATACAATCCAAAAAGACCACAAATATTTTGCCCTCTTCCATCCAGTTCCTGGTGTTGAATTCGATGAAACAACGATGGAGGAATCGACATTTGAAGGCCTAGGGGCAGGAAAAGGCGCTGTTGCCCTGGTTGTAAGACCAGGAGTAGCAAGGCTGGGTTTGCCTAGAGGTGGAGAGCCAGAGGACATTGTTATTGTCCACAAAGCGCTTGTCGTCCGAGAAGACGCCTTGGAGGACGCAACCAGGCACTTCGATGGACCGGCTTCGGCTCCTCCAGCTGAAAATTAGTTTCTGCCAATATCAACCAACTATCGGCGAAGTTCTTCGAGTTATGCCTTTAATGACAGAGATAAATACATTCTGAAATAGCAGATTACTATCGCCTTGAGTTAGTAAATTGCTATTCTCGTATTTCGGGAGAAAAATGTTCTCAGGAGACGGTGGAAGGGGATGGCCGGAGGTTTGCTGCATATTTTTCTGTTAGCGGTTTATTTTCTCTAGCTTGAGGACTTCATTTATGGCTTGCCTTTTCCTTTATACAAACCTTTCTGAATTTTATGTCGTCTGCATTAATGTGTCTATGACCAGCAAAATAAACCTTTTTCAAAGCTTATTTCCTTGATCTTTCTCTGCTTCTCTAATCTGGTTGGCCGGCTATATTGAGGTTTTATTTGCGTTTCGAGCTCTCTAGAAATATACAAAATCTTTTACGCTTTCCTGATGAACCCACACATTCTGGATTCTTCTGTCCTTGGTTGATACTTAGCAGATGTAATATATAGCAAGTGACAGAAACTATCCCTAACAACGTGAAGGTCTATATAAGTTTGGAAAGGGTGGAATTGCTG
This sequence comes from Dactylellina sp. 'tibetensis', assembly GCA_036971435.1. Classification (NCBI taxonomy): domain Eukaryota; kingdom Fungi; phylum Ascomycota; class Orbiliomycetes; order Orbiliales; family Orbiliaceae; genus Dactylellina; species Dactylellina sp. 'tibetensis'. The sequence goes on from JAKDFA010000001.1 coordinate 2,290,341, forward strand.
AGCAGAAGATTTCAAGTTTAAGGGAGAAGGTCGGAAGTTGAGTGCATTTATACATTGAAGTCGACTTTCAAGCCAGTATTTTCCTGCGCAGTGTTGGTAATATAAAACTAAGTTTAAATTGTCCCAATCCATAATTCATCAATCTTTAGGTCATGGTAGTATCGTGCAATTGTATATTAGTGAATTCAAAAAACGGATTGTAGAAACAATCACCCCAAGAGAAACTATGAAATATATATACTGCATGATATTTCTCCATTAGATTGGCCCTTTCGGGCTTCGGGAACAGCTTATCGATATGTCGACATATATATGCCCTTCTTACTCTCTAATAAAACAAGGCGATATAATCAACAAAATATATTTAGAGTACTCATTCATTCAAATTATTCCCCGAACAAAGTAGATACACTTTGCGTCCACTTAAGTCAATCGTCAATGCCTCCATTCATACGGCTTTTTCAATGTGTGCATACTACATTGAATTAATGCCTTTTGTTTATAATTATAAAGCCAGAGTATTCAAGGCTAATTTAAGACGATGAGTAACCAAATGACGCCAGATTATAACCAAGCGAGAAGATATAAAAACGGAGGAAACAACAGTCTTTATCTCTTGACTAGCGTGACAATATCTTCATCCATGAGTTCGTGTGAAAGTCCAACTCTCTGGGGCTGATGCTTGACACTTCGGCCATATACGATGGCATATTTGAAAACCTCAAGAATAGACTTGTGAATCGATTTACACTTTGAAAGTAGGGTTAGCAATGTTTACTAGTAATATGCAGAGAGCTCCATGGAGAGGAAAGCTTACAAAGTCTTCAATAGTGTACTGTCCACCTTTAAGCACTACGGGTGCTGAATAGTCTGGCGACTGGCCTTTCGGTTTGGTGTATATTCTTCTCAAATTCAGTTTCTCCCACATTACTTCTAAGAGTTCGTCAACATTCCACATATGCTCCGAGGATATCGGTACGGCATTAGGAATCCTGTAAAGCAAATCCAGCTCCTCAATACTGATAGAATCGATCTTGTTGAGGACATAGATGACTGGTATATACCGTCGACTCTTCGCCTCCAGAATATCGATCAAATCGTCGATGGTGGCATCACACCGAAATGCAATATCGGCGTTCGCAATTTTGTACTCACTCAGCACAGCCTTAACTTCCTCTGGTTCAATGTGGGTTAGGGGTACCGTATTGGTAACACTGATTCCTCCCTTATCCTTCTTTTTGAAGATAATATTTGGCGGTTGTTTGTTGATCCTAATACCAAAGCCTTCTAATTCGCTCTCAATAACTCGTTTGTCTGTCAATGGCTTGAGCACATCCAGTACAATGAAAATCAAGTGGCAGGTTTTAGCGACTGCGATAACCTGCCTACCACGACCTTTACCATCCTTGGCACCCTGAATAATACCTGGCAGATCAAGCATTTGAATTTTGGCGCCGTTGTACATGACACAACCTGGAACGGTTGTCAAAGTTGTGAATTCGTAGGCGGCAGCTTCGGAATGCGTGCCGGTTAATTTGGACATCAGTGTACTCTTTCCCACCGAAGGGAAGCCGATAAACCCGACACTTGCGGCACCGGTACTATAGTGGTCAAGTTAGTGGGGCGCCGCCATGTAAGAGTCGAGCAATTGGCTATACCGAGCAACGTCAAAACCAACTAGGGCCGAGACATCAGCGACAGTCCCTCAATGGACGATGATTTAACTTACCACCTGCACCTCCACCACCGCCGCCGGATGGCGTTACAAGCTCCCTTCTGAGCTTTGCAAGCTTGGCTTTTAGCTGTCCTAAATGGTACGACGTAGCTTTCTATCGTAGGCAAAGTGTCGCAATAAGTCTTCTGCTTTTTAAAACCCCTGGGACGTATGGTCGTACATTTTTCTGAGTCTTGGCCATCTCGGCCTCGATCTATTGTTGCAGAAACTCAAGTCAGTCTTGCTACTCGTTTTGCCGGGCGACATGTAGCCTTCATCGATGGTTGATCTTGTGCGTACCTCTCGGATCTGTCGCCATAAGTTAGCTCTAACATGCCCTGACTACGGTTCTAGGTGCCCAAAGCTGACCTTATCCACGGTTGTCGACATCTTGGACTGCGATCTCTTGTTGCACTATTACAGCTGCGCCTAGACAGTGAGATAACACTGTGGTTTGTAGCTCCGGGTCGAGTGTACCTATCGGCGTTTGGTTGAGCGTCTCTACATCAAACATCAAATATTGTGCGGCAAAATCTTGGTCGAAGCTTCAAACATCGACAGGGCTGATTACATAATACATATCAACGCAAAGCACAGCAAGGTCCACAACGCGTCGAGTTGCACATCTCAAAATTCCAGCAGTGTCCGAAAGCTCACTTCAAGCTTGGAATTGAAAGCTCCCAGACCGCTTGTTCATTTATCGTGCTAAACCATGCAAGCTGTATCCGTCTAGTAGCTACGTAATCCCCGAAGGGGTAGCTCGGCATCTTTTTTCGAAAATTCCGCGAAATGCTTCCGAATTTCCAACTCGCCTTGCTTGGGTCTTTTGGAAATCTGCTCAAGTGACTGGGATCGAACTTGGATGAGCCTCAGACGAGGAGGTGCTACATCGAGCTCAGACTTGCACATACGCAAGCAATTACAGATATGTAAAAATTATCAATTACCAAGTAGTAGCTGAGATAGGACTGGCTTTCAACCGATAGACACCCCACACAATCGACAACCGGAAATTAGTTCCTCTGCACGGTACGAGCTGACACATCAAAAACTGCCCTGTATAGCTTCCACGCATCGCATCGACGCCTGCTTACAGGCAGTTGTTATGAACTTGGGAGCTATACGAAAGGAATAATACGATCAAAATTTTTTCTAACAGTCTCAACAAGTTATTAACTACATCTAGGAGAATGTGGGGAGCACTAATCTATTGTGGGTCTGAGCAGGGCCGAGGCGCCTTGTCTGCGCCGCACGGGATGAGTCTGGGTCGTCAAAGGGCACCAAGCACTGTGAGATAATGAAATTTTGTTTTTCTGTTCGTCCGGAGGAAGCGGTTGGGTGGGGTGATGACAGATGATATTTGGAAAAAAGCCGAGCGACTCTAAGACCTGGGTTTTCTCGTGGCATATTTTACGAATCGGTTAACCCCGCAATATCTCATTTTTTGCCTTCGAGAGTCTTCGCAATTGTCGCGACGGCTTATCGCCGTCTTAAATGCAAGTTCGCTTGACGCTGTAGCCGTCAGAAAATTCGATCTGTCCGCTGAAGCCCGATAGCTCTGAAGGGTTGCAGGAACCCACAGGAGTATCACATTTTCGTCCACAGTATCCGTATTTTGCAGTGACGGAGGAATGCTTGGGATCAGGATAGTCAAGTAGTCCTTTTGATCGCAAATCATGGCTACCGTATAGATCGGTTCAATATCTTGGATCGTTTACGGAGGTTGTTGAATTCGAAGTCGCGTTTATGCCAACTTCTTGTTTTATTATCTGGCTTGGCCATCCATCGCTCGTGAAAATTCCAGCTAGAAGAATATAAACCAAATGTCATCGTTGCTCCATCCCGGAGCTCTCCATCGGCATCTCCTGCAGTTTCCTGCCAGTGTCAGTAAGATAGTACAGTAAAAATCCCCATAGGTTACTCAGTCGCTATTACCGACTCAATGCATGCAAGGATAGAGTAACATGGTGGTCTGGCTTAATTGTACCCCAACCTAGCTGATGTTTCGGCGTTCGGGAGACGCAAGAATTAACGCAGAAGTATCTCTTCCTGCAGGCGGAAGGACCAGAAGTTAACACCCTGGTTTGGATGTGCAGGTCATCTAGGGAGCCAGGCACGCGAAGATGTGCAAAAGGTTCTGTGAAGCAAGCGAGAGAGCAACACCTTCCTTGAGACGTCCTGTTGGAAGCTCGAGCATTGGCACCACATTTGTGGAACGGCTTCCAGCGGAAGAAGATTTGGAACGAGGCTAAAAAGAGCGATTGGAGTAAACCAAAGCTTTCTATTTGTAATTCTGTCATCATAAGAATCGAAAAGCGAATTAAGGTCTAACCAAGGAACTCTTGAGGCGAATGCAGCAGCTGGGTTTGGAGGGTGTAAGCTTGTCAGCCGTGAATCTCTATGTCATAATTAGCGTAGGTCAGGCAGCCTCATCGCGTAAAGTCGGCTTGAACACACCTGTATTAAATCTTGCATTCCATCAACCCTTGCTCGCTGACCGGAACTGCTTGGAAGCAAAGAGAGATTTCGCCCTGGCGGAGTAGAAACCCCCACCAGGGTCTGCAACCATCGATGTTTGGCTTTAGTGACTCTTCCTGGGCGGGCTAGCCGTACAATTACACCGACTCTAGTAGATGTTTACTAATTACCTATCGTTCCGACGGGCTTAGGTAAGGTCTACTGAGCGGGGGGCCAAGGAAACGTGTCATTTTCGTGTTATCGAGAAAGTCTGGTGGGTCATTGACTTCTGAAGATGCCGCTATCAGTCCGACTTTGGAGAGAGGAAGATCTGAGACAGCGGCAATGTGTCTGCGAAGAGCACGTTGTGCAACCATGACCAGAGCTTGGCCATTGGGTACAGGCCTGCCGAAAAAAGGCACCGTGAGGTCATGCAACCTGCAAAACGGAGCCTGATTCGAGTTTGGTGAGGAGGGGGGTGGAGTGGAGTGGAGTGGAGTGGAGTGGAGTGTGGAGGCAACCTCTGCTGGATGCAACCATTCCAGGTGAAAGGTGATGTCGAGGAATCGTCCCGAACGGTACTTAGTCAACTGCTTCTTCCAACAGTTTGAAGTACCGCACTTCAACCTCCAACCTTCCCTTTCACATTCCTCCACAACCCTAACAAGCAGCATAGACAGTAACTGCCTAGCTAGGTACTCAGGCTTTCTCCATCGAAAATCCCTGATCGGACCGCCGCATACCGTCCACTGCCCTGCCCACCCTCAAAACCTTAAAGCTTGTAGCTCCTCGGAGCATCTAAGTCTTGTTGGCTATTCGGTCCGTGATCCAATAACAAGTAAGTCTGGGACTATTAAATACACCTCCAGCCCCCATATCCTCTAGCACAAACTTCGTAGGCATCATCAAAATCGACAGTCAGCCGGATAGTCAATTGGCTCTCCCTTCATAATAGTCTGGGTAGCTTCGTTGCTTCACTGCAACTTGCACACTCAGTGACCCCGGCTAGGATTCTTCTCCCGATCCGTGCTCTATAGAGTGGCTGCAGACTCAAAGCTTCACAGTAGAGTCTCTTCTGCTCAGTTTAATATACCTACGAATCCTTTGAACCCTTCTCTCGGCCGAACTGATCCGCGTTCTCATATTCTCCTTTGGAACTTATATCCTACCGTAATTCATCGTTTCATTCCGAAATCCTCTTGTAATCTATTTCCTCGCAGCGAAGAAGACTTACAAGGGCAGCCTGCATATCGATAGAACTCGTAGGCTTAAACGTCTAATCAGGCTCAGTGTGACTTTGGTGGACATTTGGAACTCAATCTATCTCACGAAACCGATCACTTCGCTCACATTTGCATCCGAAAGGGTACAGTATAGTAGCTGTGAACACTTGGAATCCTTGAGTGTATAAGGTACGCATAGCTATCAATCTCCAGAACCAGGACCGTCTCTCTGGGTTTTTGGTTCGCTATTTGTGGCTACTCAGTACTGATTCTGAATTCACCGAGATTTTTCTTTTCAGAAAAATGGTCAAACCTGCCACCCTCGCGCGAGAGCCCCAGGATGCCGAAGCCATCCATGTGGTCCCGGGCCCTATTTTTAAGACCAATGGGGAAACCGGATTACTCGTCGGCAATGCTCAGACATCTGTGAAAATTATCGACATCCGATCCTCTCAGGTCGAGTATAAGCTCAATGAGGAGATAACTAACGGTGTCCGCAAGGGGTTTGGCGAAAAGACTCTTCCAACAATGCTCCTTTACGATGAAGCCGGTCTCAAAATTTTCGAGGAGATCACATATACCGACGACTACTATCTGACCAATGCGGAGATTGAGGTTCTGACCACACACGCGACTGAGATTGCAGCTCGGGTCCCTGACGGCGCTATGCTGATTGAGCTCGGTTCTGGCAATCTTCGTAAGGTTAACATCATATTGCAAGCCATCGAGGCAGCCCATAAGCATGTGGACTATTTCGCGTTAGACTTATCTCGCCCTGAGCTTGAAAGAACTTTCTCCAAGCTTCCCAACGGCGGATTCAAGTATGTCCGATGCTATGGCTTGCATGGAACCTACGACGACGGGAAAAAGTGGCTACAAGAAGATGAGGCGGTTAGATACCGCCCGCGCTTTATCCTGTGGCTTGGTTCATCCATTGGCAACTTTGAGCGAAACGAAGCTGAGATTTTTCTGAAAGAATGGAGGGAATCTGTCCTTCGCCCTGGGTCTAGCGATCGGATGATGGTCGCCTTCGATTCGTGCAACGACGCAGAAAAGGTCTACTGGGCATACAACGACAGGCAGCTTGTTACTAAGAGATTCATCCTCAACGGCTTGACTAATGCCAATAAAATTCTCGGCAAGAAAGTATTCGACACTGAGAAGTTTGACTACTATGGCGAATACGATATTGTGAACGGCGGACACCAGGCTTTCTATCTCGCAAAGTCCGATATGGTGCTAAATATTCCAGAGCCGGTTCAGATCCAAAAAGGCGAAAAGATCCGAGTTGAGAGGAGTTATAAATTCTCGCACCAACATACAACTCTCATGTTTGAAGGAGCCGGTCTGTCTGTGGGCACATCGTGGGGCCAACTAGGTGGCGAATATAGTAAGTTCAAAGCAGACCCAGCGCTCTGTTTTAGAGAGCCAATGAAAATGTGTTGACCATGTCGCGTTTTGAAATAGCCCTCCACCTACTTTACAACCCAGCAGCAAGTTTCCCGCTGATTCCGAAGATGTATGCCCCCAAGCAACTCCCCTCGATTAGTGAATGGGACGAACTATGGAAGCTCTGGGATTTGGTAACATTGAGGATGGTCCGAAAAGACCAGTATCTCACGAAGCCTATTGAGCTTCGTCATCCAATTCTGTTTTATCTTGGACACATCCCCACTTTCCTCGATGTCCAGCTCACAAAGACAACAAAGTCTGCTGGCACTGAGCCGTCCTACTATGCTCAAATCTTCCAGCGAGGCATCGATCCTGATGTAGACGACCCGACTCAGTGCCATTCTCACTCTGATGTTCCAGACACATGGCCAGAGTTGGAAGAGATCAAAGGATTTCAAGGTAGAGTAAGAGATCGCGTAAAGAATATCTATGCTAACGAGGCCACACTTTCGTTGGACACCCGTCGGGCTCTGTGGCTTGGTCTCGAGCATGAAATTATGCATCTTGAGACTCTCTTGTACATGCTTCTCCAACATGACCTAACCGTCCCACCTGCCGGTGTCGCGGTCCCTGATTTCCGTGCACAATATCTGCTTGATTCGACTGTTAGTCAGAAGGATGAAGGTTGGCTCGACATTAGCGGGCGTGATATTGTTATGGGTACTGAAAATCGTGAAGCTGATGGTGGACATTTCACCTGGGATAATGAGCGCCCATCCATTGAAGCTTCAGTGGGCTCTTTCCAAGCATTTTCTCGCCCAATCACCAACGGCGAGTATGCCTTATATTTGGATGCCACAGGATCGAAGGAGCTTCCCAAGTCGTGGACGATTGAGGGTAGGAATCCAAATACCGATGTGATATCAGAGTTTGATAACGGTGATGCAACCAACTCGGCTTTCAAAGGCCTATTTGTCAAGACTGTTTTCGGACCCGTTCCTTTAACCTATGCCCAGCATTGGCCTGTCATGGCTTCCTATGATGAACTGAATGGATGCGCTCAGTGGATGGGTGGTCGTCTTCCAACCCGTGAGGAGTTGCAGGTAATCTATGATCATGCTGAAGTCGTCAAGAAAGACTTGGAAGCGAAGAAGCTTGCCGCTATGATCGATGCTGTTAACGGGTAATTATAATGAAAAGAAAATTTTTTGATATTGGGTAGTACTAATTCTTGAACTTGCAGGCATTTGTCAATGGACGGCGTTCATATCACACCCCCAGCTACTTCCGCTAATGGTGAGAAGGCAAACACGTCAGAATCCGACAGTCTGTTTGCCAATCTAGTTGGGGCCAATGTCAGTTTCCGCCATTGGCATCCAACTTCAGTGAAGGGGAAAGTTTGCGGGAGAGGTGCAGGCGGTGCTTGGGAGTGGTCTTCGACTGTTCTTAAGAAATGGGATGGATTTAAACCGATGGAGATGTATCCTGAGTACACTGGTATAAATAACAACGTCTGGGAAATTCACACAAATGAAACACGAAGCTGACGAGTGTATTATCTTCTAGCTGATTTCTTTGATGATAAGCATAACGTCGTTCTTGGAGCCAGTTGGGCTACACACAGCAGGGTTGCAGGTCGCAAAACTTTGTAAGTCCTGAACTAGCCACAACCTTCTACACCACGATAAAGATTACTAACAATCTTCTCCAACAGTGTTAACTGGTACCAGAGGGCCTATCAGTTCGCCTGGTGCACCGGACGCCTGGTTCGCGACCTCCCCGCCAATAAATCCTAGTAGCCAGTTACTAAGGAACAAAGCTGGACGTGAAACAACTTGAGCATTATCGATATTACGAACTACAACAGATTGTTAACCAACTACTTCTTGACTGATTTATGATTATTTGATTTTGTCGAACAACTCCGCGCTTCCTTCCATTCAACGAATTCCCTCCCTTAGTATTATTTGATTTGAAACCGTCCTCGATCTGAAAGTATGCAAATTGCAGAGGCAGCGTCCTTCACGACCAGTATCTGCTATGTGTCTATTTCAGAGCTTAAATGTGTTTATTTTGTCTGTAATTTTTTGTTTACAGCGCCTTCATGATGCGGCAGGTGCAAGCGTAAGCTATACTTTTTCTCTTGTCCTTTTACAATCTCCATTCTATCAACAGAATGCCTGTCCCATCTACCCTTCCTGAGCCAAGCCAAAGCGGAAGACTTTAACGACATCCAAGCTAGGCTGGCCCAAAAAAAAAAAACCTTTTTAGTAGAAATGGAGATTTTGCGTTAATATGATAAAGAATGACATGTCTTGGTCTCAAAAAAAAACACCCTCCGCATTTGTGTGATATGCTACGGTGAAAGTTACGAGTTTAAATATAGGTTGTGATGAATTCAGTAGTATATTCGTTATCGTAAACCTTGAAGAATCTACCATAGATCTTTCAAATAGCCTCCCAGAATGACAAATTGCAAAATATTTAATCCAAAATAATGTAGCCACCAGAGCAAAGATGCTCATGCTCTCAAAAAAAAAAAAATAACCACCAAAGAAAAAATGCCCATGCTCCAAAAAAAAAAAAAAAAAAAAAAAAAAAGGGAAGATACAAAACCGTAAATTTCCAGCCAATGCATCAACTGCAAAAATATAAAGCGTTAGGATATCACTAAAAAGAAACAAAGAAATAACTTTTGAACTTTCTTTTTTAAATTTTATCTTTCCAAAATCTACCAAGAGGGAAAGAAAGAAAAAAACGACGCTAGCTCTTCCTATCATTGACAATAACGACCCAGTCATCGCCGCCCTCGGTAGCTTCATCTGTCCGCAGCCCCGCCACCAGCGGATGCTGTGAAAGAATCTGCGAAGCCCTCAGATCCTTCTCCCTATGTCCGTGCACTTGTTCATGCTCCACGGCGAAATCACGAATAATAACTCTCTGGCACCCGCAGCACTTTTCCGAACCTGTACCTCCTCCGTGCGACACCGACTTTGGCTCATCTGAACCCTTCCCCCTCTCCTTGTCTCTTGCCCATCTTCCTCTACGACATGTCCGATCCTCACTGTGCGGAGGTGCACCCTTCAACTCTAATTTGTTGAGAATAGTCGCTATCCGTGATTGATCGATTTTGTGCGTTTCGGTCCCACTTAGCCGCTGTAGCCGCTTCAACGGTCTTGAAAATCTAACTTGTCTGAGGGTTTCCGGGTTGGCATTGAGGTATTTCTGTTCGATGTTTGTGAGAGCAGAGGATTCAAGTGATGGAACGAGATTCTATAGCATCATAAAACATTAGCGTATGAATAAACCAATGTCTGTTGCCATACCAACAGAAATAAGAACTCACGTCTTCATCTTTACCACACTCAATAAGCTTTGCGGCAAATTGTAGCTTGCATTTATCGTAGAGCATCTCCTTGTATAACGCTTGGAAATTGCTATCGGTTTCCTCGGAGGGAGAAGGACGCTTAGTTTCATAGCTTGTGCCTCTCTCGCGTTTCCTCATCTCGTCCACATCAAAGGTCTTCGCAATCTCCTTGGCATTCTTTAGTCTTTCCTCGGTGACTGCAAACGATCTAGGGAACCAGCTAAAGATCTCCTCTGGGTACTCCTGCAATCTCGCATATAGCGAAGGTTCAAACTGGTTGAGCTTGTGAGCGCCATCTCCTTTCGCAGATGGCATTTCATCGACAAAGTTGCTGGGGAACCATCCATATTTGTTCAATCGATCTTTGTTGTTTGATCGAATGATTGTTCCGAACCACCACCCATTGTGACCCTTCTCGATAACATCTACGATATCATTTTCTTTGATCGAAAGCTCTGTAGGCAAAACAGCTGTAAAGTCGTATAGCGCCACAGATATATTTCGATTCCAGTACTTCGAGTAAACCTCATCTGGCAAAACTGGGTATCTATGATGTAGAATTTGCGCCAAAGCCTGCGCGCTTCCAGTCGTGTACGCCATTCCGTGACCTTCAAACCCTGCAAGAATGTATTGACCTTCGGTACCAGGAACCTTGCCGACCCACGGTCTCTCATCAGCGGAGAATCCCATGATTCCACTCCACATGTACTTTGCATCACACATCTTGTCTGCGCTCGGGTATCCGCACTCAGCGTCAAAATACTTGCCAACACTAGAGCGTAGGTACTTTCCAACTTCGCCATCGACGCTGTTGTCGTCGGTTAAACCGACGCCTTGGTCCTTGGCGAATTTGCGTCCACCGCCGAGAAGGAAGGCGCCACCTGTGCCGTCGCTGCGGACATCTTCTTGAACAAGGTATTCAGCCTTGATCCGTTCGCCGTCTACAAGACCGTATGTATGATTCAATGGCTTCTCAAGAAGCGATTTTGGAGGGGAGAGTGCAGACATTTGTGCGCGGACGGGGTAAATCACATCTCGCATGGCTGGAACAAGATGGGATGCAAATGCGTTGGTAGCATGTATGACGATTGGAGCTGTGAGAGCTCCTCGAGAGGTGTGAACACGATGAAGAGGAATCGGAGCACCATCGTTTAAAGTGGAGATAGCCAATACAGGAGTAGATGTCTGGAGGTTGAGGCCTCGGCTCTTGATGAGGTCTTTGAGGATGTAGCTGACGAGCTTGTAAGGCCACAGCTTGGCGGCGTCTTTGATAGTGATGGCACCAACGGCACTGGGTATTCGTAGAGCCTCGAGGGCGGATTTATCTGTCACAATGGTGAGCTTATCGGCAAGTTCAGGAGCGTGTTGCCTCAAAGTCTGAATGGAGCCAATGGCAAGGTCGAAGGACTGTTGGTCGAAATATGCATCACAGGAGGGAAGTTTATGAAATTCGCAATCAATTCCGTTTTCTTGGATGTAACTGGTTAGAAGCGAGAGATTTCGGAGTTCAAAGTTGATAGCGGTGAGGGTTTCTGAAATTCCCAAGTCATCGAACAAATGCTGGAGACGAGGATAAGCGTATAACGAGGGTTTGCAATGACCACCTAGGTATTGACATAATGATGGTCAGTACAATTTGGGAGAGTAGGTATTTGTAACTGTTGGAACAAGGGTATTACCATTCTGCAGAGGTTCTAAAGTTAGTAACTGCTTCGTTCGTGTTATCATGAAGGCCAGGATGGATCGCTTACTCGGCCAGTTGCACCCCAGCATGCTTCCCGGGCTTCCAGCATGACAATTCTTTTGCCCTGAACCCATGCTCCGTTATCTTGCTCACACAGGTATCTTGCAGTTTGGGCGCCGGCAATACCGCTTCCAATAATAACAATATCAGCCTCCGTAGGCAACTCCGAGGTGGTTCGATGACCGAGCAGGAACTCATCCGGCTGCTTCAGCCAGAAAGAGGATGTGGATTCCTCAGACGGAAGCTGAGGATCTGGGAAATGGGTAGCCGAAGACATGGTTGCTGAACTTGTTTTATATGTGAGTACCGAAAGGGTTATAGTTTGATTTCTCTCTGTTTTCGGGTTTTGATGAGAAGGGATGGTGGATCTGCCTGCGGCTAAGCGACGACTCCTGGAATTATACTTCGTCTACAGCGTTTTTTGTATGTAAGAGAAATACAGAGGAGATTCGGTTGGTATCTCAAGCAAGAACGAGCGAACGTCTGCGAGATGAGTAGTCGAGTGATGTGTACGTGGGCGGACAAGTATGGAAACGTGACCAGGGAAGGTTTTTGGATCACGAGAGGATATAAGAGATATATATATCAATCGGCCCCACGAGAGAAGAGCAAGTTGCCAGAGAGTTCGGATCACACCAAGACAAGAATGGAAGCCAGCAGGTGGGAGGAGCAAGGGCGGTGAGAGCAGGAGGAGGGCGGAGTGGTCGGTATGGGTTATATATCTCGACCCGGGTATGCTTTATTGCCTACACGCCCTCAGGCTGTGGATACGGGAAAACCGAGCTAGCATCACCAAACTAAATCTGCCAAATCTGCTAAGAATACTAAGAATAATAAGAATACTAGCGTGCCCTCACGCCGGGCTGCAGGCTGGATGTCTCAACTGCGTGAAATATAAATAAGAGACGTGATGGAGTTCGAGTTTTACCAGGGAACCACGGCCCTTTGCATTGCTGGCCCGTCGCTGCCTGTCTGCCTGCCTGTGAACGAGCAGCTTTAAGCTCATGCGACTTTGCATGAAGCATGTAAACAAACGTCCATGTCCACTACCACCACCACCACCACCACCATCACGACAGCTGCACCCCCCCGAAACCCAAAAAGCAAAGCTTTGGGCTAAAGCCTCTGGCCTGTCTCGAGCGAGTCGCATTATCTCAGCTATTCGGGCAGGCCTTTTTCTCTCTCTCCTCTCGCTGGCTGCCTTCGTCTGTTCTTCGCCAGTCGCCGCTCGATCCAGCAAGTGCTTAGCTTGACACACTGCTACGAGTGGCTTAAAAGGACCCATCGCTGCTCTCCTTTTCCGGAGCCCGCTCTTGCCCAGTCGCAGTCTGGACTGCGTGTCACGGGCGAACTAGGCGAAGAAGAGGAAGCACAACCAAGCCAGCGACTGGGAAGGCGCACCGGGGTGGAGTATCGCAGCATCGCCAGAGTCAAACAACAGTCAACAGGTGGGTCTGGCCCGGTGCTGGGAGGCAACCACCCAACACGGCTCGCACAATCCCTACCAGTCTCTCAAAGCTAAAGACGCCCCCAGGCTGTGGCTCCTACTCTCTCGAACGGCAAAGGAAACCCTAGGCGTCGTTCAGGATTCGGTACTGGGATCCGCCCTGAAGCTCGAATCCACCAAAACGAAATCAAACAGCAATTCAAAATGGCCCACGGGATGCTCTGGTGGACGAGGGCTTAAGGTTCACCAGTAGGAACTGTCAAGCTGCAAGAGAGGCCTCATCTAGATTCCCCATTACGAGGAGCTACCCCACAAAAAAAAAAAAGAGAGAGAGAGCGAGAGATCTTTGAAAGGCATATGCACCGGTTGTGTGTTCCCGTATCCCGTTTTCCACTTTGGGATCCTTTCACGGTGCGTTCGCGGAAAACACGAGGGAGCAGACGGAAATGAGCTGCAAAGAATGAAAATTTTTTTCTGTCGGAAATCATTCAATCCACTTGGACTCGATCGATTCCCGATGGGTCGTGTTGATGCTCCAGTGGTCAGACCATTCCAACATGTTCAACAGGAAGCTCCGATAGGTCCAAAACTATTTAGGTTTTTAGAGGGCGACACTTTTCTTTCGCCAAATATGCAAACTGGAGATGCCGAACCGGCTAAGCTTCACGCGTGCGTTTTGCAGGTCGAGTATCCAACCGACAAGTCACCCCTTTGATTCCGCCATCTTCCTCTGACTGTCGTTCACTTTAAATGTCATGGATGGATGGGCTGATGCTCGTCGCCTTCCCTCCCTCGCTTCTGCCCATGTAGTTTAAAGTTTTCCCTCTTCCTTTGCCTTCCTCGTGCATCATCTGCCATTTAACCTATCTCGCTAGGATAATTTTTGGTTCAAGGCAAGGCAATTCGGTCCTACGATTTTCCTTGAATGAAAAGGTGCGTCCGCGTCGGTCCAGACGCACAGGACTTACGTTCCACCAAATCGCCATGCGTCGGGAGAAAGCAAGAGAAGGGGTCCGAAAGAGCAAACATTTAAATGCATTTATCCTCCCTGCCAGGGAACACGTAAACGTCTTACAAGATACCGTCAACGTCATTATCTTACCCTCGAACCGCGATTTGGTATAAATCTTCCACGTCGGTTTCCTTTCGGATTTATGTTTCCCCCCTCCATTCTATAGCTTTTTGCCCTTGCCTTGTGGGAGGAGGTCCTGGCAAACGAGCGAGGAGGCCGCGAGCTCACGAGCGCGCGCAGCAGAGCAGCACCAGCACCAACCACCAGCACATCCAATTTTAACCTTAAGAAATTCAGGTGATTTCGGGACCCCACCCGTATGGCTTTTGCGAGACGCTTGTTCTGCAGCCCTTTCAATTATCGTTCAAGCCAAGCGAGTAGCGAGCGAGCGGAAGAGTCAAAGCACAGCAGAGAGGTCTGCCTGCCTGCACCCTTCCTGCATGGGGAGGGAAAAAAAACAACCTCTCTCATCGTCGCACACGATTCGGGCGAGAGTAAGCAACGACTCGGGCAGAGGACTCGGGGTTTACCGCCCGGTGTTATCATAAGCCATGCCGTTGAGCGCATATTTCCTGCTGCTATACGCTATACGACCCGGATTGATTAGTGACTGACATTTATATACGGTATTATTGCATTTCTGTGATGATAAATCCAATGATATGAAATCGCTTCCGATCCAAGCCCGCTACCAAACGGTCCATGAAATCTGCAGGGCACTGCTGTTTTCCACGCGTGATAGCACGAGGCGTTTTGGGTTCGCTGGGGGCGTGATCCCGGCGTGTCTTTTGCCTCCTCCAGGTGGGGCCAAACGTGGACATGCACCCAGACGCTACAAGACCGGGCGCAACGGCAATATCCAGCTTGAGAGAATGGAAAGAGGCGGAAGAAAGAATAAAAAAAAGAATAAAAAAAGTAGGTCCTTAATAATAGCCTGCGGGATGTCGACGTCGACGGGTTTCTCCCTCCAAAAGAGAGGGTGCGAATTTTCGGTTCGTTTCGTGCTCGGGACGAAGCTCACTCGCTTGGGAGACCGAGCCAGCCAATGCCAGCCAGTGCCAGGAAACCCGACTGCTGCATCCCGCCGATCCTCTTAATCTTAATATCGTCGGCTAAGCGAGTGGGTTTTAACCTTCAAGTTGGAAGTACGGTTCAATGACATGTCACTCGGGGCTATGTTTCCAATTCCATCGAAGATGCCGACGAATGATGGACTCGACGGCACACGCAAGACAGTTATCTGAGTCGACACCACCATGTTTCTTTTTGAATAGCACGACTGGCTAGTTGGCGGGGGCAGACGGTAAAATCTGGGCCTTGTTGAGAAAGGCGTCTATGCACATGCAAACGTCCATCCTTCTTCTAATTGGAATAAGTTCCATGTCGAATCAATCAACCAGTCCGGGCCCACAGCTTCGTCCAATATCTATCCATGCTAGAAGTATCAACATTTTTGCTGTCGAATGAGAAGTTTTTAAAAAAGCCGTTGGCGGAGGACCGATACGAGACCGAGGATACACAAGAAATGAAGTGACCAAGCATGAGCTTCGGAGCGATAATTAATAATGGAAACCCACGTTATCCTTAGGGAGAACCTGGTATCGCATTTTATCTCCAGCTCGGGCAACCGGACAGGGCTCCTTTTCTCTCTCTCGTGAAGCAGAAAAATAATTTTATAATAAAAGGGAGAAGAAAAAGCATCCCACGTAGTTGCGATATGCACGTTCGGCAAGCCACTTCGTTTACCCGCATGGTGTGAATCATGTCATCTCATTGTTTGACAGAGCTGAGCTGCGAGCTGAGCTGGACTTGGAGCTGGAGCTGGAAGCTTGAGAGCTTGAGACACCAAAATCCCAAAGAGCTATCAGGACGAATCAAGTTGTCGAAATACCTCGGTAGATATCGCTCGTATCTCAAGTAAGATGCGCTTGCGGACCCGGGCTTCGAATTTATTTTTGCAGAAAATAAAGAATAGAAAGTCAAATAAAAATAATACATTGAAAAATCAAAGATAAGATGGGATCCGCTTTCCGAGAACAGCCCAAGCCTTAGCATGCTTTCAGTACATATGAAGGAATGGACTTGACCCGTGCTATTTTTACCATCCGATTGTACCCATCAGCCGGGCCATTGGATACTAAGGTGGACCCTGTGACAATATCTATCTAACACAAGTCGGGATAGGCGTCGGTGCCCTCCCTCTCACCAACGCAAAGGGCGATGTCTATATTGTAGCACCAAACTGGCAAAACCCGTGCGGTCCATAGCCACGGACTATCGCATTCGACGATATCGTGGAATTCGCGAAACCAAGTTGTTAGACTCGTCCTGTCAAGCCGTCCCGCGTTTTGGAACAAGGCAATCTTTGACTTGCCTGAATCCGGCACGCCGCCACCTTCGGCTCGCGGGCTTGCCATTTCTGAGCGCCGCCTTTGATAGCTTAAGCTGACCTGAACCCTTGACAGTCTGCTTTAGCAGCCCGAAGATACCCCCCCTCTCTCCCTCTGCGAGTAGCTTATCATGAGAATGGCTTTCGAGAAGGGTCTCATGTCTTCATTCTTTGATTTACCTTCGAGTATCTACAGACTATATTAGCGATATTGTGTCTTAAACAAGTTTGCGACACGAAGGATCGTGCCAATTGCAACATTCCCAGAACACTCTCGGTTAGTGGATGTCAATGTTGCAATGAGGCGCTACCGGGCGGCTTTGAATAAATCCAGTTAGACCTCTCTCTACATTCCATTAACAAATCGATATCCATGTAATATGTCCGTTGATCAGCTTTTGTTTTACCCCCCTTGTAGATACTATACGCCTCGTGATGCCCTTACAACCGTTGAGGAAAGGGAGGTATTTTAATTTCGAATAGTGGCATGTTTATGAACAGCTACTTTCAGTAGTTACGTACGGCTTAGCTTTTTTAACTTATTATTATTTAGCAGTAAGCTAGTGTAGCTGTCATACTAATACTGGGGCGCGGACGGGCCACCACCAACTGTCGACTCAACGGATCTAGAGTCCTCCTCCTCATTAGGCCATTACCAAGATCAAAATACATTCCTGATAGAAACGTCTAGGATGAAAAAAGCATTAATCACATCATCCAAAGCTACTGGAGTATACATCTCATTACTTTTCAACAAAGTACACTCGCGGTAATCCGTCGTGCGCCTGTACGTACAGTCCCCACCTTTCGAGCTCCTCAACGCAAGCCAAAAAAAAGATGAGAACGCCCAGGACTCCACAACAAAAAAACGACTGATATCTCGAAAAGTGCTTTCTGGGCTAAAGAGGTCAGCTCGGCGCCTCTCGATCCAAATTTCCATTTCTTTCAAAACGAATGGAGGCTTTTGCCTCCCTCGATGAGGAAGCAAGGCATGCGCCATTGACGTCAGGATGGAGAGGGAGATTTTAATTTTTAAATTTAGAGCTGCATCAATATTTCAAGGAAAATCCTCCTAAGAAGCAGGAATCCCTATTTGCTGTTTGCTTGAAAGTCAAAGGCATTTTACCTTAGCGAACACGGGTTGTAACAAGGTTAATTCTGCACGAATGCCTTGGTTTTTCTTTCTTTCTTTCTTCCTTTAAAGATACTTTCGCAGATTTTTTTTGGAGAGTGGAATCTAGTCTAGGCTTGCTGGGAGCTAAGCTGCATCTGAGGTGACTTGCCGAGGCTGCAAGCTGACCGCTTTTTTTCTTGACTTACCCACAGGCTTTCCCCACATTGATGCATCTTTGCACCGGTTTCACCCAAGGTAAAGAAAGCCTTTCAAGGTGCTAAAATCTTTTTTGTAATGCTTTCTTATTTTTTTTATTTTTTGCGCCTTGAGGATGGATCGTGTCAAAAGTGGAGCTTGATCTCGATCGTCCAAACCGGTTCCAAAAAAGTATCCATCGGAGATTGTTCTTCAGCCATAAAGAAAGAGAAGGAGAGAGAAAGTCTTGGTAAAATGTTGTTTCTCATCAAGCGCTGGCTTCAACTGTAGCTGGATGACGCCAAGGTAAAGTGGTGACAGAGGATATCACGGGTGCAGACATTATCAATCCTCACGTAAGTCTCGATCGCACGTTTAAAATCTCAATGCATCACCGAGTATCTCTTGATGCATCTGCCAAGATTTACGTGAGCCCAGTGACAGGCCCATTTGCGTCTAAGTGGGAATGAACAAGGAGGGACACGAGAGAGAGAGGGAGAGAATCAGAAGGAAGAATACGGAAGGGAAGCCTTGTCATCCAACTGGACGCCTTCGTCTGGCATCGTACCCGACAATCCCGCTGCGCCGCTGGTCTACGTTGTTCTGCAAAGACGTTTTGACACTTTTGTTTGCCAAAATATATAGAACAAATTAGTTTTCCACCCTTTGTATTGCTAAAAGGCTGCGTACGTGCATCGACGTGACCTGTAGTATCCCCAGAATAGGCAGGTCCAGACGGGTTGCTTCTTCTTTGAATGTGTGTAACCACTTTCAACTTTGAGGATGCATGATGATTGATTTGCATTTTGGAGATTGGACCCTTCTTTGGCCTTTGTACGCTTGCTGCTGTTCTTCTTTCTGCTTGTGCAAATTGTGTGAACGAGGACCCCACGTTTTTTTTGGGGTTCTTTCTTCGGTACATCCGCATTGGGGATATCGGTTCGGGATATCGTGGGTCATCGAGTAGGGGGGGGGGTGCATGCATGGGTATGGGGGTCCTACTTACTTTTACATGACCGAATCGAACGAATTAGTCTCCGCAAACAAAGAAGACTGAAAAATATGCGACGGGTGATCTTGACAGGATAGATCCAGAGATACCGCCAAGCCGAGTCGTCCAATGTGAGAAGGGCGGAATGTGACCTCTCTTCGCTTTGGTTTAGTTGTTTGGGCTTAGGCTTTTCGGATGTGACTTGTGTGATGTGAGACATCGAACTTGCAGACGGATGAGGCCGTTGGAGCGAGAAAAGTGTGCGAGCTTGCGATCAGGAATATTAAGCTTGTCTTAATTATCGAAAAGAGGAGAGGAGAGGAGAGGAGAGGAAAGACTTCGGCCTCCCGTCCGAGGTTGAATTAATTCCGCTTCTTAGGCTTCTGGCCGGCTGAGGTTTCCGCCCGTCTTCTCCCTCCTCCCTTCTCTTCCTCTCCCCTCCGCACTCCCGCAATCGATCGATCCGTCGTCTACACAAACACCCACACTCTGCTTCCGCTTACAATCACAGACACACCTACATATTCCAGCCTCGTCGTTGAGAGGAGTAGTAGTAATATAATAGTCCTGCAGGCCAATCAGATCCCATTCGCTGTGCCAGCCTTTTCCACCGCATTTCAACCGGCAACGCCAACACCTGCAACTCAGAGCCATCTTCTGCCGTCGACAGGGGAAAAAGGCATATTCAGAAAACCAGAGATCAAAAATACCATTCATTGGGTTTTTGTATAGATAGATCCCGTAGCCCAATATCTACTCTATATCCTCCAAAAAAAGAAAACTACAAACTCCAATCGTAGTCGCTGCTGCTCCCTCCGTGAAATCGAACCGCAATCGCAAAGAAAAAAGAAAAGCGAAAGAAAACCGTGCACGCGAGACCACCCAATTGATCAATAATAATAATAATAATAATACAATTATACAAGTTCTTATTATCATTTATTGAGAAATCGAGAAGGAACTAACCAACATGGCGAAACCCACGAATAATAACGACGTCGAAATCACCAAAATCGCCCCAAAGGACCTTGACGAGGCCATCAAAGCCATCCAGCTCGCCTTTGCCGATGACCCGTTCGCATCATGGATATATGATCGCTCCAAGTTTAACCCAAAACGGAATCACGCCTCGTTAACCGGCCGTATGAAATGGGGTATGCGCAATGGCCATATCTATGTTGCCCACACGCCTGAGAAACGCTGTGCTGGTGTTGCCATGTGGGTTGGACCAAGTCCGCTAAGTAAAAAACGGACGTGGGACGACTGGTGTCAGGACTGGATAATGTGGTTCAGGCAATTAGGTGTGAATGCTAGGCATGGAAGAGGCGGTTTGAAAGTCAAGGTAGGCAGACTGTTCCGAACAAGAAAATGACTGAGGCTTTTTTTCTTCTCAATCGGACTAATGTGGTGTACTACAACAGCGATATTACCTCTGGAAAGAATGCCAGGCTCAGATGCATTCACAGGTTTTGACAAATCCGGAAGGCTACTGGTTCTGCAACATCCTCGCTATTCACCCGGACTGTCAAGGTAAAGGCATCGGAAAGGCCCTTATGAAGGTCGTGTTCGATGAAGCGGACTCCGAAGGAATTCCGTGCTACCTTGAAAGCTCGAAATTCGAGCCCAACGTCAAGATTTACGAGAGAATGGGATTCAGGTTTGTCAAGGAGATCAAGTGTGACGATGGCGAAGCTGCATGTACGCTATTCAGTATGATCAGAGATGCGCCAGCGAAGAGCAGTGATGAAGGTGATGCAGAGGAGGAAACCGGAAAGGATGTTGATGCCATTGCGGCTTGAACATATAAATAACCGCTAAGATATAGGCGCTCTGGCGGTAAGGAATCAGAGCAAAGTGTACGAAGAGAAGCGGCTCTTCGCTATGTTTCGTCTCTCTTTTGATTTTCACCGCTAGCATTTTCTTTTCAAAGCGAAACCAATTATTCGGCGCAATTTTCGGACAACGGGGAATCTTGACCCGATGAATACCAGCATTTTGTGTTTAATTTTAGGGTTCCAGGGAGCGATTATCCTTATGGTCTTATGTGGCATACACGCAAGGATGCGATACCCATCTGACTCTTTGCATTTTTCTCAGGCGATCTTGATGTTGTACTTTTCATTCTTTCAATCAGAATGAAGATATGATTTTGTAGCTAGTACATGTTAAGCTAGCAGAGAAATATAACAGAATATCACGGCCTGATTTTATTGTATTATTTATTGTGATAGATGCACTCCCTAGATTATGATACCCTTAACTCATGCCCTAGGCTCTTGGAGATATTATCAATTCTAATGTACGGCCCACCCAGTTGTGTCTGAGATAGTATATATCCCGAAATACTTTTGAAACCTGCCTGATTCTCCGATTTCAATATCTTTACTGGAAATTCACAAATGCGCCTCCATCTAAAAGGAACAGTTAGCCAGGGCTCACAAAGCAGCATTGGATGTGTATGACGTACCGACTAATAACTGCGCGCCGCTCTGTGGTTCCAAAAAGAAAAGAATTGTTTGATTAGTAGCCAATCTCACCTGCTTCCACCCGACGGCTTCAAGGAACGGAATCCCAACATACCACATATCTCGCCAGATCACTCGCCAAAAATACAACGGGCCCTGCAATATCGCTTGGGTCACCCAATCTACCCAGTGCTATCCTGGCCTCCGTCCGTTCTTTCTTCGCTGTATCCTTCATGTCTTCGTCGTTCAATTGTGTCCGAATGGTGCCCGGTAGAATAGCATTGCATCTGATCCCGTATTGGCCCAACGCGCATGCCGCAGACTGCATAAGGCTCAAAACGCCGGCTTTAGTGGGTGTATAATGCGTCTGGCCCGCTCCGCCGACAAGAGCGGAAATTGAGGATATGCCGATGATGCTGCCTCCATGGCCTTGTGTTTTCATCTGATTGGCAGCTGCCTGCGTTGAATAGTATGCTCCATCCATGTTTACCGCACGGTGCTTCTGGTATAACGATGGCGGCAGGGACAGGAATTCATGGAAGTCGCAGATGCCCGCATTGGAAACGAAAATATCCAATTTGCCAAATTTTGTAACGGCGGCGGCAATAAACTCTGTGGATGTTTCGGGGACGGCAATGTCGCCGGGCACGGAGAGCAGGACGTCGTCAATGGAGGTTGATGCGGGGAGGGTGGCTGCGATTTCTGATTTGAGGGTCGCAACGGCGGCGTTGGAGGCCTTGTCGTCGAGGTGGTTAACGGCGACTACTGCGCCGTGGTGGATTAACTCTTTGACGATGGCGCGGCCGATGCCTGTGCTCCCGCCGGTTATGGCGGCGGCTTTGGAGGCGAGGAGGGTGGTATCCGGGTAAGGTGGAAGGGTGGGCGACGACATTTCTTGCACCAATTGAGCAATTTGAGGGATATTCGTATGAGAATAAGGGATGAAAAGAATGTGAGATCTCAAGAGGAAATTAGACGGGGTCTTTGCTGTGGGCTTTTATTTAATTTGCTTCCACATGAAAATATTAATACGGCCTCTTCTAACCGACGAGGATCGTATATCGTCTCGACGGGAGCGGGTAGCTTGGTGTCTTGAATTTGCTGCGTTGCCCGGTGGTTCCCCACATTTCTTCGTCTCGATCTCGTCTCGAGGCCCTATCCTTGCCAAACCGATTAATTTTAATTCTCGGTTCGTGGCTCGGCTCCCCTTCGCGAAAAGTCACGATGCTACGGGTTGAACTCTATGAATATTGGATGTTGAAGGCTTATGTCTTTGAATATATATATTGTTGTCGTGGGTTTGCATTTTTTTTAAGTGGCATAAGCGTAGCTTTCGTCAATTGCCCTCCAAATTCAACAATTCTATCCAACAGTTATGTTGTGACATTAGAGACAGGATCGTATAACGAATCTAGGCTTTGGAAAACGTTTAAAATCAGATTCGCAGACTAGATACCACTCTCCGTTGTGACATCAACCTGCACGATGTCCGTAGATGATATCATCTTTCCAACTCTCGCAATTCCAATCTCTTCCAGCACATTGTCCTGGTCCGACTCGAGAACAAAAACATCATCTCTCGATTCGTCCTTCAGGTCTCTTAGAGCGATACTCGACTGTGTAGATACCCACTCGTTCCTCAAATACGCCGGGACATCCTCAAAGTTTGTGAAGAGTAGCGAGCTTTCGAACTCCTCCGTGTCATCGTCAGAGGAAGAATCCATTATGGTGAACGAGCTATCAAACCACTCCCATCCATTTGATCGATTTTGTGCTGAAGGGCCGATGGGCTCATCGTCAGAGTTATAAAACAAAGGAGATGCTGGGCGGCTTTCATTTCCAGTGTTTTCGGGACAGACTTCGGTCTCAAAGAGAGCTTCATGGGATTTATCCATTTTTCCCAAATCTGCGAGATAGAAAAATGACGGGTTGATAGTAAACTATAAATATTCGGATTCTCTGTCAAAATAGAGAGACTTGGGCTGATATGGTCTCGCAGTGGGCCAGACTTGGTTGATACAATTGATTCGGACGAATTCCTTTTAAAAGCTAGAGCTTGGAACAAGAGGGGATAGTACTCACCCTACTTATATGCTAGTTTGGATTATAACTATATAGCTATATATTGCACCGAGATCTCTTTGGGCATCTAAACTTTGAGCGGTGAAACAAATTAGCAATATGGCGAAACTTGCGGATTCTCTTTGACAGAACTATAAACTAACCTCGCCACATCTGAGATTTGCTTGTAATCGTAGAGTATACATTTCGGGGGGGAGGGGGGGGTTTTTAAAAAAAAAAAAAAAAAAAAAAGAATAAGAGCTTGTGAAATCCCAAATCTTAATGGAGGAGAAGGATTCGACATTTCAAGAATTCAAAATGTGTTGGTCGTGTCGTCAATTGAGACCACGGTTGAGGTTGAGCTTCAAGCTCCACGACACCATAACAAAAGCTTCCCGAAGCAGGCTCTTGCACAGGAGAAGTCGCTGATGCAAGCCAATGGCTGAACAAAGACACGGCAGCCTCAATGGCACCGCTGACCCGACCAAAAAACTAGCGCTCAATCCTGAGGTTTTCCACCGCTCCGACGAAGACGGCGTGGATGAGGATCTCGACCAACCTGAAGAACAAGACCTGTCCACCACGCTCGCCAGTATAGACAAAGCCTCTACCGTGGACGAGATACAAACTTGCCTCGCAAACCTTACGGCCCAAGAATCGAAAATCTCGTCCCGTCTGACCGCTCTCCTCGCCTCTCAAGATGAACTTTCGCGCGAACTTTCCCGGCTCGACCTCATCCGCGCTAGGCTCGGCACTCAGGTCGTCGCGGCTCGCGGACTATCTTCAGGCATGCTTTCCGGCGCCTCCAGCACAGCTTCCCGTATATCGTCCGCGGTAAAACAGTTGGATATCGAGCAGGAAAATGTCCGCGCGACACTAAACTTTGTCGAATCCGTCGTGGAGCTTAAAACATGCGTTCTAGGTGTTTCTGGCAGTATGGGCGCCGCGCAGGACTGGGAGACCGCAGCGCAGTACCTCCATCGCGCATCGTTTGTGCCGGAGCATATAGTAAACTCGGCATTCGCAGAAGAGATGGTACCTACATCTGAAGAACCAGAGCCACCGAGCAAGACTCTCTCGAATGCCGCGGAGAGCTTGTGTGGATTGTTTCTCAGGGAGTTCGATAAGGCTGCTAAAGCGGGTGACGGGGAGAAGATCACGCGGTATTTTAAGTTATTTCCGCTGATTGGGAGATCGGATACGGGGCTGGAAGTCTATGGAGGTTATGTTTGTAGGGGCGTAGCGGAAAAGATGAGGGCTGTGAGAGGCGGGAAGAATGATGGGCCATTGTTTTATGCTAGTTCACTAAGTTCGCTGTTCGAGTATATGGCTGGATTGGTGGAGAGGCACACACCATTAGTAGAAAAGCATTATGGGGTTGGAAGGATGGTCAAAGTCATCGATAAGCTCCAGATAGAGGTGGATACGCAGGGAGGCATTGTGATCGATAGCTTTTGGGAAGAGCGGAGCATCAACCGAAAGGTAAGAATACCCTTGGATGAAGTTATAGTAACTAGCTAACCATAGATACAGCTATCTGATATCAAATCCTACGCTTTTTCTTTTCTCGTCCAATCGTTTCTATCAGGCCCTCCAGGATCAAGTGGTACTCCACGAAGTGGCTCACCAAGACCTGGTGGATTGGCTGCCTCTCGTAATAGTGAAGACGACAGCGTCGATGTCAAGGAAATTGACAGTCACCTCAACGAACTCGGTGTTATGCTTTCCCGTTGGTCGCTATACACCCGTTTCATAGCCCGAAAATGCATGCCGCCACTTCCACCAACTACGCCTACGACTAGTGACCCCCCCAAGGAACCACCCCTAATTATACCTCCCGTTATCGTCAAATCCGTCCTCTCCACTCGCGTCGACAGCAAGCTATCCACGCCATTCGAAATTATGACTACGTTCTTCTTCCGACGCTCCGTCGAAAAGGCCTTCCAACTTGATGAACTACCTCACGATCTCCACCTCAACCCTTCCAAACCTCTCCGGAACACAGCAACACCATATATTACCCTCTCCGTTGACGATGTCATGTACCTTGTCCGCAACGTCCTTAGGAGAAGCTTATCGACCTGTTCTCTCCCAGTCGTTAAGAAGATCATCACCTCTGTAAAACGAATACTGGAAAGCGACTTTATCGGCATGATGCAACGCCGAATGCAGCACGACAGTTACCCAAAGTCGAATAATATAAACTCGCCACCACCAGACGATAAGGTCATAGCATTTTGCGTGTTGACAAATAACCTAGACGTAGCGATTGAGTACGTCACTAGGATAGTAAGCACGTTTCTAGAGCCGGCAGATGAAGACAATCCTCAGCAGCAAACATCTAGGGAGGAGGATTTAGAAATCCAGTTTCCCTTCCAGGGAGAGGCAGAGGCGGTGAGGAGTTCTCTGAATGCTATGGTGAATGGATTTACGTCGCGTGCAACGCAACTCCACGACAGTGCGATTGAAGTGATATTTAACCAGGTCGTCAGACCGCGATTACGGCCGCTAATGTCCGAGTCGTTTTCTGGCGTGGAGTATGTTATTTGGGAAGGGGATATGGGTAACCAGGATGAATCTGATGACGAGAACGGAGATGGAGGAGTCAACGCTGTTACGTCTAGGTTCGCGGCGGGGCTCCATCACTTGCTATTCCCGTTGAAGAGGATATTGACGCCCAGCAGTTATGATAAATTGCTATCTACTACTGCAGCGGCTATTGCGAGCCTATTAGCTAAAAGACTTTGGGGATTAAACGGGAAGATTAATGAGCTAGGGGCTATACGATTGGAGAGGGACGTCAGTGGTGTCATTGGAATTGTTGTGAGGGAAGGGAAGTATGGATTGAGGGATCTGTTTGTGAAAGCAAACGAGATTGTGACAATTTTAAATATGGAGGAAGATGAAGTTGTTGATATTTTGAGGCATGACAGCGATGTGGAGCAGGATGGAGATTTCGAGAAAGCAGAGTGGAAGTTGTCAAGAGAGGAGAGGAGGAGGGCGAGGGCATTGCTGAGGCACTAGAGTATACCTGCGATTGCATACTAGATCAAAAGTTATCTTAGACAGCACCATATTTCTTTTAGTGTATAAATAGGCCATAACGACGATATGCCCCAATCCTTCATTTTCTATATTGATGTGGTTTATATTTAAAGATCGAGGCGAGAGAAGATGCTGTTGTATTTTTGCCATCTCAACGCAAGCCTTTCCCAGACTGTTCAAAACAGGTATATACCGGCGGTATACGGGATACGAATTAGCGATCATGCATGCTTTCTTGTGAATTTTGTTCCCGAAAGAACATCAAGAACTAAATGGCTGTCTTTAAGTATGCGCCTCATATCATAAATATTACTGTAGCGCCTCGCATATGTGTTTGGCAATAGACTCATTTGTAGCGGGGGACCATGTTTCGGGCCCGCTGACATGCTTGGCAGGCTTGTTTTCTTTACGAGCACCATCTCGATGGCTGTGTACAAAGGATTTGGGAATTCCAGCGAATAGGCTTTGCGCCTAAATTTACGAAGGAAACAAATTAGTTATATCACTCTCAATGTTTGTGCGGTAAAATTATTAAATAAAGCACCACTGCGCCTATGCGATTTGAGGGGGGATCCGGGGTCACAATATTGGCAGAGATCTTCTAATCATTGAAGTATCTAATCAGAGGATACTGCCAAGTTTCGGGCCCTGGGGCTTAAATCAGTAGATCTGGAGTGAAAGGAGGAGGCAATGCACAGGAAATATATATACATGAATGGTGTGCTTGTAGGTGCAATAATGTAAATTTAAATTTTACCCTTAGCTTAGTCAGACGGTTATGTCGGCAAGGACAGCCAAGATCCGATGGCAAGATAAGAGTTACGAGGTCTGCGGATTGTCGAGCTCCCATACCCTGTTCATGAAATATATTTCCACAATAAATTTATGGGGTTTGATTCATCTGCTGTTGTCGCAAGTACCGCAAGGCTTAGCTAGGGCAGGGTTCTCTCACCCGCGCCTATATGCTGGAATGACCTTTCAACATTTCCTTTATCAGCCCCGATATCGATATCCCGCTCGTTGCTCATTTATACATATCAAATTCTCGACAAGTCGGTGCTGCGGGAGGAGGGGTAGAACAGCGGGGCGAGCTCCAAGTCTCGTGGCTGTCGTATTTGACCAAATGTCTCGACCTCGAGACCTCTCTCTAGCTCTCCCACCTTCCTCATCCAAATCCGGCTCTGTGCATACATGGGCAGTGAATCATTGACGCCCTAACATCGTCTGTTCCCAGTCCGTGTTTATTCGCTCATGAGGCCAGAGAGAACATTTTGTTTTGCCAAGTCTCAAGGGTGATCGTGTGTGGATCAATATTACGTAGTCTCGCTGTCGCAATCGTGTTCACACTATCACTATGTAGGACGATAAACAATAAAAAGGCTACGTAGACGCACCGAACAAAAGCTACCACATTGACAAAAATGCAATCGCCTAAACAGACCATCTCCGCACCGTCAGGGTATTAAGTTTCAAACCGGCCGTTGAATAGAACACTTAATAGATTTCAGGGGCGCGGGCCTGGTGGCTATGCTCAAATTGGGCGAGTGAGAATGGAATGTGTTGAAGACTGGTGCCCTGCCCCGCGGCGTCCGATCTCAAGAGATATCGCCAAATAGCCCACTTAAAGCCGCCTGCCGCGACGGTAAAAGTCTCAACAGACAAGCTATTCTTAGCAGTCTCTTGGATGGACGAACGCCAAGGCAACGAAGGGGGTGGGAGACGGTGAATGGATATCGCCATAATGCGAGTGAACGCGCGGCCCTTGTTAGACACCTCTCTCTACGTTCTCGCTTGCTTACTTGCTTGCTGTTTACTTGCTTTGCTCTTCATTCCCATCGGCGTGAAGAGCGCTCGAATGAAACAAGAGGCGTAATCCGGTGGATAATGAATGAGATAGGCAAGCTTCTTCCCAGGTCTCTTGCTGAATGAGAAATCGGGAATTTAGTGCAGGAGGGATAGACAATCCGCAGTTATTCCTGTGCATCATGAATCAGGTGTGCTATTTGACGCTAGCTGTTCGAATTCGGACAGGCAGTTATCAGAGGAGGCACTGCCTGCTGTGCCGCAAGATTGCAGTACCTCGATCGAAGGGGGCCAGGATCCAGCAAACGAAGGGATCTTTTAGCCCACATGGTATTACCATGTACATACATACTTACATATAATATCTTCATCGGCTGCTCTGTCTGTTATCTCGAATCTTTCTAAGCGGCACTCCAGTCGTTCGTTAGCAATATATTTACAACATCACCAACACTTTCGAAGCCTTCCAAATTCTGGGGTCAAAAGCATTCATCTATTTTCCTTTTTTCTCTTTCGTCTCGTGACAGCTTGGAGGAAGTCCTGTATCTTTGGGACCCTTTTTTCTTAGACTTTTAAAAAAAATAAAAAATATGGACGACTCAAGCATTAGAAAGATTCCGATCGTTGAATCTGTCTCCGTGCCGGAGCCAGTAAATGTAAACTTCACACCGGCGCACACAGCCTCGAGCTCGCCGACTCTCTCCGCTGCCAGGCCAGGTCCCTTTATATATTCACCTGGAACAGTACACCGACCACCACCATCAACTGCCCCCTCGTCGCCATCCAGCGATGACGATGACGATGTCAAGACTATCAATATCAACATCACGATCAAAATTCCTAGTAGCTTCCGCTTCCCATGTTTCCATCGCTGTAAACACCGGGAGCGACAGAGGAGATTAACCACCAATGGTATTCCTGTGGAAGAGAAAAGGCGCCGATTCTTAGCCGTTGTAATCGTGATTGTAAGAAACTCAGGCCTTAATCAGGATCAAAAGCCAAAGAAGGACTACAATTTTGCTAACACTCGTTTACAGTTCTACATCTCCTTCATCGTCTGTGGTGCGGTTGCCTGGCATTTAAGAGAGCATTTTCTCACCTACCCAGGAGGCTCAGTTACACCTGCCATCATTGAAACATTCGTTCCTCTCTTTGACTTCTTCGTCCTTGTGTCCTCCATTTTCCTGATTAGACGGCACCGTGAGGGCGACAAGCCGACATTTAGATATGGAATTCTTTTCGTCGTAAGTCCACATACGTATAAACTCCATGCAACTTGCTCCAGCCACAGCAGAACTGACACGTAATTATACAGCTTAACGTTGCCCTATTTATCCTCCACCTCGTGATTATGATTATAATGGCTGTCTGGATCGGTCGGCGAAGCGCCTATAGCCATTATTACTGGTACTACCGGAAGCCAAATGTTGCCGGTTTGATCCTTTACAGCACCGTCACCATGGTCCTCTTCAAGATACTGCTTCTTATTGCCGCTTTCCGCAGCCGCAGTTTGCGAGCCACAATGGCCGAAGGCATGGGAAGAATCCCGACTGTTATTACTGGCCAGGATTATAGATACGACCCCCTCGCCCGAGATGTGGACGATGATGGCGCCGGCGTCGATAGTGTAAGGAACTCGAGGGATGAAGGAAGAGTTTATCTATCTTGAACAAAGCCTACAAGCCATCAAGCTGGGCATATGAAGAGAATTTAGGTGTATGGTCTGAGCAGATGGTAATGGGGTCGGTTTGTTAAGATGCGATATTTAAAAACAAAGGAGTTGTCCGCATTTTCACTTTCTGTCAGCATCCAAGTGGAAACTGGTATCGTGCGCTGTGCGAACTGTATGGCTTTAGCAGCGATGACTTTTACCTTTGATCTTTACTCATTCATGTTCTCGTCTCTCGTTAATATACCCTAGCATCCTTAGCTTAGTTGTTAGCTCTAAAGCATCCTTGTCTTGAGTCCTCGAAAATTACCAACTAGCTTCTCGATGCATGGAGTTTATTTTACAGTTTTAACAGAATATAAACCCAGTCGCTCGTTACTCCAGTCCCGACCTTGAAGACACATCTGCATTGCCAATTAACTTCTTTCGATATCCGAGGACCCTTTATTTTGGACATTTTTAAACATGTTTTGTCGCCAGCCCGCCAGAAAAATACTGTTAGCATCAGGAGGTACCATTAATAATATTACAAACCAATTCATATATTTTCTATTGGAAAATTTAAGTATATGAGAAGATACAAAACTAACTGGGTTCGATATTTACCTAAGCTTG
This sequence comes from Dactylellina sp. 'tibetensis', assembly GCA_036971435.1. Classification (NCBI taxonomy): domain Eukaryota; kingdom Fungi; phylum Ascomycota; class Orbiliomycetes; order Orbiliales; family Orbiliaceae; genus Dactylellina; species Dactylellina sp. 'tibetensis'. The sequence goes on from JAKDFA010000001.1 coordinate 2,321,044, forward strand.
GAAATGTGATGGTGGTTTGAATATTCTGGTTTGAACTATCACATTTAGCGCGTCACCACATACGCATATGTTGCATGCCATGCTGTGTGGCGACCTCATTCTCTCCAGGATGCAAAATCACCTGTTAGTTATTCATACTATAGCAGTACAAACTACTTGCGACTTTATTCAAAGGCCTTTAGTAGGATTGTGAGACCAGACCAAGATAGTAATACTGCATAGCTCCCGTTGAATATATTAGCAGGCGACATGGCAGATATCGACCCCTCGTCAACTGCCACTCCAACCTCAACCTCACCCCCTCCACCTCCACCTCCCAAACCACGACCCACATTCAACAGAGAACGAAACATCAAATACTGGCTACGTTGCCTCCGTACCCTCCTACCGACCGACTACACCTCCAACGATCTAAACCGAACCTCCCTAGCATTCTTCTGTGTCAACGGCCTCAATGTCATCGGCGAGCTTGGCAACCTGACCAAAGAAACGGAACGCGAACAATGGATCGCATGGCTGTACACTTGTCAGGTCCCTTCGGGCGCAGGCTTTCGCGGCGGTCCAGCGACCGATCTATCCGATAAGCGAACACCAGAGAACGAGCTCTGGGACCCACCAAACCTACCGGGTACCTTCTTCTGCCTCATCACACTCTTGTCCCTCGGAGACGACCTGACCCGCGTGAACCGCGAGGAGACCCTCGAATGGCTCGCGACCTTGCAGCGTCCCGACGGGAGTTTTGCGGAGATGCACAGCGGAGTCGCCGATCTGGAACAGGACCACACTCTCACGCGAGATCCGCGGTTCATATACCTCGCTTCTGCTATACGCTGGCTCCTCCGCGGTGAGGAAGGCAGTCTCGCGCGAGATGTGGCGGATATAGACGTTGACCAGGCGGTTCGGTATCTACAATCCTGCGAAGCCTACGATTACGGGTTCGGCAGCCGTCCCGGTGCAGAATCGCATGGTATTTCAACCCCCCCAACCCTCTTTTCCATGTTCACTAAGTACACCTCACATACTAATAACAATTTCTTATAGCCGGCCATACCTTCTGTGTGATCGCGGCTCTCTCATTGCTCGACCGGTTGCATGCACCTAAAACTCCAGTGTCGTACCCAGTCGGTCTCCCGAACCCTGAACAAACGCTCCGCTGGCTGGTTGCCCGCCAGAATGCACCCACGGATGTCACTTCACCAGAGTTTAGAGTGGATAGTCATATATCGCCACCGGCAGCAGGGTTCCCTGCCCCAACGTCGCACAATGGCTTCAACGGCCGTGATAATAAACGGACGGATACATGCTATAGTTTCTGGGTTGTCGGGTCTTTGGATTTATTGAAAAAGGCGCATTTGGTGGATTCCGAGAGTAATAGGGAGTATTTACTAGAAGAGACGGCACACCTTATCGGCGGGTTTGGGAAAGTGGCGAAGGCGCCACCGGACGTCCTGCATAGCTGTTTGGGTACTGTGAGTTTGGCGATTTTTAGGGAAGAAGGAATCAATCGGGTTGATACCGCACTGTGTACGGCGCTACAGACTAGAGAGCGAGCGGAGGGTATGGAGTGGCGGAAGAAGAAGGTTGTGGTGTGACCTACTTGATATACGTGAGATCTCGGTGTTTCTGAGCGGCCGGCTACCAAGGATGTACCTTTATTCAGGTTGTATTTATGTTGGCCATCTCATTACTACTTGAATACCAATTTCTATAGGACCTTTTGTTACAGAAGTTGGTTTTATATCACTGCTAATCCTCGTACTATCAATTCTGAACACAACTTTACAATTTTTTCACAAAATCCTCCTTCTAGTAACGTCTAAGTGCATTTATTTCCAGATAGGGGTACTATCCAATTTAATTTCAAATATCCTTACCCGAAAATATAACTCATGGATCCACGCAGTCTGATAAACCGCCCATATATGAACCGCTGCCCAGTTTCAACTAATCTTGGCCCCTCGCGCATGGCGGAATATGCTTCAACACACCTCTCGACGACATCCCAAAAATACAACAAAGTCCTCCAAACGCGTCAAGATTCCAGACAGGTGTAAAGACCTACCAATCCATTCGATATCCAAACCATATACCCTCTAAATCTTCGAGTTCCAGGCTATCGACTCCGAAAATGCACCTTCTGTCAGCCCTTGAACCCGAGAATTAGTTCATAAAAATGTCCAAAATATATCAACTTGCCAGCGGTCTGATGCCACGGCCTGTGATTCAGAAGCGTATATTATTTGTCACGGCAGGGATACTATCCATTGGGATCATAGCTGTAGGAGTAATAAAGCTGGTCGAAGAACTGTCAGTTTAACCGATTCTATATATCTATTTTTGAGAAATTCCAAAGACTTTCGTAAAGATTAAAATATGTATACTAATAGTTATCCGAATTGCATTGAGAACAGCACCGAGACGAAACTTATAGACCTCCCGCACGGTTTCCCTCCCTTCTTTAGATCCCGAACGTCTCAAACTCAAGTAAGAAGGAGGAGAACCAGGAGCAGCAGAAGGAGACCCATCCAACCCGCACCGCTAACACGATCACAATCGCCATGCTACGTGCGTATGGCGACTATATCTCCTTTTCTGCAGTTCCTACCGCAAATAGACCTCACACGCTCCCTGGGCTGGAATATGCACGCGGACATGGTACTACGACTTGACCGGGAGAGAAACAGGATGCATCCGGGGACTGGGAGGGCCGAGATATGGTGGGACGGCAGGGACGGCGTTGGATTGGTTCGGTTGTAGGTTTCTTACATAATAGTGATATCAACAGCATGCATCGTAGACAGATTTTTTTTTTTTTTTTTATACAAAAAAAAAAAAAAAAAAAAAAAAAATTTTTTTTTTTTTTTTTAAAAAAAAAAAAAAAAAAAAAAAAAAAAGTGGGTATTTGGGTGGTAAAAGGATATACTCTCATTATGCATTACTCTGTTCTGTCGGGTATACAGGGCCCAAACTCCACGTACTCATATCTCGCTCTCAAAAGACGAAGCAAAAAAGAAAATCGTAATCCGTGCTCGTGTCATATCATAACATATCATCCATACCATACCATACCATATCAAAGCGTACGGTTTGGTTTTCTCGACGTGGTAAGTGTACTATAACCCGCTTCTTACACGATCGTTCATTACAATCTCATCGATCCACCGTGCGGTTTTTGCCGCAATCAACTCGGAATATTGTGCAGCTTATAGCAATATTAATGTTAGCGCAAAAATTAGAAATAGAGCGAAAGGAAGATACTCACAAACGCAAAAGCTATGCCTGACGCCTTCCTCGCAAACAACCATCCGCGGCTTCCACCCTTCCGCTCCATTGTCGTCCTCTTCAACCCATCGAACACCACCTCTACCCCTCACCTGAATTAATTTCTCTCTCTCATCGTTAAACACCCAATGGTCCCTCGTGCCAAAGTAAAAGACCAGCTCTGTACCCTGCGCCGCCAGTTCGCTGCCCCAGACGCCGTCGCCCCAGAGGTCGTCCTTGATTGTTATCAATTCGTCGCGGCCGAGGAAGACACTCTCACGTACCCCATTGGGTGATTTTAAGAATCCGACAGTGGCTTTCCGGGCCTCGGGTTCAAACGCTGGCATGAATATTTTTACTAGCCACAGCCATACGGTGGCGGGGATTATGGATATGAGGATGTTTGCAAGTCCGACGAAGAAGGCTAACAGGCCGGGTATTCCGACGAATGGAGCGAGTTTTCTACCCGACGAGCTCTTCGCGAGATGTGTGACGGCAGGGAAGAGGCCAATACCACCGATTATACGGTTCCTGAGGGAGGAAGGGTCGTTTGAGAGGTGGTGGATGGCGGAGAGGAGGAGGTAGGCGCCGAGGGAATGGCCGGTAATGATGATTTTGAGAGAAGGATTGGAGGAGAGGAGATGAGTAATGAGGTCGACCTGGCGGGTGATCTGGTCTTGGAGGGAAACGTAACCTTTAGGGTCACCGGAGAGGTCGAAGCCGGCCAGAGAGGCGCCAAAGACGGTGAACTGGGCGTTTGGGGTATTGGAGAGGTGGTTGGAGAGGGCGGTGAGGAAGTGGGTATAGTAAGAGACGAGGCCAGGGTTGCCGGGGATGTGAATGACAGCGTAGGATTGAACGGGGAGGAAGGAATGGAGCTGGGAGGTGGGGGAGGGAAGCGGGGGGATGAGCAGGTGGTCGGTGGAGGTATACGGAGGCGGGAGAAAGTCGGCGACAGTCTGAATCAATTAGCATTGAGCTTTACATTACAAAGGATATCATAGAAACATACCAGGCGTTCCGAGAAGGAGTAGTCGATATCCAATTGGGAGTCGTTGAAGGAGAAAGTGGTCTCATCAAGAAACGTTGTGTCGTTGGAGAAAGTGGTGTCGCCATTGACCACAACCGCGTCAGGTTTGTTCCGCGCACGTTTCTTGGGCGAAAGATTGGCATTGGTTTCGGCTACAGGTTCGATAGAAGCCTTCTTGAGAGTGCGCTTGGCCTTTGTGGGGCTGGGAGATGGTTCGGGCAGGCTGGAGACATCGGTGAGGGTGGAGGATGCCTGGCTCTCGGCGCGCAATTTGGCTTCTTTGGCCTCGGCGCGCTTACGGGCGGCATAGAGACGCTGTCGCTCACGGGCAGCGGCTTTGCGCTCTTCGTCGTTGGCGTATTTGGAGCGTTTAGAGGGTGTGGAGTTCATGGTGATGTAACGAATCGGAAGAGGGAATATGGAGATGAAGATGGAGGGAGGGAGAGGTTGGAGGTTGGAGGTGAAGCCGGGCACGACATGTCGCGATGCACACAACGCATCGTGCCAGCCAATGGAAGCGAGCCGCTGGAGCTCTACTAGCTCTTATCAATTGATCAATTGCGAATAGCCATCTACCTACCTAGCCTAGGTGCCTAGGTAGGCACTTGGATAATCGAGTATGAAGTCTATGAAGTCGGATATATAAATCGGACGAGATGGGACAATGCGAACGTCACTTGGCCGGATGCGACTGAGACACGCAGTCGTTCGGCCTCCTCGCGGGGCGGGTGATGGATGGAATCTCGAGTCGACTGGTCGGGCTAACTTGCCTCGGCAGGGCGACCTGCTCTGGGCGAGATCCTAACAGCCATTACTATTACTACTACTCCTCCTACTATTAGTATACTACTGATACTACTATACTGCTAAGCATTTTAGCATAGTATAGTGCAGTACACTACACTGTTCGCACTGTGCACCACAACCGGACTGAGGCACCATCTGCACCGGCGCATCGTCTCATCTCAGCGTCGTCATGTATCAACTAGAATTACCAGTATACTCAAATACACATCTCCTCAAATGCATCATCCAATTATCAGACTCGCCTCGGTTGAGAGGTTTGTCCCTGTGACCGGGGTGAGCAGCTACCCCTGAGACCGCTCGAGTTGCTCGACTGTTCCAGCCAGTCAGCGTCCAGAGCGGCCCTTCCTCCCAAACCCTCCCAGCCGCCGGCCTTTTGGGTGCACTTCGGTCTCAGCCCAACCTCCACCAAATTCGCCCAAATGCGCCCAAGTTCGCCCGAAAGGGTCCACGCCAGCCATAGCTTTTTGGAGGGTTCGAGATGATGCTTCAAATAAGGGCGGCGGGGTCCACAGTTCCATTTACTCCCCTCAATTCCCATTCTTCCGATAACTTCATTCCTTCCTTCTATTCTCTCGTCTCTCTTCATCTCAACGGACTGACTGACTGACTTCAACTGACTTGTACTCGACTTAAACTTCACGGTCTCATGCAGGTGATAGCAACTTGCATACATCACGGTCGCTCTGCATAAGTCGTGCAGCTGTCCGTCTCCATCTCATCACCTTTCAACCTCGTCACAGTCTAACCACTCTCGCTTCCACTCTCCGAATCCATTCTCCCTGCCCTCGGCCCCCGACAGACACCTCACCACTCTCTCTGTCCGTCTCCACTACAAAATTCTCTTCTCACGACCGACCGGCCTTCGTCTCCGCCTTCAAGTCGTTTTATTTTCTTTCTTCGACTACAAAAAATCATCTATCCGCTCGCGGCATTCCAACCGTCCGGTCCAGACTTGCTCCCTCCCGTCTCGATCGACAGGGTCCTTTTTCAACACATCCCGTCCAGAACTTCAACCTCCCACCGATCGCTTTCCACCAGAACGACCTTGAAAGCAAAAACAAACCAAACCCAGATCTTGCGGAAAACACATCTACGCTGTCCAGTAGACCGGTCTTCGCAGCGATCTTGATTTAAATTTTTTTCGGATTTGGGTCTGTCAGTCGGCTTTGATTCCCTCCATCCGGGCACGGCCTTCTCGATCGGGTGTCTCGATCCGCCATCTCGCAGCTTCGACGCCATTTATACCTCTTGCTTCCATAGCATCAGGGGCAGTTATTGTCTAGCCTGTCTTACTCCGACTCTTTCGCCTAGCTGTCGCTTCGTGAACGTTTTCTCGCGAGCTTGTCTTTACCTGAGCTTCATTCTTCCTTTTTACCGCAAACGGTTCCATTCGGATTCTTCCGCCAACATCACAGTAACGGAAAACAAAGTAACGACTGGAAACGGGTCTACCTTTTTTTTTTTCGCTTACCTCTCACTATCGTGAAGGTTTTTTTCAGCGTCACTATCTCCCGTCGACGCATCTGGGATTGACTTTTTTGTAACCCACCAAACTTTCAGCGGTTGTACCTCTCATAGTGCCTGTCGAGCACTTGGAAGTACCTGGGAAACCTAAAATACAGGTTCCCTCGTAAAGCTTACTCCTCACCACCATGGCCTCACCGTCCAGACCACGGTCACGAACCGTGGTTGCGATCTCAGAAAAAAGGCAACCAGCGCCAGCCGAGTATGATGACGCTACCTCCGGCGAAGAGGGTGTCACTACTGAACCAGCTGCTGCGTATATATCCACTCGCATTTCCCCTCCCCAATCCCCCCTCCCAGACCACCAGTTCGATGCCTACAAGGAGCAGAGACTCTACAACTACGTAATGTCCACTTCTTCCACTTCTACCCTCACCCCCTCGGCTGCCGCCGTCGCTCGCGGCAACCACTCCAGAACTGGTTCCGTTTCTTCTGTCTCCGAGAACGGCAACTTTTTCACAAGCTTCTTCACACCTGCAAACCAGTCCGGTCATTCCAGATCGCACTCGCTAGGTGGCCAGCAGGCCGCTGCCACAGCCAGCACGGGACGCAAGATATCCCATTTCTTCGGTTTAGGCAATGGGAACGACAACGCTTCCAATTCTGGCCTGGCGTTCAGCTCCTCCCCTTCCTCCAAACGGTCGGTCTCCAATAGTACCACAATGTCCAACCTTGTGCTACCGGACCCATCAAATCCTCTCTTTGCACAAAACATCAACCAGAACCCCATGACCCGCGATGAATTCGCCGACATAGATTTCGCTGAAATCTTGGGTGGTGCTGTGCCGAAGAGTCCATTACAGTGTACTCCCCAGGGATTCCACGCCCTGCACGACAGGAGCATGGAGGCCATCGAGAGACTGTACGCTGGCTATATGGAGAGAACCAGAGCCCTGGCTGATGCCCTAGCCGAGATTGCCGCCCTAAGGGACGACATGGAACAGAAGGACCAGAAGATCGAGTCCCTGCGCTTTAGCGTGGAGCAGTTGGCCAACGTCCAGGAGACGCTGTCCAAGGCTTCCGAAGAGGCAGAACGATCGGCAGAAAAGGCCAACGCTGAAGCCAAGAAGCTCAAAGAGGAGAACGACAGACTTCAATGGGAGACTAAATCTATCCGGGAAATCGAGATGGATGACTCCCTCAGTGTTCGCTCTCTACCCCAGAAATATGGCGTCAAGGCGAAGAGGGATACTGTCGGGTCGCTCAACATTACCATGCGACCGAGAACGAAGAGCTCAAACTCGGATTCAGGATTCGAAAGCGAGAGTGACAGCGGCTCGGTGTTTTCGCACGACGGCAAGCTGAGTACAGCCATGTCCTCGCCGGCGCCAACTTACCCGCCGTCCATCATTGCGGACGATGACAAGTACGAACACGAGCCTACTAGCAACCCAGGTCCGCTCGCTCAGCTGAGAAATGCTCTTAGACGGACAACTACCATGGGGGACTCGTACTCTGGTACGCGATGCGACTGCAGTGGTGTCATTGGAAGATTAAAGGCTGAGAACGGACAGTTGAACTTTAGAGTCAGGGAATTGGAGGGATGTCTCGATAGCTGCTTGGACCTAGTAGGCGGCATTTAACCAATTTCTATTTTTATTTATTTTTGTGACTGAAAAAGTCCGGATTTCTTTTGACTATATGGGATATTATAGAATGGTATGGTGTCTTGTTTTTTTTTTGGCGTTCTCTGGGTTCTAAAAAGATTTTCCGAAATTGGTCTATTTCTATTTAATTTTCTTTTCTACTTTGGATGGTTCCTTGCGTTTTGGTTTGCTTCTGCTTCAGCTGTATTATATCTACCTTTTACTCGAGACGAACTCGGAGTGCATACAGACATCTCTCGCGAGATTTCAAGGTTACGACAGAAAACAATTATATACAAAATTTTGAACATTTTGAACATCTCAAACATTTCTTCTCCTGAGAAATCTACAGGAATGAATTTCGTAATGAGAATGGTAGCAGGTGGAAAACCAGAAAATTCCTCGGGGAAATAAGGTTTCCAATGTTCTCGGAAGCCAGACACAACGAAGAACAACACTTGTGGGTTTCAACAGAGTCAATCAATTCTCGAACATTCGCAACTATTTATATCGAAACAGTCGGATGAAAAACAACTATCGTCGATGACCCACAACTCTTCATTCACTCATGGATGCTGAACCAAAAACTCGTAACATGGGCCAAAACTCGAAGGTTTCCGTTGAGATGAGTGATTACTTCAACTATCTTAATATTCTACCTAGATATATATATATGTCCACCGCATCCAGCCAAGAAACGATTCCGTACAGCTTGCATGCACTAAATTGATTCGGCACTACTCCTGGAAAGCAGCCGATGAAATAGATTCAACTAAAAAAATGAATCTTAGTTTAATTCTAAGATATTATACAATTAAAGAAGTTCTTCAACTAAACGGGATTAACACAATATACGTACAACCTAAGCAAGACTCAGAACTTAAAAAGTTCTAAATAAAGTTAATTAATTTTATACCAAAGGCCCTGGGAATAATTTCTTCAGTTGTATGATACAATGATAAACAAATAAATAGGACGTGAAGTATCTCATCTACTATCATTGTTCTCATCATCTATTGCTTCACACCACAAGAGGTCTGGATTGCCAAGATGTGGGAGTGGTATTTTCGGCCAATCGGATGGATTGCACTCTCCCCTGCTTGCATCACCGAATCCAATCCCCAACCTCGCTTCCTTCGTCATTGCATCCAACCACAGACAAACCACGCTCGCGGCCTCGCTTTGAAGCTTACCTAACTGGCTCCTGCTGAAATCACGCCCTAACTCCCCAAAATGGCAGGCTCCATCGACTCCGCAGCCTCTTCCTCATCCTCATCATCATCCTCAACCCGCTCCACCTCTAAACCCATCCGCCGGGGACCTCACAGCACATCAAACGAGGCGGATCGGACGACGTCACATCGTGAATCAGAGCCCCCTATACCCACCCGATCACCGCAATCTCATCGTCGCCAACGCCGGCGTCGAAACACCATAATCCGCCGTGCCAGCGCCATGGTTGACCATGACAACGGGATTTCCATCTCCAACGAAGCCTCAGGCACTCCCCGCGCCACTACGACCATGGAAACGGGTACAGCTTCGGGCCCCCCTCCAGTAGCCCGCCGAAGCTCTTCATTTTACCAGCTGCAAATCCCCATGCACGGTAATCTCTCATCTACTAGCATAGACTCAGCTGGGCTTCTCGATCACCGTGAGCACAAGTACACACGTCCCCGGCGGTCAAGCACTATGGGACTTGGTGATATCTCCCGGCCATCTCACAGACACTCCCACGTCCATCAGTCATCCTCAAATCAGAACCGTCCCGTATCGCCTGGAAAACGCCATTTCCATCATGCTCTTGGCTATTTTCACGACTACACCCAATCAGCCGAGGACTCTACTCCCGAGCTACGTAGAGGTCCAACCGGGGACTACCTTTCTGATACCGAAGATGCACCAGATACACAACCTCTTATCTCCCGCATACCGTTCATATCTGACCACTACAGCATGCAGAATCACGCAACTGAACGAACCGGCCTCTTCAGCTCCCGCTCAAATCGGCCTCCCAGCGTCTCATCACGTAGCAGCGGTAACAGTAGGAAACGAAACAACAAACCCCAACAGCTGGGCATCCCCGGCTATGGCAGCGTCAATTTCCCCCCATCGGTCCCGAATTCCCCGAGTCTCGGACCTTACTCTGCAGGTATCGATGAGAGTATATCACCGGGCGGAAATGCCGGTGGCGTCACCAGAGGGATCAGGCGTCCCAGCCTGATGGAAGACCATATCATTGATATCGACGGAAACTCGCGAGACCAACAAGCTTCATTCTTGGACTCCACGCCTCCAAGTCCGCCTGGTATATTGCGAACGAGAACGGGGATGGGCGAAGTCGAGGAGGATGTATGTTTCCCTGTGAATGACAGACTCACGGACGAATTGGGCACCCCATCACGCCCTGGCGAGAACGGGAGTATAAGGAACGGCCGATCGCGACGAAGGGCGCGAGAGTGGCCGGATTTGTCTGTCTTTGAGGAGTGGAGTCGCGAGGAGAAAGAGGAACGGATTAATGCTGCCACGGCAGGCGGCGTCCGTGCACGACAGGTATCTGAACCGGTGTACGTTGGTGGACGGCTGCGACCTACGATGAGAGGGTGGCATCGAGAGGTTGAGGACTTGCCCTATCGGTTTACGTATTTTAACGATGAGCTGGGGGCGACGATTCACGCGCAAACTATCAGTGAGCTTGTCACGCCTGGCGAGACAACATTTAGGGATCTGTTTATGCCGCCGCCGAGAAAAGTGGAGTGTAGCAGTGATGAGGAAGGTGAAGATGAAGAGTTACTAGTGGACTTTGCAGGCAGCGAGTCGGGCAATGGAACGGCGACGCCAAGGGGTAATGGGGGAGTGGGTAGTCTGAAGGGGGGTAGCGTTAGGGGAAGCGAAGATTTGTCGGGAACCGAAAGACCTGGAAGCATCCCCGGAGCACATGGGATCCCGCTGAGACACACATTGACAAAGGACACGATGCATACGGCTGCGACTACGACAGGAATGCCTGGTGAAGAGGGAGAGCGGCCGACATGGTGGTTGGATGTGATGAGTCCTACGAAGGCCGAGATGAAGGTTTTCCAAGATGCTTTTGGGATCCATCCATTGACGGCAGAAGACATCTTGATGCAAGAACCACGGGAGAAGGTGGAGTTGTTTAGGAATTATTATTTGGTCAGTTATCGGACCTTTGAGCAAGATCCGAACGATGAGGAGTATATGGAGCCGGTGAATTTCTACATTGTGGTATTCAGAACGGGTGTTTTGACGGTATGCATTCTGTCTCTTTCCATTGATGATTATGTGTTTCGATGGCTAATCAGTTTGTAGTTTCACTTCTCGATGACACCTCACAGCGCCAACGTTCGTCGTCGGATTAGACAGTTGAAGGATTATATTGACATCACAGCCGATTGGATCTCCTATGCACTTATCGACAATATTACCGATGCCTTCGGTCCCATCATTCAAATGATCGAAGACGAGTGCGACGACATTGACGACATAATCCTCGCTGACGTCGAGTCGAAGACTTCGACAAAAGCGCCTTCGCCTCCTGAACGTCGTGGTAGTAGGTTAGCGTCAATCCGGCCTTCAACGGCGGAAAAGGCCGACGATGCGACGACGACGGAACATCAAGACGATGCTAGTATGCTGAGACGCATAGCTGGGTGTCGTAAAAAGGTGATGGGCCTGTACAGGCTCATGGGGAACAAAGCAGATGTCATCAAGGGCTTTAGCAAGCGGTGCAATGAACATTGGGATGTCGCGCCGAGGAGCGAGATTGGGTTGTATCTGGGGGATATCCAAGATCATATTGTGACGATGGTGGCGAACCTGGTGCACGTGGAGAAGATTCTGAGTCGAGGCCATAGCAATTATTTGGCACAGATTAGCATTAAGAGTAAGATTTTCTGCCTATCTTTACCTTGAGCTCTAGAGGCTAACATCTGGGTAGTGAATGAACGGCAGGAGGAGACGGCAGATACACTAGGTCGTTTAACAGTGCTGGGAACGATTGTGCTACCAATGAACATTGTGACGGGATTGTGGGGTATGAACGTGCTAGTACCGGGACAGGGGATTGATGACAGTTTGGCGTGGTTTTGGTGTAGTAAGTATATGTCGCAAATATGGTTGACCGAACAAATGCTGACGATATGATAGTTACCGCTGGACTTTTGATGTTTGGAATATTGTGCTACTTTGTAGCAAAGAGGGTCTATGGCATTGTTTAAAGATGCAGAGGTTGCAATATTTGACTTTCAGGCCGAGCAAGAATGATTACATGCGCGTTACAGTATTTGTTATTGATGGTGATATTTTTTTTCTTTTACTGTTTTATTTGGCGCGGTTCTGGAAGATTGGTTTGGCCGTGCTACTGTACTACTAGGTTACGTATGTAGATTGTATGAATGAATGAATGGTATCAGCAGAAACACATGTACACGAACATTGAGAGCTGTCTTATAGTACTGGCTGTTAATTGCTGGTTCCTGGATCATGCCAAGGACGATGCTTGTAATGTGTGCTTCGTGGGACCAGCTTTCTCCACAGCCGGAGCTGCACGGCTCCCGCGGATGGACAGGTGCATCCAATCGCTCGGGAGCCCGATGTAATTCTGCAGCTGCAGCTTCCCGATTTATAGTGCACGGTTAAATATAGCAGATTGCAAAAAAGCTTGTCGGGGACTGGGGTTGGGATCTTTTGGGTTTCTGGTGATGTGTGGTTGCTATGGCGAAGGGGGTTGTTTACAATGACGCGGGTTTGGGTGCGCACAGGCAGGTTGGGACGGGATGCAAGGGCAACGTCAGCGGATATTAAGTGCTGCATTCTTTCTCTTGGCTTTTTTGATTTTAAATTTTAATATCATCATCATCATCTTATCATCTCGAAATAGTTCCTTTCTTGCAGTGTTTACTCTTTTCGTTGGTGTGTTTCTTTGGTTAGGGCTCTACGATTGTGTCTACTGTACGGACGGGACGGTCTTTTTAAAATCTAGTTGCGACGAATCTCGAGAACTTGCGACCTTTTGACAGCGAGGAAATTTGGGGGAAATACAAAGTATACACGAGAGTAGTAACTGGTGGTAGCAGAGTTGCTTAGTTAAGTTGTATTATCAGGTCTATCGACCGGAATCTCTCAAGCGACACTGCACAGGAAGCCGGACAGGGGCTAGTTCACGAGACCAGTATAACGGCACAGGACTCGAAATCGACAGCTGGGTTACATCCGGTCCGTGGTAGGGATATATACCAGATATCGAACCTTCAAGCTAAGTATCTACCTTGTTTCTTTGCTTTATATATATTTGTTTAAAACGTCTTCCGTTGGTTGTTGTCGAGAGAGGCCCAGATAAAAGGTAGGCTTGCGGCCTGTGTAACGAACCAAGAGGTTTCTTTCCATCTCGTTTGCGGTTTAGGCCCTTCGACGTCTACCAACCAGCCAACCAGCCAACCAGCCAACCGACCAACCCGGCCAACGATGATAGTCCGGTCGACATCGGTGCTCTTCGCCACCGTTCTAGCCACACTCGCCGGTCTCTCATTCTCCCAGACCTACACGACCTGCAACCCTCTCTTCGCAAGTAAGTTGCTTCCCTCAAGCTCCTTTTTCAGCTGTAACACGGGCATCATCTAATGGACATCATCACCTCTAGCATGTCCTGCAAATCCCGCCCTCGGTGGCTCCATGTCTGCCGACTTTACCACTGGCCCAAGTGACATGTTCACTGCCACCCTTTCGACCGAGAAACTCACCTACACCCCCCAAGGCGCCCAGTTCCAGGTCTCAGGCTCTGGCAATTCTCCGACCCTATCTTCGAACTTTTACATCATGTTCGGCCGAGTCTCCGTCACAATGCTGTCCGCTCCCGGCGTTGGCATCGTAAGCTCCTTGGTCCTTCAATCCGACGACCTCGACGAGATTGACTGGGAGTGGCTTGGGGGTGATAACTCCCAGGTGCAAAGCAATTACTTTGGAAAGGGGAATACAAACACCTATGACCGTGCGGCATTTATCGCTGTCGACAACCCGCAGGGCACCGAGCATACTTATACTATCGAATGGACGAGCCAGAGTATCACTTGGAGTATCGATGGCGCCGTAAAGAGAGTTTTGACAGTAGAGAATAGCTCTGGCGGTGGCCAGTATTATCCGCAGACGCCGATGCAGATTAAGCTCGGTTTGTGGAGCGGTGGAGATCCCTCCAATCCTGCAGGAACAATTCGTATGTTCTAAAATTAATCCAGTAATGCGTTTTGATACGTTATATTGGAACATTCAAGCTAATGTACAATAGAATGGGCTGGTGGCTATACCGACTACTCCCAAGGACCCTTCAACATGTTTGTCCGCTCAATCAGCATCCAAGACTATTCCACCGGCTCGTCATACTACTACTCTGACAATTCCGGGTCTTACACCTCCATCCGCTCCAACGGCGGCATAATCGGTGTCAACGCCGGTGGCAGCAGCGGCAGCAACGTGGATTATGTTGCCCCAACCTTGACCGACATTCCAATCAACAACGGCATTCCAGGCAGCTACTCGACCGGAGCTGGAACCCCGACCAAAACGCCCTACGTGGTCCCGACTAGCGCAGAGGAGTACTGGGCAGGAACAGGATTTAGAGTTTCTTCAGCGAGTGAGTATATCGACGGCGCGTCGTCCCCTTCCGGTGTTTCCCACGATCCGAATTTACCGTATATTGTCACCGATACTCCGACGACGGCAACGGCAAACTCTGGTGGTGCTCCTGTCTATATTGTTACCCCTGCTTCTGATTCTTCTCGAACTAACAAGTCTGGAGGAGGGCGACCCCGACTCATGGGCTCGGATCTGATGGTACGGATTTCCGAGCTGTTGTTTCTGCCGCCGTATGTTTTGGCTTTAGGTTGGGGGGTTCTTGCTGCCCTATTCTTATAGTTACCCTTTTAACGACTTTTTGCATCGGGGTTTTATGATGCCGCTTGTTTTGAATACTATTCGGCGCCCCCTTATATCTTGCGATAATTATCAGTTGCTCGTTCCCCACCCCCCTATCATAGCGATGAGAGTTTATGGTTTATATCATGTCTGAAGAACTTATGCTTGTTTTTTCTGTTTTGTGTATTCAGATATGCGCAATCTTTCATGTCAAGGCCCTAGCTGCAAAAGGGTCCCTTATCGATTTATAATTCTGCATATATATATATATATGTCTCTTTTACGTCTATACACCCTGCCGGATACATACACACCACCGGCGCTGTTTTTATGCATGTAAATATAGACTGAAGCTATCAACGGATGGTTTAACTGGGACATTCCAGAAAAGAAATTTGCATCCCATATTAAGTAAAGATTTTAAACCATATCACAAAACATAGTGTGTGTTTTTCGAGTAATATTATATGACAAGATATCCTTTTAGCGGGAGGATCTCTATGAGATATCTATGTATCCCTTCTAACACTCCCACACAAGAGCATCACAGATGCAAATGCAGCTATCTCTATACCTAAACTCCTATTTAAATAACCGTAACTCTCCTCACCGTCTTCCTCATACCTTCCCCGCTGGTAGGTACAACGTGGCCTTCACTCTCCAACGCCGCAACCGCGTCCAGGAACTCTCCTTGCTGCACAGGTATCCCGCTCTGCTCTGCAATCTTGGAGAAAACTTCCATAACCCTAACCGTGCCACCACTCCTCGTCATCTCATCTAGCATGCTCACAATCGCATTCTTCAAATCGCCTCTCCTCCGTCTCTCGCTCACACCAACACCCGAGATAAGATCCATATCGATACGTCCTGTCACCGGATCCGTTGCGCTCTCCTTGATCGCAGCGCGGATCAACCGCACAGATTCTAATACATCGCTAAGCTCTACATCGTAGGAAAGTCGCATCTTGGCGTGCGCCTCCGACAGACGAATCATAGATTCTAACTGACGAGTAGTAGCTGTGATTCGACGTTCGGCAGCACGTACGTCCTCGCCTAGTTTCCGCATGGCAACGTAGGAGCGGACAAGTTCTTCTGCGGCTTCCTCTGTGATGACCGGGTGAATGTTCTGGCGGGCGTAGGAAACATAGGAAGTAAGGAATTCAATGGGCTTCCCGGAAGTAGGAGAGTTAGCGTGGGAAAATTATTTGGTTTCGTGGGGAAAGGACATACCAAGATCTCCTTCTGTGCGGCGTTGTGCGGCTTGTCCTCCAAATACATACCTACCAAATGTCTCGCAAGCATCTTATCTGATTTTTCGTCCACTTTGTCAAGCATCAGATAGATTAGGTCGAATCTACTCATCAATGTCGGGGGTAGATCGATGTTTTGCGGAACCGACATGTTCGGATTGTATTTGCTTCCAATGGGATTGGCTGATGCTAAGATGGATGTTCGGGCGTTTAACGTGGTGATAATACCAGCTTTGGCAATCGAAACCGTCTGTTGCTCCATAACTTCGTGAAGAACCGATCGTGTAGATTCAGACATCTTGTCGAACTCGTCGATACAGCAGATACCGCCGTCAGACAAGACAAGGGCGCCGGATTCAAGAACCAACTGCTTTGACTCAGGGTCTCGAGTTACATACGCTGTCAAACCGACTGCGGAACTGCCCTTACCACTGGTGTAGATACCTCGTGGCGCTATTCTGTTGACATAGGAAAGAAGCTGTGACTTGGAGGTGGACGGATCACCGCAGAGCAGAATGTTGATGTCTCCACGGTATCGAGGAGCTCCACCTCTTTCGAATGTCTTGTTTGTACCGCCAAATAGCTGCAACAATATTCCCTTCTTTACATCATCGTTCTCGAACACACTTGGCGCCAACGATCTCGATAACAATTCGTAGACATCGTACCTTGCACCAACTTCCTTGATCCTTTCAATCTCCGCCTCTGTGATCTTACGGACCTCATCAACGTCTGCGGCAATCTTATCCGCCATACCACCTTCCATTGTGGTAACATCAAGACCTAACCGCTTCTTGTCCACCTTTTGAATATGAACAACGTCGACATATGTTTTGAATAAACTCTTGACTGAACGTTGCCGCGGGTTGACACGGACTGGAACGCCTCTGAAAATACCAGTGACTTCAACTCGATCACCCGCTTTGCAAACATCAACCATCTCATCGTATAATAGGACAGATACTGAATGTGGTGTTTGACCGTCCGGTATACTATCCGGGGTCTCCTGTAGTTTCATGATCTGCTTGTCTGCAAATTCCGACCGATTATGAACGAGCTGCATAGAGTTGGGTGTATTACAAACTTGTCGCGGACATCGGGTAGGTTCGATGATTTTCCCACGTTCGATTTCAACCTTTGCATCCTGATGACAAACCTCGCATCGGAAGAATGCGGTTTTCATGTCTGGGATAACCGGGGTAGTACGAATGACCAAGCCTTTGATACTGACAATCTTGTCAATATCTACGTTTTTGTTATATTAGTTTCTCCGTATCATCCTTGTTACAAATGGACGAGTCTCACCGTTGGGATTTAACTCTCTCATGTTTGATTGTTTCTCCAGGTTGAAGGGCCGTACGCGATACATCAATTTTTCAAATTCCTGCAGCTCGTCCTCTGTTGCATTCTGCTGAATATACAGTGCTTTCATCTCATCCTTTGTTACTTGATCCATCAACGGAATAATTTCAGCAGGATAATTAATCAACTGATGATAGAATTTCTTGGTTTGTGGAAAGGCAAGAAGATTCTTGCAGTCAATGTTCAGTCCGGTGACATGCAACTGTTTCATGGCCTTTAGCATTTCATCGTATACGAGGTCTTCTCCAACCCCTGGAGGGACTGTCTCGCCGTTATAGAGCATCCGGTATTTTCGTTTAAAGTTTCGAAGAAATAGACGGAAAGTGTGCATAGAATCCGTGATGGAGATATTGGTACCCCAAATGAATTTCTGTGTAAAATCATCGCCCTCTGACGTCTGAAAGGTGTTGGCATCGGATTGGCCGGCCAGACGGGCCATGAAGAGACGTGGTTGGCCATCTGGGCCAAATGTATCGGACATTGGGATATCATTTCGTCGACGGGCGCGAGGTGTAGCCTCGCTATCTTGACTGTAGAATAAGGTTTAGTAAATGGGCAGTTCGCAAAGCCAATATCCGTAGTAACATACGTTCCAGCTTGTCTTCCAAATGGGTCAGATCCTCGAGGCGAGCTTGGTTCATAGCGGAGTGGTGATGAGGCTACAAAGACGCCGCAATCAGCTTCTTTACTCTACACAGCACTGTTTACAAAGGCTAGACCATACATAGACCGTATCTAGTATTGCCACTTGCTCTTGGAGTAGATACTTCTTCTGCTGGAGGACTGCTAGTCGGAAACTCCATGGGATCGCTCATGTCCATTTGGTCGCGTCCAAAGTCGCGCACCGGCGAGGACGAGGCATCGCTGCGGAAAAGAGGCGAATTTGAGACCGTGGCTCGCTGGCCTGGAGCTGGAGTGGACAGGTTGGAGGAAGGAATATTGGATCTCGTGCTTCGGGGGGTGGTGGTTTGAGGGGTGCCTCGTGTGGGCCGACGAGGGGTCGACATGGCGGAGACCTAGCTGAAGAGAGCTGCAAGTAACAATATCGGGGTGGCGTATTGGGTAGTAATTATTCGATTGAGCTAGGCAGCTGGACCGGCACCTGTCCTATCGAATGTGGGGGTTTCAAAGGTCGGAATCAAGATGATGCCGTCGTCGCCTGATATCTGTGGAGGAAGTGTGATAGCTCGACGAGGAGGGACGCGTTGTTGGAAGTTGGAGCTCGAAGAAAAAGGCAAAAGCAAATTGCAGTGCGAGGATAGCGCCAGCCAATCAGAGTGCTGAAACAGACAACCCTCCCAACACCCAAACCAGACTTTGAATCAACCTTCAACTCTCTATCGAAATTCCGTTGCCAACCTCTGGACATGCGAAGTTGCATTCTTGGTAGCGTCTCATTCGATCCTATGCACATGGCTACGGCCCCCCCTGCTTCCTCCAATTAAGCAACACTGGGCGCCTGTTTAAATACCAAATCCATTATGACCGGCTTGGGTACCGTGGGTGTGGCTCGTTGTATCCGAAGCAAGATACCTCAGATGACTTTCAAGCCGGCACTGGCCTATCAGCTTTACTCTACTTTTACGGTTCTCCAGGATCAAATGCCTGGTAACCGAGCCGTACGGCGGGAAGAGATCATAGGACTAGACTAGAAGCTCAAAGATCCTCGCACGATCCAGATCTCCGAAAATGGAGATGCAGGTCAGATCGAATTTTACAAGTCGCTGCACGAAAACTCGCTTCCCAGCCCCCCAAAGGTCTCGAGTTGGTCAGTGCCGAAATCTAGAACTAGGGAACCTGGTATCCTTCATTCCTTGAGGCCCATTCTTCGGCATGGATGCTGAAATTTTCTTCCCAACATGTACTTTTAAAATTAGCGTCAAAATAGCTCCTCAAGGCTTTTTCGCACTAAGAACTTCATATAATCTGTTTGCTTCTATAGCTAGGATTGTTCGATATGTCTTTGCTTCTCGCCTTTCTTGGTATTCGTAAATTCAAATAGAAGCAAATCTTTGACATGGATCTGAACAAACATTCTTCCTGCAAAGAACAAAAAGCAGGAAAAGATTCGCAAATATTTCAACTCTCCCTGTTACTGGCTCTTGCCATGTGTCTCATATGACCGAGCTTTGTCAAGTACGATCCCTGAGACAGCCTACCAAAATATGCAGCTTAGGTTGCGTCTTGTAGCTGGCCCGGCCTGTTTCTGTGACACAAACCTGCATATGTTAGAATGCAACACATGCAGGTCGACCAGAAGAGAGAAATTATATCCCCGTTTTCATGAGATTTGCGGATTGGGGTTTTTTGGGACAGGAGAAGGGATTGCGAACTGGAATTTTAATTGTGAATGCGCGAGTTCCTATCGCCTCCTCTGAGTAAAAACCGGCTAATCTTCCTTATACATGTACG
Source organism: Dactylellina sp. 'tibetensis' (assembly GCA_036971435.1). Taxonomy (NCBI): domain Eukaryota; kingdom Fungi; phylum Ascomycota; class Orbiliomycetes; order Orbiliales; family Orbiliaceae; genus Dactylellina; species Dactylellina sp. 'tibetensis'. Next base: position 2,341,203 of record JAKDFA010000001.1, read on the forward strand.
CTCGCCTTTAGTAGCGCTCTTTCTTTTATTTGCGATGTTCCATGGGAAGAGCAATAATCCCGCTATTAACAAGTGTCTGGTTAAATATCGCATCAGATAATAAATAAACGCCGCCTTGTGCACATTCCGGATAATATAACGACCGAACAGGGGCAAGATTGGAGTGGAAAAATCACCCGCCGGGGTGGCCTCGGTATCGAAAATGATTCTCTTGGAGCCATGCACACTAATCGCAGTTAGGCCCTGAATCTCCCTTGTCAGAAATATTTTGCTAAACGAAACGGTAAAAATTTCGCAAGGCAACTTTGATTCTACAACGACAACATCCGCCTGCGCACTCAAAAATACCGTCTGTACACATGATACATCGTGAAGAAGCAAAACCCTTTCGGTCTTTAATCTTAATTACCATTGGTATGCGACCCTTTTCCAAGGCGCTCCGTAGTTATCAGTTTATCGGCAATCTTGGCCGACTGCCCTTCGCCGCAGCAGCAGAAACAAGGATAGGAGCCCCTTCAGTATCGATAGCTCAGACAAAGTACTCAAGAATGCAGACCCTCGGTTCCATAGTGCCTATACATGAACCCCTTTGCCTATTTCGCCACGCAAAGAACTGTATAGAGTCAGCCGAGCTGCATCTAGAATGAAAGTCATGCTGGCAAGTTCAGCTGAACCTAGCTAAAGTATACATTGAATGACCAGGTAAAAGGGAAGAGGAGGTGTGGAGGGGCATCACAGGAGCACCGTGCATACATGAATGAGGTAAGTCGAGAACTTTATTTTCTACAGGAGACTTTTTATTCACTTACCGCTTGTAACCCAAAATTGGGGTTTGTGGGATTTATTGCGTGTCCAGACCTGTGCAGGACGCCTGATTGCTGGGTTTAGAGCTGCAGGGCTTGCTGGGGATAGTTGTATGTTCCTGCACGCTCCTGTGCCGCGAATGCCATCCCCGCCGTACGCCCGCTGCATTGCAAATTGTTCAGCCGGAATTCGCTTTTCACGGTCGTTCCGGGGTCTATAAATTTAGAAAGTATATAAACATTCGAGTGTGCTCTAGTCCGTGGCCTTTTATGCCGCTGTCGTAGTAACAATCATAGCTCCGTGGGGTATCAGACAGTCGAAACTGCTGTTAGCCGCACACTATATTTTTTGAGAAAGACCCTCCCTGCGGAGCTTGAAAAGCTACTTATATCAACTCCCACCCGTCGTTCTCCCCTCCCCTCTCACCCTCATCGGTCCAGCCTCATCGATCCAGCCTCATCGCCCCAGCTTCACCTGTGATATCTGCGTGTTCCCTCCTCTGCTGTTTCTTGCTTCGTATATAATCCCCCCGCTTACAGGCTCTGCTTTCTTCTGAAAATGGTCGTTGTGTTCGATGAAAGCCGCAAAGAAGAGATGGGGCCGCTCAAAACTCCATTTACAGAGCTGTTCGGCGTCAAACATCCCGTCTGGTAGGCACATTAGTTCTCGTCCCTCTTTTGCTATCTTGCCTTCTGTCTTGCATCTCGTATATGCTTTGCTCCTTCTCTCATTCGAATTCCGTTATCCGCTGTCAACAGTCGCCTGGTGAAGCCATAATTGGCCCTTAGGTCGTCCCACTCTTTGGGTTTCCCACAATGTACTCCAGAAACTGCAGGTCTAATTTACCTGACTCGATGACCTGAAATAACATTTCATGGATGGTTATTGGGCCATATTTAACTATACTCTTTATCGAATATCCCAAAGACATCTTTTATCCGTCCACGGAGCGATCGAGAGTTTCTCTGACATCTAGACCAAATAGTCTTGCGGGAATGAACATCGCGGCAGGTCCTCGCTTAGGGGCAGCTGTCATCGAGGCAGGAGGATTTGCATGTCTCGGCGGTAACGGGTACGCAAAAAGTCCAGAGTACGATACTCTTACCTACACTGAATTCTACGAAGAATTCATGGCCCACCAGAGTAAGCATTTGTTCAAATTGTTGCCATCAAGACTCGGGAACATCATGCTAATCCTCAACAAGCTCCTGAGAAAGTGCGAACCCAGATCCAAGAGTTGAAAGCGTTTCTCAAGCATCCCAACGGGGCCCTGTTTGGTATGGACATTTTGTTGCCACAGATCGGTGGAAGAGCGCGAAAAACCAACTACGACTACACCACAGGGAGATCAGAGGAGATCATTGATGTTTGCATCGATGAGGGCGTGAAATTCTTTGTCTCTGCTCTTGGTGCTCCACAACCCCATCTTGTAGACAAGCTTCACAAGGCTGGGGTAATAGTTGGCTGCAACATTGGACACCCGAAACATGTCGCTAAAGTTTTGGACGCCGGTGTAGATGTCATTATCGCGCAGGTATATATTTGCCCGCTCGTTTTTTCGGGAGACGGCCAACCGACTGGGCCAGATATATTGTTACTAATAATTCCATTGTCGTGGACTTAGGGTAGCGAGGGTGGCGGTCACTGTTCTGATGTTTCGACAATGATCCTGATGTAAGTATATATCTGTTGGCTACTCAAAGAAAGCGGTATGTCAAGAATACTCACCAACTGGCCTAGACCGATGGTCCTCGAGCTCTGCAAGGGGCGTGTATCCCCCTTTACAAAGAAACCAATAGTTGTATTGGCCGCCGGAGGGATTCACAACTCTCGTGGATTAGCTGCAGCTCTAGCTATGGGAGCAGACGGTATATGGTGTGGAACACGATTTGTGGCAGCAAAAGAGGCTGGAGCAAGTGACGGCCACCAACAAGCGCTTCTCGATACGGAAGTTAGCGGGACTGCCCGCTCGGTAATCTTTACCGTAGGTTCAATTCGTTATCTATCATCTAGACGATAAAGCGTGACTAACGTGTCTTATTTCGGTGTAGGGGCGTCCAATGCGTGTTAAGAATCATGCATTGATCGAGCAATGGCATCAAGACCCGACAAAGATTAAGTCGCTGACGGAAAAGGGCCATATACCTCTCCTCCACCAGCTTGCTGAATGGGAGAAAGAAGGGAAGAGGGTCTCAGAGGAGATGGAGGGAGGGGTACGCTGCATCATGCTGGGACAGGCAGCAGGTGCCATTGACAAGATCCTTACCGCAAAGGAGATTGTTGATGAGATGGTGGGTGGGTGTGTAGAATTGATGAAGAAGGGAGACAAGATCAGGAGCAAGCTCTGAGAGTGATGGCGGATTCCAGTCCTTTATATACCCGTTAACTTTTCCATATTTTTGTTATTGTTGTTATTATCATCATCATTGTCTTCCCCCGTTCCGGACGCTGATACGCTGGAACAACTTGGAAGCAGGTCTCGGCGCGCTTTCACTGATTTTTCTGCTTGTTATTCCCTTGCATGTTCCTTCAATTCCCTCGCTGGCGTTGATCTGCTTCGGCACCAGCCTGCTCTGCTTCAAATACCTATGGCCGCTCTGTCCCGTTGCAACTTCGGTGGTGGTAATATGTATCCCCGACATCGCATTATGATATAAAAAAGTTAATAAGAGCGAATGCGATATCAATATCAAACGACTATTTGATCCGTGGACTAAGTTTTGCATTAGAATAGGTATATAATCATTGGGGTACGGAATGGATGTAACTAGATAGTTTATGTTCAAATCTTATAGTGATCATGGTCCAGGCTCGGACAGATTCCAGTCAGAGAACTGGAACTTTCAGAAGAACATGAGTATAATTTGAATGGGCGAGCCGGCATCTGTATACAGCTCTTGAGCCTCGCCAAGGTCGATCTAGAGAAGTAACCATATAAGCCTTCTAGCAGATCATCCTTATAGTCCGGATGTAATCATTTGATTTAAGGGCTCCGCCGTCACGGTACTCCAGAGCTTCTCTATGCGGGAACTACTATCATCTACAAAGATTTACCTATAAGGTATTCCCAACCAGGCCAAGATACCATCGAGAGGTGTTGGCTGTTGTATCGTTCAAAACTGACAAGCGCCGGTTACACAGCGCTAGTCGACGGCCGATACCCCTGCCAAATTTTTCGCTCCAAAAAGTTTCTCAAACCTCAGTTCGCTAAAACCTTCAACTACTTACATTACCACTCAATCTATCGTCAGTATCCTCGACAAATACTCTGATTTACCACGGAGCTGTCAAAAATGGAGTTACAATCGAACGGCGACTCGGTTTCTCGTAAGCCGGCACCCACGCGGCTGAAGGATGCAGCTGAAGACGAGCTCGAAAGACTTGTCTTTGGGGACCTGGCGAGCTTCCAGGCTGCCCTCCACGCGGACCGAGCAGAGTACTCTTCTGACGACGAAAATGAGATGCGACTGAGTTTCAATCCCGCTCTAGAACAGGTAGAAGGGCTAGAGGATGATCAAGTATGTAATTTCTGGCTCAATCACCCTATAACCCGCCAGACTACCTCAGCATTTACGAAGCTAACCCTTCCAGCTGTTTTTCGTAGACAGTGGATCCACGAGGCCAATGGACTTGATCCAGGCGACATCCACCGATATCGCGCTCTCCGGCGACTCGGACTCTGAATCAGAATCTAACAAGCCAGCTTGGGAAGACAGCGACGACGAGCGTCTGACTATTTCGTTATCCGCCAATCCTCGTTTGCGCAAACTCAGAACAACAGAACTAGACGACTTTATCACCGGTACCGAATACACAAAGCGCCTTCGCATTCAGTATGAGCGCATAAATCCGATACCTGAATGGACTCTACCTCAGAAAGAGACCGAAAGGCCCAAGAAGTCACGACGAACCTCGGAACTATCACCTTCGCCCGACGTATCCTCAGACGAAGATGAAGTTATGGACATTGATCTCCCCACCAACAATTCCCTCGCCACTCTCTTACAGTCCAGCAGCACCTATACAAAACGCTCCAAAGTCGGAAAACTACCCCCGGAAACCCTCGATATCTCTCGTCTCCGAGACGCAAACCATCTCGCCCCTTCACATTCTGGCATCCAATCACTTTCTTTCCACAAGACACACCCTCTACTTCTATCTGCCGGCTTCGACCATGTGCTCAGATTATACCACATTGACAAGAAGACCAATCCGCCAGCAACAAGTCTTTACCTTCAAGGTACACCGATCCACACTGCCGCTTTCCACCCAGACGGCAAAAGAGTGTTCGCTGGCGGTAGGAGAAGATATTTCCACATCTGGGATCTGGAGTCTGGTAAAGTGGAGAAGATTACTAGAATATACGGGAACCAGGAACATCAAAAGTCAATGGAGAAATTCAAACTTTCGCCTTGTGGGAGGTTCATGGCGCTCTGTGGCGCTCACGGATATGTGAACGTTCTAGACGCCAAGACGGGCCAGTGGGTTGCATCGGTTGTGGTTGAAGGTGTCGTCTCAGATATCACTTGGAGTATTGGCGGAAAGAAATTAATAGTGGCCAATACAGGCGGTGAGATATGGGAGTGGGATAGCAGTGAAAGGAAGATAGAGAGTAGATGGGTAGATGAGGGTGGTGTTGGGTTGACAACTATTTCGTTAGGAGGGAGCGACAAGTGGTGTGCAGTGGGAAGTCAGAGCGGTGTAGTGAATATCTATGACAGAAAGGAGAAAGTTGAAGTCGAAGGACACCCGACGCCGAAGAGGGCTCTCGGGAACTTAGTAACGGCAATAAATGTAGTAGAGTTTTCGGATGATGGACAGCTGCTATGCATAGGTAGCAAAGAGAAGAGAGATGCGTTGAGGATGGGTAAGTCGATACACAATATATCTGAAAACCCCTTCAAATTATTTCGCTAACCTTGGGAACTCTAGTTCACTTGCCGACTTGTACAGTTTTCAAAAACTGGCCCACAACGTCTACACCGGTGGGAAGTATCATGTGCGCGGATTTTGCTGGTAGTGCGTCGGGACTATTTGCCTTCGGAAACCAGCAGGGGAAGATCAGGCTTTGGGAAATACGATAGCATGCTCTTCATGCATTCTTATGCTTTTGAACTATATATACTGTACAATATAATCCGATCTATATTACATTTCAGACACCAAGGCATATTCCCGGCATTCATTCATTAAGCGCATTAGACTATTCGTCACCTCGTTTAAAACACGGTGATGTTCACTCGTCAAGACTAAAATCAAAATCCTTAAACGCTGTCTTAAATGCTTCTGCGTCTCTGATCTCATCCTCTACTTCTTGCGCACAGTCTTTCCAATTTGCCCTCTCCTCAAGTCCAAACAGCTTGCTCAGCACTTTTCGTCCAAACTGTAAATCGAATCGAACCCGTTCCTTCAATTTTATAACTAGGCTTTGCACCTCACCATCCTCATTCTGAATCCATGCTCTAAAGAAATCACCCTCTTCTCGCAACTCAGCCTCCCTCTCCTCTATATCATCGAGTGCGGCCTCCTCCTTTGCCAATTCCTCAAATGTAGATTTCGCCCGTTTAAGATATTGCTTACCCACTGGGACGACCTGCCAATGCGGATGCACACCCATACGTCGCACGACCTCAAAGGTAACTAGACCGCAACCCAGGGAGTTATACATCTTCCCCAGCGCCTCACGGTATTGTGTCATCTCAGCAATCGTGCTTTCGAACGCTTCTTCGTCTGGTATACCTTGTAGCGTGGGGGCATGTTCAAATGGTATGATGAGGATGTGACCCGGAAATGAGACTTCGGCATTAACCAGAGGTGTAGTTAACGGGCCCTTAGCCGTGGTGAGATAAGCTGCGGAGCCTATTGAGGTAATGAGATGTTTTTGGATATTCGGGTTGGATAAGCAAAAGAAGCAAGATTCCGGGCCAGGCGGGGGAGGTTTATCGTGATGTCGTGAACGCTTATTCCTGTGGCCATGATTATGGTCGTTCGAAGCCTGATCACCCCAGAAGAAATTGGTACCCGATTGCTGCGGCGGCGGACGTTTTTGGAGAGGCGCATACGGCGATATGGTGCAATTCGGCGGAATGGTAGTAGACGGTGATAAGAGGTCAAGTTTAAAAGCGTACATCCACTATCACGACGACTATTAGCAATCCCTACAACGAAAGAAAGTGGCGATATATTGCTCTACCTTTGCTTTTGCAGCGTTCCCGTAATCTGCAAGCGCTATGAACCTAGTCACCAGTTCGCTGGCATCAGGTCCATCCTTCTCTCTAACCTCATTCCGATACGGCTCGCGTTCGAAAAAGCCCCCACCGCCAACAGCAAAATGATACCGAGGCCGCAACCCTTGCGCCAGCTTTTGGACGGCTCTACTCCCAGCCTTTTGCAGTTCTTGTGATTCTGAAGCAACTGACACCTTGGAGCCGCGGGCCACTCCTTCCGGCCAGTCTCCCGTTATTAATAGATCTGCATAATTGGCGCCGCGAAGAATGCTCGCATCCTGTTCGCTGTAGTATGGGAATTTCGATTCTTTGGATGCGCCGGTCAATGTGGGATCTAGTCGACCGCCTAGAGTTACGATCTTAACTCCATCGCTCGTGGTCAATGTAGACCGCTTCCCAAGAAAGAATAGATTCTCGCAGACCTCGCCAGCATTATTATCGATCTTGTCTTGTATCGAGGGAGGAAATGAATAGCTTCCTAAAGTGAAGTATACTGGCAGAGCGACTTCAATACCGCCACGAAGTAGGGAATTTAGGTTGTCTTCGTCCGCATCAGAGAGCGTTTGGGGTGATGGGAAGAGGTCGCCAAGGATGATAGCGAAGGAGAAGGAATTCTTCTTATGGAGGGTAGAAAGCTTTGAAAGGATAACAGGGAAGGCGCCAGAAGGGTTGCCAACGATGATGATACTGTGCTGCTGCGATGAGGACATTGTCAACGGTTGGCGCAGATGTCGAGGATGTAAAGACGTCACGAACGAAGCTGATGTCGCGTCTGGACTGGTGTGCACAGCAACGAAGGTTCGGGCAAGTTTGTCGTGCACCAACGCAGCCGGATAGGAGCCAAGTGCATATATATCACGTAGACTTTTTTGAATTAACTTGAAAGGGATGTCTCTATTGATCATGACAATATTTAATTACAATGTGAATATTGACCACATCCTGGGCAAGCAAAGAAGAACAAATATCATGGTTAGTCACAAGTAAGCTATTTCGAAACTACACCATGGCGTTGATTCTGGGGCTTCAAACAAGGAAAGTAAAAAAAATGCTAGGCAAACTAATGGAACCTGGCCGGTTAAAACCTCTAGGTTTACGCATTATAAAGACTGATAACTTCCATCTGTAGTTTGGTGTTAGTCTACCCGCATCTTACACCCGAATGCGAAAAAAAATAGAGAACATACCAATCTACGAGATTCTGCTGCAAAGTCAGGCTTTTGAGCTGACATAACATGGTTACGAACACTAGAAAGTCCTGAGTTAGATTCAAATTATCGAAGGAAAAGGAATCAGAGGCGGTAATGCCTACCGTTGCTGGTTTTGATATGTTTCCATTTTCGCCCGAAGGCGGAAAACCCATGTCTGAGAAATAGCTTTCTTGAGGGTGCTCTCGTAAGAGGACTCGTCGTATTCCTGAAATTTTATAAGTAAATAGAAGAATTAACCCAAAAGGATTGACTACTTACTTGCATGTTATGAAGCTCGCTGGCAGTGACCCCCATAATAATCTTACCTGCGTCGTCAAATACATTTAGCCACGATTGACCAGTGTGATCGTAGGCCGAGCAAGTTAGGCTATTGCAAGTTTTAGCTAAGGTGGTCCGAAGAGAGAGGACATAATGCAAGACTCACATGTATCGCCACTCTGGTTCCGGCCAATTTAAATTGCATTTCTCACATCTCCAAGAAGAGCCACTGTCGACTTCGGTAACCTTTTTGTTGCAACCTTCGGTCTTGCAAGCTGCATAACTCAGATTCTCTGATTTAATGTAACTAATGGTGGCTTTCAAGGTATAAAAGTCAGGAGTATCAGATAAGCCAAGATTCTCGTCTGTAGCTTGTTGTATTGTTTTGTAAGCAGATGCTTTGCCTCCGCTCGTGCCCTGGCCAGCGCTAAGGCCTTGGTGTGATGCATAATTAGCATCGCGACCTTCCCCGTCGAACCATCCTTTCAATCGATGAGCGTCTTCGAGATCTGGCTCGACTTGCATGGTGCTGCTATTTACCATGCTCAAGGACCTCCCTCCAAAGTCCGAGACTTTGACACCTTTAAATGCGACGACACTCTCTAATGGCGCTTCAAATTTTTCTGCGTATTTATTCCAAACGGTGAGTTTGACATTAAAGCCTGTGTTATCAACAAGCGATACGTCTCGCTTGGTGAAGGTCTTTTGCGTCTTTTGCGAGGTAATTGTGGCAGAATCGCCGATTTCTTTGATCACACCAATGACATCAACGACAGCGTCTTTTTCAGTGCTCTGCAAATCCTCAAGTGTGACAAAATTGTATTTGGGCATTGGAATGTCGTCGTCTTCCTCTTCGACCTTCGTGACCTCGGAGTCTCGTTCAAATGCCAGCTCATAGTCATTATTGATATTTGAGAATTGCTTCTTGGCAATTTGCACCTTGCACTTTGTAATGTAGTAAACTGAGTTTTCTTGGAATACATCGTAGTAAGCGTCGCATTGTTCGTTGAAGCCAGTCGCCTTTATTTCACCGGTTTGATCCATCAGCGTGACAGAGAACAGTTTGCCTTCACCCTTTTGGTTATGCCATCGCTTGACATCGCTCTTCTGAATGCAACGGGCCTTGATTGTCCATCGGTTCTGGTATGGTGATAGGGATTCGATAGCTGAAACAGATGGGCCCCCTCGAGAACCATTCCTTGGAAGAATTAGCAATTAACTTGATTCGATGGGCAAATGTCATCTTACGATCTTGCCGGCGCTCTTGAGGGCGCGCTTGTAGATGCAGAAGCTCTAGGCTGATTGGGTTTATTTCCGTAGAAATTTGATGTCGACGTCGCCTGTGCGCTGCGTTGCTGTTCAGCGATCTCGCTTGCTGACTGAGGTGTGACCTGTTTTGGGTCACCAATCTTTTCCTGCTGGCCGTGCTCGTTGAGGGATTCGATAGCGAGGACGATTAAAACACTTTACAATCGGGAAATTGTCAGCAAACCGAAGCCGTTAGATCCAGTGGGCGTTTAGAAGCTACCTTTTGTCCTTAACCTTGCCCGTTCCAAACTCAGTTAGTCTTACGATGCTACCCTTATCGATATTGCCATCGGCCATAACATGGTTGATCTCTGTGAGCTGTAATTAGCACATACTCATCGAAAACCAGCGAGAGGAAACCTACGAGTTGCGACCATCCCTTGAGTGAAATGCAAACCATCAGAAAGAACGACCCGGAATCTCTCAGGGGTATTTGCTTGGGCTTCAATCCTCTTAACTAGGAGGACCTGAAGTACAGGGTCTTTCCAGGCATCCTTTGGACTTTCACACCCCGCAGCAAAGATAGCTGCCAGGGATCCGGCACTGAGAACCTGCTCCATTAAAACTTCGTTCCGATGTATATTTGGTAGTGGAAATGTGTTAGGGGATGTTTTGTAGAGATAACTTAGTAGTAGGTGGGATGATTAAGGAGCTGGTTGAATGAAAGTTGTCGAAAGGTGGAGGGAGGTTCCCGCGTTTGTTTGTAGCCTCGCGTAAAGTGCTTGCAGTCACCACAGAACGCGTCAAGCTAGCAGCAACAACCAGAAAGGCGGTCTGTTGATTAGGTAATATACAAAGGCTTCGGGCCTTGTGGTATCCTTCAAGCATATCGGGTTTTCGATTTGTCAGTTTCCTTTTGGCCTCTAGATACATTTAGTAATCAGCAAATAGTAAAGCAACACAGCTAGCTCAAAATACAACAATGATAAGGATTCTTAGTTTGAAGGGTCTTTCTTTGAGACTGAAAGATTCTGTGCCCTCTAAGTATAAGTCTAGTTCTACTAAATTGAAATTCGAAACCTTCTAACAAGGATTGACTGGAATTGAGTTGTAAACAAGATTACGCCAGAGGACTAAACTACAGGAATCATGTCTGTACAAACGGGCTATATGTGATATAAAACCCTATTAAGTCTCAAGAATAGCTCATTTTAGAATTAGGCGTTCGAGACGCAAGGAAGAATATATCACAGACCAAAAGGGGCATACAATCATGCATTATGGCCGGGTCTTCTAGACAAGAACCCCAGACTTTGAAACATCCTCACTAGCCTCCTCAGACTCCTTTGTCTCCTTATTAGGATCAATAACTTGTCTCCCCCTGAAATTGCTCATTAGGTCTTTAGTTGCATCAGCTAGAACTGTTTGCAGCCAGATAGGTTGTCCCCTCTGAAAAGTTGCATCACAAGGTATTAGCATTGGCTATTCAAAATATACAAGTTATCTAGCCACTCACCATTGATGGCAAAATGTTGTAGGTCTTCGGGAAGATCAAGTGGTCTCCCTCACCCTTCAGGATTTGGTCCACTATACCCTCGGCGACCGATTCAGGATGCTGTTGCGGGAACAAGAACTTGGAATCGTTACCGAACCCGACGAAAAGAGGAGTCCGGGTCAATCCTTGAGTTACAAGGGTTGTTCTAACCCTATTTGCATTATACCTATGCTTTAACTCAAGACTGATACCTAATAGTTAGAGTGTTAGATATATAACCACTTTAAGCGAATGATATCATATCCGGAGAAGACTTGTAAGGGACTTACCCTCATGGAAATTAATCGCTGCCGCCTTTGTAGCAGAATAATCTACCATTTGTGGAGCTGATTGATATCCCGCTACGGAAGCTACAGTGACAATGTGACCATGGTTATTTTTGATCATGTGCGGCAAGAACTCCTTCAAGATCCAAAAGTGAGAGAGGATGTTCACGTCAAAGGTAAACCGAACATCATTCTCAGTTGCATCTAGCAGAGTATTTCCTCTAGCGACACCGGCGTTGTTCACTACGATCGTTGGGTTTCCAACATTAGTCCTGATTTCTTCGGCAACTTCAGCAAGCTTAGTCGTCGATGTGATATCGCACTTGTAGCAATGTACGTTGCTCGCTAGGAATAACGTTAGTTTGTACTCTACAATTGCGTCTTGTTTATACTTGCGTCTCCGTATCATATGTACTCACTAATCTCGTATGTCGGATCGATTACGTCCAGCACTATCACTTTCAGGCCTTTCTCCGCTAGCCCTTTAACAATAAGTCCTCCAATCCCACCACTGCCACCAGTCACTACTGCAATCTCATTATTCCAAACCCAGGATTTGTCCTGAACCCAGTTATTTTTTGCTCCCCAGTTCAGATATCTGTTGACTCTGTGAATAAATCCTAGAAGTAAGAGCTTTCGGATCCCTGCGAAAATGGTTTGGTGGTCCGCCGAGAGATCTTGACCTTTGCGGGTGTACCGGAGAAAGACGAAGAGAGGGAGTGTGTAGCCTGGGTTTAGAGCATATTTTCTGATAATGTTGATTATAGCATCCATAACGAACCCTTCGCGAGGGATCAGAGACTGCTTGGGCGCCATGATTACTTCTTTGATGATTTGGGAGAAGGTGGATAGGAAAAAAGGCTAGAATCCAACCTCTCAATATGAGAGTTCCCTATAACCAAATAGATTTACAACACTTCGCGCAGATCTGGGTGGATGCGAAAACCAGGTCTTTTAACGTCCCAATATGCCAGATTTGGGGGCGCGGTATCCACTAAATACGTCGGCATCTTTTCAAGGCACATGTCGCGAAACTCAGCTTAAACTTCTAGGCAAGGCCATCGGAGCTTGTTTTAACCACGGCCGAAACTGCTTGCTACTGGTGGTGTGTGGTGCGGGGGGAGTGGGTCGCATTGCGGGTCTTGGCTCCAAACCATGGATCAAAGCACGGGCGTCGATGCCACATTGGGTAATTCCTGGGGTATATCGAGCAATACGAACACGACAGAAGTTGAAAGCCAAGGGGGGCATGTGAAAAGAGCATCTATGGCAGCAGGCCGGGGAACTGAACTCTCGCGGTGCCTCTTATTTGTTCCTATAACAATACGGTTATATATTTTGTCCCGAACGCCTGCAATAATTTTAAATGGACAAGAGACAGTAATATACATTTTCAAGGATTTTTTAAATGCTACTAAAAAGGGTATCTTCGCTAAATGCTCATCCGAAAAGGCCAAAGAAAAAATCTATGCGTCCTTCTATTCTTTCGTCACATATACTTCGCTTTTCTAGCATCTCTAAAAACTTTGCTCTTTTCTCTTCTGCTCTCCTTGGATCGTTCGTGCTTCCTTATCTTCTTCCGAGCAGCTCTCTCTGGATCTAAGACCAACTGGATAGATCGCTTGTGCTTTCTCAACCTCCTTCTCTCGGACACTGTGCTCCGGACTGTTGCGTACGCCTTTGTGTAAGCCGTGGTCCCCATCTTTGTTGATAGCATCTGCAAAACCTCTTTGGCGATTGGTTTAAGATCTATATAACAACGATATTAGTCTCATAAATTTCATACTAGATGCAATCTAGCGGGTTTTACCTTTAAGCGCCTCATTTTCAAACTCAAGTAAATTATAAAGTGGTAGGATTATTTTAACTGCTAGGCCGATGAGGTCTTCGACCGTCATAATCTGGATCATTGTAGCCACCCATTGTAAGGCAAATCGCTTTCCAATGACATTCTATTGTTCAACTGATGTTAGCCACAAATATCCCGTGTGTAAAGCTTGATGGTACGTACCTTTCGCTGTATCATTTCGTCATTGCGTATAACTTTGCAAACTCGATAAACGAGCCATGAGAGAGCGGAGAAGTTATAATCCTTCTGTCCTCTATAATCCTCATCTTCGCTCTCGGATTCGCCTATATCTTGAGCTTCTACTTCGGTTTCCGGCTCGATGCCATCCCACTCATCATCTCCCTTAGGATCGATTTCTTCGGCGGGTTTGATAGTTTTGGTAGGCCTGACTCTCATGAGCTTGCTAGCTTGAAAACATCGACCAACAAATACCAAGTTCCGAATAGCCTGTACACCCAACTCTTCTGTAAGGTCTCCGCTTAAAAGGAGGCCAGAGCAACCCCTAGCTACCTCATAAAGATCCTCACTAATGAGCTCAAGGCCTTTCCCGCTTTTCAAGGGCAGTGTCGTCAAATCGTCCTTGAATTCGGAGAGAAGAAGCCCCGTAAGCCTTGTTGACATCAGCTTGACTTTTGCATCCGATGAGGCCTCGCATGCTCTTACAGCCTTCCACAGGCTGGCAAACTTGGAAGACTTTGCCTCGTCTGGGAACAGAGGAACTAGTTTTGCCCATAACTGCAAGGCATAATACAACTGATCCCAAGTGATATCCATCTCCTCTTCATCTTCCATTAGTTCGTCGTCCTCACTAGCCATAGCCTCCTTTGCTGCCTCTGTAACCTTGTCAGTCATGAAACTGAGTTCACTTTTCACGCCTTTTCCATAGGCTTCTACATAGACTAGCCAAAGTCTGAAGCAAACCCTCCTCAAAACCTCTTTCTGGCCTCTCCCTAGCCACTGTCTCATCTTCCCAAGGAAGCCGGCCATTCTTTCCGTATCCGCTCTCTGGAAAGCTTTCTTTATCAGAACCAATGCCATATCTCTACACTTCTCTGCGTTGTCATTTGCTACCACAATTACCAATGCTGGAAAGAAAGTTTCTACGATCTCCTGAATCATATCGTCGCCGATTTTCGTCAAGAGGAGATTTATTGCTTCCAGTACGGATTCCCTTCCTTCTTGGTGCTCGTAACCAAGATTGCTGATCAGGAAGGTCAATTGACTGTCTAGCTTTTTCCGGCTTTGTGGGTATTCCATCAAAAACTGAAAGTATAGCCCGCGACAACTTTCCCGAACTCCTTTTGAGTGATTCCGAATCATAATTTTTGATACTTCCTCTATGACCTCATAAATCTCGGGAACCACAATCCGTCGGGATAACACAGCTTTGATAAAGTTGAACGTCAATCCTTGACGGTCAGGTTCGACGAGATCCGGCTGGATTCTCATTAGAACATAGGAGAGTATCGTAGGCTTGACTGTCACATTTCTGCGCTCTCTCAGGATCGATCCGAGCAACTTCAAACTAGCTTGAGCAAGTTCCGAGTTGGTATTTGGACTATCTTGCAGAATATGATAACAATCTTTGACGAAGACGTATGCACTGCTGTCGATTCGGGATAGCGGAACTTTGATGATACTAGTGAGAAGTCTGATGCAGGATATTTTGATTTCGTCTTCATTAGCGCGGATGTTGTCGCCGATAACTTTAACCCAACCATCAAAGTTCTCTGCCGTCATCAACTCTTCGTGTTTCTGGGCCACATTCCTGACGGTATCAAGCGCAAACCGCAGCAACTTGAACCAATAAATGTTCTTTTTCTCGCTTGTGCCCTTAGATCTGGCGGTTCTAAGATTGACGATGTATCTCTGCTGGATCTCGTCTCTGATTGACATCTCTTTAACCTTCTCTTCAAAATTCGAAGCCTTGTAGCTCTCCTCCACAAGTTCGTACGCGAACACCAAAATATCTCTACTCTTCACGGCTTGGTTCTTTGTCAAACCAAGGCCAATACGCCGGAATAACTCATCCACCTTCCTCACCATAGAATGATTCAACTTCTCCATCAGGACAGCGCGGATAGGCTTGATAATATCTCCCAGATAAGAGAGTGTGGTGATGCTCGTAAGCGATTCAGCCGAATCGTAGCTCTTATTCGTTTTTATCTCTTTCATCTTGTTCGTATATCCTTCGGCTTCTTTCTCGGAAGCCGTGACCCCAAAAATGTCATCCATAACCACAGCCATGATCCCTGATGCACAATAGTCGAGGGAGCCAACCTCCCAGCTAGGTACCACAGATACCATTATCGCATGCACCGTGAATGAGAGCACATGGAGCTGATAACCGCGCTGTAGTGCGCCTCGAAGTTCCTTCAATATAAAGCCGAAATACTTTGGCCCAAGTAATGTTGCAATTTCAGATAGCGTAGTTCTCGTGAGATCTCTCGAGGTTTGATCGCGACTTCGGAGAATATGACATAAACTGGTGAGGACAGGTGGAAGGTTTATGGACAGTGCTTCGTCGGACAGCACTTTCATCAATTTAACGATTGCAACCGCCACTGGCACACGGAGACTAACAGTAGATTCATCCTTCTGTTTTAAGAATGTAAGAAGCTGTGGTAGGATTTGCTGTAAGATATCGCTCTCCAGTTTTTCTGGTGCTGGTAGAGAATTTGCTAGAGCTGGGACCCAAACTTCGGTATCTTTCATTGTAATATCGCCATCATTTGATTCAGGAGTTTGGGGTTTTTGTTCTTTGGCACTCAGCAGGGCTTCTGCAATCCCACTAATGACTCTTATCGCAACTTTCTCTTCGCCTGGCGCTTCCTTCATCTGTACTAGATACCGTTTGAACAGGGCCCGATACTGTGGCCACTCTACTCGGGTAGCAACTACAGCCAAAGTTCTTATAGCATCGGTTGCTAAGTTATGCGAGCCTTCGTCTTGGTCGAAAATGAAATGTTCTATCAGTGGGATGAGGTAGTGCGCAAGGCTCGAACTCCCAATTGTTGTCTTCTCAACTGTATCCGCCAGTCTCCTTATCGCCTTGCCTCGGCGATGTTGTTGGATGTGCAAGATATTGTAAAAGAAGTTGGCTTCCTCGTCTCCGTCTACTAGAAGAGGTAACATATCCTTTACTTCTGCGTTTTCACACTCTTTCACAATATGGCCCAGGACATTGACATATTCCACTCGAATTAGTTCGGATGCCTCTCGGAGCCCATTTCTGATTGCGGGCAATAAAATTGCCGATAGCGTATCCATATAGGGGTTTACTTCATCGTTCGTAGCCTTGCCTGCTCTCTCGGCAAATCGTCTCAAACAGTAAGATGCGCTTGTCCGTGTGGTCAGCTCCTCTTGATCTCGGATAAAGAAGAGCATATTGTATAATATTGGGATCCACTGCTTGAGGCTAAGAACTTGATATTTGTCTTCGTTGATCTCTGAGAAGGCAGTCAGTCGACGAGTGAAGTCAGGTTCACCTAGAGCTTTCATTGAGTAAGCGTTCATATCTTCGCACAGTTTTGCAACATCCTCAAGGGACTCGTCTTTCTCAGCAAAAACACTGAGAACCTTTGCAAGAAGCTCTCTACTTTCTCGGTCTCTAAAAAAGGAGAACTGTGACGCGACAGTTTTAAAGGCCTTTTCCGTTACATCCTGATCAAGGTCCCCCAAAAGGTTCGGAAGAATATTATAGACAATTCTGAGGATGTCACTCTTTGCTTTTGGATTAACTCTCCTTGTGGGTTGTGAAAGCAAGAAAAGTGATATGCTCAAGAGCTTCCTTGTTTCGGCTGTACTTTCTGCATATCCTGCTAGCTGTGAGACGGCTTCGACGCACTTCTCAAGGGTTTCTTTCGCCAAACTCTTCTCAAGGATGATGCCGAATTTATGTAGAAAAGAGTCAACATATGGTGTTAGTAGCCGTTTCTGTAGCGATCTTTTGTCTCCTTCTTCAACCCGAAATACAAGGTTCTGCACGAGGGAAATAATCTCTAGTACGACGTCATTGCTGACTGATGGAGTCCCAAGGCATTCTGAGATTTGTCGTAGAACGTCAGTATTGTATTGCTCAAGAAACAATACTGTATTTGCATGGCTAGACCATGTTACAAACACATTAAGTAGCCCTGATTTCGATTGTGCATGTTCGGCCGGAAAAGTAGGTATTCTAGGCTCAACTAGGGTCGAAAAAAATGCCGGCATGTATCGTGCCCATGTAATTTCCGGGAATCTAGCGAAACATTCATTGACACAGCGAAATCCAACTTGACGGATAGTTCGGTATGACCGCAGGTGCTCTGCCTCGAATTCGCTTTCAGTATCTTTGATTGAGTGGCGGGAAGCATTGACAACACAAATCATCAAGTTATCGAAGAGTAATTCCACAACTTGATTTAGTGACTTTCCTAACTGCTTCAGCATATCTTCGACCATATTGACAAAACCCAGTTGTTTTCTTGGCGAGAGCTTGAGGGAACTGAGATTCGATGTATTGAAGGTGTACTTGCTAGGGTCGGATTTGCCAACGAATTCGAAGTCTTTCAGCTCGTCAATCGCGATGTCAACGAACATCCTGATATCTGCACTATTGAAATTCGCAAGACTTGAAAGAATTGATATCCTTCGGCTTTCCATTCCTCTGCTACCAGCAGATGCATTTTTTCGTGATAAACTTCGCCCATATAAGATTCGAAGAAGAACTGGCATAAGTTGTGCCCTGTGATCTTCCTGAATGATGCTCTCGTCTCTGTCTACCTGAATAAAATTTGTTATTTCGTCCCTAAACTTTGACTCATCGAGCAGGCTGTTGAGATTTTCTTGGTAAGGCCGTAAACCGGGTAATTTCCACGTGAATATACACTCTAAAGCGGCGGTTTGCCGCTTAGTATCTCCCGAAGCCAGAATATCTAGAAGGGCTTGGAAAACTTCGTCGGATTTGAAGAGCACCTTCGGATTATGGAATTTCGCAAATACTTTCAGCATCGCCATCTGATCGCTACTACTCCACTTTGCAGGTACATCTAGCACATCATCATCCTCATCTCCATCAGTAACATCCTCATTTCGCTGTTGTGCCCACTCTAGGAATAAAGGAACAAGCTGTCGCGAACGTTTTTCGGCAACCTGAGGTATCTCATGTAGAAGCTTTAAAGCCTGGCTGCGGGCTATGTTCTGGGTCAGCTGCATGTCGTTGGCCTTGTCGAGATTTGTGGCAATAATGGTAGTTGGGTCAGTAGATGCACTTCGAGATTTTGCGGCTAAATTCTGTAGGCGTTCCAAGTTTGAGCATTCAAATTCGGACACATGGTGTACATTTTCTGCATCTTCTTCTACAGACAGCAAGTCGCTGTCTTCGGAGGTCTTCGAGATCGTGAGCCATGAAAAAGCTATAGAGGAAACAATCTCCTCATTCTTTTCTGCAATTTTTCCCAAGGTACCAATAACATCTTCCCATAGAGGTGCGAACTTAACCGTAAGCAAACCAAAGCATAGATGAGGTAGTAACCTAGTTCCCCATATACCGCAAGCTCCAGTTTCATAGGAAAGCCCAAGTTTTCGGATATGCATCGAGATATTTCTCGTAGTTGTTATTGATATTGCAGTATTTTCAATGAGTTGCATCATTTCAATAGTCTCAGACGCTTCCGGTGATTCTGATATGCAGATTAAAGACAAAATGTCTAAAGAGACACTTCGGAGTTCATGGCTAGGGCTTTCTAGGTTTTTTTCCAAAACTTTGAATATCACCTCGAAGCTCTCGGAATCTTGAGGCGGTATCTTAACCCTATATGTTCAGGAATTAGCATCTAATTAATAGAGATTTGAATTATATCCGAAGTTTACCTGTTCTTCTCGAGGCCTCGTTTTAACCCGATAAGGAAGCCATGATGGGTTCCGATCTCACGGAAAGACCCCCATACAGCATTCCCAAAATCCGAGTTGCTCTTTTCTATATCAACAAGAGTATATAGGATGAGACCCATCACTGTTGGTATCCGGGCCGACTGGAGATTGCTTTTTATAAAAGCAGTTTGGAGGACCTTGTATGCTAGGGTCAGAGACTTTGCAAGAGTAGGATTCTGTCCTTCGCGCAAGGCTGTTGTCTTCAGAGTCTCTAGACAACCGTAAGCCTTTACGAGTGCCATTTCTCTATCGGTCGTGTCCATAGCATCTTCGTTAGTCTCGAAATGACTAATAATTTCTGAAATTACTCTCTCGGCTCGTGGAAGTGCTGATTTTGGGAAACTAGTAAGGACCCAAGATTCGCCATTATCTAAATATATCTTTCGAATTTTGGCTAGCCCCATCAAAATTTCATCTTCGTGCTTAGCCCAGTTGGCTCCGGAGATATATTGGATAATTTCCTGGTCCCAAAGCTCTCTGAATCGCGCAATACTTGATTCCGCCAGTAAAATCGAGAACGGGATAAAAAAAACACCGTCTTTATAGCTGGTTAAAGACTGTATAAATTCGCGGAGGTTTGGCAAGATAAGATCTAGCTCTGCTTGTTGCATGATTATTGCCACACCTTGTAAACCCCGCCAGTAGCATTCGTTGTCTCTTGATTTTGCAGAAAGCTTAAGCAACTTGAACGATAACTCAGCAGGCTTTGTCCAACTGCTTAAGCGACTACCCTTTCTTGTGCCCATAACAGTGAAGAGTAGATCTGCCACAAATTTCAAATGCTCCCCAAATGTAGATTGTTCTTCAATAAAATCGTAGACTACCTGAAGTAGAGTTTCGGCTGTCTGCTGTTTTGTTTTATGAATCAAACCAACAATGGTTCCCGCTATCACATCTTCCCATTTAGTCCCTTCCTCATAAAGCTCAGGATCTAAGCACTCCGCGAGAAGTGCTTTTAGGACCGGTTCCGCTCTCGTATGCATTGTATGCTCAACCCCCATACACGTATCAACAAACATCGTCCGCAATCCGTATATATATTGCTCCTCGTTCGATTTTGTATTTCCTCGGCAGGTACTAGCAAGGTCTCTCGCGATAAATCGTATAATCGAGTTTAGCCCTTCACCCTTGGTTTTTCGTATCAAAAATGACATGGCTTCAGCCATAAATCTTGTCGTATAGTACTTCTGGCTTTGTTTCCCTAGCAGAGGGGCGACGATAGTGTATAGTGGTCGTAAATCCTCCACAAGAAGTCGACTTAGGTACTTGAGCAGGTAAGCCAATGCTTCAAACCCCCACTCAACAACCTCTACATTTTTTGTTCGAATTATGACTCCTGTAATGAGCTTTACAGATCGCTCAAAGTATTTTTCAAACTCGACCCCGAGGTCGCGGGCAAGTTGTGGGATGAGACCAAGCAGTGGCTGCAGACTACTGTCTTCGCCATCATTCTCGGACTTAGTGATTGCAGTTTCGAGATTTGTTATAATCAGCTCTTGGTGATATATAATATGAGGTAAAGATTCGGTATATTGGGTGGTGGAGCGGGAGAAATCGACATATATCGCGGAAAGGTAAAAGTCGTTGTACTGGGTGAGTGTCTCAAAGAAGTGAGAGGAGTTTTCGGACGGGAGGGAATCATCGAAACGACGAATTCGGCGGATCGGGTCGATTTTGCTAGAAGAATCAAGTAGGCGGTTAGTGAATCTAAGTTTTGGCGCTCTAATATAGCTAATATTGAGATACATACATCGATGCGACTTTTTGTGTGAATGTTTGGAACTATATCAACCACCAAAAGTTAGCTTGAGCGCCTGAGCCAATAGCATGAAGAAAAGAACATACAGTATGTCTCTTGGTGCTAGCAGTCCCGCCCTTGCGAGTACTCCTAGCGATTTTGGTTTTGGTTGTCTTGACAGCCATTTTGACGTCAATATCGTCGGTTGGTCTAGTTGTCGACGGTGTAGTTGCAAAGTGTGTCTGTCGCGAAAGCCTTAGAGCCATCGAAAATTTTTGACCCAGAAATTTGGTTCGCTTCGGCAACCAAAAACAAAGCCGATGCCGAACCTACCCAAAAAAAAAAAAAAAAATTCGGTCGCCGGACCTTCTTCGTTCTTACCGACACTCTACATACCCCATCCCATCACCCATCAACTAAACCAACTCTGGCACAATGGCGCCAACCATGCATTTCCTACCTGCAGCGGAAGTTCGAAAACAATTCGCGGGCCTATCAAAAGATGATGAGAATGTGCGAATAGAGTCGGCAAAAGGCCTGAACATCTTGCTGCGAAATACGACCGAAAATCGCGACGAGACAGTAAAATATTGTTTGACGCGGCTGATCAAAGGCCTCAGTAGTTTGAACGACTCGAGTCGCATTGGTTTCTCACTAGCTTTGGTGGAGGTAAAATGGAGTGTTCTCTCATCCTAGTGATAGATTCGAAGCTTCCACTAACTAGTTCCGGAGGTAGCTCTTGTACAGCCTGCTTGACCCTAAAGACCCGTTATTGACCGACCTCCCCTTCCGAACAATCGTACAACTAGTCATCGATCACACCGAACCGACGGCCGGGTTATCAAAGCAAGAAGATCGAGGTTTCTACTTTGGGCGCCTCTTTGGTCTGAAAGCATTGATCGAAACCGGGCTATTATTCACGACAGATTCCGATACTTCACGATGGCAGTCAGTTTTAGCACAACTGATTGTGCTTGCACAGAAAAAGCCGTGGCTGAGAGAGTCTTGCTGCCTCGTAATACGCAATGTAGCTCTCACAATGGATAGTTCACAGAAACAGCTAGTAAAAGTCACGTGTGAAGAGCTAGAGAAGTCAGGCTTGATCAAAACGAGCGATGGTATTGGTATCTGGATTTCGCTCCTACAGAAGCATAAAGATACTCTCCAAAAGCTTAACATTCGGTTTCAAAAGCGTTCTTCACCATTCGAAAAATCATACCTACAAACTCTATCAAAATTCCTCAAGGAATCGGAAACAAAAGACGAAGAAAACGAAAAACCAGCACAGAAGGGTAGCTGGAACGCTCGGTTATCGTGGGTTTGGGACGCTATTTTTGAGTTTTATACAGACATTGATACATCCGCAATCGATACGGCTTCCTTCAACGAATTCTGGATGGCTGTTGTAAACGACGGGCTGTTCTCTAATGGTTCATCTGAAGAACGAAAATTCTGGGGGTTCTTAGTCTTTAACAAAGCGCTCTCGGTTTTCAATGACAGGGTTTCTATATCGACGATTTTCTCACCGAATTTCGTCAAGTGCTTCATCAATCAGCTTAGTGGGCCCGAACGGTACCTTCACAAAGCAGCACAAAAATCTCTCCGATCTATAAAGTCGAAAGCGGAAACATCTCCTGGATTAGCTTCAACTTTACTGGCTTCTTTGTTGGGAGAGAATGGTACTCCTAGTTTTGAATCAATCACAAAAACTAAGGTCATCGAGCCGCTGTTCTCGTGCGCAGATCAAGAAGGACAGCTGGATATTGTCAGTCTTTTTAAGTCGTTTATCATCAAACCTAACGCTGAAGACATCAAGTCGATTGAAAAATCAAGGCAGTGGGCAGCAGATCAACTCCTGTCCATGATTCGGAGCAGCAAGGCCCAACTCCGAACATCATGGGTATCTGAAATTGTCAACATACTAGTTCTTTATGGGCATTTTGATGCCCGGATTTCAAATATGCCTGCTGAATTTGCCTTCTCGCCCGTCACACAAGCCACATTCCGAACTCGGCTTTCCAGCTGTCTTTCTGAGCTTCTTCAGCGCTCCGAATTTCGCGATATTGTGTGGCCGGCGAAAGCGGTTCTTCTCATACGAGAAAAGCAAGAAGACAGTGACAAAAATTTTGTAATTACAGTTGATGCCAATATCGAGGCGGAAATTACTAAGGTGTTCAAAATCGTGTCGCGACTTGATAAGAAGTCACCAATCGTAGGCTCCCGCAGATACGCATTCGAGCTTATGTACTCGTTATTACTATTACAGCTCTTTAACGGGGAATCGGACGCTATGGATATGCTGCAAGACTTACATCTCGTCTTCGAAAAGATTGGCAAAGAAAAAAAAGAAGAGAAGGACCAAAAAAATAAACATCGTCGTAAACGACAGAAGCAGGAGAATGATCACGATGAAGATGACGAAGAAGAACAGAATTCGCTTGAGAGTCTTATCGAACTTCTACTTGGATTCCTCGCTAAGCCGTCAGTGCTTGCAAAAAAGATGTCACAGACAGTTTTCAGGTCTTTTGCAGACTCACTAACTGCGACGGCTTTAGAAGGCCTATTACACCCATTAATTGTGGATGAAACGCAAAACGGGCAAAGGGAGCTTTTTGATATCGAGGATGAAGATGAAACCATGGAGGATGCCAACACTTCTGATGAAGAGAACAGTGATGAAGATTCTGACCTTGAGCTAATAGACGTAGAAGAAGCCAGCAGTGGCGTTGATTCATCCGCAGCATCCGAGGAATCTGAGGACGAGGACGAGGACGAAGAGGATGATACTCCGCTTGACGAAGAAACGATCAAGCTCCACGCTGCACTTGCGGAAGCGCTTGGGACTTCCTCGGTTCCAAACGCTAGTGCTGATTCAGACTCCGATGAATCAATGGATGATGATCAAATGTTCCTTATCGACGAACAGCTCTCAAAGATATTCAAACAGCGCAAGGCACCGAACAAGAAGCAGCAAAAGGCATCCGCAAAGGAATCAGTTGTTAACTTTAAAAACAGGATACTCGAGCTGCTCGAAATATACGTTAAAGGAGATGGAAAGAGCGACGACAAGATCCTGGTCATAGTACCCTGTCTTGAAGCCATGAGAAAAACCGGCAATCAAAATGTTCGAAGTCACGCTCAGACCGTGTTGAAGGCACTGACGCAATCAAATAAGAAGAAAGCAAATGCAAACAAAGAGGAAGAGCCTAAGGATTTAGAATCCGGATTCGAGTTCCCTGAGTCAGCTTTCGAAGTCTTGCAACAAATTCACAAGGAGTCGGCTCAGCCACAGCAATCTCGCGAGCATGCAGCCTCATGCAGTCAGTGCAGTTTATATATATCAAAGCTGTTGATTGGTAACGACAAAGCTTGGATTAAGCGGGTCACCGAGTTATACTTCTCAGAAACCATGGTAACTTGGATAAGTAATGTAAAATGTGGCACACAGCCGGCGCTGTTTACGGATTTTGTAACATGGGCAGGCACAATCAGGAAATCATTAGCACCTGCTGTTACCCATACCCCTATTAAAGCCAATGCGGGCGAAAAGGTCGAACTAAATGGGAAAAGCAGTGGAAATAGTGAAAAGAAGAGAAAGAGAAAATCTAAATAGCGGATTGAACCAAAGGCGGTTTGTTATCTATCATAAAACTATGATATTTCTCCTGTACATGGACTAGACCCAAGGGAGATATCATCAAAAAGTATTTTACAGTATATATATTGAAACCTTGAAATTTTGGATCAGATAAAATTTCGGCCTTAATTCCGGCAAACCATAACTTTGTGGCATGCATAGCCGTAACTGATTGAACTAGTTCCACTCCTCGTCACCACAGAGTCTCTCTTCTACTTCTTTATACCCTTTTCTTCTCTGTCTCATTCTCTTTACGCAAAGTGCGATACAAGTTCCCAGCACTACTATGATAACCAACGGCCCAATAATCGAGATTGCAACTACAATGTACATGTTAGCTCGCGGATTCAGGGTGAAGAAAACGGACCAACATAAAAGTAAAATGTATGTGCAAAGGAATACGCACCAGCGACAACGACGCTTCCCATGTTATCCCATCCTTTCTCCGATTGTGGCACCACCTCCGCCTTAATTACACTCGTATCCGTAAGATTCGGTGTCTCCTGAGACAACCCATTAGGCAGCATGACCTCATCAATCGGATGTCCAGGTTTTGCAGCTGGGTCTTTAACCCTCGTGCCCCCCATGAGCCCACCCATAACCTGTTCGATCTCACTAGCGAGCGCGTCTAAAGGACTCAACCCAATGCCAGCGGAGGGTGGATCACCCGAGCTA
Organism: Dactylellina sp. 'tibetensis'; assembly: GCA_036971435.1. Lineage (NCBI taxonomy): Eukaryota > Fungi > Ascomycota > Orbiliomycetes > Orbiliales > Orbiliaceae > Dactylellina > Dactylellina sp. 'tibetensis'. The sequence continues at coordinate 2,366,584 of JAKDFA010000001.1, forward strand.
GTTATCCAAATCTCTTCAACAATGCCATCACCTTGTCCTGCCGGCCCTCCCATGTTTATATCCATGTTCATAATGGAAGGGATCATTTCGATCTCCGTCATTCCAGAGTCGCCATCATTCGTAGGGGACCCAGTCGCACCGATTAATGGTCCTAGCATGCCGAGCGGCAAATCAGGAAGATTAGCTACTTCGAGTATCCCGAGATCTTCAGAATCCACGGTATCATCTTTTCCTGCATCTTCCAAACCATCTTGATCATCCCCGTCTTGATTGTTGTTAACATCCCCCAGAGTTGGTTGCTCGGAGAAATCATCATTATCGCCAGGCTGGATTTTAATTAGCGTCGGTCTCCCCGGATAAGCATCCTCTAGCTTATGTGCTACAACATCACTGGCTTCAGCATCGGGATCTGCGCTCGGATTCGTCCCAGCATCGCGGTTATTAATAGCATCAGCATTGTTGGTGACAGGAAAGTCGTCTCCTTGGAACGAATCTAGCATGTCAACATCCCCCTTGTTATCAACAGTCGCGCCATTTGCAGATTCGAGAGACTGTACACTTCGTCGGATAAACATTTTTTTTGAGATAGAGATCTCGAAGTCGAATAGAACGTACTAACTTCAAAGGTTTATATCAACAGTACGTATGATGAAAAGGTTGTCTCCCACGATTAGACCTAAAACAGTTGAGCTTTTCGCAGATCATATGCGCATTAATGGGGATTAGTATATCTGGCGAACAGTTGTAATTTGCTCAGACCAATTCATAATTACGCTGTGCGCATGTGCTCTGTCACGAGGGAATTGAAGAATGTTCTCATTTGTTGCATTATTTGCGTTGGAGGTCTTCTTCAAAACTACACAAAACTCCAAAATAGAATTTCTAGAAACAGGTGCTGGGAACACTAGTCCGCAGATTGTATACTGTTTAGCACTGCCGCGTTCGAATAAATCACGTGCTCACATTGGCACATATGCATCGAAGACAGCATTGGCATCTGGTTGATAGCCGTTGCAATTAATTATCTACTAAGTAGGTATCGCGGCAAGTTGTACTCATTGAATTCGAAACCCACAGATTTATTTGAGTTAAATTACTTCATAGTGCACTGAACAGCTCAAGATTAACCAACTTACAAGATTCGCTACCTTTCAATCAAAAGTTGTGATACCATGCAATCAAATATATATTGAACTCTACGATATTTTACTACGTGCAGAATATCCATAAAAACTCCGTCATGAGAAAGAGACAAAAAGATAACCCCGTTCCATGTATATTGCGCATCAGTCCTCCATAAAGCCAGAGATAGAAAGTCATCATCCTAGTAGAAGGGAGAAAGGAAAATAGCGTTAACAAAAAGAAGACACACCACTATAGTACAGATAGCCATCGGCGACAAGAGAAAAAACGCCTTCCTCAGATATAAAAAAAAGTGAACCCAGCCCAATGCGTAAGGGTCTTTGCCTATTATACAAAACACGTCCCCCATATTTCCCGTCCTTAGGACTTTCTATTGGATTTTTTTGTTCATTCTTTATTTTTTTCCCGTCATCGATCTCTATGGATCATTTACTCATAAGCTTCCACCATCTTACAAATCGATATTAACGTCTCCACCGGCGGCAATCGGCTGAGATGGCGGCGCTGTGTTATCGCTGCCGCTCGGCTCTTGTCCAGGAATAATCAATTCCTCATCGCCGTCATCGTCTGTCACAAATCTACGGTCTGAAACATGAGGCTTGCCAACACCCGGAGTCCACGTCTTGTTCTCGAATATTCCTTGCTGTTGGCCGTCCTCATGCTTGTATGAACAATGGGGATTGAGGCACGGTTTGAACTTGCAGGGGACATCGAGAACCTGTTGAGTATGGGTGAACGGGCAGTTTGGCTTGGTGCAGGCGGAACCGAAGCGGCAAGGCGGCATAGTGCTTGTTGTCGGACTGAGATGGTGTTAAGTTATTATATCAACAAAAAAAGAGTGCGCAGATTTGAAGGAGGAAACATACTGTTTGAACGGGCAATGGGGATTCTTGCAATTCGGCCAGAATTTGCAATCCTGTTGTTCGTACGTCTGTTTTGGCTGCTGCAGACCCCCGCTCGCAGGGCTTGGGTGCGACTGAGTACACTTCTTGTTCTTGCAATTTATGCCAAAGGCGCATTTTTCACCCGCAACAAACGCGACAGGTCTATTTGGGTCAGATACTGGAGATTGGTGAGCGAATGGACAGTCGACTTTGGTACACCGCAGACCAAACTTGCAGGCAACTTCATCCTGATTTGACGCATCATCAGTACCACCTTCAGTGTTGCCATCGCCCATCTCTGTGTCACCACTGGCTGGTTGTCGCGGTTTCGAGTGATGGTTGGTTTTCGGCCCATTCTCGACTCTATCGAATAACGATCTTCCTGATGGTGTCGGCTCCTGGCCAGGCATCCCTCCGGGAACACCTGGTCCTCCCATGAAGCCCCCATTGGGAGGCAGCATACCCATCATCCGGGCTTGTTGTTCCATCATCTGCAAAAACTGAAACTGTTGCTCTGGGGACATCATCATTGGTCCAAACTGCCCCTGGGCTCCCATTTGCTGGTTCATCGCAGCATTCATGTAGGCGTTTTGCATGTGAGGTGGTGGCTGACCGCGACCCGCATGTCGTTGGCTCGTCTGGCCCTGGGGGTTATTGAAATTCTGACGCTGACCACGGGAGGGATCGTGCTTTTGTATTCGAAACTGGTCGTTGCCGCGGCTGCCAGGAACTCTTCGTAAGGGATCACTCGACCTGTCCATATTCCTCTGAATCTGGTTGTATAAGCCACCGGGCCGCCTCTGCTTCTGATTTTGGTTTTGGTTTTGGCTTTGATTTTGGTTCTGGTTCTGGTTCTGGTTCTGGTTTCGCATCGCTTTTGGACCAGTAGGTCTGTCATACACGTTAGTTTCGCATCCAGATACTTTCGATACAGTGTGGAAATTTGCAACATACACTCCATCCAAGCCAGCGCCCTCGTGCCCATCCTCTGCCATATCCTCATCAGGTCTGTTGTTCGAGTCTGGAGCGTCACCATTCGAGGCAGGGCCGGAAGGTAGTTGCCCTCCAGCGGCACCACTGGTAGAAACGCCCATCTCCTTCGCTAACCTTTCCAGCTCAGCAAACATCCAGGCGATGAAAACTTTGACACTCTCGTCTTCCGGCCCCAACCCTAATAGATCACCCGATAGTTCGGATGTGATCTGAGATTCGGTCTTGCCGTTGACGAGCATGAGAACGATGTATTCGCTGAGAGGAGACGCATCTTCGCCGTCGCTACTCCAGCCGATTTCTACTATCTTTTGCTGGACCGCGGCGCTAAGCTGCTCCGCCAGAGGAGTGCCGGACTGTAACTGCACGGTCATCGTGCACAGAGTTTATGGACGTGAAATCTCGGGAGAAGAAGAAGATTCGTGTCGAAAGAGGATGCGAGAAAGAAATAGGGTGACGGAAAGAATTAGCTATCTAGGAACCCGTCGATGGGAAGATCGAGAAGGGGGTGTCCAGAAGGCAGGCAAAAGCGTGAAACGTGACCGAGCCAAGCAAACCAGAACCGTGCGAAGGTGTTCGGAAGAGGTATGCGTCGGGAACCGCTAAAGTCGTCACGGAAGAATAAACCCGGACAGGCAAGGATTGATAAGCAGTGGTACAGACGATGTTGAAGCCCACGCTGGTGTTACTCAAGTGGATCCTGGTGAAGAGTCAAGAAAGTGGTGATGGAAAGGAATGGAAGAGCAGGAGAGGAGAAAAACTGCCTGTTCGCGCAGTTGAAACACTCCCGCCACACGAATATTGAAACCAACCGCCCAGCGCCGTCAAAGCCGCAATGATTTTAGTCTCATGTCGGAGGAAACAAGCGCTGCCCAGCATCAAATAGTCCGGCGGGTCTACATGTATGTACAGGCCTCTACGTTGGCTCCGTTAAGTACTTTCTAAAGGTGTCCTGGCGTAGGGGACAGTGCCAGGCCCTAACCAGCCAGCCAGCCAGCCAGCCACCAGGTGGTTGAATAGACTGCATGTTCCTGCAGACCGAGCAATAGCCATCATCGTCCACAGATATTATCAGCAAGTGAGAGCTCTTTGCGCATTCAGAGTTCAGATGGAAGACCTATTCTATCCCATTCCATCAACAGCCAAAATACCATGACGGTTTTCTGTTCCCCGATCGATTGACAATTGTCTTGTTACCTAGGTATCAAGCAACGATGCATCGACGGTCTGCCACAGGTATCCTCCATCTGAGCCAGGATGTGTTGCTGGCTGTCCACCAGCCACTACTGTGGCTCAAATGCAACACCGCCGTTGCCCTTTCGCTATGAACAACACCCAGACACATTTGCTTCGATTCCTCTTGTGACTCCTCCAATTCACCCCGCAGCGACCACCACTACCAAATCCCAGATGTAGGACATCCCGATCAATTGAGGACATTCTATAACTTCTACGCTGCCATAGCCTAACATTGATTGTTATAGATCCAGCCCTTGAGCTATTTCGACACCATGGCGACCTCTCTCTCTTCCTCAGAAAAGATCGACCTCATCACTCGCAACCTCCAAGAGGTTCTAGGCAAAGACATTATTGCCGATGTCATTGAAAAGGAAAATCGCCCTCTCAAGATCTACTGGGGTACAGTCCTTGTGTTTCATGCTACCCAAAACAACCCCAATCGTTAACCTTCAACCCGTCAGGTACGGCGACAACGGGCCGCCCTCATTGCGGCTACTTCGTCCCCATGACCAAGCTCGCCCACTTCCTCCGCGCCGACTGCGAAGTCACAATCCTCCTTGCCGACCTCCATGCCTTTCTCGACAACATGAAAGCTCCTCTAGACCTCATCAGGCACCGCGCAAAGTATTACGAGCTCCTCATCAAAGCGACTCTCCGCTCTATCGGCGTCTCCATCGATAGACTCAAGTTTGTACTGGGATCCGACTACCAGAAGGGCGAGCGTTACATCATGGATATCTTCAGGCTGTCGAGTATCGTCACCGAGCACGATGCGAAGAAAGCTGGTGCCGAGGTGGTGAAGCAGGTGGCAAGTCCGCTGCTATCTGGGTTGATTTATCCGCTCATGCAGGCACTAGACGAGGAGCACCTGGGTGTCGATGCGCAGTACGTGGAGACCTATCCCCTATATGTCACCATTTCGTATGACTTCTAACGAAATTACAGATTCGGTGGCGTCGACCAGCGTAAGATCTTCACCCTGGCGGTCGAAAACTTACCCAGTCTAGGATACAAGACACGGGCACACTTGATGAACCCTATGGTTCCTGGTCTCGCCGGCGGCAAAATGTCAGCTTCGGATCCCAACTCCAAAATTGACCTTCTGGACTCGCCATCTGATGTTGAGAAGAAGCTCAAGAAAGCCGTCTGCGCTCCAAAGGAAATTGAAGGAAACGGTATCATTGCCTTCGTAGAATTCGTACTGTTACCAATCTCGGAGCTAGGTTCGCACGATGGAAAAGCGAAATTTGCTATTGAGAAGGACGGCCAGGAGGTCATTTATGATAACATTGAGAAACTCAAGGAAGACTACGTTGCGGATATTGTATGGACATTTATTTCTATTTTTTTATATTTTTTTTTTTTCCACAAAAGGATACTAACGTTATGTAGATCGGACCGAAAGAATTGAAGGCAGCAACAACGAAAGGGCTCAGTGACCTACTGACACCCATCCGAAAGGAGTTTGAGAGTGATAAGGAATGGCAAGAGATCGAGAGACTGGCCTATCCACCACCTCCTCCCCCCGAAAAGAAGAAGAAGGAAAAGAAGATCGGTACCGGATACGTGGCAAAGAAGAAAGGCGAATCTAGCGGCGTAAACCCAGATGGAAGCAAGGTGGAACCCGACCAAGCCGCCTTGGGTACAAGTGCCGCAGAAGCGATAGAGAATCTGAAGGTCGATGAGTCCAAGTAAAGAGCGTTCATCTTCGATCAATGGCTCATATATACCACATATATGTATATAATAATATTGGTGCATATAATTATAACATTGGCCTCTAGAGTCTTTTGTGATCGTAAAATTATATACTGTATACTTCCAGAATGATCTTTAATACCAAAAATGAATTTTGGATCGAGATAGAATATCCAAATTGCACATGCGCCAGGCGGTGGATCTCAATATGACCTAAATAGATATATATATGCTACAAGCAATACCCAAAACATCAAAGGGGGAAAAACAACAAGACAGAACTCCTTCAAATCATGTAATATGGAAATTCGCTTAAAAGCATATAAAATAATACAGAAGGAGCCAGAAGGCTTACTGTACATCAGATAAAAACATTCAGCCTCAGCGAACACATGTCAACATGAATTTGTTACAACATTTAAATATTTTGTTTAATCAGGTTACTTCTTTCTCCCCTTCATCAGCACTCTGTTCAGGGTCCCATTCTTAAAGGGTCCACTGCTAACATGGCCACTAGGACCTTTCATAACCCCTCCACCATTTCCAATATTGGCCCAGTTCCTCGAACCCATAGCGAATCCTTTATCCAAGGTTCTGAGCCTGCCGACATCCTGACTTCTGACAGTACAATAGCCGACCTGTCTCTTCTGTCGCTTATCATTAAGTTTCTTCATATCGGCTTTGAGTTTGTCGATGTCTACTTGGTCCTTTGCGGCCTGTTCTCTTTGTAGCTTGCGGTACACTTTATTCCAGTTTTCAGGGTTCTTTGGTTCGTATTTTTCCAGTGCTTCCAGACCAAAGTCCCGGCGGATGAAGACTTGCCAAAGTTCGCCAGTTTCCGGGGCGATTTGAGGACAGTTTGTTTGGATTTTATCGAGGATAGTGGGGTTCTCGAGCTTTTGCAGAATGGGACGGACGATGCTGTACGGCAAATCCCCGACATCATCAATAGCTGAGTGGACAGAATCATGTTAGCATTGATTGTTCTAAATAACTAAAACGAAAAAAGACAAAAAAAGGACAAAAAGAAATCGGGGGAGGCAAATAACATACAATCAACGTTCCTGATGCAGGTACGCTTCGCTAACTCAAAGAGCGTGGGAAACGGGTCAGATGCCATCTGGTACATGATTGCTGATATCGCTATTGTTCTTGCTTGACATAAAGGATCCGTGGTCGTGACGGCGCAAACGTGAGGGAACGCCCGATTGTTTTTGTGAAGAATTAAAGGTTGTAGTGCGGAATCCAACTCCGAGGCCGATGCGAGGGTTTATATATTTTGCCAGGTATTGGATATCAGGGAAAATCAAATGCGTCGACGTCAGTATCTGGTAGAGTTACGTGCTTCCCAGTAGCGGGCTACCAAGACATGTAGCTGCGATGAACGCCTTGGTGATTCCCAGACGCCTCTATCTTCCACACGTGGGAACCAGAGTTTGTCTCTCTTGAGGTACAACAAAAGACGCTATAACTTCAGGCTTCCATAAGCAGACGTATATAATTTGGATTACGGGGTCACGGCCCCTCGTTCGTAGTTGTTTTGTAGGCGGTGGATACTCTAGTAGACCAGCGCCAGATTACCGGGACACCCGAGCTCCTAAAGGCTATTCCAATGCTTGAATAGCTATTCCGAGCTGTAGGGTGACCGTCCTAATGCCCAAAGGTGAAGGGTCGATACTATGCAAAAACTCCGGCAATCCTGGGCTTATCTCAGTGAATTCGGGTGTTCAGAGCACCAGACTTCTTCCTTGATGAGCAACCTAGGACCAAAAAGCAGATCACTAAATTCGAATTTATCGATTGGGCTCCAAACGGCGTGTTGCTCTTGCATCAGTTATTATCTTTGATGTCAGGATCCAGAGTAGATGACAGCTGCCGTCCAGATCGGGTGTTTCGTCAAGCTGGAGTGTGCCTGAGTGGGGCCACGTCCCTGGTTCTCGCTTCGAAGGTTTGATCTTTTTGGCGTTATCTGCTTGCTTACGGTCCCCGTTTTCAACCGACTTCAGGGGGCAACAGCGGGCGGAGCTGGGAGGGCGGGCGGTCGGTATTGGTGAGAGCGTGTTCGTTTGGCGGGAGCGTCATTGTAGATTATGCGAAACAAATGAGTTTTGCTGGTTTAAAGAGGTTCGCAGAGCCTTAAAATACCTTTGCCCCTGTCGAGACATCATGGTTGGCTGCTTAAGCGAGCTGCGGCCGTAGAACTGCAACAGGAACGCAAGGATTCGGGTTTTTCGAGAGTGAGATGGAGATGGAAGACCAGTTATTCGCATTTGTGTTTTGAGAGATTTCGGATTAATATTCTGATAGTAGTTATATCGAGGTGTAAGGGGATAAGTACTTTGCTTCGAGCGGCTGGTTTTACGAGACAAGATAAGTAACAGTTACGGTGGTGGTTATTCGGTTCTTCGTGCTCAGAGGATTGCGAAGGAAGCACAGTCCAGATTTGGACACGAGAGATGCTAATTATTATAACCCGTAGTCAATCAGATTGAGAAATCCCGTTTCAAAAATATACTGTAGCTCTGTTGTAAAATGGTTGCATAATTAATCGGAGGCTTGCTCGTTTTCAAAAGAAGGTTTCTATGGATCTAGCGTTAAGTAATCGAGAGACTAACTCGTAGTATCATTAAACGCTTTACTAATATGGTCTCGCAGCCAGCCAGACTCTACTAATATGCATATATCTGCTTAAGTATCCAAGTGATTTTACCGACACTGAGCTGCAATTAATTGGATACCTGCCTAAGTTAGTAGGCAAACAGGTAGCATACGGAGTAGTTTCGAATTAACCATAAGACGAAATATTTAGCAATCACGGCCTGCAACCCACAACGGGCCTCCAATCTAGATCTTACGTATGCAGTATCCTATCTGATATATTGAGCTTTTTGTTGGAACTACGTCTACGTTAGCCGCCGCATTCACTCCACTGTTATATTCGCACTAGTCATTTCCAGAGTTGAAGTAAAGTTTCACACACATATTGTATCGCACAAAGTCAATCGTCCCAGAACATTGCCTCTAGCCTAGGAATTAACCATCTATTCAGCGGTAAGGCTATATATAGGATTTACTAATTGCTCAACATCTAGACTTAACCCTAGACATAGCTCTGCGTTAAGCTGATCTGAACCGCCAACTTATGAGACATCTATAGCTACGCCCGACTGGTCACGTCACTTCCATATGCACTTTGGAAGGGTTTGGCTTCGAGACCAGCGCCCGACCGTTTCGGTAATCCAATTCAGGTCAAGGTAAATCCTATAGAGCAATTAGTCTACTGTATTCGCCTGCGCTCCGGATTAATATTCTAAAAGTAGATTTGGCGGTCTTGAGGGGTGGGGAGGCACGACAGCCGCAAATCCTATGCCACATACGCCCAGACAAAGGTGTGTCAAAAGAGAGCCCGCGATATCGGTATATAGCGGATGTTGCCAAGGGTCTAACCGTATCGAAATATCTTGTTTTATTTACGCCCGTCTATGGTAAGACTAACCCAAACGAGAGGTTGGTTCTAGTGGCTATAGATATTTTCAACGAAGATGTTAATAATCCGCCGGCTAAAAGTATATCTCTAAAAAGCTGGAAGAGTCCACCGAGATCAAACATACAGTCAAAGCAGGCGAAGCATGATGCTAATCAAACGAAATATCCGAGTTTATAAGATACGCTGATACTTGTAGGGACATAGATAGCAAGTGTCAGGACAAGTCTCCTAATCCAGACCCATGAAAATTCACTATACACTACGTACAACCAAAACCATTTGGACCGAGATCAACGGGTGCGAGACGCTGGGTTATGCAAGCGTTTGAACAAAAATTGGGTGGCCGAGGTGATGGCAGCACAAAATTGGACCTGGTTTGACGGGCAATCTAAACTCCCAAACGTCCTAGTCTGAACGATAGCAATTCTCTGCGTGTAGCTTGGCGCCCACATCGAATCCCACGCCCCCGTGATTGCCCAGATTGGCGGTAGAGACCGTGGTCGTCGTCTAGAGGTACCCCTTCCGGCCTCGTTTCTGACATTCCCCACCCTGAAACGACACTTTTTAAGCATCCGCCAGCTTTTAGTTCAAATGATGGTTACCAGCGGAGGCTAATTGGTTGGATTTGCTCCGACGAATGTCGGCCTCCTACTATCCAACGCCATGCAACACAAGGCAGGGCAAGACATGCAGCATCCGGTCTCTCCCTCCACCAGGCGGAGTCTGGAATCGGATGATTCCTCGATTACAGCTGTGATGCGCTGGGATCAGTTAGTTCTATTGGGAATCGCGGGAATTGAAACCCCCATTATATAATGGACCCAAGTTGCACGGTTCCCAAAAAAGACTCCCCCAAGTCTCCCCATCATCAGCAACATTTAGCATTTATATCTACTAAGCACCTCTTAGTGGCTGGCCACCCTTCCTTTATTTTTTTTCTCCCTTCAGTTCTCAAATCTATTCTAGGCAACCGTCCTTTTAATTTGTCGCCAGGCTGTTCCTATAACGACGCTCAATAGCTCTTCCTGTTGCACCGTCCTCGAATAGCTACTTTTATCCCAAGATCTCACAGCATCATTAGGTGTTCTTCATTTTCCACTTAATAGCTTAATAAAACAGAACCCACCAATTGAACCGTACCAAAAAGAAGGGATGAAGATCTCCAACCCTTTCATCGGCGTGATTTGCTTCACCGCCGCCGCTTTCGCATACACACATGAACACGACTACGATGCCAACCTAGCTGGATACAACGCTGGATACGGCTACTATTACGATACTCCTACATACGATGCCCCTGCATACGATGATGCCCCTGCATACGACGCTCCTGCATACGACGTTGGCAGCGGCTATAGCGCTGGCTATGACGCCGCATACGATGCTCCCTCATACGACAACTACTATGACAGCAGCGGGGACTTTGCAAAGCGCAGTTTCGATCCCGATGGCGGTCTTCACAAACGTAGCAGCTTATTGAAGGAGCGGTATATCGATAGCGCCAGGCACTTCGGAGCCGACAGCCGCCAGATCGATTTCCTGAGAAGTGTGCCGAGTAGCGTTTACGAGAAGATCAACGAATGGGATCGCAAATTCGGACAAGCTATGCATAAAATCTGGAATATGTCTATTCCAGATATGAAGGCCCCGCCAGAAGGTAACCCGAACAAGATATTCGGGGATGGTTTCAGGCCTAAAGACCGAACTCCATCTATCAAGGAAAGAGTTCTCCATTTTGCCAAGAAGAAGGGTACTCCGAGGAGCAGACTTGAGGAAATCGCCAGGAAGCCTGACTCTGAGTTCCTTGATCTCAAGAGATTATCAGTCAAAGATAGGGCTATTCGTGAAGCCGAGTGGATTGGAATTAGCGGACGCCAGATCGACTTCTTTCGGCAGGATATTCGTGATCACGTGTGGAGAGAATTAGAGGAACTGAAGAATAAGAAGCATAACGCTCATAAGGATCTTCGCAACATGAGGAAACCAAGTATCTAGGAGTTTTGGAGGGCATACAGGATGGAAATCTATTGAATTAGTTGTGTTTATGGTGATTTATTCTGTAAATGTGCAATAATATCGTCGGTGTTTAGATAGCGAGTATTAACTACCTTTTTTTCAAGTTTGTTACCTTGTACTCTCAAAGGAAGACCCTGTTACCTCGTAGTAATTGACACTAAACTAGTGCTGTGTTATGAGAATGTAGTGCTGTGTGGGTAAGTATTACTGCACAAGGAACAACAATTGTATCGCCTCTTAGATATCTTGTCCGTTGTTTCCTGGGAGGATCGATTGCAAGAAACGCTGCTAGTAGGAGCTCTTGTTGCAGGTTACATCACATCCAGTTTTGGATACAGGATCCAGGTCCGATCAATATCAAGCTAGATGATACTATCAATGAAATATGCATATTTGCGGCGTCTTGTTTATATGATCACGAGTACGAATACGGGATCAATGCAGCAGTCCATATGATTAAAACCCCATTTAGGAATACGAAAGCGGGCTTTCGTAGAGGAATATCGAAAGTTGCCGCAGTCCTACTCGAGTCTATAAATATGTTCCTGTAGGGCTGATCCTGCAGGTCGGCACCGATTTGCCATCAGCTTAGGATTTGTATTTGCACGCGCAAGCCAAAGTGGCATTAAATGATAGACGAGTCGGAATTCTAAGACTCCATGGACCCATCATCCTGCAAATGGTGACTCCTGACGTGACGACTTCCCCAAAAAACCGGAAAATTCTGTCAAATTTGCGGCAAGGATTCCGGTTATCTAACAGTCTATACGTGCGTAAATACGACCGCCTGACTTCCGAGCGTCGTCGTTGACCATAGTCAGATTATCCGTTCGGGACATCCGAGTCAACGCCAACAGGTTCCATGAGCTCCAATATGGTAAAACGTACGAAACGTGTCCGGCGTGTGCGCATGCTGATATGCATGTAAGCTATACATATATATACATACAAGCCACTTCGTTTTTGATAGTTCAATCACAGTATATACGTAACCCGAGAACCCTGCTGATATAGACTTGCCTGAAGAGTTAAACGATCCCTTGTCCCGCTGTCAGCTGCACTTTGCTAATGCTACGGGACTTCATATCTAAACAAGATTCAAAACCAATAAGCGGAGCAGTAAAAAATATAAAAAAGAAAGAAAAACTCGGATGCAGTCGCAGAATGCCAAGACTTTCGGCTAGTTGGCACGGTGATTCGATGCCAGCTGCTTGGGGATGCATCTCGCCTCCAGTATTCGTCTTTCGGGCAAGCGGATTGGCAACCTGCATATGTCCCATTCTCTCTCGTCTCGCGCTTGCCGAGAAACTCTATCGAATGGCCAGATCTCTGGGATTTATTGGGCGGGAAAGAGCTCAATTCTGACTGGTTGATGGGGCAGGAGGTTAGCTCTTCGGTTCCTTGAATTCAACGATTTTTTCACTTTTATTTTTTTCGACTGTCTCGGTGATATCGTGATAGCAACGTGGGAGGGCCCACCCAGCCATCATTTGACCTGCTTCTTCCGTGTGTGGTATGCTTGGGCTTGCAGCCTAGTTTCCGACGCCTCTTCGCCTGTCTTGATTTCTTCTCCACGATTTGTGAAAGATCGAGACGAGGATGCGAATTGCTGATGAATTACGGGGAATTCTTGCTGTACGAGACCAGCTCCCCCAGCTGGTTTGTGTCGGCTTGACTCGTATCCTACGTTCCCACGTGCCTGACCAGATCTCGACACAAGCGCATCTCGAGGTACCCGGACCGATTTGCATTAGGATGACAGAACGCGAACGGCTAGAGCAGGCTCCTCGATAAGCGCAAGCAGGATTTCGGGCTTGAACATCGACAATCGGGAGCGAGGGGAGGGTAGCACTCACTACAGCCAATGATAAGTGGACGCAAATTCAAGAAAAGCCATGTAGAGAGGCAGGCGGCGTGGATGGGGTTCGGGTTCCTTTGGAGAGCGCAGCCTTTTCTTTTGCTTTTGCGGATTGCACCTGCATGGCTTTTTGCACGCTTGCTGTCCCCACAGGCACCGGCAGCTTTTTCGTCCTGTTCTGTTCTGCTACCCCTCCAAACTGCAAAACAAACCTCGCTGCACCAACCCCAAAACAGGTCTTTGAAACCGAACATGGTTTTTATAGATAGAAATCCGAACCTGAAGCCATTCTGCCAAACAAAGCCCCCGAAAGATCGGCTGTTTCCTGCGAATGTTGGAGCTTTTAGTTGGCCCAGCTGTCGGCATCGGCATGCGCATGCGCATTGCGAGCTAGCTTTTTGGCCTGGTGCTTAATAGTCCTGAATCGTCCGCACCGTCAAACCCGTTGATGTCCTTCTTGAATTCCTTTCCCACCCCTCACATCAAATCAACAACCCTACATAGCTGCAGTATCTAGATACAAGATATATGTACAATTCAAAAAAGAGGAGGAGTTGGCCTCGAAATTAACGTTTGCGATAAGCGATCCCTTGCGAGCGAGCAAACAGATTTGGGTTTCTGCTGAATGGCTAGGAGCCAGCTTTTTTTTTGACGGGTGCATCCACGCTTGTTACCGAGGGCGGCCATCAAACTAGGACGAATCCGTGGACTTTTTGGGGGGATCCAGACGGCCAACTGATTTGCCTCCATCTCAGGCTCAAACTGATCTCTCATCGATCGGATAGATTGAAACCTTCTTCTCCGCTATTGAAAGCTTTGGACTCCCTCATTCGATATTTCGCCATACTCAGCCAATTAGTCGCGAAGTCCAAAACATCAAGCAACCCGACAAGCAGATAGATACTTACACAGGTAGCAATGCGTTTTAGGTTAACAACACGAGCAACACGCTAAAGCAGAACCCATCTCGGCATACCGCTGGCCGCAAAGTGGATTGAATGTTCGTTCTTCCAACGGGATCAATAGCATCGAATTTTACGAACTTCTTGACCATATCGGTTTTGTTTATACCAGTGTTCGATTCAGAATCCCACCTTAAGGGTCAGTTGGAAGCTTAGATGAAGGAATATCAAACCAAGAATATTAACTTGATCTAGACCTTTTAATATTTAGAGTTTTAACCCCTTTGGCCCTTCAATAAACTCGGATAGAAACCATGGCGGGCAAACGAAAGATATCGAAGCCTATCCTCGAAACGACGACAAATCCAATGTTACATCACCACCACCAACACAACCCAAGCATAACTTCAACAACATCCTCCTCGTCACTTTCTGGGGATAGAAGTTTTCTCGATCTCGATTCACCGGTATCATACTACGCAGAGTTGAGGGACCTAAACACTACGGGACAAGGGCCGGCTAGCAACTCTGGTTCTCTGACGCCAACAACGGCGTCAAGACAGGGCAGCTTTGCATTCAACATGTCGTCGTTATTTGGACGAGGGAGGACGGCTGGTGGCCATCTAGCTGGGGACAAAGCGGATCTCACGATCTCGGCTTCAAGGCCTAGGTATGTGGTAACCGATACTGAGGTTTTCGTTGATTTTAAATTCCTATTGTTTTTTGTGGTTTCTTCTTTGGTTTTTCCCTTTCCCTAGCCTGCTCCTCGTATCCCACGATATCTACCGCCCCAAGAGCGTCGCCCAGAGCCTCCAGCCACCCAGCTCCCAGAATTTTCGCATGTCCACCTGCATGAAATGTATGTTTGGATTCTTTGCGTTCGGCGCATTTTATCGCTCAGTACCTCGTTCAAGCGCAGGGAGAAGGGACAAAATCGTTAAAGATAGAACCCGGTTAAATGGCGCAAGGCACCGTGGACCGGATGAATATCGAAAACGAAGGGACGTGCTGCGTGGTCAGGTACTCACCCACCTGCATACTCCGAATTTACCTACATATCTCAAACAGCCTAGGATCATGGAGAAAAAGCGGGGAATGATCGGTCTGGAGATTGAATTTAGGAGCTTCCTTTCGTTCTTTCTGGAACAATCAGAAGCGGGCAGCTGGGAAAAAGCCTGAATGGCGCTTGAGGAAAAAAAAAAAAAAAGGCATGGCTTTATTTTTGACACAGTCTTTGGATAATAATAAAAAGATTCTATAAAAGAAGGAGAGACAGAGATGAGATGAGATGCTATTATCTATCTGGATCTATATCGCATTTCGTGCGACGTTTGCTTCGATTGCACCGGATCTCAAGTTCGTTTCCCCGTCATCTGCTTGCGTTGGACAAAAAGCGGTCCATCCGCTGGTAGCTGGTTGTCGGATCCTAGTCTCGACATCGGATCCATCCAACATCTGAAACGGGTCTGGGCGGACCCCAACCCAACGGCACAGGCGTTATCGAGGCTGTTATTCCCCACCATCTCAAGGTTTTCTGATAACAGGCCAGAGGTTGAGCTCACCCTCGCACCCTCTGCAGAGAGGAATAGCAGCATGCTGAGTTTTTGATGCAAGCAACGGGCTTCCCATGTGGTTTACCTTGCATCGTGCGAATCCCCACCTATCACCTCCCGCTTTCTATTCTGATCATCAACAGAACGGGCATTAAAAACCTGATACACACGCCGAATCTCGAGGCTTTGTCTGGTGTCTCTTTTTCTCTCTCTTTGGTCTGTGCTGCCTTGACGTCTTCTCTTCTCTCGCTTTTTGCGCATCGAATTCTCGATCTGGGCAATTCTACTTCTGCTTCTCGCGGATTCTGCATAGCAGCACCCCTCGCGTACCATCGCTCGAGGTGCTTCTTTTCCCCATTTGAAATTTAAGATGGTGTAGCTGGTTATCGAATCTCGCAGTGCAGAGTGTCCCGTGCGAACAAAACTATCACGGACTCCATCGGGTAATTGATGCAGCCATCCGCCTCGATCCATCTGCCAGAGCTTCCAGAGCTGTCGCTTTATATATCCGCTTTTGTTCAACCCCAAGCCCTAACCTGACCGCTGTGTGTCCCCTTCATCTGATCCTTCAGCCCTGGCGTTTTAAAGGCACGCCCGGACATAAAAGATAATGCATCTTGTCTGAGCGACGGCGGATAAACCGACGTCTATATTTATCAGTTCCTCCGGGAATATCGAATCATCATTATTATTATTGTTACCCTTATTTATTACCGTTTCCATATTGCTTCTTTCTTTTGTAGTATCCTGCAATACCACTATTCGAATTCTAACGGTGAGAGATGAGCAGGATTGAGAGGCAGGAATCGCACAACATCTCACCCGGCTCCGCGTATCCGCCCGTGGCAACACCACCTGCAAGTAGCCAAGGCCGGCTTAACAACAACCCCAACACCGCCTCCACCATCGCTACTGTTCCACTGGGTAGGAGTGATTCCTTAAACTCCAAACCCGGTTCCTCGCACTCACCATCGAATGCCCACTACTTTCCTTACCAACCGCTCTTTCACAGCAGAGACGACAGCCAGGGCCCTTTCAACTCGTATGGATTGAATATGACTCCGCTCGGAGACCATCGCCGAGATTTGAAAGTTTTGCAGGGTCCCAGCGGCACCTCCAATGGCTACAGCAACAGCAATCCGACACTGACCCAAACCCCTCCGTCCGCTTCTCCCACCGGCCAAACCTGGAAAGGACTGCATCACTCGTCCAGTTTCGGAAGCAGCGGCCACGATACGACTTTCGGCGTCGCTTCGGTCCTTGATGATATAAACAAACTTTCCAGTTCGCCGGATTACAAACATAGCGACATATTTAGCCCGCTGAATATAGACGACTCGCCCCAAGCGAGCCGCAACGGACCCGGTAGCTTGGATTTCAACTATTCGGGTAATTCTATAGACGGGTATTTCACACAAGGGGATGATGATCGGCGACCTTCTGTTGCATCGGTAAACACCACAGCTTCTTCAACTGGATCTAAAACTTCCTTGGGCAAGAGGCTAAACGGAAAACTGCATGGCATCTTTGGCGACGCTGAGGGTCACCACCATCTTCACGGCCTCACCCACCACCATCCGCACCACGCCAACACAATACCCGTTACCCCACCCCCAGTTAGCCAATCCGACACCAATCTTCCAGGCCAAAAGCTCTTCCACGCTCCCACCGCGCCAATGGCCAATGCCTCTTCTCGGCCAAGGACGCCGCAAATGCCTTCTTCAGATGTTGTACCGTTTTTGTTTCAAGATACCAATGTAAGTGGGTCCTTAATGGTTGTATTTTGAATTGATTTGAACTCCTTTCTTTTTTTTTAAATTACAAAAACAACCCTATATAATGGGTCGTTCCGAAATCCAGATCGCTAAATGGTCGGCTCCTTCTTTGCTAGGATATACAGCAATTCGGCGAGCCTCCTACCCAGAACCAACTAGTCAACGATAGACACCGACACCATCGAGACGACCAAAATTATGATCCCAAATCCTCAGCGCATACCTTCTTCCACCGAAAAAACGAAAAAGTGAAGACCCCCGCGAAACCCCCAAGTAGAGATTATGATGGTGGCGCAAGCGATAGGGATGTTCCGCAGCACCGTAGAGACATGTTTTCGACATCGTATGGCGGCTCGACAACGAACCTGCCGCGAGCTAGTTCACCGTCACCTTCCGTTCGTAGTGTGAACTCCGGGATGGGTTCGTTCTCGAATGCAGCGGCCCATACCGCGTCTGGATCGTCCGGTGGAGAAAAGTCAACAAAGAGGTCGTTCTTAAAAGGCATGCTGAAAGGGAGGGACAAAAAACCAAAGGAAGAGGACATGGACGCAAATTCACTTTCAGTCGGTGTACCGCGCAAAGACCGACATCCAAGCATCAAAGGTCCGGAGCCGGCAGCTGGTTCTACTAGCCGAATGCGTCCGGATATTCCTAAACGTGGTACAACAGCGCCAATTACTAGTGAGTTTACCATTAACCCAGTGCTCTTCGCATTTCCGGATTCTTATCATGGCCATGGAAATGGTAACGGGAGAAAAGCTCTTGGGAGTACCACCCCATCGAGTAGCAAAACAAAGAGACGTGGCGACTCCTTTGAGAAGCCACTCGGTAAAGAGTTTGGCAAATATAATAATGTTGTGCCATCGGATACTACAGGCATGTCGCTGGATATTTTCGACCTGACGAATATGGAGGGCATTGTCTCCCAATCCACGCATTCGGCCCACACAGCACACGAACCGCGGTCTAAACAAAAACAAGAGTCACACGGTTCCTGGAACGCTCCCGATAGTTGGGCCGTGGGAGGCAGAGAACGAAAACTACCTGACACCCAACCTCAAGAGGAAGCCGATGGTATACCAGAAGAAATACTTCGAAAGCAATCATTATCGCAGGTATGGACGGGTTTCTCCCCAAATCCGCAAGCCTTCCCATACTAATGGTTTTGCACTATCTTCAGTTCTGCGTCCGAGTATTCCGCGTTGATGGCTCTTTCACGACTCTCTCCTCGAATATCAATGCCACTGTTACTGACCTTTTACACCAATTGGGGAAAAAATCATTCTTGCAAGATGATCTCTCAAACTACGTGATAATACTACGGAAAGGAGAACTTGCCCGAATACTAGGTTCTGGTGAGCGACCTCTGATAATGCAGAAGAAGCTCCTGGAGCAGGTTGGCTATACCGAAGAGGATAGGATCGACGAGATTGGTCGTGAGGACAACAGCTACTTATGCCGCTTCACGTTCCTTCCCTCCCGCGTTAGCGGACACTCATTGGTACGATCTTTCTTTCCCACAAGGTTAATCCTGGATTTTAGCTAATATATAGCGGATTAACGCAGGACCCCGATACCGGTTTTAACAACTTCAAGTACAACCATGTTGACCTTAGCGGCCGCAATCTGCTCACAATACCAATTGCATTTTACCTCAAAGCTGCCGACATAACTTCATTGAACCTATCGCGCAATCTGTCTCTCCAGGTTCCCGTCGACTTTATTCAGGCTTGTGTGAGTCTAAAGGAGATAAAGTTCCGAAACAACGAAGCTTGGGACCTACCATCGAGTTTTGCTTATATACAACGGTTGACTTATATGGATATCTCAAACAATCGGCTGAAACATCTGTCAAACGCAAAGTTGCACAAACACGAAAATCTAGTTGCTTTGAAGATGGCTAATAACCGTATTCAAGAGCTTCCGGAAGAGTTCTCAAAGTTCCACAACTTAAGAGGATTGAATATAGCGTCAAACTTCTTAACTGCGATTCCACCATTAATTTCGAAGCTTGTCAGTCTTCTGGAACTTGACCTGTCGTTCAATAAGATTAAGGCTATTCCAGAGGATCTGGGTTCGCTTAAGGTTCTTGAAAGATTAATCCTTTCTCACAACCAGATTGCCGGAGACCTTCCCACTGGTCTCGCAGGTCTTAAAGCTCTCAAGGAACTTGATATTAGACACAACCTCCTTGTTTCGGCTGATGTTCTAGCAGAACTGGACCGCCTGGAGGTTTTGTACGCTGGTCACAACGAGATAGTCTCCTTCGCATGCGGTTTTGAGAGACTCCGGACGCTACATCTTAACAGCAGCAAAGTCACTGCGTTTGCCATAAAATCTATCACACCAACCTTAACGTATCTAAATCTTTCTGATAATAAGTTAACCGTGCTAGCAGATAATTTCTGTGATATGCTGCCGAACCTCGAGAAACTAGTACTCGACAAGAACAAGATCAACAACCTTCCACCGCAAATTGGTAAACTGAAAAAGCTTCTACAATTAAGCTGCGCAAGCAACCACCTCACTACCTTACCACCCGAGATTGGTCAGCTTGTCGACCTTCGCGTTCTGGACCTTCATGACAACGATATCGGCAAATTACCGTCCGAGATCTGGGCTATGGTTAGCCTTACCAGCCTCAACCTTTCCTCGAATGTCCTCACTGTTTTCCCCAAGCTTCCAACCGCCTCAGTACCGGCTACCCAGGCTCAACAGCCAAATGATAATCTTAGTCCGGAGAATACTGAGTATAACCCACTTGAAATTATCCCTAAACCTTCTTATGTTTCTTCTAACAGACTCCTCAGTGGTGGCAGCCCAATGTCAACCAGTCGCAAGAGTTCTTTCGCTACTTCTCCAAACAACCTTAGGAAGGTCTCTGTTGCATCTAAGATGTCGGATGCCAGCACGCTTGTCAATACTGGAACTTTCACTCCTCAGAATCGCAAAGATTCAACAGCATCTAGTAGGATAGCAAATACCTTCGCTGCAAGCCTTCGATTCCTTTTCCTTGCCGATAACCGACTAGGCGACGAAGTATTTGATGAGATTTCTGTCCTAAGCGAACTGAGAGCTCTGAACTTGTCCTACAACCGCATCTATGATATTCCTTCAAGGGCACTGACGAAACTCGTCTGGCTTAATGAACTTTATCTATCCGGGAACGAACTGACAGCTTTGCCCACCGATGATCTGGAACATATTAACAGCCTAAAGGTCCTACATCTCAATTCTAATAAATTCCAGACTCTCCCAGCCGAACTTTGTAAAATAAGAAAACTTCACGTCTTGGATGTCGGATCGAACGCTCTCAAATACAATATCTCGAACTGGCCTTATGATTGGAATTGGTGAGTTGCACTTCATATTGCATGCGTAATATATGACAGAATACGGCTAACAACGATCTAGGAATTGGAACTTGGAGCTGCGTTACCTAAACCTTTCAGGTAATAGAAGACTAGATATTAAAGCAAATCTATCGGGACCTCGAGATCAAAGATTTACCGACTTCAATGCCCTCAAGGATTTGAGGGTACTTGGTCTCATGGATGTCACAACCGTTAATCCTTCATTTCCCGATCAATCAGAAGACTGTCGTGTTCGTACATCAGGAACTCAAATCGAGAAAATGATAATGATGTATGGTATGGCTGATTCGCTGGGAAGGAGCGAGCATTTATCGATGGCTGATATGGTTGTACCCCAATTCCGAGGAAATGACGACGAAATTGTCTTTGGTTTCTTCGATGGCCAAGCATTGCCGCATAGTGGCAGCAAGGTTGCTAAGTTTCTACAAGAACAAACCATCTTTTACCTACAAGAAGAGTTGCGCAGACTTAGAGCCGAGGAAACGCCAGGTGCCGCTCTACGAAGAGCCTTCTTGGCGGTGAACCGTGAGTTGATGTTGACAGGACTCGCAACCCCAGAGGAAAAGATGCATTCCCCGCGCGATAGGCATCGTGGCACAAGCGCTGGGCAAACAACACTAACCAAGGACGACATTCAACTCGGAGCAACTGGTGTCTTAGTATATATCAAAAAGCACGACATGTACATTTCCAATGTCGGCGATGCAATGGGAGTTCTAGTTCAGGCAAGCGGCGGATACGAGGTCTTGACAAAGAAGCACGACCCGCTGCTGCCAGCGGAGCTTGAACGCATACGTGATGCAGGCGGCTATGTTTCCCGAGGCGGCCGAGTAAACGACCATCTAGAAATATCGAGGGCATTTGGGTACCTCCAACTCATGCCAAGTGTTCAAGCTTGTCCTGCGGTAACCCACTGGAAGATATCGGAATCAGATGAGTTTTTGATTCTCGCGAGCAGGGAACTTTGGGACCACGTCAGCTATCAGACAGCTGTTTACATCGCCAGCCAGGAGAAGAACGATCTAATGCTTGCAGCACAGAAATTACGAGACTTCGCAATTGGTTATGGGGCTACCAACAAGATCATGGTGATGGTCGTCGGAGTTGGCGATCTCGTCAAGCAAAGGAGAAATGTTGGAAGGCGTATGTCAATTGCCCCTGGCATGGATGAGGACTCAACACAGCGTCGCGGAGCAAGACCAAGAAAGTTGGAGAATGAGGACGATTCTAGATGGCGTAAATTCGGTCGTGAAATTCCACCACCAGAGGTTGATGTCGTCCTGGTATTTACAGATATCAAGGGCTCAACTCTACTTTGGGAGACATTCCCAATTGCCATGCGGTCTGCAATAAAATCCCACAACGACATCATGAGAGAACAATTGCGACTTTGTGGAGGATACGAGGTTAAAACTGAAGGTGACGCCTTTATGGTAGCATTCCCAACGGTTACTTCCGCCCTACTCTGGAGTTTTAATACTCAGCTTGCTCTGTTATCCTGCGAGGCATGGCCGATAGAGATTCTTCGATCCCAACAGTGTGCCGAGGTATGGGCAAGTGACGATGAGGGTACTAAGACTCTAATGTACCGAGGTCTATCTGTCCGTATGGGCATCCATTTTGGTCAACCTGTATGCGAACGAGATCCTATCACCAAACGTATGGACTACTTTGGCCCAATGGTCAACCGTACTGCTCGTATCTCTGGCGTTGCAGATGGTGGGCAGATCACCGTCAGCCAGGACTACCTCACTGAATTAAGGAAGTTGGACGCCCTATATCCACCAGAGGACACTGCTGCCGCCACAAACAAGCATAGCGATTCCTTCGGTGACGTTACTTTTGAAGACGCAGTTCGAAGCGATCTACGATCACTCAGGAATTCGAACGGCTGGGTCATCAAGACAATGGGAGAAAAGAAGCTGAAGGGGCTGGAAAATCCTGAGAGGATCTCATTGATTTTCCCTCCTTCTCTCGCAGCAAGAGAATCCGACAAGCTGGTTGAGAAGCACCCAGCTTCAGAAACAGGTTTGACACCGGAATTGGTGTTGCCGTTGTATGATTGCACTCTAAGGTTGGAGAAGCTGTGCTCTTCGTTGAATTCGGCTGGCCTGAAGTCGCAATTTATCATGGATGGAGGCTATAGCAAGGAAATGCTCCAGAAGAAGATACAAGAAGGAGGAACAGATCCAAGAATATTAGAGTTTGTGGAATCAATAATAACGCGAATTGAGGTATGTTGGACTCCATTTTGCTATCTTGTTTTTATTCAGTGAATCACAAAAGCTAATTTGAAATTTGCAGTCCTCTATCACAACACTATATCTCCGATCACTCATGAAGAACGTTCCGGATGTGGGCAGCACGGCCAAAGGCGCAGATGCAGAGCCTGGTTTGAACTTTGGCTCTTCGATAACTAACATCTTAGCATCATTAAAGATGCTCTTGGAAACTGATACCCGACTTCATTTACCTAACGGCAGCTCAACGCGAAGCAACAGCAACGCCTCTACTCTCGATAGTACAGTGACGGACGAGTTCCGTAGCGAAGATTATGACGACTGTGAAATTATCGAAGCGCCTTTTGCGACTGTTTGATTTTTTTTTTGTTCTTTTGGGAAGAGTGCTAGGCTTTGGACTTCGATGGTCTTACTGGGTTTAGCCTTGCGTTCTTTCTTACAACAGTCCCAGGGTTTCTTGTAAAGTTTAGCTTAGGCGTTCTCGCCCGTTTTCCTAACACCCGTTTTGTGGGGCTTTGGATTCGTTTAGCTGACGACTTTTTTTGGTTTTATTCCCCTCTCTTTCTGTACAGACTACCTGTTTTAAGTGATCAGTTGAGAGTTGGAAAAGTATTAATTAGTTAAACCCTTCCCTTTTCTTCTGGAACTCCTATTTGCTTTACCTTTCGCTTTTGTGGATATATCTGCTTGGAGTTACTTTTTGGGAGTTTTGATAATACATTATTGAGCTACCGGATTATCAATTGACATATGTCGCACCAGTTTTTGCTTATTTTCTTGAATTCGCCGCTTTAAGTGGTTTGAAGTATTTATAAGAGTGTATACTATTCTAATAAATTTCTATATCTGGGTTTTATGGTCAGAATTTATGGCGAACCTTGCTGATTTGCTATAGAAGTTACTTAGCTTGTTTCGATAGGGTAATCCTACGCTTTGCGGTTCACCAGACAAGCCTTAAGAATAGATCTAGCATTCCACCGTATTTCAGGACTATAGTACCAATTGTCGAAGCTCATTTCATCTCTACCCAACGGGTTCCAGATTGCCAGCAGATGAACAGGACCATACGTGGCCAGTGTCGTCGCACAATAGAGGCTCCTAATAGATAGAATGGTAAAAGAATATAGGTATTCGGACGGAAACCTCTAGCCCCCCTAGCTATAACGGAAATTGGCCAGCTTTTGCTAATTTCGGGTACGGTAGTATCCTTAATATCCTAATTAACCTCTCGAGATTTCTCTTTGTAATAGTTGCTTAAGAATCAAATCATGTCTGCTTAAAGGGAAAAAGGAAAAAAGTGAAGAAAATAGGGGATTCGAGAAGATGTGCTAGTAGGAAGACTTTCGAGGGTTGCATTAGATCCTACTATTACCATTATTCTAAACCTGAATGTCAGTCTACCTCCCGCCACGGTAGTATTCAAGGAAGGGTTTCGAGTTGCGGTCTCCGCGCGCGAATATTATAATGTTGCGTAATTCCATATTATTAATATACAGCGTCCGACGATATATGTCTCTGCCCAATCGACTCGCTAAAGTGCAAGGCCCGCACCCGTGTAAATGGGCAAGCTCAAGACCCAGGAACTCGGCTCCCCCAAATGCGCATGTCTCACGGAACTGCGCCTTTTAAATTTACTTGAATAGGGCTTTATAATTTCCGAGCAACCGGGGAAAACGATTGCCTCTTTTGGTTCCAGATTATGCAGCTTAGCTTGTGGGTTGAGTGAATGAATCTATACGCAGCTATGGCTCTCGAAAAATATATGCCATACACCAACACATTCGTGCATTTCTTCGGCAAGTAATATTGCCAAGATCGAAGGACGGAGAGAATATATTGACCTGAACACCATGGGGGAACCAGTTGAATTAATGTAACAAAAGCCCCCATTATATACATTTGCAGATAATATGACTTGGTGATATGCGTATAGAAATAAAGGGGAAGAGCAAGGTTAGGAACGCTAAACATTCCGATATACAAATATAAATAGCAAATAGAAAAGTTGGTGTTAGATTGAAATTCAAGGGAAATTTTCAAGGTTTGCGAAATGGGAGTATTCGTTTAGGTAGGCGAACTCCTCTCCTGTGTAATCGTTCTGAATCCAAAGCAGCCTCCATTTTCCGAATTTCGATCAATGCCTCCCTTCTTCGCATAAACGAGCTCGTAGCTTCACGTTTTCGGAACGAGATGCTATCGTTCGGTGCAGGCAACAGAGATGCTGCAGTTTTCGATTTAAGATCAGCTAGATGTTCGGCAATTTGCTTTCCTACTTCATCGGGCCCCTTGCCGCCGGAGTCCGTTTGCACAAATACTGGCCAGGCATCCACGCCTGTTCTATCAGATGTCGCCAGGAAGAGGATGTATGAACCAGGCTTGACTCCTAGAGTTTGTTCGGTGTATGCTCCGCCATGAGTCGCTGGGTAGTTTATAAATATCTGCGCATTCTTCTGGTATAGGTAAATTGGTGTGTATAAGCCGATCGATATCTTGATCGCGGTTACAACGCCGGGGTCGGTTGCCGCTTCTGGGACGGTGTCGTTTGGGAGTTCGTGACTTGTGATATGATCATTGCTACCCTTTGCTAATTGAGGGTTGAGGGGCATTAAGAAACTGTTGATCGTAGTACCGCTTTCAACTCGCTCATATTTGATTTGGTGAGCGCATTGGTTGTATATCCTAAATATACTGACTGGCATGGTGAATGTTGGACTACTGTATCCTCCTTTCCTTTGGGGTTCTGTCAGGGCTTAATATAATATTATTGATGTATTCCGGAGAGAATTCAGGGATTGTAGTTAAAGGAAACTCGAGCTCCTGCTAGATATTGGTACCTCGGATAGATCTAGGGTCGAAAGATCTTGAAGCGAAGTTATTGCAGGAAGAAAATCATCCATACGACAGCAATACACAACAGTACCCCGCAAGGAAGCATCTATATATTTATATAGCCCAGTTTTCCCAGCCTGGTTATATCTGGGCAAAAATCTAGAAGAGACAGTCCTGGCGCTTGGTGGCACCTTTGAGCTATCATCACCAAGGCCTATGCTCCACTAAGAAATTTGATATATCTATAAGTTCATGACTTGGGTAACCCACCAGGTCAGATATCAACGATAACCAAGATAGGGTTATTCAAGCCAAACTGGTTGCGACAGGTCATAGGTTAGGATAGGTTGTTTTGTAGTGCTCGCTTGCGCTTGTTTTCTTTCGTGAAGCCGAAGCATCGACACACCAAAATTCGCTTGTGGCGACCAACGCATTCAATCCTCGCTTCTGTACTCTAAAACAGCGATTGGCATTTCTCAAGAAACGAAGTTTGCGGTAGCAAAATATCAATAACACCATCGATCGTAAATTTGAGGCCAAAATATTATTTCTCGCTTTTCAATCCTAGTTCACATTCAAACTATCTAAGGATACCCCCTATTGATTCCCCAGACGGCAAAGTTGAGCCAAGAGCCACATATGTATGTCCTTCTGGTTTCCGTTCGGGAAAGCACAAGCGGCGCTGGAACTAGCTGCAATTCCTCGGAATATGTCCAGGCCGGATGCTTCGAGATTAACCTGGCATTTCGAATGCGAGCTCGAGCTCGAGCTCTGTATTCTGACTGTTGCATAATATTCACTTGATCGGATATCACGGATGGATCTGAACTGGGTGTGTTGCCGCTAACCGCTCCCAACCACTAGATTATCATCTTGTGAAGGAATATGTGCAGATATGCTCACGGATCTTAAAAAAAAAAACCTTGCAATCAGATGCTTCTAAGAAGGGCAAGGGGTATGCTTTGGGGTTTATTTATCTGTTTTCATTAGTGAACAAGACCAAAACAAACCTTGCAAAAGTATGCTCTCGCTATCTGTTTCCAGATTCTGAGGTATCTGGACGGAGAGTTAAACAGACAACTCTCCTTCCTTCAACTTCCGGATACTGGCTTCAAAAGGACACGGGAACTTGCAGCTTCGTTCAATGAGTGAGCCGAGCTGTGGTGAGAATATCGGCGGGTGAGAATTGTGATTACTCTGCTTCGAAACATGTATTATTGATGACATAAACAATACACGTGGGTATCCATCTCGATTGCGAGATGACCCGATCGAATGATAATTATCAGGCCTTCACGGTCTTGAGAGTTGGCCTGGCGGCTAGTTGCTCTTCTACTACCTTCCGTTCAGCCGTAAAGCTATTGCGAATTAGTCAGACACTTGAAGGTATTCGATTTCTAATACAAGGGGATTCTTAATGGTAAATCCGAATCGCGAAAATTCGAAAATATAAGGGTCTATGACGTCGTGAACAAGGGTTGCTTCTGGCATTGGAGTCATTTGAGCCTTTAAGAAATCCCAACGGAAGAGAAAAAAGTGAATGGTCCGTTTTAAAAATAGCTGACCTTAGGTGTTCGTCGTCGATACAGGACTTACTGTTGTACCAAGCCAAGAACCTAATGCACCTCGGAGAGAAATCTGTATCTGGGGGGGCGCTCTCCGAATATCTCCATGAACGCGGTACTGAGACCACCCAAAAAAGACCTCGAGTCAGGACATAAGTTAGGTAATGCCGGATTACAAATCGATGTCCCTTGAATTCCGGATGTGGAGTTCCCAACACCAAGCTTTGATTCGTTGTTAGAATCATTCCGGTAGGTTTGCCCGTGTCGCTAAGGCTGGCAAGGATTGCAGGGCGACCTTTGGTGAGAAAGCAACTTTAAATTTTTGCAAAATCCATGAATCATATTGATTCACTAGTCTAAATCGAGAATAGGCTTGGTTTGGACGAAAATGTTGAAAATTTGGCCAATCTGCACGGAGGTATCTTTCTCCCTATTCTGAATCATTATGGCGAGCTGTTCTATCACTTATCGTCGAGTCCCGAGTACAGGATCTCTGATTTGAAAGGTTTGCCTTAGAAATAGGATTTTGACAGCCGAGGATACTCCGGAAGCATATTCAGTAGATGAGTAGACAAGCGAGATGATCACCATCTCGCTCTGTATGAGATATGACGAAACCAATGCCCTTGGACACCGGGAAATGCCACCTGCATGTCGTGATAGAGGGTGATTATCAATGCCACTCGCTGAAACGACGGAGGTTGCTACAGCATGTGAGGTTGTGCCCAATGACTAAGCTCTACGCCTGAGTTCGCTCGTACGGGTACTTGTTCCTGGGCCTGATTGGGATTTGGGGTTGATTGGGTTGAAATTGACCCACACTCCATGCACGTTCCATGGGCACTTTTTCGGCTTGTGGGATCGCGGTAGTCCATGCATCTCGTTGGAGTGCTGCTTCCTTAGTCCGAAAAATCCCCACGCCTTGCATGTCAGTTTTTCTTCTTCCAGTTGATAGCGAACTCCAAACGTCCCTTGCAAAATGATTGCCAGATTAGTTATCGGGATTTGCGTATAAAGAGTGGGCACATCCGCCTTCCTCTCTGTCTCCGTTCGATTGGATTTTATTTTCATTACACATATCAATTGACGTTGTCGAAGCGGTCACCAAAAGCACTCGTGCACAACGAACGCTTTTTGCAACAGCCAACGCAAGACAGCTATCATGAACGAAAAGGAAATCGAAAGGCTGGGAGAAGGCCCTGATGGCGAGGGTTTTCGAGAAGGGCGATGGGGAGAAGGGTCAGAGGAATCGTCTGTCAATATTGAGAGGGCGGAGGCTGAATTCCAAGAGTATGTTTCGCAGTCATTTTCGCATTTGATGACCCAACTTCGAACGTGAACGATGTTTGTTGACTAATGTCTGCGTAGGATTCGACAAGAACTCAGCAACGTTTCTATCCCACCTCCAACATCGCATCTTACCCTCAGCCTGACTCGGTCTAGAAGACGGACCCCCGATGAGGAAAAAGCTCAGAAGGAGGTGGAATCGGAAGGCTCCGAAGGCGAGTCAACTACCATTGATCTTGAGGACTATCTCAAGCGAACGAACCGCCAGAAAGAGGAGTCCGGTATCCTCTCCAAGAAAGTTGGTGTCTCCTTCCGCGAGCTCTCTGTTAGCGGAACGGCAGGCGAAAAAATGTATGCAAAGACATTAAAGGATGAGATCGTGGAGCTTTTCGGTGGCTCTCTCTTTAATTTGATCAAGAGCGCTCTGCCACTCAAGAAGCCACCATCTAGAGCGATTATTCAAGGCTTCAATGGCGTTGTAAAGCCTAAGGAGATGTTGCTTGTACTTGGAAAGCCCGGTTCTGGAAGCTCTACGTTTCTGCGTGCCTTAACGAACCAGCGCCGACCATTTACCTCGATTGGTGGCACGATACATTATTCGGGTATCCCCTTCGAGCTAGCCAAGGGAAAGTACAGAGGCGAGATCATGTTTAACGATGAAGGTGAGAGCCCCTTGTATCTCTGTTTATTGCTTACGCTTTTGGAGAAGCTGAATCAAGACTAACTTGTGTAATGGTTTTGACAGACGACACACATTTGCCTACCTTGACAGTAGAGCAGACCTTGCGCTTTGCCTTGAAAATGAAGACTCCTAGTACAAGAATACCTGGAACTTCTAAAGCAGCGTTTGTAGAGACGATGCTGGACCTTTACTCTTCAATGTTTGGCATGAAGCATACTCTGAAGACAATTGTGGGCGGCGCTTGGGTTCGTGGCGTGTCAGGAGGTGAACGTAGGTGGAACCCAACGATCTCTATTCATTCTCAATAGGATGATTTGAATTTTGTTAGACTTAAAAAGTTCTAATACGTAACTATTCTAATAGGAAAACGTGTCAGTATCATGGAAGCGCTAGCTAGCAGGGCAACCATCAATGCCTATGATAACAGCACTCGTGGTCTTGATTCCTCTACTGCCATTGATTATATTCGATCAATGCGTATTCTCACCACTTTAACGGAATCCACCACTATTGTTACGCTATACCAGGCTGGTGAATCGATTTATCGAGAGTTCGATAAAGTATGTCTTATCGATTCTGGCAGACAGATTTACTACGGCCCTGCGAGTGAGGCACGACAGTATTTTGAGTCTCTTGGTTATGAAACACAACCTCGAAGCACGACTGCCGATTTCCTTACTTCTATCACAAATGAAACAGAAAGAAGAATTCAGAAGGGCATGGAAGGCCGTGTCCCAATCACACCGGAGGAACTCGAGGCTGCATTCAGAGAATCCAAGTATTACAAGCAAGTCCAGGCCGAACTGGACGAATATGACCAGGAACTCAAAGATGCAGAGACAGCCAAGGTCTTTGACCAGGCTGTCACAAACGAGAAGAATAAAGGCAGCGGCTCAAAGAGTCCATATGTGGTGTCTTTCCCGACTCAAGGTAAGATTACGCCCTCAATAATAAACGCTACAAACCTTGCTAATATTCTTTATTAGTTGTGAGTTTAACTCAAAGAGAACTTGAGTTGAAATTACAAGACTGGACCACCTTGAGAAACTATTTGATCAATGCAGTTATCCTCGCTCTCATCCTCGGTGCCCTCTTCTATAAAATCCCTAAGAATTCGACTGGTGCTTTTCTTACTGGAGGAGCATCTTTCTTCTCTGTCGTCTTGGTCGCCTGGCTACAATTGGGTGAAGGGTTCAGGGTTCTTGCAATGAGGTCTGTTGCCGCGAAGCAAGTGAACTTCGCTTTTTACCGCCCTTCTGCTCTGCTCATTGCGCAAATGATAGCCGATATCCCCGCTATGACCGCCGCTGTAATAATCTACAATATTGTGGTATATTTCATGGTCAGATTTAAATCAGATGCCGGGGCTTTCTTCATCCATCTTCTCTTTTCTTGGATGACTGCATTTACTATTACTACCTTCTATAGAGCTGTAGCTGCATGGAGTCCGGATATCAATGTCTATGTTCGCCTCGGCTTGGCTGGTCTCAATATTTTTGCCTTCTTCGGCGGATATATGCAGAGCAGGCTAAAGATGAGGGATTGGTACCGATGGGTCTCATACCTCTCTCCAGTTGCTTTTGCGCAAGAGGCAGTGCTCACCAACCAATATTCTGGCGGCAACCTCGAGTGTTCCCCTGAGCAGATTATTCCTCAGGTTCCCGGAGCTTTAGCAGAGAATCAAGCTTGCAATGTTCCCGGATCTGTACCTGGCGTTCTCACTTTCAACCCTTCAGCTTATGCCC
Source organism: Dactylellina sp. 'tibetensis' (assembly GCA_036971435.1). Taxonomy (NCBI): domain Eukaryota; kingdom Fungi; phylum Ascomycota; class Orbiliomycetes; order Orbiliales; family Orbiliaceae; genus Dactylellina; species Dactylellina sp. 'tibetensis'. The sequence continues at coordinate 2,397,851 of JAKDFA010000001.1, forward strand.
AGGTTCAATTCGGGTTCACTAGTTCCCACATCTGGAGGAACTTCGGGATTCTGATTGGATTCTATGTTTTCTTCCTGTTTGTTGCTATCGCTGGTGTTGAAATACTGGCGAAAGCAGCCGGTGGCGGCGGTTTGACGAAGACCTTTGTTCGCAAGTCTAAGCTTCGATGGCAGTTTTGGAAAAGTGTCGATGATTCTGCACTCCCAACCACAAGTGGTTCCCACGGCGACAATGGCCCCCTGAAGAAGGTTTCCACAAAGTCGAATCCTTCAGTCTTCACTTTCAAGAATGTCAATTACACTGTTTCTGGGAAACAACTCCTCCATGATGTTGAGGGTATCGTCAAACCAGGAGTGCTTCTAGCTCTCATGGGTGCATCTGGAGCAGGCAAAACGACACTCCTTGACAACTTGTCTCAACGGAAGCGTGTCGGTGTTGTTCAGGGCGATTTGAGAATCGACGGAAGACCTCTCCAACCAGATTTCGGGCGGAACACTGGATACGTCGAACAAATGGATGTTCACGACGGTACGGCCACAGTCCGCGAAGCTATTACCTTTTCCGCAATCCTCCGACAGCCCAAGTATGTTCCAAAGTCAGAAAAATTGGCTTTCGTCAACAAAGTCATCACCCTTCTTGAATTGGATCCGCTTTCTGAAGCTCTTATTGCCGGCTTGAATATCGAGGAAAAGAAGCGAGTCACAATTGCCGTTGAACTAGCAGCCCGTCCCGATACTCTTTTGTTTTTGGATGAACCCACTAGTGGTCTTGACTCGAACGGAGCGCTTTCAATTGTCAGATTCCTTAGGAAACTTGCCCGCGAATCTGGTCTTTGTATTGTCTGTACCATTCATCAGCCGTCATCCGTTCTCTTCTCGAACTTTGACGAAGTATTACTTCTTGCTGCAGGAGGTCGCACTGTTTACTTTGGTGATATTGGCGAAGATGGAGCCATTGTTCTTGACTACTACGCACGTAACGGAGCGAAACCAGCTGAACGCGACGCAAACCCTGCTGAATATATCCTCGAAACCGTCCGTCCTGGTGGCGCTACCAACTGGTCTGATGTTTGGCAAGGTTCACCGGAACATACCGCTCTTATTGAACAGATCGATAAAACAAATGCTGAACTATCCTCCCTACCTACCTCAGACCGCGACGAAGTTCCACCGACCTATGCTATGCCCCTTCGGACTCAGACTGCTGAACTACTTAAGAGAACATGGCTCAACTACTGGCGCGATTCTTCGTATATATACTCTAAAGTATTTACCAATATCTCTTTGGGTCTCATGGCTGGTATCTTGTTCTTCCAAGCTGGCAATAGCGTCATCGAAATGCAAGGTCGTGGATTTTCTACATTTATTGCAATCATCACTGCTGCTACCTTGGTCACTGCGGTTCAACCAAAGTTTATGGAATTGAGATCTTACTATGAAACTCGCGAGAGAAACAGCAAGATCTACAACAGTCCGGCCTTCCTGGCTGCGATGATCATCTGTGAGATCCCATACGATTTCTTCGCTACGATCTTTTTCTTCTTCCCATACTACTACATGGTCGGCTTCCCAACCAGTTCGAGCATCTCGGCCTACCAGTATCTCTTCTTAGCAATGTATGAGATCTTCAGCACTGACATCGGTATTGTCATTGCTGCCATTTGTCCAAGCTTTGACATGACCCTGGTCGCCAACCCTGTTCTCTTCGGTATAACTTTCAGCTTTACTGGTATCCTTGTCCCATGGGGACAACTCCAAAGTGTTTTCAGGGAATTCGTATACTACGTTAACCCGATCGCCTGGGCCGCTCGCGGTATGATTGGGAATGTTATCCATGGTATTGAGGTTGTTTGTGCCCCTCAGGAATTGGTCTCCTTCAATCCTCCAAGTGGTCAAACTTGTGCTCAATATGCTGGTGATTGGTTGGCTACCACTTCGGGTTACTTTGTTGATGACAACGCTACCGTTACTTGTCAATACTGTCAGTTCAAAACTGGTGACGAATATCTTGCCACCATCAACATCAAGTAAGTACAAAAAATTCTCCGGCATAAACCTTGAAACATCTCGCTAACAAATATTTCTTAGATTCGCTGACCGATGGCACTATTTTGGCTACTTTATGATTTTCATCTTCACCAACTTTCTTCTCATCTTCACTTCCTATACTCTCGTCAGAGACGTTAGATGGGGTAAAGTTTGGGATAAGTACTTTGGCAAGAAGCAAGAGTAAATCGCTCGTATATTCTAGCCATTATATTGGGGCCTCCTAATTGGAAGCCCCGATCGATATACCAAACAACCATAATTAAATGAAATATCCGACAATTAATATCAATCATTGGGCGGGCGTTCCTCTAGATAAGCGGTCTATATGACATGGTTTTTTTTTTTTTGTGTATTTCTTTTTAATATTTTGTTTTAACATTTTACTTTATGTATAATGGCTTGTAATTTTTGTTATTAGTTTTCACAGAAAGGTTAGATTAGATATTCATTCGGTGGTCAATGGAGATTTTCCATCATAATTTCACTGCCCCTCAAATAATATAAATATTAATAATATAGATTGAACTAAATTTGTTTTTGATTACCCTACCTTATTCCTCGTTGATGTCTTGGTAATAGTTACCCATATAATACCCGAGAATAATAACCCGAGTTTCAGGGGAATGAGTGTTTTCTAAATTAGGCACCGATCATGTCTGCAAACAAGTCCCATCGCGGAATTGCAAAAGTAGTAGGCATACAGGTTTAATCTTCGAAGATCCTGAAAATATGCATATATGCATATCATTGTGGTATATTCAATAGATGCGATACATTTGTAGCATTATATTTATATACTATAAAAATAATATCGTAGAGGTCAAGTATGTATAAACCCTCCAAAAAAAAAAAAAAAAAAAAACCTTGACACTTTATATGTACGTCGTGTCCGCCGTGAACAAAATGCTTTGCTGAAACCACGCAGACCGAATTAATAGCCAAAATATGAATCCGAACCATTTTGTACGCCGTAACCCATATTCGAACACGCAGAACAAGGAAATTATCAATCCAGGCTCCTATAAACCGCCGTGATTCCATAGCCGAACACGCTAAAGCCAAACGAAAAGAAAATAGAAAGCAAGGATGTAAATGATAGATGGTGCAAGGGGGGGGGAGCTTCAAGTCGTTACTCGTGTAGAGGCAATAAAAGCACCGGATATCGTAGGCGAGGATGGCCGCCTAGCAGAATGATGTACTCTCGCCCGTTGAGGCATCGAAATTGAGGTTTGATTATCGCTGGCTTCCGCCAATTGTAGCTCCAAGTCAGAATTCCTCTCGTTGCTGAGGTAAAAATCGGCACCGATCGCAATATCTTGGTCCGAATCGTTATTCGGCAGCTCTGTGTTTTCGTGAGGTGTCGTTACGCTCCGTACTCGATCTGATTTGTTATCCCCGAGTTCGATGTAATTGGATGTCCCTACAGTGGTGCCTCCGCTGGGACTGGAGGACTGGAGAGACTTGTTGGGACTGACGGAAACATAAGCTCGTTCCCATAAACTCGTTATAAACCTCGTGCTAACAGTCCTAGGCCTTTCCGGATTGCCAGGACCGAAAAGCTTTCTGTAAATGTGGATAAATCTTTGGTTGAGAACCGGCAGACAGGCGATGATAGCGGACAGACTACCTTCGATAACGCCTCCGACAACAACAAGACCCATGTTCCAAGTGATATCGTATGAGTTCAGGGTCCACTGCCAGAAAACATACATACGAATCGCTCCTATCGTCATAGTAAGAACTCCGAGAGCAAGTAGAAATATAAGATTGAATTTCTTCTTCGCTGGCAGAGGTGTCTTGACTAGGATCACTATTGGCGGGAATATAGTAAGAGCGTCCAGCAGCAGATTGACGCCAACAAGATATCCGTGATACGCCATTGTCGAATAGCCGCGACATGTCCCGTCGAAATACGATCTGAGGTTGACCAATCCTTCGAGTGGCAAGCCACACTCAAAGATGATGACAAACCATGATAATACGGCGAAGGTGTACGAAAGAGCTAAGAGTGTGCGGATATAGAGCACCTGTTTGTGAGACTGTAGGTGGGAAAGCCGAAGAAATAGATGCAGAATTGAGCATCTACTAAGATTAATCGAGGTCCATAAGAATATAACAATTATCGGTATCATCTAGAGGTGCAGTACCAATGAGTTAGTTATACGTTAGACGCAATACATTTGCCTATTTCTCAACGGAGAGGTATTTTGATATGGTATCGCATGCAGGCAGGTGGACCACAGCATTACGAGCACGGCTTACCATTAAGTACGTCCGTATGTCTGCAACTGAAAGGTCGTACAAATGGTATCCAATACCAGTTCCAAAGACCGCTATAATAAAATAAAAAAGTAAATTAGCATCATATCGATATCTACGGCTTTCCTCTTCCATAGAATTGGTACTCACTATATATGCTAGCAATTCCATAGGCATTATAAAATACCTAAAATATGAGAAATAGAAAATTAACAAGGGATCTGCATCTCCGATATATCGAACAGAGTCAAGATCTAGATATAGACATACAAATGAACCCAACATCACCCAATCATCTGTACCGAAGCCTCCACGCCGCCGAATCCATAATCTCATAACCACAAAAACACTGGTAAGCCCGCATAGTATTACACCTACAACAAAGTAGACTAATGCATTGTTCGGCGGGACATAGGGCGGGCTACGGTCCTCGGTCAGAGGAAACTGAAAGTCTTTTGGGAATTGTGGAAATCTTTCGAATAACGGGAATAATGTTCGAAGGTATTCCCTATCTTGATCGGTCTGCGGATGTGGCGGACCACCAATCATGGTTGAGCCCTATCGTCATAAACGTCGCTTCCAAGCTTGCAAGATTTGTCCTAGGACTAATGTCGTTTAGTCGGTTGGCGCTTTTTGTCGTTGAGAGGAGTCGGCTCCGACGCGTCAATGTTGGTGAAAAGACTATGGAATTGGGATGCGAATCCACTGTAACAAAACTAATGGAGCTCCTCAGAGCGAAAAGACATCTTATTTTGTATTTTCCCCTTTAAAGCCCGATTTTCTTCCTTTAAGGGAAAAAAAAAAACCAAAAAGGCGTTAGAGCGGGATCGAGTGTTGGGAACAGTTATAATATGGACCCGAGAATATGGAGAGGAAGCAAGAAAAGTTTCAGACCCTGACACTACGTTCTAGCACAATTTACTTAAAGAAATAATTCTTTCATGGTCAGCAGCTCCTTGTGGATTGGTTTTAGAGTTTCATTTAGCTTGCAGGGCTGGTCTGGTGGTTGGAGCTGGAACCGAATGCAGATACGATGTGGAGCCCAGGCCCTTGATGTCTCCGCACAGACTCGGTATATATTTTGTGCACGGCTGCGTCAGAGAATTCCACCGATCTCCGCCAATTCTCCACATCTCTGGTATCATTATCATGTGTGTATATCTTTGGAGACAATGTATCATGGACTAAGTGCTGAGAAGCAGCCTCTTAGCCAGGGCTAGACCTTCTTGTCAAAAAAGTTAAATCTCAATCCAAGACCGACGTGGTTGATATCGCACCATCAAACTCGCTTCCAAAGAAGGGGCTAAAGCCGAATCGATCCTGCTGCAGGCATGCAGGAAGATCAGTCCCTAGCCTCGATCGCTTCTTTAGCGATATCTGTAACTTTTCAAGATTCCATGCTCCGACACGATTCTGAAATCGGTTAGCCGGCAAACCTCCTCACGTCTGGAATAATCCATCATGTCGCAAGGGACACCACTCTTCATCCCCTCTCGAAATAAATGGTTTATTGGCCCACCTGTTTCCCATCCGCTTCCCCGAAACCCCTCGATAACAGCGGCTCTCACGAGCCTCAGGAGATTGGATCGAAGGTGGCACAAAGAGAAGCATTTTCCTGCTTTTGTCTCTCAGTTCGAGTCAGTTCGAGAGAACGAAGGAAGAGACGCAGTTGGTCTTATATCACAAGTGGTATCGAGGGCACAGCTGGTGTGCTAATTTGGTTGGCTGGCAGAACGGCTGATGCTTCCGACAGGGGTGGCTGACACGGCCGGAAAAAGCCCAACTACTTTGGGCAGCAGTTGCCTGCCCACCGAGACAAGACGACGCAGCCCTTCCTTTCTCAGACTTACCAGACGGATGCATCGCCGCCCCCGATCCCGATTATTTATTTCCATCAGCGATTAAAAATTTCGACCGATGCGTCAATGTGATATCTCATTTTCGAAATTTGACCACTAGCTCTGCAACACTGGCTCTGCACTTATTGTCGGTGGTGATAAATACCGCATTACTGCCTGCATGGGCCTCTCAAGCTGACTGTTATCGCTTGAGTGGGTTTGACTGTCGTTTCATTATATTATCAACAGTTGTATAATCATTTAGAGTCACTATGTCTCGTACGACTTTCGCCAGCCTAGCACCTAATTTACCCATCCATGAAAATCGAGGCTACACAAAAATAATGAGTTGTGTATTGAACGTACATGCATCCATCTGATTCGGACTTAGACCATTTCAAGCGCTATCATACCACATTTTGAAGGACGGACATAATAACGACGAGTTATTTCTCGTATATTGCCGTTCGAAAGGGTCATGGCGCCTTCTGCTGACCGATATACCAGAACAGGTACACAAAATTATACAGTTCTGGTGTAACATTGGAGATTCATTTACTAAGAAGACTTGGATCTGCACCCTTTGCTTACTTTATCGGGGATTTCTGAAATTCTAAGTCCAGTTTACACTAACATTATACATTTTTAGACTAACAAAATCAATGGAAAGTACCAAATACAAAACCGGCCGGGGAGAAGGCCGGGGGGGTTGGTTAACAGTATGGGACCACAATCACCCAAATCCTCCCACCGATGAATATAGAACGAAGAATCCAAAACCAAAATCCAACACCTTAAAAAATGTAATCCAAAAACAGAACTAGAAAAGGGAAGAAAATCTAATCAAAGACTACATCATCGTCAGCGTATATGATTGCTATACATTTAACATCAGACAATTTATCCGAGCTGGCAGTCTCCAGGATTCTGCAAGCACCAGCCCTGAGTAACCAAGCTAGCCCTGATACCTCTAGCCACCAACCTCTCTCGCATCTCCGCCAGTCTCGGTGTAACATCAACCATTGCCCTATATTCCCCATTTGACTCCCTATTCCAGCTCCACAGGACCTCAGCAGCAGCAGATCCTCTTGGCCAGATCCTAGTGTCCACAATCTCCGGATCAACTTGCTCGGACCACATGTGTGCTTCACCACCAAGAACCAAAGACTGATTCTCAGCTGGAACACCATCAAGAGGATCATAGTAGTAAATAGCCTTCCAATTCTTCTGGGGAGAACAGTAATCTGCGAATTGCGGGAATTGGCTCTGGAAAAACCCTCCCTTGAAGTCTAACCATTGACCAAATCCGCAGTCTAGATACCAGTTCATATAGTTGCCGAAAATAACTCTGTGGCCCTTAGCGACAACTTGGCGTACGGATTCGTTGCTTTGCCACGCTTGGATGATCACGCGCTTATCCAGATCAAGGGGCCATTCCAGAACCATTTCTTCCCATGCAACAGGAGTAAACCCCGCTGCGAAGATTTGGTCGTGGAGTTTCTTGACGAACCTCTGAAGTTTTGGTTGAATAATAGTAGGATCGTTGGAGCCGACTGTTTCATCAAGGGCGGCTGAGTTTTTGTTGTATTCGTCGCCTCCGGCATGGAAGTAGGTTGCTCCAGACTCGTGGAGACGCGGGAGGAGTTCATCGTAAAGATCCGTAACGAATTTATCAACCTCTCTAGAGTCAAGTTTCAGTTGGCCACATGGTGGTTGAGCGCAGAAAGTGTCCCATGGCTGATGGTTAAAGTTGGCAACTGTTTGTACACAATGCAGTTAGCTTTATCCAGCCATAATATATATTCCTCGTAGCTTTTTTTTATACTTACTTAATTCTGGCCGAGAGTATGCGATGGATGCGGTGTGGCCCGGCATATCAATTTCCATAATGATCTTGATGCCACGAAGAGCGGCATAACTGTATATATCTTCGACGTTTCTGGCAGAATAGGTTTGATCCTTGTTGTAAGCCCCCTTGCCTGCAAGATCAGGCATGGTTTTGATTTCTAACGGCCACGACTGAGAATCTGTTATGTGGATATGCAGACGGTTCATCTTATGCCAAGACAGAATATCAATAGTCTGCTTGATACTCTTCACGGGGTAGAAGGATCGCGAAACGTCCAAGTTAATCCCTCTGTGGCTGAACTTGGGGGCATCTTTGATGTCAACTGGCAGGGATGGCATATAAACGCCATCCTTCTTACTGAAATAGAAGAGTTGAGTGAGTGATGTAAGACCGTGCAATACACCAAGGGAGGATTTCCCAGTGATCTCAACTTTTGCTTCTTTTGAACCGGCGGCCTTAATAGTAAGGGTATAAGACTCGTCAATTATCTCATCCTTGGAGTTCTCCGGTTCCGGTTCTGTCTGAGTGACAGAGATCGTCTTGATCCAAACGGCGCTCTTCTTGTCGAGCTGAGGGGTGAACTCTACTCCCTTCTTGAAGAACATCCATGGAACAAACTTATCACCGTAGAGGAGAGACTTAGTGAGCTCGATCGCACCGTCGATGCGAGTCTCAGCAATGCCTTTCTTGGATGTTCGACGACGAACAACATGAGTGTGGTCCTCAGAGCGAGCATATTTATATGTCGTAGAGCCCTAAAACCAGTTAGCGTTGCTATTCAAATATATGTAAAGATTATGTCCTAAGACATTTCGCCTCCACGATTAACGCCATATCGCTTTCTCGCCATGTAGGATCAAGCAGGCGATCTTTCATAGGGAAATCCGGCATTGGGGCGCGTGAATCAAAGTGTAACAGGTCGCTTAAATGATTGTTCGGGTTTGGAAAAAAAAACTCACATTGCCCGCAGGAGCGTATGTAACATCAAACTTGACTCTGTCGGAGAGCCAGGCAACCCCGCTACCTAAGCTTTGTTCCTTGGGAAGCGGCCAGACGCCTTTAGCAGCCGCCGGCGCAATAGCCGTAGCTGCTAACAGCAAAAGACTTAGAAGAACCATAATTACGGTTTCTTGATCCCTAGTTAGTAACATAGGAGAATGGAATACAAAATCAAAATTGCTACGTACCAAGAACCGCTACGCTAATAGGTAGCTATGAGATATTTCACTAGATTTGAAGATATAGGATAGAAGTTTCACCAAGCTGAGGTCTAAGAGTGAGTGATCGGTGAAAATTCAACAAAGAGATAAAATGTTTCCGTAGGCAGATTTCACGAGTTTAAATACGTATATACGCATCAACAATTCTGCGAAATGGGGTATCGAGTTCGATGGTGGTAAAATGAGATAAACAGAGGGGCTAGGCAAGGAAGGGGGCTTTAAATAAGCCTCTCGACAGGAGCGCCAGCTCAATAATCGATGGAAGAAGGGAGGGTATATTGGAGATCTTGTCGTAGAGTTTTGTTTTAAAGATATTCAGTCTATCAAAATTGGGTAAGGCCAGCGCAGCGGATATAGTTTGTCGCTTAAGCAGCCCGCCTATCGTAGCGAGTTGCGGGTGTGCAATGCACCAAAAAATAACGCTTTCCACGAGGGTAAAAAGCTAGAAAATGTCCGTGTCGTTGAGAAAGTATCCGCGCCGTTGGGCAATCAGTTAGAGATCCGCAGAGACCCGGCGATGTTCTTGCCTGACCCTGAATATCAGCTGGAAGAGAAGGGCGCAGAGGATGATATATATATATCTCAGAACATCAATACATTCTTGCCTTGGGTTTGCATTTTTCAGATTAAATTGTCGATCGCAAGCGAACTTGGGGAAAGGCAGGTCATCTTCCTTTCTTCCTAGAAGAAGCAATATTCTCAGACAGTTCTTCAATAACCTTTTTTTGTTTCATGAAAGAAAAACAATTATTCGAGTTACCCAGTACAGCCTCGAGTTAGGGTCTTCCCGGATTGCCCAAAATCGCTAGCATTGTGGTTCCTGAGGGGTATTATGTTGAGAAACGATCATGTTTCTAGCAAAGAAGATTCGTGCAGGCTTCCTGTCGTGTGTAATCTGACAGGGTTGTTCGACCTTTAGTCCGGTGTCCTGTCCCGCGAAATGAGGGATATGCGACGGTATCGTTGCAGCCAAACAAGACGAGGATTGCTAGACCTATGATATTCGAAAGCACCCCTGGGCTCGCATGGTTTATGTCCGGGTCGCACTATCACGGCCGTCTCATGCCTGGTATTTGTGCCTATGAACCTCCTGATCTCCGAATTCTGCTCTGAGGATCGCGAACTGGGGGATTCAAAGGAACGAAGTCGCTAGGACTGTTAGCCAAGGAACGTAGGGTCGCAGCTCAGAAATTCCATCCATCCATCGAAATCGAGTGCAGCTGCATTTGATCCTCGTCGCAAGTGTCATGGTTCCACTGGGCATCATGAATAATCCGGGGTCGGCTGCCCGTTGCCACTGTATGCAACCTCAGCGGAAAGATGTAACATCAGAAGGGTTATCGAGCCGGGCGGCTAGGATGTCGATAGCGAAGGGGATAACGTAGGCAGGTCCTGAAGTTGGGTTGACAAGGGTCGCAAAGCATCAAGACCAAACTCTAGTTGAGAGGTATATAATTGTATTGTTTCGAAGTCAAGTTATCAATCACCCTCGATGGTGTAGTTGGTATCACAACAGGCTGTAAAAGTCTTCGGATAACCTCCGAAAATCGTAACCTGCAGGTCACCAGTAAGCTACCCATCGAACATATACCTCATATGCCTACAAGCATATCACTAACAGAACGACCTAGGTTCGAATCTGGTTCGAGGGATGAACTTCTTTTTTGCCGATTTTTTTTGTCTAGTTTGTTTGCTCGTTGCGTTGCAGCTTGTCGAACAAACTGTTCGTCAACACATTTCTCCCCTCCACACCCGCCTGCTCGATTTGGTCCGAAGTGGCTGCGAGACCAGTCCGAAGGTATGCGATTTCACCGTTGAGCAATGCTGCCATGCTACGTTACACCAGTCCGGGTCTTCCTTATTTTTTTTTCTGGAAGCGACCTTTGATAGATGTGGAGTCGGCTACTTGAACCTCGACGAGGAGTGGGTCTCTGGACCAAACGACCAACGGACGCCTACGTCTTGCTGAAATCGGTGATATATTATACGGCAGCACATACAATCATCGGTGTGGCGTCCGTCACTCGATACATCATAAAGGTTACAACGTAAAGAGCCATTCGATATGTCAAAGCAGATACCACCCAATCTCAAACTCAAAACAGCTTGGTATCGACGATATCAGTCAGTCTCCGCAATGATATCAGGTTTGTGGTCACTTGACGGTATGCAACGCAGATTGAACAGGATTCTAGCTATTATCAATTTACAACTAGCGTTTCCGATTAGGAAGGAGAGAACCTGTCAACAGCAATATCATATGCATGATCCAAGGACAGCGGCGACCTACAATGTGCTTCCAGTCTACGGTTTACCTATCGCTTAGCTTACCAGATAGGTCTCCAGCATAGTGTTAGCGAATATAATATCTATCAGCTACAAGGGTGTATATTATATGTCCTGGTCAACACACCACGATGCTTGCAACCGTTGGATATTCTGAGTGCATGAGCTAAGCTACGAGACTCGATGACAATCTAACTTCCAACGTCAATCTTTTACTATGGTTAATTTCAAGGTAACTGTGGTATCACTCAAGCGTGACATCGTGTACCTCGCCTCGATACCACTAATTTTCATGTGAGGTCGTATGTCTTCAAGGGTATGCGTATCAGATTATCATTAAACCCCTTCAATCATCAGGGTATCTTGCTCTCCGAATCGGCTCGAGTACCAGCGTGCCAAGTGCTACGGTTTGTTTCGAAAAGCGGTTTGAAATATGGTTACCCAGTAATACTTTTTGCGATAGATGTGTGTGCATATGTAGGATCAGCATCGATCATTCTAGATGTACATTAATATTCTAAGGCCATCCTCTCAAGATCAGGGTTGCAACGCCACATAGATGAACTATTGAGGTCCCAGCGTATAGTAACTCGCCAAACCACACTGCTGAGTGGTCTCGTTCCCAAACTCTAACTGCAGAGCCAGGTTTGGGACTATAGTATAGCATACACCGATTCGAGGATGCGCGCCAATATCTTAGATATATCGTGTCAGATATTAGGTCAATACTAAATGGTAAGCTCTTATGTAATTAGAATACGAAACCATTATCAACCTAAAGTGAAAGAACCCGCTATCGCGCTAAAATACTCGCGTACTCGTAGCAGAGTGTTGGATTAAAGCCACCAAGTAGACCCCTAGATCAGCTTCTAGTGATCAGAATCAATTTTTTTCCTTAAGCCCTTGCTGATATCATGTTCTGGGTGGCCCGCTTCATATTCCTTCATTGTGTTTCTTATATTGAATTCACTTGCCATGGTTTTCATGGGTAGTAATTGGTAAATTACACGTGGAAGCTATGAGGAAGCTAGAGTATGCTATGTCTTCAAGGGAGTTTTAATGCTTCTACCATATACATTTGTATATAAAGCTTTCCTTCAATTCCTATTTCCAACATAATAAGCATTTTCCAATTAATGATACCTAAATCAATAATACAATCTTATCATGTCAATATACTGGCTACACAGCCTTTTCAAGTGAGTATATCTACTGCAAAGGTATTTATAGGAAGTAATTCGTCGCATTTCAAATATATATATATATATAATACAAATTTGACGATAGTTATTCCGCAGCTTGGGCGATTAAGTCTTCTTCTTCTTGTTCCTTTTCTTCTTGGTCACCCCTAGCTCTTCGTCTTCGTCGTCTCCAAACGTCCTACTTCCACCAAATCCCATATCTACGTCTTCGTCATCTCTAGAAGAGGATTGTAGCATAGCTCTATATCTCGCTTCCTTCTTAGCTTCCTCGTCATCCAGGTCTGCCTTTGATAACTCTCTCATCTGCGCAGCCTTTTTGATGGCGGCGGAAAGCTCAGCGGTGTTTGCCAGATCATGTCCGCTCAGAGGTTTCGAGGCTATTGATTCTGTTGATAGATTGGCTTCTTTGGACGATGTAGCGAAATAATTCCGTGGTTTATTAGTAGGCGCAGGGGGAGGCGGCATCTCCCTTTCTTTCTTCTTTTCCGGTTCATCTGCCAATCCCTCTTTGTCAGAGTCAGAGTCATCGCTATCTTGCAGGCCAGCCAATGGATCATAATCATCCGGCGCATCATCAAAGATATTGACATCCTCATCATCTTTCTCTTCCGTGGCTAGAGCCTTTGCTGACGGTAGGTCTGGTGGCAGCATACCGAGGACGGTACCGTTGCCGACAACTGGTTCTTTAGCCTTTGAGGTATCTTCATACTCCCGTTTCCTTTTTTTCCTAGGCGCTATCCCACTTGAATCCCTCGAACTTGTCCTGTCATCTTTCGGAACCTTTATTTTCTTCTCTTTCTCGCCAAATTTTTTGAATTTTGACCCTAGGGCTGTCTCCGCCGCCTTCTTTGCGGCGGCTTCATCCCTACTCTTCTTCCATTCCGCTAAAATCTCCGCCCTCGTTTTTTGCCGGGGAACCGGTGCGTCGTCATCGTCGTCTGCTACCCTCTTCTCCTTCTTCGCAGGTTCTACTTGCTTCTCCAGCGCCTTGTCAAGTTCATCTTCAATATCCTCGTCCGCATTAGACTCCTCTTTTTCTCCAGTAAGAAGGACTTCACCCCTCCTCGCCCGTTCTAAAAGCTTAAAGTCTAATCCTCTGACAAGATGCGTGCTGGCTACGTCCCCTCCAAATGCTTTGCTCTGTTCAATCGCCTCCTCCCGTGTCAGACTGCCTTCCTCTACTAGTTGCATCAGCGCCGCCATGCGCTGTTCCGCATCGTTTCCAGGTTCATCATCGGAATCGCGTAGTTTCGTTCGATCGACGTAGCCCTGTGGCAACTTTGCACCCAAGGGGGTAGAAGATTTGAATTTCTTTTCCTTCGGCGGGTTTTGCTGGAGACGGTATGCAGCGGCTTGTTGTGCGAATGAAGATGACGACGAGTTGAATCCTACAGAGCGCCTAGAGAATGCCAGATGTTAGAGTTTTGTTCGAGAAGCTAGATATAACGAAATGTACCTATGGGATGGAACGTTTCACCTACGGCGTCATTGGGATGGAGGAACGTTGGCGGGAACCAAGTGAGGGTACTGCTGCAGCAGTAGAGGAGGCCGTGGCGCTAGAACCGGCTGGCCGGCCAGCTCGTGGTGTGTCGTTCACCAGGTTGCGGAACTGGGAGTTGTTCATGGCGGTTGAATCGTAGAGGACTAAAGATGGTGAAAGAACAGTCCTTGTCACAAAGACCAAGTCCGTCGCGATTTACTGAATACCAAGTGTTGCCAAACTTAGATTAACGACCAGAGCCAGCCATCGCGCATCGTTCAATCCAAGAAAAGCCCATTTTTCGCACAACATCAATCCACAATGGCTCTAGTACCGCAAGCCCAAACCTTTGACAACCTGAAGGAGGTAGACGAAGGTTTGTATCCTCTGTTTGACCGCTACAGCTCAGGCGCTAGATACTAACCCAATGCCTAGAAACCCTCATCAAATCCCGCCTCACCACCGTTGAAGTCAAGACCATCAATCGCGTCCAAAAACGCTGCAACACCATAATCACATCCGAAAACCTCTTCGCCGATGCCCTCTCACCGCCCATTTCCTCGTTATCGCCCTCCAAGGATGACGCGAACATCGAGATGACGGATGCTCCGTCCGAGAATGCAGAAACAGCAGAATCGAATGCAGTTGAAACTACACCTCAGGAAAGAATAGAATCGGCAGCTGAAAGGCTAGTCGAAGAGATACTACTGGACTTTGCGCCGTTAGAAGAGGCATTGATGAGGATACAGTTATTAACTGCCGCGAATCGGAAAGAGGTGGCGAGATATGAGCAAAAGAAGATGCAAATTGGTATGGCACAAGCTGTCAAGATTGAACAATGCGGATCATATATATATCGACATGCTAATATCTTTCATCCGTACAGAACAAGCATCTCACAAAGCGCGCAGCGAAATGATTGAACTCAATGCCTCCCTATCCGAAGCACATAAGCTAAAACAGAACAAGCTTGAATACGATGTTATCGCAACGGAAATTACAAGCTCTCCTAACAGCCAAAAGACGCGGCAGACACAATACGATAGTATCAACCGATTAAATTCCGAGATTGAAGCGTTAGAAAGGGAGAAGGCTGAATATGGGAAGGTCTGGGCAGCTAGAAGAGCACAATTTGGCGCGATCGTGGAAGCCCTCATGGGAATGCAAGCACAAATTCAAGAGGACAAGGAAGAGCAAGAGAGGAGAGAAGGCCTGGATGACGATGAAGATGAAGGAGAGAAACCAGGGGATGGTGGAGAGAAGGATGGAGCAAAAACAGAGGTCGGGAATACGACAGCAGGGTCCGCTACATCTGTTTCGAAAGGTGAAGGTTCTAGCAGTGAACCAAAGGCAGATGGTAACGATGTGGCTATGGAGGATACACAGATGGAAGATGGAGAGCGGCTTAGTACGAGAGATCAGTCACGAGTAACATCGCCAAGGCTCGAAGAAGGTGAAGAAATTGAAGAAGGCGAGGAACGGGAGGAAAATGATAGTACAGCTAAGGGCATATCAGTTGCGCCGACACCTGTACCTCAGGAAGCGTCATTTGAAGAAATGGAAACAGATGACCGGCCTGGTCCTGGCGATGAGATGGATGACGACGGCGCTATTGAGGAGTCTGTCGAGGGCGATGATACTCAGGATTCCACGGCTTAGGCTGGAGTATCATCCCCAGGTATAACCCTAACTAGTTTCAATCAGGGCTCCGAGGATTTCATAGCACTAATGGACAGATATATCTAATAAAGATAGAGCTTGGCTACCGGACATCTAATAATGAAGCAGTCACTGCATGCGCCACCCGAATATCACACCCTAGAAGTTCCCAAACCCATACGGAAAATAGAGATGACCACTTCCCCTAAGCGTTCTTTCATAAACATTAGGATTTTAGGATATCCTAATATTAAGAGTACATTTCCCTCCTCTAAAACATAGTCATGAATTCAATTCTTTGAGAGCTGCCTCATCTTAATGCCGGCATATATGATAAAAGGAATTCCAACCGAAAGACCTCTGAAGCGTCCAGTTGCGATGTTCCTGATTTGGGTTGAATAAAACCTTTTTGTAGCAGGTTTCAAGCTCGATGCTTTAGGTGGTCCCGACAGTGTTATGGTAGCACGTTTGGTATCGAGACTAGGCAGCCCCTATTTAAGCCGAATTATATTACGGAAGACCAAATATTGGTTAATAGACATCCTTCCAGTAGATTTTCCTTTGAAATGGCAAGCAACTACAAACCTCCTTTATATATCGATTACATATGCCATTTGTCCAGTTGTCAAAATCGCGACGGATACAGTCGCGATCAACAGCGGCAACATATGTTTGCATTATTCGAGCAAGTGTCTTACTATTTGGGTTTTCTCCCAAAGAAGTTCCGGTTGATTTTTCAAACAATTCGTCTAGTCGCAGGTCTTTGCAAATCACCGCTAGAGTCTGCTTTTTCACTAACAAATCTCGGTTTCCCTAGCATGTCGCGGCGATATACAGATCCAGGCATCAGCAAATTGGCATTTGCATCCAACATTATCCACCCCAATCATTTGCTTTTGGTAAATTGGCCATAGGCGTATTCTGTAGGTATTCAGAGGGTTAAGTGCGCCTCCTACGTCTTGGAAGGAAAACTCAAATGCAGCATATACGGTTATCGTCCAATATGTATTTGTACTTATAATCTTAGCAGTTGGTGTTGGTGTCGGATTGCGTCGATCATTTATAAAAGATATTTTGAAACTTACACTGATCGTTCCCCTAGTCTTCCCCCCTTCACTAAGTCCGTATGATATAGCTCTCGCACTTAAGATAGCAACTCCGAATAGATACTCGTTTCCTTTGATCGCTCGCTTCCCTTTCAAAGCACATTTCCCCTTGCTATTAAACTGTTCGTCCGCCAGACCTCTGAAATAGCTCTCAAGGATGGAATTATCCCTGAAGTCATGGCGACTCATCTTTGGCTTTAGGAGAAGGTTTGCAAGAATATATGAGGTTCCGAGATTTCTGATACTCTTTTATATCTAGCACTACAGGTGCCTTGAATCGTGTCTATGGGTGGTGGGCAAGCAAGGTCCGAGAGGCGGAGGATGGATATCTATTTAGAACAATGTATTTACTGTGCTAGCCTTCCAGAGGAGAGTGGAACCTTATGGAAAACAAAGACTACAGGCACCGAAGACCTGCTGTGTAGGATCTGACGTATTACGTGGGTGAGGCCCGTGGTCTGTGGTTACCCGGTGATGCACTATTTAGGATGCTATTTTGCTCGAAAGGACATTCGGGTGCCCAAAAACAATAAGCCCAGCCTCTAGAAAGTTCTATCTCTCTCGTTCATATTGCTGGCTATGTCTTGGTTGCCAAGCTTAAGGCATATATCACTTCCATAGAGTAAGCATTCGGACAATTATTTTCGGCATTCAACTATATGGCATCCCTTTATAAAATCCAATCTTCCTCACTAATAGCACTCAACCTTCTCACAAGATAGTCCCTCCCCAGATCCCCCCAATTAGCCCCCGTACTCGCCTCTTTTTTTACGACTCGATCGTTTCTTAGGATAGCCTCCACTGCCCCTCCTCCACCAGACGCCCGCAATACTTTTGCGAGACAAGCATGAACATTACAATATAAGGGCCTCGGGCAAGGTATCTGGCCAAACACGTCCTGGCTTCCAAAATTTAAAACATCCTGATCTTGTTGTATATTCAACCCCGATATCGGATTACAGGTAAGCAGCCGAAGGCGATAGATATATCTGACACTAGCGTCATCCGCCGGGTTTGCATAACCACCAAACTGCGACCCAGACGCCGCATCCCACAGCTCGGCTTCGATACACCACCGTAGCTTTCTAAAGGATGCGTACAAATCCGGTGTGAGAACGAGCCCATTCTCAGGATTATTCACAACCTCGAGATCTTCCATCATAATACTCTCAGCTACTTGCACACCACAGAATTTTTGCATGTAGTATTTCAACTTGGCGTTTGCAGTGAAGTCATTAGCTCGGTGGGTATCCTGCCTTCCAAGACTATTTTCGCTGCTGGTTGCTAAAAAGTACGGAATAACGTGGACGGGGAAAAAGTAGTCCTCTTGTATCTCTTCCTGCCGTTCAATGTCGTTGACAATGATGTCGTCCGGTCGTTCGTAATCCCACACGCCGCCAACAACAGTTCTATGGCCGTCTCGGGCAAGAAGGATAGACTTTAGCGTTGATTGTATCTGACCAGAAGTTTCCGGTGAGAATGGAGGTGGAGGTTGTGGAGTCATGAATGGAAGTATGAGATTCTCCAGATATAATCTGGAGAATGTTTTTAGGGTTGATCTAAAGGCAACGGAGTGGGAAAGCGCTTGGGCAATTTGTTCCCAGTTATATCCCGGTAGAGGGCTGAGAATAATGTTCGGCTCGAGAGGATTTATCGGAGCATCATTTATTGATATATGACTATCGATTATTCGGCTTGCGCCTTCATTCTGCCGAAGTAGCTCCCACAAGTGCTCTGTGATGGCCCTTGGGTTGTAGGAGTAGATTAGTAGACTATGAGTGAGATGTATTGTGGATATTTCCTGAGACGATAGATCGATTGTATCGGACTCTCCAAGGCTGAGGCACGGATATGGATGACTTCTAGGGTGTGGGAGTTTGCGGTACTCTTTCTGATCGTAGCTTATTTCGAAGCCCCCGATTATTGCTGTGATACCGCGGAGGGTAGATACGAGACTGGATGGTGCCCGAGAAACGGCAAAAGACGGGGTATTCATGGAGATATTCGGAATTCAAAGTAGATTCAAGCTGATTACGTATGTGACCTTATTTAGTTCCACCGTAGAGATAAACAATTGATGTTTTGTGTACGGGCTCACATTCATTTATCAGGAACTTAGTAAGGACTTTATATTTAAATAAATAAGGCTGTCAAATTTTAAGAAAGAATATGATGAGCCCAAGTCCATTGTTGTTACTTGTTCGATAGAGTTTTTCGTTTAACGGTTGCGACTCTGTCAAAGAATAGTTTGCTACCGCAATGGGGTTATACTTTCCATGATACATCTACCTCTTTGTGTTTATCTATGGTTCTAGCAATCAGAATTTAGATGCAGTCGTTTAAGCAATAATATTGTAAAAAAGAGTTAGAATTTAGAACATGTCTTAGCTTTGCCAAATCGAAGTAGATGGGGTCTAGCACCAATGCATGAATGTTCCGATTCCACAAAGTTAAGCTGAATTCATGGAATTTAATCATTGAGTACTTGGTAGTCATATAGATTCCCAACAGGGGCGTAACTCAAAGGCATAGAATAACAATGGCTTTTTTTTTTTTGGTTGAGATTTAGTCTCTTGAGTCTGAAATCCCGACGGGCGTGTTGCCTTTGTGGTATATTTTTGCGTTGTGTGAGCAGCCCGGATCCAGACGAGTCTGGCTGACTGCGAGACCAATCCAGACTAGAACTTGTCTCGTAAGCCGAACGCTCAACGCAGAACAGCACTTTACCTTTAGACCTGCTCTCAGCCTAAGATTGGCTCGAGCTCATGTTTACAAAACAGGAAGTACGCGACTAGCTCTTCAAGGTTCTCACAATATCCATCGGTGGTTCTCTGGAATCCACTATCGATTGGGTTGGCGTAAACAAAGAGCTCAACGTGACCTCACTGCAAGATCGGCCATCTCAGCCCCACTTTCATCTCCTTTGCTGCAGCTGAAGGAACGCACTCGCTGCAAGGAAGAAATCAATGCAGATGGCGAAATGATATCTGATTCGCTACACAAACATCGCAAGGAATTCTTAGGGTGAACGTGAACAAGTCAGAGCCTAATCGATTAGACTTTCACAGTGGAGTCAACTAGTAAAGTCCTGTCAGGCCGGCGGCATTGTAAAAGTAATAATTAGAACCTCAGCTGTAAAATCTTGCGAATAATCCATGCAGGCGGTTCCAGAGATCGGCGCACACGTTGGAGATTGTTTTGATCTTAGGTTTGACCGGGGCATCTCTAAATTATCGTGCGTGTTCTCCGTAACTGCGCAGGAACCGTTATCGGTTATGCGTATGTATGACATCTTCGAGAAATCTGAGACGAGATTCCTGCAGGTTCAATCGGACAGCAGTGGTCTCGACGTCATGTTTATGCATGTTCAATTTAATATATATTGGATTTTCCCGAGGAATCTCTTCCTTGGAATTCTGCAATGCAGTGCACTCTAGAGTCTAAAAACAATGCTAAGCTAGCGGAGCGGGATTTTTTCTCGTGTTTTCGGTTGGTGATATTTGTGTTTTTTAAACGAAGAATGCTTCGAATTAAATGGGTTGATCCTCGACGCCGGGACTAGCACTATTAGCCAGCTAGCATTGAAGTGGAAACTGCGACCGGAGTTGTTCTCCCGGACATTCCTGGCGGTGACTTTTCAATCAACGTTTTCGATAGAGTGAAAAGCAAAGCGGGACGCAAGCGACTAGCGCAGAGCCAGATAAATATCTCTGTTCGGGAAGTTTTTTTAATGATGATACACAGCTGTGGCCGTTATCGCGACAACTCCTTGATGAGAAATAAAAATGGTAGCAGGATCGTCTTGGACTAAGGCTGGCATTCTTCTACAGCACATGTTCGCACTTGGCCTTGGCCTTTGCCGTGTGCTCGGGTTGTGTTTCCAATTGGCAGCCTGGTTTGGCTTGGTTGCGAAGCGGTTGTTTTGGATATTGCTGTGGGTGGTCGGAGAACCCCACATCCCGACACGAGCCCGGATGGAGGGGTTGAATGGTAAACAAAGGCCGGGTCCATGGCAACGACCAAAACAACACGTCTTCCGACGGCCAAGCCCAAACTGAACCCCACGTCCCGTCCAGGCCTGTTGCTCTTGCTGTTGTCGAGGCAGCTGCGTGCGAGTGCGAAAAGAGCCACTCTCACGACGCCGTCCGTATTCAAGATAGGCGACCGGCAAGCGCCTTTCATGCACGTTGTAATTTCCACCGCTGTCCTTCCCATCGGCTAAATCTCTGGAATGAAGCTCAAGTCGACCGACTGGTTTTGCTGGTGCTAAAAATGGCGATTCCTATGAACTGGGCCACCAGAAAAGTTGCCACACATCCCCCCATCCGAAGCCTAAGGCTGAAAATTTCTCACAACAGCGACCTGGTTGAGCTGACCTTCTCGACTTCTAAAACTTGGACAGGGAGACGGCAAGGGAAATGCTAGTGTTGTCAGATTCGAGGGGACCACCGGGTGAGAACCAACAGCGAATCAAGGACATATCCGAGCGCCCCAGTTGCTCGTGTGGGTCCCAGTGCTCATTCGCACTGCTTGTGACAAGAGCCGAAGAGTCGGAAGCAGCCATTTCCTGCGACTCTGCGCGGGATTATGGTAAGATAACCCCTGCTGGTTGCTTCTTGGGGCAGTTCTCCGTTTGCCTGATGTTGGTTAAGCCAATTCCATCCAAGCAATTCATCCTTTCGTTATTACAGTTGCAAATGGCAGCTCGAACGGGCAGCCAGGACTTGTCGAGAGGCTGGTTCGTAGAAGAAAACAAAAAAGGTGAGAAACGTGACATGACTTTTACTTCACTATGTTTGAAGATGGTGATTTAGCGACGACGATTTACCAATGGGGTCAATGTTTGAAACCCTGCCAGAGGGTGTGGAGACGGATCTCGGGGCTCAAAGTCGTCATTTTTTCCTCTGGACTTCGGTATGGCGTAGTTGCTGTTCGAGGTGGTGTCTCGTGTGCCTGGCCAGCGAACATCTGGGATGGGAATAACATCCACACCAACATCCCAAACAATACTCTAAAAAAAAATAAAGCTGTCAGACCCCGGGATTCGATTGGATCGAATTCGACTGTGAGCTCGAAATGGCGCTATTGGAGATGGATGGACGAGAGACTGCAATTGTTGGACTTGGTTTCTATGGTTATCTCCATCAGATGCCGGAATGAGCATAGACGTCTGGGATTCTATCTTTCCCGAAGGTCCAACCCGATATTCCATCATATGATTCTGTTCGAAGGACATTGTTCCCATTGAACTAGACAATATCGTAGTGAACCGCATTTATAGAAGCGGCGGTATTGCTATCGGACAGCAGCATTTCTCGTTGTTCGGCCAGCTCGTCGCGAGCATGAGATTGGAGATTGGCCGGTCGCCCTTGGCAGCACAGCGAAATGAAGGGCGCCTGGGCCAACCGAATGTGATTATGGAAAGACCGGACGGTATTTCCTTGTGTTCCATGGTGGTGCAGCCGTCTTTCGAGGAATCTGACACCGGAGGACCAAGAACCATGCCGGTTTCTGTGCATGCGTACATGGGGATGGGATGGGGATGGGGATGGGGATGGGGTGGTAATAGCAGTCGACCCACCCTTTTGCTTTTGCAGTTGTTATCGAGCTTGAGCCTGCCATCACGACAACCGCGCTCTTTCTTCCTCTTCTTCCTCTTCTGCTTGCTTTTTGCCAGGGACGGTCCTTAGCCTTGGTCTTGTCTGCCCTCCGAGATCACGTTTAAAAAGGGCGCTGTCGCTTGCCTTGCTTTGCCTGTTCCCTTTTGGCCTTTCCGGACTGGTTTTTCGTTACGGTTTGGGGTCTCGTCGTCCGTAGCAACAGTCTGAAAGAAGCAGCATCTCGATCTTGGCTCGCAGCAGCAGCAGCACCACCACCACCACCACCAGGGCAAGGAACAGACAGAAAGAGAGAGAGAGATCCACCGCTTTAACTAAACCTCCCTTCAAATAATCTCGCCTCTCAGATCCCCTTCTCATTACGCTTCAGACCTGGTCGCTGGTCATAAAGCTATTAGGAAATTACTAAGAGACAGGTTTGAGAGAGGATTTGGAGCAAAGCGGATTAGAGCTTTCCTCAGGTGGACCTCGCTGCAGCGCACTGGCAACCATCCCCACGAGAACATCACCACGCCTTTGGCTGCCCATCCCATTGGGGAAATCGACCAGGTCGCAACCTTAGCAACCGGCTTCTGACCCTGCAAGTAAGGTCTTTCTTTCATCTTTCCTCCTGTCTCAAGCCTCCAATTGGCTGACTCTCATCGACCTCAACCTTCTCTCCTTTGGTCCCCAGCCTCAAAACCAAGCCCTCATCCTCTTCTCATCCGCATCTTCTTCTCGTTCTCACCCTTCATTCCCTCACCGTTGCCTCTTGCCGCCTTCTTGCTCCAATTCAACGAAGGCCCACTGGCTCAATTCTTTTCTACTCCGGTCATACATTCCCTTTGGCTTTCCGTGGAAGGATAACCTTGCCTACCGGCCTCCGTTGTTTGAAGGGTATCGGCTCTCGACGAGTATCCGAACTTATCATAATCATCCATTTCGATAACTTTGATAGCTCTGGACCAACTGATCCAACATCGACTTGGACAATAATTTTCCCCCTTCAAGCTTCTCGATACCGAATAGGTTGCATCTCCGACAACTACACAGAGATCTTTCGTATTGGACATATCGAAAGATCTCTGTCCTTTCTTCCTTTACTCCGGGACCATTTTCAACTTCAACAATTGTTTTCAGCTTTTGGTCATTACATGCTGCAGCTTATCTCATTTGACCTTCTACCGGAATACTCGATACCCTGTGTCGTAGACGACTACCTCTAATCTCTAGCAATGGCAATGATGGAAATGTCTTCTCCTCTGGCTGCTATCAGTCGCCCAGACGGAAACTGGCTTCAACCTACACCACTTGCTCCAGGTTTCTCCTTCAACCCTAAGAGCCCCTTCTCGCCTCACCTCGATATCAGCCAGGATTCGTCCTTTTTTGACATCGACATGGCTATGACAACGTCTCCTACGGATTGTCTTGCTGCGGATCTTTCCCAGAACTTCCATATTGATAGGACGTAAGTAAAATTCATTTTTCGCTTCCAACTATCTATATCTCCCATATTGACTAAAATTCTCTTTTTTTTCTTGTTGGAATTAGTCCTGCTTTCCCTACCCCGAGACGTTCTCTCTTTTCTGCTCTCGATGCCAGCACTCGTAAGTCTTCGCTATTCTGAACTCCATTTCCACATCCAGTGCAGCGTTTATATTTGTTTGGGTACATAGGTCCTTTCGTAACTACGCCACCACTCCCATCGTCCCCAGCATGCTCGGACATAATGGAGATGAGCCCTCTGCCACATAAGCCATCATTCGCGAAGAAGCAGACGAAACTCAGCCAAGTCTCTCCGATCCTAGAGAGTCCATGCCAAGTGCAGCGCAAACCGAGCAACGAGTAGGTCTATCGAATAGTTTCATTCTTCTTAGATCTTCTTTCTAACAGTCGATATCAGGCGCAAGAAGCTTCTCCAACCTCGGCGTCCCTCCCTGCAGCGTGCTAAGGCTCATAGTACCAATATGGTCTTGAAAACAGCTGGTATGTCCAAGTTGGCATTCACCGGTGAAAATGATGAGAAGCCGTTTAGGTTCGGAAGCAAGAAGAGCTCGCCAGTCCTCAACCTTGACGAGATGTTTACTGTGTCTCCTGAAAATGTTCGTGTTGGATTGGGTTTGAACTTGGACGATGGACTGGGTAAACCGCGTATGCCAGTTTTCCAGGACTCATCGAGCAGCCCAAGTGCCATAGATGGATCCCCATTGGCCATTGCCGCTCGTCGACCACCTCGCAAGATGCAATGCCGTCGTACCTTCAGCATGTTTAACAAGGCTGAGGAGGTCGTATCCCCAAAGCCAAAGAACGAACCCAAGTTCTGTGCTCAATCACCGTCGCAGGTAGCAGCTCGTGAGAGTCAAATGCTTCCATGCTTCGCTACCGAGAAAGACACTCTTAAGCGAATCAATCGTGATACCATGATAGAAGTGCTTGATGGTAAATACTCTGAAAGTTACGACAAGATGAAAGTGATTGACTGCCGATTTGAGTATGAATATGATGGTGGTCACATTGCTGGGGCTGTCAATATCAACACTCTTGAGGCTGTTGATAAGGTTCTCTTGTCAATGGGATCCGATTCTAAGATTGTTGCCAAGCGGACTCTGTTAATCTTCCATTGCGAGTACTCTGCTCATCGAGCACCGAGGATGTAAGTTCCTATTGAACGTGTCATACTAATTCTTCGAAGAGTTTAGGCTAACAATATCTCTTTCTTTTTTTTTTTAGCGCCAACCATCTTCGTGCCCGTGATCGTCAGCTCAACATGCACCGATACCCTGATTTGTTCTATCCTGAGATTTATATTCTTGAGGGAGGTTATAGTGGCTTCTACGCCAACCATAAAGAACGTTGTGAGCCACAAAACTATGTTGGAATGGATGATACTCGCCACAAAATGCTCTGCGAACGTGAGATGGGCAAATTCCGCCGCAATACCAAGTTCGGGCGCGCTCAGAGCTATACCTTTGGCGCTAGCACCGCAAGCAGCGATTCTCCATCCGCCAGACGTGTCCCACTTGGCCACGCGAGCTTTGGTCTCAACAGCGTTTTAGGACGTCCTCGTGGGGAGAATAAGAGGATGGCCTCCTACTAGCTAACCCGCTTTCTCAACTCCCAAACTTTTGAAATATACACCTATCAACGTTGGCGGTAACACCATCTTATTCAGGAGCAAAATCAATCCCTTACATCAAAATCACCCACACACACTTTTTCACGACCACAACTAACGAATTTTGATTGTCCTTTGAATCACGGCATAGCGTCCTTTTGCATAGCGTTATTTTCGGTTTTGATTTGGCGCCTTCCATAACATATATTCTAGCTTTGGAAGGCCCTCTTCTTCTTCTATTCCTCCTTTCTCATCCTTTCCTCAGCCCCATATTTGCCCATCCATTTCCAGCATTTTTCTCTTCTCGACATTCACTAGCGCTCATCTGTTTACGAATACGCGATTGTACTTGACTTGCGACGGAGTTCATTCACAACAGAGTCCTTCGTCAAACGAGTACTCCATCACCACGATTCTTATTAATGACCCCTTCACCACCCAACGCCTCGCCCTATTCCTTTTCTTCTTACCGATCAGACGCCGACTCTCACCATTCCTCAATAGAAATCGAAATACGACCGCTAACAATTACCGGAGGGACTTGAACTACATGACATTAGTTAAGTCAACTCACGATCACCGGAGAACTTTTCTCTAAAATTTCTCAACCACATCCTTTACACATCAACTAGGATACCCGGGTCTCTGCAATGACTCGGTGGTACCAATTTTCAAATCTCCCATATTTCCTTTGGGATATTTAAAAGAAGATATTTATCTTCCCTTCTAGAGCCAAACAGAGCTGATTTCCTGTTCTGTGACAAGAAACACGGTATACTGTACTCCTCTGAATAAATAAATCAACATAAAACCTAAGTAGTGTACTACTGTCCATGCGTATATTTTTCATTGTCTCTTTTTTTGCGTACGCTGTGGAGTTGTTTTTGGTGTTTTTGTATGCTTATGGGTCCTGGTTTCATTTGGTTTTCCTTGCAATTGTACAAGTT
The DNA here is from genome assembly GCA_036971435.1 of Dactylellina sp. 'tibetensis'. Classification (NCBI taxonomy): domain Eukaryota; kingdom Fungi; phylum Ascomycota; class Orbiliomycetes; order Orbiliales; family Orbiliaceae; genus Dactylellina; species Dactylellina sp. 'tibetensis'. Next base: position 2,424,457 of record JAKDFA010000001.1, read on the forward strand.
CCTTTTTTGCACAGGTCTATAATTGACCGTGTGTCCGAAAGTAGGCTTGACTCTTTCGGAGAGACTCCTGTTACCGATTTTGCCCATAATTGCTTGCTCGTATTCTGGCGTGGTTTGTGTTTTTCCTCGCGTTTTCTTTGTTTTGGGGGCCGAAGAACGGAGTATACGAGCTGTTCGAGTAAGGTACGGAGTCGATATGGCCGTTTTACTACACATGGATCAAGAAGTCCTTATCAACGTCTGTGTTTTCCTTCGGTCTCACAATATATGGAGGCCAGGGGCACTAGTCAGTTGAAAAGCGAAGAGATCGGACAGATGTATGCTTAAACTTTTATGAATTCTATGGAGTACATGATTTATTACTACTACAACTGCTCTCCCTGTCTTCAAGTCGGAGTGTGTAATGCTATGTGCGATCAAAAATGCCAGAAGTAGTATTTATCATCACACATAGAAACAGGGTATTATTATCCCAACTCTGTCATTCAGACGGGTCTAACAAAAAATCATTTGCTCATAACGCAAAGGAATCGAAACAATTACAAGAACACGAAACTCAGAGTCACTTGACCATATCGGCACTACACTCTAGTCTCCAGCTTCCACCCTGGTAGCAAAAGATTACTCGGTTCCGACTCCTTATCCTCCACTTTCCTCGCAGCCTCAGGTCCCGCAACAGGTAAGCTACCGAAATCCACGACACCGATCTGTTTCAGCACACTCGCTTGGTCCCAGTATATATGTTCGTGGTATAGTTTTGTGCCCCTCACGCAAACGATACTAACCAAGGCGACTTCAACGGTCTTCCCAGTAGGTTTAACACCGGGTAACATCCAATGTATCTCGCTCGTGTGTGTAAAACTACATATCATCTCGTCGACTATGCGGTCTGTGCCTACAGTGCGGCTTACAAGTCTGAGGCGAAGTGAAGGCGGATTGTGCGGGATGAAGAAATCCTTGTAGAAGCGGTGGAGATCGGTGTACCCCACGCCACCGGTCATAGTTGGGATCTGATAATTTTATTAAAAAGCAGCCCTCGAGTTAGAATTAGTGTTACAAGATGATCTGCTGGAGGGGGACTAACGTGGTTGACGTATGGCTCTTTGACCATTGTATCCATCGTCTTGTCTGCATCCTTCTCCACAAATTCGTAGAGAAGATGTTCGCCCCATATGTCTTCCAAGTCAATAGCAGGCCCGACAGTTTCCCGCAATGCACCGAGCGTTCTCGTGTATGCCAAGTTTGCGGATGTGGCGTTATAATGCACCGTTGTTTTCTCTGCGAAGCCTGGTTTAGTGTCCTGGTATGAACGGACCTTTAGGGAGTTACATCCGTGATCTGCTATCGAGAACGGCTGAGCGTCGGATAGGTGGAGCAGGATACGGCGGATTTGGCGCGGGAATGTCTCCTGTGGGAAGATGGACGGGAGACCGGTGGGGTAATAGGCGATTAGCACGGCGAGGTTGGAGACTGGGTACATTGCATATTCAAGAGCTATTGTTGCTGCAGTACCGTAGGCTATCGAGGTTGCGCTAGCAACGTCAGCGGATTAGTCCCCGCGGTTCAAGGATAATCATCAAAAGCAAGTGAATTGCCTGGTAAAGACTTTGGAATTAATTTATGGGTATAGTTTACCTATGATACAATACTTCTCATCGCTCTCCATTGAATCGCCAAGCAGTTCCAGAGTGTGGGTGTCGACGCGGGGGATGTATTGGACGTCATAACCCTCGGCTTCCCACTTGGCGAGCTCGACAGAGTCAAACTCGTTGGTGTCGGCTGTAATGAAGAGTTTTGGGGGACCTGATGCCATGTTAAGCTCAATATGGCGATTATGGTGGTGTGAGTTCGCTGGACGATGGTGGTTGGGGTGGTGGGTATGAAAATAGTCGGAGATGGAGGTGGTCGTGTCTGGGGAAGTTGTCGGGGTGTGGAGGTGGGAATGGACGAGGTGACGGAAATGCTGCATTTTGCAGAGCTCTTGTGTTGACGCTGTTGGATTCGGAGGCGGGGCGACCACTATCTCATCGAATCAAGAGCGAGTGTAGACCAACAGGATGTCATGTGGATTTCAAAGGCCCAAGATAATGGCAGTTGGATACAGTTGTGAAAACTAACAGGCGATGAGGTTTGGAATTATCAATATATGTACATAAATGCATACAGCCTGGTATCTTCAGTCGCTCCGATGCACATCCAAATAGCAAATATCCGCACAAATGTCCGCACAAATGTCCGCACAAATTTCCAATTTGACTTGCTACTCAGTTGTCTTGGAGCATCACAGATCTTTGGACACCCAGCTCTCTTCGAAAGCCCACCTCTCAAGTCCCGTCATTGCCTTCCCTCCTGCGACCCCGAATGCTGCATCTCGGGCACTTCTCACACAGTCGTTCAGCCCCACTCCCCCATAGCTATTCCCTGCCACTACTAGCCTGCCCCCCATCTTGTCCATCAAATCGCCATGGACTTGCCTTAATCTTCCCGCATGGCCAACACCATATTGTGGAATACAATCCCTATGCAATGAGGCCATGCTTTCCACAGGTTGATCGGTGATTCCTAGATGATTCTGGAGAAGTTCCTTCGCCATTGCTAGTCCCTCTCCTTCCGATGGAAACGACGAATTGCCATCCCACCAATGTCCACCTAGCATAACTGTTACTTTCGTTCCTTCTCGTGAATCCTGTCCAGGCATAGCATCCGAGTCGAATATCACTCCCAACGCTCGGTGTGGATTCTGTTCCAGTGGTACAGATTTTGGGATCAAATATCCGAACCCCGAGTGACCTATCATGTTTGGTTTGTCGTAAAATAAGTTCACAACCATGACAGTTACACTCTTGGTGTCAAATAGTGCATCTGCTGTACCAGGGGGGAGCAGAGCAGCTGTCTTTGGCGCGGACAATGTGGAAATCACAAAATCAAACGAGTCTTCATCTCCGTTTGAGTCGGTTATCTAGTACACAGCTTAGCCATTGGGTATCTCGTAAGCCGGTCAACTAGTAAAAACCAGATCGATCTTACCTTTACCGACTCCGTCTCGGCATTATATCTTAGCCCTGTAGCCTCTACTCCAGTTTTGATAGCCACTTCTCCCTGCTTTCTCAAATCCTCATCCAAGGCTTTTGTTAAAGTCTCCATACCACCTCTGAAGGAGTATATACTTGTTCCATGCATACTATTCAAGAGCTTCCCAGTTCTCGCTGTATACATTCCACGTAAGATCTGGTCCTCGAGTATTATTTCTTGAACGCCTATCGCGCCTCGAACTATACTCCCGTAAACTCTTTCATTACGATACATTTCGTGTAGCAAGGCGTCAGCGCTTAAGGTTGCAATATCGCCCGCATATATTCCATGGAAAACGGCCGAAATAAGGTTATTTGTGATAGAGGGCCCAAACCGACGCGATAAGAAAGATTCGACGGATTCGTCTTCTACACTAGCAGGTCGCCGGCGACGGAATGGTTCCAAGAGCATTGAACCGACAGCGCCCTTCATCACCGGTAGACTGAGGGCAGAAAATGCGCCCGCAAGAGAGGACGGTAACTTATTAAGCTGATTAGAATAGTAGATATAGCGGTTTTGGGCAGCTGGCGAGGTCTTCGGGACCAGTAGCATCTGCTGCTCTAGCTTGAGATGGTTGATAAGGTTTAGAGTCATTACACCGTTGACAGTCCACGGCCGTAGAGACCGCGGACCGGACTCAAATACTATGGAGCCATTGGGCGTGGGGATCGTATGGGTGCGTATCCAGCCTCCAGTTCGTGATGAGGCTTCGAGGAGTGTGATCTTTGTTCCGGGTGAGAAGCGACAAAGGTTATACGCTGCCGTCAGTCCAGAAATTCCAGCACCTAAAAACAGATAGAAGAACGGTTAGAAAATACATTGTCGCATAACCAATTGTAACTGAGCTAGGTCCAAGAACAGAGCGGGAGGTTACTGTGGCAGAGGGGTTAGGGTGGGAAAGAAGAACCCAGAATAGCGACTGACTCGGGAGGGTCTTGTTGCAAGTCCGGGTGCCTCTCGACCTCGCGATGCCATTCCTCCGAGGCTTGTGGGAGCAGAATCGGCTCCGAACTTTTGGATTGGCCGAATAGAGTTCTCCTCGAGATGTCAGCGTGGATACGCCGAAGCGTCGACGTCGGGGGCCGGCGCGGCCTGATCATTGAGGAGACTGTTAAGTGTTTAGTTGGTCATAAACAGTTGCCCTACTAACTTGTGTGTTATCGAAACTTCCGAGTATTCAAACTTTTTGTGAACGAATACGTTTTAGTCGTGGTGTGGCCAGACGTCATGAAGAAGGTTGAAAAACTGTGCAAGGTTTCGCGTCGTTTATATGCAGGCGCAGGGATATCTCCATGTCCCAGCCCACACTGCCACCCAAGGATACAGAATATAGAAAATCCCGCTTCAACTAAAATAAATAGCACAAATACTCATATCATTTCATTTCATTTCGTCATCACTATCACCATCACTACTCTCCAGACTCTCCAGACTCTCCGTCCGATCCTCCTTTTCCCGTGCTTGCCCAACGCCATGCAACGCTGTGAACATCGCTAAAAGACTTAAGTCGTACCCGGCCTTCAACCCACCACTGACTACAAAGCCCGCCCAAAACAATCCAGCTCCACCAATTAACCCCGTAACTAGAGGTCCAGCAGACTGGCTTAGCGTCTTTGAAACGGTTACAATGCCCATAACTGCAGTTCTCTCTTCCGGTCTCATTACCGCAGCCAAGAAAGCGGACCGTGGGGCTTGATCCATAGATCCTAGGAGCGACCGTACTACCAAGAATGCAACTGCAGGATAGACAGATGGAAATGCCGGTATCAAAGAAAGACATATCGCAGATGGCAGATGTGTGAACACCATCGTTTTGATCAAGCCGATCCGACGAGCTATAGCTGATGCCAACAAGTTTCCAATTGAGCTGACCAGGTTTGTTGTGAAAAATAAAGTTCCAAGGGCAGCTGGTGGGAAACTGAAGGTTTCGTGGAAATAAAGCGTAATAAGGCTCGTAGGTATGAGGCCGCTGGCGAAAGAATCAACGCCGAAAAGGACACAGAGCTTGATGAGAATACTGCGCGATTCTCGTGTTATATGAGGGAACAAAGATGTGAACTTCTGGATAAATGAGAGTTTAGGCAGCAGAGAGGGATTGAGTTCTCGGTCTGTATCTGTGAGGCCGTGAGAGTTCTCATAGAGGAACGGTTCTGTTTCTACACTAGCCTCGGTATGGAGTTTGTGAAAACTCTCCTCGCATCTTGCCGACAGAAAGAGAGTAACAATAGCATTGATTATTCCTAGTGCAGAGTAACCAAGGAATACCACTTTGTAAGATTCAAGTGGTGTCCTTCCCGAATTCTGAAGTGCCGTTATCATCCACCCGCAGATCAGATTTCCCAGTGCACGAGACAGTGTTCCCAGAAGGACGTACCAGGCAAAGATATCTGCTCTTTCGTCCGCGTGAACTAGAGATGCGATGGTACTTTCTTCTATCGCCCGGAAAGGACCAATTTCATTTCCACTGTATGACCTGTCAGCTATTCCAGTCCCTAAACAAAGTCATTTGCATGGCCGCGACAACTGACCTTGGGCTAATAACCCCAACAACCGATGTTAACACTAGAATCCAATATCTATCTACGAATGCAAAAACCATCCCGCTGGCAGCGATCAAAGCTGCCCCGAAACCCAGCATCCTCCTCCGTCCGATCTTGTCCGCCACAAGTGTTAACATGAGACTGACAACTACATCTCCAAAGAGTGTCAAAGAAATGAAAAGCCCAATGCCCTCTATAGAAGTGCCTAGAGCCTTGAGAAATAAGGCTAGTATCAGGGTCGTTTGTCCATAAGCGAATAGTCGAATGAAGCGGGTGACGAGGAGCAGTTTTACGTCCCAGGGTGAAGCGAGTAGAGTATGAATGCCAAGCTCGTGATATACACTTGACAAGTGGCCTTGTCTGTGACCTCGAGGAGGAGCCGGGGGTGCCATTTCTCGATTTTGTAAAGTCAAACAAGTAAAATGCTTCAAAAGGTAGACAGTGGCATATTATGTGGGAGTAAGCGACTATGTAGAGAACCCCACCAATATATATATATATAGATCTCTTGCGGAGGGAGAGCTATCCTAAGATAGCTCTACAGATTATTTCTGAGTTTTTGTAAAACAATAACAATATATGGTGGCATCAAACGGACGGTCTAGCCCTAGTCAAGAGACGGGAAGCCGAAGCGAGAGCTTGGTATATCTGCCGAGTCGGTGGCAGACGGCGTTGTGTTGGGCTGTCGTTCAGCAAATCTGTCGCTCGTTTCAGGTAGCACGAGTCAGCCAGCGCCAGTCACCCAGTTTGTAACTTTCTTCTTCAACTAAACACCAAGCATCGATATATCAAACCGCGGAATATCTTATCCGGCTGCTGCCTCGTGTCCTAGGACCACTGTCGCGAAGTATTGGCACCTCCATCAGAACATGTTTCGGAGTGTGCATGGGGACACCACGAGTTTACGCCCACAATCGCTCCCGCCAAGTCAGACCATGAGGATACGATAAATCCCTGATAAAAGTCCCCCCTCTTAATCTTCCTCACCCGCAAAACGCCATTGTATATAGCGTCTCGATCTCCCAGACTAGGTTCCTGAGACAAAGTTCTGGTAATTAGCACTGAGGTCAATAGATCGATTCCTACTTTTTTCATACCGCTCTCCACGGGATTTCGAACATCTGACCTTAGAACATTCTCAACGGGCACCATGGATTTTACTTCGTTTGCTTCTCTCGGGCTGGGGAGCTTCCCACGTCAGTCTGTTGTCGAGGACACTGTTGAATACTATATCTACCTGGTTCCATCTGCGACCAAGTTAATACAGAAGGACGTCAAGGCAGAACTAGAAGCCCTCCTTCCTAATATCATCAAGGCAATTGAACCTCTCACGAATGACTTTATCTGGCAACGAGATGAATTCACCCTCAAGGCGGTTGAAAAGGATGGTGCGGCTTAAATATTCACTCTCTAGACTACGAGATCTCACGGCTGATTTTCTACTTTTCCAGGGGTTAACTACCTCCATGGGCGGATAGAATTCGGAGAATCCATTGACGATGAATGGTTCACTGTGTTCTTGCTCCGGGAGATCAGCAGAAAGTTTTCTCAGTTATGGATACGGTATATTCCCCACTGAGTTTCAGTACTATACCACTCATATAACTGATCTGGATAGTGTAGTTGATACGGATGGCGAATTCTTGCTCATTGAAGCAGCCCACGCCCTCCCGAAATGGCTTAGTCCTGAGGTTGCTGATAATAGGGTACACCTTATATTACCTTCCTCTTTGTTGATACCTAAGTGCTAATTATATCTATACTAGGTGTGGATAAACAACGGCTCTTTGCGTTTGATACCGAGATCTAAAGAAGACCGAGCTGCTGCGAAGGCTGGCCAGTTGCGTTCATTGGGTATCCAAGACGCCCTCAATTTTCTCGAGAAGTTTCAAAAAGATTTGCTCCATATTCAAATTGTCGAAGAAGAAGCATTTTACCGCATCTCAAAGTAAGACTTTCTCAAGCTTCTGGGTTGTGGGCGTATAAGAAGAAACACCTTACTAATATTATCAAACAGTTACCCTGCATCGTTAAAGGATCATTTCCACCACGCCCGTATAACGGTTCCGCGAACCGTTGCAAAAATTCTACACGAGAGGCCAAAGCTGATATCCACAATCGTTGAAACCTTCTGTCTCCGAGATCCAGTTCATTTGAAGGTTCGTTACCAGTTTCCCACTAATCCTTCATCCCTTTCCTTATCACCAAACTTATAGCACCAAATAGCATAGTGGGGCAGAAACGTGCCCCTAATGCGTGGCTTGAGCAAGGATACCAGGACTGACAGGGACCCACCTTGAAACTTGAAACAGATATGCAACACAATGCCAACCTTCCCCCCGCGAGACCCTATTGACATGTCCGTTCGCTTCACCAAAATAACATATGCCCAGTTGAAACAACAGGTCTTCCGTCCTCCTAAACCGTTTATCCTGCCCGGGAAGGAATCTCCTCAATACCCTGCATCGGAATTAGGTATGAAGCTGACTTGTGGGCTTGAGCTCCTGGTCTCAGGGAATAAACACAAGGCAGATGACCGGTTGGCTGCGGAGGCGAAGGCTATTTTAGATAGCTTAGCTGATGCTAGCAGTGGGTCGTCGCTACCATCCGATCAGGATATAAAGTCGTGGAACCACCAGGTCGATTCCGACGATTGGCTGGACGTTGATTACGCCGAGTTTGAAGCGAACATGTCTGGTACAATGGGTAGTAGCACAAGAAATCAGGGCCCTTCGGTAGGCAATCCACTCTTCGAAAAGCCGGCATTTAGCGACAAGGAGCAGCAGGACAAGCTCAAAAAGATGGTCGAGAATTTTGAGAGGTTTATGAACGATGATTCGGCTGGGTTTGAAGGTGCCGGATTCAACAGCGACGATGACGACGACCTCAGCGATGATGAAGGGGATGTGAGCACCGACGAGGATGAGGATAAGGATGCTAGTTTTGATGAAAGGGAATTTTCGAGAATGATGAGGGAAATGATGGGTATGTTCACCTACACGAAATGGTTACAAGAAAAGGTGTTGAAATCAGCTAATTGAACTTGATATTATAGGTCTTCCAGCAGAATCCAACCCACACACTCCTCCAGATGGGGAAGAAGAATTATCGGATGACGACGAAGACGAAATGTCAATACGGCAGACTATGGCCAAGATGGAACAGGAACTAGTAGCAGCGGGAGCGCTAGACCCGGATCGACCTGGTACAAACCTTGATGAAGCTAGAGGACGGCCGAAATACAAACAACCACTACCAGTAAGGAAATCAGACCGCGAGGTCGAAGCGGGCCTCAATTATGAAATTGCGAAGAATATGCTGGAAAGTTTGAAGACACAGGGCGGAGATGCTGGCCCAGCGGCCAATATGCTGCGCTCGATGGGCATCGTCATGCCAAGAGACGACGGTGAGGACGAGGACGATGGGAAGAAAAAGGGAAAGAAATAGACATTTACCCACTCAATATATTTCTGTTTCTCGGTCGATTTAGACTATTTATTCAAGCACTATATTCCGGCCAATTACAATGTATATACCCTTCTTTTTCGTTTTTTTCTTCTTTCTTTCTTGTTGGTCCCCATTCAAAGGATACCCATAGTTACCATGTACTGGCTTGTCGTCTTCTATATTTTAATCCTTTCTAACTTGTCTTTTGGAACGGATTTTCAGGTTCATAACCTGCATTTCCGAGATTTAATCCTAAAAAATCGTATCTATATAGCTCGGCGTTCGAAAGCAGCTTAAACACGCTGAGAGGAATTTCAAAAGGTATCGATTCAGGAATAGAAAGAAGGTAGTATAATATGGTAAAATAATGGACCCCCCCTGACAAACAAAACAGATAAAAACTCCGTCTTTTATTTTCTTTTCCAAAGAGAAGTTGAATGAATCAGAAGGCAACATGTGAATGTTTGACAAACCCCTACCCTCACCAAAAAGAAAGAAAAAAACGGCTAGGTATTCGCAGAAATAAAGGACTTGATACTTGCAGAAAGAAAAAAAAAGCGATAATTTCTTTTCTTAATTTTTTTTTTTCTCATCTTATTCTTTTCTCTAATAGTTTTGTTCTTGATGGCCGCTGAGTAGTCAGAGTCGGTGCAAAACGGGAATTTATCGGAAACCCCGGTTCATAACTTAAACACAAGTGGTCTGAACAAAGAAAAAAAAGGGCAATTGGCAGAATACAAGAAACACAGGAAAAGAACCAGAAAGAAAAAAAAGAACCGGAACAAAACAAAAATATCAATCAACGGCGAATTCAATCCATAGAAACATCGTCACCCCTACCCAACCCCGGCGGAATCTGTCCAGGTCGAATAGTATCCCGCCTACCTAGCCCTTCGCCTGTAGTATCTCCTTCATCATACGTCATCCCGCCAATGAGTTTAGCATCAACTCGGGCTTCAGCAGCGGATGATGAAGTATGCGTTGACGCCGGAGAATCCGTGGATCGATCCGCATTATTTGTGCTGCCACCGTAGTAAGTTGGTATGTCGCCGTCAGGTGCGTTTGAGGCATGAGGGAGCGGAGATACTGCGGGAGCGATGGTACTAACGTTGGTACTATTCATTGACATGCCACCGCTAGTCGGGGCAGATGTGGTGGAAATAGTTGGGATGGTATGGTTGTATTGTTGCTGCTGCTGTTCGATCTGGCGGCGATGGAGGACCGCAGCCATGCTTTCGCGCTTGGCTTGGGTACTATTGGCGCCAGAGGCTTCGCCTTCGAGGGAACCGTGCTCGTCGGCAAGAGAGGAGATGACAGAGGTGGCACCTGGGGTGTGGGGGATGTTCGGGCCCTCGAAGTAGTCCTTTGTGGGAGTCTCGAAAGAAGAATTCGGAGGTGGAGCGCCGATGCCACCTAGACGAGCCACTCGTTCAGCTGCGATGTCCATATTCATGTGTGGATGGTGGCCTTCATAGCCGTCCTTGATGGCAGTCGTGGAGAGGGTAGATATGCCGCTGGCTGGAGTTCCTGGTTCGGAACCGGTATCGGCATTTGAAGGGTTGGCGGCCGGGAGGTTTAGGAGTGTAGTCGCCATTATTGCAGGGTATCTAGGCAAATAAGAGGAACTGAAAATGTATTCGGAGAGTGCGAAACTAAAGAAATATTTCGTTAGGGAGAAGAGCGAGAGAGCGAGAGATTTACGTCACACAGGAGGATACACCAAGCATATCACCACACTGTGGTGTGATAACTGAGAGCTTTGAATTGTACTTACAGCTGTGATAGGTGTATCGAGAGCGAAATCGAAAAACTCGGATGGATTTTTGATGCTTGACAATGGTATTTTGTGGGACTACCTTGGGCTTGTAGCAGTGGTAGAGGTGGGGGTTGAGGTGCGATGAGGCGGGAGGAATGTAGCGGTGCAGTTGGACTGATGGAGGTGGTTGGAGATGACAGCGGATGCTTCCAATCCGTGACCAGCACTAGAATACTACTGCCAAATGAGTAACTACAGAGAGAAAGCCTCCTGTCAATTCTGCTGGTGGTTTTGAGGAGGGCGTTGATATCGAATGAAGGTATCGATGATTGATGAAGATGGTTGTGATGGTGTCGAGCTATCGGAGGTTCAAACAATACCTGCACTGCTACTTACCTTCTTCTATACAGGACCTAATAATGCACTTCACATAAACCAAAAATACCCAGTGAAAATAAACTAGACTCTATGATCAGGTGGAAATATCGTAGTTTAAGAAGAATGCGATATCGGACAGGATGGTAATTTCTGAATTCTGGGTAGGAAAGCTACAATGCAGTAGTATACAGGAAACTACACCAAACACCTGCAAAGAAATAGCTTTTAGGTCACAGCTGCTGTTACCTCGCATCTCGTATCTGACATATTAAACGCTGGAAATCAGGGCACCTGCTATGCACACATGTTATCATGCCGGCTTCAGGATCAGGGTCCCAGTCGCCATCAAACCCCCCTAGAAAAACGGACCTTTCACCCATTTCTGCTATCCTGCTCCCCTGTGTGATAATGTACGTAGGCACGCCAACAAGAACGCTCCAGACCAGGCGATCGCAAACATCACCGTTCCCTGCGAAAGGGACAGCCAATCCGAATGCGATGGTTGAGTGTCGGGTGACGTCTGCCAAGTATTGCCCTAGTCACCTCGGATGCCTGCAGCCCACCTTAACCGAGAAATTCTTGGAAACTCTGCTCACTTTATGGGCATGGGAGAATCATAGTAATGTCTTGAATAGTGATATAGAAAAGAGGTACGAAAAATATTAAAATTTCCGCCTCTCGCAGTTTTATTACCGGTAAGAAATACATTTGGAGAATAAAAAAAAGAATGGAAAACGAATGGAGTAGAAAGATAAAGTACTAAAAAAGAGACCAACAATTCTTTATTTGTGCTGTAACAGTGTAAAAACAAAAAACAATTCATCATGAGACTGCGCCAATGCCCGAATATAAACCGAATTTGCGCTGATGCTTCTTTAGACAGTTAATGGCAGCGTGTGACAGGAGACAGAGAGGAAAGCCGCTTCTTCTTCTTCTTCTTTGTACAGATGTATATTCACAATTAAAACATAAAAAGAAAATCACATTCTCAGACGACCGCCCGTGCCCCGCTTTATTTCTTGCTGGTGGTCTTGGGGAATTCATCTGTTGTCCAGCCCGAAAGATCGGTATTGTTGTACTTGGTAGGCTGGAAGAGATCGATACCGATGTTGATCGACTTGCTCAGGTCTGGAATGTATCGTTGACCCTGTGGAGATATTGTTAGAATATATTACAATCAAATGAATAAGAACGGAGTGAGAACTTACAATAGCTGGTCCAACAATCAAACCCACAAAGAGAACAAGAAGAACAAAGTACAGGATGGAGAAGCGGATGACTCTTCTCTTCCTCAGCTTGGACACCTTGGAAGAATAGATGGGTGGGCGGATTTGCTTTGATGGTCTGAGCCAGAAGAGCATAACACTATGGAAACGATCGGCAAACGGAATCATCAAGATTGGGAACTGGAGGAAGAGAATGAAGTGGCCCACTAGACAATGGGGTTAGTATTAATATCAAAAATGTTTAGAATATTGAATTTCAAAACTTACGAATGCAGTCAGTAGCGAAGAAGCCCATCTCCGTAGTCTTGCAGAGAAGTTCGCGAGCTGGCTGGGAGATGGCGTGTAGACCGAGACCGTACCATTTACCAGACCAGAAAGCGATGTTACTAGCATCGGTTCTGAACTCTCGAGTAAGGGTCAAAACGATGATAAGCTTGTAGATGAATCGCTGGATGGCAGTGACTGTAACTAATCCGAGCATGGCACGAGCAAAGTTGAAGCCCTCGAGGAACCAGAGAACCTCAAAGAAGACGATCAACAAGACGGTGGCGATACCGTGAGCGATACCGGCGAGAACAGCACCGAATTTCTTGCAGCACATGGTGAAGATTGGTCCCATACAACAAGCCATACCGAAGAAGGCAGCGCAGATTGCTAGATTTATAACGATTGGAGCAATAGCAATGACACCGATACGCATAAGAGCGTTGGTTGGGACAGTCGTTGTTGCGGTAGCCTTTCCAGTCTTCGACTTGGTAACACCGGTTTGGGCATTGATGAAGAGGTAAGGGATGAGAGTAATGACAACCAACGATAGAGGACCGAAAATTTCATTGAAGACAATGTTGGTGATCTTGGCTCTTGGGACATCGCCAGAAAGCTTCTCGGATGGGTCGCCAAGGTTCTTTCGCTTGTAACCAGTGATTCTAGTACGCGAAAGACGGCAGAACGCAATCCATGAGGAGTGGTTAGCTCGGGTGTTTCCACGAGATAACCATCTCAGGAAATCACGGTAATCAATGAAGAAGTCGTTCCAGGCAAACTGATGGGGGTTGAAAAGGTAAGGGCAGATGCACAACGCAAGCAAAGAAGCCCAAAAGTACACCAAGTGAGGCATCCAGATTGTCACAGTCGCAAAAAGCAACATCATCAGAGAGCGAGCTCCAAGATAGATGGAAGGACCGGCGAAACGGGAGTACAAAACACCGAATGGAATACGCGCAGTAGCGAAACCACGACCTGTACCAATGTATCGAGCGCCACCAAATGCCAAATTGTTGAGGATGGAGTTGGCATAGATTTGACAAACGAAGACTTCGAAGAATGGCGAAAAGGAACCAAAGTGCTTGCCCAAACGGGTGAAAGCTCTCCAAAATCCACGCTCCGTAAGCTCTTGAACCACGAGAGGCAAGAAGGCGATGGCGAACACAATCATAATGGAGATGATACAACGTTGCACCCAGTGAATGACAGGGATGAGTTCGTAGCAGCCGACAGGGCGACGAGGATCGGTAATGGGAGCTCCAGATACGAATCGGCATAGAGTGACCTCGTGGACGAAAGCGCCGAGATTGATAAGGATCAACATGAAGAGCTGTACGGAAAGGATAATGAGCAAGTTGTTGATGTGGAAACCAGGATGTGCGTAGTAGAAGGACAAGAAACGATCGAGAGGTAGTTGAGTTCCGAGGTAATAGTATTCACGAGACAACATCTGTTCTCCCATACCAGTTCCAATCTTGGTGGTGAAGTTGAGAATAGAACCAAAACCCAAATCACGACCTTTACCACACTGATAGTATTCGCAGTGCTTGATGCGTCCACCACGGATTAATGCGTTCATACCAGCGTAAATATCCTCGTTGAGATGGAGACCCTTTTGAGCTTTGGAGACACCACCACGGGTAGTCATGTAAATACCGTTCAAGAAATCCGGATGTCCGTAATGGAGCTTGCCACCAATCTGAGCGAGAGTTCTAGCAAAGAGAGTACCGAATGTCTGTTCTTTTCCGGCGGCGACGTCACCAAGGATACCAATGTTCTCAGAGAAAATGTATTCACGAGCACCCAAGATGGCAACAGGGCAAGTATCATCAGGAACTCGGCCTGGAGAGTACGGCGAGACATTATCAGTGGACATCTCCTCGAATTCAGCGAGAACGGATCGGATCTTGAGACATTCCTCGAGGTAGTTGTCCTGGTTAGCGTCGATAAGCTGGATGTATTCACCACGGTAGAAGATAATGGCGTGATTCTGGTTGTCAGATTTGCCGTCACCGAGAATTGGGTTGCCTGAGAGCTGAACACGAAATTTAGGTCGGCGCATTCCGTTTTCCATGAGTTCGGAGTGTCCATCGATGAGAGCAGAGTAAATGCGCGGTTCGTCACCTTCATTGACTGGTGGTTCCTCATCAAGGTAGGCAATCTGCAGGTCAGGATAGGCGCGAAGCAAGAATTCGGTGTTTTCCATTTCTTCCTTCTTGAATTTGGCATATCGTTGCATAGAGACGACAATCTTGTACTTGCGGCGAGCCATACGTTCGAGTTCCCTTTCGAGTTTATCAGTGTTACCACCGAACATTTGAACGACTTCTGGGTTCTCCACACGGTAGAGTAGCTTGATGGCACGGCTGTAGTTCATGAAACCAGAGATAGTACGGTAAAGAGTTTGAGACCGGAGCGATGCCCAGATACGGGTTCTGAGCGTATATTCAGGTGCCGCGGACTTGAAACCAATGCAGTAGAAGGGGAGGTCATCAATCTTGCTTCGGGCAGTATCCTTGTCGTTCTTCTCATCAGCGTTGTTCATTTGAGATGTTTCATCAGCGAGAATCTTGGTATCCTTAACGAAGCAATCCCACTCGTGAGGGTGAAGCTGCTTGAGGTACTCGAGAAGGGTGACACGGGAATAGGGATCATCCTCACGGATAATCTCACGAAGAGAAAGAAGGATCTTTTCAGAGTAGTGAGGAATGAGAACGGTGAAGGTCGGCATGTTGTCAACCGGAACTGGCTCGGGGATGGGAGTTGACAAAGACTGAGCAAAGAAGGAGATACGGCGCTCGGCCTCGCTCTGGACCGGGAAGAATTCTGTCTTAAAGGAGTGATCTTCCTGGGAGACGAAGAAGGTTGGGGCGCGTAGAGTTCTCTTGCCTTCTTGCTCGGAAGGAACCTGATGGTAGAGCAGTTTCTGGACGTGATCTATGGCCAAGAGGTGCTCACGGTACATGGAGATGACGATGGCATTCCAGACCTGGCTGATCAGAACCTTGGGCTTGTACTTAATTTCCATATCTGTTGTGGCAAGAATCTTCGAATAGATACGCTTAGGCAAGCGAGAGAAGATGTTTCTCCAAGGACTCCAAATGGAAACACCCAAGTAGAAAGAACGAGCAACGGAGAAGATGCAGTTCAAGATGATGTACCACAGATAGGTATCAAGGAAGAAAAGAACCAAGTTGGTGAGGTACATGAGGGCGAGCAGAATCTGTGGGTGGTATGTGCAGAGAATATCCGCGGAGGCACCAAACAGAGCGTCACCGGAGCAGAGCTTGACAGTTAGGAGCGACAAGATACGAGCAGGATCCTTGATATTGAGAGACAAGAACCAGTACGACTCGATAAACTTGGCAAAGAAGACAAGAACCCACAGACCGTAGGACATCCACATATCATTGCCCTTGAGACGGGGGTAGCTGGCAGTGAATGTCTGGCTGGCAACGTAGCGGCGTGAGTTATTGCTCATGTAGCTTCCGAAAAGACCGCCAAGCGGCATAATTGAGAAGAAGGCAACGGTGACAAGAGCGACGAAGAACTGCACGATACCGAGAATCTTTGCAATCTGGTTCTCTTGATTGATCAAGAAGATGTAGACAGAAGGACCAGCGTTGATAACCAAGACAAGAACGATAAACCCAAGGCGGCGGGACAAATGTTGAGCACCAGCCCATTGTCGAGGAACGAAAGCCCATTCAGAGAGTGTGGCAGCAAGCATGATGATACAAGCGACAGTTCCACCCAGAGCAACCGCGGACCAATGGGCAGCTGCGTTAGGTTGTGTGTTTTCGACATAGACGTAATCCTTGGTAATGAAGGTAGCGGAGTTGTAAGCGGTGAAGAACCAAAACATGGAAATATGGATGACCCAGATACGATTAAAGTTGACGGCCATGTGCCACCACGAACGAGTCTCCTTGTAAGTCTTGAAGAAGACCTTCTTCCAGTTGACTTCCTTGAGCTTATGGAAGCGGAGGGCAGAAGGCACATCGACTAGACGGCTCTTATCCTCTAGGATGATGCGCTCAATACCTTCCGGATACCAGAAGAGCTGGTTCATGTCATCGTAACCAACGATACCGTTGTGATCGCGTTCTCGCCTGACATACTTGCCGTCTACGATCTCGTAACCTTGATCACGGCAGTACTGGTAGAGGGGAGTTATAACGTTGTTAAGGTAGCTGCCTTCTTCGACTGGCTCAGTTCGATTCTGGCACTCCGGGCTCTGATAGTAGTCATCCGCGCACTTGAAGATGAAGCAAAGACATTCAGCCATAAATCGGACTTGATTGGCTTCACCCCAACATAGTAGGAAAAGAGCGACCTGGCGGACTCGTTCATGTTGAGACATCCTATTCATACGGGTTTTCCACCTGTATTCAGCGGCTTCCAAGCTATTGTCTCCCTCGAAATCCTCGAGAGTTTGCTCGACGTCTTCGGGATTCTTGTTCTTGGCGGCGGCTTTCCGTGCCTTGCGGGTTTTGCGGTTGGCCTTTCCGAGCTTCATGTTGGCAAAACCAACGGCATCGTCAAGGTCGAGGTGAGCAGCAAAATACCATTTCCTGTAATTTGCATTGTCTCCTCCAATGTAGTCGGCGTGGAGGGTAAGGAGAGCTTGATTCGCAGTCATACGAGACGCACGCGAGTCCAGGAGGGTCATAAAATGATCATACATGTTTCGCATGCTGTCACGCTGGAAACCAAATTTGGCAGTGAGGTCCATGAAAATGTCTTCGATCTCCTCTTTGCTAACAGGAATTTGATTCTCCGCAGACCAGGCTGGATAGGGCTCCCTGGAGCGCTGGCCGAGCGGGAGGGCATTGTAGTCAATAGCGTAGTTTGGGGTAGATGCACCAGAGGATCGGTTTCCACCGTAGGAGACTTGGGAAGAGGCCGGCCGGTAAGCCCTGCGTCCATCTTCCTGGTAGCTGTTGTATCGCTCATCGCCACGTCCGTAATAGTCCATCTCCGCTGCTCTGGCCATGTCGGATCTCATCGTAAAATCGCTGAAGGTCTCAGACTCTTCTTCGGAATCGCCACGTCGCTTGCCCTTGGGAGGGGGTGGGGCGTGTTGGCCCTGCCCATGGCCACCTTGGTCGTAATCGTAACCATCTCCGTAATATCCTTGTTCGTAGCCTTGTCCTTGCTCATAATAACCGTCCTGGCCGTCCTGGTAGGGATGCTGGCCGGCATTGTAGTATTGACTGTACACAAGTACTGTTAGCACGTATGGAACAGGAGATATAGGATCGTATTGCATACCCTTCGTCATAGTAATTATCGTTCTGGTAGTCGTATTCGCCTTGGTATTGGCCGTGTTGGTCATAACCGGCGTTTCCACGGTCATCGTAGTATCCGTCATTGGCAGTTCCGTAGGCACCTTGCTGGCCTCCGTAGCCTTCCTCATAGCCTCGATTGTTATTGGCCATGATTCATGCGGTTGATGTTGAGAGGCGGAAGAGCGCCCTGTGATGATTGCAAGAGAAGGCGTGCGCTGGTCAGCGTCTGGAACAAGGAATTTTTGAGGGTGTTGGAGGCTGGGTGCCAAAACAAGGGTGATCGACGAAAGGCAGGAGAGAGAGATGGATATTTATTCTTACCTCAATTAGACTCGCGTTGGCTGGGCGAAGGGGATTTTAAAATCTCGTCGCCAACAGTATTAAAGATTATAAATCGATCGCAGGAAATGTGATGATGGTGATGATGATTGCGATGATGTCTTCTGAAGGAGGTATTGTATTCTACAGTAAAACGACGGACGCTGTTGTCTGCTCAAGGAGGTGCCAAAAGAGGAATCGTTAGCATGCTAAGACCATTTAATTAGACAAAACCGTCATATGTGTTCGCCTGAGCAGAAATGCAAAAATGCACAAAGGAGATGGTAGATGACGGGGACAATACGGGAGAGGAAGCAAAAGAAAAGAAAAAAATTGGTGAGGTATGGGATGGGATGAGGTGGGATGGCAGCCGTCGACCAGATGCAGATGGAGGCCCCTTTTCTGGGTGTTGCGTTGGTAGACGTGGTGTTTACCTGCGCCGGGCGGGAATGCACCGGAATTGGCGAACGGTAAACAAACACAGCCCAACAACCACCGACGCTACAAAAAAGGAGCAGAGCCCGTAGACGAGGCAACGAGAAAAAACTCAATCGAAGAAAGGGACAAAGGGACAGCGGTAGTGGTACAAACACTGGTCTGAAGCTAGAGTTCGTGATGAGCAGAAGAAGAGCCGGGTCCAACAAAAGAGGTGGAGCCGTACGGAAAATAGTGGCGATGACTATCGACGTCTTGTCCTGTGCATCGACAGGGGAGAGAAAGCAAAAAGGAATAAGAATGGTAGGGATGAGAAATGCAATAACTGTAAGAATAGTAACCAGATGGATGACAGAATAGCAGAGAGACCAGACAGAACAGCAAGCGGGAAGAAAAGCGAGAGATCAAAAACTAAAAAAGACCTCAAGATTATTGCAACCTCTGCTAAGCTAGCAGATAACGAGCCCAAGCTGGCTCTCAGCAAGATGTCTCGTCAAACGGAATACGGCAGTCTGCAAAGTTCCAGCTGCGTCGTCAATGTAAAACAGCAGCAATCAACTGGAGCTTCAGAAAGAAAGAGAACCCTGCAAGGGTCCCGAGGAGGCTAAAGGCTCCTATTTTCGTACGTTCTTGGGCGCCGAATGGGGGCACCTCCTTTCGAAGTGGAAGGCCAGGCCACACCAGCATAAGCCACACGCACTAACCGAACCACCACTGCTAAGACACTTGATTGGCCAACAGAAGGGGGGAAAAACACAAAAGAAAAGGGACTTGCATCTCGGAAATATCGTGGCCCGGATTGCACAAGAATCAAAAGGAAAGAGGATCGAGAGCAAGAGAAATAGCTGCTCCGCACCGTACCCCAGGGAGACCACGATATGTTACCTGTCAGAAAGCTCTTCTGTGCAACGGACCTTGGATTGCTTGTGCATGAACTCAAAAAAAAAACTACAACCGGCAAATTTTCAGGGGAAAACTAGAAGAAAAAGAACGCGAGCCGCAACAAGCTCCGTTTCATGCATTCTCAGATGCGACGCAGAACCACCTACCAAAGTAATGACAGTAGAGATGCTGATACTGATGCAGCGACCCGACACAGCCGAAGGCGCGCTCTGCTTTCTGTTGAGTATAACGATTGGTAGTTGATAAGTAGCGAGTTTGGTCTTTTCGTTTTGAAAGAGTGGACGATAAGTTTCGAAATTTATCAGCTTGGTCGGAATGCCGAAATGAGAAGAATTGACGTCGTATTATGGTGCTTCTCATGTAATAGCAGGAGTCCCCTTTCCTCTACGCACCAGCGAGAAAGGATATTTTTTTTTGAACGATTGATGCCGATTCTACCAATAAGCGAATGTCGGAACAAAGATCTACGTGGAAAGGGAAAAGGAAAAAAAAGCAGAAAGGAAGAAAAGGAACCAGTTGGTTGTGGTATTCCCCGTCTAACGAGAGGACGAAGGGGAAGAGAGAAAGCTTGAGGAAGGGAAGGAAGGTTGGAATAAGAGGAAGGAAGGATTGCACGAAAAGAGGTGCGAAGGAGGTGGTGAGCTTGCTTCGTAACCAACGTCTCGGCACACGAACTGGAACCAGGCCAGGAACTAGTTTTACTGCCTTGAATCCATGTCTCCCATGTCTCCCATGTCTTCTTCCATGTATCGACCCCCGTCCGCGAGAAAGGGGAAAACGCTGCTCTGCATGCACAGAAAAATTTCTTTTATTTTTTCTTTTCGCACGCGTGTGAGATAGTTTGCACGAATAGCCCAAAAGAGTGACCAGTGCGGTGTACCGGACAGTGTCAAGTCCCGAGTGCTCTATGGTACGGAGCACTATCACTCTGCCGTCTACGCTGCCAATGCCCACCGCCGGACAGAGGCATGGCTAAAGCCCGTTCCGGCCCGGATGCTAGAGCGAAAGAAGACCGCCGTTCGAATTTCCCATGACTGGCTGTCCCCTGGAGCTTTCAGCATCGCCCCTTATCAAATCTTTTGACATCTACCAGATGGGAAAGTCTACGAGCTAGTCTGCGGAAGCACCGGATCCCTTGCACCCAATCGATTGAATCGCACATTAACACCTGTTTTTTAAAATTATTTTTCTTAGTCTCCTGCGCACACGGAACCTGCCACCCAGCTGTTTCTGCGCCTGTCCACCGGCGTTAACCAATTGCGACCACAACTCTCCCCCTTGCCCCTTGTGCGCACATCGGATGGCGAATCTATTTTAATGCTGGGTTTCCGTATTCGTCGATGGCTCGAAAAGTGCTTTGCCACCTGTAAGTGCAACACCGGAGAGTTGATATGATACTACTCCTCCCCTTCTCGATAGATGGTCCCAAATCAATTATTACTTAGTATACTATACTACGGTGGGATAGCCTATCCACATGTACAAAGGCACGCCAAAGTAAAAATAAATAAATAAATATTGGCCCCATTTCTGGCTCGCCTTCGTTGAGGCGGAACTTCACCAAGTGGCATTCCGACAAGGAGGACAAAAATAGATTCCGAGAGATGGGCACTGGGTACGGGAGTCACTAGTGTGTGGCGTCACCGTTTTCTCTTGGAGATTAGGAACAACCAACCTCACAGGACAGAGTACAGGACACGCAGAAACCAAGCTTGAAATATTGGGACGGGTCAGTAGACGTACAGATGCAATAGGCATGCAGACAGACAGTTTCGCCTAGGGATCGCGATCGATTAGCACCAATCGGGCGCGCTCTACTCAGCATCCAGCTTCCAAGATTTAGCCTTTTTTCGTTTTTTCGTAGAATTATTGCTTCCCGTGTCGATAACGTCGTGGCATGTCTGGTGGGGAAGCAAACGACGTCAATCAATTGGAAACCCCCGCGCTGGTCCATGCAATATCTTGGTGGTTCTGCTGTGCCCGGTTGATTCGTTTTAATTTATACTCCGGCATGGGGTTCCTATCAAGAAAGTATTCGATCGAAGGATCGAAAGATGTCTGCGCCAACCTTTTTTGCAGCTGCAGAACGCTGAAAGAAAAAACTGCACGTAAAGCCCTGCTTGTGTGATAACAGATGCATTGGATCCCGCGAGCCGTGAACCCTCTACTCAGCAATGCCAATTACGTCAATGACCACGAGGGTGCATATTAATGCGTATGTTTTATTTTTTATTTTGCTCTGTGTTCCTGGCGCTTCTGCTGGACGAAGGTTGAGAATGTTGCAGCAGGAGAGCGGTTGCGCTGGATGGGTGCTGTGTTTGGAGAGAGGCGGTTGTTTTGGGAGTGTTTCGCTAGGTCTTCCGTCCAGCTGCCTGAACGAAGCGATGCGATGGAAGGAAGGAAGGAATGCACTGATCCATTTTCTGATGCAAAACATGGACGGCTCACGATCTGTGAGAGAATCTCTCCGAGGACTCAACCGAACGCCCAAAGAAGCTGGTGCCAAGCCAGATTGGCTCTCGCTTTGGGTTGCCCCTTTTTTTATTGCGCGCATACATCGTAATTTCTTTTTTCGAAATGTGCGGGAACCCCTACATTAGCCCGGGTGGTATGCATGCATCGATGCTCTCACAATCTCCATGTCACTAAGATTCGTCCTTCAGTTGAATTCGCCTGCGATTTAGCTAAACTTAGCTCGACGACCAAGCGAAGATGCCCTCGTGCACTCCTGAGTCGAATATAGATCTGCTGTAGACTGTGAGACCGTGACGGCGCCTGTCTGATCGTTGCCTCCGGGCGGGGGCGAAAGGCGCTGGCTCCCTCGAACGACCGAACAAACAAACGACCGGCGAAAAGCGAATGTTCATCATCGCAAGAGATGCAAGAGATGCAAGAGAACCAAGAGGTTTGACTGGGGTCGCCAGAGACATGTGCGTAGATAGACAGGAGGTCTTCCAGCGAATAGAAAGGCCGTCTTCAGGTGGTTGTCGTTCTTGGAGCCAACGCTGGGCTGGCCGGTGAGATTGGCCCAAGATGCCTTGGGTACACACACAGCCCCCGGAAATCTCGTTCCTTCCCCTTTTTGCCCTTTTTAATGCTTCACAGTTTTCGGCCTTGGCTCGACCTCAAAACCTCGTTCTTCCCTCTTCTTCATTTTATTTGACATTTCGACATTTTTCGATGCGCCTTCCACCCTTCTATCGTTCATAACTTCCAACTACTCTTTCTTTTACAATCTCTTCATACACTCATTAGTACTTCTTTTTCGCTTTTATTTCAGTCTTCTTCCTCTTCTTCGCGGTCGTGATATTATTGTTTTTTTTTTTTTCACTTCCTATTATCACTACCAGTCCCTCGTTCTACAAACATTCGCTATTTACGATTCCGATATAAGCAAGTGATACATATCGTATATCCAACACCGCCATCATGAAGTTCACATTCGCCTCTACGGCGCTCGCGGCCTTAGGCCTAGCCAGCACTGTCGCTAGCACTTCCATCCCCCAGAGACGCGCTGCCACCGACCCCATCGTCGTCAAGGTTAGTAGATTTCTCAGCCTTTCAGCCGATTCACACTGACTAACATCTCCGTCTGCTAGGGATCCAAATTCTTCCACAAGAATTCCGGCGAGCAATTGTAAGTAGAGGCTACTGCCGCGGCCCGCTTCTGCAGCCATTTAGCACATGAGCTAACATACAATATCCTACAGTTTCCTAAAGGGTGTAGCCTACCAGGCAGATCTTAGCAGAGTCGACACCTCTGAGCTACCGACAGGTCAGCTGTTCGTCGACCCTCTCACTGATGTTGACGGCTGCAAGCGAGACATTCCTCTTCTGCAAGCTTTGAACACCAACGTCATCCGTGTGTATGCTATCGACACAACAAAGTCGCACGATACCTGCATGCAGATGCTTATCAATGCCGGTATCTATGTCGTTGCTGACTTGTCTGAGCCTGGTGTCTCTATCAACCGTGATGCCCCAGCCTGGGACCATGCACTGTACGAACGCTACACAGCTGTCGTCGACCAGTTGCAAAAGTACGATAACGTTATGGGTTTCTTTGCCGGTAACGAAGTCACAAACAACAAGACCAACACTGGCGCTTCTCCATTCGTCAAGGCTGCCGTCAGAGATATGAAGGCCTACATCAAGTCCAAGGGATACCGTCAGATCCCTGTCGGATATGCCACCAACGATGATGAGGATATCCGTAACCAAATGGCCGACTACTTTGACTGTGGTGATTCCGATTCCGCTGTTGATTTCTGGGGTTACAACATCTACTCGTGGTGCGGACAGTCCTCCCTCCAGATCTCTGGCTGGGACAAGAGAACCGAAGAATACGCCGACTACAACGTCCCCGTTTTCTTTGCTGAGTATGGTTGCAACGAAGTCCGCCCACGTAAGTTTAGCGAAGTTGCTGCTCTCTACGGTACCACCATGTCTCCAGTCTTCTCCGGCGGTATCGTGTACATGTACTTTGAGGAAGCCAACAACTATGGTCTCGTCAACGTTGATACTTCCGGAAAGGCCACCAAACTCCCCGATTACAGCTACCTCCAGACCGCTCTCGACAAGGTTACCCCCAAGGCCGCCACTTTGAGCGCCTACACTCCAACCAACACCAAGGCCCGCGCTTGCCCAGCTCAAGATTCCACCTGGGGTGCCTCCACTGACCTCCCACCAACCCCTGATGAGGATCTCTGCCAGTGCGTCAAGTCGCAATTCTCTTGCGTTCCAGCCAGTGGCCTCAGTGAGAAGAAATATGGTGCTATCTTTGGCTACATCTGCGGTGCTCTCGGCGCTGATGGCTGCAACGGCATTGCCACTGATGGTCTTAAGGGTATCTACGGTTCTTATTCCATGTGTGATGCTGAAATCCGTCTCGGATGGGCCCTCAACGCCTACTATACCGCCCAAAACAATGACGCCACTGCCTGCGACTTCGACGGTCAAGCTAAGCTTGTCACTGCTGCTGAGCTCAACTCCACTTGCTCCAAGCAAGTTGAGGCCGCCGGTGGTACTGCCGGTAAGACTGTTACTGGTGATTCCACTAACGGTAGCGGAAGCAGTGGCGGCAGCGATAAGGAGGACAAGCCAAACGCCGGTGCCACTCTTATGGTTCCAGCTGGTTTGACCGTCTTTGTCATGCTCGTTTCGATGATCATGGCTTAAGTAAAAAAAGATAGTCGCGCGGAGTAATCATGTTTTTCTTTACAATTTCATTTGTTACTGGGAACCGAGAAAGGGATATTACATTGGGTACACGAATAGAAATATGTGTTCTGGGTTTATCTTCGAGATTTACATTTTTAATATTCCTCGAGCCAGAATCGGAGAAAGAAAACTAATGTTAATTTTTTGTAATATTACCAATGTACAAAAAACACAGCAATTATCGTTCATCTCCTCCCTACTTGTATATGCTCTCTTCATCGGAAAGGCGTCACACTTGCATATTTGCTAGTATTTATCTTCTTGCATATTAAAAGAATCGTTATAGCGGAAGTTTCTATTTGACTCTTTTTTCTTCTTGTTCTTCTAACAACTTATTTTCAACTTTTCATTCTCATCATTCTTTTTTTGAATATTCTATGTAACTGAATTTTTTACTCTTCTTTGTTTATTTACTCTACTTCATAGCGCAGTATGATCAAATCACAATGGGAGTCGTTCCCGATGTCCGAAAAAATTATATTTATCGTCCCAAAGCTCTATGTCGTAACCGTGAACTAGCGTGCACTTAAACTACCCTAGCCTACTTGTAGTTTAATTTTTATTTTTTTCGCGTAGAACTACTGTTAAAGCCCGGTAATCCTGCAGTGTCCGCGCCGTCGCAGAAAAGAGAAGAAAAGAATATTTTCCAACCTTTCAGAACTGCGACGATTCTCCAACCCTTCAATTTTTTTTGCAAACCACCCGTACCCAACCACCATGCCCTCACGACAGTCCGCCAAACCGTCGATACCACGCGGTACCGGTGCCGCAGCAGCAACAGCGCCCGCCAATTCCAGCCCGTTGGCAAGACGGCAGGCACCAAAGAGAAGCGATGTAACGGCTCCATCGACGACGACCACCCGGACGGCGACTGGCAAACGCAGGAGGCGGAGAAAGCCCAGGACACAAGGTACTCGATCCACTTTAATTTCCCGTATATTATTATATTCAATTCGCTTCTCGATGGGAGTAAACCATATTTCGATTCGAATTTCCCGCACGTGCCGATTCGAAAAAGGTAGTGCTATTTAAAGCATATTTTTCGTCGGAAGGAGATTGAATGAGGCTCAGCCAGTCTCTCCCTCTCACTTTGGATGTCGACGGGTCCTCTCTAATTTTCTTTAATTTCCTGTCTCCCCACTTGCCAATGGAGGGATTCTGTTTTGTTCACTTTCGCTTTTGTTTTCCGTTTCGTTTCCCTTTCTCGGGGATATGGGGAAATTAGATGCTTGCGTCTTGTAAAGTGGGCTGTGCAAATGGAACCAACAGAGGTTTGATTAACCAACGGATTTTTTATAGTCTCAAGCTCCGAAAGTAGCAGTAGCAGCAGCAGCAGCAGCAGCAGCGACAGTGACAGCGATGGCAGCTCGAGCAATGGCGGCGAGGGAGCACAGGACAAAATTGAATTGAAGGCCGAGCCGGTGAAGAAGTTCAAAGTCGCGGATACGAAGGTAAGGGGTTTTTAACTTTTTGATTAAGACTCCTCGCTCATGCATAATGGCAGTTCTTGTGTTTATTTGCTAATTAATTTTAATTTATGATTCTGATAGGTGTCTTCCAAGGTATCATCCCAATCGGATAGCTCGGATTCATTGGACGAGGACATGGCGGATGCAGGGTCTACCTCGTCTTCTGAAGACGCAGATGAAGATAGTGATGAATCATCATCCGAAAGTGAAGGAGAAAACACAAAGGAGTCAAATACGGTGAAATCGAAACCTCCAAAACCTGCACCATCTACATCAGCCGTATCATCGATACCACCGGAACTACGATCTATAACTACTTCGGTGACAGAGAAGCAGTTTGAGGAATATTATATGAAAAAGCTGACAGAAGAGTTTGGTGATGATTTGAATTCGGTTAGACAGAGTAAGGACTTTACGGATAGGAGTCTGCCGGTGCTGGTCAGGGCGTTGAAGGGTGGTGTTAAGGGATTTAGCGAGGAGGAGATGAAAGCCGTCCTGGCTGAATAGGGTATTCTTGTAACAGGTTTGACAGTTTTGATGGAATGAGCTTATGATGTGGTATATATGCATAACTGTATACTAGATAGACGATTCGAGGCGTTTGGGCTTGTGGGCACTTGGCTTTTTTGCATATTGAAAAGAAAATCTTATGAATATGTACTTGAATCTACAGAGTTATATTTTATATGGGTATCATAATTACGTGCAGTTGCCTATTCAGCGACATCCTTCAATCGCCCTTCGTCGTCAAAATAGTCAGAGGTGCGAAAGACTCTCCGCTCATCTCTAGCTCCAATGTCTACGCCCTTCCACACCTCTACTCGCCTACCTTCGTTTAGAGCCTTCTCCTCCCAGCGAACGAGCTGCTCTGTCCGATCGAGCTTACCGGAGAGATCTTTGATCTGTGGAGCGACGACTCTGTTGATCAGGTATTCCAAGCGGTCTATCTGCTCGAACGTGGCTTTCAGGTCCTGTGCGACAGGAACAAGAGCAGCCGAGGCAGGCTCGATGACGTTGGAGACGTGCGATTGTAGGTCCTGGAGGGTGTCTTTATGGGTGGTGTTGGCGGCTGAGTGGGTGCGTAGTTTGGCGGTGTAGAATGTGTCCTGTATATAACTTCAGCGGAAATGCGGATGATGGGTCGATTGGGGAAGACGAACGTGAGACTGCGATAGATGCGATCGCAGAAAGGCAGCGATCTCGTCGGCGACTTCGGGCGGCAGATGGGAGACGTCGAAGGGAGCGGGTTTGGGCTGCTCCATGCCGATGACGTTGATGACGATGGTGTCGCAGCGAGAGTGGAGATGTCATTCATTTATTCTGCTGGACCGAACGGGCGGCCGGGTAATAGTTCGCTCCGCAGGCATCGGCGCGGACTCGAAAAGCACAGAGTAACCCTCCGTCTGCCTCTGCCTGCCTCTGCCTGCCCGCCCAGCTGCCCGCCCAGCTGTTTAGCTGCTTAGCTGCCCCTTCCGAAGTCTTCCACCGTGATGCTGCTGCGGTCGTCTCATTTCCCTGCTTACCACCGGAATCCGGGCTGCTTCTCTTCGTCTTCATCTTCATCATCTTTTTCTACTCTTCTGTCCGCCAGGTCAATCTCGATAGCTTCATCATCCTCCACTCTCGTCCGTAGGCTTTCGCTGTTTGCGACGGCTGGAAAGCACCCGATTCGTCACTGTCAGAGACTCTCCACCGTCTCGACGACCAAGTTTTCTGCTGCCGCATCCTCAACTTCAACGTCAACCTCACTCTCAACACCGAATCTGCAACATCTGTCTCGTGCTCGAGCCTCGCGAGCCCATTTTTCTCTTGGATCGCAATTATTTCCATCCCGTGCACATCATCATACCCACCAGAACTGCCAATTCAGGTGTGCTCCAATCCGTAACTTCCATAACGGGCACCAAAACACACGATCGCAGCCCTACTACCCCGCGAAGTCTCAGGCGACCCACCGGGTTGGCATCTACGCCGCTGCATCAGCCCTTCTTGCCGTAATCGGCATATATTCAATTACAGACGCAGATTCCGACTTTTCGAGTGGTTTTGTGCTATTTCCTGTCGCGGACTTCACCTCTTCTCGCTTCTCGATATCCGATTGGTGGTCTCCCACATCGGATCCATCATCCGCCCCAAAAGCTGCCCCACCAGATACCCCGCGAAGACCAAACCGCACGCAGGATATTATTGCAATGGCCGCCGTCCAACCGGGACGTCCCGAGACGTTGACACCCGAGCAGGAAGCCAAGCTCAAGGAATTCTGGAACGTGACATTGTCGCTGTTCGGGCAGTCCAGCGCGCAACTCGCAGCTGCGGCATCAGCACCGTCAACAGCAAACGCAGACGAAGCCGCTCTGGCAGAGGAGACCGCTAACCTTGCCATCGATCCCGCGGAAGAAGAACGCGCGGACTCCGAAGCCGGAAAGACCAAATCGAAGCGAAAACTCTTCGGCCTGTCGTCAAAGAAAGACAAAGACAAGAAGGAGAAGGAGAAGGATAAAAAGGAAAAGAAGGACGAGAGCAAGCTCTCACCGCCTGAGACCACCCTGACCAATCGCCCATCCCCTCCACCGGGCATAACTCACGATCCCGAGGATAAGTACAACCAAGGAAAGGACTTCAAAGCCGCCCTCGCCAGCCAAACGCCAGAGCAACTCCGCACCACTTTTTGGGGATTCGTCAAATATGACAACCCAGACTCTCTACTCCTCCGTTTTCTACGTGCCAGAAAATGGGACGTAGAGAAAGCTCTCGTGATGATGGTGTCTACGATGCACTGGCGGGGCCAAGAGGTACACGTTGAGGATATCGTTCGTGAAGGCGAACTAGGTTCTCTGAAGAGCGATGAAGGGTTTATGCATCAGTTACGTGTCGGGAAGAGCTATATCCACGGCACAGATAAAGATAACAGACCGGTCTGCATTGTGCAAGTAAAGTTGCACAAGGCTGCCGAGCAGAGCCCGGAGAGCTTGGAGAAGTATACTATTTACCTGATTGAGACCACAAGATTATTGCTCAAGCAGCCGGTCGATACGGCCGCCATTTTATTTGATATGACTGGGTTTGGAATGGCGAATATGGTACGCCCTTTACTCCTCTCCCGCCAAAGTTGAGAACTGATGGAAGTATTCTAACTACTATTTTTTTTTCCTTTCTTGGTCGCTGTAGGACTATGCACCCGTCAAGTTTATGATCAAATGCTTCGAAGCACATTACCCGGAGTGTCTAGGCATCTGCCTCGTTCACAACGCCCCATGGATCTTCCAGGGTATTTGGGTATGTGACCATCTAAACCTTTATCAACTCATCCGTTCCTTGAAATTAAAGTCGAAAATCTAATTGTAAATTTAGAAAATAATCCGCGGCTGGCTCGACCCCGTCGTTGCCTCTAAGGTCCACTTCACTTCCAAAGTCTCCGATCTAGCCGAATTCATCCCTCTCTCGCAACTGCCCAAATCCCTCGGCGGCGAAGAGGACTGGGCGTACGAATATAAGGAACCTGTGGCCGGCGAAAACCCCTACATTGACACCCCGACGCCCGAACAGCTCGCCGAAAAAGAGCGACTGGAACAGGATCGCCAAAGGATCATTGACGAATATGAAAGTAACACACGCGACTGGATAAAAGAGGAATCCAAGGGTGCAGCAGAACACACTGATGCGAAGGACGAGAGGAGCGGGTTGAGGGATCGGTTGAGGGGCAATTACTGGGAATTGGATAAATTTTACAGAGCGAAGACTTATTACGATCGTGTAGGGATGATTGGGAAGAACGGCGAGGTGGATTTTTATCCGTGGAAGAAGGAAAATGTTGTCGAGAAGGTTAACGGGACCGGTGCTGCTGCGTCTGCTGAGCCCGAGGTACCAAAACATACGAGCGATGAGGATATCGATTAGAGATTATATTGGCATACACACACATATATATACATATATCTAGTTTAGTCATAAGCTTTCATAGAGGGTTTTGATGTAGTTCTGGTTGGACGGTTGGGTAAAAGCACGGATATCCGGGTGGTAAGGGTAGCTTTATTTGACTTTTTTTTAGTATTTTAGTTCCTTATATTGTTGATTATTCTTCGGATGTTACCTTGCTGCGGTCATATACTCTACTTGGCCTTCTCTTTTATGTGACGTCTGTTGCGATATCTTTTACCGTTGCGTGTACAATGTATACCATTCTCTCTCTCTCTCTCTCTCTCTCTCTCTCTCTCTCTCTCTCTCTTTTCATTTTTCATAGATACCCTGTTATCGTGGCTTCTACTAATCATAGAGGGATATAGAAGATCGAATGGGGAACTAAAAAAAGTTAGATATGTCTAGAATTATGCTTTGGCATTGCTTGTAGCTGTAGATATCTACGTCTTGAATGATTTTCTGCAGATTTTTTGAGCTTCATGTGTTCAATTCATATATTGACTAGCCCTTTAATGTTTTCAGATATTACTACAGTACTACTTTTTGGTCGTGATATACAACCCCGAAGGGAAAAAATATGATTGTATTCATTGGACGAGCAAAAGAGTACAAGAGGATATAAATTTATGAAACCAAAAACAGGCGGAAATAAGAGAGACGGCTGTGTCCTGCCGTCGAATATATCAACTGAGAGTACGTGGTTATGTGTGTGTGACTATGTCTCCAACTCTTTTCCTCACCCACCAATTTCTTCTACAAAAATTAAAAAAGAATAAAAAATCAAACGCCGCTTTCAATGCGCTTACGAAGACTCCTTAGCCTTCTTTGCCATGGTGTTCAATGCCGATCCGTTCCTGAACCACTCGAGTTGGCCCTCGTTGAAGGTGTGGAGGAGGTTGGTGCTCCATGAGCTGCCGTCCTGAGACTTGAAGGTAACCTTCAATGGATTGCCGACCTTGAGGTTGGAGAGTTCCAAATCACTGTAAAAAGGTATTGCGTTAGTTCAGATATATTTCAAACCGAGGGTTGGAAACTAAGCCTTACAGAGTATCATCAGGCTTGATCTTGTCGTAGTCGTCTGGGTTCTCGAAGGTAAGAGGAAGCATACCCTGCTTCTTCAAGTTGGTTTCATGCTGTTTGCCATTGTTATTAGTGCTAAAGTTTAATGGCATAATTTTGGATCATTTTGAAGAAACTTACGATACGAGCGAACGACTTAACGATGATGGCGAGACCACCAAGGTGTCTGGGCTCAAGAGCAGCGTGTTCTCGAGAAGATCCCTCACCGTAGTTCCAGTCACCAACAACAACCCACTTGGTGCCCTTGGCCTTGTAGTCACGGGCAGTAGCTGGGACAGCATCGTATTCACCAGTAAACTTGTTCTTGACGGTGTTGGCCTTGTCATTCTCAGCATTGATGGCACCGATCAACATGTTGTTAGAAATGTTGTCCAAATGGCCACGGTACTTGAGCCATGGGCCGGCCATAGAGATATGGTCGGTGGTGGTCTTGCCCTTGCACTTGATGAGAATTGGGATATCCTTGGCATCTTTGCCATCCCAAGCGTCAAATGGAGAGAGCTTCTGGAGACGGTCGGAGGTTGGTGCGACTTGGACCTCGACAGAGGCGCGGTCATTTGGTGGGGCCTGGTAGGTGTTCTCGCCTGGGTCGTAGCCACGGGTTGGGAGAGCGATACCAGTTGGCGGCTTGAGTAGGAACTCATTACCATCCTTATCCTTGAGCTTATCTGTAAGAGGGTTAAATCTGAGGTCACCAGCAATGGCGAAAGCAGTGGTTAGATCTGGGGAGGTGACAAAGGCGTGGGTGGCTGGGTTGGCGTCGTTACGTCCGGTGAAGTTACGGTTGTAGGAAGAGACAATAGTGTTGGCTTCACCCTTCTTGACATCGCGGCGATCCCATTGACCGATGCATGGACCGCAAGCGTTGGCCAAGACCATACCGCCGAATTCCTCAAAGGTCTCGAGTTGACCATCACGGGCAATGGTGGCACGGATTTGTTCGGATCCTGGGGTGACGGTGTACAGAGATTTGGCTTTGATGCCGTGGTCAAGAGCGTCCTGGATGATGGAAGCAGATCGGGACATATCTTCGTAGGAGGAGTTGGTGCAAGAACCGATGAGAGCAACCTTGACCTCGGTGGGCCAACCCTCCTTGACGGCAACATCCTTGAGCTTGGAGATTGGAGTAGCCAAATCTGGGGTAAAAGGTCCGTTGACATGGGGTTCAAGTTCAGAGAGGTTGATCTCGATCAATTGGTCGTATTCTGCACCCTCATCCTCACGGAGCTCGTGTGCGTAAGATCGAGCAAAATCACCAATAGCCTGTCTCTTGGTAGCCTTGAGGTAATCGTACATACGGTCATTGAATGGGAAGATGGAAGTGGTGGCACCAATTTCAGCACCCATGTTGCAGATAGTTCCCATACCAGTGCAGGACAGAGATTCAGTACCAGGTCCGTGATATTCGACGATAGCACCGGTACCACCCTTGACGGTAAGGATACCAGCAACCTTCAAGATGATGTCCTTAGGAGCAGTCCAGCCGCTCAATTGACCAGTAAGCTTGACACCGATAACCTTGGGAGCCTTGAGTTCCCAAGGGAGACCCGCCATGACGTCGACGGCGTCAGCACCACCAACACCAATGGCAGCCATGCCAAGACCACCGGCATTGGGTGTGTGCGAATCGGTACCAATGAGAAGAGCACCTGGGAAAGCATAGTTTTCAAGAACGATTTGATGGATGATACCGGATCCTGGTCTCCAGAAACCGATGTTGTATTTTGCGCAAGCTGTTGATAAGAAGTTGTATACCTAGGCAAACATTTTTTTGGTTAGTTGGAAGCGCTCGTAAATATCGCTCGCGCAAAGTCTATCGTTACCTCCTTGTTAATGTCCTGGGCACGAGACAGATCCTTAGCGCCTCCAACCTGTGCCTCAATCAAGTGGTCACAGTGAACGGTGGATGGTGTTTGGACCTGGTCCATTCCGGCGCTCATGAACTGCAAGATAGCCATCTGAGCTGTTGCATCCTGGCAGGCCACTCGGTCCGGTCGCAGTTTTAAGTACGACTTTCCACGCTCGATTTCCTGGGTTTCTGGTTCATCGAGATGAGAATATAGGACCTTCTCGGCGAGTGTGAGGGGCTTATTCAGCCTTTGTCGAACAATGCTGAGATTTTCGCTCATTTTCCTGTATATAAAAAAAAGACGCACACACAAATTTCACGCTTACGTCAGAGACCGGGTTTCAGATGATCAGACGATTGTGCTATCGGATATACTGGAACGTACTTGTAGTTAATGTAGTTTCCCTAAGATGTATTGTTAATGCGACTGTCATCAATTGCTGGTATCAATTGATATGTATATGTGCTCACCTGCTCCCAGTTGTTCTGGTTGACCTTCTTAGCCAGTGGGTCATCGGTGACCGTGGCAAGACCCCGGAACCGTTGTACCTGCAATATAATTTAGCGAAAACATGATTCAATAGTCGCCAGAGAGCGATAAAGCGCCTATGAGGCGGCCGAGTGAGTTTGGGCGACATACAGTTCTGTAGCCGGCATTCTGTGGGAGCCGATGTTAGCCATTGTCGGATGGATAGGAAAATGCCTGGTAGGGAATTCTGATCGGAGAAAACGGAGAGATGTGTACTTACCACCTTGCAGGCCCGTGGGAGGGCCCTCACCGTGGACAGCATGGTGACTGCAAAGCGAGGTAAGAGAAGGGTGGGGGTGGGGTATACGGAAGGAGGAGGCCGGTCAGAGCAGTGGCTGATAGAGTGTATCCAACACAGATATCAAACTGCAGATGGGGACACAACTTCTTAAGAGGGAGATGATGGTGATGATGATGAAGAGAGAAAGAGAAGAGGAATAGAAGGGAAGAGGAAGAGGAAGAAGAAGAGAGAAGAGAGAAGAGAACCCGGAGAGGACAGCAAGAGGAGGAATAGGGCTCAAAGGCAGGCTGGACGAAGGGAAAAGCAAAACGCAGCCGAGTGCTAGTCTGCTCTCAGAAATCTTCCTGATAACCGAACCTGCCTCGCACACCCGCAAATTTTCCACCGAGAAAATCCCACGACGGCGACTGTGACATCAGCCATGATGCAACTGTACATGCACTCCTCAGTCACGATCTCTCACAGCGATGTCGAGATGCATCGATGTATATGTATATATATTGTCGTGAGGGAGAGAGAGAGAGATCTGATATCGATGCCAATCTACAGCTCTACAGGCTCATGACAGCAGATACATACACCGTCTACCATCAAGCAGTCCGCGGGCTCTCGCAGCAATTACTAGCACATGCTAATGGCATCCCGTCGGCGGGACCTTCCTTTCCCTTCTGGCCTCTGCCTGGGCGAACGGGATGGGCTTCAAATCCAAATCAGCGGGGCTCTCATTGGCTGGCTGGCTGGGCTGGCTGGGCTGGTGGTTTAGTAAGGTCGTTGGCCTGACAGGCCTGCAGCACCTGCGCACACTGCACCTTAATTGCGCAAACTAAAAAATTTTCGCTGAGACACAGCCGTTTGAAACGACATCCTCGGCTTCGACCCGATCTCCCCCCCATAAATCGCGACAAGGGCGGCTTCCATAAATCGCGCTCTCTCGTTTTCGGCCCGTGTACAAGAATCCTAAGCCTCCTTCATCCTGACATCTGACCGGCTCGCAATCTTGTCTTCTATTCAGTTCGTCCCATCTTTCTGCGACATCGACATGGGTCCACAACGTTTGCGAAAGCCTAGGAACAGGACCCGGTATGCAAATCTCATATCTGCCCCAGGGCTTCAAGCCCCTCCCACCTAGCTCTTGCTAACTCTGGATGCCACATACACAGTGACCTGGACCAGATCTCTACCGATCTTCTCCATCCTCGCCGCCTCGAGCAGCACCTTTCCACTCTCCCTCTCGACGAACTCCCGGCCCTCGGTCAAAACTACTGCGCTCCCTGTGCCAGATTCCTCGAGTCCACCCACGCTCTTGCACATCACCAACGTTCGAAAACTCACAAGAAGCGGGTAAAGCTTCTCAAAGAACCAGCATATTCTCACGAGGAGGCAAACGCTGCTGTTGGACGAGGAACGGACAACGGAACTTTCAGAATTAATCCAGAGGATGTTATCAACCGTATCGCCCGTGATAGAGTCTTAGCCAAGGCAATACCAAATACAGAGGTTATGAGCGTGGACATGGACGTTGAAGCTGAACATAAAGACGCACCCGAGCTTGTGAACAACTCTTATGTTGAAGTTGAAGAGGATTTGTGATCTTTTTGTTGACGTATATACTATATCGCATGGTGCGGTGTTCAGGGCGTTCTTTCGATGACCGGATTTCCAATTTATTGTATTATATAAAAGTTCTCATGAGGAATCTGATTGTAACCTGCTATGATGTCAATGCATATACTAAAAAAAAATATAAATTTAAAACATACTGCTGGATCAGCTGGCCGCCTGACCTGCCCACCCGTTTTATGCATTTCGCAAAAACTTCAATCTTGTAGACAATTATGCTTTATATATACAAAAAACACCATTTTGAGACCCCATCTAACTCTTCCCAGCCAATGCCATTGCAAAGCTTGCATCTACACTAATCCTCGCGACGACCCACGCCGGCCACCAGACACACCACACAACCACCGGTGTCCACATTCCCCACACCCACCATCCAAAGCTCGCTTCCTTGAGAATATTCTCAACCCCTAGCCCCCAATAGTTTGCCACGATGAACAATGCCGCAAACGGACTCGTTATCTGTAGTATTAGGCTGTTAAGCAGAGCTACTGGTATCGATTTTGGAGTCGTTCTTGCAAACATCAAAGGTAGGGAGAAGAGCCCGATTAGGAATGACAACGAGAAATTAAGAGTTGCAAGAGTGGAGAGAAACATTCCTAGAAAGAGGAGAGAGAAACAGCGGGAAAGGTGGAAAGTCGGGAGGAGTCGTTGTTCTGAGGCTGTCGATGTGATGAGGATAGACAGAAGCGTGGGAAAAACGAAGGATATAATGATAAACGTATAGAAAACACTCGACATGGACTGTATCATCTGGATATTAGCAATTGTATCCGTAGATTTATGTGGGTGGTTGAGTCCTACCTTGTAGTCAATGTGGTTGAAAACAGCGAACGGAATGACGCCACAAAAATGGGCTCCAATAACAACTGACAGAGGCAAGAAAAGCTGTCTCTTGGGACCACCATCAATAGGAGTCCCTTTAGGTTGAATCTCCCCAGTTTGAGCTTTCTCGCCTGTCGTTGTTGGCTTCTCTACCACTGGACTGTCCTCAGCCTTACTTCTACTCCTCGGATCCAACCACAGCCTTATCGCCGTCAATGTCAACCCTACAGCCATTAACATGGCTGATGGAAGATATGTTCCAATGCTCACAAACCTCTTAGGCGCCATCAACAAGTAGAAAAAGAAACTCTGATGAAAATGTTCTAACAAGTTGTTCAAACTCCTAAACACGCTCTCCACCGTTCTTCCAAGTGACCCTTCATCGTGCCAGCCATTGCCGTGTGTGGCAAGCGTTATGGCGTCGATGTGATATGGAATGAAACTAGAGTGTGGGCCGGTAGAGTGACCCAATGCTTGGTTCACCATACCCCTCAACATGGTCTTCAGCCGATGTTCATAGCTATCCCGGTGATCCCACATTTCCTGAAGATCAGTCCGTAGACCCATCTGGTCGCGAGAGATTTGTACGGCCGTATTTATCAAATCGAGGTTGGGAAGCTGTCCGTTGATCCCGTCGTAGAGAATATGTAGCGATTCAAATCGGTGATACGCTCCTGGATAATCCACCACCACGACACCCTGTATCGCACCAGACTTCACCGATAACGACTGGATATTCGGTCCATGGAGGTCATGGTATGCGTCCACCCAGGCTTGCGGTCCAGCTCGCGCGTCTGCAGATATTAAGAAGATGATATCCTTAGACCATAACGACCATCGTTTGAAATACCGGCTTAGTGCTAGTGTAAGCGCTACCCCTCCTTCGTTGAGTTTATGGTCGATATTTTTCCAGGGCGCAACTAGCACAATCGCTTCGGTGGCATCTCCGCGGGGGGCGTGAAGGACTGCGTAGACGTTTTCGCCAGTGTATTCGCCACCTGCTGCTTTATAAGAGTATCGTTGTGTACCGACTTTTAGACCCGCAGAGCGGAATATCTCGGCCATTCGATCCGCGACGCTAAATTCTTTAGATTAGCTATCCTCTTGTATATAACAGCTCTCTGTTTGTGGGGACAGCATTTCGGCGAGACGTACACATCGGATGTACTGTTCCCTAACGAATCAACCTCTCTCCTAAACGCTCTTACGATGTTCTGTTCGCTGCCACCAAAGTACGCGTGAACCTGACCTGGCAGGAGCGCATTTTCGGAGATGTAAGTCCTACGGGAGTATTCGTCGAGCGGGAGGAGGAGTAAGGATGTGAGG
This sequence comes from Dactylellina sp. 'tibetensis', assembly GCA_036971435.1. NCBI lineage: Eukaryota > Fungi > Ascomycota > Orbiliomycetes > Orbiliales > Orbiliaceae > Dactylellina > Dactylellina sp. 'tibetensis'. Next base: position 2,462,164 of record JAKDFA010000001.1, read on the forward strand.
CCGACGATGACAGCACCGATACTCAGGGCCTGGAAGGTGTAGAGGACCACTGAGAGGTTCTTGCGGAGGTTGACGGGGACTGCAAAAGTAGTAGATTCATTGATTAGTAGAGTATACCAGGATTCCGAGTGGGTATATACGCGGAGAGGGTACCTCTGAGAGCCATTGCTGCAGGGTGGATGATGCTCAGGGACAATGGCCGGGCATCTGGACAGGTATGGGGAGCGCTTGAAGGTGGGAAGACGTGCCCTGGATGCCAAGCTAATTGAAGCTATGTGTAACCGGCACAACACACCAACATTCGAAATTCCAACGTAACAATCGGACGAACTGTCTGCTCCGACAGAGTCACACCCCCTCGCGATCATAACGTTATCGAAGTCGCGTTCTTTGGCAAAGACTACCTGTCTATTCTATAAATACGGTTCTTGAGGGTAAGATACGGTTGGGACTTGTACTTTTTTGCTTTCAAATCTCCTCTGGCCAATTTAAGTGGCTTCAGTAGAGAAGCTATTACATTCTCAAGATCTCGCATACACCCATACGAAAGCACATTGATATATCGAGATGCAAATCTACGTCGAAATACAAGCGGACGATTGTACCCGCGCTGTCAATTTCTACACTACCATCTTTCCATCTTGGACTTTTACCCGCGAAGAAAGGCTACCAATAGAATACTACCGCGGCACCTTCGCTTCTACGGACTACGATGCTGCGATCAATATCCTCAAACGGCCAGTCAAGACCCCACCACCAGGACATGGCACAAACGCGTTCGTCTGTTCGTTTCCCGTAGATAACGAGGAGGCCCTGGACGAACTCGAGAAGAAAGTGCTAGAATTGGGAGGACAAGTTGCCATGGCAAAGTTTCCGGTACCCGAGAGGGGATGGCATGGATATTTCATTGATTCAGAGGGAAATACATTTGGAGTCTTTACGACTTCATACAGGGAGTAAAAAGCTTGTGTAATCCAATAGAGAAGTCTTTGGTAAATGATCTATTCAATTGCGCTTTGAACATCAAAATTTATGGGATGCCAAAAATTGTGTAAATCTATGAAAATTTCAGACATAACGCGCAAATCCTGACGTGTAGTAAATGATCCAATATCATACACGGAAATTTTATCTATAAGGTAATTTGAACGGCACTTAAGGCGGCTGAGTCTTTTTTAAGTTATAGTGCTAGCCGAGAAAGTGATCTAGAATGTCTTTAAGTTCTCAGAGATCTTGAAGTCTGGTTCAGTAACAGTCTTCAAGTGTTCAACAGATGTGCCTTCCGCAATCTCAATGAGCGTCAATCCATCCTTAAAGTCAACATCGAATACAGCCTGCAGTTGAAAAATTAGCCCCTGTCTTTGCGATATATATGCAAGAATTTTATAAACCCACCAGCTCAGTGATTATTCTGCTGACACAGCCCTTTCCGGTCAGTGGGAAAGTGCACTCTACATTTTCCACCCAAGTTAGTTCCTATTTACCTTATAATTAATCGGATATCTTAAGAATGGGCTTACTGTTAACAATTTTCGCGCCACCCCTCTTATCTGTATGCTCAGTAAGGACGATGACTCTGGTCTTTTCTGGGTTTGCGACAAGATCCATAGCTCCACCCATTCCCTTGATCTTTCCTGGCAACGCCCAGTTTGCGAGATCGCCGTAGGCATTTACCTGCATTGCGCCGAGCATGGTGAGGTTGATTTTGCCGGAACGAATCATACCAAAAGATTCGTCAGAGCCTAGAGGTAAAGTCAATCAGTTGCTCAATACCCGGACAATGTTTGGACAGTTGGCGTACCAAAAACGGAGGCTCCTGAGTTTAGAGTGACAGTCTCTTTTCCTGCATTAACTAAAACAATAATAGGTTAGCACTTATAGACAAAGTATACGGCGACAAATCACATACTGAGATCCGGATCCTCCTTGCCCTTCTGAGGATAGGGACCCAACCCCAAGATGCCGTTCTCAGACTGTAATGTTACTGAGGTGTTTGGGTCTACAAATGTGGGAGCGAGCATCGGCATGCCGATTCCCAAGTTTGCAAACATGCTATATCGAATCCATATCAGCTTTCTGAATCCACTACACATTAAAAGATTTCAAACCGTACCCATTCTGGAACTCCTTTGCTGCCCTCTTCACAATCTTCTCCCTCTTAGACCCACCGCCACCTCCTGTCACGGCTTCTTGCACTTCCTCTTCGGTTTTCGCGAACGTAAACTTTTCGATCTCCTTGCTTGTAGTGCTCTTTACCACTTTGCTGACATAAACCCCAGGTAAATCCACAGCCGCTGGCTCGATCTCGCCAACTTCAACAATCTCCTCCGCCTCCACAATGGTAACTTTTGCACCTCGCCCCATCGCCCCATTGAAATTCTGTGCGGCGAGACGGAACTGTGCGTTACCAAGTTTATCTGCTCTCCAAGCTTTCACAAATGCGTAGTCGGCGTTTATGGCTTCTTCCATGATGAAAGTTTTACCATTGAAGATTCGGGTCTCCTTGGGGGTGGAGAATACCGCCACAGAACCGTCTGGGTTGTATTTTACGGGGAGTTCACCGGTCTGGCGCCACGTTCCGTAGCCAGCGGGCGTAAAGAAGGCGGGGATACCTATAATATGCGGTTACATGAGTATAAATCAACTGATATATTGCCATCAGTGAGGATTGGTTCCGTTGATTCTAACATACCAGCGCCAGCGGCTCTACATCTCTCTGCCAAAGTCCCTTGAGGTGTTAATTCCAACTCAATCTCGCCGGACAAGTACTTCTTTTCGAATATTTTCTATAAACACCGAGGGTTAGCTCTCACCAGCTCCACAGCATTGAGGTTCGACAGATCAGCATATGCCTTACATTCTCTCCAACGTAACTTGCAATCATCTTTTTAATTTGACCAGACGCTAATAACTTGCCTAGCCCTTTCCCGTCGGTGCCGGCATTATTGGATACCGCTGTTATCTCTTTAACCTCAGGTCGTTTTTCGAGTTCGTTGATTAATGAGTCTGGAACACCACAGAGACCGAACCCTCCAACTAATATCGTCGATCCGGATTTGACATCTTGGATAGCCTCGGATGCAGACGAGCAAACTATATCGCAAGGAAGGAGTTTCGTTAACGGTGTTCAATCCGGGGCCAATACCAAGATGCCAGGCATTACTCTTATCGATCTTTCTGTAACTCTGCGTTGTCGCGAACGTTCGCGCTGAGGAATAGAGTATATTGCGCTAGGATTGAGATTAGCTTGCAAAGCCAATTAATATAGTTATGCTCTATCCGATGGCGGGGCACGTACTTTTAGTAAAGACTTGGACGCTAAAGCCCGTGTCGTCCGGTAAAGCAGCTCTGTAGAGACCATTGTGGAAGCTTCGGCAAACCTCTTGCGACTTCGCAGCAGAACTCTATCGGGATATTCAAGGCGATGGAGAGAATGAATTGAAGAAGAAGTTACGAATATCGCTCAATCACAACAGATATATTGTTATAGTGCAGCCCGAGGCTTTTCTAGAGGGGTAGGCGGGACGGCGCTTGCATACATCGGAGCTACCCCAGATTCCGGAGCTGGGCTTCGGAGTCGCAGTTTCTTGAACCGGCTAGCATCGGAACGAGACCTGTGCTGCAACCATTGGCCCTGTCAATCACGAGCTCTGTTTGGGATTTTGATAAAGCAAAGGCGAAGAGCTTCGGGTCATATGATTATAATTGTGGAAATTATTTAGAGATGTCATAATTGTGTATATATGGGTGCGCTTCAGCCACCTCTGAAATCCAAGACTCAACAGCCAAAGAAACGAAAGACAGAAAAAAAATCCAAGCCGGAATCGAAACCCCACAACCAATATAGATGGATATCCGTCATAATGAGTACACTGCAATAGGACATGATGCGACGCGGGCCCGTAAACCAGAAAACAAAGAAAAATTATCGCCAAGATTAACCATAACGCGCGCGAAAAAAACTAGCAGGTAGGGGGGGTTAGCTAGCCTCGAAACCGGGATTAGCAAACCGTATCCAGATGAATAACTACGCCCCTTCACTACCAAACTCGGCAGTCCACTCGTTACTCTTCTCGACATCCTCCTTGCTGACTGTCGGCCGGCTACCCTTAACTGCTTTTACAAAGTCTTTTAGCACCAATGGCGGCTCGGCAAGGTCCTCGCTCTTAACATCCATCCAGCTCATCTCAATCGCACCATCGTCACCAGGACTGCATGGTGTTAGCTTCTTCCTACGAACAAGCCGCTTCTCACCTGTCGCATCGTCCGTCTGGGATACCGCTACTTCAATCCATTTGTAATGTGTAGCCATCTGGATCAGTCGTATAGGTTGCATCAAAGCATCATTAACAACAATACTAATATCAGAACCGCTGAAGCCTTCCGATATAGATCCGAGCTGGCGATAATCCTGAGGTTGTAGATCGCAAGGGGTAGTGCCGACGGCAATCTGGAACATTCGTGTGCGAGATGCGCTGTCGGGTAGAGCGATGTGTATTCTTCGTTGGAATCTACAGAACAGGTCTTAGTTGGCATCAGTTGATACTGAGTAGTGGCGATTAGTTATGCATACCGTCTACGGATGGCACCGTCTAGCTGCCAGGGGATATTTGTGGCGCCCAGGACTAGTACTCCCGTTGAATCCTTGCCTACACCATCCATTTGTACCAACATTTCCGTTTTTATTCTCCTGCTAGCTTCGGACTCCCCTTCGCCTCTGTTACCGCAGAGTGCATCGAGCTCGTCAATAAAAATAATAGATGGCTTATTCTCTCTTGCCATGGCGAATAGCTGTTTAACGAGTCTATAAAACACTCTAGTTAGCACTCTGGGGTTGCACTACTAGCTGATGTGCCTGGTGGTGACGTACCTTTCAGACTCTCCCATCCACTTGCTGACCAGGTCACTGCTGCTCACGGAGAAGAATGTACTATTCGCCTCCGTTGCTACGGCCTTGGCCAGGTAACTCTTACCGGTACCGGGAGGCCCATATAATAGAATACCCTTCCATGGCTTCCTCTTGCCTGTAAACAGATGTGGAAACTTTATAGGTAATATAACGGCTTCCTTCAGGGCCTCCTTGGCACCCTCCAAGCCAGCAACATCCTCCCACCGAATATTCGGTTTCTCGGTCAAAATCGCACCGGCTAGGGCCCCTCTGAGTTTCTTAGAGTCTCCGTCGATTTCTTCGTCGTCGCCCTTGCCCTTCCCTCCTGCCCCAGATTCCTTCCCGTTCGCACCTATCGCATTCGGTTTCTTCTTGTTAGCGTCGTCAGCGAGGTGGTTCTTGAGCTTCTCGGCGCGTTCCATGTATTCAGCGGCTTTCTGGCGGATGAGTTCCTTGGACTTTGGGTTCTTCTCCCCTGTAGAGTATACGTTTAGACGTTAGCTATCCGTAGAGGTTCGAAGATATGCATTTGGGGAGCTTGGAGAATATTTCCCGCGGGGTTATCGCACATTTAAGAGCTAGCATGAACAAATTGAGCGAGTCATAGTAACCTTTGTAGGCCTTTTCGTAGTTCTGAGCGGTGTCATCCTCAATGGCCTTCTTGACGCTCTCTATCGCCCGACCCAGAAAGTCCGTATTTGACATGGCGGCGAAGTTTTTGGATTATACTCGAGGTGGCGGGGCAGCTGATGGGCGATGGAGACTCAGCTAAGAGGAGCTGCGGTGCAGAGGTTATGTTTGGCGTTGCTGGACGAAGGTCTTCAGAAGGGTAGAACGCCGGATCTTAAGCAGAACTTATCGCAGGGGGATGTGAGAATCCTGCCGTCGTGTTCAGGCTGCCTCGGGAGATACGTAATTCTGCTTTGCCGGTATGCAGAAATGGAGGGAGAGGGAGATGGTGACGAGACTGCTAGGCAGGCCAGGGTAACGACGAGTGGAGGTTCTTGCGCTAGGCAAAATGGCAACCAAGGTTTCGACGGTTGTTTGCTCGCTCCAACACTCCTCCCCGTCATTACTGAACATTATCAAATACCTCTGGCCAGCTGACCAAACCTTCCATCTTCCTCGACGATACGGCTTTGCGCTCACGGTCTCAAGCTCGGGCTTGCCTCTTTCACTATGGCGACTTTGCAGCAGTTGTCGGATGAGTTTTCGGATATCCAAAAAAGTTCGGAACCAAACCCCACCCCCACCATAAGTATTCCATGCTTCGATACTCACATCTAGAAATTTTCCCGTTCACAGAGCTACAAGAGGTCATCGAAGCCCGCCAGCATTTGGATGCGCAGTTGACGGAAAACAAGGCTGTCCAAAAGGTAGCTCATAGTTACCAATAGCCTTCGACGCCGAGTCTCGTTGATACAGACCCGATACTGAGCATGCTCACGCGATATAGGAATTCTCTACCCTTGACGATGATGCAAATATCTACAAGCTTATCGGCCCGACACTTATAAAGCAAGATAAAGATGAGGCGGTGATGAATGTCGACAAGCGCTTAGACTTCATTGAAAAGGAAATGTAAGCCAGGTGTTTCTTGACTCAACCGGACCGTCTAGTCCTACCTACAAATCGAATATTGACCTGGGGTTTGAACCAGAAAGCGAATAGAAAGCCAAATTACCGAGTTTTCGGGGGCAAGCGAGAAGAAAAAGGCCGAGATAATGCAGATTCAAATGCAGCAGCAGTCGCAAGGCCAGCAGAAGTAGAGCCTTAGGTTATAGGTGTCATATTCTTCTCTCATGCACAGCGTTGGCATTTCTAAAAGTACTTTCTTGTGGTTGTATATATAGACAATGATACCCTCATAATCTTCAACTGATGCCCAAAGGTATTACTTGTTGGTATATTGACTAGAAAATCGGCTTACCATAAATATATATTACGATAAATATAGCATAACACAGCTTAGGGGTATTAATCATCACCCTTGCCTCTCTTATTTTTCTTCTTTTTCTCTTTCTTGCTATCCTCTTCCTTGGCCTTATCTCTCTTCTCTCTTTTCGATTTTTTCTTGTCATGCTCCAATATTTCCACTACTTCGTCATCTTCTTGGTTGGCATTGACATCCGTATTAGCTACCTTGGATTTCTTCTTCTTTTTCTTTTCTGTCGGTGTCCCCGCAACCGCAGCTTCTCTGGCTTTCTTAGGTGTCGAAACCGCGACTTCAATGTCGCCCATTACCACGTCGTCTTCCTCAGTACCTGTGACGAGGTCCTTTCGCGGCAGAATCGCTTCGTTAATATGGACGTCGGATTCTTCGCCGTATCCGCCTGGCATGAATCGCATTCGTAAGCCTTCTGGCTGGGCTCGTGGTGGAGGAGGAGGCAACCTTTCGGTCGCTGTTGATCGTTTGGTTGGCGCTACTTCAGTTATAACGTATTTTACACTAGGAGAAACAGATGCTACACATTGTCTATTAGCATCAGGTATTTTGAATTCCTAGACCGTGAGAACATACATAGCTGGTATCCTTTCTTTCCTTCTCTCGGTAAAACCACCTTGATGCTGGAACTTACCGACTCCACTGATCGCCGGATTGTAAAGTTGGTCTCTCCTGCCTCTAATGTTTCACCTTCGGGTCTGCTATGGAGCTTGATCTTCTTTACGTCTGAGAAATTAAAATTTGAAGGTGCCGTGAACAGAAAAATTTGCTTTCCCTGTAACGAGGATGGTATGGAGTTGGAGGCTGTAGTATCGAGGGGTGTGAAACCGGTGGGAACATCTTTATCCAGTAGCAGACTGAAACTGGTGGTGCTTTTGGACTTTGCTGGTTTTATTGGTTCCGAAGCTTCGCTCTCGCTCTCGCTGTCACTTTCTTCGGCTTTTTCCCTAATGTGTGATTCGTCTTCTGACGATGTAGATTCTTCCTCTCTATCAAACTCGATTAGTATGGAGCTAGCCACGATCGATTTGGGGGTATGTTTAGCATACTCTTCGCTCGATTCTTCTACAACTTCGACAACCTTCTTGCCCTTCTTGCCCTCCTTCCCTGAACTCTTCGCAACCTTCGAACTGGCTACCTCAGCCACAGCTACCTTGCTGCTGGATCCTTTTGCAGCTCCATTGACCTTCTCAGTCCCATCCCGGTTCCGTTTTTTTGATGTCTTCTCGTTGGACTTTAGAGTCGTCCTTTTCGACGCTGGCGCATCTGTCATCTGCTCGTCGCTGTCGATATCTGAGTCATCTACATACTCGGATGATTTTGGAGTCTTTACTTTAGAGGGTTTCGACGATTTTGAAGTTGACACCGAGGTGATCTTGGTGCCCGATTTTGAGGGCATTGTTGTGGCTGCTTGTAAATTTTCAAGATCAATTCGGTTGGTTAAGTTTTGTGGTAAACATTTTTTTCCCTTTCCGCATCGCGTGGGATGAGCATGGTTAGTCTCGGCACATATTTTCTTCAAGGCCCTAATTTCAACTTTAACACCCATCACGAGCGGCGATGTCGAAGAGAACCAGCGACAGCAAGGTGAAAAGTATGGCTCCGAATTCAAAATACCGTCATTATTTAGCTAATATAGCGCCATAGCGCCTCTTAGCGCGCTTGCAGCTCGACGTCTGCGACAACAGCAGCTCGCAGGCGCAGAATCTGCAGGCTCATCGCAAAACGGCGAATCTCCGCTCACCACGCCTGGAACAGAAGCAGCACCATCTCTTGCCATAGAGACACCAGTAGAATCACAACAAACTCGGAGCTCTCCTAAGATTCAAGTTAAGGAAGTGCCGAACACTGCGATAGATATTCCAGAACTAAATATCGACGCTTTACCACGGTAAACCCAATATGTACATGCACAATGTTCCATATTTTAGGCACTGCGGCTGACAGGTCCCATACAGCCAAATCTCAAATTTTACACAAACAGAGGACAATTATATCCATAATGTTCAAACCTCGGAAACGAACGTTAAACTGCGACGAGGCGAATCTCTAGTTATACAGGGAGAATATAGAATATCCGTTATAAGTGGGAGTATCTCGATATGCGGCGCGATCTTGGAAACTTCGCATTCCCTGGATATCATTGCGCCGTCGTCCCAGGCTCTGCCCGTGATCGAGTGTGCGTCAAAGTCTAAGAAAAGAAAGGTCGAGAAACTCTCAAGTCGCACTGGGGAATACGATGCAATTTTCAATCTACGAAGCACAAAAACGGGCCTAAGTGATATTGGAAACATATGTCCTCGCTTTGATAGGATCTGGACACCGCCATTGGCAGGCACTGTGGTTAAAACGGAGGGATCGGAAACATTTACACCTGTAAGATGCGTCTTGTCGGCATAGATCTCTACACTTCTAACCCTTCCACGCACCCACAGATTCTTACTTCCGGTCCATCAACATCCGTGCTCACGATCCCATCATCTTGGCAAACTGCTATAACCTCTCTATCTTCTACAAAACAGTCGCCGAAATCGATTTTTGTAGTTGGTGCCAAGTCCGTTGGCAAATCCACATTCGGCCGATACTTGTTGAACACTATTATAACTTCTCAAACGCCATCACGCAGCGTAGCATATCTCGATTTCGACCCGGGTCAACCGAGTTTCACGCCGCCATGCATGCTCTCCTTGCACAAGATTACATCTCCGATTGTGTCACCTTCATTCGCTGCATTTCGAGCGACTGAGGTGATACGACAGCACCATATCGGGTATACCTCTCCACGCGAGGACCCAAAGTACTACTTACGGTGTGCCGTGGACTTGATGCGGGAATACCGGAAGCTAGTCGAGCTAGACGAACAGCTCACGCTAGTGGTAAACACCTGCGGGTGGACGAAAGGGATGGGACGGGAATTATTACAGGAGCTCGTGTTGATTTGTGAGCCGACGGACGTCGTGGGGCTAGGGGACGTAGATGGCGTTTTTGCGGATATATTGCCGGAGGGAATGATCACTAAACGGCATCTGTTGGAGGCTGCTGGAAGTGGAGTTTCTGTTAGTAATAGCAGTGGTCCTAGTGGTGGCGGCGGCGGCGGTGGCAGCAACGGTGGGAATCAGCAATTCACGCCTGCAGATTTGAGAACGCTCCAGGCAATAGCTTATTTTCACTCCGTGCCGAGAGCTACCGACGAGGGTGTGAGATTTGACTTTGAGAAGCATCTTACGACGGTGCCGCCTCTACTGGCAGCGTACAAGGGCGTAGGCAAGGTGATTTATGGGGTTATGGTATTGGACGCGGATATCACGTCGGGTTTAATGTCTACGGCGATAAACGCTACTGTGTTGGCTATCAATTTGGTCAAGGGAGATGACGCGGAACATCCGGTGATACGGTATATTGAAGATGTCTACGGTGATGATAAGAATGCCGTGCCTTATATCCCGTCGAGTCAATTCGAGGGCACGAGTGAGATTATTCCTGCGGAAAGCACGACAACCATAGGATTGGCAATTGTGAGAGGTGTTGATGAAGAGAAGGGAGAGTTACAGTTGTTGATGCCGTTATCCGAGGATGAACTGAATCAATGGGTTGATGAAGGGTACAGGGTTGTTCTGTCCCGGGGAAGGGACGAGATACCGGTGTGGCTCATGTGGGACTGGAAGTCAGAGCAGCGTAGGCGGAGGGACATGGGAAAGAAGAATGCGGAGAAAATGCCGTATTTGGATTTTGTGGTTGGTGGGGAAGTCACCGGCAAGGGTGCGAAAGAGTGGAAAGTGAGAAGGAACATTATGAGGAGAGGGCAGCAGCAAAGACGGTAGAGGATGTTCCGGGACGGGTACGCTTGCAGATTCTGAGGGATTTGCAGAGTTAAAGAAGGTTAGGCCGAGCGAGAACATGGATTTTGCATTTTGAGGGCTTGGATTTGACTGTTGGATATATTCAAGATGGTGTGCGGTTGGAAGCGAATACAAGCGATGGGAAGCGAATTAATCGGGAACCCTGCAGCACGGCGCTAAGCCTGTCTGTACTCGGGTCTGTCATCTGCAAAGGCGGATTACTCACAAGGGCCAAGTAATAATACAACCCTTAAAAGATCAAGGTTGGCTGGCTGGCTGGCTGGCTGGTTGGTTGGTCTCGTGCCTCCAACATGACATTCTCCGGAGTGATATCTTTTCGAAGGATCGATATCACATCTCGAGCTATAGAGCCTCAAAGGAATGTGTTGGAACAGGTATAGTTCTGGACCGGTAGACGGTCAAACTAGTACTAGAACATCAACAGCGAGATACAGAAACTTGGTCTATCCGAGAGTAATCACATTTTCCAGCGCGCCCTCGCGTCGGTACTATTTCAAGAATCGAATTCGATCGGTACCATGTCATGTAGGCCAAGTCTGTGTGGTGGAATCTGCATGCATGCAGCAATAAATGTGCGCTTGGCTGCTTTAGTTTTGCGATATGGTATCGATAGCAGGCTTGCGGGTTCGACTCATGTATCAATATCTTGCTCTTGTATTTTGTGACTTTTTGACCAGTTCGAAGCTACTAGCAAGAATGGAAATGTTTGACTGCTCGATCAGCACCACCTAGAACGGTGCGGACCTGTCATAGGCCAATCGCCCTTCTGCCTTCCATTGGCTCTCTCTACCGAAAAGGTGCGTCTTTGTGCGCGGTGCTTTCTATTGGCTGGCTATTGGGGGGGACGAAACTATCGACGGAGCAACGAGAGCACTCGTACATGTGACGACAGAATCTTCAAAAGATGATAGCAGGCGAGCGACAAGCTTCCCCGGTCACAGAAAGCGAAGCTATCAAAGTGGGGAATCCGAACAAGCAAAAAATGGGGTTTCTAACGGTGCAAAGGGCTGTTTCCCACCCATCCGGATGGAGACTTCAGGATTTTGATGGCGTGGTGCTAACCTAACTCTTAGTATTCTTTCTTCGAGGTGCTTTCAATCGAGATGGTGGTGTGGGACCCCTCCTTCCGCCCTTTGAAGCCCCGAGAAATCTCTGAAACTGACAGTTGCTTTAAAGAAACAAGGAAGTGGTTTTGTGGGAAAACGGCTTTTCTGGGAAGATGGGGCACCTTTACTGGAACCGCGGATGCGGGACAAAGATGTGGGTTCGCAATCTTTGTGAGTTCTCTTGAGGATGCAGATGCGGTGGGAACTTAGGGGCAACTGCGGGTCGAGTTCTTAGTTCCTCTACTAAAAAAATAAAATAAAAACTCTTTCACGAAAAGAGAGAGAGGAGCTAACTGCTCGACAGGTACGAGTTTTCGCTCTGCAGTCTGTCCCTCGCGACTGAAGGATCTTTTTGGTGAGCTCGCCGGGCCTGGTGATGCAGATATGGAGTCTCGAGTAGTCATCCGAAGGCCGGTGACTGGCTCGTTCAACAAGGCGCATTTCGGACGAGCTCGCGGACCGGAGTTCGGGATTCTCGGTGTGAGATATTGGGGGCCGCACGACCTCGAAGGGATCTGGACCCCAGAGGCATCTCGGTGTTTGTCATTTTCACGGCGGGCAGATGTTGCCAAACGAGCTCTAGCGCTCTACACTAAGAGTGTGAAAGCTTTCGACCAAGCCAGGATTATAAGGCGGACTCATTTTGGTATAAAAGTTTAAAACTTCTTTTTGAAGGCAAAGTTTAGCTTTAGCCGTTTAAAGGTCGCCGTGTTGTGCGCTGGGAGTTAAAAGGATGACAAGGCTGATAAATTTGAGTCAGCTACCGGTAAGCTATTGTACCTACATCCATCGATAACCGCGAGACATCTAATATAAATCAAATAGGCAGAATCGAATGACAGAAAAAATGAGTAAGAGTCGCCGGATTTGACCGTCAGTCAGAACGTGTACCCCCAATGCAACGTGATACGAAGGTGTCTCGCTATGAGAAAGATATTAGCCACTGGATGGAAGCACCTCGAAATTCAGCTGATCTGATGTGTAACAATGCACAGCATATGCTACCTAGCCTGCTCTGGAGACTATGAAATTAAGATGATTCCGCGGTCTAAAATAGCACTCTGGTAAGGTGTGGATATCAATTTTTGAACCAGGAAGTGTGCATGGCATTTTGCTTTCCGCGGGCGTGCGTGTGCGTGTACATGTCATAATCGTACCAAAGCGAAAAAAAAAGCCGCCTGTTAAGGAATCAGCGACGATTTCCGAATAGTCCTCGAGTGGGCGCTCGTGTTGGTCGTCGGTGGGACAGACAGACAGGCCGGTTTGATGATATCCATGCTTTCTTCTTCGCAGCCAATAAGTTACAGGCATGATCTTTGAATCGTGCATAGGGGGCTGCATGCACTCGATCATATCAGTTTTCTGATCAAGTATCCTCAAGTTTTCATGCGGGCTATCGTTGGATTTCTCAGCCTTTTTCGGGGTTGAAGTCGAAGTAGCAATACTTTGCTTTTGTTTGAAATCAACTGGACCGACGAAGCCTAATATTCTTTTGGAAGCGATCCTCGACGGCCCATGTCGGGCTAATCGAGCCTCATTCGCTCATTCATCTGAACAAGAGGCTTTTTTTGTTTCGAGGTGCAGTCTGCAGAAGAGCCATTATCTCTTGGAGATTTGTTTACTGCGAGGTGCGTCACGTAATGCAGTGGTACGTACAAGAATCGGAATTGCCCAGTCTGGTGAACCCGTACCTGTACAATCGCAAGACAGTTTGCCAGGATGGTCTGGACTTAAAGTCTTGAACTGGAAGGGAAATCGGCACATCAGCACGATAGACGAGGGGGTCGAAAACCACGCGGTGGGCAAAATTAGCAGTTATATTAATTGCATGTCTATCTAGTCTATTGCCTTGTCTGGGAGCTTGGGCCTCTTTGTGCATGTGTCCTGTTGATTAATTTTACTATTAGTTTGTTTCGCGATATTAAAGATAGTAAGCAACGACAGGATCGAATAGAAACGCACGACCCTCGTATTATCAATTATTATATAAGGTATCCGCACATTGCAGGGCGTCTCTCGATCGTATGATCGGTTGCGGCCGCACGACCGTTATCACAAGCCGTTAAAAATTGTTCCGGATGGTCGGATCCGTGAGTCTCCAGCATTCTTCGCGGTTGACTTCGTCTTTGGTCCATTCCACCCGACGATATCGAAATATCCGTTTTCGCCGAAAGGATTTCTTCTCGACTGGCGCTGCCTCTAGATTCGATTCCAATCCCTTCGGACATTAAGAAGATAGAATTATTGCCTTGAAAAGAACACATATAAAGTAACTGCTATTGGGTCCCCTTCGCTGCAAGCCATACATGCTCCACCTGACAAGCTCGAGGTCCAACTTTTTTTCCGCCCTTCTAGAACTCCTGTCCCAAGGTGTTTCTGGATGCAATTTGCTGCAGCTTTTGTTTTATCCAACGGGTATATTCTGCTATCGATAGATCAAACACCAATCAACCCCGATCAATTCAACCGGATCGACTAGTCACGGGTGAAGACAACCTGGGGGTCATATATCTGGAGAAGAATCCCGGTGGCAGTACCGGAATTAAAGAGAAGGAAAACAACCACGGAAGAAATCAGCAAAAATCTGGAGAAATAACAGCGTCGGTCGCAGCAGCAGCAGCAGGGTAGTTTTTTTGATCCATCGACAAGCCCATTCTCTGAGGGATATCGTGAAACATACATAACGGTTTTCTCAATTGAGGTTATTCAACGAGGGACTTTTGCTCACCCGAGGTCAGAAGGGAATAAACGAGAAACTCTCGCGAGGTAAGCTGGTGCCAATTGGCAAGCTGCACACTTGATTTGCTATAGCATTGTCAATCTAGGGATTGTTATTGGAGCGCCCTTTTTCGATTTTCTTTTACGTCTTAATTGATTGATAGTTACCCCTCCATCCCCCTAGTTATCAATGCACGTCTAAGACCTTTTCCTCTCGTGTCGTCTCGTCTGCTCATGCAAATAATCAAGTCGACACTCTTGCTTTGGCGAGAGGGGCTTTTTAATTGAGTGACTATTCTTTTTTGACATGTGTCTGCGCATGCTCGTCTGAACTTGACGGCAGCCTCGCCTGACGAGGCGTCCGGTTCCCTCGTCATATCGTTGTCTTTGATACGCAGAACTGCTCAGCGGAATCTACATGGCACAAACTAGAAGGTTCGATTCCTTTTAATTTCTAAAACATTCCCTTGCGCCTCGGTCCGGACGGGCACGAGGAGGATACGGGACGAGACGCTGAGGTGGTGTACTCTGTCATGGCCAGTTTTCGTCGCCTTAGCGCAGACAAAGCCGAGCGAGTGAAGAGTCTGTGCTTCGTGTTTTGAGTATCGTCTGGCAGACATTACACAAGAGGTTCGACGAGAACGGAGAAGGGAGGTCTGGTAGATGCGAGGGTGTGCGAGTGAAGTGTGTGTGTGTGTGAGTCCAGCCAACCCTAGCTCCCAGCTCCAGCTTCCAGCTCCTTTGTCTCCAATGCACAGGTACCTAGCCGGCGAGTACGTACCAAGTGTCGAGCTAGCTAGTGAGTCTCCTGTCGTCGAGGCTAGTTATCCGCCAATTGACTAGTGTCTGGAAAGACCTGCGGAGAGAAGTGGAAGGAGGTGTGGGTGCTGTTTGGAGGGTGTGGGAGGAGGAAGGGTGGTGGGCCTGCTTCGGTGCAGACTTGCTCCCCACTAAAACAGTGCTGGGCCGGCTGGGCTGGCTGGGCCGGGCTGTTGGAGGCCCCCGAAACAGAATGGCTTCCTTTTCCTGCTCAGCATATATTCCCATCCACCACCCTCCACCACACAATTTCAAACCTCCATCGAAGCATCCTTTCCACTTACGCTATCACATCGTACCTCTGCACATCTCCCCTTCTCTCTCTCTCCCCCTCCCTCTTCCCTCTATCCCCTTCCTCTTCTTCTCTCCTACCTGCCTTTCGTTTCTACCCCGGCTCTCGTCCTCGTCCTCCTCTATTCTATCCACTTTTCCGGGCTCTAATTAAGAAAAAATTGCTGTCGACAGGTTTTATCGGCTCAATCGCAACAACACCTCTCCCCGGCAAATTTTGCCACTATGGATTTCATCGTAAGTTGGCTCTACAATTCCTAAGAGATGTTGTCTCTGCCACTGCTGTTTGCGAACAGACGGTGGCAGTTACTACTTTGCAATATTTCCTAGCATACTTGATACACATATCTAACATTCTCGCCGCATTGCTCTAGTTCTCTCTCGCACACTTTTGCGAGATCCACGGTCCTACCTCCATCCTATGCACGCAGCTCCTCCCTCCTTCATGCCAAACATGTGCAACTTCGATAGGTCCTTATGCCGGCTACTCGAGTGACGATTCACCTCCTACTTCCGCCCCGACATCCTCCCCTCCGTCGCGTAATAGCTCTCTAAAGGCCTCCCGCTCCAACAACTATCTTTCGAGATCCTCTATTTCCCCCAATAATTCTCCCTTTGCAACTCCTCCATTATCGCCAAAGCCAGGGCATGCCTCTCTTGCCGGTTCAGCTAATCAATCGCTGCTGTCAACTGCTTCATCTGGATTGACCGACACATGTGCCAATTGCAACCTCAGCCTGCCGAAGAATCTTAGCGAAAGATTACCGTTGAAGGATGGTAAGAAGGTTCCGGTTTTGCGTTCGAAAGAGGCAGTGATGGCCGGAGGCAGTGCCGAGGAGAGACGGCGACACCAATTGGAGGCAGAGGCTCAGCAGCAACAGTCACAACCGAAATCGCATTACCGACACGGAAGGCGACAATCATATTACCAACCTAAGCGACCTGCTACATCCGACCAGGAGGAGCCGTTCATCCAACATCACCCCCGTCGGCGGTCTCTTTCCTCTGCTTCATCGTCCAACTCGTCGTCCAAGTCGAATCTTAACGAGGATATCGACTTCCCGTCGACTGCATCCGAGGAGAGCCAGGAGATGTACGACAGATTTGACGCCTATATCCCACCTCATACCCACAACCTGACCTATCTTTCGGCCCGATTCCCGGCTTCTCCTGAAAAGTTTTCAGCTTTGAGAAGAGCTTGCGTCCGGACCCTCTCCTGTGAAGCCCTGCCTGGTCAGACCGGCCCGATATTCGTTGGTGATGAAGCTGCTGGCCACACGATTGCGTATGTGTTCAGGCTTGTCGACCCCAAGATTCGAAGCAATCGCCGTACATACGCACTGTTGTGTCTGTGCCCGGATGTCAAGAAGATCGTGGCTGCCTACGGTTACATCACCTCGGTGTTCGAGCAGCTGGTAACCAGGATCAAGAACCTTGCGTTGGAAGCTTCGCAGCCAGCGTCTCCAAACCCTCACGACCATCTTCGACACGAGCTCAACAACTCGTCTATAATCAAACATAGTACCTGTCCGGATGGGTTCTTGAGACGGCCGGCTAGAGTGGAACGAGGCAAGGACCTTGCAGAACTCGTGGGTCGGGAACAGTTGTTCGTCGAGGTACACGCCTGCTTTGCAACATTACTCGGAGCTTTGGCGAGGAGGTTCGGGTGCCTGGATGCTAGCGTGCCTGTCGTTTCCACTTCACCAACATCATCTTATGGCGGGATCCCTGGGAATGTCACATCGGGTAGGCTGGCGTACGATGAGAGGGATATTGAAAGGTCGAAGAGGGATAGGGCCGACTTGAGAAGAGGCGTCTACATCTAACGATTCGACTCATCCTCATCGGCTCCGGTCTATCTCTTTTTCGTCTACCTCGAGAATACCCGGGTCGGTTCTCTTTATTGATACTTCTGGTTTTTTCTTCTTGTCGTATTGCTGCGGTTTAGCGAAAGAAACGGGTTTATATCACGGTGTCCTTCTTTCTGATGATTCTCTTTTCAATTCCGGTGTCGGTTTGTGGCCAAATGGATAAAAGGTAGTGGTTTGGTTTCGTTTCTATTTCCTTGGGTTATACATCGGAGTTTTTTCCTTTTCGTCTTGTTATGAATCTTCCTTTTTCAACTAGATGTGCTTTTTAGATTTGTTTTCTTCTTGCTTTGTTCCTTTTTCTTACACTTACTACTACTTCATGACGACGACGATGATGACTGTTGTTTCGCTTCAAAATATTTTGTATATCTGCCAAAGAGTTAACCAAAAAGTCAGAAAAAAGCCAAAAGCTATTGACGACAAAAGCAAAAGATGAAGAGAAAAAGTTGGATGACGGCAAGCAAAAGTGGATGGGAGATTTCTCGATCGAGGTCTCTACTGAAAAAAAGACAAAAGCGGATATAGTTTTTTAAAGCTACCTTTATTTTAATGCATCGAATACTTTGTTTATTTGAATCCTTTGTATATCCAAAAGCTGTTCTGCAGGTTCTAAAAACAATTGAAAAGTGGTTTATATCGTTATGTCTGTTCGGAACAGGGTCGAAATGTGAAATGTAGAGAAGAGAGTGGAGGGCTAAGTGGCACGATCCGGGTATATAGATATATTTATATCGGAAGGGGGTATTGGTCAGAAAAAAACCTCAGCAGGCGGGACATGGCGTCTTGATGGTGAGGGAGCACGTAATTGAAAGACCTCACCACTACACGAAATTCTCCGTCCCGAAGGGAAGGAATGGAAGCACAAAAGAAGCGATGTGTTGGAGGGGAGGTTGCAAGGATGAGCTTTTGATTGAGTGGAATTTGAAGATGGCTATTTGGACGACGACGACGGGGCTAAGCCGAAGTTGGCGGGATCCTGCTAATCGGTCGTCGCCGGCCAATTGAACTGGGTAGCTGATAGCTGATAGCTGGTATTAGCTGGTAGTAGCTGTATGTTACTTGTACGCACATACTTGTGGGTACTTGGTCAGAGGTATCCTGCTGCGTCGCATGTGCGAGCTGTCCCGCATGTTCACGTCCCTTTTCGATCTGTGCTTCCCGATCCTTCCTCTCTCATTCTCATTCTCTCTCTTCCTTCCTTTCTTCTTCTTATACAGAACTAGCCACCGTCGAATTCGGGGCCTACGATTCGATCCGCATGGAACTTCAGCGACAACTGACATTCACTTTGCGGGCGCCAAATTGAGGTTCTTCGCTGCGATCAAGCTTCTCGGTTAAGCTGCTGCCTGTTGGACTTATCGCCGCTGTTCGTTCTCTTCCTTTTCCCTTTGTCCACCCAAACCAACCGCCATCCCTCCACGCAAAACCCCATCATCAGCATCATCAGCATCATCCTCACGCCATCCCTCTCCATCCCTCTACTTCAACCACCCCGCCGCTTGTCCATACGTTGTCTCCCAATCTTATGTTCTCGTACATCTCGCAATCGCCTGCTGCTCTACCCTAAGCCCAGCCTTT
Organism: Dactylellina sp. 'tibetensis'; assembly: GCA_036971435.1. Taxonomy (NCBI): domain Eukaryota; kingdom Fungi; phylum Ascomycota; class Orbiliomycetes; order Orbiliales; family Orbiliaceae; genus Dactylellina; species Dactylellina sp. 'tibetensis'. Next base: position 2,481,240 of record JAKDFA010000001.1, read on the forward strand.
TTTTTGGGGGATTCTTCCTCTTGTTCTTCTATTCTGCATTGGGAGACAGTTCCGAACTCACCCTGCCTCGCGACACATCAAGCAATTTTTCCAGGACATAGTCACCCCCAAAAAACGAAACCCTTCAAACCTCATCAACCCTGGAGCTTCACGTGTCTTCCACATTGGCTCTGACCGTTCGCTATACCCAACCGACCACCACCAGGAAAGATACCCCTGGGGTCGCTTTCCTGAAGGTTAGCAGCTGAAAGCTTCCCTCCCGGAAACTTAAAAATTCGGATCGCCTAGCGACGTCAGAAGCATCTCGACCAGGGGTATACTTCATTCGTCTGCGGCAAAAATAGCTACAACCCTCACATAATGCTCCTCACTTTTCCTCCGTCGACCCGGTTTCCGGTCACTATCACCCAGATACACTTCGCCCAGAATGCTGAGGTTAAAAAGCTTCAGGCAATCTTCACCTACTCCTACAAGTCGCTGTTAACCGAAGATAACGAAGATGGAGAGGAGGTTCAGCAAGTAACCGACATCATCTCGAAATTTGAAACCCCGGTTGGAGGAAAGATTCTCAGGTGGATGGTGGGGAAGGGATCCGTTGTCAGCTCGCCATCGTAAGTAGAACACCCCCTCTCTAAACCCGCCAGTTGGCGACGAAACGGTAAAGTTGGGTGTTTAGCTAAATACGACCTTCCGTGTCAATTGATAATAGCACCGGTATAGTAGAGATCGAGGAGCCATGTGCGCATCCCGTCGTCTGGAACAATCAATGCGCCGTATGTGGTACGGATATGTCAGAGTATGTTGCTTCACCTTGCTTAAGGAGGTCCAGCCGGCAATTTGTTAATAACAATCACCACACCTCGCAGGCAGACATATATCAGCTTTCATAACATCGAAACTGCAAATATTAATGTTACACACGATAACACCGGTTTGAAAATCAGCAGAGGGGTATGCGGAACCTAGCTATTATCCTATTATTTCAAGAGCAGGCTAATCAGATGCAATTATGGAACCTTTTTAGGAAGCCGAAAATATCGAGAAAGAGGCCAAAAAGCGTTTACTATCTTCGAAAAAGCTCTCTCTCGTTGTTGATCTCGATCAAACTATCATTCAAGCTACTGTGGACCCCACCGTTGGAGAGTGGAGAGACGACCCTTCCAACCCGAACTACCATGCTGTAAAGGATGTGGAAGCCTTCCAGCTTCTCGACGAAGGCGCAGGAGGAAGAGGTTGCTGGTACTACGTTAAGCTCCGACCCGGTCTCAAAAGGTTCCTCGAGAACATATCGAAAATCTATGAATTACACATCTACACCATGGGAACACGAGCGTATGCTATGAGCATAGCAAAAATCGTGGACCCGGAGGGCCATATTTTCGGAGAGAGGATTCTGAGCAGAGACGAGAGCGGAAGTTTGACATCGAAAAGCTTAGAAAGGTTATTTCCAGTCGATACAAAGATGGTAGTAATCATCGACGATAGAGGTGACGTTTGGAAATGGAGCGAAAATCTGGTCAAGGTCACGCCTTATGACTTTTTCGTGGGAATTGGAGATATCAACTCTAGTTTCTTACCGAAACGGCACGACTATCAACTTGCGCAACAAGCGGCAGCAGCAGCAACCGCACAGAAGAGCGATGAGCCTCAGGTTATCAATCCGGAACAGCTGACTGTGCCATCGGGTCTTCCCACGAACGGACTTGAAGACTCCACCATGGATGACGCTCCCGGCGAAAAGAGTGAAATAACCGAAGCTGGCTTGGACGTGTCGCCCTTGGAACAGCTAGTTGAAATGGGTGGCGGCGACGATCCAGATGTACTAGCTTCACAGACATTGCAACAGAACGAAACCTTAACAGCCCAGCAGAAGGAGCGCCCCTTGGCTAAGAAGCAGGAAGTTCTCGACAAACAGGACAGCGACAGTGTTAGCAATCATTCTAACAACGGAGATACCAACAGCGATAGCGGTCATCGGCATAATCTGCTGCAGGACAATGACAATGAGTTGGAATATCTGGAAAAGGCGCTGACAGAAGTGCACATGGAATTCTTTGAGGAGTACCAGCGGCGGCTTGTGGCTAGCAAGGGTGGGAGAGTTGCGCAGGTTAGAGGAAGTGGTGGTAAGGGAGCGAGGAGGCTCGCTCACCATAGTGACGGCGACTATCTGAGTAATGTCCCGGATGTCAAGCACATCATGCCTCGCATGAAACGGCGAGTATTTGATAATATTGTGCTCGTATTTTCGGGCGTGATCCCGCTAGGCGTTGATGTTCAGAGGTACGGGAGCTGTCTAATTGCGTAATCTATTTCTAATCGAATTATGGGACTAACTATACTACAGCTCCGACGTTGCCCAGTGGGCCAAGTCTTTTGGCGCAATGGTGGTGGATGGGGTCAGTGGAGCTGTTACGCATGTCGTTGCTGCTAGAGTAAGTACCTTCCTCACTTTCTTAATTTGGATCGATACTTATATGTATGAATAGACAAGAACGGCCAAAGTTCGCTCTGCGGCTACAAAATTTCCGCGCATCAAGATTGTCACGCCTCAATGGTTCTTTTCGTCTATAACTATGTGGCAGAAGCTGGACGAAACGCCCTTTTTAATCAACATCTACCCGGAAGACCGTTTTGCCAATAGTAGCCCCCCGTTGCCCTCGAGTTCTATGGGATTTGAAGACTTAGAGGACCATATGGATTTAAGTTCGGACGAGGAAGAAGAAGACGATGACGCCGATAGCGATATCCACACAATTGATGGGAGGCCGGGTGTAATTCCAGAGCTCATGCTGCCCGAAGCCGCCGAACCGCCGCCTGATCTGCAGGACCTTAATTGGGACGAGATGGACCGGGATTTGGCTGACTTTATGGGCAGCGAAGCTGATGACACGGACCTCGAGAGCAGGAACGGAGCGGAAGCGTACGAGTCTGATAATGAGAGCAACTCTGGTGATAACCCGGGTGACGGTCTCAAGTTATCGCCTGGTAGTTCGAAGAGGGATAGGAGTGCGACTCCACCGCCCGATGGTACGGATGAACAGCGCATACCGGTTAGTGAACCGCGAGAGAAAGAAATGCTCAAGAGTCCTCTCTCGAAGCGACTTCGACTTTCCAACAGCCGGTCATCTAGTCTTAGAAACCTCTCCCTCAGCGCCGAAGAACCAAAGGTTGGAGAGTCCGGAATACCATCACCTGCTCAAAGCCAAGGCGAGAAAGACGGAAGTGTCCGCGATGAGGAGGAGGACGATTTCGATCTTGAAGCAGAGTTTGCCAACGAGTTTTCGTGAGATTCTCCGCACAAACATGACAGCTGGGTTTATTCGGTTGAGTTTTCCTCGACAGGATGTCCCTGACGATGACACGATATTATTCGATGTACTCCCCTCTATTTCTGCTTATATAACGATACACTAGGTTTCTTATAGATGATATTCTTTACGGAAGCGCTTTCTCTGTTTACCCTAAGACCTGTTTACGCGCCTATCAGTTTCTTTGTTGTTTCTTTCTTTCTGTGGGCTTTTTTCCCTTCGGGCTCGTGTACTATATAATCTGTCATATTTTCGAGCAAGTTTTCCGTTAGGAAGTTGCTTATACCACTGCTTTTGTCTTCAACCTGCATTGTCATGACGGCGCCAAATGTCGATGGGATGTTTTTCTTCTCTTCCTTTGCTTATATTCCCTTTCGCGTTGTATATTTCATTCAGCGGCGTTCTAAGAGAGAGATACTGTGTTCTATTACTGTTTCCGAGCAGATGTCGTTTCCGACTCGCACGATGGTGTACATAAATTAATCCGAGACTCCTTTCCGCTTGGTGCTGTGGGTCTATCCGTCTGCTGGTCGTTCGTGCTCGCTGCGACTGCTGCTGCTGACGGGTAGCTTCTAAATCCCGGCCGGTCTGGGCAACTGCATCATCGGACCCAACACCACCTCACCCTCCGCCATCCCATCCATCTCGAACCAAAGGGAAGAAAAAAGCCCTCGCTCTTTCCAACCTTCTCACCGCTTCCTCTGGATTTTGCTGCCCTCCCACCGAATCTCCCACCCATCCCGAAAGGTCAACAAGACGTATCGCGGTATCTTCCAGCTATAGGCGCAAAATTAAACCGGGCAAAAGCTTTAAACCTCTACTCCCTACTCGGTGGCTGCCCCCGAGATAGATTTTTCTTCTCCCGTTTCCTCCCAAAATGATTCCCAAACTAGACAATATCCCAGAGCGACTGCAAACCACCATCCGCCGTCTTCCGATCCTCACGCGAGTTGTTTTGGGCCTCACAATCGTGCTTTTCATCCTCGGTCGCATATCCGACTCTGATTCCGTGCTGGAGCTTGACAATGCTTTCTTCGGGATTACACAACGTATGTTACCTCAGCTCATATTTTTTATTTATTCGTCTTTTCCTTTGCTTTTTCTTCTCTTCGCAGAAGCAAAACGACAGAGAGAAAAAACAAAACTCGCGTATAAAAACTGGTGGGAAGGAAAATACTAATAGAGCGATGAATTTTGTTTGGAAATAGTACATAGATTAAACACCTACCCTTTCGTTCACCGGGGATGGCTACACCTAATAATCAACCTGTTGGCGGTAACGTACCCGCTGTCGCGGTTCGAGAAGGAGAAAGGAACATTACACACCCTCTTGATGGTTGTTGGACGTAAGGGAAAAATTTCCATCCAGGACTCAAAATAAGGAAAAGGGAGGTTGGGTAAACTGATGCTTTTCTCATCTATCTAGCGTTCTCGACGTTCCCGGCGCTCGGATATCTCCTCTTCGATAAATTCTTCTTACACGGCGATGGCTCGTATAGCGGCATGTCGGTGTTTATCATCATGTTTGCGGCGATGGATGCGACGAGGATATACAAGTATAAACCGTACTATGGGGTTATGGGGTATAGGGTACCTAGCTGGGCGCCCGTGTTGGGAGTGTGGCTTGTGCTGGAGGTTTTTGTATTTGGAGGTGCCGGGTGGTTGATTCATATTTTCTCCATGGCTGTGGGATGGGCTTGTGAGTTTTTTTCTGTTCTCCTCCCGTCTATCTTTGATTCCGTGGCTCTTTAGTACGAGAAAACTAATCATGGATTTGTTTATAGATGCCGCCGAGTACCTCAAGCTTCTTGAGCCGCCAGAGAAGATCCTCAAGTTCGTCGAGACCAAGCTGCGACCGCTGCTTTCGAGGATACCGTTTTATGTTTCTTTGGAGACTCGGGATGCTGCTGGTTATACCCTTGTGCTCCCAACGTTCCAGGAAGATCGGGGGATCGATATGCCGAATCTGAGGATGAATCCTAGGAATAGTCCCAGCTCGAGCGGGCCTTCTGGAGCTCCTGGGAACTTTGGAGGTGCAGGGAGGACGTTGAGTTCGTAGGGGGAGGTATCCTTGATATACTCTACAGTTCGCGCTGACGGTCGTTCTACTTGGTTCAGGAAGACCAAGTGCAAAGACGCGTTACGGTAAAGATGACTGAAAGAGCAAAGTTTTGAGTCTTTCTTCTTTGGTCTATATATTTGATCCCTGGGTTTCGCTTCTTCCTTTTTATTGGACACATTCTTTTATTGCCCCCGGTTTTTTCTCTCTTCGCCTTTTTGCTCGGGTAGGTGATACATAGAAGGGGATAGGTCTCTGGAGCTTCTCTATTGCTTATGTCTTTTTTGGGGCTATGGGATTGTAGGGGGTTTTGCTTGCACACGGGGTTATGATGCGCATGATGCATACGATGCATGGCAGCGAGTTCTTAATAGCTAATAAACATACGGTCTGGTTTTGCTTGTTTTTTATACTTCGGACATGTCATATAAATGATATTTTTCAGGATTTAACAAATAGATAATAACATAAAGCTTAAAGGATAATCGAGGATATGAGTGTGACCTAATACATAAAAAACACGTGATGCTCATGGGTGCGTTGCGGGTGTGGTAGAAGTTGATTTGCAGGGCCGAAAAACCAAAAGTTTGTCAGTATAAATTTGGGATTTTCAGTTTCGCGAGAACATCGTCCACAACCATCACCAAAAAAAAGAAACCAGTAAAGCAATATTAAAAAATGGTGATGAAACGCCCAGTCCCAGACCCTACCGCCGCTATCCCAACGGCCCCGCAGGTATCGCCCGCCGACGAAGAAATCCTCACTCTTCAAATAAACAAAAAGCCGCGGATCCAGTTCCGTGCCGAAGGTGCCTTCAAGATTGATCCGGATAATGTCCTCGCCGGTGCTAACGATCGTACGTTCTTCTATACCAATTGATACAGAAGATTCCTCTTTCATCTCTCTCTCTCTCTCTCTCTATATATATATATATATATATATATATTCGTTTCTTTTTCTGGAGGTCTCATAGATACTAATTTCTCCTCCAAAGTTAGGAACCGGCTGGCTGCCTTCTTACCCTCGTTGAAAGCCGCCGATGAGCAGCTCGAGAAGGATAAACTCGCAGGGAGGATTGCAAGCCAGAGGATCGAGATTGATAGCGATTCTGATGATGGTAGCGATTCCGAAGAGGATGAAGACCAGGATGATGAAACTGAGGATATCGACGGCGGCGAGGACTCTAAAGATCCGTTTGGTGAGGTGGACTCGGAGGATGAACGGTCGAAAGAGGGTGGGGACCCGTCGGTGCAGAATATAGGTGTTGCGGAGGCCTTGATATCCAACCTCTTAAGTCGGTCGCACGCTTCGCCTGCTGCTATAGATGACGATGATGGAGCGGATACGCTGGCCAAGAAGGGGAAGAAACGGAGTGGTAAGAACAGGCAGCCGTATATTGAAATGGTAAGCTCCCTCTTTCTATTTTATTTTCTTTTGTATTTCTTTCTTTTAATCCTTCCCACTTTTTTTTTTTTTTTTTTTCCCTTTCTTTTTTTCGACAGTTTTAAGAAAATGACTCTCCACATGATGACATTTACCGCTTAACCCAGCTCACTCTGAGCTACCTCTCCCATTATATATCGGGCAAGGGGGCATGAAGCGAACAGCGAATATTAGAATCTGATCATATATCTTGGGAGCCTTTCCAAGTACCCGTCAATGCTGTTTTTAAATTGTTTAATTGGTTGTATAAGCAGGCTTGCTAACTGGAACTCGGTCAACGAAAAAAGAACCTCGGCTTAGGTGTCTTGGAAGAACTCAAGCCTTCACCGGGTGATAATGATAAGGAAGGAAATGAGAGAAGGGAACTCGTTAGTCGTATCCTTGAACTTAGAAGATTGCAGGAGGCGAGGGATGGCGACAGTAGTGATGATGAAAAGGGAGAGAGAATCTTTCTCCCAAAGGAGGAAGTAAAGAAGGTTGTGATTGAGGAGTTGGAATAATTGCTTTGGTACGGGGTTGGTGTCGTTTGAATGGTGGCTCCGTGTTCGATATTGTGGGGGTGTCCATGGTATATATTATCTCAGGCGCTGGAGTTTATTTTATTTCTCTGGATATACTAGGATGTAAAGGTTGTTCGTTTACAATTATAGACTATTAATTAATAGTGGTTCGAAGGAAATGAGTGTATGCGTATATTGTGTGAGAATTCAATGGGATTTGGGAAAATTGTGGAAGTTTCCTTTTGTGCTGTAATTCGAATTCGAGATCACGAGAGCATTGGCGTGCATCTGGTTACGAGACTGCACAAAGTTAGCGAAAAGACGACTAAGATTTAAATGTGTTGCTTGATTGTGTTGTGTTGGCCGAATTAGTGACACGCTGAGAGGCTGGCGGGGGATTGTTCGCAGAATCTAACAGACTGGCTAGAGACAACACAGAGCCACCAAGCTTTGATCTAATGTGCCAGGACTTCTTACGCAGCGAAGGGCTGGCATTGACGACTACAAAGCAGGAAATAATTGTGCAATCCAGTTGCTTTAAAATTAAGAATAGCTAGCTGTAAAATCGGGATAAAATAAGAAACCCCGATGTCCTGTAACCTTTCTATCAAAATATTCCAAAGAAGGGAAGAGACGGAAAAGAAAATCAATTGCAAGATCTGTCTACCCCGAGCTCAGGTCACGCTCGCAAACGAATATATCTGCCCACCCGTCTGGTAGTTCAACATCACCCTGAACAATCGAACGAGCTTATAAACCTCCTTCAAAAACCTCCATGCCGGCAGAGATGACTTGGTAGCCTGAAAATAGATAAGGAGGTCGCCATGAGGACGAGGTGCCTCCTCTACATCCTCGGTATACTTATTCAGTGCCTTGAAGTACGCCCGCTCTAAACCCTCCAGATCGCGCGCGAACGCACGTGGGACACGAATAGTCAACCCGCCGGGGTTACTCGAGGAAACAGAAACCCGATAATTGACCTCTTTGAAACACAGCTGGATGTTTCTGGTGATATTGGTAAAGATATGCCTGAGCGCGTTGGCGTCTGGGAGTGTAGCGTCCTTTCGATCCTTTGGATGTTCCGGTAAGATGGCGACGACTTGAATACCAATCTTGGTCATTCCTTCGATTTTTGAAATTCGTGCGATAGCTGTATCGAGAAATAAATGCTTCTCCATATGCGCCAACATGCTAGCATCCCCGGACTTTTTGAATGTGAAACCGCAGTTTCCCATTTCAGCGTGTTGTAGGAACCCGCTGAAGAACTTGAAAGTCTCCCCACAGTCCTTGCCCGGGCATTTGAACGGGTATGTCTCTGGATCTTCGCCTTCGAACAGGCGCTTTAGAATACCCTTGCGATCGTTGACAAGCAGCATCTCGGCTGCAGGGTGGGTTGCAAAGGTGCAAAAGACGTCGCGGACGCTAATGCTCGAGTCGCAGGATTCGGACTCGAGATGGATAAACATGCCGCCAATGGTGGGGAAGGTCTTGCCACAGCGGCCGATACAGCAGTGCGTATTTATGAGCTTGTGCTCGGCTTCATGCTGTAGAAACACAGTATATATAGAATTCAGAAAAAAAACGTCCATGCACGAATGATTAACCGGTACTGGTGCCCATTTCTGCTTACCTTCCTGCGTTGACTTTCATCCCCCAAATGCTTATGGCAATGGGTACAAGCATGCGCAGACTTCATGTGCTTGTCCCAGTATGTTTTCTCGAACCAGCTGCTGCAGCCCATACACTCCCACTTGTGATTGCTCTTTCGCCAATGGCTCTCTTGATTGTCCACCGTCGTGGCATCGTACCGGCAGACTCCGCAACGCCAATGGGCGTAGTTCTGGATAAAATGTTCTTCACACTCATCGGGTGATTTGAATGTACGTTCGCACCGCTTACACCAGATATCCGAGCATGTTTCTTCGAAATGAGAGCGGGCGAGTTCGAGGGTTGCCAGCTTGCAATCACATCGATGGCATTTACTCCAGCTATTATATTGTTATCATTGATTGATTTGATTTTAGTTAATGGATATTGCTAGAGAATCTTGTGAAGGATAGATGTGATTTTGATGAACTGGTCGTTTTAGTATAGGGACTTACTGCTCTCCTTTGTAGGGCCCGCTATCGGTAACTTTCTTGGCAGGACTGTGATCTGCCATCTTTGGCCGCCTATGGGCTGGAATAACTGCGATATGATATCTGAGCAATGGTTATGATGCCGAGATGATGTTCGTTTATTATGCTGAACGCAGGTTTAGTTTGTTCAAATAGATACAAATAGAAAGTATGAATCGTGATGGAAGGAATGGCTAGAGGAGTGTGTTTGCAGACACTTAAATAGAAAGCGCGGCAACAAAGAACGAGTAAAGACGGGGAGGGTAAATAAGAAAACAACAGTGCTCTAGCTTGACCGACTGCAACGATGCTATCACCTCGTGAAGACGGGTACGTAATAGCTAGCTATGCACTGTTTATTAGATTCTCCGCAATTTGGATAATCCAGAACCTAAACTCCACAACTGCATCTATAACTTCATTATTAAATCATTATGCGCTTCGAACACTAAGAGCTTCATCTAATATAGTCTAGCTAGTTCACGAGGCGATACTATAATCTTAAAGTTAAACTAATAACATATGCCATCCTTGCAGGATTAGATAAGTATTGTGCGATATCGCGATGTATTATGTCTGCGCATAACTGCTTTGCATTATCTACGCTAGCATCTATATTCGTCGACACCCGACAAATCTGAAATGGCTCGAAAACAAGGGAAAGTAGAAGTCAAAACTATGAGAATATTCTAGCCTCAAATAAGAATTTAAGCATCATGGTCTACATGTTTCTTCGTTAGGTATGTTGTTATAAACATGGAGCACGTTGATCTATTTGACAGTCGAAAGAAGCGCTCTCGGTCAAAAGGTATTCTCTAGACGGATAACAGACTGGATCCCATACACAACAACTCAGGGATGTTTGTCACTAGGGCTGAAGGTCTTTAAAGAGGTATTCGAGCGTTGCACAAAGAAAAGAGGATTGGATAAGTATATCCACAGGCACCAGACACTGTATATAAAAGAGAAATATATTGTAGTGGAACAGGCGGGAGGGAAAAAGCGAACAGGATATTCTGCGAAAGCTTCAAGATGTCAAATATAAAAAAAAGGAAAGAGGAAGGAAAAGTATTACAAGAATTCAACAATCCTCTCCTTCTTTATATCTAGGACGAAAACCACTTTTGTGCAACCCCGTGCCTCTCGACTGGAATCCCAGCCAGGATCTCCTGCGGGTTGATACCCGGTGTTTGTAATAGCGTCTTCATCGAGTTGACAATTCTCTCCGCTGTTTGACCTGTTAACGTGTCAGCGTCAAGCGCTTGTACTACCAAGTCGAAGACTCGACCAGGCTGGGACAAGACTGCAGGGGTTTTTCTAGTGGGTGTAAAAATCATTAGTACTGTGCTTGTGTCGGGATTACCACAAGGCCTAACTTACTGGTCAACTAGTTCTGCCAGGAATGCATAAGCATACGGTGCTGCTTCCTCGTCGTTAATAACGGGGAGGGTATCTATCCATGCTGTTGCTATCGCCTGAACATCCCCTACTTTAGAAGCATTCGAATGCAAAATCTTTGCTATTGACGCACATGCGTTCTCAGTTGCATAAACATGATCTTCGACGCGGGCCTTTGGTAGTTGTGTAACCCGGAAAAGCGTTGGAAGTGCGGCTGCGACAAATTCGGCATACACGGGTCCTCCTGATTTTGCTGCAATGCCAATACCGTAGGCAGCTGCTTGCCGGATGGCCGGATTATCGTCTCCTAGGGATTTCATCAGGGGTTCTAGGAAATAATCCCGATATTTCCAGCTCTCCGATCCACAGAATTCGATGCAGTCGTCAACAATACATAAAGCCCATTGCCGATCGCTGGCGTCCGAACTCGCGATAAATTTCTGATATAACGGGAGTAGTGGCTCGAAGAATGGTAAAAAGCGGGTTGTAACGCTCTTGAAAACGTTGTGGAAAGCCTTGTTCATATCGGCCAAGAGCGTTTGGTCATCCTCCATAGCGAACTGGGTGTCCTCCGAAATTTCTTCACCATCTTCTAGCGCCTGAAGTTCTTCTATTCGGAGGTGGACGCGTTTGAGATAATCCTCTAATGTTGTCTTGCAAGCATTGGCGAATGCGACGAGATGTTGGTCGAGGAGGCAATTAGGCCCAACGACATCTACACATTCGTAAAAACAAGTGTATATTTCCGCAAGAGTATCGACAGCTGGTTCCGTGTTCATCACTTCTAGTATCTTGTTGACTGTGGGGCCCCAAATTGTCATCATTTGTTGTGAGGTCTGACCGTGGGCCTTTTTGACGGCATTGAGGAGTTGTGGGATGCATCGAGCTGATGCAGTTCGTACAGGGTCGTGGAAGAAGAATGAGAGGCCGGGTAACGCAATTTGTTCGAGTACACGTGCAACATAAGGCTCGAAGGCTGCCTCTAGTTGCTGAGCGTATACCACTAGCAATTCTATCGCCATGTGTTTATCGTCAAGAACTGAAGTCTTAATTCCAATATACTTTCCGCGAACTGGGACCAACTCCCAACCCTCTTCTTGCTCCATCTGCTGGACTTCTTCTTCATCTGGTGTCATGTTAGTATTGCTTTTTTGGAAGAAATCGATGGGCTCCTTACCATCCATAAGCTGTACATCGGCTTTGGCACTGGCCAACTCGAGCAGTGGCGGCATGACAGCCGGGAGATAAGGTAAGAAATCAGTTCCCATAACACGACACATTCTGCCCCAACAGTGCAGCAGGTATTGGCCTTGCGGGTCATCTGGCTCGGAAACATTCTCTGTAAATGGATTTAGTAAGTGTAGAAAGAAAGCTCATAGAAAGGATTGTTTTTGCTTACGCTGGATCTTTCCGAGAATTTGGACAAGTTCAACTGCGTCTTTTCCAACCTTTTCTTTACCAACAGCAAGGGCTATTTGAGGGGAAGTCGTAAGTTAATTTGATTGTTAAGGCTTGAAGATTGGTGGAAATGAGCGGCCTACTGATTAATGTTGCACATTCCATAGCCTTTGCGCGCAGCAGCCTGGTATCTTTGGTCTGCTCTTGACTTAATGCGCTGAACAATAGTGGCATAAGATGGTCGTAGTATCTTGCGAATGCTTGCTCAGCTGAATCCGCAATGGTAGCGATCGTCGATAATGCCTGCTCCTGAACGTAGCGCTTTGGATTACTAAGCAATTGCAAGAGCGCCATGAGCAGTCGGTCAAGATATGGCTCCAGTATTTCCTTCTCTGCCTCCTCACAGAAGTTGACAAGTGCTGCGGCAGCATGGGATTGAACACTGTTTAGGTGGCTGTCAGTGATGTAAGCTCATAGTCAAAGGGATTTTAGTATAAGTACCGAGGTTCGGCAGATCCAAGCACAGGAATAATATTGTCCATGACTACCGCATGGTACTTCTCCTGCATCAAACCAGCGAAATCCGTGCTCATTTGGCCGATAGCATTGCAGCCTGCCCATTTCACTCGTGGATGTTCATCCTTCAGCGAGGGCACGACGAGCTCTAAAACCTTGTCAAGTTCTGATAGCATGAGATCGCGGCAGCCTTCAGAAATGGCGGATATAGCCATCAAAGCTGCATGTCGGTCTCTCCAGGATGCAGAATTCATCATTCTTGGTAGCCAGTTGAATGTCGGTGGTAGAACTGTCTTTCCGCCGAGTTTGTTGGCCAGTCGGTCCATGCATTGCTCACCAACAACGTGGTTCATGTCGCTCTCATCAATGTCAAGCTGCAAAATTGAATATTAGCATAAATCTTAGTAGAAGTCCTGATCTTACGGATACCTACGTCATCAGAGTCGTTCCAGTCGGCTGCATCATCATCTTCTGCGCCAATATCAGTCATTAGGCTGAGACACTGCGTCACCATATCGGCTGTATAATTAGGGTCCTTCCGGCACATGCCTGGAGCATTATCTGCAAAGGTAGCCAACAGCTCTAGCGCATTCTGCCTAGTTTGATCTCCGAGATCTTTGTTCTGGATGCATTGTATGCAAAACTTAACAAGACCGTTGAAAACCACTTTGAACATCTTGGGCGAGATTTCAGCCAATTCTATTAGTGCCATAAAAGCTCGCGACAGATTATCACTATGATCTGGGTTCTGTAAAGGCACTAAGATGTTGAGCATGTCCGGAAGGAGGGAGCCGTATTGGTTCTGCTGAGCCTTTCGGATGGAATGGAAAAAAGAGCTGAAGGCCTCCATCGCAGAGATTCTGACAGAGATGGCATCATCGCGGAAACCCTCTTGAAAGACAGACTTAACTGCCTCAGCATGGTCCTTTTCAATGATAGTTGGCGTTGTCGCAAAGATGCGGAAAGCTCCCTCCCTGAGTGTGGGGTCACTGGACTTGCTGGCAGCGAAAAGTGTACCTAGCAATTCGGGCCATCCTCGGTCTAAGGTGCAAAAACACAGGGGTCTGTTAGCATATCGCTTTGGGGCTTGTCGGTAAGAAATAATGGTCTGAATAGGGCTATACCATCATCATATATCTGGCGAGCAATATCGGCTATCGCGTCACCGATTTTATTTCTGACTGTAGGGTCTGTTTCGGCTCCGAAGCACTGAATGAGAAGGGCCTGCACGCCTTGCTGTGTATCCTGATCTATCGAAATAAACAGATCCCGCGGTTCAGGTTTCTTAACTGTCTTGGATGCCATGCGCCGAAATAGTACGGCAGCAAATGATCGGGTCTAGATTGGGAAATTTAGCATTACGTGCCTTAAATACAGTTTGGACATGCAAGCGCCAGGCGCCACTGGTCGTTTAGGGGAATGCATAGGTATAGGTTCGAGTAAACTGGGGCAAATTGCTAGAGCAAGCTTCTAACACAGATAATTGGAGCATCAAAGCAGTAGCATGCCCTTGCACTAGAGCCGCCGATGTTACAGTAACCCATGCAGACATCCTTTTAAACTTGGTCGAAAACAGCATAGCAACCGATGGGAACAGAAGGGAAAGCATAGCTTGTGTAACCAGAAGGGCACTTCAAGGCACACTTACATTGGGATTGTTGTTCGCTCGAATATTGATCGTGTTCGCCAGTCCATACATCAACATCTCGGGACGCTGTGCAACCCACTCATTCGCCAGGACTTCTTCGGCTCGAGATCTAGCGGCATTGTCGGTGCTGGTCAGAGCACCGAGAAGCTGCTGTAGGTCCGAGAGGATTGCTGCGTCCGCCGACATTTTGGACTACGGCGTGGTTATCGTTGGGGTAAGGAACGGAAAGGATACGGAGCGATGGCGGGGGCGGAGGGGATCCAGGTGGCTCGGCTCCTGATCAGAGGGACTGAGGAGGGGGGTTTGATCGATTGACTGTCTTTTTTGTTTCTTTCGCGATAACTAAAAGAAAAAAAAAATTGGGTTGTTGTTACGCGAGGGGCACCTTTTGCAGATGGTATTTTGGGACCCGTCAGCTCGAAGGAACACGCACAACATGCAGGTGTAGTTTACCTCGCTCTCCTACTCCACCAGGACGATATATTCAAGGTTGGTAAGCTGAGAACCTCGATGTCCTTTGACAAGACTAATGATTGGAAGGAGGTTGACAGGAAAGATGGATTTGGTGGGGGAGGATGTTGGTGGAGCTAAAATCCGAAGCTATTAGCTTCGACAAAACAAATAAAATAAATACAAACACACTCAAACCGCCTTCAGAGAGAGCAAGTGCGAGCGAGACAGGCGGCCACACATACAGACAGACAAATTCAGACAAAGGCAAAGGGAGGGGATGCAGACCTGGTCCGCCCGGCGCTGGTCTGCCGTCCACTTCAGACGGGTATGCTACCCACCAGCCAAAAGGCAAGATGGTCCGGCCTGTTTTTGAGCTGAGATAGACAGGAATCTCCTGCGGCTAGCAGGTCCTCTAAATCGGTTACCGAATTAATTATCAAAGAGCCCTGATTGAGCTGCGAAGAGCGGTGTTTATCATTGTGCTTCAGAGAGGAGTAACTTCCATTCCGATTGTTATTCACGATATTATTCTACTAGGTCCAGCATCACCAGTCTAATATGGAGGTATACTTCCGTGTACTTGCGTTTTGTGGAGCTGTGAAGCTGGCCCTGCAGCTCTGCTGCCGGGGTATAAAATATGTACATGGCTCAGGAGAACGAGTAGCAGCTGCCACCCAACTTTTAGAGCAAACCAGCAAATTGAGTCCCATCCTAGGATCCTTCGACCGAGCGATCCCATCGCGGGTCGGATGGTTTTTGTTTAAAAGAAAGAAAGAAAAAAAATATCCGAGAGTCAAAGGTACGATGCCTAAAGTAAGGGCTTATGTAGGTAGGATCGGGGCCCCGTATTCGATCCAAGCCAGAGTCTTATGATTTGTCTCACATCTTTCCGCACCAAAATCGAAACATCGAGACACGTCTTTGCTGGGATGGAAACGCTGCTGGCGGCAGGGTTGAGGTAAGCCCAACGAGCCACTTAGAAACGGCCGCGGAACCCCAACTGTAATGCACGGAGGTGGACCCGGCGCCAAACAAGGAAAGTAAGGCCATATTACAACCCAGAAGGAAAAACCACCACAAACAGATCACACCACATGAGGAGTCTACGGGCTTGACTACGGTCAAGTTCCTTGTCTGCGTATCTTTATTTCACACCAAATGGAATTGTTTTTTGTTCTTTTCTCAGAAGGAGATAAAACTGTCTACCAGAGGATAAAAATTACACTTCTTGGTGATATACAACCGCTAAATCTCTAGCATCCAGAGCATCGTGAATAAGGAAAGCGCGTGTAGCGGAGACCGACAAAGGAGTGAGTGGTGTACATGATAAACCAATAATAATTTGTAGTATGTACTATTGAATTAAAATGAGAGGGCAGACCTGTGTGAATCAATCTTGTTACGCATTGACAAGTCTCAAGCGCATCTATAATGCATAACTTAAGGTCTTGTAGTAGATTTATAGAGCAGGGGTGTTATCTGGCAAGGACGGCTAGTCAGCGGCTACCAGATCTGCTGAACACAAATACGATGATAATGGCTACAGCCAAGGTAGCTACAGCTCCAGGGAGCAACAAATCGTTGGGAACTCCAGGTATGTGTTGTTTCTCGGCGAGGAGTTCAGCTTGTCTTTGAAGCTTCATCACTTCTTCGGCAGCATCAACTTTCTCGATATCAACGGGGACAGGTGGCGGTGGCGGTGCTGGCGGAAGCTCAATTGGCGGTGGGTGATCGGCATCGTGAACATAGATATCGACCTTGTCCCTGTGTTGCCGGCGAGCCAGGCTGATGGCATCAAGGAGATCTTGATCGGATGTAATGCAAACAAGGTCATTCTCGTCGTCAATGTAAGATATTGCAAATCCAGTCTTTTCGATTTGCCCTTCTTCATTAACCAGTGTTTCACCACCAACTTGAGAGATCTCAGCGCCTAGTCTCGAGGTAACGGTGTGCACTAAGCCGACGAATCCGGCGGAGGGAATAACGGCAAATCTGTGAACTCGGTTTGATGGTGCCTTGAATTTGAAGGTGAATGGATTGCTTTCCGAGAGTGAAGGGACATGCGATGGCGTGAGCATAACATGGGAGTGTGGTGGGGAATCATCTCCGACGTGCGATGCAGAGTCGTTGGGTAGTACAGAATGAGAGTGTGAGGTTCCTGGTCTCTCGTAGGTTGGGTGTCTCATCAAGTTGGGTGATTCGGAACCCATCATGGACATGTGGTGGGAGACGCTATCAGACACCACAGACTCAGAGTCGTTATCCATCGACAACCAGAATTTGTTCCAGGCAGGTCCCTCGTTATCGCCTGTGTTCATACTGTTGATCTGCTCCAACGTGGCATATGTAAGCTTCAGAACATCGACCATGCCGACGATCTCGCCACCTTCGTTCATGACTGGAAGGTTTAGGTAATGTCCATCTATACTGGTGTTACTAAATACCCCGAAAAGAACAAGAAGAAATCTCACAATGCATAACTTACCATGCATTTTTCGGAGAGCAGCTTGAATACTCAAATCCACTGGCGCAAAATCGGGATGAGGTGTCATGACTCTAACGACACTGCAGGTTGTCGGGTCGAGCCCCGGGGCGATAACTCGCAAAACGACATCCTTGCTAGTGAAGATTCCCGTGATGTTTCCCTGGTCTTGGACCAAAACGGCAGTAGTATGGTTCTCCTTCATAAGAGCAGCCGCTTCTCTAACACTTGTTCGAACATTTACAGTTGTAGGCGGAATACCGCTGAGAACGGTCTCCAAAGTCGGTCCAGCCATCTTCGATCTCAATGCCTCCACATATTGAATGATTTGAGTAGGCTGCGCACCTCCAAGTTCTTGAACACCTTCCAGAGCATCGTGAAGCTTACGAGACATTGAGTAGGATCTTTCTAACTTCTCCATTGCTTCGTAAAAGCATTTGGTAATATCCAAGACACCGCTAATATCCTGATTCTCATCCATGACGGGAAGATGTCTAAACCCCTTCCTAACCATAAGATCGAGAGCATCAGTGGCCGAGGTTTCTGTACGAGCGCACATAGGGTTTTTGGTCATGATCTCGGAAACCAAGACATCCCGAGCGTCGATACCCGCGCCGACCACCCTAAAGGCAAGGTCCTTAGCAGTAAAGATACCGGCGATTCTATCGTCGTCATCGGTAACGAGAACACAGTCTTCACGCTTAGCTGCCATCAGCTGCGCAGCCTCGGAGACGGTAATTTGTGGCTTGATTTGCAAGGCCTGACCGGGTTTCAGGGCCATGACGGTGCCGGGGACGGCTTTGCGACTGCCTCTGGATCTAGCGCTGGACTGATGCTTCTTCTTTCCCAAGTCTGATTCCATCTTTCGCCTGATCGCCTAGAGGAATTATACCGAATTAGCTCTGTTTTGAATCTTTAAATGGTAGCTGTGCATACCTCATCTCGCTTGATCTGTCGGCGCCTGCTATCAGTAACACTACCACCTCCCTCGCCATGGTGGTGGCCCTGGGCGGACGTAGTCCGTTGGCTTCGACGGCCGGTGGTAGACATTTTTATAGTAGCTTCCCTGGTCGTGGGTAGGGTTGGCTACGATGCTGCTAATGTCGCGAATAGATTGGGAGAAAGGAGGGAGAAGATGAAGAAAGATTTCGATTTGGCGGGGCGGCTGTTGTTTGCAGTGTTGCTCCGAGCTCCCAATCTTAAACCACTCAACGGCCAAATTGGGGCGGCCAGCACCTCGGAATCCGAACGAACAACAGAGGAAGACTATTTCAAATTTGCTAGTGCCTGCAGTTGGGCTCGTGATAATGGTTCCGATATCGTGAAACTGGCCTGATCGCAAAATAGTTACCGCCTTGTAATGACAGCTATCATCATGTATCGGTGTACGGCGGGGAGCTAATTTAATAGTTCGGAATCAATGCAAAAATTTCCTCGAGAGCTATGGCTTCTCCCGGTCCTCACGGCAAGGCAGGTGATGTCTGCAAGAAGACTGCAAGAAGACTGCAAGTGCCCAGCTGCTAGTTGCTCATCGAAACCTCAGATGGCCATGTTCTCGGGCTGCAGGACATCGTGTCATGCAACGGATCGAAGGAGAATAGCTTGGGCCTACCCCACTTGGCCATCAGCTCTCCTGCTCCGCGTTTACCGCGTTTGTCTTGCCGGGAATGTGTTGCGTTGTTGAGCCCTATGTCCCAGCACCCGATTTAGCAACATTAGCGAGCAACCCGCCCACAAAAAAATAATTAGCTGACCAGGCTTGCTCTCTCCCAAGTCTTCGAGATACTACTCTGCAAAGCTTGATAAGCATCATCGATACCGCCACCGACACTTACGATCTATTTCAACCACCCCGATTCGAGTCTCGAGAATCAGCTAGGTACGACATTTTCTCATTTGCGACCAAAATTATCATCCGATACACGTCATATAAGAGGGTTTTTAACGAAGGTGTCTGCAGATTAGTCAAAATGGTCAAGAAGCGCGCAGCAAAGTATGTCGATGCACCACCGAGCAAAAGAGATTTGCATTTCGGAGAAGGATATCATCTAACTGGAGACTTTTGTTTATAGCGGCCGTAACAAGAACGGACGCGGTCACGTCAAGCCCATCCGTTGCTCCAACTGCTCGAGATGTACACCAAAGGACAAGGCCATCAAGAGATTCACCATCAGAAACATGGTTGAATCCGCTGCCATCCGTACGTGGTAGTTCCTACAATCTTAAACCGAGCTGGGAGCGACTCGAGGCTTCAAGATCACATAAGGAAATGTAGCATGCTAACACGACAATCTTCGAGCTAGGTGATATCATCGAGGCCTCCGTCTTCGCTGACAACCCGGCTGGATACAACATTCCCAAGATGTACCTCAAGCTCCAGTACTGCGTTTCTTGCGCTATCCACGGAAAGATTGTTCGGTATGGTTTATTCTAGAGATGCTGTTGCTTTGGCTGAAGTGTGGCGAGCTTACAAATCAATTTTCTGTTAGTGTTCGATCGAGAGAAGGACGACGCAACCGTGCCCCACCACCAAGAGTACGATACAATAAGGACGGAAAGAAGTTGACTCCAACCCAAGGCGGAAAGCCAACCGCGTAGACGTGTCTTGAACCGCTGCCTTGTCTTTAAATTTTATAATTACTTCTGCCAAATCAGATTCCTCTCAAGATACATCAGACGGACAATGACGAAAGTCCCCTCAAACTTGTGTTGCTGATATCCTCCTGATATTATCGACCACTTCTCCTCCTTCCAGCTACCTTTCAGCTTTTCATAAGAATATATATATACTCTCTTTGTGTATAAGGGGCATTCTGTTTTTATTACCCCTGGGTTTCTTTTTTTTTTTCATTGCGCTATAATTACGATATATTTCTTCGAAGCATTCCTCATTAAGGAGTTTTCTGTTCGTCAAATGTCATTATAGTCCGAAGAAATCGACATTCGATTGAGCAAGCGCAACACCAACTAAAATATCGTGACTGAGCTATGAACAAGATAGTTTCTAAGATTTCTCCTTTTTTTAAATAAACATATCGTCAAATGGCTAGAGTATTCTTATTAGTAGCATGTGTACGTGGGGAGACCAACTTTTGTTTGGCAATTAGATTGCAAGATCAGCTGTGGTATTTTGTCGTCAAAAGCGTGCAGAGCATTAAAGCCAACGCAGCAACCCTGAGTTCAATAATTCGCCAGTAATAATATTCAAGATGCCTACAATCTCTTCTAGATCCAAACTCTGTTTTATCAGCATCAAACTTCTCCGTTCTTCTATCCACACCTCTAACCTGCTTTCAGTGCCAACCCTTATCTTTCTCTGTTGCCCAAATACTCCCTACAATTTCTATGTCTATTACAACCTGGAGGTTCATGTTCTTCGCTTCCTCTTCGGCATAGCTTGATGGAATCGTTCTGACCTTGTTTACGGCCAAAAATATCACTCCAAAGATGTTGAAAAGGCCCCTAGAGGAACAGCCGTGAGTTACTTCTAGAAATTCTTCTACATCTAGGGCTTAATACCTTGCTGGGTTACCACAACTGCTAACTCTCGAAAGGCCTAAATGGTCGACTTGTTCCCGTTGCAAACTTGAGTTCTTCAATCTGATCCGTGCACAGGAGCACTTTGAGAAGCTGTGTCCCGACTTGTGGTGTGACATATGCGAGGAGGCATTCAATATTCCAGATGAGACGAGACAGCATATGGAGTTGCACCGTGGACGCCCATGCCTGTGTCCCAGATGCGGCTTCAATGCTGGTGTAGGAGGCGAATTGTTCTCCCACTGGAAGGAGACTGGCTGCCATATTGAATGCAAGAGCTGTCGGGTCTGGTTCTTCCATGAGAGCTTTGAACTCCATTTTGAATTAAACCCATACTGTCGTCGCGTACACCTTACGCGAGACATGCCAGACCCGGCGGTATCAAGCTCTTCAGCCAAAAGCATTCGATCAATGGTTGGAGTGGAACATCAATTAACCTTAGGATCTCCGTTTCGAGCTTCTCAGTCTGAAGCTGGACCGGAGAACTCTCGTAAATATACTGACCATATATCGCAAGTTGCTGGGGCCAAAGCTATACAGAAAGCAGATTTTAATACTCAGAAGGTAGGGTTTATCCTGCTGCGGAAATTGTCTGAGATGGGCAGATCAGGCTACTCTCTTCATGCTATTGATACCAGAAGCTGATTGAATATGCAGGTAAAACTTCCTAAACCACTGCAGAACAAGGGAGCAGCCCCCTTAGCTAAAGGCTCAGGGGGGAGGGCGAAACCAAAGCCACCAATCACTAGATGTTTCGGTTGCGAGAAACAGTTTTCAGCCGCATCTTCAATGATCTTACACATAGAAGCTGGCAACTGCGACTCAAGAGTATCTGCAGGAGATTTAAACTATAGTTTTGCAATTCATCCTCGTTCTGAAGAGCTGCTTATCAAAGACGAACGCAAGAGCCTATCAGCTTTCCTGAACTACGAAACGAACTACAACTGGAAACCATTTGAATGCTCTGATCCCAACTGTCATTCTACTTACAGAAATTTTAGCGGGTTGCTTAACCATGCTGAAACTGCCAGTTGTAAATTGACTTTTGGAGATTCCTCCAGTGGGATACTTTGTCATTTGAAGCACCACCTCTATTACCATAGTGTGACGCAGAAAATCAGAACCGCTAAGCTTGCGAGTCCGTCCAGCCTCTTTATTCGTCCACCGCCATATCCTATCTTTCAGGATTTCTTGAACACAGAGTCATGGCGCCCACTCTTATCTGACCTTATTGACAAAACCCTCCTTTTGATTACGCATATATCATTTCGTCAGCCAGATCCCAAAGAGAGGCGAGCTTTATGTTTTGATAGTTTGGGTGGAACTCGCAAAGCACTCGAAGGCTTAAGCAAAGTTCTAGTGAAGGCCCGTGCGGAATACTTACAACTTGACCCCGCCCAAGGAACTCCTAACGCTACGGTTCCTTGCGGGATGCTCATCTATTTCAAGCAAAACGGGGAGACTCGCACCCTTGACCAGTTTTTAAAGGAAATCGAGAAACTTTGGGATGTGGTGAAGTGGGAGTGGGAGAAGCCCATACCCAAATCGGATATCGATATGCGGAATGAATATTAGTTCTCGCACAATAATAGTTTACTAATCTTCCTCTTGTAACTTAGTTCATACAGTTCTCAAGGAGGGGTTGTGTCGCAAACCAGAAGCTCCACGTGTAGGAAGGGTGTTATTTTGTATCTACGGTAAAGTTGCAATTACTTGAATAGAACTCGTATCAACTTTCTTTTATCGTAACACCTCTCTCTACAATGGGCATGGACGAGGCTGTGAGGCTGTGAGAACTGGCATGCTCATATATTATCATATATAATGAATTTGCATAATATTAATAACGTTTACCTCGTAATCCATAATAGCGAAAATAAAGAGCATATATATACAATTCGATCTTGCAAAGCTACATCCGGTCGTTTTTATTGGTCCCACGTTGTTTTCTGCGTCAAGGTGAATGTCTCGAAGGGAACTCCCATCTCATCCCACCCAGCACCAGCTGGAATGGCTGCTTTATTCCACCCTCTGATTGTTTCTCTCCAATAACACATCTCTGCGCTCTCCGACAAATACCCTTTTTCTACAGACAGCTCCTTCTGTCGCCTTGCGATCCCTTTGGCAATCTTTGGGTTATTTTGTAACCAGAAGATAGTCTCTTCGAGATCGCTCCAGTCCGGGGATACAAAGATCGCATTCGCCTCCTCCGGTTTATAATCCTTCGGCCACGCCTTCGCTAGCCTCTTCAACCCCCAAGGTTTCATCATATTTGTACTCTCAAACCCCATTTTCCACGCAAACATCGGTTTGATCAAGTGCGTTGAGTGCATCAAGTAGTTTATGGGAGGGGTAATAATCACACTTTCGCACAGCATGTGAAAGGGCAGACGTCCAGAGTACGATATCCCCTCGGTGTATGCTATATACTTGTACTTACAAACATCGGAGATCTGGATGATATTCTGGGCCTTCTCCCAGTTAGTCCATTTCAACTGGCCAGTATCCGCCCATTCTTTATCCTTGGTCGCCGCGAGGAGGTTCGAGCGGAGGTTCCCGTTCTGGATCGGGTTGAACCATTTTGTCCCCCGCCAGAACAGCTTATCAATCTTGTCTTCGAAGGGCAGAGTTGATTCTATTTCCGTGACTGTGGTGAGTACTTCGGATATTGGGCCGATGTATTCGACAGGCCAGGACCAATGGCCGAAATGGGGGACTGGCCAGTAGTTTAGAATGGCGGTGTGATCATACCATTTGGCGTATACCCAGGTGTTATTCTTAGGTTGGTCGACTGGGGTGAAGGAGAATACGGTGTCCGGTAGGGGTTCCGTGGAGGTGACTAAGGCTTTATAAATTTGGTGAAGAGCAGCAGATCGATGCTAGGAATATTAATAATTGTTAGCTATTGTCTAATGCGTAATTATGGGCTTCTACCATGTAGAGATATGTGTACCAGAACGTTAACATGGTTATTAGTCGTATTGCTTGAGCTGATGATATAAAGCTATAACAGCGAAGGCGCAAGAAGGTTAGCGGTGCCCAGATATAACTATATGAGTTTGGCCACATATATCTTACCTTGGAGTTTGTGATTCTCGCGCTCACAAGCCCGATAGCTTCGTCAGGCCCTCTGTAAAAGTCGAACTCTCCTCTAGCAACCGCTTCATCAATCGGTTTGTAAAGCAGCGGGTACTCTTTCCTGCATTGCTTCTCCGTCAAGAACAAAGACCGCTCCGGCCAGTGCTTTGCCTTCTTCCCCCCGATTTTTAGAGCGCTCGATTTTGTAAAATTGGGGCTGCCATCCGAGTTGAAGACGTATCTGATGATTGCTATAAACCCAACCACTGCAAGAACCGCCTCGGCGAATGCGACTCGCATAAAAAAAGGCCGTCGGCCTGCACTCATCCTTCTGTATGGCCCCATATACTCATGAGGGCTTCTATCTTTTTATTTTTTATTTTTTTCTATTTTTATTTTACTTTATGAGAGCAAAAAAAGAGAGAGGATCGAAAATGCCATCCTGCCACTACGCAATAAGATAGTCACCCGGAGTCTCGAAGCACGGAGTGAAGGGTGCCAGGCTGCCAGCCAGCCAGTATAATAGTACTAGTCAGTAAACCCGCGCATACCAGCCAGATCCTCACCTGGTCGTCTCCGGATATTTCCCCGAGTTTTGCTCTCGGATCCCTGACTAGCAGATTTGCACTAGGGTATACGCATCAGTGGCATGCACACGCCTCGGATGGAGTCAGGGCGCGAGAGCCAAAGGTACCCGATGAAACAAGTTCCACAAGCCTAGAAAGCGACCAAGTTTCTTGAAGCCTTCGACGGCACATCTTCTTCTCCACCAACTCAAAACGTCTAAGAACCCTGTTGCACCCTCAATCGCTTATTTGTTGGAAATTAAAACTGCCTATTCAAGCTTTCGAAAGGGTGTGGAGAAACAGCAAGGGTCTATGACGGCGGACGGCCCGATGTTGGCAATTGGTGGGCTGTTCAGGAACACGAAATTCGTAGTTGCTGCCCAGCCTCGGATAACGTCCTCCCGACTGGAAGCGTGTCTTGGTATTTGGCCCCCATGGCATGTTACATCCACCACTCATCAATCTTCTCTATCTGTTTGTTTCGGCTCTCTTTTACCGAAGTATACCACCCAAGGTTGAAAGATAACGTATCTATTCCGAGTTGCCGGATGAGAGGTTGCATTGCTGTTGTTGTATTCCCGCTCCAACCCTCGTTCTCGCGGTACGGAAAGAATGAAAGAAAAATCCGGGGTATCGCACATCGGGGATAGATGATGGCCTCGACAACAAGTAAAATATAGTTTAGAAATACACTCGGAGAAAGAATAAATATGTAAACAGAATCTCCTTACGGAGCACTCGAGACATCATCTTTGGTATATACATATACAAAACTTGCGCTAATATTTACAATCCAGCCGCTGCTCGCTCACATGGACGTCCATTTGTTCTCCTCGTCTTCCAGCATCCCCGTCTTCCTTAATCTCAATTCAGCTCCTAGGAAAGGGTCCTCACTTCTCCACGGCCAAAACTCGTAAGCCTTTGCCAGAGCCACGATTTCTGGAACCGAAAGATGAACTGCATGTTTCTCCGCCAGCCAGGGCATCTTGAGAAGCTCCTCGTCAGTTTCTAGTAACAGTTCTGTTCCACCTCCCATTTTGGCAAGAACACCCTTGACAGACTCGTGTCGAGACATAAAAGCACAGGTGAGTAGGTGATTGAAGTACTTCCAGGGCTCCGAATCCGGCACATCGCCATTGAGGTAGTGCATTGGAAGTTTTGGGGTGATTTCTAGCAATGTTGTTCGTGCCCAGGGCGTTTGTGGCCAGTAATCCGTTGGTTGGAATTGGATGGGGGTAGGTTCTCGAGACATAGTCAAGTAGGTGAGTTGATCATAGTAAGCGATACCGGTGACTTCGTCCTGTTTGTTCGGCTCATGATCAGGTTGGTGCCAGTGATCTAGCCTTCTCAAAAACCTATGATCCGCCCATGAGAATTTTACTGGCGGTTCTGCCAGGATCCGTACGTCGGTGAATGCTTGAATAAGAACCGCAGCGCGGTTCCGTCGTCCAAATGTTCGCGGAATATACCGAGCCATCATTTCATCGTCGATCCAGAGTAGACATTTTATTCGGCCATATTGAAATAGCCACTCCTGCTTGCCTATACAGTCCAGGATCTGAGCCATGAATCTGTCGCCTTTGATATCTTTGTGTAGCACTCCGGTGATAAGTAGAGTCTTATTGATTCCTTCATCTCGGGGTAATGACTTTGGTTGAAATTGGTTTGATTTTAACAGATCATCGAGAGTGTGCCAGTTATAAAAGTCTTTATCCACCAATTCGAAGGATGGATCCGTGCATATTCGCTCAAGGAATGGTATAAAGCATGACTCTCCTTCCAATAAAATATGTTGGGACGGTTTCACAGATTCGTTCAAAGCCTTTGAATAAATCCCATATCCTGGATTAAACTCAAGGATAGTGCATCCCTCGTAATCTGAAAAATCGAAAGTCTTGAAAATCTGCGCTGATTTTGCTTCGCTTACAATCAAAGATTTTTCCCAAGATCTAGCCTCCGCCATGTCTGCCTTTAGCAGAGATGCGATGGATGGCGCAGAACCTTGTACTTTTCTGGCGCTCATTTTCCTCCATGAGCTTGAGCTTGAGGAAGGAGGCGTCCTAGCGGTCGTCTGGTCCCATTTGGAGAGTAAACGTGAAGGGTCTTTATAGCCCTGAGGAAGCTTTTGTTCTCCAGGTCCGCCTTCCTCAATTGAAATCCATTCCCAATCTCTGCTTGCAACTTCTTTCTCTTCTTGTACCTCAAGAGACTCTCTTGCGAGTTTTGTCAGGGGTCCCTCAGGTACACTGGCACGGCCAGTCTTCGATTTAGGCTTAGCTTCCTCCTCAGCTTCAGCCTTTTTCGTCGGCTTTTCAGCGAATTGAAGAGGATCTTCTAGACTCCACCAATTGATGTACTTTAGAGGGCTAATTTTAACAACTCTTTCTTCCCCATCCTCGATGATAGTGCGCTCTGGTAGCCTCGGTCCAAATACTGTGCTAGGTCGACCTCTTTTGGGTGGTGTGTCATTATCATTCTCGTCCTTGACCGGGTGAATTCGCCGACGGGCACGAGGTGGTTCATCGGGATCATCTTTAGCTCTCGGTCGACCGTCGAGATAATTTCTGCCTCCAGGTGCTTTTGGAAACCCAATGTCAACATCACGAGGAGCTACGCCTAGTTCTTCTGCTACAATCCTTCTTTCTTCAAGGGTGAGTAGTTTGGGACCATATTTTGACTTACGGCCAACTCGATTCTTTTTGGTTTCCTTGTGACTTGAGACTTTCTTCGGCCTTCCCACCGGCCTTTTCGTTACGATTGTCTCTTTCTTCGGTCTTCCCACCGGCCTTTTCGTTATGATTGTCTCTTTCCTCGGCCTTCCCACTGACCGTTTCGCTACGCTGATCTCTTCCTTCGCTGCTGTTTTCTTTACCGCTCCAATGGACGGGTCTTCAGTCTCGATAGGGGTTTTACGGGGACGGCCCGGAGGTCTTGCTATCGGTTCGTCATTGGCGCTCTTGTTGGCGTTGGAGGCTTTTCTGGGTATCGGGCAAGTAGTGCTTGTCGCAAACTGGCGCCGAGGATAGCTGGTGATTGTTGTGCGGACTGCGAGTCTCTGAAAGGCGACAGAGTCAGCAAGTATCGTCTGCAGACGACTGGTCGCTCTCATCTGGGGGCGGAATGGTTAGGAGGCTTTAGAAGAATGGAACAGATCGTTTGAGCGAGCATTCGTTAATCTGTGATTTGTGCAGGATGGAGCCAAGCAAACGAAGAAAACCGAGATCTCAAAAAAAATTATGCCGACACCATACTAAAACAAGCAATCGATGGAACAGCACAACACAAAGCTAGTTTGCGATCCAAATTCGGAATCCTTCAAGCATGGTCTCTGGGACTACTCCAACCAACTTCTCTGATTTTCCAATGAATACATTTTGGTTTGCCATTTAAATCCACTATCGCCATGAGGGGCAATGGCTATCGCATGAGATTGGACATGTAACAGCTGGAAACCTGTCTTATTTTTTCAGATTTGATGTGGCAGCTGCGACCAACTGCGAAATATAAGATGATCTTCTGAAGGCGGCTCGTCGACCGATGGACATTGCTCAACCCAACCCCAAGCTATGCAATAGTGTTTTGCAAGCAGCACCCACTCCTCCCGCTCATCAAGCAGTTCCAGTCTATCAATTCTCTCTTTCTCCTTTTGCTCTATCCAGTTATCATGAATGAAGTTGATATCGCAAGCACCCATCCCGCTATTGAAGCCTAGCACTCTCATTCTTTCCTTTTGCCTTTCAAGCGTCGAATATCGTTGCAAAGTCCTCAGGACGATTCCTCTCTGCGACAGATTCCTGATCATAACTTTCCCAAAGGAGTCGTCCCCTCCGATTGGTTCGTAGAGTACGATTCCCACGCTATTCCCTTTCGATTCTGAGAGTTGTCCGAATGAGGTTGTAATCCATCTGAATATGTCATCGGCTTCATTTGGCGCCAAGTATATCAGACAGCATTCCGATATAAACAGAGTTGGTAAGGTTGGATCGATCCCAATTGGTAATGGAGTCCCAGGTTTCAGAGTCCTTAGATCGATGGGGTGGATATGATAGTTCTCTGAATGAAGGGATCCAGATCTCACATCGACTTGAAAGGCAGGAGCGCTGGCATCGAGTGATTGCGAATCAGTTGAAGAGTTTGAGATTATCGATGAAAGTTCCTTGTGCCTTCTGATGGCTTCAATCTTGCGAGTCGTGACCTGTGGGAAATCAAATTCATGGTATAGCAACTGAAGGGAATCGTTCGCAGCCAGTCGGAAGAATCTCGTGTCAGAACCTGCGCCGAGGGATATGATCTGTTTTTTGCCGGGTGGGGACTTTAATAGGAAGCTATCCACTAGTTGATCTATTGCCGTTGTTCTGATGTATGTACCTGTCGTGACATCACCCAATGAACAATTAGTTCCGAGCTCGCACGAATTGTTACTTGAATAACCCCCATCCAAATGTTCACCTCTTATTCACCTCTGTTAATCAATGGGTACCTTCGATCCCTGGGCGCTGACGGGTCAAGAAATAGCTCTGCGTATGGATCCGATAGATAGCCAGTGGTGACGGCACTGCAACGGGAGACCAATGCGTCGATATCAGTCTGTTGCACTGTTCGGTCTTTCTCAGCACCAGACGCGGAGCTGGCGATCGAAGGAGTCGCGAATCGAGTCGGCACCGCCATTTTGTCGGAGGGGTTTCCTGGTAGTCGAAGATGTTTGCGTTTGTTTGGTGGGGAAGATGATAGAATATGGTTCCCTTCCTTGGAGCCCAAACGACATGCAGTGAGTAGTAGCAGGAACTTGAGACAAGACTGCAAGGGTCCCTGCCACCAAGCAGCTAAAGCAGGTATGCACTGTATACCTAACTAAGTATGTACTTGAGGTAATCGATAATCGGCCGGTCTCCCCACATCGAAGATAGCAGGATACGCACGTGGGGATTCTCAATTTTCTAAATTTGGCCGGCGCAGGTCATGTCCAGGTCATGTCCAGGCAGGTCATCGGTCCCGCCAAGATAACGGCGTGAACAGTGCCCGCTCACAGGTATCTCTCCTGCCACAGTTTCCCGGGCGGTACTTTGCCGGTACGTTACAGGATATCGAGACAACCAATCGATAGCTTGCAGTTTTGTCTCTGGGATTTCGGATCGTTTGGCTGCGCAGTGCAGGCTGCGACAGAGGATCCTGGTGCGGTAGCAGCAGCATTGCCAAACCTCCGGCTATCGGACCAGGCATCTATCAAGGCATGCCAGCCGCCATCTAACCGTTAGACTACTATTACTATTTCATATCGCCTGGTGCATCTGCTGGCGCTCGTCAAAATTCTCTCGAAGCCAAACGCCAGCCATCTCGAGACGCTGTACTTCACGAATCATACCCGGTCCAGTTAGGCGTCAACACGAAACACAGCGAAACCCAAGAGCCGACCTGCCCTCTGCGTGCCTGCATGCATGCATACCATCGCTAGTGATTTCCAGCCTGGCCCGAGAACACGATAATCATTCCATCAGGTCCTGGACATAAATACCGTTAAGGTCATTCTCCCACTCCCTCGATCCATACCGGTCTGTTGCTGGATGAAGCACGATCAACGACGGCGGCTGTGAATCGAACATTCCTTCCTTACACCTGAGCGTCGGCCCGTACCGAATTCCAATAGTCCTCGTAGTGCATGGGCACGACACTCACTAAATTCCGATTCATGACTTCAAAACGGAGGCCGGAGTCATGGAGACACCTGAAGTAGAGCAAAAGTTGGAAGAACAGCAATTCTGGGATGGTACGACTGCATGTTCGCACCCTTTCGACAATAAGATATTCATTCGTGCTAACCCCTGTACCCTCTCCAGAAGTCGACGTCATTCTCAATGCTGAATGTCCGACGCAGCACCAAATTGATATACAGCTGCGAACTTATCTGCAATTGATATCCTCATACAAAGGTTGCTTGCCCTCGTGCGAATGTTCCGGCGGATGACAGGCCACTTCGGACTAACAGCAAAGTCACATGACCAGATGATTACCTACAAACTGAATACCCAATCGTCAAGTGCGGCATCCAGCTCCTGGAGTCTAAAGTTTTCACAAACCATAAGAGTTATGTTCGGCGGCGTCTTGTGGGGCGGTTTCTAAAGGTGCGAAAATATATGTGCTCCCCAACCTGAGCAATGTTAACTTGGCCCATATGGCCATAGGAACCCTCAAACTCGACGAGACTACACGTTATTACCTCGGCTCTTATGTACGATGGACTCGATCATCCCAAGACATTCGAATTGATGCTAGAGCAAAATGCTTTCGAGAGGATTACGGAATTGATTTGGAAAGATGTCGACAAGGATAATTATGGGTTTCACAAGCTTCTCCTAGAAGTCTTCTACGAAATGTGTAGGATACAACGGTTGAGAATGCGAGATTTAGGTAAGGGAGCTCTTGCCGAGAGTGCCTGTCGTGCGTTACTGACATGCTGTAAACTAGAAATTCTACAAGACGACTTTATTAAACACCTTTTAGAGGAAGTTGAGGAAGGTCGTGGAGACCCGGATGACCCTTATAACTATGCTGTCATCAAAGTTTTAGTAAGAGTTTTATTCTCTTTCTTTTCACCCAATTTTTGGAGCTAATCTAGAAACTACAGCTCGTCCTAAACGAACAATATATGTTGTCCGAGCACGGCGGGCAGACGGATAATGCACCATTAACGAATAGAGTTGTTAAGGTTATCTCTTTCAATGGACCAGATTTTAAGACATTTGGGGAGAATATAATTCTTCTGCTAAATCGCGAGAGTATGTTTCCAATCAAGAAAATTAGATTAAAAAAGTCAATGATCCGTTAACAAGAAATTGTAGCCGAAACCTCCACCCAGCTTCTGATATTAAAGCTCCTCTTCTTGCTCTTTACCACAAGCAAGACGTACGAATACTTTTATACTAACGACCTATGCGTTCTCGTTGATGTCATGATTCGGAGTTTATCTGATCTCCCAGAAGAAGAAGCTACAGTAAGCCCCCATATTCCGAAATTCGTATTAATTATATTTCTAACCTGTGCTATAGCTACGACACATGTACCTTCGAGTCTTCCACCCACTTTTATCTCACACACAGCTACGGCACCCACCACATTATAAGCGAACAGAAATATTAAGATTATTGAATCAACTCTCTAACATACGTTCTCAGCATTTCTCTCCCGTAGACCCCACAACTCTCCGCCTCGTATCCCGATGTAACAAAGTCGAATGGCTCGATGATTCGCCAACGGAGGCTAAAACTCATAACTTGGCCAAACAGCTCTTGGGAATGAGTCTGACTGATGTGGGAAGCAGTATGTCAGTTGTCGAGGTCGCATCTGTTAAGCAGACCGCGCCAGCAAAACCCGGATCCGGGAAGAAAGAAAGGGGTGCCCCACCACCGCCACCACCAGGTAGAGTTCGGGGCACTTGGGGCGGCCTAGAAAAGGCTCCCGAGATCAAAGTGGACCCTCCCGAGCAGGTGAAGAACGGCCCAGAAGTAAAGAAGGGTCCTCCAATCGGTAATGGCAGTATGCGGCGAAGAGGCCCTCCACCACCTATTCCATCTGCTCGGTCTGTCCACACGGTCAAAGTTGGAACCGGCGACTAATTCTTGCATTCTTGCAAGAGTGCATTATCACATTGGTTTTTTCTTTCTTTTTTTCCTTTTCTCCTCTCTTCGTGCCAATATGCGATATGACCGTCAAGTTTCTTGCCGCGCTTCAGCCGTATGATATCCACGCTCTAAACTTCTCTTCTTTGTATCTACTTCCTGTGCTTTTACCCCTCTTTCTGGCT
Source organism: Dactylellina sp. 'tibetensis' (assembly GCA_036971435.1). Lineage (NCBI taxonomy): Eukaryota > Fungi > Ascomycota > Orbiliomycetes > Orbiliales > Orbiliaceae > Dactylellina > Dactylellina sp. 'tibetensis'. The sequence goes on from JAKDFA010000001.1 coordinate 2,513,541, forward strand.
TGCTCGTTTGCTTTCGACCTTATTCTGCATTCAGTTTTTAAAATTATCGCTCTTGAAGAACGCGTTAGTCTGTATCGTTCCGAGTTTCTTAGCCACTGGCGTTATTGAATTTTTGAATTTCATAATTTAAATATGCATTTCCCTTGCAAAACGGCTGCGTGACAGGCGAGCGAGAACTTCACCTAAACCATGGTATTTATCTTGTGATTTCCTCTCTTTGGTCTTGCACAATTGGCTTTCGCTCGTTTTTATTTTGTAAATTGTACAGTACGCCGTATTTGAAATCCAGTCGGTCCTCCAACGTACATACAGGAAGTTCTACCTATATTTCGGTATCATGTCTACGAGGCAGTTATACATATGACATTGTTACTAAATATATCTCAAGGCAATCTGATGAGCACTCTCTATAACAGTAATGTGCACTAGCAGAGTTCGAGTTCTCTAGTACCAAACGGATAAATGGACGGTATTAATGTAATAGTGACTACATAATCTTCGCTGCTACACCGTTGAGAGGTCATTTTGTCTGTACCAAGCAGAAAGAAAATGGTGACTGCGATTGCCGACCCGGCTATCCTTTAATCTCTTGACCAAAATGTAAGGATTGAATGGCGTAATTCCACTGTACCTGACGCATCTTAACAGGATTTGCGACTTGCATGTAATGAGTTTCCTAATTGGACCTCATCTCAAAAGAGGCGGCGGTTTGAACATATATGTCCATAGTCTATGGTACTGATGGAGCCCGACCCCCATTATATATTATATGGCTCAATGGCTTTTACAATAGCGCGGGCGGATCCCCGGATCCCACGCCGAATGGTTATCAAAAAGAACTGAAACGCAGATATGCATGCCGGTTGTTACACCAACTAGTTTCTTTTATCTGGTCTGATGTGCCTAATCGACTTAAATGCCCGACGCATGCAACCCCGCGATCATTGCATTAACTGTAGCGGGAAGGTGAGAGCATGAAAGCGACCTGCCAAATCCGGCAGCTATCAAAACCACAACGCGTATGCATGTGTGATTTTTCTGGAATTGCTGATGAATCGATAAAAAGTCATTCTGATCTGGGAAAGTCGGTTTGTCCAATTCACGGCTGCTAGTTAACTATTTGCCCTGGCCGGGAAGCAGAGACTGGAATCCCATTCATGCACGTTCTCACATGTGGGAACTGGGCATTCTAGAAGCTCACGCCATAGCTATGAAGGCTTATCTGGATATCCCGCTCTGCGCTCTGCAAGTCCCCAAATTCAGCCTTGGACTTAACCTTCGATCTATCGATATTGCAGTTACCTCAAACTATCGATAATCCTGGTTGTATACTGCACGATGCATAAACACCCCAACTGCCCAGAAAGCTTAGCTCTCAATCAAGCTTTTTACTATTTGAACCGTACTCAAGGCAGCGAGATTCAACCACGGACTCGCCCGTTCTCGGAAATCTCGGAATATCCACAACCTGCCCATCCAAGACTTAATAAGACTTAATATCTACGCGCCGTTACATGGGCTACCCAGTAGGAATACCCCATGCGAAGTTTCGCAGCTTGGATGATCTGCATCCAAGAAGGATATAAATATAAGGAAGAAGACGGTGGCTACAATGATTACTTTCTGGTGACGGTCTTAACTAGCTATTTGCGTGCAGTTGATCTCTCATCTCTGCTTCATATCTTTCAGTTATACTGAAAACCTCTAAGGATTAGATTTCTGTAATCATGAAGTTTACGGTAGGCTCACTGCTTGCGGGGTGTCTCTTGGCGACGTCTGCTCTCGCCGCCCCAACGTGGAATAGGTCACCTCAGAATATTAATATTCTACGGAATCAATTGAAAGCAGAGGCTGCAAATAAAAATCAGAACCGTGGTTATACTACACCGGTCAAAAGCAAAGGACATTCACCATACTATAACCGCCACACAAAAGGTTCGTAACTCTCCAAGTTTGTTTTAACACCGTGAACGATAAAGGCTAACATTTTACGCAAACATTAGAATTCTGGGTCAATGGTACTTCTGGTGCGATACCTGATGTCAATTTTGACGTTCCAGAGTCATACGCTGGTCTCATCCCTATATCTGCCGACAAGAATGAGACCCGACAGCTGTACTTTTGGTTCTTCCCTACCACTGGAGGAAAGGAGACACAAGACGATCTGGTGATCTGGCTCAACGGCGGACCAGGCTGCAGCTCTCTGGAGGGATTGATGCAAGAGAATGGTCCGTTTACGTGGAAGGCCGGCACTTTCCTACCCACGCCAAACCCGTACACATGGGTCAACCTAACCAATATCGTCTGGGTCGAACAGCCAGTCGGAACCGGATTCACACAGGGTGAACCGAACATTCGCAACGAGCTAGATATGGCAGCTCAGTTCCTCGGGTTCTTACAGAATTTTGTCGACAAGTTTGGTCTACACGGAAAGCGACTTTGGATCACGGGAGAGTCCTATGCTGGGATGTACGTCCCATATATCGCTGATGCCATCTATGCAAAAAACGACACCAAACATTTTGACCTTAAGGGTATCATGATCTATGACCCTTCCATTGCTTCAGATCTCATTCTTGAGGATGTCCCCGCTGTACCCTTTGTCGAGCGTAACCAAGCCATTTTCAACCTCCCGGACGACACACTCACCAAGCTAAAGACTCAAGCCGATAAGTGCGGTTACACCGATATCTACAAACAAGGATTGACTTTCCCGCCAAAGGGGAAATTGAACACCACCGGTGCAGTACGCAGCCGTGACTGTCAGCTGTGGTCGAGTACGTATACTTCAATCCGAAAGTGCCAATTTATAGAAAAGTAAAAAAAAAAACAGATGCTTACTCGTATAACCCCTCCTCACATTAGAAATCTGGAGTGCTGCCAATCTTATCAACCCCTGCTTCAACATTTACCACATCACAGACACCTGCCCTAGTCCATGGGATGTTCTAGGTGTAGCCGGGGATTTTGCAGACCAACCCAAGGGCGCGGTAGGCTACTTCACTCGCGCCGACGTCCAGAAGGCTATCCATGCACCTATTGGAACGAAATGGGTCGAATGCAGCGATAGGGACGTATTCCCCCATGGCGATAGCTCCCCGGCCCCAGCTCCATCCGGTGTCCTATCGAGAGTTATCGAAAAGAGCGAACGTACCATTGTCGCTCATGCGCTCCATGACTATATTCTCCTAGCAGAGGGGACATTGATGGCGCTCAACAACATGACCTGGAACGGAGCTCAGGGCTTCAGCGAGAGACCGTCGAAGAAATTCATCGTGCCATATGAAAAGCAGGGAGAGATGGGTGTTTGGCACGAGGAGAGGGGGTTGACCTATATTGAGATCAAGTTGTCGGGACATATGGTTCCAGAATATCAACCTGGAGCAGCTTACAGACACTTGGAGTACCTGCTGGGGAGAGTGAATAATTTGTCGAGTTAAGTATGGGGGCTTTTGCTCTAAATTGTATATAGATAAAGATTACATATATCGTCGAAAGTTGTTTGGGGTAGAGTTAACTGGATACCCTGACGAAGTATATTCATTTGTGTTTAATACCGCCAAATTTTTATTTGTTCCCGTAGTCATGAATATCTGAGGTTATACAATTCGAAAATTAGCAGATAGATGGTTGAGTTTGGTACATTATGAAAATCAGTTATAAAATTAAGGATAATGGTGTTAGCCACCTTAAGGTCGTAGGTTGGGTGGCATATGGCGCCACAAAAATGCTTGAATCCCTCGCTTCAGCCATCCAACACCAAAGAATAGTTAAAAACATATTCTACAGAAAGGATACCCCTCATTAGACATATATATACCAATGACCTATTTGTCCCAAACTGCTTAGATACCCCCAAAGGATGTAAAGTCGATAGAAATCTTTACAGAGTCCGAACGCTCTGCATGACCCATGCATTCCCTTCAATTTTAGACTTCCACTCTCCATCCACAAGTCCCTTCATAACTTTTGTCATTTCCTCAGGTGCCATTTTACCGCCCCCACTGCCTGCTTCAACCTTCTTCTTCCATTCAATTAATAATTCCTTCAACAGTCTGCTGCCTTCTGCCACTTCCTCCTTCGAAAACCTATCAATCATAGCATTCTCGTCATGCTTTCCCTTAAAATCTTCCAGCTCATCTGCTTTCCTCTTGGCCATATTTATCACCTTTTGCGGAAACCTTACCAGCTCTGCAACGTGAATTCCAAAACTCTGATCGCATACTCCTTCGTCGACTTTATACAGCAATGTAACTTCCCTCTTCGTCTCTCCACCGCCACTATCCTTCTCCCCGACATGCGCAACAACATGCAGATTCTTCACAGCGGGATATTCATCCACCAGTGCGGTCAACTCGTGGAAATGCGTGGCAAACATTGAAAAGCATTTGATTTGCTTGACGATATACTCACTAATCGCCCAAGCCAGTCCGAACCCGTCATACGTACTCGTGCCTCTCCCCAGCTCGTCGATAATGATCAAGCTTTCCCTTGTCGCGCTCTTCAATATTGTTGCTGTCTCCAACATCTCCGCCATAAACGTGCTGACACCCTTCAGTTGACTATCGCTTGCACCAACTCTCGCCAGAATACAGTCAAAGATTGTAAGTTCCGCTTCCGAGCAAGGCACAAAACATCCCGCTTGTGCCATCAGAGCAATGACACCAATCTGTCGAATGTATGTTGATTTACCACCCATATTGGGTCCCGTAATGATCAAGAATTCGCTCGAGTCGCGTACCAATTCCACATCATTGGTGATGAATTGGATGTCGTCCTGCATTTCCATGCAGGGATGCCGTGCCTCTTTTAATACCGTGTTCCCTGTTCCTCGTGGGTGCATTGTAGGACGAACATACGGCGATGGTGCATGCACTGATACATGTGCAAAGCTGACAATGACATCCAAGTGGGCGAGAACAGCGGCTAAGTTTTCGAACACAGGACAGTATGAAGACGCGACATTGACGACTTCCTGGACGAGGCCAGTTTGTGTACGGTTGTAGTTTTGCGTGTACTGATCGAAATCGCGGCGGAGGGAGGACAGCTTGTCTGTAGTAAAGTAGACACCGTTCTTTTGTGTGGATATTTCTTTGTAGTGGCGATTATTACGAATCGAACCAGCTTCCTATGAGTAGAGTAAGCTCAAGTTAGTAGATTAATAGTAGATTAATAGCAAAAAGGGGGTTGGGGGATTCCGTACATTTCTGGTAAGCCGAAAGCACCACCCGTGTACTCTGTGATTCTCCAAAAACAACTTCTTGTCTATCTCCTGGCCTAAATCACTGCCGACACTACGATGCTCCTTCCCCAAATCCCTTTGTATACTGTCCAGCTTGGTCCTAATGGTACGCAAGCTGTCATCGAACTCAGGTTTGATGATGTACTCGTGATTCTCCAGCGCATCGAGATCTACAGTAGTCTCCACCATCTCTTCCAGTTTTGATAGTTGCGTCTGGAATTCCTGTAGCTTCCTAGTATAAACCTCATCCAAGGCGTCTTTGTACTTCTCATCCATAACCCCTTCCAACGTTCCAATAAACCCTGGTAACTTTATCACCAGCATGTACGCCCTGACCACATCTTCCAAGTTTGCCATGTTCCTCTGGAACTTTTTCGCCAGTCTATACAGATCTGGCACGGCCTTCAAATGCTCTTCTTGCATTGTCTGCCGTAACTCGGTATCTTCCACAAACGCCTCAACGAGTAAATGGCGCTTCTCAATATCCTCTAGCGACATCAGCGGCTGTTTTAACCACTGTGCTAACAATCTCGTCCCCACCGCTGTTTTGCATTTGTTTAGCAACCCATACAGCGACATGTTTTTAGATCCGTCTCTTGGACCAGGCATCAAATTTAACGCTTTGAGAGCCGAAGCGTCAAGCTTCATATATTGCGCCAAATCGTGTTGGTATAGTCTGTACTGGCCAAAGTTCAATTGATCTGACATCAGTCCCAGATACCTAATCAAGGCTGAAGCAGCACCCATTGCGACCTTGAGATCTGCCTGTGGTAGCGAACCGACGGCGACATCGTCTTTTAGCAGACGGGTAAGATCTTGCTCCACATCCTTCCCTGCGAAATCGGCAGACTTCTTATCGGTGATTATGACGCCGCAACGATCGATTATAGAGCGAAGCTTTGTGTTTTCAGCATCCTTCTTCGACTCGTTAGCCTGGATGATGCATTCCTTGACTCCAAGTTGGATAAGCAGAGACTGTAGGTTATTATAATTGATAAATTAGTTAGCCCGTGTAATCTTTTTTTTTTCTTTTCAAGTAAGTATCGGAGATAAGGGCATAGAAAGCCTCAACTAACCTCGAAATTCGAATACAAGTCGTTATCCACAAACTCACTAACACCCAACTCTCTCACGCTAGCATCAGCAAAGGCCACACCTACAAGTCTCTGGTCGGCTTTTGCTGAAATCTTGACGGAAAGAATAATGGGACTGGAATCCAATTGGCCGGCAATATCCTCCTCGACGTCCTGAAGATTACCAGGAGAAGCTTGCTTGATAACTTCCCAGCTGTTTCTACCCTTCTGCGACCCCCAGATTTCAATCCTCTTCCCTTGTTGGAAGAGTGCCTCGCGGAGAAAGTTTCGAAAGACAGTCACGGAGAGTGTACACGACTGAAGAGTATTTTTACCCCCACCGAGGGATTTCAGAACGGAGTTTGTTTTGTAGACCTAGTTTGTAAAATCAAAAAGTTCAAAATCACAATCGTTAATGATACATTCTGTTTTGCTTCTTCGAAAGGGGGAGACCAAATCGTACATGTTGAGCAACAAACTGAGCATCCTCACCGTGCACGGTATAGAAATCGGATCGCTCGAAAACTCTGATGGTACTGCTATCTTTTGCCGGTAATCGGTGAAAGAAAGATATGAAGCCGTGTTCGTCATCGACTTTGAGTTCCGGTCTGGACGCCATGGCTTTTCTGTTGATAATAAAATTTGGTAAGCTACAAATAGCTTAAGAGAGCTCGAGATCACCAAGGGCCAGGTCTAATATCGCGTAATAAAAAGAGGGTATGAACGATATCGCTACAAACGACTGGACTCGAAACGCTGAAGGGATTTCTGATGGTGTATCCTCGATTGCGGAGAGGTTGAAGGAGAAAGTTAAGGAAGGTGTGAAGCTCCAGGGCATAGTTGTTCCTGACCCGACAATTTGGGTGCAGCTCGCGTTGTTCGTTTCTTCACCACGCGCTCGCTTACGCATAGTCGCGTGTTGATATGTTACCTTGTCTGTTAACTACCAATTTCAGAAGGGTCACAATGCACGGTGGAATATAATAAGCCCAAGTCCTTAATTTATTTTATATGCACTTAAAGATGAAGCTAGATCGCGAGGTTGGCCGAGATGTTCTAAATGCCAGACTGCGATCCAGTCTCCGAGCACTTAATCACATGCAGGCAACGGTCCATTGTAGAGAGGTAGTAGAGACTAGACTAATGATACACCAATCTACCATTTTCAATAGCAGGGCTAAGTTATCGCAGAACTCGTAATCTTCCTAATGAAGAACCGTGAGGTCCGAACACAAAATCCCAATAATAGGTGGTAGACCAATAAGACAAAAAAGGAGCGAAAGATAAAATGAACGAGGAACAACGTTTTGGTTCGGTCCGTAAGGTTTACCCTTGCCATCCGAGGCCTAACAGTTCCTTGCGAACGGAATCCTCGGTATTGATCTTCTTAATCTGAGTGTCTTCCAACTTCTCGCCAGTTGCAAATCGCATTTTCAGATCTTCAATGGCTCTCAACTTTTTGAGCAAGCTTCGTTGCTTCTTCTCCTCTGGTGTTCCACCACCCGGAGTAACTGGAGTCATCGGACTCGTGATTTCGACCTCTGGGGGCGCTAGAACAGGTAAACGAAGTCGTGGTTGCTGTGGCGCTCCATTCTCAGAAGGCGAGACAACCTGTGAATTACTCTGCTCTCCAGGCCCCTGATTGCCGCCGTCTTCCTTCTTCTTACGTTGGGATCGTTGGCGCTGGGGTTGACCAGCACCAGGGGCTGGAGAGCGATGTCGCGGGTGGTGCTCTTTAAGAGCCTGACCAAGAGATCCCGATCCTTCCCGGTGATGGCCATTTCCACCGCCTCCACCGCCAGGCCCTCCTTGCCTCGGTGGGCCTCTACTCCTACTTCTTGTTCTACTATGATCTCGACGTCCCTTGTTAAGGGTATTTCCCGGCGCAAGCGTTTGGCCATTCGTCTGAGGTTGTCCTTCACCCTGCGTACCTTCCGGGTTTGTACCAGCTTGTTCCGCGGCTTGTGCTTCTTTCGCCTTTTTAGCAGCCTCACGTTTCTTCTTATTCTTAAGTGCGCTTTTGCTAAGCCCTCCTTCTTTATCTCCAACCCCAGTGCCTTCCAGACTAACACCTCCACCTGGTGCAGCTCCTGGAACAGACGCAGAAGTTGCGCCAGGAACTTCACGTTTACGGGGTTTGCCGAAACCATTGGCTCCATCGGAATGTCCGTTCCCGAACAAACCGCTGCTACCGGGAACGTGAGTCGCTCCACCTTCGTCCTCACGTTTGAAATGAAGTGGGGTCGCTGAGCCACGAGCGTGGGGAGGGCGATATGCACCCGCAGGTTTGGCCGGGGTGGCCGATTTGTGACCAACAGCCGAAGCGTGTGGGGTTGGCGGTGGCGGCAAGCTAGCACCGAGCGGGAAATTGCTAGCATTCTGAGGTCTCCACGAAATCTATCCCAAAGTTAGAAGTGAGAACGATGCATCTTCATCAGAAAAACAAAAATGCTTACATCATAGAGCTCCGTCATTTCTTCAGCATACATCAAGTCGCCCGTTAGCGCATACCAAATTTTCACACCGTTATCCACGCGCAATCGCGGACTTGTCGTTGCCGTCAGAATGTGCTTTCCATCGGGGCTCCAGTGGCAAACAGTAGCATTGCTAGCCTCGAACGCCGCAAGCTTCTTCATGCCATTGATTCTGTCGTACAGGTCGATCTGACCCTGTAGATTACCAAAACCTGCTACAAGCAAGAGTCGTCCATGAGGAGAATATAGGACAGTATTCCGGGGGCCGAGTGGGAGGCTGGTAACCGGGTTCGCCTTGCCATCGAAGATTGTGGTCTTTGATGGCATGTACCCGTATACTACGGCAAACTCCTGGGAGTTTGGAGACCAGCTGAGATCGGAAATAGGACCTTCCTTGTCTACACACCGTGTTAGTGAACAATCAACATATATGGAGCAAAGTTTCTTACCCAGAGTGACTCGGGCGTCAACCTCGTCCTTTACATTCATCAAATACAGATTCGTCTCCCCGTAGTAGTTCTTTCCAGAGTTGTCAACCTCGGTCTGTGTAAGAAACAAAACAGCTGTGCCAGCATCGTTCCAATTAAATTGAATCTTGTCCGCCTTGAAGAAAGACTTTTGCATCAGAGGGGTCGAGAAGTTCGGAACTGCGAAGACAGAAGCCTTGGCCGGACGACCTTGCTTTTCTGGCACGAAAGTAGCAACGTGGTAGTTCTCTCCTGGTGACAACCGAAATGAGGTTACGCCATCCACACGCAAATGTTCCCAGACTGTAGCCATGTCGCTGGACTCGTAAAAGGCAATCTCATTTGTCGTAGCCCGTGCACAGTACTTCTCGTCGAAGGTGTACTGGATGCTCCTGTATCAATTGTTAGCCTGAACCTTCTTGATCCTAGCCTATGGCCGGCGACGTCTTACGTAGCATTTTGGGCCTTTTGGACGAAAGCAACAGCTTGCTCGCCGTTATCTATTCGCCATATTTTCAAGTTCTTCGCGGCGTTCCCATCCTCTAGCTTAGCTGTACCAATTGATGAGTCAGCAAAGGAATTACAGTGTGAGGCTGAAGTGTAACGAGTCTAACATACAAGGTCTTTCCCAGGTGGTGATGAAACTTCCTTTCGGCGAAAATGCGAGCTCGTATGCTGATGGTACTGGTAGAGCCAAATGGACGGAACCGTTACTAGCATCAACAATCGTTACACTACACCAAACAGTCAGAATTTATGGTAAATTAGTTTCGGGATGTAACGTGTGACGAACTTTTCCGAAGAAGCGTAGGCGAAGTATTGGCCGTCGGGAGAGTATACACAACATCGAAGGGTACCCTCGGGTCTAAATTGCGGAGTCCCAAGTCAATAAACAATTCAAGTTGTGAAAGCATAAGAAGAGCAGAGGCCGTACTTGACGAAACCAGATAATGCTTCGTATTCAGGGAATCCTTCCGTGAGCCCGATTGCTTTCTGCGTACGGTCTGCAGAAATGCGGGTGTTAGCTTTGGTGCTTCGATCAAAAGACAAGGATGAGCAAGGCGAGACCAACAGGCGAACTGCGTCAAAGACATGGTTAAGTAATGCACGTGTGTGGTGTGATTGTCTTGCTCTAGCTCAAAAAGCTGCTCGATGGACGAATGAAAAAGATATCTCCTACAGTCCAGTCACAGATAAATAAACTCGAAGGCGATGGTAATCGAAGAGAGAGAGAGAGAAACGATCGAAAATTTGCTAGCTGCTGAGTACTGGAGCTGGACGCTGATAGTAATCAATTGATTGTTACGGGTCGCTAACAAGTTCGATACTCCAGGTTTCGTTCGATTGATTGATTACTCTTTATCGTGTAAACCGGTCGCGGCTGGTAAAAGGTGGGCTGGTAAGATACCAAAAAAATGCAGCAAAGCCACACTGTATCAACTTTCACGAGAGGTGCAAGACCTTAATTACTCCGAATACAGTAAAGGTCTGTCCACGAGAGCTCGGAGAAAAAGGCAGAGGCTAGGAAGGCCTGAAGGCGTCGAGGCGGCTCGAGAGAGTATCAGTCAACAAGGACCAAGAAAAAAGGATGCTAGCTTTTTCTACGAGGAGGAGCAAAAGGCAGCGAGCCTAAAAATTTTCTGCGGCTTTGGAGACAGCAAAGTTCCTTCAGCTGCAACGAACAAGAAATAAAAGATAAAATAAAAATTAGATAAAAAAGGAATCCTTCAGTCCGGCGAGAAGAGGGGAGATATCGAAGGTTCAAGAGCAGCCTTTCCGGAGAAGAAAAAGGTTGCTATGACCGAGGGCCGTTGATTGGTATCTGGCAGGTTTCTGGAGACAACCGAAGAGGTTCGTGGGGAAGTAGGCGGGCAGCTGTTGGTGACCGTGAACAATCCCTTGGAGCACTGATTCGATAGCTCGGAAAGGCAACCGATAAGCCAAGACGGTGACGGGTGATCAAGACAACGAGGCAGACGCAGGCAGGCGAAGGCGCACGCGTGGACAACCTGTCGGTGACGACGAGGAGGAGAGGATCCAGACGAAGGGAGGCGAAAAGGAACGGGGGTGGAACGGGCGAGCGTTGGAGAGGAACGAGGAGGAGAGGAATCAGAGGAGGGAAGAAGGAAGCGGAAGAAGAAGAAGAAGTAGCTGAGAAACGATCGATCGAGCCAGCCAGCCAGCCAGCCAGCCAGCCAGCCAGACGACACCCACAAAGCCAAGACACGAAGCAGCACCCCAACCACAACGAACGAAAGAAAAAAAATATATATATTTTATATACAAGCCAAATAAAGTAAAAATAATGATAAATAAAATCAACTGATCCTAATGATCCTAACGATCCTACCCGTATCAATGCTACCGACGGCGGCATGAAATCACACTATGTGAAGAATTCCTGCCATAAACATGCTTCAAGACACGAAACAAACGCTACCTTTCCAGCATAACCAGTCCCTCCTCAGTAGCACCACGCGAATAGCCCTCCGCAGCTAATTAGCTTTTCCAATTGACTTTTGCAAAAGCAAGACAGGTGTCCACTCGCGGCTGGCTATGAAGCCGGGGGGGCAATCCAGGCCGAGGAGTAGTACCTGCTGTCCCCCCATGCTATTCCCCTGCCTGTCAACCAGATTTCCCCCCTCGATGGCCACCAGATGGCACCACCATTACCGGATTGCAGCGGGAAGCTTTTGTGGTGGTGTTCACCTGCATGTGCCGCCCGACATATCCAAATTTCCCGAACCAAGGTTACCCGGAACTCTGACACCCGCAATATTTATATATCCCGCTCCTTACCGTCTGACGAATTTTAACTATAAATACACATTAAGAGCACGCAATGGGACAATTCTGCACTAATAGGGTTGATAAATTTGCGAATATTTATACAAGCCAAGGCGCTTTCGAGTAAATTATTTCCAGATATATAGATAGATCTATAGACGGGGAAGTAAATTGCACAGCTTCAGCCTAACCTTTCCTCAGAACAAGGAATATTTGATGTCGACGGTGGAAAAAACCGTACTACCAGCTAGAACCCATGCTAAGATGGCCAGGCGTCATAAAAAAAAAAGAGACCTAATCACCCCCTGATATTCACATGTATTCACCTTTCGTTTCTCCAAAAAAAAAAGAAATAAAGAAAGGAAAAAAAAAGAAGAAGAAAAGAACGCCTGCGATGATATCTCAATGCGAATAAATCTGTCAAGGGTAAGAAATAAATAGATAGCAGATATAACAGCTTCAACGAATAAAAGCGGGTTTCAAAGAACAAGGACAGCATCTCTTAGATATAGATTCAGCCTTCAAAGTCGAAATCACATACCACAGTTTAGTATGTAAGGAAAAAAGAAAAAAGGCTTTGCAAAGCTGAAAAATGAAAGCGTCGCAATAAAAAAGAATAGAATGGAATACAGCAAGCCATCCAAAAAAAACACAATTACGAATCCCGCAAGTCGTGTACCTTAAACTGCAGCTTGTCGACTTCGCATACGTGTCCCGGCCTCAGAGCATCAGTGTATACATGAGGAGAAGAATGGGGATGGAAAAGTCCCGAATTAGTGCAATTCTTGATCGCCTTAACGCCGGAAGGATCTGTCAAACGGAATACACCCCACCTAGTTTGAAAAGTCAGCATCGTATCGCATTGCTAGAGAGTAGAGAGAGGTGAGATAACGTACGATGGTTGACTCGAGGGTGCGCAAACAATAGCGATACTCTCCCGGAGCATCATCTGGTACCCACAATGCGTGTGCAAATCTACCGAACTCATAAAACACGTTTGAGTTGGATGGGTATGAATCCATCCTAAGCACATCAAATCCTCGGTGTCAATATAATCGAACAAGGAGCTTTCATCCATCATATTGCATGTATCCGATGTAGCCTCCTGCTGGGGGATCACAAGTCGGTTCACAAAGAACGCATTATTCCTCAAGAAACCTGCAAGAATACCGCATGTTTCAAGGTTTCTTTTCGTATTCGGCGATGCAATAGCTAGGAAGGTCTTTCTTAGATCTCGAGGAATGAAAATAGTTCGTAGAGACTTTCCTCCTTCTGTGTATGCTACGCAGTCAAATATATGATTGGCCTCAGTCCGTTTTGGTTTCTCTGGCGGGTCCATACTACCCAGCTTGGGCGGGAAGAAACCAGCAGAGGCGGAGGAGGAGGTCGAAAGAGTTCGTTCTTTCAACGGTCGGGGAGGAGCTGGCGCCGTCTGGGGTGGCATGTAGTTTGGATCATATTCGTCTTTGATCTTTGGAGGTACAACTGGCATCCGCTCAATGGATTGTCGGTACTGCTCAAGCTTTGAAGGATTGGCAAAGTCGTCTATGTTCGGCATTTGAGTCTGAATGGCGGGGAAATGTGTCCGTTTAGGAACCAAAGGATATTCCATCCGCGCTTTACCCTCCGCTAGAGGGGGATATTCCATCCTGGCTTTACCCTCTGTTAAAGGAGGGTATTGTAGGGACATTGGTCGAGGTGCTTTCGTCCTGTGTAATTCCACCGCATTATCCTTATCTTTCTCTTTCTCCTCCCTTCTCGCCTGTCCAGGCTGCAAGGCCAATGGGACCGGTGTTTGTGTCCTTAAGTGTAATTCTTGTAGGCGTTTTTGTAGGTCAAGTTCTTCGTCCTGTGTTTTCTTCAAGGAGATCCGCTTGTGCGATTCCGTTGGGGTCGGGATAGCAGGCTCGTAGCTCCACCCGTGCTCTTCAAAGTGTTCTTTCGGTGTGAATGCCGGATGCAAGCTCGGAGATGTACTCGAGCTATGGGATGTTTGCATACTAAGTCGCCGTCCCATCTTCTCCAGCTCTCCCGGCCGTCCTCTACCCTGGTCCGGGAAATACGATCCTCTACCATCCACCGCTTGGCCGAAAGGGTACGCCGATGTCGAGCCATTAGAAGATGATATCGAAGAACCTCGGCTCCGTCGCTGTTGGCGCAATATGGCTTGTTGTTCTTCGTGTTCTTTCTGCATTATCTTCTGCCGTTCCAAAGCGTAGGCATCGTATCTCGTATTGATTTTCCCCTTTAGCTCTTCCATACGTTTTGCTATCGCTGGAAATTTCTAATTCAATCGCGGATTGTTAGCGCTACGTATAATTTATAGAGCTTAGTGAACTAAATGGTGCGGACGTACTGTATTCATTTCCACTAATTGTCGTTCAAAACGGGGCTCTCGCGCCTGTGGGTGTGACGGTAGGTGTGTTACGATCAGACTGTACATGCAATTAGCGAAACCTATCGAAAGCTATCCACCAGGAACCGCAGATGAACGTACTCCATGTGTCGCATGTACAACAAAAAGGCTTGTGCCTCATTTCCTTCCTTGTAGTAGACATCGGCCTATAAAACGCTCAGATTAGTCACGGAAGATATGTGTGGTGTTGGCGTTGGAGGTTGATACGAACCTCTCGGATAAGTGTCGTTGCCGTGCGTAGCCATGAATATAGCGGTATCTGGTCGCTGTACTCATAGTCGAGAGCCTTTTTAGATATATCCTTCGAAGGAACAGGTGGGCCGGCAGACGAGCCGTAGAAAACTGTCCTGCTCATGGTTAGATGCAAGCCGTGACTCTAGAGCGTTCCTGAGCGGTTTAGGGTGTGTCGTGGTGGGATTTGGGGGAAAGTTGTGGTAGCTGCTCTGGCTCTGGTGGGTGGGAAGTTAAATCGGGATGGTAGAGACACTGTACAAGGACAACCAAGCAAAAAGGCGGGATATGGCTGTTGGAGAGAGAACGGTAGGATGAGGGCGGGGAACAAGGCAGCTTCAAACACCCCAGAACCCGGGATCTCGCAAAGGATAACAGCTCGCGAGGAGGTATCAAGAGGCACGGGAAGAGCCCTGTCTACGAAAAGCACGGAGGATTCAGAGAGAAGTTCAAGGGTAGATGATGGAGAGAAAGAGCGCTGCAGCCATTAGCGCATGACAGCAAGGCCAAAGCTTGGGCGGGCTATGGGCATTGTCCGGTGAGGGCAGTACAAGGACAGCGTGCTAGCACAGGAGAAAGCGCAGCAGCACGCTGGTTGGAAGCTGCGAGCTCGAGGTTTCTTGCTGGTGACGACGGTTTGCCCCACGTTTGTCACGACGGTGTGAGTTGTTTGCTGGGGCTTCTAACCAGAACGAGCAAGTGATCCTAGGACAGCCTGGTTTCCACCGCCACCAGGACTACCTGCGAGGATCTATTCGTAGATTATATCCATTATACTATTCGGCTTATATCTTGTATCTTCATAAGGTGGAATTCAATATCTAAAATAATATAAATATCTACAAGCCCACTACTTGGTAATATATAAGAAAAAGTTCACGCTTCGTCTAGGTAGGCGCCTGTGTACTGATTCCTGTAGTGTCCGTCTTTTATTAACTGTCACAAGTCATATAAATCTTGGACTGGTAACCGCACAAGCTCCAAGTGTAAGGAATTGTCCTACAAATCCTTTATCGCAGCAGCACGGCGGGCGGCTGTCCATCCTTCTACGATGTTTGCAGCTACATTCTTGCCACTCAAGGTCATAGTCTCCATGCAGCTAATAAAGGCCTGTGAAATCCGTTAGTTTATTGTATAATTTGAAGGGCTAAAAAGCTTTGCCTACCTCCATTCCAGCGGTGTACCAAAGGCCAAAGTCAAGCTGCGCCTCTTGGAAAGTTGATCTTGGCTCCTCGACAGGATAAGCTTGCCACTATGCAAATGTGTGCATTAGCATTAGTTCAAGTGATCTTGTAGGTAGGTAACCTTGAACACAAAAAAATATCATACCAATTTTCTATAAGACCATGTCAAAGCATTTGCATCCTTTGGCAGCCCCATCATTTCATATATCTTCTCCTCAGGCCAGTAATCAGGAGAAAATATCTTGTAAATATATTCCCTCCTCATGACCCCACTGTCCAGTTTCCTATCCACAGTTCTCAAAATGTTCACACTCCAGAACTTCGCCGGGCCAACCCTGCTGCTTTCTGAGTCGAAATCTTTAGGAAGCGTCGTCAGAATCATATCAGGAACTAGCTCCTTGTCAAAGTTGAAATATTTCGGAGACAGTCTGTACGGGGACGCGAACAGTGTGACATGAAGGTTCACATATTTGATAGTCTCGGGGGCTTTGATTGACTTTGAAGTGATATTGCTGAACTGGTAAGGCGTTGCGATAATGACTTCGTCGTATTCATCCTCTAGCTCTTCGCCAGTGCTCGTAGCCGCTTTCACAATCCAGGTCTTTTTATCTGCAACCCTCTCAATGCTGGTAACCCTTGTTTCTAACAATATGCCAGCCTTCGATGTTTGGATCATCTTGTCGAATATTCTCCAGTTCCCACCAGTGATAGCAACAGCGTTATCTGTCGACATGGCTACCATTGTCTCCAGTCCGTGGATGTGTCCCAAGTTAGATCCATAGTTGACTCTTGTCGAAGCTTGGATCAGCTCTGTGCTGAAAGGCGGATTGATGTTGTTCGCTTTGAGATATTGCTAGCAAGGACAATTAGTTTCCACATGGCGTTTTCGTATTAATATGATAAAACTCACAAGGCCGGAACTCGTCGTTGCCGTAATCAAATCCAGATCCATGGCTGTTTGCGTGAGAGATTTCCACGGAAACACCGGTTCATCATACATCTTGAGGAATTGGCCAATCGTTTTCTTCACGAGACTTTGGGTCCTGGATGGCGAGAGACCGTATTTCCAAAACATCTTGAGAGTTTCCCACCAAGTACCGGTATGTAGCGTCATCACAAACTGTTTGCCATCCCAGCTACAAAATCCACCTGTGCATCAGCATTTCGGGCTGTCAAATCCCCCAAGGATAATATTCTCAAGTGGAACATACACTCCAAGTTGATCGGCCCCATCCGGACTACCGGTATCGTAATCTGCTATCGGTAACTTAAAGTGCTTGGCAGCATCATACATGTTCTTGTTGATCTGAACAAATATCGAGCCACCAAGTTCCACGGGCTCATCGGGGTCATCGTAGGCATTGACGGTAGTGGTTCTACCGCCAATATAATTGTTCCGTTCGTAGACCGTGACATTGACAGCGAAATCGGCGGTATTGGCATATTCTTTGAGATAATACGCCGCTGACGAACCCGCTGCTCCGGCGCCTGAGATACACAGGTAAGAGATCAGCATTGTTTATATATTTATGACGTGGAAATTTGACAAAAATCACGGAATAGATTATAAGGTACAAACTAACCTATAACAGCGACTCTCTTCGCTGCTGCTGCTACTGTATCTGTGAGAATAAACGGCTGCTGGCTTTCCGCTCCAAGGATAGATGCATGGCCTCGAAGGAAGAAGTATGTTGCAAATGGCGGAATGGTAAGACCTAGGAGAATGACACGGGGTGTTCGTGAGAGCATGGTGAAGGGGTAAAGTGGAGATAGATCGATATCGAATCCGTAAGTGCTCGGCTCGACTAATCAGTTGATTAGTCGAGTATGGGAAACTGACACGGCGAAAGGGAGAGCCTTTATAATTTCATAGGCGTCATCACAATATATTTTACATAAGCTGAGAGGGGCCTGCTTCTTGACACCATGCTGGGCTGATACGTCCGAAAGCCAGTTAGCGAGCCGGTCCGGGCAGGGGCTCCGAACCACCAATTGTGCATTTTACGCATAATGAAGAATTAATTGCCTCCTGACGACTGGCAAATTCAGGTCGCTTAGGGAATGAAATTGAAGAATTGTCAAGGCTGAAAAACAACCTCATTTCGTAACCGAAATTGATACTTTAATGGCAATATTCCCCGAATTGCCTTTATCAATCCGATAGCGCGAAGTGTTGCCCCCACAAACACGTTTATCGCAGTGGCAATGGTTAGCTAGTCTCAAGCGGCACTAGCTACCTACACACACACGCGTTGGTTCCGACCCTCTCCATTGTTGCTTCGTTCGTGGAGCCGAGCTATACAGCCTGCAACAAGGGGGAAAAAATACGTCTGGGGAACATCCAACTTTCAAGATGTCTCCCGTCATCTCTAGATAGTCCTCCCGCTTCTTCTTTGTCAACATTTCTGGAATAAACTTCGGCCCTCCCCTTGATCGCGTGCAACCCCCTGCCTCTATCCGTCTGCCGCTTGCATTTCGCAACCTCATAATCCTGGGCACGTACAATACACAAAGACAAAGACCCATGTATTCGACAAGAACAACTCGTTCTAGCCAGGCGCTGCAGCCTACAAATCCCAATAAACCGTCTAAATCGCCTGTAAAAGGCGAATCCAAAAAGGGTGGCTCTAGGATAGAGCGGGGATTGCTGGAAGATATAGAAAACAGCGACGACGATGATGTTCAAGATGCGCAAGTCGCAGATTTCAACGGAAAATCTTCCAATTCCCAGTCGCCACAGCCTGAATCCCAAGTTCAATCCACACCTCCAATCAAATCGACCAAGAAGGATGACATTGAAGACGACAGTGACGATACTAAGGGAAGACAGGCCGATCCGTTCAAGGGTGTGAGACGAAACACTTTTGGGAAAGGCAAGTTTCGAACCAAAGCAGAAAAAGAGAAGGCCCAATACCAAGAGAGGAAGCAAAGCGAACGAGAAGCCGCGGAAGACGACAAGGAGAAAAGCAGAGAAGCTACAATATTCCAGTTGAAGAAGTTCCCTGGCATCAACAGTCTCATGGATAAAGGTATATCGGAGATGTCCTTCTATTGACCCAGCAGCTAAGGTGATATGTAGTACACAAATACGACCCAAAGAAAATCGAGAGTGAAAGCCCGAAGAAGGAACAGAAGAAGAATTTCCTCGGTTTGGAAAGATACAACCATGGTTCGTGGATACTTTGCGATTTTACATAGGCCTTTCAAGCTAAGAATTCACCACCAGTCCTCAAAAAGAATGGCCTAGATCCAAAGCTATTAGCCCTTCTAGGCGACAACCTAGAGGGAAATGATGGCTCAGACTCCGATGATTCAACATCGAGTAAGAAACGAAAACGGGCGTCCAGCGGCACTCCAGGAGACCCAATCGATATAGCAGACGAAACACCAAAGAAAACTAAGAAGTCAAAGCAAGCTGGAGAGAAATACACTTGTCCAATGTGTGATGAGGAAGTATCTAAACAAATTTACGAATCTTATATGCCGGATCTTCTCAAGAAACTTCCCTTGAAGCGCAAGCTACACAAATCACACAAGTTAGAGAAAGCATATGCGAAGAAAAAAGAACTAGACATCCCAGATATTGAATGGGAAGAGCTAGAGACACGGTGTGCGAAATTCTTCCCATATCTAGAAGATATCATGAAAGGAAAAGTGAAAAGCCACTATAGAAATGTGTCTGAGGGATTCTTTAAAACAAAACGGACGAGCGGCAGGAGTAGGACGGAAGCAGTCTATCAGAGTGGAAATTGGGAGAAAGAATACCCGGGCTATTATGGGCCCCGGGGACGTGATATTCTGTAAGTTTATATTAACTCTTTCGATGACACATCTAAGGCAAATATTAACAACCTCGCTAGTGCCGATGCACTTGGAGGAAGCAAGTTAATAAAGGCAGCATTGAAGCAGTTGAAGCAATCACAAGACATTACAACGACGAAATCTGGGGAAGGTGTTTATATACAAAGTATATTGATTCCTGAACTTGCGACTCGTCTGATTATGGAGGATTTTAAAATGGGAGACGACGAAGTCGAGAAGGGGCGGAAGCTTATGCTTGACACCATTGATGTCGGTTTGTCGCTCAACGACGACAATGATGACTATAGCGAACTGAATGACGGTATGGATTGGTGGTGGAAAGAGCAGGAAGAAAGGAGGCAACAAGAAGAAGATACGGAGCCTTCATTGTCGCAGACATCGACTTACATTGAAACTGAGGAATAGCCTGTTTCTGCAGTTCGCGGTTAGCCGCTAGTCGAAAATGCGTCGGTTATACATCATCTACCAAGTTTCTTGATATAGACCGTGCTCGAGCTTTTACAATATTTGTAGCAGTATCATTTGCAGGCTAGTTGAGGCGCATTTACACAGTGCAAACACCGTACCAGTACTTGTATCAATTAGAATTAATTTTGTATGCATTGAATAAACTTAAATGGGCCACCAACGCTGTAACGTCATTTGGACCGACGGAACAGTAATCACCTTGTAGTCTGGGTTAGCTCGGTTGAAACCTTCTATTTGACCGATGTTGGAACGTGTTTGTCTGGAGGGGGAACGGAAAAAGGCTGCTGTCGGATAAGCCGAGGCTTTCACGAGACTGGCAACCAACCAAACTCGACATTTTCGGCCAGGCAGAGACAATAGGAGGAGGCGAGCGAAACAAACACTCTGCCGCTCGCCCATTCCAACCCTTTTCCCTCTCTTCCATCATCAGTATCATCGCCATCAACATTCTCTCATCGACGGTATCTTTCTCCTCCTCTCCTCTCATCAATCACCACCTGTTCCCCTCCGGAATTCTTTCGCCGCTCCGAAAACCCCCCACCGTCGCTCCCTATTTACGTGAAGCCTTACCACCTTCCCATACAAGGATTACCCGAGAAAGTTGGATGGCTGGACGTTGAGGCTGGTTTGTTTTGGTCCCGCAATAGATTCCTCCCAAACCCGACCGTCGCAAACATTCTTTCTATCGGCTTCCGATTGACCCACGCGACGCCCACTCGATCTTCGTAGACAGCGAAAACAAATAACTCCGGCTGCCTACGGGACTTTTCCCACAACCTCTCCCTATCATCCCTGATGTCTGGCGTCTCTCCTCCAAAACCCTGGGAATTGGCCGGCGTCACTGCTACTCGTATGTCCCATCTTGAACTCTAACAGGAAATAACATAGAGTCTAACATTTAGCCTCACAAAGCAGCAACTCCTTCAACATCCGCTATCATGGCTACCACATCCGGTATTGCAGCCGGCACATCTGCATCGGCACCCGCACTCCCCGCCAGACCTGCTGCCTTGACATCAACAGCCGTCAATAGAATGGGCGCGACAACCGCCGGTTATGGAGGATATCAGAATCGGTTGGGCACTGGATATGGAATGGGTGCAGGCTACGGTTCCTATGGCTCTTATTCTTCGCCTTACTCGTCACCGTACTCGCGGTTTGGAGGCGGCTATGGTGGCTATGGAGGATTAGGAATGGGAGGGTATGGCGGATATGGAGGGTACGGCGGTGGATACGGCGGCATGGGACCCGACCCGAACGATCCTAATAGTTTGATGAGGGGTATGGAAAATAGTACGGCTGCTACGTTCCAGATGATCGAGAGCATTGTCGGTGCGTTTGGCAGTTTTGCACAAATGTTGGAAAGCACATTCATGGCTACCCACTCTTCATTCTTTGGTAAGTCTTTTCGTCGCCGAACCTTGAGATTCAAGACGCTAATTTTGTTTTGTTTTTATAGCTATGGTATCCGTAGCCGAACAGTTTGGAAATCTAAGGACGACTTTGGGACAGATCCTAGGTATATTTGCTGTCATCAGATGGGTCAAGGTCGGTTGGGCAAAACTCACCGGGAACCCGCTACCAGCAAGTGTAGGAGAATTGACACCCGATGCATTTGCGAGCTTTACTGGTGGAAAGGGTGGTGCGCCAGGAAGAGCACCACGATCGCCATCGAAGAAGCCCTTCGTCATTTTCCTGGTAGCAGTATTTGGATTGCCATATCTGATGGGCAAGCTCATTCGTGCTTTGGCATCGAAACAGGAGGAGGAGGAGCGAAGACGACAAGAGGCTATGAATGCCGCAGCAGGTGGATCATTGGATTTAGCTGACTCGATGAAGAAGTTGGACTTCTGCAAGGTCCTCTACGATTTCGCTCCAGAGAACCCAGCTGTCGAGCTCGAGGCCAAGAAGGGAGATTTGGTCGCCGTTCTCTCCAAATTGGACCCTCTCGGAAACGCTTCGCAATGGTGGAAGTGTAGGACGAAGGATGCCAGGATCGGATACCTTCCTGAGCCATACCTTGAGCCACTAGTCAGAAGCGGCCAAGTTGTATCTGGAGCCAAACAGATCACGGATGGATCCGCCAGCAGAACTGGCACTATGACCGCCTCTAGCATAAAGAACGTGCCTGGGGTCGACAGCAGGACGCAAACCATGACCACAACAAAGCCTGGTGATATTAGCATTGAAAGCTTCCAGAAGAGCAACTTTTTCACAAACTAAGGCTAGAGTTAGCCATAAACACTTTTCATCCTTTTACGCACCCGCCTGTTTTTTGTTCGCTTCGTACTTGAATTTCTTTATCATAAAATAAAGTACCTTTGAGCGAATGGGTTACACTTGTTTAACTTGTACAGCTGTACGGTTCCCAACGGAGTATATATGACATTTACGCATTTCCTTTTTCAATGGTTTGATCGAGGCTGGGCATGCAATATATCTGGTGGGCTTTGTAGTTTTTTTTAGTCTTTTTGTTTTCTTATTCTATCACATTATAATCTGTAGTAGTCATCATCCTTCACAGCCGATCGTGCTGTTTTTAGCATATATAAAAAAAGAAATGGAAAAACTTGTATAGTGATATGAAGTATATCAAATGTCTTGTTAGTATGAGTAAAAATAGATTAGGACCTCTATATCCTATTACGTATTTCATTGGGTATTGTACAGTTTTTTGTATTTGGTGCAGCAGTGACGTGGATATATACACAAGAGGATATTCAATCACAACCCCCAAGACCCGGATTCTCAGCGACCAACCAGCAGCAATTTTCTCGATCTAGTCTCCAACTGACGCGCCTTAAACCATTCACACCATCCTATTATGCGCCAGACATGTCTCTCATCAGCTCAAGACTTACCCCAATCCTCTTGCCGGAGTAACCGAAACCAGAGGTGCTGCTCTGCGAACAGCCTTGGGCTCAAGAGTTCTGTTCGATATCCTTCCAGTTGGCTTCCATTTTCTTCCGTTTCTCCATAGCGACCTCCCGGTGGGCTTTCGTCATGGCTTTCCGCTCCTCGGAGAAGCATGCGTTAACCTGTCGCTTGATATCGTTGCATTGACCGAGCGCCTTGTGGATGAAGCCTCGGGCGTGGCATTCTTCGAGGGCGAGCATGACATCCAGACAGCCTGGTGGTTCCGCGCGAAAGCTGTTAGAACTAGTTACACTGGCCATACTGTGAAAACTGAAAAATAGAAAGAGAACAGAGAGAACTTACCCGGGTGCTTGTGTGGAATTAGATGGGAATGCATTGTTGGTATTGCACCGACATTTGATGCGGGTTTTTTGTTGTTACCTGGAAGCTCTTTTCCCTCGGTTGAAAAGAACAAAGTTGGTGATGTTTTAATTTCTGGAAGGGTGGGCTGATATAAACTCCGCCAAAAAGCAAACTATCATAGTACACATAAAAAACGTCTACCAACGACAGGAAAAACTTCGCAACGAAAAAACGACCCACTTTCGCCCGCTCTACCTCCACATCCCACGTCCCACGCCATGTCTTCATCAGCGAGTGCGCAGGTCGCACAACAGAGGAAACAGCAAGGTATAAGCTATACTATCTTAGATTTCGAAACTAAAGACCCGAGGATGTCACATGAGAAGCTAGGGCTAATATAAAGTGCTTACGGCTAGAACTACAAAACACATATTCGAACTATAAAAACACGTTACAGCAGCTGGCGGGCAAGATTGGCGATGTCGAACAGGATACCGAGGAGCACAAGTACGTTCTACTTCACGGCGGAGACGAAATGACATACCTGTTATGCGACTGGGGACGACAACTGTCATGATCTTGCTAATACGGACTGTGTGAGACAGACTAGTCTTGGAGTCCCTGGGTCCTGTTCCGGCGGACCGCACATGCTTTCGTATGATTAATGGAGTTCTAGTGGAGAGGACGGTGGGGGATGTACGACCGTCGTTGGAGACGAATGCTGAGGGACTGAAGAAGGTACTTGACGGGCTGGTGAAGGAGTATAAGAGAGTACAGGACGAGATGGAAACGTGGAAGGTATGCTATTTCTCTATCCATTTTCCAATATGATTGTTGAAATCTATGGCAAAAATAACTAACCAGCGATGATATAATGTATAGACCAAGAATAATGTACAGGTCGTACAGCAATAAATGAACCCGAACTTTGTCTTCTGCTTTGATTCGAGTGATACCCCCGCCTCCCAATAAACTACTTTACGATTGCATCTACAAGTACAATGGAATGTTTTGCATTGATCAGAATCTACGAGAAGCTCTATCCCGTGTCGAGGCGGTTGATCATGCGATAAACTGCCTGTTTATTGCTTACATGCCTACTATTTTCGCCCGGAGATCCCCCACTCAAATCTCCGCCTAATATGCATAGTGGGAAAGACCGATACCGCTTAAGATTCGTCGATTTTCTTTTTTTTTTTTTTTTTTAAAAAGAAAGAAGATTGTAGGATTGGCGGCGGCAGACGAGAGCCATACGATTTGGACTCGTGCTCACGTATACCAGGAGGAGACCAGTTTGCACGCCATGGCCCTTGAATGGAAATAACCGTCTGCTATTTCGAATCCGCCCCGGATTTATGTTCCGCATCGGCATCCGAGGCATGTAATTAGGTGCATACGAAAGATGATTCGAAATGGACATCTCATCACACCGCTTCTGATGCATATAAATGACGTACATACATGGCGAAAACTTAAAGAAAAGGGGAGACTCATCTGTCTGCCAGCGCTGCGGGGGACGATCTGGAGGGTGCAGGGTCTAGATCACGCATAATATTCCTAAAGACAACTCAACCGCCAACAAGAGATACTTCTAGATGGGAACATCTATGCCGCATCTCACTCTCTGCCGTCTCTCTATTGCCGAAGTTGTTGCATGTTTCGATGACCCCCTTAATTCTTGATACCATAAGCCGTATAGATTCTACTGGAAAGAATTGATTTCTTCTAAACAAATTAAAAGAAAGAAGATACTATGTGAAGAAGGAAAAATCAAGGCTGTGGCTTACGCATAATACCGAGTGACTTGTCCACGGCACACCAGCCGCGAGGACATATATGTATGCAATATGTTGTGAACCCCCAAATTAATTACCTACTGAGGTGGTATACATTATGATCCCACTCCACAATTTTTAATCTATTCCGTTTTGTCAATTGTCCCAAGGGACAAGAGGAACGACAGCTGTCCCGAAGGTTTGGCAATAGGCTGAGGAGATGATGCAGGCTTCTTCGGGTGGAGGGCTGCCAACTCATCAGGTTGACCATTCAGCTTGCACTTGGCGAAACCCTTCCACGCATCCCACGCACACGTTCACTCCACATCCGCAAACCGACTAGGTTCACTTTTTCTGTTTCGTCGAACCTTTTTTTTTTTTTTTTTTTGGCGCGGTCCCAATCTTGTGGGTATTGGATGGGAAAGATTCCTCAAGGCCCTTTTGTGATGGCGGCTTTTTGGTTCGAACGATGGCTCTCTAAGGCTGCTTTCGCTTTTTTCTGTTTGGCTGGTTATTGTCTCAACTTTAAGGACCGTTGGAGAGATCTGATTTGATATTTTTGAAGGGGGAACCTGCCGTGTTTTTCCTAGCTCGGTGGACGCATTGGGGATTGACGTTGGTGGAAGATACCTTATTTCAACCTCCTGTGGAGCTACGGCCTGAAGCTTTCGGGGAGCCGAATCGTGTCAATAATGCCTTCTCGGGTATTCTCACGATATCAGATAGCGCCTTTTTTTTTTTTGAATTACTATTAGTGTGCACATGTGCAACTACACACACACGCACACACACGCACACACACACACATATTCAGACACACTTCCATATTCGCGTATGTGTGCTGGCGGCACCAAACTTTCTCTATGAGAGTCGGTGCCCAGCGAGAAACTTAATTAATCTAGTTTGACGGAAGCACGGGACATGCTCGGGGAGAGGAACTCGCAGCCGGAGGGGAAGCGGTGGTGGTGGTATTCCTGTTCTATGCAGAAATATTCTCGTCTATTATGCGCCTCTGCAGTCGCATGGGTAATTGTGCGCTCTGTTAAGACCGGTGGCTCGTGATGTGGTATGGGGTGCGAAAGATTGCCTTTGGCAAATTGATCACGAACTAGGCAAACATTATTATCACCAGAATTAATGATCAGAATGTGACAAGACGATGGTGATGATGATGATGATGATTGCGATTAATGGCCTGTTGGCCGGAGAATACACACTCGAGCGAGCTAGCTCTGTCACTCTCACGGCAAGATCTCTCGCTCTCTCGCGTGGCCGCCCTTGTTCTGCCAGCCCATCCACTTTTCGCATGGCAAAACTTCCTTTCCTTCTCGAACCGACAGAAAAAGCCAGGGCTGCTCCGTCCGTTGGATTCTTCCGGTCCTCAACATGCCGGCGTGCCCTTGCGCAGAAAGATCCTGGATTGTCGTATGCTATTCATATGGCTTTACTTTGAAACCTGAAACTGGGGATCTCAGATAGCGGTCATAGCACTTAGGGGACCTCCGTCATCCAGGGGGAAGGGACCAGAAATAAATTAACTAAAACGAGGAACGAGAGACAAACAAACAAAGAGACCGGCCCGTGATGTCAGATGCTGTGGTTGAGCTCGAGGAGTTGGTTACTTAGTTACTTAGTTAGTCCGCAGAGCTCGATGGATGCATTGGAGCCCCCCCGGCCACCGCCAATTTCAGCGAAAATTCGGTCATCTTGAAA
Organism: Dactylellina sp. 'tibetensis'; assembly: GCA_036971435.1. Taxonomy (NCBI): domain Eukaryota; kingdom Fungi; phylum Ascomycota; class Orbiliomycetes; order Orbiliales; family Orbiliaceae; genus Dactylellina; species Dactylellina sp. 'tibetensis'. The sequence continues at coordinate 2,540,412 of JAKDFA010000001.1, forward strand.
AGGCGCAACTCGCCACCCCATTCGCCCAACTTTGACCAATCTTCTTCCTCCTTCTCAATTTTTGACCAATCCCGATCTTTCGCTGCCCTTCAAGCTTCCTTTCAACACACTAAATTAGATAGCGATCCAGCTGCACCCGACCCAGGTCGAGTTCCTGCTTCTGCGAGAAGAGCAGACCCAGAGCACACTGCAAGCTATCCCATCGAGATCTCGGTACCAGAAATCCTTCCTGCCAAAAAAAAAAGCTCCATTTTCCGCCTCTCGCATTTTTCCAGACTCACAGAAAGCTCAATTCGGCCGCAGAAGCCCTCTCTCCGACCTCTCCGAACTCTCCCTTCCCGCCCGCGTTTGCTTCACGTCGCTTTCATCTTCCTCTTACTCTCCTCTTCCTATTCAAGAGAGCGAGGTTTCGCTTGGGCATACAAACAAAACATACAGAGACAACATACCTGTTTTTGTGCTCCCGTTGTCATACCATTCCACGGTCCACGCGGAGAGGGCCATTCCCGCGTTCCAACAAACAGTTAGTACCCGAGCCGGCCGCTTAAACCTGACTGCTTGGTCGCTTGCTCCGAGTCGACCGGGGCGGATTTGGAAGACGAATCGAAAGCAGCATTCCTTTCGACTCCAATAATCGCCAACTACAACAGATTCGGACGCGCAGATCGATCGGGAGCCTATCAGCTGTCTACGAGCTAAGCGTACCCTTTTTTTATTTAGTTTTACCCGGGTGTTGGTTAAGGTTAGTACCATCTTTTTTTTTTTTTTTTCCTGCTTCTCTCTCCTTGCCATTGAAACCTTCTGGTTTGTTTTTGCCTTAAAAGCTGGCGCCCTTGTCGCTCGCTGCATATGCACACAGTTAAGCTTGCCGAAGGACAAGACTGTCTTCTGCAGCAGGAGGAAACACACGGTGCTGGCAGCCACATGCGCAGGATGTGTCAGCATATATATATGTGTCTGCACTTTCTCGCCACTATGGTTGTTTCCCCAATCTGGCCTGATAGAGCAATACTGGTTCGAGAGACGAAGCGGAAAACCGAAGAAACAGGAGTTGCTCTTACGTTCCAACTGTTTGCTTGGCCCGGTAGTTGCCCGTCGGTTCAGTCAAGCTTGTGTTGCACGGGAACGTGAAGCCGGCCGAACTGGGAGGGAGGCGATGATACCATATATAAAATGGGCGTTGCACCCGCGACATAGACAGTCTACCCGGCCTGGGGCGAGCCTCCGGGTCCGATACCGCTGCTGCAATCGGCCAGGCCGCTTCTTCAGCTGTGTCGCGTTACGTCGTCGGCTGGGAATGGTTTTTCTTTTCTTTCTCCTGAAGCTGGTTCTAGCTCTGGCTCTGGCTCTGTGCCCAGCTATGCTATGTTGTGCTGCTAAAGCACGGTCGCTGCAGAGAAGTCGGAGCTACCCTGGCGATGAAAAAAGCCCCAGTCTGGCGACGTGGGTCCCGTCTGCATAAACAACATCCACTAAAATATGCAACATGTTGTTGTCCGTCCCATTTATATACCATGAGAGAAAATTTTCGCACCTCGATTTCGTCGATAGCATAAATACGCAATTGCAGTGCCTGCAGCAAAAAACCTTGCAAAGCAATGGCTGATTCTTAAACCTTGTTAGCAGCGCAGCTTACGTCGTGGATCTTCTGACGTAGAAACTAGACAGGGGATTTCGTTGTGTCTTCCTTTTTTCTTTTCTTCTGTAGGTTGTTCCCCCTTCGATACCCACCGTCCGACTCGAATCCCCGGGCAGATACCTGGATAGACGGTCTGCCTCCTGCTGGTGCTGGGCTTGCTGCACTGTCTTGCTGCAGGGAATACGATTGCGCCCGGCCTAATTCAGCATCGACGATAGAAGGGCAGTGCTATCCATTTAGGTGCATCCGTTCTGAATCAAGAGCCAAATAACACTTTCGTTTACCGGGGATGATGGTTCGATATTACCTGTTTTAGATCCGCGACTGATTTTTGGCCAATGGTTAGCCCTGGGGAAATATTATAGGCCCACGCCCCGGCGAGCAATATTAGAGTGTCATCGCGGCTGCAACTGGCGTTGGACGCTGCGAAGACAATCCCCTTTCATCCTTCTCCCTGCCGTAAGTTTTAGCGTATCTCGTATTCGTTGAGAGCCGTGCCTCTTACCCCCCGCGGGCTTGTCAGTTATCTCGAGGCCGTTCTTTTCTATGCTTCGAGAGAAAAAGGGTATTGTTGTTGTTGTGACCTTTCTAGTCGGATGGTCGGTAAGGTCCAATAGCCTAGTTTTCTCCACATCATGCTGCTAGTAATCCTTCTCTTTTGAACATCTCCTTCTTTCATCCTGCATCTACTCCCCACGTCGAAGACGCACCTTTCCAGGATCCGTTAGCCTTGCAGCCGCTCCTGCAGCTCTCAAGCATATTACCCATCGTCGTCACACTTCCTCGCAGATACCCCCAGATTTACACGACATCAGACCTGCATACCTCCCGTGTCCTGTCGCTGTGCTGGTGATCTTCGCCTCGACCGTCTTTTCCCTGGGCTTCTCTGCACCGCCAGCAACACGAGACTCAGAGGAAGGGGGTCGTTAAACTCCCCTCATACTGTTTCCTTTTGCCGTACTGCCTCGATTGATTACTTTGGGGGTCAAAAGGCACTTTTCGCTGACACGTCATTAGTCTAGGCTAGTTTCTGACAGTCCCACGAGTTGGAAGCTGAGTGAGGCGACGGTATAGAGAAGTCTATCTGTTGTGTAGTTCGCCTGGAAGCCTTAGTTTCAAGCGAAGTCTATAAGCATGAGTGCGTCCCCGTCAAAAACTGAGGGGCAGAATCTGGAGGATGATGTCCAGTCCCCAGAAACAGAAGAGAAAGAACAGGAGCAACCGGCCATGTACGAATTCGAAGTAAAAGAACAAGATCGATGGTTACCCATCGCCAATGGTGAGTCTCATTCATTCATATATACACATTTGAAGTACTATATTTTTGGTATCTATACTTGGGTGCCACTAGCATCCATCCGCTTTATTTTTTTTTTATATATATTGCTATCAAAAAGAAAACCTTGAGACTTCCTCCTGGGATATCTGCAGGTATTTTTTTGGTTATCACAACCACTCTCACTACCACACCCCCTATTTCCCTCGAGCTTTACAGAGACTCGCATTACTCTCTGATTTAGGGCTCCTTTTTAAAAGAAGATTCATGTATCATGCGCTTGGGTACATGATGCGATCTATGATTGGCTTTGATCGCGAAGAACCCTAGTTCGACACTATCCCATCCACGCCGAGATGTCGCCTATTGGACGGGCCTCTTTGCGTTATCATGCATCAATCCGCACCCCCCGGCTTGAGTGATTTTTTTTTTTTTTTTTTCCATCAACTTCTTTTTTTCTTTCCCTCAAGTCTTTCTTTCCTTTGTTTTCCAGTATTATCCGATTGATTGCCTATTGTGTATCACATACGCCTCGAGAACATGGGACGGTTTAATGCGATCGGATCATCCATACTGACGGTAGCGATGATTATGCAGTTGCCCGCATCATGAAAACTGCACTACCAGAAAATGCAAAGATAGCAAAGGAGGCAAAGGAATGCATGCAGGAGTGCGTGAGCGAGTTCATCTCGTTCATCACCAGCGAAGGTAAGACACATTCTCTAGCCGACATTATGCTACTCACGTACTGTTCTTTCGTGCGATGGAAAACTAACCCATACGTGACCTGACCATTTAGCGTCCGAGAAGTGCCAGCAAGAAAAGCGAAAGACTGTCAATGGGGAGGACATCCTATTCGCAATGACCTCTCTTGGCTTCGAGAATTATGCGGAGGCTTTGAAGATTTATCTTGCAAAATACAGAGAAGTATGTAGCGTTGTTCTCTCTCCCCTTTGCATTTGTTCGTTAGCAACATGCGATATCACCAACCAAGAGTTCGAGAAACTAACTATGGTAGACTTTGTCGAGAGGAGGAGAATCCCGAAGCGGTCCATCCGGATCAACAACAGCTGCAGGTTCGTCATCAACTTAGGAAGGAATAAATCACATCACAGCATCGAAGCAAGCGCTAAGACCAACTTTCACCGACAAAGGCCAAGGCGGTTATCCCGAAGCCTATGGCCATATAGGAAATGGGGTCAGCGGTGCCGAAGGCTATTAAATTCTGGTGCAACATCAACGATTTCGAAGCCACTTGACAATTCTTTGCAACCTACATTCAGCCCTAAGGATTCAACTCGTCGAGGAATTGGTTAAAACGAAACACTTGGGGAATTAGACGGCAGCCAACAGACTCTGACGATCACAACTCTGACGACAGAAACCATATAATTTACTTCACTACTTCATGTTTTCTTTCTAGATTTATCCAGTGCGCCTTTGAACAGTACGCTATATTCCCTCCTTTGTGCGAGGAACCCGTTTCCCTTACCCTTCTTCGAACACCCGAACCCGGTTACGAATTCTCATTCCTATCGCTTTCCTTCCTCTTCTGGTGCGACAATTATATTATCTACAGCAAATGTTCCAAGAACTGATTTTTAGCCGGCTACGTGGTTCGACAACAGGAGTCGATTGGGGCGTTCTGATACATTCGACAATTACATGGCAATTTGGAAAACAAAAAAGGGAAAAGAATGATTATAAGGGAAGGGTAATAAACAAAAGGAAAGCATAGCTAGAAGCTCAGATTGTTTTTATTGATATTTATGTTCTGCTTTGTTTAATTTGAATTATGCCTCTTCTATTCGTTTTTTTGTATTTCTACCACAATTTGGTTATTTCCTTCTTTTCTCCTCCATATTTTTTTGGTCTAGGCGTACAGTTTTTGTTTCATGGTATTCAGAATGTATTTCTGGCATCTGTGGGAATACTGGCGAGCCATATGATATCCCAAACAAACACTTCATCTCATTCATTCCCTCCCATTTTCCAACCTCTTTTTCTTTTGTTTATCGCAGGTTTATACGGGAATAATAAAACAGGGGGCAACACCAAAAATGACGACACCAAACAGAAAAAAGGATAAGAGAAAAAAAAAACCAGAAAATACACCAACTAAAAATCACCCACAAAAAAAGAAACGAAGAAAGAAAGGATGAAAGATAGGGAAAAAAAAAAAAAAAAACTATTTCATGTATCGGGCTATTTTAGATTGAGATATCCATCAGACTTGCGAAAGCTACAGGCGTGCGTCTTTTCTGTTTACCTCTTGTTTTGAATTTTCCTTCCTCTGACCTCCCTCGCTTGAATTCTCCATTCGGAAATACTCTTGCATTCATACTTTTCGATTTATAACTTTTGTTTTTATATCTAACAATATAATATACGATCATCAATATCTTATGTGAAACATATATAGTGATTGAAGCTCCTGTTCGATGTATGTAGAGCTCTCTTGGTTCTTGTCAGTTTTATAATACGGTCTTCGATTTGTAGAGTTTTTTGATATTCTGAAATCTCAACCGAAAATTCAATTTATTCCTAATCCGTACTAGCCTCTTGTGATATTTACCACAATAACAACGCAATTCAGCTCGAATGTTTGGACCTGGAGATGGATGTCATGTTATCGTGAGTCCTACGATGTCATAGATGGAAGTTTATGCCTTCAATAGAGAAAAGGTTTAACCGGGAGAGGATGACTACAGGTTGAGTCGAACCTATTTATAATTCCTGTAGAAGCATGTAACCTACTTTACATGAACTTCAAACCTCTCAGAATCTAGGCTAAAGGGTTGTAGAGAAATATTCGAAAGGGATGGGATGTAATTTTAGGAGTGGGAAGGGAGAACAAGTGTGAAAACGTCTAAGAGGGGAATTTAGTATATCCAAGTATGGAATCGCGGTTCCATAGTATCCTAATATTTCGGCTCGAGTAGTAATAAAGCAATAAAGACGCCGATCAAAATTTATGAAAACGTCGGAGCAAGTCGTTTCTGAAGAGGGAGTAGCTGATCCAAATGCCCCAAATGACAATACGGCAATAGGAGTTCCTAGGATTTGTCGGATTCGGTGTCGTCTTGGATGCTAGGATCGAACCCTCCAGCCCCAACACTGCTGCCGGTTTGTCCACGTGCACTTCGGCGACGTTCCCGATCCGCAGCATCGGCAGCATTGCGGGACATTGGGCGATTAGAACCATGTCCGTCGCCACCACCGCCACCACCACCACCACCACCATTCCCTCCACTTTGGCCGAAAATGTTTCTAAGAGGTGGTCTAGTTCGGTGAGTAATTCGACTGGCTGTACGCGAAACCCAGCTGCCAAAGCGTCTAATAGAGTGTCGGACACCTCTGGTTCCATAACATTCAGCGCATCGACCTGTTGTACGAAGATTTACGTTATATGCGCATCCAGACACGACTCTTTCCTCACATTCTACAAAGTCATCGGACAAGTGCTCACATCTTTCGTATCTCATCTGATGCTGGTGGGCATCTGGAGTTGGCCTGTCAGCAAGGCTGATAGGAATCGCAAGCGGACTCGGTCGATGACTGAACCCAGATCTTTGCTCGATAGTTGGATCTGAGCTCTCATCTGGTGGAGTAACAGGCAAGGGAGGGGCTGGGGTAATCGCATCCGGGTCATCGTCAAGGGTTGATAGGGCGGCAGTGCGAATAGTATTATGGGCGATTTCGGCGCCAACTCTAGTGTCCGGGGACTCAGACTGGTGCGACACGACTGGAATCTGAGAAGAATTACCGGCTGGTTGAGTGTCCTCGTTGCGCAAACTATGGCTTGCAGAGTCTCCAGCATCGACCGGCCTAGGATTCGTAGCTGAGGGGGTCTCGTCTTCCGAATTCTCATCTTTTGGAGTAGGTCCCGCAGCTCCCTCGAACCATCTTGTAAATCTACCGAACGTGCCTGAACCTGACTTGGATCTCAAGCTGTCATTAGAGATGGTCAAGCTTGGGGCGTCAGATTGCGTGGCCTGTGAGGTGGTTGCTAATGATTGGAAAAGAAGACTTGTTAGATCGCATCGCTGGAGTTATTTTGAGAATGGATAACTAGGTAGTTAAAGATAAGAAAGAAAAACAGGACCGGGCTTGCTTCTTACATGGCTCTAGTGGAGGATGGACGGTGAGGCCTCCATGTTCATCCGTAGCTGGTGTAACGCGAAGACCTGAAGTTTGGGATGTTCTTTGACCTTGTTGACCGGTGGCTCTAGTGGAAGAATTTTGCTGACCGTTGCGAAAACGAGGGGTGGCGGCGTTGCTCTGGGAAGAATTCCCTTGGGGGGCTTTCTTCTTACCAGCCATTGCGACGTAGTATAGGACTAATTGGCCGTTCTCTAGGCTTTGAAGAAACTGGGATATGAGGGTCTAATCCTACAGCTAACAGTGCGAGATACGGTGGAGAGGAGTAAGTATGGGATGAGGAAGAAGGAAACGAGAGCTGGGTTGGGGGGTTTGTGACTGCTAGTCGTCTATAAGCCTCTGTTAGATTTATGAGAGGTTTAACCATACGTTCACCGAGTGTGATAGCTGGGGCTTTGTCTATGACGATCTAAATATCGATTGATATATCCCACTCCTTGTGTATCACGGAAAATCAACTGGAATGATCGGAGTGAACCAAATTTGAGAAGCATAGATAACATGCTCCAACTATAGATAAGCGTAGGGGTACATAATGTTCGCCCAAATTCCAAAGCCAGTGCGCTTTAAGGTCAAAAATCCAAAGCTGAGAATAACAGTTGATTTGTTGTTGCATTTCTTACAAAACACTGCTACTCACTTTCAGCTTCCATCAACAAGTTGCTAAATCAGGTAGCCTCTACATAACGTAGAGGGCGCTTGTATCTGTTAAGAGAGGCATGTTAGTGGCCGTTTAGGGTTGATTGAGGAAAGAGTTGCTTACCCAATGGGTGACTGCAGCTCAACTGAGGCTTCTGAGCGTATTTGCCTTCTAACTGTTCACGAATGCTGTTTAAGAGTCCCTGATAGCTCTGTTGTGGGTCTTTCTTCAATGCGTTGATGAAGGCATAACTCATAGCGCCAGTAGCTTCACCATTTTCAACGGCGTCGGCCCTATTACTAATAGTTAGCGACGCTAGCCATAGTAAGAGTTTGGATGTTCATAAGGAAAAATACGTACGAGGTCTGCACATCCTTTGAACCAGACCACTGTATAACGTCTGCAGGAGATGTTTTGGTTCTCTTCGAGACAGCGTCGGCTGAAGAGCCTGCTGTAACCTTCTTGAAAATGGTGCCGAACGATGAGGCAACACCAGCGAGATCCTTCTTGTTGTAAGCCGCAAAAGCGCTGAGAAGACCACTTGCGGCTTCCTTGGCCAAATTTGGCTCCTTGAGAACACCTTTGGTGGAATAGAGATATGGCAGATCCAAAGCCGAGCCAGAGTGGCAAGAATCAAAGATGGCTGTTAGTCTAACGCCTGGCTGTAGTGGTGTGACCCTAAATGTTGTGTAAGTAACAACTAGTGAAAATATATTGGAAAGTTTTTGTTCATACATAATCCTATGCATTTCATCATCAACAATCATACCAGCGGTACGGAAATCAACCGGGTAGATTGTCTCATCGTAACCTATTGAGTGTGAGCAGTCGGTTGACTTCCAAAAAACGGGTGATATGCTTACCGTCGTCTTCATCGCCGTCTGTGTCCTTTTGTTGACCACCATGTCCTTGAAGCTAGGGTTAGTGCCGCTATAAAACAAGCTTGATGAGGTTGTACTCATACCCGAATAATGGAAAAACAGCGAGTCATCTGGTCTCGATTCCTTGACTAGCCAGTGCATCGCGCGGAGAATGTTTGCTTTGGTAGGCTGACTGTTTGGATTCTGCTGGTCATCTGTTAGGATGACCATGTCCTCCATTGCGTAGCCATAGCGCTCATTCAAGAAAGTCTTCATGTTTTTGACCTTTGGAAGCTTTTCAGCAAATGTTATCCACATGGTTTTGGGTCTGAGATGGAATTACGTCGTTGATACACCCTCTAAGCTGTCCACGTTGTCCAAAATAGTTGATACCAATCAGAAGAGCCTTTCTCCTACCAGTGCATTTGCTAGGAACCCATTTATAGTCAAGTCCCTGTCCAAAAGACTGGGGACCGGTCATAGGTCGCGGCGCATTATGGTTTCCTCTGTTCCATGCATTGTCTTGATACGTTGGCATGTCTACTCGATTGATTAGCTGATAAGCGTTTTTGTTTGATGATCCGGCTGGATGATGTGCCTACTTGGCCTCGGTCCCTCGGTATGTCCCCAATTGTCATTGTTGTGATGAACATGTTGCACATTTGGTGGTGGGTAGAAGCCTCCACTTTGGGGTGGTGGACCAGCTGGTGGGCCGTAGTTTCCGTACTGCTGCTGCTGCTGTGGGCCGGGAGGCTAGACGCACGATATGTATATATATTTATTAAAAGATGGCCTCTCGAGTGAGCAATTCGCGTAAAATACATACCGGATAGTAATCAGCCCTGGGAGGCGGTGGTCCAGAAGGTGCTCCGTAGTTTCCGTATTGCTGTTGCTGCGGTGGAGGGTACTGTGGGGGCGGGGAGCCATATTGGTTTGGAGGCGGGGAGCCGTACTGGTTTGGCGGAGGAGAACCGTACTGATTCTGAGGCGGGTAGTATCCCTGCTGCTGGTTTGGCCTGCAGACTGCCCGTTAGCAAATAAGACCGTGAGAACGAGATTGGAGGTTTCGGGACTCACGGATAGTAGCCTGGCTGCGGTGGAGGAGGACCTTGGGGCGGATAATACTGTTGCTGCTGTTGCCCGTGCCCGTGTTGCTGGCCTGGAAAGTACGACATTTTGAACGGCCCGGCGCTTGCGTACGCAAACTCAGCTAGCAAAACTCAGACGGAGGTGGAATGAATTCCGCAAAAGCGAGCGAGAGAATATTTTTTGGAGATGAGCTGGCACGATGTCGAGGGAGAAGGGAAGGAAGAAGAGACGCCTTTCAAGCGAAGGATAAGCTGCAGCAGCAGCTGAGATGTTACCAGACGGGTTCTGAGCCAGCCGGCTGGGAGAGAGCCAACAACGCAGGCTGATTGTCAAACCCGGGTCAATGCAGCCGAACCTGCTTCGAGCTTGATTCGATATCAATTCGATATCAATCAAATCTGGTGATTTTGGAGCGGCTTCAGGTCCTGGCGATGGCGGGCTTGGGCAAAAGTCCCGATTCTGGTCTGCATCAAATTGACGGGCTTGGCCGTGGACTTTGGACTTGGCTACAGCGACGGTCCAGATTATCCGAAAAGTGGGGTCGATGGACAGACACGCATAAGTGCGTCAAACCTCCTTTCGTGCTAGGTCCTCATGCGATTTTGGCCTGAATCAGCCTGTCGTTTCTGCATGTCGTTATCAATTGCTACTGCCGCATCGGCCGCATCGGCCGCACTTTGCACCCTCGCAGTTCAGATACTACTTTATGTACGGCTGGTGTATCGAAGGCCTGTACTAGCTGCGAGTATGTATACGACTATTATTATATTATTATATTATTTTAATAAATTAAATTAAAGGATCAAAGATTAAAAATAATTTAAAACTACAAGGAATCAATTGCCTGCCAGAGGAACAAAACCTCGCATTAACAGATAGAAGCTTAGGACGAACGCCACGGGACATTAAAATATTCAAATATACCTCTCCGAACCGACTTGGCTCTCTGCGATACTATATCAAATTCGCCTCACACACTTTCTATTCATCCTCCTCCTCCCCGAATCTCATTCGACGAAATTGGGCTTCGGTCTGGATATTGTTGTTCGCGACCTCCCAGTCCTGGCATGGAAACTCACGCCCGACCACATGCACTTCTCCCCACTTGACAAATACAGCCCATGAATTATCCAACAACTGCTTAACTTCCCCTCGAATCGTAAAATTTTGCGGAAGTAAACTTCTATAAAAGTTTGCTTCTACGTAGTCGTTTCCGAACGCATAGCCAAGTCCGATTAGGTAGATGCAGTCGTGTTCAATACCCAGGTTATTCTCTGCGTGTATCGCCCAAGCGTTCTTTGCATTTTGTATTGCGAAGGTATGGTTCCTTTCGTTTAACGCTACTACGCTTCGGAGAAGATAGAACCGTGCTCGATCTTCCGGGCGCAGGTGAGCAACTTCTTGTTCGAGTCTTTCTAGGTGTCCGGCTGCGAACGAGGTCCGACAGGTTATAGACAGCCAATAGCAGGCTGAAATATTGAGATAGATTTCGGTAGTAGTATCTTGATGAAACAAATCAATATATCTTATGATGGCTATTTTAGCGGATCGGAATTTGCCATCTTCAACGTATTGCACCCAAACTTTTGAATAATATAACAGCCTTCGAGCGTCGTGCTGGCTTAAAAGACTTCTATACTTAGGTCCTTTCACCTCGGGCGGTCTGGGTTCGTCTGGGTCCTGCCGTAGAACCCGTCTTGTGGTTGTAGTTACTGGGGGCTTTGGAGCTTTCGGTGGAGTTACTGGAGGGGTTGGAGCTTGCGGTGGAGTTTTAGGATTGTTTACTGGAAGTGGTTGAGGGCTGTGGCGGGTAGCCATTTTCACTCGATGTGTCTACTGGAGCTGAGTGAAATGATGTCTATATATATAGCTAACTGGTTGAGGAAGTAATCTCATGAACTGCAAACGCTAGATGAGATGTCAACGATGTGATTAATTATACAACTAGTACAATAAGATAAATTCAATAAAAGTATTTTACAGATTACCAGGCAAGAATTAAGTGAAATATATATATATCGCCAACCATCTCTGTGCCACTTTCTAACTATTGTTTCTGCAGAAGAACACATGCACAAGGCTTCTAGATTTTAAGCAGATGTACCCGAGGATCAGGTGAGGGGTAATATGGAAGTCCTAGCCGATCGAAACCCAAGGAAATATTGGGGTTTGAAAACCAAGCCACCCATTAAAGGCGCTAGGTGAAGATAGCGAGCCTAATGGAATAGTGGGCATAAAAATTGATCATTGTTTGTTAGGCGCCAAGTCGATACGCCTTGTGCATCAGACGTCGTTGGGTCGTTCAATTGAAATAAACGACTGCACGCTTGATTCCAGCCATTTGATATCTATCCCACGAGCATGCGCCTTGCGTTCACCCCCAGAGCATTCTATTTGAACTTTGGATAGGCCAAAAATCAGATCGATGTTGCAGGCAAGCGCGCTTGGGTCGGTAAAAGCTGCGCTGAAACGTATTATGCAAGCTGGTTATCATGCTCTGCTAAACTCAAGGCAAACAAATATCCGTTTGTGTTGTTGTGGTATTGCCGTGCCACGCTGATGCCGTTCAGGCAGCTAATGCGGCAACTGGGACAGCTTGCGTATCATGACGTCTCTCTACGCACCAATGCTGGCATATCTCATACAACTATAGAAATGAGAACGCAGAGCAGCTGAACATATGATTTCACGATAAAAACAAGAGACTTTGTTCTTCGCGAACAGTTTGCATATACACCAACACAGCCCACCTTAAAAATATGCAAACAAGTATTAGCACATCAGTGCATTTGCTATGCAAACATTCGAGTGCGAACACTCAACTTGCATCGCAAGTCTAGATATTGACCACTATTTTTAAGTAGCTACGATAGCAAAACGGGGACGAGAATGTAGTTTTCTTTTCAACTCGGGCGGGTAACATTCAAGGATTTCTCAGGCACATTTTGATTCGCTCAGCCTCTCCTTTAGCTTCTCGGCGCGGGATTACTACTCCGTTTTGAGGCAAGAAATTAGTAACTTACAAGGTAATTACACAAACTTGTGTTATGCCACATGCGGTATTACGGAGTACTTGGGAGGTTTTTGTATAAATTACCACCGAAAGAGGTGTCAAAACCTCGTAAGAACATCGGTCGGCTGAATAATAAGTCTGTCGTTTAAATTGACCGGAACAGGAAAAATATCCAAAAGCGAAACTACATTCATGAATATTTGTATTGGAGAAGGGATGGAAGGCTGGAGAAGCATCGTACCCTTCGTCCAGTAGCAGGATCCTAGCTATGGTCGGTTAAATCAATCCTATTGGTTCTATTTCGTACCTATCTGCCACGGTTACTAGCTATAGACCGTCTCAGGGGAACACAAAGACGTTATGCATATATCCTGTATGCTGTTATGGTATGTATTACTAGACCTAAATACAGTTATCAAATTCTGAATATTGTTCCCTACCTTGAACCACTATTTTTTAGGTACCTCAGGCATGTTCAAAATCAGCTGGATTTCAGGTTTGAGCGACCATGTCCTGGCCTTTTGGAATATAAACCGCCTTGGTTATTAAGATCTGTTGATAAAAGTCTACATAGAGGAACCACCAGTCGCTAATAGTATATCTACACCAAAATTACCCACCCTTCCAATATACGTATTCTACATGAATCTAAATTCCGACCCCTTTAGCCCGATATATCGATACCCATAAATTTCTCCTCAAAAGTGTATTCTCCATAATTCCATCGCCATAATGAAGTTTTCTATTCTAGTCACATCAACTGCCCTTCTCGCATCCGGTCTCGTAAATATGGCTTCGGCTCAGTGCTATACTTACTGGGAAGGCACCGCACCGTTTTGCAACTCATCGTGTCCCGCTACCAAAGACGGCAGTACATGCAGAGGCACCGGGCAGTTCTCAAACTCGGGTATATTCTCAAATAATCACCGCAATTTTTTTCCCAGATTTATGGAAATCTGATCCTTGTTCTTCATCTAGGAAACGGCGGTAGCTGCTGGTCGGGCAAGAAACAATTATGCGAATGCTGTGGAGGCACATCTTCTGAAAATCCGGCCTGCGTCCACCCTACACAGACGGATGTCAAATGTGCGGCATTTGTTCTTATATGTAGCAATATTGCTTTTGATAATACCGGTCTCAAGATTACTTGTTCAACTTATGCTTGTGGAGGCTGCTTGTTTGGGTCTTGGTCGGGAAATCCCTAACAAGTCAAGCCTATCATTTTCGATATCGACTAGGACCCGGAGAGAATTCCTAGAGAGTGATTCTAAAGGGGAAGAAGAAAATTTAAATATGCGACTCCTTAAGATAGCGTGGATTTCTTAGGACGGTTATGCACAGGAGCCAGGAACGGGACGTGGTTTTGTAGATATTTGCTTTATTTTTCAAACACTTTTTATCTCTGGTTTGCTCTATTCCACTGTCTGCGTTTATCTGGGAGGATTTGAGACCCTGCGGAGCTTGAAATGTCAACTAGGCAATTACGCTATGTTCATTGAGAACCGAGATACTATTGTTACAAAGAGTTTTTATAGTATGCAAGTTGGTAGTTATGAGCGTGAACATACTCTTGAAAAAATATGCGCTTACAGTAACATTAACTACACGCTTGAAGGATTTTATGGACCAATAAAGGAAAGAAAACACCTGCGAGCTAAAGGGGTATTGTTTTCTGACAATCATTAATTGGTGATTTCCACGAGTGATACCGGAGACCAAGAACAAGTCATTAGAATGAATACTGTGCTGGTATTGGCAATTCTTTTGTTATGTCTATAGGCCTATTGTATCTCGGAGCATGTGGACTGCTATAACCTGATATAACATGGATTTGCCACTTGGCATCCTTAAATGATAGACGTTTGATGAGATCCACGAGCCGGGGTGGCAGCTGAAACCCTTCTGGGAGCAAGCTCTTGCGAAACGCAGCCTCAACATAATCCTCCGTATAGCAAGCTATCAATGCCATAATGTAATGACAGGTATCCTGTGATCCTAAAGGAAATGCTTTCTCAGAGGCAATCTTACCTTCTTCCAATGCCTTTTCGACATCGTTGAATTTAAGAAAGAGTACGCTCCGCAAAAGATGGATATCAACTAGTTCTGCATCTGAGCAACGTGACATGTCGATTTTATCCAAAATGCTAGCATCGTTGCCGGTTCTATTCGCTGATGCTATCGCTAGAGCAAAATAGCAATCGAGGTCGACCTCTCCTTTATCCACAACATCTAGGTATCGATTTACGGCAGTGATAACGCCGAGATAATTATTTTTCTCGAGAAGCTTCTTCCAGGCTGCTGGGTACCATTCTCGGCGTTTTTGAGCCACTGATTCTTCTGAACTTGGAGCTTTGTTTGAGGAATCACCTGTGTCTGATTGAGAGATGCGAGATCCAATATCTAGTATGCTCATACCGTGTATGTGAGTAACAACACTATATATGAATGCAACTAGATTTACCTAGCGTTAATTCTTACCTAAACGTGACACTGTGTCGCCAGACTTAGAGGGTGGAAATATAGGTGAGCTATTCCTAGTAGTTGTCGGCGTAGCTCTGCCCTCTCCAGCCTCAGTAGATGCAATAGATCCAGGCATGGTACTTCTCCCTAGCTATTTGCCGTTCCGAATGTCTCCGAAACCGGCAATATCTGTCCTTGATCACTAAAGTCGAGGGGTCAACTTCTGTAGCAGGAGTATGCCGTGACGCGTGGGTGATGAGTTTGGGAAGACCCCACAATTTTATTAATATTGTGGCTTTGGTCTTTCATTAGCTCGCGTTCGTGCTCCCACGCAGCATCTCGCGCAGAACTAGTTCGAATAGCAAATGGTACCTTCGGCCTTCGGCAGTTACCAAACCCGCTCCGCTGTTGATGGAGGGAATTCGGGATCGCCTTAACTATTTTTACTGGCCGACTCTAATTTATGGGGGGCTGGTTCCCGTAATGGGGAAATAGTTTAGAGCCGACACTAAAACCCGAGTTATAACGTTTGGATCGCTATACAACGCAAAATTTCTAAGCTTAAGCGCTCTATGATTAATGATTTGTACTTGAAAAGTGTCTGCATACCCCCAGGTTTCTTTTTCTTCATCCAAGAACTTCTAAGCATTAGTTAGCACGCACCCCTTAGTATCCGACGCTTGTAGACTAGCAGTTATTATGTTTCGATTCTATAAAGCGGGTGAATCACCTAGTTAGATGGTCTGATTCTGTTGATTATCTTCCTCTATGCAAAAATTAAATCCATCCTTTCGAATACACTTTCTTCGAAATTTAGAACACGCTTTACAAGGTTTCTTTCTTCGTAAAACCCGCATCATGTCCTCCAAGACAATCGTCGTGATTACTGGTGCGAACACCGGTATCGGTTATGAAACCGTCAAGGCTTTGGTATCCGAATCCGCTTCGACCCCATATCATATATTTGTCGGAGGTCGCAGCCCGGAAAAAGTGGACGAGGCCATCAAAAGTCTTGGAAATACTGGCGAACATACTTTAGTACCTTTCCAGCTTGATCTTCTGTCAGACGATTCCATCAAGGGTGCATACAACAAAATTAGCTCCGAAGTTGGCTATATTGATGTTTTAATTAATAATGCTGGTGGTAAGTACCTGTTTCTCGCGCACGATTTTTTTTCTAAATTCGAATGTTAGCTAAATACCCGCTATACTTGCTTAGGTGCGACAAATGTGGGGTTGACTCGTGAGAGTTTACTTCAAGACTACAACGTCAATGTTGCCGGAACCTATGTTGTGACGGACACTTTCCTCCCCTTGCTCATCAAATCGTCTACACCACGCCTCTTGTTCTTAACTAGCGGTTTATCATCGTTAGAGGAAGCAGGGCAATCGACGAGTCCTCGCTACACCATTCCACCACCCGGTTGGCCGAAGGTCACCGATCCTCCAACCCCTTCCTATTTAGGTTATAGGGCCAGCAAAGTGGCGTTGAATATGGTCATGATAGATTTCGCAAGAGTGTTGACGAAGGATAATGTAAAGGTATGGTGTATCTCTCCTGGGTTTCTTGCGACAAACCTAGGTGGCAACCGGGAGATCCTGAAGAAGATGGGAGCAGGGGATCCTTCTCTCGGTGGAATTTTCATTAAGGATGTGGTCGAAGGCGCAAGGGATCAGGATACTGGGCATGTTATACAGCGTGGGAAAGTTCAACCATGGTAAATAGCTATATTATCAAGCCGGATATTTAGATAATCTTCCTAAGGGGAAGCAAATAATTATTCGCTATAGTAGTCTAATGGGATATCTTTAAGAGTCATCAATCAACCGTCTCGTGATTATTTACATTGGCATATATTCGTGAGATTAGTGCATGTGGCCAGGATTTTCCATACAATACTGCTGGCATTCTTTGAAAATGGCAGCCTGCT
The DNA here is from genome assembly GCA_036971435.1 of Dactylellina sp. 'tibetensis'. Taxonomy (NCBI): domain Eukaryota; kingdom Fungi; phylum Ascomycota; class Orbiliomycetes; order Orbiliales; family Orbiliaceae; genus Dactylellina; species Dactylellina sp. 'tibetensis'. The sequence goes on from JAKDFA010000001.1 coordinate 2,557,481, forward strand.
TGCTGACTTCTGCTAATCGTCCAATGACTTGTTTGTTTCCCTCATAGAATCCGTATAAAGCATATGGAATGCCAACGTCTTTGCAAAACTCTTGAACATATTTCTGAGCCTCTCGAAGGTTATGACGCGGCATCCGCGGGTATCTAAAAGACCGAACAGATTAGTGCTAGAGTTCAAGTTTAACATGGTAATATGGAGCCTCTTACAAATGATGAATAACTTGAAATTGAAGCCCACCATGGAAAAAATCCAACCACTCTGGGCAGTCCACATCCATAGTTGTCCTCAACATTCGCTGAGGAAACGATTCCGCCACCCCGATGTCTGAAGTGCTCATCGCAAAGTGGCTGAGTGTAATCTGCACATGAACTGGCATTGGGACAACGTGACTGATTACAAAGAAGATGAACCTATCTCCAGCTGTTGGGATAGATTTGTATACAACCGCATATCCATACCAGATCCAGAAGAGAGATAGAGAAATGAGTTCTACATATCGGTGCCACCATGCAATTCCTTTCTTCGGAGCCTGACCAAGAAGTATATACTCCCAAGAGAGCCGGTAAAGATTCAACCTGCCGAACCCTAGCATGGGGTAATAGAGCCAGTGTTGTGCTCGGACAACAAACTGGGCGAAACGGTCATATTCCATAACCCGATCGTAGTATGTTGAATAAAGACTTTTGAAGAATTTCTGATCAATGGCAAAAAATGGCAAATGTTGGATATCTGGGTCGTGATCTGGTTCGTTCGTAACAATATGGTGGACATTGTGATTACGTTTCCACCAGCCAATAGAGAGTCCTCCACAGAAATCCGCGATAAATATACCAATAAATGTGTCGGCGATAAAATTGTGGGTGATTCCCATATGTCCCGCATCGTGAGCCGTAAAAGTCAGTTGATGCCAGAAGATTCCAAGGAAAACTGCTGATAGCTTGTACCACCCAGTTCTTAAAAAGTATAAGAAGAGACCAAAAAATATAGCATATCGGAGACACTCGCGGCCGTATGCCCAGTAATTGCATTGGTATAGTCCTTTATCTCGTAGTTTTCGGTCTAGTTCTCGATATTTCGTAATGATGTTTTGCTGAGTTGCCATATCAAGTGGCGGATACCGATCGAGATCCTCTTGCAAGCGTCTTTCTACTTCTTGCCTCAACGACAAAGCGGCTTCGTCCTCAGCATCAGAAACTGAAGATATCGAAGATGAATCTGCTACCGTTTTTCTTTGTCTTAGTCGAGGGTCCAAAATGAAGTCGCGTTCACTGCTAGAGCTTGTAGGCGTTGTCGCGCCTGAGCTGACGAGGTCTGAAGTTGTAGTGCTTGCAGCTTCCATTGAGGAATCGTTTTCGCTGGGGCAATTGTCATTGATTAGTCTGAATTTTCCTCCTTGGATTGGAGGCCTAAAGTTGACCCATGGTCCTTGGATTCGGCCGACTTTAAACTTCATCATCATTTGCTTGGTAGCAGCGGAATGGAGCCTATGTTGTTAGGAACTAACGATTAGAATTCAATCGAGTTTTTGATGATTTTTGCAGCCAGGAAGCTTTTGTATGCTTACGCTGTGACTTCGTCGGTAGCATCTCTACCCACCATGTGCATGATAGCTTTATCACCGCCGGGATGATATTTGAGCCAAGCATCAACCTTGAGCACCTTGTCATCAACGATAATGACTCTCCTCCCTTCTGCAATCAAGTTCTCAACCTCCCGCCTCGAGAAAAGCTTTCCTTCAGTTGTGCGGCCCATTTCTGCAAGGTGGCTTGCCAATTGGTGCGGGGAGTCGGGAGATCAAAGATTGTGCACTTGTTTATTAGTCGAAGCTCGGAGCTCGGAGCTGCGGAAAACACAACCGAGTGACGATTATTTAAGTTGAAATAAACATCACAATAGCTTGAATTCGCCAATACGATCGCGCGGTGCCTTAAGTTCGATATCGGTGTACCAGGAATACTAGTATCGAGAATACGTCCTAGAGTCGTCAGCTCCGTCGTAAGGTGGTTAGGTGTTCGCTTTGTGGGAGAGCTGGCAATGTGGAGAGCAGGACGTGGTCTGATACGCAGCGGAGTGCCAAGTTTTGAAGGCTTCGCTAGGCCCTGCTCGATGAACTCCGCAACACACTTGCACATAAGTAGTTACGACGTGATCCAAACAAGTTCGAGAGGCTCTGTCTAGTTTCGTTTGTGGAAGAGAATTCGACCGACGCGGCATGCTCACGAGTCTTAATTCCAGACTGTTGAGAGCCGGTCGCATTAATTATGTACTTGAGTCTAGTGATTATATGTGAAGAACTATACTAGCGAAATCATATTCAATAGCATTAAGCAGCACGTCAATTCAAATACTCGATGACCTCAAGCTGTACGCCGGATTTGGCACTAAAGATTCTGTATCCCTCGTTGGTCAGTACATTATTACGAATTTAAAGCTTTAGTATATAGCAATACAATTTCTTAATCTTATGTTAATATAGCAGTTGCTTATAAGGTGGATTAGCTACGCCTCCAAGCTCACTGTGCAATCACAGGATAGCGATATGAAATGCCTGTGAACTCATTTCACATCAAGTTTACCGTATGTCATAATCTATCTAGATCCCTGTTTGAAACTTGGAGATTAAAATCCTATTAATCAATAGTTTAGTTTGTATATAGTTGCGAACTGACGGCCAGTGCTACCGACTGACCTCGCAGGCTTCTAGAGTTGAAACAATAATGGCATGCGCAAGGTACAAAAGCAGGCTTTTGCCAACAAGACCAAAAGATATAATTTAGCTAGTGGCATACTTTATACTCGGGAAGCTACCAAGAGGTATGACCTAGAAATTTACAGGAGAATTTGGTAAAAGTCTGGTTCGTCCAAGGGATCATGCGTGGCTGCTGAGAGGTGTATATCAATTCTATCCCTTTTAACATGATATTGGCAGGCAGCTTTATGATCCTATCGCCTCCAAATACAATAGCCTGCGTAAGAGTTCAACATGCAGAACGCAGTCAACTACCGTAGAAAGTTTGGTTCCTCGCTTGAAGATTTTTTTTAGTCTTCCCTATTGTTACCGCTCAAAAGCAACCCAGGACCGGATAGCGTCCAATTGTATAGCTCGACGGATACCGATGACGCGACAGAGTGTTAGTTTGGAAACTATATGCTTAAGTACACGCATGCGATTTCTTGAATAATCTGTGGATAGTGACCAAAGTAAAATCTCTGCAAGCATACGTAAGTCTTCCCATAGACTGAGCATATTATCGTTCTAGCTGCCGGTGATCCGGTGAGATGTTTGAATAAAGAAGGCATAGGCGCTGCAACTGAGCGCCAAACCTCGTGGCAGGGTCAATTGATCGATAGTTGCTGCAATATAGACGTTTGAACAATGGAACGGTCCAACCTCGACTATCATTACCCTTATCTCTCCGTTGGGTTTGTGTCAGGACGGATCCACCCCTAGATCCTAACATCTAGATCAAGGAAAGACACCCACCCCAAGCTCAGCTATAGGAGCTCAGAAAGTGGCATCGCTAATCGGATATCGTACAGACTGATCTTCTTTTCCCCTCGATGCAATAACCATGAGACAATATAACAGGTGGTTTGTTCCTTTATAGCGCTACCAGCTACCATTTCTGAATTCTGCTCCCCAAACCTGGCTGCTGGTGTTGGTTAGCCGAATAACGCGCATGCAACTGCCCATCAGCTGTGACATACTTGGCAACACTTGGCGACGCAACTGCACTGTCAAACCAACTCGGCAAACCCGGCCCAAGTGCAAGCCCTGGTAACTTGAGGTAGGAACGACGGGCTCTCATTGGGGGCTATATCTCTATCAGAGATTAAATTAGTTGAGATATTGGTTTTTGGTTGTATTCTACTCCACGGCTGTTTGGTGATGGGCTAGATAGTCAAAGAACCTCTTTAAAAGATATAAGTTTGGAATTTTAAAAAAAAGAATCGTAGTCCTGAGTTCTACATGTGCTGCAGGAACTTTATCACTTAAGCTTCTTTACCGATGAAAATGATGGATTATTATGCAAGTCACATTTACACTTATATCTTATGCATGCTCCAAGAACTGGCGATATAAAACAGTAGATTATTGATATCTCTAAGCTCCGCTACCAATCGGACTGCAAGGTTCAAAAAGCAAAATATCATAATCGAGTTCGAATTGAGCAGCTGAACCCTCTGACTGTGGTTAAAATTTCCTGTCGTGATTATTTATGGCAACTACTGCTTAAGTTTAAATTGTCCGAGATACAAGGAAGAACGAGTCGAAAGTGCCCTACTATTTTGTGAATATTGAAGTTCCTTAAAATGGCAGGATTTTTAGGATTAAGGTGGTGAAGAGGGCCGTAGCAGATATAAAAGAACGAGATTCCTTACGAGGAATCTTCTTCTAACTATCAGTCTTCGCTTCCATTCATTCCCTACCTGTGGCGATTTGAGAGACATTCCTTTAGTCTACGACAATCTCTTGCGGCTTTTTAGTCCTTCAATTACAATCTATCCTTGTTGTTTTCTTGACAAAAGAGCACGTTCTTTCAAAATGAAGTTCGCCACTGCCGTATTTGCCGCTCTCGCTTGCGTTGGAACCGCCTCTGCAACTTGCAATGCTGCTTGCACAAAGATGCCCTGTTTCCCAACCTGGTGCAAGGCTAAAGGCTATGGTAAGTACAGAGCTGCATTGTCTTAGAACAAGAATATTAGTGCTGATAAATTGTAGCCCAATGGAAGACAACATGGGCGACTAAGACCCAGTGGTTCACGATCACCTCTACTGTTAATGGCGGCGGTGCTACCGTCACTAAGACCATCGTCGGACCAACCACTACCGTCACTCAAACACTCACCGTTACTGAGACGGGTGTCGTCGATGAAACTACGGTTACTGTCACGGTAGGCGGCGGTACTGGATCCGGTCCTACCGTCACCGAGACGGTTACGGTCACCAGTGGTGGCGGCGACGACTACTAAGCTTATCGTTTCTTGATTCCACATATAACGCGAGAGCGACTTATATGACGGGCTTTTACAAGCTTGATACGATACAGGATTTTAAACAAATTCGAAAAGTCTCGATTTCAAGCTCGCCTTATGCTACCGCTCTATATCTGGAGGCTCTAGGTTTTATGGTAGAGGTTTGGGGGTACGATTATATGATGTCACGATAAACTTTTTTAACGCTCCTTATGGTATACTCTATAGATTTTGTGTTTGAACTCTCCATCCCTCTGATTATAGGTTGTATTTAGATTAACAAAGAAATGAATACATCGATAAATAGAGTTAGACTTTGGCTCAAAGATTATATAAAAACAAAATACTCGCTCGCATTCTCTATCGTGCATTGTCTTTGTTGTTGTGAATGAAAATCAGAACTGTATACCAAGGCCGTATATTTTGGTTAGACCGTTCTGGAGAGATCTATCTAAAGACATTCAGATTTTGCTAACGTGTTTGTGCACGTTTTCTACGATCCTGGAGCCACCAAAACACAAAAAATTCGATAATGGAGTATGCTAAGTAAAATTAATTTAGCTCAAAATTGCTAGACCGAACTGGGATCACCGCCGCTAAAAGCTGGGGAAAGAAGATCCTGATTGCTCAGCTTCACTATATAGTAGCTCGAATGGAAGTCTTTTTCGGCTTTGATAATGCAAGGGCTTGGCGTACTCTCATTAACTTATCCAACTGGGCTATCTTCTTAACCAAAACTTAGATGCATGGACGTCAATTCGTTACAAAGCATGGGGGAAATGAAAACCGGAGGCGCTTTGACGTCGCTCAATGAATCCCATATTAAATCTCCATATTGAAAAGGCAATCTAGATATGGTTTGTCTCAATCCCAGAAGGCTAGCCTTGAGGCTTCAAGTGTGACCTAGAGACTTAATCCATTACCTTGGTCTGGATAACCAAACACTTTTTCGCAAAATTTCCTACACCCGCTTACCGAAGGGCGATTTCACTTTTGGTCCCTGATATGGAGGCCAAGTTTAACGGTATCACGGCGACAAAAACTCGGCCCTTACCGCTGAGCCGTCGATGCGATCCACTACAGATTATCATATAAAACATAACTTAAGTTGTATTAAGAGAGATTTTTTGGTCCATGTTTATAAGAAATGGTAAAATTTCTCTGTTCCCAAGGGATAGATATAAGATACACCTCTCATCTCATTTATAATCTTCATGGTACCATATAGTACCTATGTCTTATCGCGTTTTGTAGAGTGTCTCTAGAACCGAAATTATTTCATTATGGACTACGTCAAGCTTGCAGCGACTTGGGGTTGCTAGTTCCTAAGGGAAAACGATTTCCTGGTGGTGGGGGTTATGAAGGGGTTTCTCGAGGTTTTATTTCCGCATTAGGAAAGGTAGTAATATCAACATGGGGGCCTTATTATATCACTTATCATAATACAGCGATTATGCCTCGGAATTCTTGGCTAAATGTGAGGATAAAAGTGAGCCTTCGGATGGTTTATCGCGACACAATTGGCGGCCTTGGTAAATTATCGTATGACACCAGTGTTAAGACGGTCGGATATTGGTGCCCATTCGCATCCCAAAAAAACCTGTTTCGGCCTAGAATTCGTTGAAACTCGAAAAGATGACCCTGGGACCAACGAAACAAAATTTCTAGGATGCCAGAACTAGAAATGGGAGATGTCAATAGCGATATCACGAAGCATGTGTGCTATGTGAACAGAGCTATTATTGAATATCAACGTTCAGGGTGCCTCTCAGACCACAATAAAATGCTAATCCGAACCTAAGTTTAGAGGTGGAAACTTGCACTGTTGTCAAGAATCATATCTTTGTTAAATGCCTAATTTGGTGCCACGGGTACGGGTTAGATTTTGAGTTTTGCGGAAAGTTAACTTAGAGGAGAATCTTTTAGAGAAAAACTGTCGCTGATCAAAAGCGATGTCGACTCGGTACTCGCCACTGCGTAATGCAAAGCTTGCTGCGATGGATTTAGGTTTTCCGAAAGTCTCAGTGGCTGCTTATTTAACCCTCTATGATTCCGGGTACAAGTATGTTGTGACAAGCCTCCATTCAAATACGGAGCATACTTGTGTATGAAACCAGTCGACCAAGGAATCCCTGGCGAACTTGATATCCCCTTCCTTGTAATTTTGCTCTGTAACTAGTTCTTCACCACCTGTGGTCCATGTTTGTTATGGGTTGATCGGTAACCTTTTGGAACAGGTCGCCCTTGTTGAACCCATTAACTGGCCAACGTTATTATCTCAAGACTCAAAAATGTATACGACCGTCTGTTATGAACTGCGACAACACTCTAGCTCTAGAGACTATGTATTTACCTGTCACACTTACAAAAAGTAAACGAAGGGAATATAGTAATTATTGGCTCGGCTGTTCGCTACAGCTCGGCTGTTGCATATGCATATATATGTCACGAACCGGAGGTCTGGTACGGTTGAAACTAGCGTTATATATATATGCGCATTTACTCCGAAGAATTTGCATTCAAAATACATATCTTCGACGCAGGGCCTAATAATTTACCAAAGAGATCACTGGCATGATAGGGTTAAACTACAAGCCGCCCGAGTTTGGGTCCCGAGTCTGTGGGTCTTAGAAATGGTGCTGAATTTGACGGAGTTCGATCAACAGCCCACTAAGCGTCTAACGCAGTCGGTACTAGTGCTAGGCGCTAACGCTGCATTATCCCACACTTACCCCAAAGGAATCACCGGCACCGAGACAATTGTCTCCAGGCCTGCTCTGCGACCCACAGGATACGGTACCACCCGTTGTCTTGAGAGATTGAGATTTCACGGTTGAGCTGGTCATCGCTGAAACTAGGGAACCGTATGTAGGCCAAGTTTAACAAGGGGCTTTCTATCAAGTGATCATTCAACCCAACAGACGCTAGCTTATCGTGAGGAGTCGGTGGCGTCGCAAACAATTTAAATATAAGATGGCGAGGAATTCATTTGTTTGCCTGTTCGGTTTGCCGATTACTCATGTCTGCGGACAACACACTTTTCTTAAGCTGTTGCTATGAAACGAGCACGCGAAACGACATCAGCCAATTTCCCACTTAACATTATTGTGGAGCTGAGACCCTTTTTATAATATCTTGACTCGCGTGCCTTCTAGGCTAGGTATTTGACCTTTTTGTTGTCCCGACATTCGATCAAATCGTCTTATTCTTGTTTGTATTGAACAAAATACTCGGGCACTGAAGGCGTCGAAACCTGCGGGATGAAGTGGGTTACGCCGCCAAACCTTCAGACAGACACCGATAGGGAGTACCTGAGGGAACTGTTTCCGATCTTCAAAAAGTTTTCTCCCGAATTCGAGTTTCCACTTGCAGTGAATCCAAATTACCAACCACCAGTCAATACTTTTTATTGTTTCGTCACTGGTATAATAGTATGCGGCCTTACAACTGCTATCGTGCTCCTAAGATTTTGGGCCCGAGCAAGAGTAAAGGGATCGTTTGGACCAGATGATTGGGTTATGATTCCAACATTTGTACGTTGCTTTGAACAAATATTTTGTGGAACCCGGAACCTAACTAATCGGAATCGTTTTTATTATGGACTATAGCTTTGCTATTCTGCTTTCAATATCGTGAATATTTATGGTATGTGGAGCAAGATCCTTTCTACGATGCTCTGCAAAGGTGGCTAATTATAATATCCTAATTCTAGCTGTTTTTGCAACGGGTTTGGGTTTCCACTTATACGATAATTCACGGAAAGATATTGAAGGGTACCTTGTTGTAAGTGAGTGGATTGCCATTGGGATTTACTCTCCATACTTACTAGTCCATCTCGTGGCAGATCCAATACCTTCATGTGATATTCTCGTTTTCCGCTCTGCATCTTTGCAGAATATCTATCCAGCATCTCCTTCTACGTCTGACTCCGAAGTCATCAACATTCCAGCGACGGTATCTCACTGTTCTTCTGGGAGTATCCTATGTATTTTGGCTCGCTGCAGTCCTCACCCAGATTCTCCAATGTGGAGTACCGGCAACAAAAGCATTTGATCTAAAATCAAACCTTGATGGCACATGTATAAGCTTGCATTCAACGATCGACTATGGTGTTTTCATGACGGGTCATATCATCCTAGACGCATGCACTATTTTCCCGCCTCTCTTCGTGCTATTTAGGCTACCTATGACAAAGGCTAAAAAGTTCAACTTAAGTTTTCTGCTTGTTCTTGGCACATGCACAATGGTGAGTTTACTCCTGCTTGACTCTCTTCCGTAGAAAATTTCTAATTATTCCCCTTAGATTTTCAGCGCGATCAAACCATTCGTTTTTTATAAGATAATGGTCGGCTCTTTCGATATTACCTGGAATGCTACAGCCGTTGCTTTCTGGGGGATCTTAGAGAGTAGCCTTGCTCTAGTGATAGCTTGCCTCCCGGCTCTCAATAGAGGAATTGTCAAATTTACCCGATTGGATAAATTTTTTAACAGCTCTTCAGGCGGATCGAGAATTCTGTCTAACCGATTTCGCTTTAAAGAAAACATTTATAAAGGTCCAACAAAGTTTGTCCGCTACACAGCTGACGCAACGGTTCATGATACAATGCATAGTTACCTAGAGCTAGGATCTTTAGGTGAAATAAAATCTAGTGAACAATTACGACGGACATCGTCCGATGATCTAGAGAGGAAAGGTAGCGATTCATACCCTCGCATCAACGTGGAGAGGAGCTTTCATCTCACTGAAGAAAGAGCCTCAGTCCTGGAACTCGAAATCGGAGAGGAACCGTCAAAATCTCGAATCTCAACTGAAGTCACTCTACCACCTAAAGCTCGAATGTTTGGGAGTAGCAAAATGCCATCGCCGCCGTCACCAAATGATAGCTGGTTGTTGACTAAAAACTCATCAACTTGAGCCCCCTTTTCTATTTCTCCTTTTAAAAGTATAATTGGCTATCTAGTGGGATAGAATAGTAATATTAAAGCGCTGTCGGATCCTGATTTCGGGTTTGAAACCCATAAATCGCATTTCCGAATGTTTTTATTTTTATTTCTATCACATTCTTCAGCACGCGCGTATGTTTCCTAACGGCGTTTCATTAATACAGATTTGTATTTGATTGTATTGGTTCGGAAATTTCTACATTTGTACTTTCTGTGTTATAGAATCGATTTTGGTCAGACCAACTCATGATCATATGTAAATAAATCTCAAATTCGCAAAACAATAGATGCTTCAAAGTATGTACAATAGATCCTTGAGCCTTAATACAGGTGTTGCCAAGTTCCTGAAGGGAACGTGCACCTTCAGATATATCTTGGGGGCAGCTGGCGCTGCCTAGACTATAGGCGGTGAACAGATTAGGAATTAAATACGAGACTTAGAGTTAAAGATCGACGGTCCATGTACCAAGGATTTATAATACACGAGAGAGGCGTATTATTGCGACAGGGAATTTGAACCAATCCAGAAACCAGGCTGACAAAGTACAGCGTAAGCAGTTCTGTTGAAACTTGGACACAAGAGCCGAAATCGTCTGAGACCCCGTTTCTTATTAAGCTTATACCATTATTTTATTCTATAGGATACATGCCAAATTCCGAAGAGTTATATATTTAGATGCACAAATATTACTTGAACTATAACGATATGCATATAATATCAGTATTATAGCTCAGGGAGTCAGAATGACTCAATACTATCGAATTTTATTGACTTTGTTGATTCGAACTTCCGCTGTACTTTTCACATTACTTGAAACAAAAGAGAGTGAAGGAGTACCTGTATGTATTTATTAATTAATCTATACTATGACAAACTGCTCGTACTCATACCTAGTACCCTTGACAATGTCTATGCTAATTTGGTCTTCTTTCATCAAATGATGATACCTATACACTTAATCAAAACTCCAATTTATCCCCTGTTATGTAGTCTGCGACATTTTCTCGAAAACTACATTTTTAAAAACATCCCGCTCAAACGCCATCTTTTGATTTTCTTCAACTAAAGTTTTAACCTTATGCTTCAATACTTCATTTTCCTCTTTCACCTGCTCTAATTCAGCTCTCAGATCTTCAAAGCTCTCTCTTTTCATTTCTACTTCTCGCTCTGACCTTGAAATTTCTTCCATTTTTGCTCTTAGTTCTTCAACTTCGCTGACCCACTGAACCGCCACAGATTCAAGCCTTTTCACTTCATTATAAATCTGGTTCCAGCCATGATTTCGAGATGGATCTGCAGGTGTGTCAACAGCCATAGCCGATGGATAGGACGCTACTGATAAAGGAGGTAGGCTATCCACACTGCGAGGTCGGGGTAAGGTCGGCAGCTGGCCTGATAAGGAACCAAGCTGCATCTGGGGAAACGGAAGGTGGCTTTCGTTACCCAAGATCGTGCTAAATGCGGGCAAAGTTGGTGGTATCTGAAACTGGGCCTTGCTCCCATCATCAACTGTAGAAGAATCTCTTCGAGTAACAGAATGCTGCCGACTATAATCGACTGGGCTAGCGCCTGGTAACGCAGAACTTTCAGATGGACTACACACGAGTGTTCCGTCTGTGTCTAGTGGGGGTAACATTGTCGTACGAGAGCCGCTGCTAGAGTTCTCATTCACCCTTGTCGCAATGATACGTTTGGCATTGATCAGTCTCATCATCGCATCATGATCAGGCTGACTAATCGAAGCGATTGAGACTTTAGGTTGTTTCGGATCATCAGAATTGAAGATGAATGGAAACGGGGCACGGCTACGATAAGTGTTGGTGATATCTTTCGGGTCCACGTATTCTGCGTGTTGTTCATCTGAGATTTATCAAGAAAGGAACGATTAGAATATATATGTATCAGATATGCGTAAAAGACTCCGAAAAGTCCTTACAAATAAGGGCCTGCAGCCTCGTCCGTATGGATTCAACTCTTTGCGCCTTACGGTCCATTCTTCGAGCCTTTAAGGCCGCGGGGGTACCGGGTATCTGAGCTTCAGAGCGCTCTATGAGGCGATTTTTCAGCCTTGCTGGCCAACTTTGGTCAGACGTGGGACTGATGAACAAGGTTACCTGAAAGTAAGTATTAGCTCAAGTTTGTTATTATAGCCTTGGGCCCAAAATGTAGCTGGATTTTTGATCAGAGAAAACGCGGGTCAATTTAATATCATAGAACCCGGATCGGCTTCGAGAACTTGAGAACAAGCTTGAAAGTCAACCGTCCCGCCTAGCAGCTGGTTGCTTTACTTCTAAAATTTTCATATTAGGTCGAAAGCCCCCGAAGGTGCGACTTGCTAGCTGTTCGGAAGAGAAAATAGCAAAAGGATGAGTTGTCCGATATGCGACTCAATGTGATCAGAAAGGTCACTTGCTGTCTATGCGCCTAGCTACATGCAATCAGGTCAAAATTCGCGGTTGGTGTTGGATGGATGCAAGCGATATGTGACACGGATGCGCAGCCTAGATACGAAATAAACTAGCCAATACGATACAATGCTTCTGATGCGAAACTATGGTGTCTGGATTATCCTTCGCCGACTAATGTGACTTGTGATTTCCTCCCGCATATGCATCTGCAGTTGAATTTCCAAATTTCTCAGCCTCGTTTCGTTTAGCTCATATGCGCTGTTGGCTCCTTGTTGCATTTTCCGCGTTAATGGTGTTGCGCCGGAGCCGTAGAGGTTCACTAAAACATTACAAAGGTACCTGCCCGACGTGGGGGAATTTCGTTGAAAATTCTAAATTTCAAAGAGAATCTTCTTGCCTGAGTTTGAAGCTCGAAGATCCGGAACTGTCCTAGAGTACTATAGTTTCAGAAAGAAAAATAAGCACAGTTAATAATATTATCAGAATCAATGCGGCTCCCTTGAATTTAGTCATCCTCCTTAATACTTATGCCGCACTTTTCCATTTGTTTTATCCAGCGAGCTTCTTTCCAGGAGTACATATATTGAGTCAGCTAAATAGTCGCCGATGGTCGTGTATTATGTCAACGGTACAAGCTACAGGGCCATATTGCTTGTTTCTCACTGTATATATAATATTATCTTAAACCAATATTCGGAAACGAAAAGATGGTTGATATAAGCTATTCTAGAATTCTAAGACTTTCTTATTGGCGAATATAGAGTACCTCCTTGAGTGTGCTAGTTTTAGGAGACAAGGAGGTAAGCACCCAGCGTTAAATTTCAACATTCTTTTGCACCGAACAACTCTTCGACAAGGTCGCGATGCTTTCCCTCAGGAACACCACAGCATCATCAATTTCGTCTGGTACTTTATACCAATGTCCAAAACCTGCATATGCCTTCCATGTTACATCCATAGATAAACTGAGCAAGGCGTCTCTAGTTTGCTTCCCCAATCGAACGCTTACTTTTTCGTCCTCCTCACCATGACCTAGAAATACTGGTGTACTAAGGGGGGGTACTTCGACTGCTGATGAATCGATAAGCGGAAAGTCTATGTTTTCTCTGAGAAAATTCAAGCCTTCTATTGCTTTCAATCGCTGTCGGGTCGTATCCGTAGAGATCTGAGGACAGGGCTCCGCTTTTGCGCTCTTACTGCTGCCTGTAAGATTATCCTCATCTTCGTCATCTTCTACATCTTCTTCGTCGTCGTCATTGCTATCACTATCAGATTCATCCTCCTCACCATCTTCTTCGTCGCTTTCTTCGCTAGCAGCTTCGTTTTCAGCTATTTTGTCCTCATCATGGTCCTCTTCGTTTTCGAAGTCACCAATACCAATACCATGAGTATTGATTTTGAATAATCTACCATCATCCTCAGAGCTTTCGGTCCTGGACTTAGCCTCCTGAAGACCCTCATTGACGTATTTAATGAATGGGAACCACCCACTCATCCCGATATATGCTCCGAGCGTCTGATCGGACGTGAGCAAAGCGTAAATTGATGCAGCACAGCCTTGGCTCAATCCCCCAAGGATGATATTACGGATATCTATCCCAGTCGAAACCTCATCCTGAATAAGCTGGTGTATAACTTCGGTTGTTTCTCTCAGACCGTCTACTTGGAGATGTTCCCGCATGCTAGGGTCTTCTAGCGAATAGTTGTCGAACCATTGGTTGATAGGGGTTCGTTTGAGGGCTGTGGACCTTCGTTTTTTGGCCGTGGGGAATATGAATTTCATGGAAGGGAATATCTCCCTTAGTGTGTTGCCGTCCGTTGCTTGAGATGCTAGAAGGGCTTCTCCGAATTTAGGCCCATTGCTCCCGCGACCGTGCAAGAGGATGCAGGAATGCTCATGATGCGATAGCGCACTGACGACGAACGGTTTCGGGTAATCGTGTTTCATTTCGAATATTTTTTGTTAGCGACGGTTACTGGAATCCAGATGGCAATCGATGTATGGAAATTGAAAGAATAGGTTATCGGCTAGGAAAGGTGACAGTGTCTTGGAAAGATTTAACAAAAGTGTTGTGGTGGTGGTTAAAGTCTTGTAGAAATATTTAGTCTCGTTAACGCTCCATGTTGTCTCGCAAGTCAGCACAACTTCGAATTGAAGACGATGTACTGCGAGACCAGGACGATGGAGAACGCTCGACTCTGTCGCTAGCACTTGAGTGTAGTGTCCCCGCAAGAATGTGCAGCCGAAGCAAAGCTCTGATTTTGAAACTTTTCATCTTCTGGCCAGTCCAAATTTAAGGGATATCCATATGTCGCCTGTTGTTTACATGTTGCAGACTTATCGCACAAAACTGCAATTATAGATAGGCCAGCCTTATGCTAACAATGTGGAGGTTCGAGGTAGTTAGAGAACGTGCTTCGCCGTCCCCTTAATTGGGAAACACGATTAAAATGCAAATTATCACTGTTATGAGCACAGGAAAAGACTGTATGGGGTCCAGCTACTGCGGCATTAAACGAAACATCTATTTTAGACCTGTTTACGTACAAGACCGAGATGTCAATATCCCACTATTCACGAGTAGAAATGAAATATGAAAAGGGAAACATGGCGGTGGAGTGTGCTAACAAGACCTCCGAATGTGTGACAGTCCGATCTGGCCAACAGCCGAGCAAAATCGAATGTCATGTGAATTATATACACTTCCAGACTTGAAAGTGCGAGATTGGATGGTTGCATTCGTAAGCTTTGGATTCATCAAATTATTTCTCGAGCTTGTATCATGACTGCCAGCTCAGCGTAGTATGGTTTAACCAGTTTATTGACCATCCCGTCTTTGAACCAACCCTTGAGATATGGCGGTCGATAGAATATTTTTGTGTATTCCCAATATTCTGGATACCAGCCTGACATCTCCCAATCCAATATTGCCACAACCTTCCCATCCTTGACCAATATATTTCTCGGAAGAAAATCTCCGTGGGTGAGGACAATTCTATGGCCTTTCAGAACATCCCTGACCATAGAGCACACTAATTTTGGGAACGCAGAATCCCCCTTCTTGAGCAACGTATCAACAATTCCTTCCGAAAATTCTTCCTCAGAATTATAGGGACCACGAGGGTCATTTGTTTCTTCAAATAGAATGTCTTCGCAATGAGTGTAATCTACACTTCCAATGAATGTGCCTTCGAGGGACCGTAGCTCTTCGAGGATTTGTTTGAGTTGGTTGATAATGCCCTCTTTTTTTTCTTGATCGAATTCGTCCCAAACAGCTTCCAGGCAGTCACCATCTATGAACTCCATCACGATATGTGTATCCTGTGTCTCCTCGTCTTTGTAGCATCCGTAGACCTTCGGAACTGGTATACTGGTGTTTTCCGCTATATACTGCATAGTCGCTCCTTCAGTGAGCCTGTAATCTCCAACTTTCACAACTGTGTTTTCGTCGATCTTGATGATTCTTTTGAAAGGCCCAGGAACTATATTTGTCCCCCGTTTTAGCTCTGCAGCTGTGACGAACCTCATTCTGAAGATTGGTGACTGGAATTCTGAAATAATATGTTTTGATGGTGAGATGTTTGAAGGTTTTCTTTGAGTTCTAATTCGTGTGTAAGGTGGACCCAAACTATATATTTGTCTGTGCACTGTGTAGCAGCATCGCAGCGTCTTTACCACAATAACAACACAATTGTTCTTCTAAGTATAGCACGAACCTACAACAGAATTGTCGACATGGTTTGGGTACCGGGGCAATGATGCACCGAGCCTATGAATTTTGGGTATCAAGACTCCTAAGCTTTGTCTTAGGCGATATCGAGCAACTAACTTGAAGCTCCAGTGGACTCATGATAGAAATCAGCAACGTTGCAACGCCAGGTAATTAAGACTAACTAGACCCCAAGTCACCTGTATCAAAATTCCAAGCGAGAATATTAAGTATTCGTAAATTCATGCAAGTAGGGTTTGGGGGAAAAAAACTTGCTGCTACTGCCCCAAGCTATACTTAAGTTCTGCAGCGTATAGAATGCGGAATAGAGGATGCTCTGATTGGTCACTCGGTCTCGCTGCTCAGAACTTCGTTCCAAGAGGGTATCGGTTCATAAGACCATGCCCTGCTTTCAGACACTGTACTCCATACCAGCGAAGGCGTTTAAATCCCATATCACTTGAATGGGGTGAGTCTACCTGACATGATCTGAGCTTTGAAATTTTTGTCACTATTCTTCTAATAACCAAAAGTTAGCATAACTAGTGAGCGTTGCTAATTCGGAATATTAAATTTAGCATCCACAACCTCCAGAACAACCACTTCACATTTATCTTTTGAAAGCAGGACCTGTCGAACCAGCTGTTACTTTAGTCTGACGCATACGAAAACATTCACGTCATAGAATAATGTTTATTGAAATGTGAAATCAGTAAAAGAGAGTCTTGGTCATTTCAGTTTCTCGGGCCTAGCAATAGACTTCAATTCTCTGTCAGTAAGGTGTATAATCTTTCTTCATTACTAATTGAGGGGAAAGTTGAATCTAATTCTCGCGTAACTATTAATCTTTAGAAAATTGATTGCCAATATCAAAGCCAAGCTTAACAAGAGATAAAAGCTAAAAATGTCGACTATCAATCTTCATCTTTGTTTGTGTCACCGACGTAATTCAGGAGATACACGACGCTGGCTTATCATGGCTGCATATCCCGATGCTGTCAAAGGGGTTTGGTATCATGTTAAAGGTGGACCAACCCAAGGCACAGCATACACCTTGGAAATTCAGGCCGACAAAAGGGTTAATAGCCACGGCGTAGAGAAAACGTACCGAATAGGTACTATCTCTTCGTCCGACTTGAAGAAACTCAAAGCAGCAGTACAAAGTGTCCCCCTTCAGAGATGCCAACGCTTTGCGGTTGCTGTCATGGCGAAGCTAGAGAAAAAAGGGTTCATTCCTGAGGGCACTGCAAAATACTGGGAGACACAAATTGAACCATCTCCATACGAGGTCGGTTCTAGCGGGAGCGGTTCTGCATAATCTTCATCTTCTTGGAGATAAAAGTACCGCATTGAGGCTCATGAGTTTATAGGGGGTAGAAGAAGTGATACACTTAAATGCATTTTAAAGACAAAACTAGAATGTATTGAAATAACCCAAGAACTTCATATATAAGGTTCGATGTCGATCGATTAATCGTTAGATAGACGTCGCATACTTAGTATCTAGAGCTAACCAAGCTGAGCCTAATTGCCAAAGGCGAGGTCACCTAGAAATTTTATCAAGGAGCATCGTCCCTCTAAGCTTTGAGAAAAAGTTCTAGTTTCCGGTTTCTGTTGTAGTGAACATTTCTCCTTCTCGAATAACCTCTGAGCTATGCAGCCTCAATAACTAAAGTTCCCTGAAGTTTCGATATTACTTGGGACAATACAATACGAGCTGGCTAATATTGGGAATTTTGTGTGCGGCATTGCTTGGTTCATATCGATATGAGTGTCCAGCGGCTAAATTTTTAGTTAGGACTTACTAACGACGAGGAGGGGCCACAAGGGCTATCCCGTCTTAAAGCGTAGATTTTCCGATACGATAGAAACTCAACGCGAGTAGTTAATTATGCTCCCTACTGGCAAAAATTAATAAAATCAGGAGAGGCTGGCGCGACTACTGCAGAATCTGCCATCATCTATCGCTGCACTCCGGCTGGTTTCCGGTTTGGTTTTATAGCCCGAAAAGCCCAAGCCGATCCACTAAATAAATCCGATAAATATAGATTAGGAAACCTTCAGTTCGCATTGACTGACGGATTTCATCTTATTAACCTCCGGTTTCCATTATCCTACTTTATGGGCGTATCACCGATTTGGTATCTGGAACCTGGTTTTGGTCTGGACTTTTAAAGTTTCGTAACCAATCAGCAGTAGCTTCAACGCCGCCACGCTAACGCTATCCGCATTTGGTAATGGTCGCCAGGGTACTGCTTCCTCACGAAACTGCTAGAGCAATATATATCCTTCTCTGGCCTTTAATTAATTATTTCTTGCCCTCGTCTGATGTTCATATTTTTTGACATATCTTGGGTTACCCTCAGCTGCTCGTATCATCCATCATTGTGTTGCCCAAACAATAGTATTTTCGCCAGGATTGTGCTTTCTTCTGCAGCTTTTCAGGTCGGATTTAAGAAACTCCGTGTTGCAGAGAACAAATCAAAACCCTTAGTATCGAACTCCGACTTCGATTCTTCCGCTGAGCGATTTTTGGGCTGAGCATCAGACACGAATATCGACATAATGGCTTTAAAGCAGGTTGGTAGTCGAGGCGCCGATTTGTATATATATTATTGCTAACAGGAAGAAAACTAGGAAATCGAAACTTGGGTGCAAGCTCTTGAGCTGTGTGAGCAGGAAGAGCCTGACTATGAGGGAGCTCTAGCAAAGTTCGAGTCTATCGGCGACAGTGCCAAAATCTTGTTCAATATCGGTATCCTCCAGGCCACTCTCGGGGAACACGAGAAAGCTGTACGTGAGATCCTAATTTCTTGGTTGGCTGACGTAGCTAATAATATTGCACGCTTGTGTAGGTCCAAATCTACCATAATTCGATAAACGCCGATAAATTTCTCGCGGTAGCATATTTCCAGTGCGGAGTGTCCAATTTTCTCCTCACAGAATTCGCGGAAGCAGCAAACAACTTCAACGATGCGCTTTTATATTTGCGAGGTAACAACTCGATTAACTACGAGCAACTGGGATTAAAGTTTGTTCTGTATTCCTGCGAAGTTATATTTAATCGTGGGCTATGTCGTCTGTACTCATCCAACGACAAAAATGATGCCGAGCACACTGAGGGCATGAAAGATCTCGAAGCTGCTGCTAAGGAAAAGCAGATCGATGCTCACCAAGTTATCAACGAAGCTATCGCCGAGGGAGCCGATGTAAGACTATTCCAAGCTTTTCGCGACTTAATTTATTAACGGATAATAGGGTTTTACGGTCTTTTCAGTACCTGTTGGTACGCTATTCCAGCCACCTGGCATGAAGAGAAAGAACTACAAAACAAAAGATTACCTTGGGAAAGCAAAAGTTGTCGCATCCGCAGACGCGAGTAATATGAATACTGGCTTTGATGGAGCCGAGAAACGGCAGTCAACGATCGAGGAGCGACCGGAGGAGGCGAAATCATTTGCGGCGAGCAATTTGGTTATTCCGGATAGATCCTCTAGAATCCCCACTCTTAGCAACGGCGATCTGGCGTTTTCACCACCCATTGCCTCACCGCCCGGCTCCGCACTACCTCAAATTCCTGCCGGTGCAATGGCGCCACCTTCAGCAGTAAATAAGATTCGAGATAGTGTCGTTACCTTCCGAAGTTCTAGTTTCGATGGATCATATAGACAATCGATGGCACTTAGCTCATTTGATAATGGTCCACCAGTTGATATGGCACAGGTAATATCTTAGCACTACCTTTTTCTAATTGCTATACTCATCGTTTTATTTCTCTTTAGATCAAAGTAAAAATACATCACAATAAGGATGATAAGATGAGACTGATGCTCATCAGCCCTGAAGTTGAATTCAAGGAGTTTACCGAACTTGTCCGGGGCAAATTAGAAATCAGAGGAAAATTCGGGATCGAACTCAAAGATGAAACTGACAAAATTGCAATGATTGATAGTGGAGATCTTGATGCAGCTATCGCTACGAGCAAAGATGTTGCACGTCGTTCAAGATTAACAATCGGCGCCATTGAGGTAAGTAGTGGTATTACCAACATCACTCTAGGGCCACACATACTAACTTGAACATAGATTTGGGTATCAGAATGATCGAGTTTTTTACCCTTGTAAATACTAGAATCAATGTTGTTGGAACAGACTCAAGACTAACAGCAACCGTTATGATTCACATTTTCTATTTATATTTATGCGACCCTGAGTCTCTAGGCTGAACATGTATAGCTTACTTGAATATAGCGTTTAGTTCTTCAGCTATCAGTTTCTTAACACCGTCCATTGCCATTTGGTGGCTATATTCCGCCAGCCTGGTATTGAGAGCACCTGTTATTGGTTGAGCCTCCCTTTGAACTTTCTAGTCGAATCCACATTAGAAGGTTGCAATTGTGAACAATGTGTTGTATATTTAAAGCGCCTGTGAAACTTTAAGGTTACAAGCAGTCTTCAGGCTTGTGAGTTGATGTTTGGGAAATTAAGAGTTTTATAAAAGACAAAATTTTCACCTTGGATATCTGATCATGGAAGATAGAATTTAGCCGTGATTCTTCCTTTCCTAATAGATTGGCCCTATTGGACTGCAAGTTTTGCCGTCCAAGGTTGTCTGGTAAACCAGACGCGGGGCACTAACGCCCGGAGTAGTCTAATGTGGTACAAGTTCACGGAAACCCAACATCGAATTAAAATGCGAAGTTAACCGACAAATTAAAACTAACAGAAATTTCTGGCATGATCTCAAATTAAAACCGTTATTAGTAGTATATCGGACGAATAACGGAAGCTGAAGGACTCTCCAAACCTGCACAAAATAACAAGTTTTTTTATCCTTTCTCAAGCTTGCTTGAATAAGTAATGAGATACCATTGATAGAATTTCTGATATCGGGATCAGGTTATTGACTTGTCGGGGGTAGAGAGAAACGTGGCATATGCTGAAAATTAGTTGTTACATGAAGCCTTTGGCTATGATCCCTTCAAACAAAATGTCAGCGATGCTAAAGAACTATATACCCAACTAAATGCTTATAATAACTAAGTATATTCTTTTTCTTTGAACGAGCTTATCGTATCGTAACTCTAGATCCAACTATTTTCTCAGTGGACAGACGCAGCTCGCCATAAAGATTATTCATTCTTACTAGTAAACGGCATTTGTTTCTGTTTTCTATATCGCCTAATATATAGGCATTCTTTTTAAATAAATCTAGAGAAGTAGAGTTCTAGACTGCCAGATAAAGAGCATACCTTATTCCTGCTTTTTCAGTTGTACAGTGATATATCATGTAACGTTACAATGTAATTTAAGTTGCCTAGCAGGGTGCATCCTAGATACCAAGGTTGGTTGCGGCTGACATGAAGCTTAACGACCCTAAGTTGGTAAAAAGCGGTGGCCAACTCTTGTGACATTACACAAACGCTAGTACTATAAAGGCTACTGCAGGGTTCGTCTTCCAGGCTCCCTGATATACTTCCTAGTGATCTCGGAAATCACATTGGTACTAACTTGGGGATGTGGGATGTAATTCCGTCGGGATCAAAGGATCATATTGTGTTTATAACGTAAATGTAAACAAGCTTTATTCAGAATATGGATTGTACCATACTAATTGCTTCAGACTTCATGACACATACTTAAAATGTCATTTTAACCTCCAAGCTGTCACCCATTTCAGGCTAGTCGGACAGAAATTAGGCGTCGTACAAAAGTGCATTAGCCATGTTCAATTTTATGTAATGAGATTGTGATATAAAAATAAAGACCAAGGAAACGATTATATAAGACTGTTGGAGCTTCAGCAAAATCCAAATTATCAGAATAACTTACATCTTTATCTTCTCAGAGCTTCCTGCCAGAGCTTCCTGCCAACTCTATATATCTAGAGTTGCCAAAAATCAGTGTACTACAGCCTCGATACTTGTCGATATCTCTGTTACAATGAAGGTCCTGTTGTCAACATTGGCCTTGTTCTCAATTGTTTACGCTGTACCGACACCAGAGCCAGTTCCACAGCTAAGCTCCGGTGCAATCACATGCCAAGTCCGTAGCTCTTGTGGAACCGGACCACTTCCGTATCGAACGGCTCCTCGTGTAGCCGCATCTGTATCGGGATATTATGCGCCGGGAACGTCATTGAACCTGATCTGCTACTCGGTCACAGAACCTGGTGGTTGCGGTGATAGCAAGTGCGTCCCCTAAACATTTTGAATTTGTGCGATTGTGTCTGTATATTTACCTCTAACTATCAACAGTGTGTGGTACAAGGAGGGTAACCGTGGTGTTTATGTCCCCGCGGCTTGCATGGAGAATTGCTCAGGAGGTATGCAAGCCTAAATATAGTAGACCCATTTAATTTCCCAATTTGCTAACACAAAATCTCCAGGTTCTTCGGGAGGGATGCGAGTTTGTTAAATTCTGCTTCCTGAGGCCATAATTGCATAATGTGCTTTAGAATACAAATTAATATGCTATAAACACAACGAGGCGAGGTGTTGTGGGGGAAACATGCACCACTAGTTACGTATACATATGGCGTTAATCCTATAGCTTATTCATCCTCTGTTGGCAAACTAGCCGCAGGTGGAGATATGTTAGTACGACGAAAATAATACTTAAGCCGTGCTAAATCTGTAGATAGCTTCGTTAATTTGATGTTTCATTTTTTTTTAAATTCTGCCTTACCACACCATTTTCACAAGGCTTAAAAGTAAAGAAAATGTTATTCGTGAAGCTTACAAGGGTAATGCAGGGTTTGACACTAATTACATTGTGACTGCTCATCTTTTCCATGGTATGGCCAAAAAGGCAGAGAATAATTTAAATTTAAAAATGCTAAGAAAAAGCTTAATCCAGTTTCTCGGGTAGATTAAAACAACCTATTATAGCCGATCCTGCATTTGAAGGGCTCGGAATTAGAAAGAATATCAAAAATGGCTATCATAGTATAGCATTGTAACAACTGGGTGGCTAGCAACTTGGCGTGTCTTTTTTGTTGGGCAGAGTTAGTCGTAAAATTAACGGATTCCCTTAATTGTATTGATAAATCAGCCCTGCAATCCGTTTTGCGAGTTTTTGCTAACTATTAACAATTTTGGAAAATATTGGTCGGGAAGCCAAACCCTTCCAAAGTGTAGGATATGTGTAGAATATGTGGTTTCGTACCCAGAAATATGGGATTGCCCGCTCATCACGGGCCGCTATGAAATTTTAACATGCCGGAGTGTAGTTGGAGTCTATAAGGAACCTCCGTAAGATACTCTGGGGACAAATATTCGCCTGGTATTTGCAAACATTGGTTTTCTTTATAAATCACCTCCGCTCAAATTAAGATTCCTCAGATTTTATTTGGGTTTATTTCAATTAAGTCGCAGAAGTTGGCGTCTAAATTAGTATAATACGAAGATCCCAAGAATAGCAGTGCTATCATCGAAATCCTCGAGTAATTTGATGAACATACACATTGATAGCTGGGTAATCATTTGTATTTGCCTCGTAAAATGTCTTATATGTGGAAAGCAATATATTCAGGTTCGATTAATTCGGGATTCAGGGTTCCCATTGCGAATCCGATGATCGGATTTGCGGGTCACTTCAATAATATGTTTTAGTTATTGGCAAGCAGTGCCATATTGTGGATAGACATGTTGGGGCGCAGGAGCACAGTATCATTACTTCCTTTGAGTTAAATTATTGACGGAGCGGCACCATTATTCTAAGCGGCTATGTGATTGCTAATAAGCCGATGTGCAATCTTGCTGCTCCCATTGTTTGGAGAATTCGTTGGAATTGCCTTTTTGTCATTTTATTTTATTTTACCATACCGTCTCACTAGTCGACCAGGCGGAGGCGGGAGACTGGCGAAGATTAAGACTAGTAATAGATTTCACCTCGAAGGATTAGCTGAAACGAATAGATATGGTTCGACAAAAACGAGCTTCCTACCTGAGTGACTAATGAAAGAGGAGGGAAGATATACATATAGGTTAAAATGAACCAGATGAAAAAGAGTAGTTCATCTAATCGCAACGACCGACATGCGAAGTATATGGTAGAATTGGTCTCGTGTGAACTAGACGCCTCAGATGTTTGTTTTAGAGTAGAATAGAATAATTCAATTTTAGTCGAAAGGCTTCCACGAATTTATTTTAAATATCGATGAAATGCCACGGACGCTTGAATACTATTTAGTTCGCAGAAGGGCGTTAATACATTGTGTCTTAGAGCTTTAGTTTTAGCAGCCTTGGCTCGCTAGGAACTAATTTTAAACTCAGGAGTTGGTTAGCATAGTGTCGCGCCCACAGTCTTCAGTGATTTCAGAGCGGTATAGATCTTTAAGACATATCTTATTTCGGCAAATGGTTTCGCAAGGCAGAAAACATATAAACCGAATTTCTGGTGTTCTCATGATCAGTCGCTGAAGCGCGAGTGCATCTGAGACTCATTTAGCCTGAATATTAACCTACGGATCTATTTTGTATTAATTATATATTACGCATATTTCGAATATTTCCTCTTCGAGAACAGACAAGTTTAGAGTTTTCAATATTTGAGACCTACATCGAAGTGTGCGGTGCCGGTTTTTTAACGATAACCTGATGAGATATATTCCTACAAATGTGTTTATTAGAGTATCAACCCAATAAGAGGAGCTAGAATTGCGGGTGAGTCCGAGATAGAGCTAGTTCTAGTTCTGTCAAGGCACAGAAGCCTCCATATGTTCTTATGAGAAACAAAGCCGGTTTGAGCCTCCTATATTCGTAACGTGCTTACGACGGCCGGGTAATTATATTACCCGTCCAAAGTTCACCAACTTTTTGGCCCGAGGCTGAATAATACCAGATTCGGATCAAGAAAGCGGCTAGTGTTTGTTGGTGGCTCCATACAGATGAGTTTGGGCTCGAAAACAGACCCCACAAAAATTGACGAGTTGGGAAAACCGAAACAAATAAAAAATTGGATACAAGTTCGAGGATTGGTTTCTCAAAGTCTCTGCGATTCGCATTCGGCTAGACATCTGAGAAATCCCAAATTCCTTCAGTCTAATGAAACGGTACATGTCATAAGTAAAAATTCGTCTTAATTTCAAGCTAGAACAACACAAATTACACAAGAAAAATTCGATTCGTCTTGTTGGACTATTCAACACCTTTGCCTGTTGCTATAGAGGGGCTGGTTCACAGGTTTGCCTTTCCGTTTGTTTTGTGTGGCTAGTGGACCAGGATGTTTCGGGTCTCGTGAAATCTCACCCTTTCAGTTATACATAATTATGCATGTGCAGGGTTATAGTAGGAATTATCGGACGAGAAATTGCGGCCATTGGATCAAAGTGGTGGGTACCGTGTATCCTCCCATCGGTTACCCGGGATCAGGCCCGCGTGGCGCACTGAGTGGCATGCGAGGCAAAATCTAACGCCCCCATATATTCTGCTCTGTATACGTCAAGTTATGAACACATGCCATCAATATGTATCATCTAGTTGTAACCAAAATGAAGGGTCTCTGCACGAAATCGTGGGGACCCTTGCGTCCAAATTTTTTTTTAGATTCGCAAACAGCCTTAGGGCAAGCTCCGAGATTTAATAGGCTGTCGGGTGCGACATGAGCCTAATATGTCTGCGAGGCATATGGCCATGAGGCCTCGGTAATAGGCTATTCGCGATACCACCGGTATAGCTTCTTATTCTTCTACTGAGAGGCCGGATATATCAAGTGGCGGGATCGATATGTATAATGTACAGGCGGTTAGCATCTTCGGAGTCTAAAGAAAGCATGACTATGGTTGCTGTAAAGACACAAATCTACGAAGATCGTTTCCGGATTAATTAATCTTTCAACTAAACGGCTAAATTGCACGTAGCCTTCGAATCAGGAGTAAGTGACATCTAGTTTAAATGTAAAGAGGTCATGGGGAACTAGTATTGCAAATTAGATAAATCTACTTGTGCAGTTGTATCTATCTCACAACTGTATTTTTGTATATAAAATATATGTAGAAGCATTTGTTGCAATGATTCTCAGTTTAGAATGCTAACCAGGATCCCTTGTCAGGATGTCGGAGCGCACCCTGTTAATTCCCGACGAGCCGGCCTACCGAATGTACCCCAGATTTATATCGTTCTATAAAAGTAATAGGCTAAAGGAAGTGGGTATTTTGCCTGTGGGGTCGAACCATGTTTTCTTGTCCGCCCCAGCGGATCGATCAGTTCACGAACGTTGTGTTGCTCGCGCTCGAGCGTTGGAGATACCCACTGAGAGCTTGAAACTCGCAGCCTAAATCGAATTATACGTCAAAGCTGGTATAATGTGCTTCTTGAAAATACATAGATACCTTTATCCGGACTTTGAAGCTTCAGCTCTCGGATTTCAGGCTAAAGTGAAAGTCTCCTCGAAATCCGCTGATGTATTGTGATTAGGGACTTATATAAAGCTTGACCCACTTGGCGAGCTTGGCCGGTTTTTTTTTTACATATCGCCAAGTTACATACCAAGGTCTTGTCTGAATCTTAGCAATCATGGTTAACTTCTCTTCACTTGTCGGCGGGCTTTCCGTCATTGCTGCGGCACTCGCCATTCCTTCGCCAATCGGCACAACTGAGAAACGCGGCGATTTCAACTTCCACCTTACACCTGATAATCCGCTATCAGTTGCACGCCGTAATGCCACTCTCGCTAAGCGTTCTAACACGAACTACAACCAAAACTATGTTGTTGGTGGTGGTGTTAGCTACAGCCCAAGCACGAATGCTTTCTCAGTTACCTGGAATACGCAGTCAGATTTCGTTGTCGGTGTAGGCTGGAACCCAGGCAGCAATGCGTAAGAGCACCTCTAGATATTCTCATCCTAAGCCTATAATTTCGATTGCTTTGTATCCCGCTAACTTCCATCTGTAGTCCCATCACACATTCAGGAACATTCAACATCAACAGCGGTTTGGGCAGCATGGGTGTCTACGGCTGGACTACCAACCCACTCATCGAATACTATATCATGGAATCTATGACTGGAATTGGTGCTAGCGCCTTTGGCACCTTGAAGGGTACTGTTACCAGCGACGGTGGCACTTACAATGTCTACCAGCATACCCAGGTCAACCAGCCTTCTATCCAGGGTACTACCACCTTCCAGCAGTTCATTTCTGTAAGGACCTCGGGACGAACCAGCGGTACCGTCACAGTTCAGAACCATTTCAATGCATGGTCAGGGTACAACATGAAGCTAGGTAGCATGAACTACCAGGTTATTGCTGTTGAGAGCTGGAGCGGTAGCGGGTCTGCTCAGCAATCTGTTAGCAATACTGGCGGCGGTAACACTGGCGGCACCACCACTACCACTGCCCGTCCTCAACAAACCACTGCCAACAACGGCGGCGGCGGTGGCGGCGGCGGCGGCAGCTGCTCAGCACAGTGGGGGCAATGCGGTGGAATTGGCTGGACTGGTCCCACTTGCTGTTCATCCGGAACTTGCAAGGTCGGCAATGCGTACTACTCACAATGTCTCTAATCGACCAACTGACCCAAGGATGCGGCTTTGTTGCATGTTGCAAGCATGCATACAAGCCTTCGCTTAGCTGGATGAAGAGGCGGATAAAATGACCCCAGATCATGAGAATATCCGACACTTGGAGCAAGACCAGGGTCGGGCTATCTGGCTTTTTTCTTTTATTGTATTCACATGTTAACACTTGTAGCAGCGCTGCAGTAAAATGTATATAATCTTTCGGGAGTACCTGCATGAGTAGCTTGGAAGCTTTCTATTTTTTAGCTCGATGTACCTTCAAAGTCTCAAAATAAGACCGTATATATATTCGAAAGTCCTAGTTGTTTAGACTCCCAGGCTAGTTCCATACCAAGTAGCGTCGGGAATGCTTCTTTTATCGTATAATCTCCCGACTCTATGATAGTCACCTTTTGTCCCTTTAGTTTGATAAGTGGGCGTGAGTATTAATTCATCCGGACGCATTGAACTCAGCACTAACTTGTGTGTTGAGGGAGATTCAGTCCGCTAATACTGAACGTAAACGCAAATACACAGCGAAATGTTCCAAAATCTTAAGATCCTTCAGAGCGTAAAGACCTCGGTCCGGTGATATAGCGAACACTTCATAACCGGTACAAGTATATGGAGCAGGATCATACAATAATTATGTTTATATTCTCATTTGAAAACCTAGGTTCAGACTAAACTTCTATCCCGCAAGACGTAACTCTTTCTTCAGCTGCGTTAGGACAGGACTAGTCTCGAGTACCAGACACCTCAGACAGTCGTTGTTATTATGTTATGTTATATTAATTATGCGATGTTATGTCGCGTTATGTTATGTTAATGATTATGTGACATCTGAGATGGTGTCTGGTTCACGAAACCAGGCTGGCGCTTGATAACACAAAAAGATACTATTTTGGTTCTAAACACTTTGAGCTTTGGCGGTTTGCAAAAAAAGAACATGTCTTAGCATTCATACGAAGCCGGGGAAGGACTGGCGTCTGGTACACGAGACAAGAAGCATTGATATATTTTCAGATTTCTTACGGTATATAAGGTAGATCTAGAGCCCAAATTATTTTAGATTTCATGATTGCGGCAATTGAGTTGTTATAACTCTTCATACATGCGCTCCCCTTAGACTAGCTATAAATATCTTCTGTTACCAGACTCCAACGTACGGGGAACGGAACAAAAACCTTTATATACAAAGAGATATGCTTCAATTAATTTCACTAAGGCTCATGCCCCTACACATGCCTATGTAAGACTTAAGAGATCTCGAGAGAATTATGCCCTCTAAATTACATAAAACCCGTGCTTTTCATTAATATGCATAGAGCTAAGTACCTTTAAAGAATGCGGGAACATTCTGCTGAGATACATCTAGCTGGTATGAAGTTAACTTACGTAATAATATGATGATATTACCCTAATAAGTAGTCTGACCCCCCCATCGGAATGGTTTACTCTCAAGCTATCTCAAAACTAAAAATCTCAAAACAATCCCTCCTGAGTGCTGTATACAGTCTATGAAGGGCTTTGGATTTTGAAAACAAGTGATTTATCAACGATTTTCATTTACGGGTACACATTCCGGTGTCCCAGAATATGGAAGGCAGATTAGAAGAAATGTATAGCCGAGTTTCAAGAAAAGCACCACGAATACCGCCACGCATTATTATGAGCTGAAATATACGCGGACTTCCTTGATTCTACAAGAATTAGAACCGAGTAATGTGCATACCTACTAGGCATCGGCCATTAACTCGTAACAAAACCGTAGAAGAGAATCAGGATGGCTTGTGCTAGCCCCCTCTTAAATGCAGTCGTTTATTTAGTGGTACTAAGATTTCTTGGCATTCACACCACGACGTTATCATATCGTTTGTTTAGATCTCAACTCCAATTAGCAATAAGAAGAATGGTGGTAAATGTTACCCGCAAGTTGTACATTGTCATGGGTAGATAAAATTCATGGCTATTCAACACAGCTTTCATGTTTAGAGGAAGTCAAAGTCTAGTCTGATGTCACTGCTACTTCCGATTTTAAACCTTCCCAGTTCAGTTTACCTATCCCCGGGGTGCTGATTGAACATGTCACAAAATTCCCTCGAGGTATTACGTAACTGCAAGAGCAGCAGCTGCAAACCAAATGGTAAGTCTATTTGAATGACAAATTAGTGTTATATCCACCTATGCTGCTGGTTGATAGGCCTTTATATCTATGGAAATCCTTATGAGTGACTGTCATACTGAAAGCTCCGATTTTGCTTCCGAACTCGCATATTGTGCGATAAAGCATTGAGTTCCGTACGATTTTGACCTTCGGAACATCGTACACAAATGCTGAGATTCTGTGTAGTTTAGATAAGTCTAGCCTGAATCCAATATCAAGAAGGTGAAGGAAACCACGTGTCCCCGGAAGTATATAATGCCGCGATAACCTTTTAATTTAGAACCGACAGGTATAATCCAGGCTCGGTTGAAGAACTTCCAATTAGCATTGCGAGAAGGAGTACCTGTAGGGTCTCACGAATGCCGAGATACCTGAGAATTTGGTGGTCTGGTTTTCTTCATAAATTAACGTCCACCTGCACCATGCATCAAACTGCTTTCAGATTTGAGTCAAGGCTAGCTTGCGGGAGGAACACTAGTATTCTTAGGATTATTTGGAATTTGATGGGGTAACTATAACCCTTATTGGGGATTGGCTCTAAAACCTTGCCGACAATGCAATGAGGCTGATCTGTTGTCCACCATGAAGGACGGGAATGTCAATATGCCGGCATATCGGATCCGATCTAGGATTCCTCCCGCTTTAGGACACCGCATGGGCTCACTGCAGATATGCGCAGCTAGCCGCCCGACAAATCCACTATCTTTTGATTTCCCCAGAAGATTTATACGAAAGTAGGCTAATGGCTCCCCTACCCACTTGATAAAATCTGCGCGGCCAGACTAAAGAAGTGCACAAAGTTTGCAATATCTGGCACCCGAACCGGACCGTTTTGTTCACGAGACAAATTTCAGCGCGAAAAGGGGTTTGAGACTGAGGCGGATGAGCGCAGTCTCAAAATCAATGCGTTGCGCGTGAACCAGGCTGATGGACAGTTATAAATTCCTTACCAAGGCCGAAATCGGTAACACTATTATGATCGACTAGAGCTGGCCAGATTGCCAATGAGTGAGCGGTTCTAGTTGGCAGGACTAAATTCCTTTACAAATAGAAACGGTGGATCAGATCGATCAATTGGCAACAGCGGGAATTCGAAACTGGATTTTAATCATGCAGCGTTATCTAGGGTGCACTGCTTAGCTCGGAGGCAACCCTTCTTGCATGCAGGTGCATATGAGGAATGTTCCAATTCCCGTTCCCGTTCCCGCCAAATTAGCGGGAAATAGCCGAAGCCCCACTTATTCTGTCTAGACGCAGCCTGTTGTGGGATTCTTGTAGTTCTTGGTTTCATGCCCTGTCCCGTGTCATGTCCATTTGCATTCCTCGATAGTGGTTCTCCAGACCCATATACCCCGCTATTATAGCTGGGCCTCGATTCGATCTTCGATTCCCCACAGCGAACTCCTCGCAGAATCGAGTAAAAATTTTCGTCAAATTTGCGGAGTGCATTATGCGGACATGCAAATCAACTGATCCGTATCTCTGAATACGTCGGTTTGCCTTGTCAGTGAATAGAATCTATTGGTCAACCCTGCATATAAGCATGAGAAAACAACTTTCTGAGGCGTGGGCAATTGCGACCGCTGATTGGTCAATCGAGCCGTCTACAATTTGCCAACTATCTGAAAACATACTCTTTACTGAAGCTAGTATGCAGTACAACTCCATCTCTGCATCATACTTGTGCATCCGGGTACCTTGATGAGTCCGAACTCTATGGAAACCACGGGTCGGAAAGATTTTTTCCAACAAGGGGATAACCAGATACCAATATATCTGTCCGCAGTGTTCACAGCAATTCGTATGTATGATAGTGAAGAGATTTTCGGGTTTCTGTTCCCCTTGTTTTCGCCAAGTTCTCTCAATGCGGCGGGTCAAAAAATGATACATTAATTTAATATTTACTGGATATCATTTGCCTCACATTTAGTATCTCCTCTTCACATTTAACTAAAAAATAGCTTGTAGCATAAATAAAAAAAATTGGAACCTAGTACTTCCAACGTCTAACGTCAGAGTGCATTGTAATTATGTATATATGCTATCCTAATCAGTGAAGTGGCTGTGAAAGCGCTTATATCTTGCGCTCCTTACTTTTAGTGATAGATTAATTTGTATTTTTTACGGAAAAGAGAGTCAGCTCTTGTCACGCAAGTTGGATATAGATAGCTTGATTAACTCGCTGTAAGGCGGCAACGCTAGCTTATAGTCTGTCTGTCCTGGTGTCTTTTCTTCACTAACTTCGTATATATTTCATTCAAGGATATCAAGTACATAATACAATAGGAATACTGCAGATTAGGTGCATATTCGTTTGAAGTTAGATTTGAAGCAGACCTTGAAATGGATTGGTCAATCTTTGAACATCGATATCATTCGTCTAGGATATGCTTTCTTCCTGCATCGATTTCAATATGCCCTGTAACCATCGAGCCCGATCGAATGATCATGATCTAGGATGCAAATCGGAAACTTTCGGAGTGGCAGTACTTCTTAGATACCATCACCCGACAGTTAGCTAATTAACCAAATAACATGAAAACTAGCTGAACTTACTACAGCTTGCCTCAATGCTGGAGACAGATTTCAAGTATTTAAGAGAGGGTTATCTCCCCTCAAATTAATTTTTCCTTTCACCATCCAACAGCTTCTTGAATACAAAGATCTGAATCCTCAAATATCTCTTCAAACAGAATTCTATTACCCTTAAATAAACAACAAGGTTATCCCTTTAACTTTGAAAATGGCATCCCACAATACCCTCGGAAACGGCGAATGGCTCCTCAATGGCACCAGCCTTTGGAGTGAGGATGGTTCCGTCGAGTTCAAAATGCAAGGAGATGGTAAAATTGCTGTCTATCATGGCGGCCAATGCCGCTTCCAAAATACTGCTCAACAACGCAACGATGTCAAGGGCATCAAGATGCAGGAAGATGGAAACCTCTGCATGTAGTAAGTAGTATTCTCTCTCATTTCAGACATTTCCAATCTACATTTCTAGCTTAGAAACCTTTTGTGATTGCTAATAAAATGGAATTACAGCGATAACTCCGGTAAGGCTATCTGGCACACCGACACGGCCGGCTCTACCGGTGACCACACCGTCATTTGCGCCGTGCAGAACGACGGGAACGTCGTCCTTTATAAAGGTACACAGATCTGGTCTAGCAACACCCGCAAGTAAAGACACTCTGTCTTGAGAACAAAAACGTTGGATGACTATCTGAAAATCAAAAGCATGTTGTTGTTCCTGTTGTATTTATAAATGCAGCCAATTATCTTATGATATGAAATACATGATGGAAATGAACAATTTATTTACACTGAGCAGACAATGCTACCTGGATCTCTTGCGCGTATGAAACGTGATAGAAGATGCATTCAAATGAAGAAAGAAAAGGGAAAAAAGTGATTAGATTCTCGCATAAATTACATATCGCATGTGGCAGAATTCAAAATTGAACCCGCAACCGAGACAAAAATGAAAGCAAACGCTCATACTGGTAATGTTTCAGTACTTGGCTGCTTATCAACAGTGAAACTAATCTCTTTGGTATGTATGATAGCATTTGAGTTTTTTGCGATAATATCTTCTTCGCTTTCATTCCTCGTATGTGAGTCTTTTCCGCCACGAATGATATTCGTCTGGCGGTCATTGAGTCTGCCAAGTGAGTTCAAAGGCAGCTCATTATTCATCGAGCCTAACGGTACACCACCATTGGTTCTCGACCTGCCGGTCCACATATCATTTGATCGATTGTTGTACCCGTACGTCCGACCATAGAGGGAGGAACCCTTGAAGACGCCCTTGAAGAGCGGTCGTAGAGGGGGAACAGAAGCGGTGATTATTGCGACGTTTATCTCGATATTGGAGAACATTGGGATGAAGATTGAATCGTAGGTGTTGTCTTTGCTATTCTGGAATAACCATATGGCCCATATGCGACTAATACTAGCGAACACCGCAAGAAATCCAATGAAGAAGATAGCGATTAGAGCGACTACGAATGGTACGAAATGTTAACAGAAAGTTTCTCTAAGACACAGATAGTAAGAGGATTATTTGCTTACTTCGTTTTCGTTTATGAATCTGAACGCTTAGTAGTACTGGGATGGGGAGGATCAGAATGACGATATCGGTAAGGATGTTGCCAGAAGCGGTGGTGTAATAAAGAATCGAGAGATTCATGCAACCGGATGGGAAGGTTAAAGACCAAGATTGACTAGGACTTGGGCATTCGAACACCTTATGTTGTAAGTATATAAGTTAGCTGCCTATTTTGTTTCTCTATTTTGATGGAGATAGCTTCTTACGTAAACAAAAAATACAGATATGGTGTAAACTAGCACTAAACCGACTGTTGACCATATGGCGATTTGGTACGACCTTTGCGGAGAAATACCTTTGTAAAAAGCCAATATAGATAATTTGGTTGGTAGTAGAATGATTGGATAAAGTATTTGGTACGCAAACCAATACTTTAGAAATGGAAGTATATGATCCCAATCCTAGAGTTGTATACAGAACGAATTAGTACGGGCGTACTGTGATTTTTTCTAGGCAGTTTAATTTGATACATGTTAAAATCAGTACGATTGTACGGCTTTGAACTTACGAATAACTCGATATGTCTACCGATTCCAAAGGCAATGTGAAAGTGGTTGAATATACCAAATATCCATGCAAATACCAATCCAACCAAGATAAGCCAGTCGTCTAGACCTATCTTTTTAATGAGAACAGCTCGACAGTAAAATCTAAATTACAACAGCAGTCAATAATCTAATAGCCTGGGTCCTGGTGGGAAAAATGAAGAGAATCCGACCTCAAGCTGACAGTGATAAGAGAACAAACCAAAAGTCCAAACGTAACACCATAGAATAGTGGTTGTCGCGTTTGTGCGGCATAAGCAGGATCCAAAGGGATTACTGGTGGAGTAGACATTGCGCGGTTCCCGTAAACCTAAGTCTAGGAGTCGTATTTCATATACGACTAGGTAGAAGCTTGAGAACTTCTGTATGCCGAATGAAAAAAAAAGTTTGATGAAAGTCACAGTTCCAGTACTCTGGAGACGATATTCTTCTATAGGAGGGGTTTAATATTATATCTCGCAATCTGATGGGTCCATCTCGCTGGGTCAAATTGGTGGCTCCATGGTTACTTATACTCCTCGGCACGATTAATTTAATTATTTAGGTACTAACACAACTTATGGATCGTAGATATTGGATCAAAGCGTTCAATGCACCATACATAAGGATGATAGCCGATAGAAGTGGCATGATATCTCGATAATGATTTCCGTCAAAAGGGCTGAGGAAGACCGTGATAGCTTTGACAGGTAATTCGCAAAAAGCTGAAATATAGCGCTAGCGCGGTCTCGTTCTCAAACTCCAAGAAGGAAAAACACTTCGTTACGTTAGCGTAATATGTCTTCCAATTACTTTTCGTGGAGGACCTCCACATTTCGATTTTCGCCTTCCAAGCCTTTTTTGGTGTCCGAGAACGCTGTGCCTCGATTCAGCTCTTCACCTTTGTACCACCGTGCCCTACAATGCCATGCTGAACTTGCAGCGAACAGACGGAAAGACACCATTCCCAAATACATCTTGCATGCTGCGCATGCTTACCATCTAGCAATTGCAATTGACCTTCTTCGCTTGCAAGCTGCCATTATGTTGTCACAGCGAAATGTGACAGTGCTTGCCGAGATCCCGTCATCCCATTATATTATTCACAGTTCAAGTTGAGTTGGAGAAAACGCATTTGCGTGCATATGCTGTTGATCTTGTAATAACTGCTGTCATAGCGTAGCGCTAAACACAATTTTCAACACCGCGCCAATGCGAAGCGAGAGATACTAACTTCTCTAGATTGGCAGTGTTTTGGGGGTGCTCGGATTTCACGACATCAATATTCTGGTGCTGTCTGCGGTGCCGTTCGAGCTCGCCACTGACCCACCCAAGCTCCTCCAAATATTTCTTTTAGCGAAAAACGTGTGATCGGATCGCAATTATTGTCCGTGAGGGGACCAATAAACCGCTTTGACATGTTTCAACTTGGCGATGAGATTCCGGGCCGAGAATATTCCATTTTATTAACAGTGCTAGGATAGCTACAGAACGTAGGAACGGGGTTGAGTCAGCACATCGAGTATCGATCATAGCAGCGTAATTTATTTTTTTTCGCAATCCATGCGTGGCAATCTCGTGTTTACCTAACGCACACTGGCGGGGAAGAGACCCCATGCCCAAGTCTTTGTTGACCAAAGAATTGCTTAGAAATAACTTTTTTTTCGCATACCATAATGAGTCTGGGAATGCCAATCGCTAAGAATAGACTAACCAATAACTTACAAAGTTTGTGGGCGAAGCGGAGAAATGGGACTGGATACCAAACTCCTCATGAATACCAGCTAGAGAGTGCTGCAAAATCACCGACATCCGATTAAGAGGTGTCACTAGTTAGTCCTAGCGTTTTAAGTAAAGGCGCCCTATCTCGATCGCGGGCCCAAGCCATTTTCTTGTGTCGAATCGCTAATTGCTAGTCTTCCCACCAAGGTTAGGCTACAAATTGCAAAGGAGGTGGACAGGCAATGCTCGAGGCCATAGCGACTTGCCTCATCTCACTTAAAAGTTGTTCGTGGCTTGAATATCTTAGTCAATAGTTCCAAAGTTTGAGCAAATTTTTCATTCGGTCCACTAAAATAAAATCCGTGGAGTTTCTCAGAAGTGGTTAAATGACAACTCGCGTACAAACTAACATTCGATATTTGTTTGTTAAACAGAAGCATACATGGGCATAGATATATTATACCATAAAGTATAGTAGGATGGTATGCGAGAAAGAAAAGCTTGACATCAATTGATCAAAAAGAAGATGCTTAAAGGGAATTTCGATTTTTTAGTTTGTATCTAACTCTCTACTTTTTGCGGCAGGCACCAATGAAACTTTGGACAATCTCCATTCTTTTCGAGACGTTGGATCCTAGTTTGGCTATGTCTTCTGGTTTCATGCCTCTTCTAAGTTGGGCTGCTTTGGCGATTACAGCCACATCGGTTAGGGCAAGTGGGGTTAATACCAGACTGAATATTGCCAATGGTGCATTTTTGGGATCCGCGACAAGTGTGTAGATGTCGAAAGCGACACCACCGGCAGTTCCCAGAAGGGAGATAATGGCTCCAATTTCGGCCAGTCCGGCGGCAGCACCAACAATCTGTCCTGCGATGGGTATAAAGAATAGGATGGCTGCAACAAACGCCAAAATTGTGGCTTTGCGAGTTTCAGCCTCGATCTTACTCCCAGCATCTGAGGCTGCCTCCATACTGCTCACTGCGGAGTCTATTGACAAAATCACTAGGGAAACGGCATCGATCAACATAGAAGCGTCTCCCGTGTATGATACTATCTGGATCTCGAATAGTGCATCGCCAAGCTCCTTACTTAGATTATTGGACTTGTCCAGCGCGGCTTGCACGGTGTCCTTAGGGTTTGCTATGTCCTGTGGACGATAACCACTTGGCTGAGGGAAATTGTAGTCAACGCCAGAATACCAACAAACATCATCAGGCTTCGCACTTGGCGCACAAATGTTACCTCGGTCGAACTTGTCGAGGAATACTATCTTTTCTGGAGGAATCCCAGTCGCATTTTGGAGTTCATTGAGAAAGGTATCTTTGTTGGCTTCTGGTAGGCTCCACCAAACTGACGACTCATGATCCGGTGATCCATAGCCTCGCTGAGAATAATCCGGGGGGCAGGGTTCAGGAACTTTGATAAGTTTAAAGTTGGGTACCGTGTACCTCCCCCCTTCTGCAAATGTAGTAGCGCGACTGCAGAGACGACTATTTATCGCATTACAAGTTCTCGAGCACTTCATATCCTGAATACAATATTTGCAACTCCAATCCTTACAGTAACTCTCCTGACAGCAAAACGTCCTCTCGCCGACCTCGCAAGAGAAGTACTTGTTTCCGTTTTCATTGGTAAAATCTTTGACTTCTGTGCCAGCGGTGTCTGAGACGGCTTGGGCATAAGTAGTAAACTTACCATCATATCCTTCGTTCAAAAGCCTCTGATATCGAACAATGGAGGAATCGTAAATGTTCTTGAGCGTACCAAGCACATACTGATAGACGCAATATTCCGGGATACTATCACCAGCAGCATCTAATTCCTCTAGAGTAGCAAAGTTTGCGGTACAGGCACCTAGTGAAGACTCAAGAGGCAAATACTTGTCAGCTTCATCGTCCTGAAAAGCGTTCGCAATACCGAAGGCTATGATCTGTGACGCAGGTGGATGAGAGTCAATGATCAAGTTAGTACTAGCACTGATATTTGTCTGGTCCGCAATTATCATGGCCGAGGCACCAAGTGTAGCAAGGTTATTGATCTGGATGCCTTCACCGTTATATATCAGCTCTACAAGCGCCTTTTGACATCTAGATGCGTCGACACAGGCCGGTTCTTCGTGGGAGTTGAACCAAGAGTATAGTGCGGCACCAGCAATGTAAATATCGTCGGAATGGCTAATTTGCAGACCCCACGAAGAATCACAACCGGGGGCGTCGGGGCAACCGTTATAAAGGCTATCTCCCGGGAAAAGTCCTATAGTGGTATTGGGGAATGGAGCTGGAAGATTTTGTGGTTGCGGGTGGTAAGCCGATTCAGCTTGGATCATGTTAGCAAAAATATTTTGTGCTTCAACGAAGTTGTACTGGTAGAAAACAGCATGTTCCGAAGCCGTTGCGTAAAGCCATGTCTGCTCGGTGGATCCCACTAACAAACCTCGAGCCACATAGATTGAACATTGTTTATTTTCCTCACTATCTGAATTCGAATCGTCAATATCGTGATCTCCAGCCCAGAGCCAAACGTTCTAAAATGAGGATAACACATCTCTGGGTGGTCGACAACGGAGTCGACCTCTCCCACCGCGCGAGTTTGGGTTAGAAATCGCTTTCATATGATAATGGTGATGGTGCAGATATTTTATCTGTCAATCTAAAATTCAACGGCGCATACCTCAAGATAAGCTGATGCAGACGAAGTGATGTGCATCATTGTAGTTCCCGCTACGCATTCGGGTTTGGCATTGCCTGGTGGGCACTCCTTACTAGTCAACCCTGTGCCCACGGCACCTCCAATGCGAGCATGACAATCCCACATTCCAGCACTGCCCTTTTCATCAGCCTTGATGTTCCATTCAACAAGGACGGCTCCTGCAGTAGCACCATGTGTAGTAAACAGGAGATCTTGCATTTCAACTTTTCCAATATCGCCTTTATTACCGACGCGGATTAATGGTATAGGCTTCCTGGCATCCGAAAAGAGGGACCCCTCAGCGACAAGCTGCGCCCAGGCCTCACCAACAATTCGAGTACCAGGAGGTAGAAAAAGGGTGTCTTTCAGAATATATGTCCCGGCATCAAAGTATATGATCTTATCTCCTGCTGTATTGATGATGTCTTGAAGGACCTCTCTATCATCCGCTATACCATCACCTTTAGCCCCAGCCCCTTTGACCGAAATAAAGCCGGACCATGAAACTCCCGCGTACTGCGGTTTCGGTCGTTCATAGTATGGCTGAAGTGGAAGGCCACGAGTATTTATAGGAGACGTCATATCCTCTGGGCGTGTAAAATTCTCGACTATGAGTGATCCGAATGTGGGATCTGGAGATTGATCCTCGTAGCTCGAGCCCAAGATAACATACTTGATTCCTTGCGACCCTCCAGGAAGGAGAACTTCTCCATCCGTGTCCGATATCCCTCGTTCTACCTCTTTAAACAACACATTTTCGAGAGTGAAGCCAAGAGTAGCATTTTTAGGATCCTCAGACATTGGAACAGTTTCTATTGCAGTCTTTGTCTTGGCAAAAGTTGAATCCATGATAAGTATGGAATTGGAACTTGTATTGTATGCGCCCTTTGACCCGTTGGCGGGCGTTAATTTGAAGCCTGTAGTAGCATTCATGATACTAACAGTTTTCCAGGATGAAGTTAATCCCCAAAGTAACTGCACCGCGACCGCAACAGTATTAAATGTGATGCGTTGTGCTGTTAACTGCTGGCTGCCCCCGTATATCCCGTAACCCCCGCCCTCAAAAATAAGGTCACTAATTTGGCCGCCGCTACCATTTTCTAAGAAGATTCCGTAGTGGTTGGGCTTCGACATCAAGATATTTACATTAGTCAAAGACGATGCTTGGCCCATTTGATAATGGATTGCGCACATATTGGGAGGACTTCTGCGGAGATCGAATTGAAAGTTACGTATTTGGCGATAAAAACTGGCGGTCTTGATATCCCATCCACCTGTATCTGCACCACTACCAGGGCTATTGCTCTCTTTTACAGCCCTAGGCACGGTATTGAGCTCCGAGACAGCAATTTTTCGTCCGATGTAGTGGTCGACAGAGAAAACACTTAGGCCAATGAAATAAGGGGAAGCAACGATGGTCGGCGGGGCGAGGGGATCTCCGATCATCTGGGTGCCAAAGTAAATATCTATTGTTCGAGAAATAAGGTAGGCGCCGGGCGGAAAGTATATAATCGCTTGTTTAATTGTCGAGCCGTTGCATCCATTTCCGCAACGCTCGCCAGCCTTCATAGCATTCTCTATGGCAGCTGTACAATCCTGAAATATAGGGTTAACGAAAGTGCTACAATAGGACTTGAGCCAAGCGCTTACGGTTTTCCCATTTGGCATACACTTCGACGCGCCATTCGTTGCCCATTTAGCATCTGTAACATCGCGAAATACCTGATACGACGAGTTAAAGCTTAGAGGCCATGAACCCCGGTGCTCTTTATTCGCCATCCACCACCGGGGAATATCTGGCTCCGTTGAAATTTGTATCTGTACTGTAGCGTTTGTGCCTTTATTAAAGTGTGATATGCTATCAAACTCCGCGAGAACAGCAGCGGCTCTAGAGACCTCGTCAGTGACCTTGAAAAGTAACGGGGCCACGGCTGTATTATTCGCGTTATAAGTTTGGCCTCTGTTAACTAGCACTCGATTAGAATGTAGAATGAATGGGTAATTTAGCCTTTCTCGGTTGAAAATTGCCGCCTTTTTTTGAGCGTCTTGAACTATAGTCCGAGCGACATCGATCTCCTTAGAGC
Organism: Dactylellina sp. 'tibetensis'; assembly: GCA_036971435.1. Taxonomy (NCBI): domain Eukaryota; kingdom Fungi; phylum Ascomycota; class Orbiliomycetes; order Orbiliales; family Orbiliaceae; genus Dactylellina; species Dactylellina sp. 'tibetensis'. Next base: position 2,598,314 of record JAKDFA010000001.1, read on the forward strand.
TTAACCCGGTTGTGGGATTCACCGAAGATTCACCTACTTGTCGTATGAAATCCCTAGTGTTCGGATCAAAGTTGCTTGTATCAAAAATATAACAGGATTTAACGAACCCAACAGCCAAAGAAAAGTCCATCAGTGAAAATAAGACGCAGCATTGTAAGATTGATGTGAAAAACATTTTCTAGCCTTAATTTATGGATCTAAAATGAATCTGGCGATAACTGCCAGCAACTTAATCTTGATGTTATCAGAACAAAAGTTTGATATAATTTTCGATGCTTCGAAGATCAATTTTGAAATCAACCTGGTTTCAGCACCACTCGTTCCAAAAGGATACACCGATAAGAAAATACACCTATTTATCTAGGAACATACAACAATGCCTACAGTGATAATGCATCCTATGGTATGAAAATTCAGCCTGCAAAGGGAAGTGTTACCACAGTATCATGCAGGTTGATACCTGTGCCTACGAACGTAAAATTCTACCGAAAATTATGCTTGTTTTATCTGAAATTTCATACTGCGCACTGTGCTTTTGCTTTTTTTTTTACAGTTTTTTGGTGTTAAATGCATTGGGTTCCAAAAAGTGTAAATTTCTTCAGGTCCGTACATTTGACACTGGCGGGCGAAACCTTAGGATTATTTGCAGTTAGACTTTAGATATCTCTGTAAATCATTTCCTCTCACGCATTGTGACTCCTAGAGAATTTAAAGTACTTGGTATCAGAGTGCGGCAGGCAGTGCCTCTTGATCAGTGCACTGGTGGGGTTTGAAACATCCAGGGCCCGAGCAATCTAGTGTTTTGCGATAATATTTTGTTATCATACGGGGCATATTGGTGGGACAAGTCTGGCGCAGAAGCTCACATAAGACAGTTTCTGTTACAGACCGCCTAATGGGGCTGAGTGGGACAAGGGCTAGACTAGTCAGCAGAGTCAAAAAAGTTCTAGGGAACGAGAATAGGCTTTGCCCCCAACTGTCCATCGTTTTCTAGTATAGAAGTTAGATATCTGGCAAGAATAGTTGAGCTGGGGGGTGTTCATGTATAACTGTTAATATTCGAAAATTTATAGGATACGCTGGCACATACTAAGATATTGGGCGGAGATTCAGGATCATACATATAAATATTTGCAAACTTATGTGCCGTGAATGTATACTCGTTTTCATGACGGTAGTCTCGAAATCAAGCACTCGAGGCGAAGCCATGACTGATGAATTTGCGCGATTAAAATTTATACTTACCAGCTACCCAGCCTAGATTTATACCCTACATTGATCTTCCAACAGCTCCACTATAGCCAAACAATTTCAAGGAAAGTCCCACGTATAAGTTACGAGCTTGCTTCTGCGAATACAAAATACTGCTGCATACAATCGATTGTGATATACGTGGCGAAGGCGTTTCCACGGGAAGTTGGTTATATCACCCGAATCTTCCAAACCACCAGCTGCTACTTCAAAGCTTCATTGATCTTCATCACTTAAATTTCCTCGTCGTTAAGCCGCGTAAATCTCAAAGAATACATTTTAGCACAGGAACACTGAATTTACAAACCCCTCCGCTCTCCCTTTTTTATCGTTGCGACAGCTGCTATCACTAATTATAAAGTCCATCCAGGCCGTATTACTTATTTTATCTAATGCTCACAAACTGTGAGTATATCGCCCCATGGTTCGCGGCCATTGCAATACTCTCGGCACTACCTCAAGTATGCGGGTATGGCCCTCGAGGGGCTATCGAAAGGTATTATTAAACGAGGATTGTCTAGAACATGCCTATCGCGCATCATATTCGGCTAACACAAAAACAGGTGTCTCATTATAGCTGCATACCAGGCCGAGACAATTCTATATAAAGACGATCAGAGTAAATGGACAATTGCAGATGGGTGTCGTGGAACTAGCACCTACAACCGTTGTACTGTCTCAGAGTTACTTAGCTGGATCTGGAAGGAAGATAGTCGTCTGTGGACCCGTTCAACGCTCCAGGGTCTGTACACATATCAATATACGGCGGCAGATCGCCCTACACCAAGAGAAATACAAGATGGACTTACGTTCCTGAGAAAAGACCGAAAACAATGGACTACACAGCATATGTACAATAGTATAGCGAGGTTTAAATTATTCAAACAGCCAACGAGTTTCCAGCAGGCCGACGATTTTCGTGGGAGTGTAGACCCTGACAAGGTTCCAAGAGTTCTGATTACAATACGTGAAGAGTTCGTACCAAGCCGTGTCGTCAGGGGCGTGCACAATCTTCGGGCGGTTTTCGGGGGTCTTGGTACTGCAATCACCATCCTAGAGAACGAGATTACCAAACAAAAGTCTTTAGGGAGGATTAGTACCAAAGAAATTGAGGAATGGGAGGATGTCCTCAAGCGTGGGCGGGAAGCAGCATTCGCCTCATACCGTCTGAGAGCTCATAATTTTGAGTTAAATCGCCTGCCCATGTTGTGGGAGGGATTAAAACATGAACTTGACAAGACAGCTCCAAGCCTTGCAACAAAGACACAGCCGGTGCCAGGTGCATTGAAGAATATTATCGAGTCTCATTGGCAGTTCTTTGATCTTGAATCAACGGTTGAAACTTACAAAAGCCACTACATCGGCACCTTCACAGAGGATGAAATTCGTCAGGCTATTAGAGAGGTACACCAATTCTATATGAATACCGACCGAGTTTACTATACCCACGTATGGGCGTTATCAACTGCACTTGCAGCTCGGGATGGAGGAGGAAGTTGTCGTGATTTCAAGGTTGACTTCCATAAGTGATATACCGGTGCTATATCCGCTCTTTGCTGGGATATATACTCCGGCAAAACCTGGGGCAGCCAGCAGCAAATCAATTATATTATTAAAAGGACAGAGTTCAATCAGATCGTGAACCAAAATTTTTGCACAGGATTTTGACTATTAGTATTAACATCACAGGTATTTGTATTCAAACCTATTCAAGTAACTAAATTGAAGCTAGTGAGTACTAGTGTAGAATTTTGCCCTAACATTAGCACTACGGTACTGTATCCTTGTTAGTTTAACGTGCTATAATACGAAATAGGTCATAGTAAAGTATAGCCACGTAGCTAGTTATATACATAAAAAGCCTAGTTTGAGATTGTGGGAAGTCTAGTCTCATTACTAGTTAACTGTGAATATTGAAAGTGCTTGACAGCTTCTTTTTTCTTTTAGAAAAACAAAAGTAAAATTAAACGTAAAGATCTTTCGAACTTAAGTATTATATCTGCTTTGTTGAAGGGGGAAAGCAGCCAGGTAAGGGACAAACGAAAAGTTTTCACATAAATACGAAGAGCTTAGTTGAGAAGCCGGATGAGAGCAGTACTGTGGGCAAAGTTACAAGACTGGCAAAATGGACAAAACTTCCATTTAAATTGCGCAACATCAACAAACACCCAGGTATAGTAATACTAAAGATCCCTATCATGGCCCCTGTACAGGTATCTAAGCACATATATACATTAACATAATCCAAACCAGCCTCTTCGCCAACAAACCAGAGAGAGCTAGTTAACTTGATATATTAACACTTGGAAAACCATACGTAAAAATAAATTGGCAGGAATATAATGGAGATCTCACTTAGTCTCGAATGGTCGAAACCGCTTTGCTTCTAGGGCCTGATTTCGAGGCTAGTCTCACGAGAGTAAAATTGAATACACTCATTTATATATAGCGCATACCACGTCACAAGCCTAGCCAATGGATACTAAAATTCCTCTTTTTGAACACCAATAGGTTTTTATCTTCCCATATAGGTTATGAATATATGGTCTTAATGGGGGCGTTATAAATATTTTGAATTTGATTTATCACCTTGACCAATCGGAAATGTATAGCAGCAACGAGAATTGATAACTCATCAAGGAGCTATGCTCTGGTACATTTTCCACTTCTTTAAAATTGTGACGAATATGTTGATGGTTGGGGTTGGGCCCTTTAATGTTTTACTTATATGACTTTATAGCCTCATTTGTATTTCTTTATTATTAGGGGCACTTGTGATAATATAGGCTACGATAAGAGCTGATAGGTGGCCTTCCAATTCCAATCCTTCCCCAAAGACTGAAATGTCTCTGCTTGCCTATATAACCGTCTTGTTGTAATGCTATAATATATTTTACCTTAGACTCGTGCCAAAGCATTTTTAAGATGTGTAAATCAAGTGACTTGTTGAGTTCAATACTCATCAAACAGGTTTTCGGGGATATAGCAGCTGAAATTTGGTTAAAATTGATCTAAGCACGATATGCCAAAGGAAGACTAGCGGGCTATATTCCACACTAGCCACATCTCGCCTTAATTAACGGAAAGATATCTCTTAACCCTTACTAGTAAAGCGTTCTAGCACCTGCCGAGTTTTAGGCCTGTAATTTCGGCACTCCCATTTGAGATATTTTGACATGGTCTCGAAGTTCGCGTGGTCTCGGGTGGTGTAGCTAACTTCTCCACCATATAATAATTTCATAACCTTTGTCGCAAATACTACGTCAAAGTATAGCATTCTATAACTGGCTTAGTGGCTCTGCAGATCACACCTTCTATGTATTATAGTGGGAACCGCAGGAAACTCATGCTGATTGTCGGAATTAACAAGAAGGAAATATATTTTTAATCTCGGATCTCGCGCGTAAAGGGTGCACAGATCTTCCGAACATTTAGGGCGTGTTGCATATATTTACGAACTTGTGGGGACCTGGTCGTATGATTTTTTTTAGAGTATATGCAAGCGAAGTCAGAAGAAGCAATAATAATCGTTGAAATATCCATTCTTCAGCGGTATGCCAAGTAAATATTCCATATATCAAATCAGAGACCTAATAACTTTCGAATTTTACCGTTGCCAGCGTTATCATCTCTGTAATCAAACTCTTGGCTGGGCCTTAGAGGTATTTCGATATCGAAATACCTATAGCTTCAATATGCATGGGTCTGGACATACAAGGGTCCAAAGACATAGGTAAAATTTTCGAACTTATATAGGGATATCCTGTGTTAGCTTTCTCGCGCTATTATGGATTTGGGCATCAAGTTATGACTTAGCGGCTAGGTTAAAATGAAAGCAAGGGCAAGCATACCATTAGCCTACACAATCTATTTAAACAGTTCTCGTTCCATCTTTTCATATTTCTGAAGGCTAGTTTTTCTTCCTCAGATCACCATGAAGACTATCCTCTTTAAAGTGATATGTTCACTCGTGCTGTCATATTTCTGGCAGACAGGTGTTGCAGCTTCTCCAAGAGCCCGGGAGCCGAAAGTTAGAATCGCAAATGGAACGGTCTACGGGGCTCATAGCGGACCATGGAACCAGGATTTCTTTCTGGGTATACCCTACGCGCAACCGCCTGTCGGGAACCTGCGATTCCGACCAGCTAAATATTTCAAAACAAAGCAAAATATCCAAGCGAAGGATTACAGTCCACTCTGCTATGGATATGCGGTGCGTAATTTTATTTTACTTAATGGCGTTATGCTCGTTATCAAAATCAATTTGGTTACAAATTGAACCAGACTCTAAGATATGCTAACTTTCCAATTATTTAGGGAAATATGACGTCGTATAAAATGTCTGAAGACTGTTTGACACTTAACATTATTCGCCCCGCGGGTATGGACCCGAAAAGCCATAACAGGCTTCCCGTGGCAGTATGGATTCATGGTGGTGCGCTAATTGCCTTGAGCGCGAATGACAGACGCTATAATCTTACCTTCATGGTGGATCAATCCGTTAAGATGGGGACGCCTATTATTGCAGTGAGCATTAACTACAGGCTTGCAGGCTGGGGTTTCCTAAGTAGCCGTCAAGTAGCCGGAACAAGAAATCTGAATCTTGGTTTAAGAGACCAACGTACGGCTCTTCATTGGATCCAGGAGAATATCGCAGCATTTGGTGGTGATCCTAAAAAGGTGACTATTTTTGGCGAGTCTGCTGGAGGTTTATCTGTAGGTCTCCATCAACTCGCCTTCGATGGTCGTGACGACGGCCTCTTCCGCGGTACCGTTCTGCAAAGCACGTATGCCGCAAATTTCGCCTTTCCAGATACACGCCAAAAGAACTACAACATCGTAATAGAGGCAGTAGGTTGTGCCGATGCTCTTGACAGTCTGCAATGTCTTCGTACTGTAGATGTAGCAGTACTAAACCGTGCATTTAACACAACTAATGGTTTAGCTTTTGGGCCTGTTGTGGACGGTGACTTTATTTCATGCTTGACTAGCCAAGCAGTTATTGCGAGAAGATACGTGAAGGTACGGACGGTAATTGGAGGAACTAGCGATGAAGGAACAGGGCAAATAACTAAGGTCATAGATAACGAGGAGCAGCTCAAAGATCAGTTAGGTACGTATTTTGCATGCGAATGCTATTCTCGTGTATTTCAAGACTCTACAGAAGCTAGAACGCTTTTTTGAAGTATTCTCTATCTTTTCTGCCATATTCTAACGAATTGGAATGATAGTCACGACCACTAGTCTCAGAAATTCAACTATTGATCGTCTTCTCAAGCTCTATTCCGAATCTGTCTCTCTTCCTCCAGCCGAAAATTTCACGCGCCCTGATCAAGGCTCACTAATCTTTGGAAAAGAATACCATCGATACGCGGCTATCTACACAGATCTGATTTTTGCTGCCGAAAAGCGCTATCTGGCGAGAATGTTTTCGCGAGATATGCCTGTTTGGGCGTTTAGATTCAGAGCATCATCAAACGGGTTTGCCCCGTGGTTAAGAGCGCCCCACGGCTCAGAGATACCGTTCGTATTCTATAACCTGCATGCAGAGGGGTATGATAGGGCTTCCACATACGTTGGGCAAACCAAAGATCCGTTAGGAGGACCAAATGCTCTAGAGTACAAAAATCTTGCAGACTTTATGAGCAGGTCTTGGATTCGATTCTTTGTCCACGGGGATCCTAGCGCTGGTCGGGGCAAGAATGATGTCAAGTGGCTCAAGTACAAAGATGGAAACGGGAAAAGTCAAATTGTATTCGATATCGCTCCTGAGGCCACCTATATGGAAACGGATGATTATCGCGAAGAAGGCATAGATTTAATAATCAACTCTTTCCTACAGAATGGTATATAATCTCATCGACCAGTAACCCAAAACATGGGGCTAAATTAGCATATAATATACCACAATAAACTTGAAGAATACATGTATATAGACTACTATGTACTGTTTTGTCAATCACAACATTAGCAATTGTTTAGATACGAGACTGTATATACCAGTGGCTAAAGCTATTTAATGCAAATACCGACGGGAAGGAATCCTATATAACAAAAAGAGAAACTATGACCTCGCCACAGGACAGATTATTATTAGCCCCCCATCAAATAATATTCTCTTCCCATTCAGCGATATGCGGAAAATTGATTGACTACAGTAGCCGGACCAACCGGGTTGGAAATTCTCACCATTACTTCAGGGTCAAAGGAATCACTATGGACGTGGGCAGGCGCCTCTCAGGTAACTTAGGGAACTTAGGGTATGATGGCCATATATACTAGTCATGGCGCGGTTATGGAAGTTCAAAAAGGAAACGCTGATTGAGTTGACTGACTAAATGGATATCCCAGAGCTCATTACTTAAGGGTGCACAAAGAAACAAGGTGTTTAGCATACTACCAAAGAAACTAGAGTAGATTGACCGGAGTAAACAATCTGCGATGTAACACTAGCATCTTATAATTATGCATCCGCGAGCTATAAGATAATGGCGCGAAAAGGTTAGCCACACGCAAAAAAGCCACAAGAATACAAGCGCAAGGGGGTCGGAAATTGCTCAGAAAGGCAGCCGAAAGCTATAGTACTGCAGCGGAAGATCACACGATTGAGAAGAGGAGAATGTCCAAGCCAGAAAAACCACGAAATTGCCTACTATGTCAAGTCCAGACAGGGACTATGGCCATTGCATGGGAGCACCACAAAAAAGCTCATTAAAAGCTTATATTTGACTATAGAACTTGTTAAGGTGGGAAAGTATTTCAAATTAGGAGTTTTTTGGCTAAAAATCGAGTACGGAACCATAAAATAGGATCTTAGCTTCGTGAACACTGAGAATTTTCGCATAGGGCCAGAAAACGCCTATATTCGAAAACCTTTAGTAGTACAAAGCTAACTCTAAATTATGGTATATAAAGATATGTCGCCCTTCAGGCAAGTAAACATAAACGCTAGAACCAGAGTGTGAATGATCGGAAATTGATAATTTTGCATTCATTATTCGATTAGCTCTCTGGCCGAAACGTATGTTGGGCGAATAATATGGCTGACATCTAAATTTCTCAAGGTATAAGTTATGTGGTGCGTTTAGTTTGTTGTTAGTGTTAAGGTCTGAGTGCTCAACTATCTTGCACAAATATATATTTCTAATTGTAAAATTGTTTTCAACTACGGCTTACTGGCCCAATGGCAAGGCGTCTGACTACGAATCAGGAGATTGCAGGTTCGATCCCTGCGTAAGTCACAAAATTATCTTTTTGCAAGTTTTTTGTATGATAATACAATATCAAAAAAAACTCGGTCTTTGCTCCTCAACACATTGCAGCAACATGCGCAACGGTATCGATTGCCTGATCCACAATTAGCCATTCTTGGTTGGTTTCGCAGTTTCTTGGCTGTGTCATAAACCAAACGCTCGATCAGCGATTGGTTTTACGAGACTGGTTTTTAGTCTCGTAGACCAGACCCTAACGTGTTGTTGCAACGCTCTCCGTTCCATGTGACCTTTTGGCGCTTGGTCAAATTACCATATTATCCACGACTAGAACACGGATTTGATTCCCGAGACTTTTCTCTGTGGAGACTGGAAATGAGACTACATCACAAAATTTTGAATAGCGTAAACATCGTGGCATAAAAGTAAATCTTAACCCGTCTACGTGAAATGTTTGCCGTAATACCATTGTAGAAATCTAGTTTTTCGTTCATACTGGGACCTTCAGTCTGTTATCATGCAAAAGCTGACGTACATAAACAGTTGAAATTACGTCTGGGAAACTGATAGTACCTTTGAGAAGTATTAATGTTCAAATTAGCAGTGCCTATTCTCCTCTGAAGCTCTAGACTGCTACTGCAACCTGTAGGTTGTTTGCTGTGGCGCATTTGAAAATAGTTTTATATCTTGTGTAGATTGGTAACGACAGTGGCTGCTGTTTTGAAATTCCAATATTTTCATAACACTGCTCACCTTTTATTTTGCCGTCCGTAGATTCCTCAATCTCTTCTGTTTTTATTATGTTTTCGATCCTTTACTTTTGCAACTATCGTCGATTTGAAAGTGCAAATATCCGTTTCACCAAGTCCTTCGGACCCTTCTTCCTGCCCCAATATCGGTTTTCAATTCAAGCAGCTTTTTTCTCTCTCGTCTCAAGTCTTATAAACTTACTCCAAAATGTCTTCTAACAATACGCCTCTTCCTCCACCGCCTGCGAAAATCAACAGGAATGTCCGCAGCCGACTCTCTATCTTTCGGAATAGAGAAGCATCACTTAGTGTAAGTTCCCGCATTCCCTACAGCGGAAAAAAAGCTTAGGCATTTCTTGGGTAATTTCTTGGCCTCGTGGATTTGGGTCTATCGTGTGGGAATTCGTGTGCTAAGTGGTTGATAGGAGACGAAGAGGCTTGCTGATTCGGCAAGATATCATGATGTCGGGGCGCCGTCAACAGTGTCGGATCATGAAAGGGCGCGAGCCGAATACGAGGTTTTCATGGAACTTCATAAAGATGGCGAGCCTCTTTGGGATCGAAGCACGTTCATCCAGAATGTCGAAGAATGGCTAGCAATAATCATAATAGAAAAGCAAGTAAAAGGCAAGTTATCCGAATTGTCTTCTGCGGGTGACTATTCGCTTTGAGTATGTCAAGTGTCACGGAGACCCGTACAAAAAGGTGACTGTGGAGCCGAAGTGACCCTAACCTCGCCCAGGACAGGAGACCAGAGGCGGAAGGTCGATCTGCCGTTCCACCTGTCTTTTGTGTTGTGTTGCGTGCCACCAAATCAAAACCAAAATTGTTCCTCAAGCGGGTAGTCTGTCGAGAGGATACGGACAAAAGCTTTAGGAGAATAGAAAGGAATGGCCAGCAAATCAATTAAGCTACTGATTACCATACGCAGAATCGCCCTGACCTATTACTACTGAAGGCTATTGTTCGATGGCTTGGGCATATTTATCTGGGAGCTAACGGATGCTATGAGCCAAATCAACTCAACACGTAGTTTCTTGCGTTGGCCTCCGAGGTAAGTCTGTGTTGTTGGTTAGTCTCGAAAGACCTTGCTTGTGGTTGTTGGTAGTATAAAAGGGTCGGCCCCCCCGGAATCCGTTTTTTGTTTTGCCCTGGTGCAAGGGTTTTACGCGTGGAAGTGAAGGTTTAACGTTTGCAACTCTCTTTTCGCCAGTCGAGCTGGGTTCTATCTCATCCAATTTTATGATCTGTGTTTAAATTGATTCCAAACCTCAACGTTTTCATCATCGTCTGCCCCGAGGAAAATCTGGTGGCATCAATGTCATATGTAATCCTATCGAATAAAATAAACTATGAAAACATCGCGCAGCATTAATGTCCGCCTGGTGATCCTGCTTCGGACAACGGATGGGCGAGGATGATGTTTGTACTTCAGGCGTCAGGGGATATCACAGCTGGGGGGGAGGAATTGAAGGAAGATGTGGAGCATGCCGGGGAAGAGGCAGCCAAGCTCAAGCAGAGACGATGAGAAGGGAAGGGAGGATGGCTGCTGATGGGAAAGCGTGATGGTGTGTTGATGTGTTGTGCTGCTGTTGGAATTGTATGTTTGTCATGGCAAGATTCCCTCGGTGATCCCGAGCAGGTATAAAAAGGCGGGCTCCCCAGCACCCTCTTCTGCAACGCGTCCTAGTGCACGGGTTTTACGCGTGGAAGTGAAGGTTTGCAGTTCTTCCCACCTTCCCATCTTCCCACCTTCCCATCTTCATCTTCCCATCTTCATCTTCCCATCTTCATCTTCCCATCTTCATCTTCCCATCTTCATCTTCCCATCTTTATGGCAGTTATACACATATATACTAATACTATCTATAGGTTTATCCTGATCCCGTGTTTTTGCCAATTGAAAACTATACACAGACCAGTCGAGCTGGGTTATACCCAGCCCGCAATTTTTACGATTTAAACTGGATAAATTCCAAGCTATCTTTTTTTCATCATCTTCTAGGCTCTGTTCTATGAGGTGAAGAAATTACAGGGTACGATACCGAGAAGGATTGATGCCGGACCTTTCCAAGTACATAGTAAGTATGAAATTGCTTCCCAGTGGCCGCTGTCCCCTCTCCCCGCGGCGGTGACCAAGGGTCTTTGATTCCTCCGGGTGTGGGTAATTATTCGACGAGTATCTTCCCTCTGTCAGTATCCTCAATTCACCTTACTCGTTCGACATCACGCCCTCTTTCGTGAATCCTAAATTGGTAAGCCTACTCGGCGATCTCGTTCAGCTAATGATTGTCAATCTGCTGACATTGTCCTAGGCATCCACAATTCATCTGCAGTGTCAGTTAGCTATATAGCTGAAAAGGCTTGAGAATATTTCCTCTCGCTCTTAGGATACGTATCCTGAATTCTGGTTCGACATCACGCCACCTTTCCTGAATCCTAAATTACATTCGGCGATCTCACTCAACCAATAATGATCCATTGCTCATGTATCTTGCTAGGCATCCATAACTCATCTGCAGGATCCGTCATAGCTGAAAGATCTCCGAGGAAACGTACCAATAAGACATGAGTATGGAAACATGTGACGGCTTAGCGCTTGTTAACTTGTTTCATTTGTCATACTTGACTAAGAAACATACAGTGTATAGGTGGTTGCTTTGGCATTTTCACGCTGACAAATTGAGAGATTTCGAGTCTGTTGGAACGATCCAAGGTAGAGTTTTGCATTTTGAGTACGGCTTTGAAATTTCTTTGGTTCTGGATTTCTCGATTCGCACATAATAAAAGGACGGGTTTCAGTCACAAATGGCTTCACAATCTGAGCTTTAGACTATAGACTGTCTAATAACCAAGTCCTGTTGCCCAAACTGTTACGTTGCTCCAACAAACCTCGCGATTTTTCACAGACTCCAGATACCGAAGATAGCTCAAAGCTGTACTCAAAATGCAAAACTCTACGTTGGTTTCCTTCCCATTAACGGAATAGTAATTTCTGAAGCTTTTGATACTGACGGTGTCCATGCCTAGCTACGAGCTCGTAGATCTTCTCTGGGGTGACATTCAAAAAAGTTCTCTCATTCACACAGATAAGAAATTTTTGCTCACTCTTTTCCACAGAAGTTGTATGGAAATTGAGCATATTCACGGAGTTTCCGGGTTATCGCTACACCTTCCTAACCCACGTCTCTACACCTCGCTTGACGATATTGTCAAAACAGAGGGAGGTTTAGAAACGGTCAATATACCTGAGTATCGCGATTTTCTTGATTTTGCCCCAGACACCCCATTCGAAATTTCGCAATACATCGAAAGGGAAGACTCACCAGAAAGCCCTGAAAACACTTCCTTTCCGTTGTACGGAAGTACTACAGTCTCACCCCAAGCTGCTCAAGTCCACTTCAATGAGCCTTCGGATTCGCCTGAAAATACCGCACCAACTGCTGAATTGTGCTTCGCTCAATCATCCCAGACTGTACAGTTCTCAGAGCAAATTTCAATATCGGATGAATACCTTCCTCTCCCTCAAAATATAGAAGTATCGCGCCCTATAACGGATCGGAAGCGACGAAATCGTCAGCGGAAGCGACGGAATCGTCAGCCACGCCTCCGCTCACCTGAAATCCCTTGTTCAGCTACTATGGCCGCTGAATTGGGATCTATACAGTCGCCGAAGCTGCAGAGTTCATCCCCCACTCAACTCGCTCAGTCGTATCCTGCAGCAAATGAGACAGCTCAGCAGCGTCAACGGGGTCGGCAACAGAGGCGTCAACTAAAGCAAGCACACCGTAAGCTTAACCTCACTATTGCACTCGATGGGAATTCTCCACGTTTAATCTAGTTACTGCTGCGTTATGTTATTCCACTTTTTTAAGCTCTATATTCTCTTTCTCCGCACGGCCAATTAGTTCAAGCTTTGTTAGCATCCGGAATATAAAGAGATATTAATCTTTTATAGTTTAATAATACTATTACAATGATATGATCGAAGGTACTGGAGGGGACATATCTGAATGTTTATCTTTACTGTCTTGTTGGTACGTAGCTATTCGCCTGTATTCCCACGCGTCGCGTAAAACGTTGGTTTGGACATGTCATACTCGATGATCGAGATAGAGATAAAATACTCTTGGATTGTATTTGACAAGGAATGACATAGAATCAACAAAAAACATAAGACCGCTTCGATTTGTATGTATGTATAAGGATGTTTGCAAAAATCTCTCCTAATTTAATTGATATACTATTCACTTTGCGCACATTCTTCGATTTGAAAGTAAATGGACAGTACTTGGCCTTCTGGAGAGACAGGACTAGCTGATAGAACAGATATCTGCCAAAAAATCCTGATCGGCTGCGGCAGGTCAACTGGACCGTAGGTACACTGCTTAGACGGACCGGGTTACCTTTTTGGCTACTTTCTGTTAACAAGCAACTCAGTATTTGGAAAATATGTTCACACATACTTATTATAGGAGCAGCCCCTGGAATAGCATCAAGATCAGGTACGATACGATGAGCCCAGTCCTCCCTGTTAGTACTAGTTAGCGGACTTTTTTATCTGACAATGGTATTAGAATTGGCGCATTAGTCAGGCAAATACTCAACTTACGCAGCAGCGAAATCTCCTCACTATAGAGGTTCTCATCTTGCGTCCAGTACTTCAAGGTGGCAATCGCATCAACAGGCTCGTTTTGCTATCATAATTTGCATCAGCTGTCTTAAACTATAGAATATTTGAAATAGAGTTAACTCCGGCGCCATAAGAAGACCATAAACACAACAAAGGATATCCCGGACCTTCCTTTCGGCCTTCCAGTCTTGCTCCAATAGGGCGTAGCAGATGCGACCGTGCTGCGATTTACGTAAAGTTGTTATGGCTATATCAATTCTGAATTAAGTTATCTATACCTTATTGACGTTAGGGTGAATAAACTTCAGAAGCAACGCGAACGGTGTTCTTATCAACAACCAGTTGTTTATTTTCACTAAATGCTCTGTGGGCGTTCGCGAGGCTCATGAACTCGTCGTTCTGGTGAGGATGGTTTGTCTGGTAATTGGCGGTCGAAGAGTTTGGTCAATCATGGTTTCCATCTCCGAATGATTTCGGTCGTTGCATTTGGTTTCATGGCATAACCACCGGTGGCTTTGCAGATCTTGAGCAAGGATTGATGGTATTCCGAACCGATGACAATAGCATCAAGGACAATATGATTATCCCAAAGGAACGAGTAGGTAGCCTTGTCCGTTTGCTTTGATTTGTTATCCATACCATCAGTTAGAACGATGATACGAAGTTTTGTTTCAGATTGTCGTCTTTGAAATCATCCAGCTGTTCCGCTGCCTCGTAGATGCAGTCCCACATTGCAGTCGAGCCTACGGGATAAAGCTTCTCGATTTCTGGCTCAACCTCGTGAAGCAAAGGTGTTAGCTGTTGCATAGTACTGACTATTTCATTAAACTTCATAACGCTAAACCAAACCGGGAGCTTATAAGTTGTAGCCGTAGAGGCATAGTGTTTAAAAAGAAGCTTTGCAGCAGTCATTTTATTGAGCCTTTCGTTCGCCCTTAGATTTTCGTCCTCGTCTCCGGATGCCGAATCATCCATACTGGAACTGCCGTCTACGCAAATAATAACGGCTTCCTTTGGTTTGCGAGTATCGACGGTGCTAGCATTAAGGCAGCCAACATCCTATCCGTCAAGAGGCCATGCGCCACTCATTTTACGAGCTTGTATGACGCTTTTAAGCGTTTTTGCGAGAGCTTGTCCTTGGTCATTTGACATCAAAAGCTGTACTCCCGTTACTGGGTTCCAGTTTCTGGCCCATTCCGTAGCGCACTCGCCTCCAAACTCAAAGACGGGTATCAGTCCCTCATTATTTAACGTGAGAATTGGTGGTCGAGAGCTTGCGAGTAATAACGGTGCCACGGTACCGAGAGCTGGTAAATTAGTTGTATTGATGATTTGTTCATAGAAACCGTCTTTGGTAAGATGTTGAAGGATGCGGTGGTCTAATAAGCTATGAATTGCCATCGAATCCCCACCTGTCCCGGAATGCCAGTGCTAACTGTCTTGGATCTGGGTAGGTCTGTGTGTTTTTATCTAAAAACTCAACGGCTACCTTCAGCACCTCCCCGTTCTGAAGAATGATGTCGATAATATTATCCTCATTGTTTACCTCTCCACTTTCATTTCTTTTTCAAAAAACTCTCACCATATGGAAGCTAGTACACCTATAACTCACCTAGGTTATCTTACAATTAACTAACCAGTTTCTAGAAGCGCCTCCTATTTCCTGTTGACATCCGGAATGCGGTGAAAAGATATACCGGATTTGAGAGATGTTCTGTCTACTTGGCACTAGGCAAGTCCTCCTGTTTGGTTGACCTCTTCTCGTTGGTGCATGGGATTGCTTCTGACTCGTGAGGCAGTGGACAGGATAGGAGCTCAGATCGATAGTCGGGAGGAAGAGCTTGTCGCGTTGGAAGACAAGCAAGCGTCTCTGTATACAAAGGATATTTGAGACTTCTGCTCGAATCGTCCGGAAACGAAAAGAATTTAAGCAGCCTAAGCGGAAACATATTGATGCTATGAAGCGTGAAGAGAGGGTGCTCGTGGCTGAGGCTATAGAAATGACCGTGTGGAAGCTGAGGCACCTGTCAAGAGTGTTGTAGAGGTTGATCAGGAGATTGTAGACTTGTTGCCAGCAGGTTTTGATTCCGTGGACTATTCTTCTTGGTTGCAATCCTGACTTTAGATATCTGCTGGAATGTTGGAGATCTTTTGTTGGCAGCGTGGTATATAGAGCTTCTTGTGGCAATGCAATTTTTGATTTTCAAATTTTTCCTAGTTTAAATGGATTTTTGTTCTGAAATTCGTCTTGTCAAGGCTCTGCGCCTGGCGCCGATTATTCGCCGTATATCAGCTCGCATTCGTGTTCTTCGCTCGTGTCGTCGTTTCTGCTTGGACGTTGGGTGGGCAGGAAGGTTGGAGATTAGCATATTGGAGGCTAGGGAGGAGCGTCTGGACGAGTTCCAGAGGGAGCTTTTATTAGACCGTCGTTGTATCTGTGGGTTTGGTCTATAGGTAGGCTGTAGGTTCTTACGCCATTTTTGGTTGCTTGATGATTATTGATGATTTTTCTTAGGCCTCCCTCTCCTACGCTTGGGTGGTTCAGAGTTCTGCTTAATGATTATCCTATTCTGCTCAAGTTTCTCCTTTAGGAGCCAAGTTAGGTATCTTCTGGTCCATATGGGTTGGGCGTGACTAGTGAGGCATTGGTCTCGCAACGACGTGAACCAAACCCTTCCAAGCTTTGTGTTGTCTGGCCCGCGAGACCATCTTACCAAGTATTCTTTATCGTTTGATCCAGCCAATATCTTTTCGACGTCGTATTCTCCGTAATTATTAAATTCGATTTCTTCTTAACCTGGATCTTTTTCCAACCCTGTTGGAGCTGGTTCAAGAACGGAGATATGAAAGGTTCGGTGGTTTCCCGAGACCGCCAATTAACCACCGCCACTGTGGCTGGTTACTGGCGGTAGATACAACGTGCAACACAAAACCTTCAGGAGCAGTTATGACGATGAAGATTGATTGTTTTTCCTAAGTACATTCCTCCTCTCTATTCTAGTACCTTGACCTAACTACCTCATATGTGCTAATAATAGACATGGTGTTTTTAGAGTGATAGTGTTCTCTCCCGAGCTACATGACAATGACAATTACGATTATTCAATATCCTAATAAAAACAGGCTACCAGGAGCTAGAAAGGCCGCTGCCACACCAAGAGCATATGAACTTATCAGATTCCTGGACGCAGATATGCTTCCTGCCGAGATATCCTGCTCAAATTATGAGTTTCCTCTTGGCTAAAACATTCCTCCTCTCCTTCCCAGGAAATCCAGTCCTTAAGACAAAATTTCGATCCCGATTTGTCATTTTCTAGGCGAAGAGTTGAGTTTGTTTCGCAATTACACTTAGAGTCACCTTGGTTAATGACAATTTTTAATATTTCTAGCGATTCTGGTATCGTATCAAAGGGCTTCTTATGGAAATAGCGGATTTCTTTAAGAGACTCCGGGAGCTGCTGAAATCGAATCGCGTTTGAGATTAATTCGAATGAGAGTTCCAATTTTTCAAGTTTACAAAACCTTCGAAAGTCGTACTGAAAGTTTTGTAAAGCGCTTAGTGTGTGAGAGGTTGCCTTATCGTTGATTGGAATAGTAATGCAAGGCCATTTGATAGCTAGTTTGCGAAGAAACTTCGGGATTATATGGATAACTTCCAAAATATAGTAAACTCGATTGTCGGCGTGATTACAAATAAGGGTTAGATCCTTCAGTGCCTTATATTGCTTTAAAAAGTCGAAAGTTTTGTTCCTGTAGACCCCATGCATAATATTATCGAAAGAAATGCTTAATTTAGTAAGCTTGAATTGGACGTTGAGAAGGTTACGACGCGGGTGGTCGTAATTGTCACTATTGCCATCGGTATTTTCGATATCGGGGTATTCTTCAAGGTAGTCGTTGATTTCGAAAATAGATGGCCATAGTAACTCGCTCATCGGTACCTTAGAAACGATGAATTCTTCCACAGGCCAAATGTTAATTAATTGCTCTAGATATTCTTGCTCTCTTTGGCATCGGGCCGCAGGTTGTACCCAGTGCTGTACTTTGAGATTTGATAGAAACCCCGGCATATGCCTACCGCCGCACATTGTAAACGGACCAGAGACAAAAACTGTTGGCTTTATGCCGACCTTACTCCAGTAGCTCCAAGTTAGTTGCGTTTGCTTTGCGTTATATTTATACTGCAGTTCGCTTTCCAAAGGATGTAGGTTCTTGATTCGCCCATGCTTTATGAGTCTATTAGGTAGGGTAGCCTCGCAGCCAGGAAGAATAATGAAGCGACGGACGTGAGCCAGGAAATAAGGAGATTCAGTAGCTAAAGTAGCTATTTTTTGGAGAGTTTTGCGTTTTCTACGCCAATATTTTACGCATGCGGTGCAACGCTTATATTTGGCTTTTTTCTTTGAAGCGAGCGCTAGTAGACAATTCGAAGTTACGATAGTGTCTGGATATCTCTGGTTGAACTCCTTCCAAATATTACAAATATTGGGGATTATTGGAAGCTCTCCCATGGGGTCGTTGATCATGCTGTAAGAATGCTGTTCTTCTATGATGCTAAAACGTGACATTTGTAGAATATTATAGAGGATTTCGTAAGGGAGGTCTAGGAGATGAAGGGGCATTTCTCTATTTTTGTATGGGTGGTTTTTTTGGATTTCAAGATTCGAATAGCAGTTTCTAGGCAAAATATAGGAATAAGATTTAAGCGTATGCTGTAGGGCAAGAGCTGTAGAGTTCAAAGCATAGCATAGCATTATGGCGTATTTTTAACAGCTTCACGGTATCCTTTTCACTAATAGAACACAAATAAAGGTTTTACGGCATTTTTTCACCAGTAGAACCAACCGTTCCGCGGCATCTACATGCATAAAGTGTTGATACAAAATTACAAGGTTTGGTTGGGTATGAAGTCGACAGAAATTCCGATTGGCCGGATTCACTTTTAGTGAATGCATGAAATCACTCATCATGCGCTTGTGTATCATGTCCTACGCTCCCTTTGCATTGCGTTCAAATTTCCGGCTAGCAAGTTCTCACACAAGAAGGACCCCCCAAAAAAGGACCCACTCTTTCATCCTTGTACACAATTGCAGAGCTATCCTTGTTCCTAGCTGCCAGTTCACTTTTGAGGTGTGAGCCAAAATTCCGGATTCGACAGTTGTTATTCCAAGTCTTTTGTGGCGTATCATGTCGCGGAGATCACCTCTTGCCCTGTGACGGCGTGCATGAGATTGAAAAATCAAGGCGGTCTGCGCCCGTGTATGGATGTAGTTACGGTGTGCTAGTTTTTACTGGCCGCTCGTTGGTTGCCTGCGTCTACAACAATCGTATGGATTCCCAAGGTAAAGCATCTTCTTGAGTATTTCAGGAACACCGGATCGCCCCTGATGCTATTGTCAACGGGTTACGGACGCCCTTCTACCCATCGACACTATATGTTTTTTTTTTACACCCAGCTTATTTGGTGTTGGTTGCTACCAGTGAATACCGATAATTACGGGCTGGTCGATAGAGCCTAAGAATCGCGAAATTAAGATTATACCAATAGTAGGGTATGAGTTAGAATACGTTATCGCCCATTGTTTTTATAGAGAATAAAGACAGCGCGGACATAAACAGGTTTGTCTCGCCATCTCAGTGCTATGTTTTAGAGCCCTATCTCGTGCGCTCGCTAGTTTATAGTTGGTGTCACCAAGCCTTGTCTGCATCAACTTAGATACCAGGGAAATTCTTTGGCAGAAAAGCAAGAATTTTAAAAATATCGCGAAATACATGATGTATGTACAGGGAAACGTTGTATTCGATCGGTATAGCTTGCAGCTGTAAATCTGCTTGTATATGCCGTTGTTTTTGCGAGTGCATTGAGGGTTACGATTGTAGAACGAAAATGAACGAATTCCTCACTATTCGCGACCGCAAAAGTGGTGAAGCCTCGCAAAAACATCGGGCCGATTTTTGAAAGAGGCACAGGCAGATACTTGACAGCGCAATAAGCCCGGACGGGAAGCGTATCATTTACGGCACGCCATTCATGATGTTTTTGTATTGTACAGCGACGAACTGACAGCTTGACAAAATTTATGAGAGCTGCAAGTTGGCCCAAAACGCCTTCGACTTCGACTCGGACAGTAACCGGCTTTCTGCTACTATGATACGTCGGGGCGTTAATTACACATGGTGCTGGGCTTGAAGCGTGCGTAGGCGTTAATTTCCTGGCCGTTGATGATCATGGCTAGGCAGTCACCGCGGTAGCAGAGGATGGGTGAGTCCGAATTTGTTCGTTCGTGTAAAACCTAGTATAATGAGCTAAAATTGTAGAACCGTGGATCGCCCGATGGGTTACTTGAATTTCTAGCTAGGGGTTCTGGCCAAGTCACCGACGAAAGCTCCATGTGAGATATAGGAATAAAGATTAGGAAAGTAGTGTAAGGTTTAAAAGCCATGTTCGAGAGCGAAAAAATAATAGTTTATGTAATACCAAAGGAATAATAATGTACGATATGGCAAAAAGCAGTAAAGCAACACTGCGTATGCATGGGGAGTGGAAAAGCCGCTGTGAAAGGCCGGCGTATATACTTGGCAATGTGTGCTTGCAGAATGTGTTTATTAAGTTACTATCGGGTTCAGAACCCAAATAGAGCGACCTGCACCCCAAACTCGCAGAGAATATCCTGCCAGGCCGTGTCCCCTACCAGCACATCGTTTTGACGCT
The DNA here is from genome assembly GCA_036971435.1 of Dactylellina sp. 'tibetensis'. Lineage (NCBI taxonomy): Eukaryota > Fungi > Ascomycota > Orbiliomycetes > Orbiliales > Orbiliaceae > Dactylellina > Dactylellina sp. 'tibetensis'. The sequence goes on from JAKDFA010000001.1 coordinate 2,618,870, forward strand.
GGTGAATATTCTGGAGCGCGGTTTTTATGACCGTACAATTCCGGCCAACAGTATGGGCTCCTGCTAGAGTTAGTGTATCTAGCACCCAGTCTCTGTCTCGCGCATATGTTGCTGAAATGCCTGCCATAAAAAGGGGAAAGACGAGAAAGCCTGTACTGAAGAATATAGCCGGGTTACTAAGAATTTGGCTACATTCTGTCATTATTGCTTGGATTGACAATGAGATTCTGGTGGAATTCGTCTCAATATCGGGGCTCTCTTGCGTCTGTTGTGGCCACATACTGGTTCGAGCGTATAGATTCAACGCATGATAAAACAGTCTAGCCTATAAATAGGAATTTGGAGGTTAGTATTTCGAAATACAAACACTCGTGGGCTCCCTCTATTGGCTCCTGTTTCCGTACCTGACTTTGGAGAACCGTAAGCTGAGTCGACACTACTATATCTGTCTCTGTTACTAAATTTGTCATCTTTTTTTCATGAAAAATCCACATCCGTTGAAGCTTCTTCAAAATGTGATCGACATAGGATTCTCGAACAAAAGCTTGGATGTCCGAGTTTGACAGAGAATCGTCTGGTGCGAATTCTCCTACTAGTGGAGTCGCCGTTTTAAGTGCGATTCGAGTTTTTGCGATCGTAGACCCTAGAAGAATCAACTCTTGGTTTAAAGAAAGAGCCTGAAGAAACGCTTCGCTTTCTAGTGTTGAAGAAAATACTGAAATGCCGTCCGCTACAGCGCTTGGGGCGAATATGTTTTTGAAATCCGTAATTAGGTTGCGCTCAAGAAAGGATTGCGTAAAATTGCCGTCGTCTACTCCAGCCAACGAGGCTACAACATCTATTGTAACCAAGTACCAAATGATGAAAGATGTGGACCCTGAAGTGTCGAGTAACACTCTGTCGAAAAGAATGCTTTGGAGTTGGGATAAGTGCTGCTGCCATAGATTTAGGCGCCTTGCTTCTATTGCTGCGATCTAAGGTTTTGGTGAGTAGTTAATCCCGCCTAGTGTGTCAAAAAGGTTTAGAAACTGACTTCATAAAGTAAAAGGAAAAAATGAGTATATAGAATCTCGTCTGAGGTGAGATCAACTGGGCCCGGGCTGGATAGACTTGATTTCAAAGCTGGGAGGGCGGCATGATAATATTGTAGCGATTGAACAAAATTGTTCCTATTTGGACTTCTTTGTTCAAAACCGAATGCCGAAACGGCCATCATCGCATAGAAGAGCTGTTTTGTAATATAAATCTTCAGCTACATGAAAACCTTGGACATATATACCTTTATCTAGCACTTGAACTAAAAAAAAAGGTAAATACCTACCGGTGAGAATTTTGTAGCCTCCACGTTAAAAATGTCTTTTTTATGAATTAAAGGATTCCAGATACTCCCAACGCCTCGAATATAGAAAATATGTTGTACGACGTAATTTCGATAGTACTCAAGGTATAAAGCGTCATTCGGATCTATTAATAAAGAATAATTGGTGGTCGAAAATAGTAAATTATCTTTAATCGGCTCTTCCTTTAGAATAATAATCGGCTGAAATCTTTTTCTGCTAAGATGGGGTGAGATTTTTGATTTCGCAATTGAGCTTGGCCTGGTATATCGCATAGAAGTAATTGGGAACTGTCGTCCCGTCGAATGAGTAGTTATCGGAGTAAGTGAAGGAGGCTTCAAACCAGGCTCTTCAAATCGAGTGAGAATGACAATGTCGGGGTCTTCTACTATAGCCTGTGAGGATGGGATGGCTAGGTTCGCCGGTCTCCTTAGTTGCGGAGAGCTCTCGAAGAATTGATTGAAGTCTTCTTCAACCTTAACTTTTTCCTTTAGAGGCGAGGCCAGATTGTCAGGTTTGATCTTTACCTTTTCCTCTGCATTGGTATTCTCGAAAGTCTCCTGAGTAAGTACAACTATCAAAGATGCTGGTGTTCGCGTTGTAGCTTTGAGTTCTCGATCTTCGTCACTTCTTAACTGCGTAAATGGGGGTAGTGCAAGTGCTTCTAGGCTAATCGTAGGCCATTCCTTAATAACTAACTTCTGTCTCATCTGCGCTTCTGCTATAGGAATGTTACAAAATTATTCGGCCTGAGGGATTGGTAAATTGGATAAATGAGAGTCCAAAAACTAACTTACTGTCCCATATTAAAGATCCTAACATTGAAACATCGGGCATCCTTTTGATATACCAGTGTGTCTGATCACAAAATAAAAATCTTGGTTGATAATCACATTGATGTTGTAACCTTACGCACTGCTGTACTGAAAGATTAGCTATTAAACAATACCTTAAGTGAAAATATAAAATAAAATGTAAACTTTATACTTACGCTACAAACCGGATGTTCTTCACTACATTTAATCTTCCTCTTCTGTTGAAAAGAATGTAAGTCTAACCACCTTAGAGGATTTATTATTATAGATGGCTGTGGGGTCGTGAAAAACGTACCCTACAGGTCCTGTATAAAATTGTCAAAGTTAATTATCTTTGGATTTGGGAAAAGAACAAACCAAGGGATTAATAAAGTCGTCTTACCAGCATCCAGTATTCGAACGTGGTGGCAATCTAGAGTTGAACACTCCGCCTTTTGGGGACCGAGTTATAGTTGACCCTTTGTCTTTTTTGTGGCGTGGAGCTACAATTGCCAGCTTAGAATGAGAGGAGCTCAAATTCTTACCGCTACTATCCTTGGCCATTGAGTGCCGACGACCTGTGGTTTATCGATATAGTCTAGAGGTTTTAGAAGTCTATTCTGGTTGTCGAGTGCTGTATTAGGTCAAGGTCTATTAGTCTGGTGTTATAATAAAGGAAGAATGGTGGTATAATAAAGGGAGAATGGATTTATGGGTAAGTCCGCAAGACAGTTGTTCAAAAAGGACAATCCGAAAGAAAGGTTTATCATCTCGTTGACGCTTGCCTGCACAGACCATTCGTGTCTAGGAAGGTCTGCTGAGGGGTTTGCTATTTGGAGGCGCGCGCGAGTTGAATTGTGTGAAGGCTGACCAACTTGTCCGGAGGAAATGATTTTCGTTGTACCTTGAATTTCACGAACAGGGAGTAATGCATCGTATATGGGGTTCGCGGAGGTTGCACATGTCGCCGATCGTCACGCCAAAAACGAACCATAATTTTGATTGTGTGGCACAAATCTTAGATCCACTCATCCAAGTTACGAGTCGAGTGATTGGTCATGGAAAACAGGGTTACGTACCGTATTAGGTTACAGGCCAACAAATCGACAAGTCAACAAGTCTCGAAGGCTGAAAAAAATTGGTCAGGGGTCTCCGTCTTGGTTTTAAGAAACGTTTCGAAAGAAGCGAATCGCATCAATTCTACTAGATACCACGCCAGTGGGCTGCAACCGAGAATATCAGACCGTTCCTTCTCAAGTCTATGCCGTGTGATGCATGTCCAGGCGCAGGTCCAATCAAAACACCAAGGAAGCGAAATTTGCTGACGAACAGACGGCATATGCATACCGGCAGACGAGCGGACGAGCAGATGAGCAGATGAGCAGATAAGCAGATGAGCAGAAGAAAAAAGCAAAACAACAACTTTACAGACCAACAGAAGAAAAAAAGAAAGAGAAAATAGGCCACAAAAGGGATAAGATGAAATAAACAAAAAGCAATTGCATAACGAAGCTACAAAGAGGCGGACGTGGAGATCACATTGCTCAAAGTCTAATTAAGGGGTTTTAATCCCTCGATAAGTTCTTTCGTCTTTCTATAAAAGGCGCTCTATGCGGGGATGTATTATGCATGCATTCCTGCAGCGCTATCACAGATTCCTATCCGAGCAAAATCGCGTTCGCGTTCACCTTAGCTTTATTCAAACCCTATCCCGTCAGTCATTACGATGGGTGCGTCCCGACAACTCGAAAATCCGCAATCACGTCGAAGAACCCCGGGACACATTGATGCCAACCCCAATACCCTACTTGGATCGAAAACGTTCTACCTTTTAGAAAATTTCCATCCAGCTTCCCGAATGTGCTTAAGAGGCCTGTCAGCTATATCAAAATTTGATAGTAAATCTTCCCAGTTGGTAACTCCAACTTAATACCCAGCTAACAGTCGTTTGAAAAGACAGAGCTCAAGAGTTTTTTTCAATATTCAAGACGAAGGAAACCCGTTTCTCTCTTCTTGCGATCGATGATACCCTGGTTAGGAATCTAGGCGCCGGTTATTCCCCCGAGGCTGTTGATGCCATAGGGGCCTATCACTGTCTCCAACCCGTTTTACTCGGCAGCCTCCCTGACGTCAGTGGGGAGCAGCGCATCAAAGAAGTTAACGAGGCTATTCGTCAGAGAATGGAAAAGGATGAAACTCTTCACCACCCAAACGTAGAAGAATATTACCAAGATTCTTATATATTGAAACCTCTTGTAATTAGAACAGTATCCAAACAGTACAAGGCACCAAAGTATAAACAGGAAACGACTAAGAGCATGCCTCAACTTTGAAAAAGATTTCGCTTTATTTTTAATTCACACTCTCATTCCGTAGATTCCGACTTGTGATATTTCCATCCGATCACTACGGAAATTAGCATCTTAGCATAATCTGTGCTTCAGAATCTTTTTTTCCGAATGCAGTCCAACCCTTTCGAAAGTCTGAGCTATATCAAATGGGGGGGAAGGAGGGTATTCATTCTAGGAAGCGGCTCCTACGAGTTTATTGTGTATTAGTATATCTAGGACCACTAATACCCTGCTACGGACCTTGAGGTAAGTTGCCATTTGTTTCACTATTTCGAAGGCCGCTTCAACTTTGAAAGCGTACCAAGATATTATGAGATGGGAGGGATAACCGTCGTCGCTGAGTGTAGGAATAATCATGTCGAATGGCTCGAGCGAAACCGTCTGTCCTCGAATACCCGAAGCACCGCCGAATTTCTCACGGTAGCGATCAACCTATACCTATCTGTGCCGACAATATTCGTCGCGTGCTGCTGGATCAACCAGTAACGCACTAGTTAATTCATACCGTAAACCTACCTCAGTGAAAACACCAACCGGGCAGCACATTCGTACTTCAACAAAGCAAAGAGTTCAAAGGATGTCGATTCAAACCTATTTCCAGTCAGCCAGCCAGCCAGCTAGCACCAGCACCAGCACTAGTTAGTACCAGCCTGCTAAGCATCTCCTTAACAGTAGTCGGACCCGTCATGGGACAAGCTCTTTGAGCTGATTTGGTTGGGCAAATGACGGGTCCGACTTAGCTATCGATCAATATATCGATATCTACAAACAGTCGGGTTTTCGTGGTGCGGAGCACCCTCCTAGTGAGGCCAAACCATAGACGTTGTAGAGTCTGGGTCACGTGGGTTAACTCTCACGTGATCTAGAACCCCGCTAGGTCCGGCGGCGTTCTATATTTGTGACATACAATCGCACACCTTTTTCTTATTACCCCTCACTTCCCCTTACCAACGACGAGCCACGAAACTATAATACCACTGCTCGCATTCATCAAGGATTTACCTATTCAATACTATGAAAGAAAAATCAGAAGAACGGGTCAGCGAGATCGATTGGAATGAAGTCCATAATTACCTTACGGAATTGACAGGGAGACCATCAGGCAAAGCGGTGCTCCGTGATATCAGGGTTTGAGAGAACGTCAATGGTATTTGTGACCCCAGCTAACTGTTTTTTAGGAGGAAGTCCGCGAAGCATATCACCAGACTGTAGGCCCTGAAGTAGAACGCCCCAAACCGACTCATTGGCAAGAATTTCCACCAAAATATCGGGACCCCCTTATTACATATGTTTTGGAGAAAACAAATTACCCAGATGCTTTTAAAAAATTTCCTACGCTACTAGACGAGATATTGAAGGGTTATACGAAGAACAGGTGCAATCAGGCTAGTAGGAAAAGGAGAAAACTTGCTCAAAACCCAGAACCATCTTTCGCAGAGAGCGACGAAAGACCAGTTGAAGAGACAGTACAGACAGAAAGTATCGTCCAAGTCTCCGGCCAATCTTCCGTGAAGAGCCGGCAGACAACACCGTACGACCCGGTCCGGGATCAAGGATTCTGGGAGGTGGGCAGTTAGGCTGAAGCCCAATCTTTCATAGGAACGGATTCCAAGCCCCGATTATGAGTGCGTCCCCATTTGCCTCATAAGCTCGTTAAGATGGGGTCGGTTCTTAAGAGTTCGATGGTGTAAAATAGATCATTGAAACGTAATATCGATAAATAAAGACTACCCGTCTCCAGAAAACATATCGCAACCACTGGTCAACAGAGTTTTGCCGCCACTAAGACGAAATGATGCAAGACCTGCCTCACTATCATTTGCACCTTCAATCAGAGGCTGATCAGTACCTTCACAAGGAACAGCAGAATCGGAAGCTTCAGGTGGTGAACCGGCCGAGCGATAAATCAGTACTCGAGGGATAGGTGGTACACTGTTGATGGCAGTCTGCGGTTGGCCGTAAGGCCCACCTCAACTTTCCAATGAGATGGCTTGACCATCATGGTCTAACACTGGAGACCACACTAGGGCCTGACTTTAAAAGAATTTCTGCTAACTAAAGCTATACAGGAAATAACTAGTTAGCACTCGGTAGTCTCGAAAAAACCCTCCTTGCAACAACACCAGCAAGGAGGGTTTTTTCGAGACTGAGCATCCGGAACGCCGATAAGGCAACTTAGCGAGAAACAACACAAAAGGCTCGACTCTCTTTCAGGAGACTTTTTCTATTTAAAGGTAGCTGAACTAGCAACAGCTATAGAAATCGAATGGGTAGAGCAATGGAGATACTCTTTTCAAGAACTTCATGCCTGGATTAGAGTTAGGAAGCAGCTATAAAGCGGGGTAGGTGTATTATGTAATCGCTACGTATTCCAACATCCATAAAATGCCTGAATCACTGTATTCTTACCTCTACACTACCTTCTGTTCAGAACATCATCCTTAACTATTGAACACGCCTACACAGATAATATTTAAATTTATCGACATGAACCCCCAGCAGGAGTACTCGGCCCCCTTTGCTGAGGCAGATATACTATCCCGTCCCCCCGGATCTGATTTCATCGTTGCTTTTCACTGTGGAAACTACGCTCTGTATATAGTACGTTACTACGGTAATATCAAGCTCCGTTTAGGGGATTTATGTTAACATAGAGTATACAATAGTCTCTTACATGAAGCATACCATCTCATTCCTCCACTTATGGGAGTCCTTTAATCCTTTAGACATGTGGCTGTCAATGTTGTTTTATCCCACCCAAGAACTCGGCCAGGATGGCCATTGCATGTATGGGAAAGTCCATATCAATAGCTATTCTAGCCCTATCGATATAATTGCTACTGGTAGCCTCCCGGCCCCGTCCTCTTCTTCTAGTGATGCATCTCTCGCTATAAAGCAAGAGCCTGCTCAGGAGTCGTTTCAACTTCTACTTGGCGGGAATTTACAAGAAGGCTTGAAGAAGAAGGCTCCAAAGAAGCGTAAATCTTTTCGGTACCATCCTTACAAAGAAAAGAACGCTTGAGTCTTGTTTGGTTTGGTTCTTCGAGCTTTCTTTTTTATTATTATCTATTATTCTATATTTACGCATCTTTCCGTGGCGGGTGTAGCCAAATAGCTTAACATTAAATATGTATTAGACAAATCAACTAACTTGATTACGCGCCCTTAGATTTGTGCATTTCTGACCCAACCTATAGGCATACAATAATAAATCTATATATCCATATTTGTGGCAATAACGTTCTCGAAAAAACCGTGTCCCCCAAATGTATCCCCAAAATGGACGAACCCATCCCCGCTGATTATATTATCTTTGTAAATATGCCCCCTATTGCGAGAAGGTTTTGCAGTAAAGCCTCTCAGATATTCGTCTCCAAATCGCACCATCGTCTGACCACTAATCTGGTTGCCAATATATACATGAGTAGGCGTTTCAAGCCTCATCACAAGTCTATCCTTTAGGGTTTCATCTATTTCGTTTGCGGCATCCACTAGTAACTCTAGTGAAATATCACTTTGTGCAGTGACCAGATCCAAATCTTCTTCGCACAATGCCACCTGTTTTTGACGAAATCTTGGTATGCTCTCCCCAGAAAACAAACCAACCAGCCCATCCACCATTTCAGTGACATTGTCCAGCAGTTCATTGAACCTGTCTTTATCGTAGACCGCCCAAACCGTTCTTCGGAATCTTCTAGTCCTCTGTCTCTGAGAGATCAACTTGCTAACAGCAGAGACAAATGTCCTAATATCCCGGGGTGTGTCGTCGATATAATCGTATAGAGCGGGATTTCCATCATACTTCAAGGACAGAATTTGTGCCTCTTTGAAGAGAAACTTTATCCTTTCGAGAATTCTGAACGCTTGTTGTCCGTCTTCTATAGTTGCAAAGTTCCCATCCTGCTCTTCAACAGCCGCAGCCCATCTTGATAACCGGAGCTTAACGATACTCAACTTTGTGAGCGCGGTTTCGTAGTCCTGGCCAAATGATTTCCCGAAATGTACGCATTCGCATAGACTAATCACAGCTGAAAATAAAGTCGCAAGGCTAACTCCACCGATTACGAGACCGACAGCTACTGCCATGTTGCAGATCTGAGTGGCTGGCGGGCTAATGTTTTCGATACTGGTGCCAAATGTCGTTTGCGTTCACTGCTCGATCATAATCTCGAGTCAGCGTCCGACAACCCTCCTATCTAAGAGTTATAACGGCAGATGCGTGCGTACCTTACAATCGGCCGGGCAAACCTAGGAAACAATTGTGTGATCATTATGGTAACTAAGTATTTATTGAATTACAGTTTTGTCTCGTAAACCAAACGCTCAACCCAAGGAGACTAGTAAACCCCGCAGTTGGCAACACAGCCGAGTTACAGACTGCCACGTTATGTGTTGTGGCTGGTTGTAACGTGAGAGGCACAATGCTTGCAACGAGCAAACAAAGCAAAGAGGATCGTGCCATAATTGCATTTTGTGCCCTTCAAATTTCGAGTGATTCACAGCTCACATGCATCGACCGACTCTCTAAACAATTTGATTTCGGAGACAAAATCGTTGCTAACTTGACGGAGATCAGTTCAGCTCTTGAACGCTCATCTAAATGGCAAGACTACAAATCTGGTTCCCCAGCCGGAGCTTTCGCTCTGGCTCTTATTAACCGACAAAAACGAAATCGACAAGATCGGCATAGTAATCGCAAGAAAACAACCTGAAAAATGTCTGGGTGCTTTTAACTTGATCCGCCTCTACCGACTGTCCCGATCGTCGGAGTTTGTCGCTGTATACCGCCCAAGGGGGTTTCGGGATGTCATCTATACTTGAAAAGGATGTATGTACAAATGCATGAAATTGGTTTTGGTATCTGTTGGGGAATCAATAATTCTTGTCGACGAAAGATCGAAAGTCTCAGCTCAGCTTCCCAATTGAAGTCATTCGCAGACTGCTTTTTTTCAAAAACTACGATTCATGCTTCTTAGGAGCCTGTGATGGTTTGCTTTTTCAGTTTGAGTAGCTATATAATGCCCGCTTTAGTCCTTTAGTCGGTGCAGCCCCTTCGCATCAAACTGTCGTTTTACTTTATAAGTTTTATATATATACATTTAATTTGGCCATTGGCAGATCCGCCACGACAAAAATCGCGCTGGTTCATAAATTCAACTATGTCGAAGCCTAGTATTCAAACATGTAACAACCACGCTAGAATCACTGCCGTTGTTGATCATGAGGGTATTCGCTACGAAGTTACCACAACTACACCGAAGGAAGCTATCACAAGGATCCGAGTATGTTTATTTCCCCTTATTAGCTTTCTATCGAGTCGGGTATTAACTTGCGTTATATAGTCGAGATTTGCCGATGATGCCGAATTTTCGAAGTGGTCCCTGCTTAAGGTGAAAAAAATGGATACTAAAAGCGCGACGATGCCTGACAGCGGGATATATACATGGGCTTATAACCATAACCACTCTCCGATCACAATTATGACGAAAATACAGGTACTTTCCGAGGATGCTGGTGAGTTCCAGTGCGCATCTAAAGATACCTAGCAACTAGGACGAGATGGAGGCTGCTCTTTGGATCCTGATGCCAGTGATAACTCGGGTTAGCCTTAAGTTTTATTGATATTGCGACTATTTGTTTGTTCGAAGTTATAAAGAATAATTGTAATTGTATTCTAGATAAACATGATCTGGGACTAGATTTTTCTCCTTAATAATAACTGGAGCGTGAAAAATAATAACTGCTAGGTTAATAGCCTGCATCATCACTTTCATTGAGTTGCACACTTACCACGGTCAACTCGCTGACTCCTTTTGTACGCTATACTGGCGAGTTAAGTTTAGCTACATAGTAACGTACGGCACTGGCCTGCGAGCCACCCCACCAATGCGAGCCGCTTGGCATACCACACCAAAAAGTCTATGAACAAAAGTAGCCTCACAAGAACAACGATAACTCGACTAAAAAAAATCGCAAAAATCCAATATTACAGCTAGCGTAATCCCAGAGATCTATTCTACAGTTTATATGAAAAGCTTTAGCGTAAGTCTAATTGTTGTTGAATGGTGCGTAGTGTTATTGGGTTAGAGATTGGGTCAGAATTGCGAAATTGGAGTAAACGCCTGGGTGGTGTTGTGGGGTGGCCGTGAAATTGTCTGGATTTCGAATATATTGTAAATCTGGATATATATTATTATAATCCCGGGTTTGGACTCGTTTCGCTGGATGGTTGTTGAAATATCGTCGTTATTGTCGGCGGACTTGGTGATCTGGTGGTTTACAGGTCTAAGTTTTGGTTGGGTCTGGGCACTAGTTTGGGCGGCATTCATGCTGGTTGTCTGGGCACCCAGCCCAAACCGGCTCGCATGGGTTGTCTGGCTCGCAGGCCGGTGGGCTACGTTAGATGCAGCGTTTGTGCTAGTGTGGTGCGTCGAGAAAACAGGACCCCACATGTTTCCAAGCCACTGGGCCTTGGCAGGAGGTCAAGGCATCTTTCAAAATTGCAAAGTTGCAAATATGACAAAAAACAGGAACAAAAACAAAACATGATAAACATCTTTGTCCCACATCTAGCCTAAGACCTCTCAAAATCGGACATGGCTTCACAAGCCGATACAAACCCATCCAACCCTGCAGATATCGTCTTTACACACTACTCGTCTGTGAAAACCGGGCGGAAGCTCCTTGGTATCCCCAACACTACATCCGATAATTCTACTGTGGATGATTATCTTTGGCAAGATATTCGAGTGAGCTAGCCTTATGTTGCTTCATACAGTGTAATTTATATACTAGATGTTAACCTAAAGCAAATATTTAGGACTCTGTCGGGGACATCCTAGATGAATTTAAAGATCGACGGCCAACGGCAGCTGAGCAGCAACGGGTTACACCGGAAATAGTGGCTTCAGAACCCCTCGCTTCTTTGTGCAGAAAGGAGGGAAGAAATCCTGCTATCTTTGTGACCTGGTTGATACATATTCATAGTAGAAACAAGGGTGTGGGGCGGCGAGCTAGACGGGCTCCGCGAGCTGGAAGTGCTGCGCGAGCTGGACGAACTGGCGGCTCCAGCGACTCCGTCACACCGCCAGAAGCGGGTGGGATATCGATTACGGAAATCCTGAATCCCGAATCCGAAGCGGAAACCCACAGGCTTTCTCAAAACTAGTGATAGGAATGGTCCTCCTGCATTTAGCAGATTTAATAGCCAATGAAACAAATTCTCTTGCACAAGGCTAGTGTCTCATCCAGGCTCTTGCACAAACCCAAGCACGCCAGCAGACCAGAAGAGTATGCATTGAGCCTTATAACGGCACACACCTACGTGACGGCGAAGGCAATTGATTCTGACACATTGAAATACTTGGCATACTAGTATGGAAAATTGGAGTGAGGGTGGCCAAGCCAATGTACGGACAACCCACGCGATATGAATTGTGGGACTGTCTGGGTTGTTTTACTGGGAATTCGCTTCAGCCTGTCAATTTTGTACATTTTTTTGCTTGATCTTAAGTAGATGTTTATCGAGCTTTTTGAAAAGGTCCTTTCGTGGTCCCAACAACTGTTGCATTTGTCCTAGGCTTGGTCTAATTTAATCTGCAAAGGTATCACTGATATCAATTTCTTATCTGCGTGACCCTTACGCTTGAGGTGCTTTCAAAGCAATTTGAAATCTCGTTTGCATGTTCTCCAGCGTGCGGGATGATCTGCCAGGGTCGCCCATTCAGTCCTGGCACCCATTCCCACACTGGGAACTTCCGATGATCAACACTAATGGATAGTTCTGTTTCGGATCCCCTGGGAGTATTGGAGAAAGTACGAGGGACTTAGTAGGACTAATAAGACAACCTAAGACCGCCTGACACAGGTCAACCGGGGATTTAGTTAAGTTGTCAAGAAGTTTGGATACTGTGTATATCCGACTCAATATAGGTCGTATCGTATCTTCTAGATGCTAGCTGAGACACGGCACAGAGCTGCATATATGCGACTCCTGTGCATACATATGTACATGCGCATATACGTGCATAATGTCTACGCATTTTTTTTGATCTAGTTTAGAATCTAATTTTCTTTGATATGTCAGCATCTTGTTTGCTCTCTACTAAGGAGAAGGGGGGGAAGGTATGGATACATGCGCTTTCAGAAGGCCTTAGATCTAGATATATCGATGGGATCTGAAATATAATCCACACAACGGCGTTGACTCATTCGATACTACGCACAATGATCAATACTTCAACAACTCTCATACTCGGGTCTACGGGGATATCTGAGAGTGACCCCTTTAAAACCGTTCCTACAGATTTAGTTTCCAGTAATGGAAAGTCACGCAACATGCCAGATAATTGGACAGACATCAAACAACTCAAAATAATCTCAAGCTCAGAAAACCTTCCTTCCATCGCACGGAGCCCACCCTCTCTACGATGTATTAAATACCTAATTCACAGCTCTGGTATTCAAATGCCCCTCGCTCAATTTGTTCAGCATATCCAGTCCAGTATTAAGGACCCAAAACAGCTAGAGAGCCTATATTTTGAATTTCAAGATTGGGGGTCTACAAGTCATCGATTTTCTCGGGAAGCACCAGCGACAAGCACCAACATCGAACCGCTACTCCTCGAGAGTCTCAAAATATTACAGGTAACCATTCAAAACGAAGAAAGGGACCGTGTTCTAGTGGAATCTCTACGTAGCGGAGTAGAATTCTCTTCTAGGGTATCGGTGAATTTGGAGCTGATAAAGCCAATTTACAGATTCCCAGAGAAACAAAATGCGTCGATGTTGGGGTATACATATACATATAAGGCTACACCTATTGTTTGATTTCTAAATTCGTGTACTTATTCCACTTTGATATCCCGAAACTTGTTAAGGAGTTGTTATCATGTACATGTTATATCCTTTAGGAAATGCAGAGCCTCAGAAGCTCGTATGCTGTTTCGTAACATATATTAGAAACCTCTCACATCATCCATTCTAGTTCCCCAGCTGTTTTCAGGGCAGATTCAAATTCATCATCATCGTATACCGCCTCCTTTAGCGGGGCTCGGGTAGGACTTGTACTGAGAGAGCCGTCGCTCAACGTAGTTTCAGTTTGCGTGCTATCGTTGGGGCCTGTTCGATCATTATGTTAAATAGGTAATAAAGTCGAGACGGAGAAAGTTAACTGACAAGGCACCAATTTTGTTGGATTGTTGGTGGTTTCATGTCCGTTTCTCAAAGCTGTGGAGAGATAATTCTGGTCTCTATCGGTTCGAGTTGTGAGAAAGGATTGCGTGCTCCCGTTCTGGGAGGGCTTTGGTGGCCCTATACGACTATGCGAATCTATCTGGGGAATAGGCATATTGAATACGAAAGTTAAACAAGACACCTTTGCAACAAGTGAAGAGGAAAGTGGATAATAGGTATAGTTGAGAAAAAGAGAATACCTAAAATTATTGACTGAAGAACCAATTTATACTCTCCTCTTCCCGTTCTCTTTGCCTTGTTGGCGTATTTCTATCTCCTACTAGATAGAACCCTTCGGATTTTGATTGCTTTTGAAACTGGTAAAAATGTCTACGATATGATGATATATTGCTGGAGCTTGCGTTCGCGTTCGCGTTTATAATTCGGCTCCGTGGCTTGCTCGTTTTATTAGACTAGACCCACTTGTTGCTGGTTTGGAGGCGGACCCATCCCGCATCCCTAGTTTTGGGCGAAAGCTTTCTATTCTATCAGAAGCAGACAGGTCGCCGTGCTAAGAAATCAAACCGAACAAAGGGGTGGGACAACTTTCATTAAATTTGCGTCTCAGCATCCACCATGAAATCCATGCATAAAACGTTGGTACTCGAAACTGAGATCAGCCTTCACAAAAATTTCGCCCACGTTTCAAAGAGCGGGCTCTTTGAAAGAAAATGATCTCGATTCGAATAAATAGCAGACAATAGTACCAAAATCCTGTTTCGACACCCTTACCACAATACTGCGTCAGCTCGCCGCCCGAGACTCATAACAGGATCTATACCTACCGTAGACTTCTTTTTGTCTCTATATATTCTCGTGGTGACCTTAAGCCACGATTAAATCGCGTCTTTAAGTATATATCCGGAAACCAACTTGAGGCGGGCCTATTTACTCTACCGAACTACAACTGTTGCGGAAAACGAGAGCTTGTAATAAAGATTAAGTGAGTCCAGCTAGAAGGATAGACGTAAGTATACCAGCCTCTGCGAGGCACATAAAGGAGAAGAAGGGGGGCCAAGGCTCGTTTGCAATATTTTCGGATGCAAACTTCAGCTAACTCAAGGGAAAATGGAAAAGCTCCAACACCGCTTCAACAAGACTTCTGACAGTATAAAAGTCATAAGCATGAATCTTGATATTGGAGTGGATGGAAACATACCATCGCAACTTCACCTCTCGAAAATGAAAATCGCATATATCGTACCAGAAGACGACGGAAGCCGGAGAGGAGGAGTTGGAAGCACAGACACTGGGCAGAGGCAAGAGAGCCCAGACCCTAAATGTGGAGGGAAGTTTACCAAGCAGGGCGACTTTAAGTAAGTCTGATCGCCGTACCCCGTTTATATGTTTCTAATATTCACTGTATTCATCCGACTTTGATCTCTTCCCGTAACCCCCCATTTACGCTATCGCGGAGAATGTCCGCCTCATTTCACTCACGTTGTACAATGATCATCACTTAGTGCGCACGATGCTAACGTATACTAGAAAGCAAATGCAATGCCTGTATAGGCCTTACTTCTGCATATTCCATTGGGAAAAGCGTAGTGAGGTGCAGCGGTTCGAAAGCAAGGATGACTGGCTTCGTCATGAGGGAGAAAGACACTACCAATATGAATTCTATAAATGTCCCGGGGGGGCTCATGACAGCTGCCGTGGTACATGGGCCAGCAAACAAGAACTCGACAAGCATTTGGACAAGGAACATAAAACCATTATTGCAGATTGGACTCTTCCCAATGGCGAGATCAACCAAGACGCTAAAAGGGATTTTCTACAAAAGCACCACGGCGGTGCTGATTTTGTAGAAGACAACTTTTGGTGTGGTTATTGTCCACGTCTGATCACCATTCCTCCAGAGATGATTGGCGTTCACGGTAAAGAGATAAGAGCTAACCATATTGAAAACCACTTTAAAGACGGGGAACATATTAGGGTCTGGGTTAAGCAGGATGAATGCAACTTGTCCGAGGCCACCAAAGCCCGAGATGAGGCTTGTGCCAAGTACAAACGGGAGCAGAGCTTCGAGGATACTGATCTCGAAGTATCAAACCAGCCTGGACAAGTTCCACCACTCAAAGATATCTTTGGTCCCTCTGGAGAACCATTTAGTGCCTCATCCCTTGGTTCAGATCCTATGAACCCAGAATCCTGCATTCGTGTAAGTGATCTTGAACAAACCTATGAATTTTTGGTTTGCTTCCTCTACTAACTTGTATACAGTGTGAACGTCAACATTCATAGGTAAAGAAAGCGAGTGCAGCTCGAGTAAACACCGCGCTCATTCACGCTGTCCCCGATGTTCTATTATTTCTCATAAACCTCTCTCCTTTTTTTGAGATCATATTGTATACAAATACTATCTATACGTTGAATTGTTGATGGTTGTAACTATAGTTAATTATAGGCCGCCATGATCTCTACTCAATGCACAGCCGTCGCAATCACTACAAATATATGAAATATCTAGTGTGATGAAAACCAAGTATCAAACCTTCCAGGCCACTTTGATTCTGGTAATCCAGCCTGTAATCTTATATAAGCAACGATGTCAGATTAACTTCATAGTTAAAATCCCTACAATATAAAATATCCCTTCAAGAATATAGTGTAGCATACCAGATTGCTGTATCATTTGCTCAAAGCCGAATAGCCCAGCCCCGTGTGTAAGTAGTAAGAGGCCTGATAGTCCAGTACTAACGAATATAAAAGATCTAAATCTTCTATATTTTAAGCCTTGATCCCACCAAGAACAAGGATCTACCAAGATATTAATTTTCGAGTAACAGAAGACGCACAATATTTGTGAGTCTGCTGAAATCGTAGGGTTGGGATAGATTTCAGTCCTGGAAGACTGGGAGCGATCTGTGAAGTTGGGTTAGCTGAAAATTGGTCCTTGAACGAGCTGCTGCCAACGGCACCATTTATCAGTTTAATACAGCCCGTCATAGCAACCCACATACCAACTAAAGTAAAGTTACACAACCTCCGTACTTACAACGCAGAACAGCCAGGAACCCAGCTAGCTCAACTAGGCCAGTGTAACACTAACTAACTTGACGTTCTAGTATACCACCATATCTACGCACGTACTTTAGAACTTGATGCGGTATGATATAACATAAGTAAATACAAATAATAACCATGAATAAGAATACCCTCTTGAAAGGCTCATGAGCCATACATTGCACCGCTAGTTCTTTTCAAATTTCCTACTTCTTTAGTATAAATTCATCGAAGTCCTATTTTGAAAACTCTCGAGTCGATAGCATGCCAATTAATATCATACAATCGGCATCTCTCATCGGCTAACAACTCGAACTCAGTCCCACTGAATTTAAAAACTGAAAAGCAAAGGCCATTTCTGTTTTCTGGATGAAGGCACCTGTCAAATACAAAGAAACCGTTGATTATGTACCGTATTCTTAGTGATGACAGAAGTAGCTCAAGTCGAGAGTTTCGGATATTGCGACCCATGTTTGTTAAATTTCGGACCTGAAAGACTTTAAGGTTGTTAAGGCCCTTTATAAGTTCCTTTTGACCTTATTAGCTCTAGTACCTTCGGCAAAAATTGCTAAAACGTAAGAGGTAGCTCTTACCGCAGCTTCTCGGAGGCGACGAGAGTGGACCGTGAGACCAATTTCTTCAATTCGCAACATCAATGGAAAGTATTCAGAAACCTGCATGAATGTTGAGGTTTGAGTGTTCGGATAAAGTGATCGAAGAGGCATAGTAGGGACAATATACTGCAGAATGAAAGTTTTGAGATACTGAAAGTGAAGATTTAAAGCATCAAGTGAAACTTCAAATGATGTGATCAAATACACATGTTCGAGCTTTCCTGGCGATAGTTTCTTAAAGAATGATGCTAAAGATGCGTGATTTCTATCTTTCGGACCTGAATATCGCTCCTCGCTTGATATATGGAATGTTGAGAGAGATAGAAGGTCTTTAGCCGGTAGGGCGTCGATAAAGCTATCCATGTTTTTACATTGGCTTATCCGGATAGAGGTAAGCAGATACGTCGTGTTCGAAGTTATTGTTCGCGAGATTTCAGTAATTTCGAAGTTGGCATAAGAAACCCAGAGGTGATCTAAAGCTTTTTGACCGGAAATTCTTTGAAGGACACCAACAGGGGACATTTCCTCATCATAGAAACTGCAGCCGAAATCGCAAACCGCAGCACAAGCCTTAAGAAGAGAACTAATGGGCTGTTCAATTTTCCCACTAAGGCCAATGTCGTTGATTCTCAGTATAGACAGCTTTGGGAATTGACATCCTTCGAAAACATCATACTCATTGTTGTTGGAAAATGACACGTTGGTCCACTTGAATAGTCGCAACGCTGGTTGGTTTCGGAAGAATCGATGAACAATCTTTGGGTCAAGGTGGTCTCCGATAGTATAGAGATCCATGCTGTAGCACCCATATCAGCTCTTTTTCTAGTTTTATTTTGTGTAGATGTTGGTATTACATTAGCTCAGAGAGGGATCCGGTATTGACAGCAGAAAAATAATCTTGACACATCAGTCCCATCAGAGGATGAGAGTCGTCCATTTCCTCAGCATTAATCCTAGCATGAACATGATAGGTCCTAAAGACCTGGCGCTTATAATATTGTAGATTTTGAGATTTCTTCTGTATCAGGTAACCACCGGTCTGTGCTGCTTTAGTACTATACGCCTGAATTCTGCTAAAAATGCCAACTCTCTTTCCAAAAATATCAAATTCACGAAAAATATACTTGCAGAGTATCTCTGCAAACAACTTGCAAACTAGTCGGAGTCGTTTGATTTCTGCTTTGAAGAATAGTGTTGGTATCTATGTTTCCGCTCTTAGTAACAGGTGTGAGAAACTAGTGTAAAAAGCTTCAGATACAAACCAAAAATTCGATAATAGAATAGATAAGTTCCACTGGGAAGTCTAATAGAGAAATCATATTTGCTGAGAAGATTACACAGCGTAAAAGATTCCCTACGTTGAGAAAGTTTAGAAACTAGTCGATACTTCGTCTGGAGGCATTCGAAAATTGGGTATACTCTGTTTCGCTTGGTGGAGACTGGTGTTGTTAGTCTCGAAAGAGCGTTGCAGCAACACGTTAGGTCTAGTTAGTTCACGAGACCAATGCACCCCCCCTTAAGACTGGTCTTGCAGTAACTAGAGGTGTTGCGTTGCCTAAGACTGCACGGCCAAATGGACGAAGATGTAAATATCTGCATATGATGTTTATAGATCTGTTGCTATAAAAAGTTGTTATCATCAGCTGTCCCTTGTATATGGAGTGTTGTAGGTTTGTATGCAGGGAAGGGTCAAATATTTGTGTGAGGAAAGAGAAAATCAAAAAACGGAAAATGGTTATGATGCCACCATATCAGAGAATGCGGCAAAACATATGATCAGTGCTAAGTAGAAACCCATAATTCTTCTCTCAGTTTACTATTTTTGGTTAAAAGTGATTTTTTAATATCAAAAATAGCAGACAGGTGCTGCTCCGGGTACCACTTTGTCCTCGTTACTTTAAAAAGTCTCGATGACAAGCATGAGACAGCAATATCACTGGTGGATTCAGCCAAGCTAAACCAGGATTAAGACCGGGTCGAACAAATCCGATACGAAGTTATGTATTTCTCACCAAAAAAACCCTATCTTCTTGCTTTCTTCGCACTACCTTACCAATGTCTCGCTGGTGCCACCGACCCCAACGAGCCGAAGCTTTGTTTTGCAAGCCCGGAACCTCAGTGGGATGCTGCCATCCCCTACAATATATCGTACGTGCTTCATTCCCTGGTCATTTAAGGGAGTACTAATTTAGCTATACAGAACAATTTTCCAGAAAGGATTATGCCAGGTCAGCGTGACATTCTCGGATGATAGGTTCCCAGTGCTCTCTTTTTCGACCTCGCCTTCCACCTCGTCCTGCGAGAACGGGGAAACAAATCAGATCTTGTTTCCAAAGGCGGTTCCTAACGGAAGAGCAACAATTGAACAGTAAGATATCATTCTCGTATTCGACTCATCTAAATGCAGAAGTATATTTAACACAAATAAATACCCATAGGACCTGCGCATTCTCTACCCAGACTCTCTGCGTTAATGTTATGGTAGAGGGTGGTACGAACGACCCCTCTGCATTTACTGAGACTGATCATTTTTCTGTTGAGCGTCTTTGTGCCCAAAATACTTTCTTAGCACCATCAAGCTCTGCTTCTACATCACTGGCGGCATCACTGACAACTTCATGGACGGCATCGTTAGCAGCTTCAGACCCTCGCAAAACAGGGCTGTCTTTAACAAACACTAGCGATAAATCTCCTATACCTACTACTGTAAGCTATAGTTCTAACAGCTTTTTAGGTAGGTCCGGTTATCAAAGCGATACGCTCTCTATGACTACAACATTCCTTACGCTTACGTCGCCTCCTTCCATAACCCAATCAGCAGCATCAACATTCTTGCCTCACACGTATACCGTTCAGCTTGATTACTCGCGAAAGTCATTCACGCCAAACAAAATTAGCGGCGGTAATGGAGACGTTGTGCAATTTGTCTTCCTATCGTCAGAACACACAATTGTAGAATCTTCTTTAGGGACTCCATGTAGACCGCTTGAAGAAGGGTTTGAATCAGGAAAAGAAACCGGTCCAGGACGGCTTTTTAATAATACGATTTCACTAACGATAACAAAGTTAAACCCTCGTTACTTTAGCTGCGGAACGCCGGGGCATTGCCAAAGTGGTATGGTCTTTGCCATCAATGCACCACCAGACCGGTTTTCCATGTTTTTATCTAATGCTATAAACTCACCGACAACTTCTACATCTTTGACTTCTAGTATTCTTACCCTTAGCACCGCTGTGGTTGCTGCAGTTAATGAACCTATCCCTACTTCCTGTCCTGTATGCCCTACTACTATATCCCCATTGTTTTCATCAACATCTAGTATACGAGTTGCGTAAATCGATTTATGTTTAGAAATAAGCTCTAAGCTCTCGATAATTTTTTATATTAAGAATTTTTTTTTTTGCTTATATTGTTGAACAGCTGAGCTGAGTGTGCTAAATAGATATTATCGTAAAGTAAGGGGCCGTCTTGAGATTCTCGACTACCTGATGAACAACATCTTCTCCAATAGAGCTTTACTTATATTTTTATGCGCTGATATTGTCCTTTGCCGGCGGCAGTCTGGGCACATTCAATATAGTGTATGTATGAAATCATAGTAGGGAACTTAGGTTTTAGTACGTACTGAAATAGGAAAAAACTTTAGTGAGGAGAAGAGCGGAGCTAGTTATCTCGTCCCAAATCAAAAATATCACGTAGAGAAACCTAATACAGAATATTGTTAATAAGACCACTCGCTAGCGATACGGCAATATAGTCACAGACTGAGTCCAGAACTAAGACGGATGTTGGCTCTTTTTTCAGAAAAACCTGTACGGGTCTACCTACTCTAGACTAACAATAATATATATATTTGAGGGTTTCAGTCTACGCCTCAGTCCTCTTCAGCGCTCGTTGGAAGTATACTATTTACCTCAACCGTTCCCTATTCCATCCTTAGATTAGCATGCCTTTTACAAGCGACCTTTAACCTTCTCTCAAGCAAATTCTGCTGGGACCATATATATATTTGAGATGTCTTTTGAACACATTATTCGTCGCCGGCTTATCGTTCTATTTTTCGCTATCCTTGCGCTAGTCGTAGCCAGCCTCGGCTCAGCTAACGCATACTTCGCAAATACTCTACAAGACCGAGCAGTCCAAAGCAATGCCCGTTTATCTGGACTAATCACAGCCTTCTTCAACGCTACGTTTGCTATTATTGGATTTACTATTACGGGTCATCCAAGCTGGCTACAGAATTATGATGCGCTTATATGGGTACTCGGCGGCATTCAGCTATTTATAGCGTTTATTATTGTTGTTACCGGAGGCTTACTCGCCTACCAAGTCCATAGCTACCAAAACTCTAAAAGGTTGGGTGACAACAGCAGTATCCCGCACTATCATACTATGTACTACGGAGGTATCAGTCAAGCAGCCTATGGAGCTTTCTTACTTTTGGTTGCCATTACAAGTCATGCTATTTTTTTTATTCTCGATCCTACAAGACAACGCCACCTACGTCGGGGTCGCGATAGGTAGTTTCGCTCAATAGGAAGAAGCTATATAACATGAAGCCAATACCTACCACACTAAAAGTTCCATGGACAAAAGTAGCCTCATAAAAACAACGATAACTGTACTAAAAAAGCAAAAAACTAGTATTATAGGTATTATAGCCAGTGGAAACCCAGAGTCCTATTCTACAGTTTATCCTTCTAAGATTTTAGCGTAAAACCAATAATAGTTGTTGGCATAGTGCTTTGTATTATTGAGTCAGGATTGAGTCACGATTGCGAGGTCGGAATAAAAGTTCAATAATAGTAGATCTGGATATAATTACCACAACCGTCTTTTACCTAAAGAGCTCCGTAGTGTAATCTAAGCAACCATCCTTGAATAAAAGAGCACATCAGTACCGTGACAATCACCGTAACTTTATCAAAAACCGTAAGGTCTCATTCAATAGCCAAAGAACGCGTTCCGTTTAAACGTGAATAGTATGACGCAACTGAAAATCTTTACTAGACTTGGACGCTTTAGAGTAGTATCCGTTGAAATAATCCACTTGGGGCCCGGGGTCTTGTCCGATTCAAAGCTAATCAAGCACACGGTTCTCTTCTTTTGCGGCTTCATGGATCCCGAAATTCCTTACAAAATTCAAGCGTACGAGTTCCCAGTTGATGTGAGCGACGAACTTCGGGCTTTGCACGTCACCTTTCTCGCCTTACTAGAGTGTCATTTCCGATTCGAATCAACGGATATAACGTTGTATGTACCAGATGCTTTTATCTTGGCTACGATTGGAGCGCTGTCCGCTATACCAAGGGAGGTAGTAGTGACCTGCGTTCATTTAAAGAACTTGCGGACCATCTTGGGATGGTTGCAGGTGCTTGGGATATCGGTGTACCCTCAGCTGAGATCTCTGACTGAGGCATCAACGGCCAGACGCTATAACAAAATAATGGCATTATGGCTAAATCTATAGAACTTCGGAGGTGATCGCGCGCGTTATCTTGAGGCTTGGATCTTCGGTCTATGGATCTAGTGAATGAACCATTCTTATAGCAAATTGAGAACAGGAACGAAAGTGAATGATGATACAGACACTTTACAGCTTGTTACGCTCTTTCACAACACATAGCTTAGCTTAGGTAATAGCTTAGTAAGCATAAGTAGTCTTAGATGGCTTGAGGCTTGTCGCCTCTCTTAAGTAGAATAAGCGAGTTATTACAATTGGTAACTAGCATCGCACCGCCAGGCCGCTTTCGCGTTCGAAAGAGGTAATGAACGATTCGTTGACCGCTGCAGCTTGCTCTAATGCCAGTTGCGTCGGGGCGCGATGCAGGAGCAATCGTATGAGTTAGCGTCAAGCAAGCATATTTATCGCTATTGATTGAAATATCCAAAACTTATCTCCCACGAGGATTAGGAACGTCCAGGCGATCTGCGAACTCCGCAATATTTCAGTCTTCTCATTTTAATGAAAGGACTTAATTATATAGAATAATTCCTAGGCCCTACCGTTTCTAGAGAGTTTAAAGGTCTAAGTTCGGCCCGGGTAGACTACCGGAAGCTCACATTACACAAACAAATTCAATAACTGATCAATTTTTCGTGTCTAGCTATACATTTTGGATTGGTTGGGTATATATAGATGAAATAACAATTAAGGGTATGACGTTGGTGTCACAATAAATCCAACAAATACAACACATCGTAATTCAAGTATAAGTATGCTCATGTGGGGCGATAGCTTGTATTTGCATTAGCGGATTTTCTTTGTGAATCTAAGAAAAAATACGACTTCCGTTTTCTAAGGCAATCCTCCTGACAAGAGACAGGCCTCCATCGTACGGAGACACGGGCGGTAAACGATGTGCCGCTGGCGTCATGTAATACCACCCCGCCTCCTTTTTCACACGTGGGTCATCCCCTTGAAGCTCTGTACATTGATAATCCAATATCACGCAAGAACGTCGCTCCCAAGCATGATTCGTCAAAGTGAAATCGGACCCATTAAATGTAATATGGTTTAAAGCCACGGAACATACTTGCACGTCTCTTCGTCTAGCAAACTCGGAGAGCAATATGTGTATCTTTTTAATAACAGTGACCATATTCTCTCTCGCAAGAGCAGTCGATATCCAGTACCTAAAGTTCGATTCGGGGAGATTGCTCGAGGGAGAAAGTTCAAAAACCTCCAAGCTATCCGCGAA
This sequence comes from Dactylellina sp. 'tibetensis', assembly GCA_036971435.1. NCBI lineage: Eukaryota > Fungi > Ascomycota > Orbiliomycetes > Orbiliales > Orbiliaceae > Dactylellina > Dactylellina sp. 'tibetensis'. The sequence continues at coordinate 2,642,908 of JAKDFA010000001.1, forward strand.
CGATAATTCTTTCTACGAAGTCATCAGAGTGATATCCACAAAGAATTACAGGAAGTTTCTTACCAAATTTTCGAGGATGGATGGAGGAGTATTTGTTATTCTGAGAACACGAATCCTCAAATCCGTGGGGATATAACATAATGCGAAAGGAGGAGCGTGTGGAGCGAACCACGTGATATGAAGGGTGATAAGGGATTGTAAGCGCATTAAAACGTTACGAAATTTGGTCGGCTTAGACAGATAACTAAACTGGTCCATAATAATGGTGATATTCGTGATGTGCTGTAGGAGCATTGAAAGTGAGGTTTTGTGGCACGTCGGGGTCGAAAGGCTTGGAAGGCTTGAGTATGTCCACGGGAATGGCTCTGGAAGCCTCAAAAAATCGACGTGCTGCATTTGAACACCGTAAAGCCGAATTTTATGCTCGAAGTTGAAAACTAAGTCAATGCCATTGAGATTCCCGTTATCTCATGAAGTTAGCAAGAATAGAGGAGAAAAAAGCTCTGGAGATCCTTACCATCGAATATTCTTACTTTCTTACAAACTATAGTGCCAGACATACACCGGGTTTCGGTATTTACATTGATCATATTGATGACTATCCAGTCAGCATCGCAAACGATAGGCCGTGCTGGAAAATGTCGGGAAGCAAATCGGCCGCTATCGCGATCTACTAGGCTTCGCCTTCGCTTTTCTAGACATATTTTTAATATTCCGTAAAGACTTTGACAAGTACGAGCTAGTGAAGACAGAGACGAGTGTGGAAGGTAAAATTGTATTTCCGAAAAGAGCTCGTTTGGAATTGTAAATATGCCCAACATTTGGAGAAAGAAAAACGCTTTCGAAAATATGATGAATAGATCAAACAATATGGCTTTTACGCACTAGTGCACTGCCTTCCCATGAGAGAATTATACGTTATTACTCGGGCAATCGTGCAGACCATCTTGAACGGTTCTGACAAATTTTCCGTTTCTCGTACATGTGCACCAGCCACCTGGTCTCGTGAACCAGGCACCTTACGCCAAACCTTGTTTAACGTTTGTATGTATCTAAAACGGTAACTAGTTATTACGTTTGCAGTCCTGGGCTGATGCCTTGACCCTCCCAAAAGGATGTTTTGCGTTGAGTACCGGCTAGATACAATCGCACCAACCGATATTTTAGAATAGACGTAGTCATTGGCACCTACTAGCTAGAACCCGAACAACATTTACTCCATAGATGTTTCAAGAATACCTTCAATTTTCAGCTTCACAATACACATATCCTAATCAATTCTAGTCAACTATTCACGCTACAAGGCATAGATAGAGATGTTTATCTTCCAGATTTATAAGATACTTAAACTATTCTCAAAGCGGCTATCAAAGAAATAAAAACGGTGCTGAATTGCCCCAAACTGTTGCTTCCCGCCCTAAAAACTGATCAAATATCGTAGAATGCTGATAAAAGAGAGTTGGGGTATCATTCCAAATTCGTCTTGATTTCTCAAATCGCAGACAAGTATCTATTCTACAAACAATATGGGCGGTCTTAACATCCCGGCGGAACCAATCTTGCAAATAACCAACACTTGGAGATCCAGGAACTCCTGCTAGTATTAGATAGTTGCCGATATTGATGGTATTGTGTGCATAGAGATAGTGAAGGAGAATAGGAAGGCATTGGTCTGAAGGCGATTCGTAGTGACACATCTTGCAATAAAGAGAATTTGGGATATCATGCTCCAAATGCAAAAAGCCCGCGCTAGTGTTATACGTTAAAATCGCTACCAGAATAAATATTCATTTGTATTCTCTTACTAGAAATTATCATCAGGAAAAGTTGGGCAGAGGTTTGTGCTCATGAAAGCAGTCGGCTCGGTAAGACATACAACTCCAAAGAATGGAGTTCTCGATACGAAAATGCTTGCTTCTAAGCGGAGGGCATAGAACGCTGATAAAGCCTCGTTCTTATCCAGAAGATAGACCATATTTGCTGGAATTAGTGCGAAATGTCTGCTGTATGTTGGATGGCTAGTTTGTGGATTGGCCGTGGAAGATAAATATATTATTGTCTGCCGTCCAACTTCAATCAATATTGAACCCAACATCGACCTTCTCTAAAGGGTCACGTAGTAGCCAGTAGCTTCCGGTTCGTATCTATTCCAGGATGTAGTCTCGAGTTCGCCCTCACAATGTCTTAAAACGCTATTTTTTACACACCAGGGTCGACTGTTTGCCATTAATCACCCCTTCTAATTCCAAAATAAACAACTGTTTATTTAAAAATGAAAGTTTCGATTCGAGTTGAAAACTCTAAAGCAAACAGGATAACGAGGAGATATAATAGAATATTTTGTCCTTATATGCGTCTATGACCATTTAAGTGCTTTGTACATACATTATTTAATCTAGTATATACCCACCATTGGAACTTCATAAGGGAGTTCATCCCACCGCTTCATCATATATGTTCCATCGGTGATCCGGCCTACCAAAGGAAGATCTTGCTCATCATGAGTCGGGAACACTTGTGACACAAACCCGGTTGACTGAGTAACTCTATACATAACTGGGCATAGTCTTTGGTACATGCTCCTACTCCCAATGTCTTCATAGGAGTTGTATTTGAGGTGGTGACGTGAATTTATATACCCAATAAGGATGTATTGAATCGATGACAAAGAACTGGCAATTACTTCCGCGTCATCGTAGAATATTTTCCTGTAGAGCAGCTCAGTACTCGATTCGAATTGAAAATCGAGCTCTGTATCCTCATAAGCCCATATATAGGAGTATTCTCGCGCATTCCTTAACTGGAAGAGCTCTAAGGATTGGAGTTTGTTGAGATCGGTAAGGACATAGTCCGTTGGTTCCTGTTGTATGGTCTTTTTGTGTGAGAGATATTTTTATTTAATGCTCAGAGGTAAAACACGTGGTTTAACTTACTTGATCGTACCGAGAATCGAAAAATGAAGGTTCCATAGTAAGGCCAAGCTCTTTGATATTCTGCAGATATTTGAAATATATTGAAACCTTTGTAAATGTTTCCAATGCTCTACGAACTATCGGGAAATCATTTTCTTTGGCGTTTAGGGGTATAACATCGTAAACAAAGCTTCTAAGAGAAAAAAAATGCTTTGATAAACAGCGTAGATCAATTTCCGCTTTTACGATTAGGAATACGGATCTCAATCGACTCGGAATGGCGGATATAAATGCTTCGATTGATTCCATAGATATATCTGGGTGCATTCGAGTTTTAAAATCCCGGATATGGAGATGCGAGAGGCTTTCAAACCGACGGGGTTCGGTTTCTCGAAGAAGGAAACCTAAATTTGCACAATCTATAAACTCCAGCCTCGTTAAGTCCCTATAGTTTAAGGTTTGAGTAAGCCGTTTCGTTCCGTCGAGGCAATACTTGAAATTGAACTTTTCAAACCCTATGCATCGTAACTTCTGGCACAATGCAGGGTAAAAGACAAAGCAATTTAGATGATACAAAATACAATTATGTAGATGGTCTGTCATATTGCAATCAAAAAAGTACGTCGCTAGCTCGATATATAGATAGCTTAAAGATGGACAAGATTTTAGGAATTTGTTCATGAAGTCTATATTGCAAGCTGGCCGAATTTGATAAAGCCGAAGCTGAGTAAGATTCGGATACTCAGTTGCCCCAAAAGACCGGCCCAAGTCCCAAGCGATGCTGAAGTTTAAGTCGAGGCGCTCAAGCCTGCGTTGATGTTCAAGGAATTGAAGAATAGATGACTGCCATTCTATCTCGCTGAAATGGTCGAGAAAATGAAGACTAGATCCTTGTTAGCATAGCGTTTACCTAGGCATTCACGGTTCTTACTACCGAAGGTCTTTAATTTGGTTCTTAGGGAATGTTAGTAAGAAGTCCCTCAGGATTGCTCTCACGAGAGGGTGATGTTTCTCTCGACTCGCAGGATCAATAGGAGGCTTTAGATATCCCAATATTTGAACTTTCTCAATGTTGAATACAACTCTATCGTGAGAAATAAGTTCACGATTTTGCCGGAATGCCCGCTGTAGCGTTTTTAGCTCAAAGTATCTTACTCCAATCTGGAAATGCATTTCATTTTGGAATAAGTTCAGAATACGGAAGCTGAGCTTGTCAATATATGTCTTGAATAATTGACAGACCAACCGAAGCTTTCGAGTATTCTTTTTGGAGGAACAGCATTCGACCTAACCCATACATGTTAATGCTTTAATATCGAAGCAACTTCGATTTTGCCTTACAAAATCTAGTATCGTAAATACAATCTCGCATGGCAGGTCTAACAGCATTTTCGAAGATATTTGTAAATCGTACGAAATAGAAGATAGGTGAGGATATCGATCGGCCAAAGGGTTCTGATCCAGTGAGCCAGACTCGAGATGTTGCGTTGTTTAGTCGGAGAGAAAAAAAACCTTCGTCCACGTTGGTATTGGTCTCGTGGGTGTGTTGCGGTTTCTTTCGATATTTTGTCAGTCTAAGGCGACAAAACAGTCAGTGTGCTGTGCATGTGAGCCAGGCAAGCTCTATACGCTCACGCCTTGGATATTTAATGGTTCATTTTACATGATATCTCGTTTCTAGTGCACATTTGTTAGGTTTTGGGGGCAGCCCCCATGGGGACAGGCCCTCGGAGCTTGAAAGTGGGCGATAGGCTGTCGAATTCCGGTACATGGGGAGTGTTTTTCTAGGAATGAAAAAGAACTACGGTGGGGACACCTTCCGTGTCGCTAACTACTCACAATCAGAGACCAGTTACCGTTTTTCGTTTTCAGTTATTGCAACCCCCCTTTCGAATATTTGCTTATGATGACGCTCGTATATCAAACGATAATCACAGCTTTTTTCACCCAAAGGAATCAAATTCACCACGCATCACGCTTGAACCAAATATTTTCGCAACTAGTCAAGCATCGAAGGTAGAATTCTTATTATTCAGAATGGCAAACGTGGAATATCTAAACCAACAGAGGAATATTTCCACAATGAGAACTCTTACCAACGCAATTGATACTATTGGCCATTTCGACATAGAATCAGAAGAGACAGCATTAGCAAGAGAACAACTTCACAGCATCTTTTCGGCTCGCCTAGATGAAATGTGAGTTCCAATTAATCGAAAAGGGGGAACAAACAAATTGAAAAGCTAATCATTTATATGTATATTAAACTACAGTTTCTATAAAAATTCCGGGGTCCATTATGTCCATGGTATAACCAAGGTGTCATACCGGTTAGTAGAAAAGATGGCGGCGTCTTTGGTAGACGAATACATCGAAGAGACATGCGGGGCTAAAACGGAAGCCTGGGCCCATATTTGCAACCCTACGGCCATGAAAGTATTGATTAGATCTGCATTTCAACCAATGGCATTAATGTACGATGAGATACTGAGGTTCAGATCTACTATTCTCGGTGAGCCTATATTGATTTCTTTATTTATGTTTATTTGTTGTCGTGAACTAATTTTTTGCTGTCTTAATATTAGAAAAGAGCCCGTCAACGGATATACGCGTTACCCTCGTAAAAGGCCGTTTTGTACTAAGTTCTGTTGACAGGGAAGAGCCGACACTAAGTAAGAAGAGAAAGCCTAAAGATCGAACCTCTATAGCAAAAAGACAAAGTGAAGCTCAAGGCCTGATGATATTTGAAGACGCAGAGCTAATAAAAAAGCCAAAGATTGAGCCAACTACTGAGCGCTTCTAGTTAAACCAAGAAATCCTCAAATAAATTTCATTTCATTACTTTGTATTCATTAATAATTGATACTATTCTCTAAAATAAGTGAAGGCGTATAATCGTGTAAGCCAATGACAATTTGTGCTGTAAATAGCAGTCTATTATTAGACTTGGAGGATAGGACCCCTTGACATAGAGCTTCGTTCTAGGAAGATATTAATAACAACCCATCTATAATACGCTATATTTCAAGAGAAAGAAGCTTAGAGGTTTCAACTCGCTAAAACCAACATAATCTAAGAACGATCAACTCAAACTTGAATATGGAATACCCTCGCAAATACGTTAGATTCGCGGATCAGTTGGAACTTAGAAGTGGGCCACTGTATAGCGAAGGGGACATGGAAACACAAAATATCATTTCTAATCTTAGACGTGATAACGAGCTCCTATGGGCTGTTTATAAGGCAGAGCGAGAGGAATCTGGGCGCTTACGAGAAGAGTTGGAACAGCTCCGGTGTCTGGTTGAGGCGTCTCGAAGCCTCGTTACTAGACTTTACGAGTATTTGACGACCAAATTTTAGCTTTCTAAATATAGCCCGCGGTTACCATGCTCTGAAACATTTGGAAACAATCCTCAAACATTAATTTTTTTGTTCACCATGGAATTAAAAATCTTGCATAAATACTCGTGTTAATTCCACCGTGATTTTAAGAATCATAAACATATTCACGAACTCGAAGGACTATAAAATCCACTTACTTTAGTGAAACCTTTTCTAAGCCTACATATCCTCTTAACTTCTTGTCAGCACTCAGAATGGCCGAGACACACTGCGATAGCCAGACTAGCCAGATCGAAGTAAATTTGTGGCGAGCGCAGCAGAGTGCAAATTACTATTATGAGGCATATCACGCGGCTGCTGTCTGCGCGTCAAACCAGAAGAAAGAAGTTCTGCGTAAGGATGAAATTATCCGCCAGCTTATGGCTCAAACCGATCAAATAAAGCTTGAACTCAAATGGTATAAAGCCGCATACCCCAATGCGAACTCGAAATATAATATTACAACAACATTCCACAGTAGCCCGGTTTTCGAGACTAACTCGACGCCTCCTAAGCCGAAGGTGAAGAAGTCAAGGGTGGGAAAACGACAAGTTCCTAAAAAGGCGAAAGTCGTCAAGAAACGGGCATCTATTAAGCCACGAGACCTCAGAAGGTCTCTCAGATTGCAAGGGATTGATGTTATTGTAGAAGAAGCTGAATAGAACTAAAGACGGGAATTTTTCTTCATTCGAATTTTGTGTATTTAATAAGAATGGAAACTTTGATAGTTACATGCAAAAATAATCTTCCATCACGTAAGGTGCTAGGAACTCGTCCAAAGGGTCCCAGACATAATTGAAAATTTGAGCTTCGTAAACAATATTTCTATGAACATCCGTATACCATCTATGCTCGAGCGTAACTGTATCCCAGATGAAGAGCGGATTCGTAATTCTTGAGTATCTTATTCGGTCGCCGGTCAAAATACGAACAGACACATCTACAAAATCTCTAGACTTTGCAAATTTTCTAAAATGGGCTGTTATGTCTTCTACTTCTATCGATACAGGGGCCTCCACTTCCATATGCCCTCGATCTAGGTTGAGGCGCTTCTGAGATCTTGCATTTGTTTCTAGACAGCGTAATTGCAGTGTCTGTAAGCAAAAAGCATCTTCAAACTTAATACGATCCTACATTGTGAGATTAGCTATAATATATCGAAAACAGCCAGGACTTAGACCTCTTACGAGTTGGAAGCATGGTCGGGGAGGGATATCAGACAGTACGAACACTTTTAGAGTCGGAATTACAGATATTATATCATTGATCGTATTTACGTCTTCAAAATCTGGGATGCTTTGACTCTTCATCGGTATTGATATATAAATGGCTGTTAGTTTCGGCATTGCGGGTAGAACGTTGCATAGCGGTGCAAAAGGCGATTTAAATATCGTGTCGTTAGTTTCTTTGAGTAAGAATAGCGCTAAATGATCATGGTACCACCATGTTTCATTGTTGTAGTAATAAACAGAAGGCGCTTCGAGAATCAAGGTTTCAAGATCGCTGAGCTGGGAGAATATCGGGGTGAACTGGTCGTAGATTGCAAGAAAGCGTTTTCGATCCCATGGGTTTAGGTAATCAGGAGCGCGGCTAACGTCCATAAAGGCGGATGTTGTGAATGCCGAGTCTTTTATATGGTGTTGAAAGGAAAGAAATTTATCTATCGCAATTTGTAATGCTTTGAACTTTTTTGGATCTTCAAATACTAAGAGCGAATAATATCCTATATATGCAGTGATGAGTGCTAATCCTATAAGATATTATAATTCTTGGTATACCTTGTTCCTGTCCGTATTCGTGTTTGTTCTCTGAGCCAGTGGGTGATTTCTTGGGCGGAATATCTATGTATTCCAATCTCCATTTCCAATACTCAGTGTCGTCCCCTGTCGGGACAACATCCGCATCAAAATCCAACTCACCCCAAGTTTCAAATCTGTTCGTCAGAGGTCCTACAGGTGTCCGCAGTACGCTATTTCCAATTCGAAGGAGTTTTCTTTGCGGGTAAAAAGTACACCCATTGTGTTCATAGTGAGTATAAACGAACTCAACGGGCGAAGCTACCTCTGGAATTAATATGTTTCGAATTTGATTACCCGAGATGTACCGATCTAATACTTCGGTAAGTGTGGAGTATGTTTTGTTACCACGATACGCGTCGCAGAGACATTGTATATCGTCTAAGCGTAGATAATCTAGAATGCAAACAACCAAGTCAAAAGAGATTTCATGCATGATTAAACGTTAATAGTAAGGCCCAAAGATGGGCTTTTCGTAAGTTGAAACTACAAAAGCCTTAAATACTAGCGGACTAAGGTATGCTTCCCTGCCGCACCAAGTTCAGACGCAGACATACGGTTTACGGAGTTTGGTTTTTGGGAGGCGAAGATTACTTAGGAGTATAGAACGACGTTGTATTAACTGCAGGAAGTCTCAAACCATCTACTATCTACAATAATTATTTACTGGTAGGGATATTCACTATTTAGGCCTTCATCATGTAGGTGTGCAATCAAAGCTAATTGGTCAAGGTCATCCCAATCTGTTTCCCCGGGGATTTCCGGAATCTCCACGTCAAAATTTGCCCTATTACCTGTATCTGTATTTCGCGTTAGCATCGTCGTTTGTCCCGGTGTTGAATTAGCAAGGTAATCCATAACCTGCTGCAAGGCTGCTTCGATTGCGGTTAAGCGACTACCGGTAGTTCGCCTCTCCTGTGGTGGTTCTGTTGGCGCTGCCCTATTTCTAGGACGTGCAGGTCGCCGTGTTCTCGTTGGTGAGGGTTCAACGACTATACGCTGTGTTTCCGCATTTCGCCCTATCGGAACATTTATTCTCATCCGTTGCCCAGCAGTACGCTGGGTACGAGCTCTGGGCGTCGGCATCTCAAGGTTGTGCCCGGCTGTTGGACCCCGATTTGCGTGACTCGCCATGTCCTTCCTTTGTTCGTAAATATTTAAAACGTGGTATGGAATATCGTATGACCCTGATTCGTCAAAGTTATCTACCGTTTCTTGCGATATAGCCCACTTCGTAATTTCGTCCATTGCAACTGCCTTTGTTACCTTTCTACTGCTTGCATCGCACCTTCTAAGTTTAAGCATTTTGCCAAGAGTGATTGCGTATCTGTTCTGACTAGCCCCTGCCCAAGTAATGAGAAAATAAACATGGCAGTTTTTTCCATGAGGAATCCAACATGCACCTTGGATTACGATAGCCTCCCAGCACTGCTTACAGCCGTCACGGTCTTTTGCGAAACCATCCGAGTCAATATCAACGCCAATATAACTAGCCCGATCCTCGTCTTTTGAACTCGGCTCGATTTTATATTGTTCGTTATCAAGTTGGCCATTAACGACAAAAAATTTGCGTTTGTTGAATCCTCCCCCGCACCAACCGATAAATACTGGTTCGGGACCAGATACTATTCTACCGTTGATCCTAAAATTTATATCGTCAGCATCAAGTTCATCAATGATATTGGTAGCAGGGGTTGGGGGCGGGATATCAGTATCAATATCCATAGCATTGCCAGGTGGACTTGGCTGAGCAGTTGGTCTTTGCGGGATGTCATTTCGAGCCTGTGGTGGGATTATTTGCGGTCGGGTCCGTGGTGCTGTCCGTGGTGCTGTCTGTGGTGGCGTGGTTGTTTGTGTTTGTGCCTGGGTTGGTTGCGGTTGCGGTTGTGGCGGCGGTGGTTGACGCTGCGGCTGAGGCTGTGGCTGGGTTTGTGTTTCCGGTAGATTTGCTGTTCGGGCTGGGAACATTTGTTGCATTGCCGCATCTACTTGACGCCCAATATTCGTACGGTGTTCGGCTTCAGCATGTTGGCTCGCACGACGCTCTGCTGCCTCTCGTAACTGTCTCCGAGCTTGCTCAGCTTCTGTCTCGTCACGTTGTGTCTGGTCTGTGAGCCCAACAGTGGTAGCAAGACGCTCCAGGCGGCTTGATTGATTAGCTGTCTCTTCGGCCGGTATTGTTTCAGCGGGGTTTCGGCTAGCTTCCAACTCCTCTAATGCTCGTCTTCTACCGTCTTCTTCTGCAGCTGCTATTACGTCGGCAGCCGTTATATGTCTACCATCATTGTTTAAAGTGCCCAACGGAGAAGCCCCTATAGTTGCACTACGAGTACGCCGACCTGTACCAATTGGAGTCCTTTGTTCTATCGGACTTATTGGGTTTCTTGCCGGTCTTGGACTTCCACTTTGAGAAGCCATTATTGCGCCGTATGAGAAGAGTATTTAGCACGGAGTGGTAGCACGGAGTGGTAGCACGGTAGGGGAGTTCAGCTCATCGGCAATGTGATTGGAGATTAAGGTCTAGTTATATTAATTTTTCTGTCGTTCCAAAAAATGGAATATAGATCGAGAGTGCAAAATCTAAATTCTGATTCTGGATGGCGATCCAGTATAGATAATAGGACAAAATTAGAACGTAGCATCACAACACATAATTGAAATGTGCGATGTGAGAACGTATATCCAGAACGACTTGGTCTCGTAAACAAGCCGCCACACAAGCAACAGTTTGTTATAGGAACGACTCTTTGTTTGAAACTTCGATCCATCAGCACTATAATCCATTTGTGCATATGCATAACCTGCTAAAATGAATCAAATACCAGAATATGTGGGCGGCAATACATTGGAAGTAATTACGCGGACCTCAAAGTTGGATCTCTTTCTGAGAATGCATCCAAGACTAGAAGTTTTTGCGAATACACATCAGACGACGGACAATACATCTCTCAATGCGACGGATATTATCGCAGATTGCCAACTTTGTCACGGATGCTTTCTAATTCATGAATCGGTCTTTGTGTTATCGTGTTGCGATAAACACGTTTATCATGTCGATTGCCTTGAGCGTCACTTTCGCACTCAAGGCGATTTTGAATCTCCACACTCCGGTGCATCATTATATGAGACTCTGCTCCTTGAAAAAAAACTTACTGCATGGATGGCCTATGGTTTGGAATTTACGAGTCAGGAACGTAAGCCATTCGCAGCTTCGCCAAGTGATCACTGGAGGCTGAATAGGAATTCGCGAATTAATCCTTATATCCCTTGGGGGGGCTACCGTCGTTACATCCAGCGCTCGGTAGAGCTTATACCATACTACCACATACGGGAAATCGAGCCTGGAGAGATCGGCTCTTATCGGCAATCCGAAGAGCACTTGAATCTTAGAGAAGGCCGGGCTCGGCTTTCTCAGTTGCCGTATCTCAAGTTCTTAATAGAGCAGCTTCGTAGTATTACAAGAGATCTACCAAGAGCCGAAATTACGTGGCAAATCCGAAAACTTCTGGAAGTATACCTCTTTGCTGATCTTACAAACTGTGTATTCATTCAGAACGGTTTGTACAAACATATACTTGTCCAACTAAGAGTCGGCCAGAAAGAATTGGTATGGTTTGGCTTTGCTGAATACGACCAATATATAAAGAGAAATATCGAACCCATATGTCAGGGAAATTTAACAGGTACATTTTACTCTAACCTAATGGAAGCATTATCATCAAGCACAAGACCGGTACTCGCTGTATCGGAATTTTTCAAGAAAGTAAAGGAAAAAGAGGAATTTGAAGCAAGGTATGAGGATGTTGAGCGCCGGTTACGACATACTGAAACCTTCCGCGCAAAGAGAGAGCATCTAAATTTAGTGTATCCATTTGGTCGGGCGAATACAATTTGGTACTACGAAGACCAGGACCGTTAAAGAGAAGGTAATAAACGCAAAATAGTTTATTGAGAATATCTTAAGCGTATGTTAGCTCAAAGTATGGCAGTATATATCTACAAGACGATGCTGGCCGCTGCAAATATCGTTACTCCAGACCCCCCATGCATCTAAACTCTAAATCTTCAACTAAGCCTTATCTGCTAATATCATGTACGATAAATATATTGACATCGTTTTAAACGTTAAATCCAACTCTACTACCAAGAAAATATCGAGAATATATGTCCAAAGACTACGCGCAGCACATGATCAGCCGCAATTTGGCGAATACACTGATATCGAAATATACTTCAGTTTAATGGTTCTTAGCCTGAAATATGACTTAGAGGGCCTATTCTTACAGGATGCCATTGAGGCTTTCAATAAAGAAGCCGATAAATTCGGCTATAAACATCTAGAAACAGACAGAATATTCGAACTGGAAATTATTTGGCTCCAAGCACTTGATTGGAACCTGTATGTAGGCTATGGAGTTCTATAATTGATTAGTGTGATGTAATGCTATTTTACGGTTATCGTTTTTCACTTGTATAGATGAGGATGCCTAAATTTGAACAAATAGAATCGTGAATATATATACTCTGTATCACACAACCTAAACCCCCAGCCCTTTGACCACCATCTAATAATCTGATCACAATGGTATTCGAGACTCTCGAAAATATTGTGAAAAATATCCAGCTTTTTAGAAACTTCTACCCGCGGCTCACAGTTTTTGTTGACACCGTCAGCCCTGACGACGAAAGTGGTGACGATGCTGTAAAGGCTGAGTGCAACACTTGCATAACACCATTTAAACTCCAGGAAAAAGTCTATGCTCTACCATGTGGTATTACCCACACTTTTCACGTTTTTTGTTTAAATCAATGGTTGAAAAGATTAGAAGAATCAGAGAGATACGAGACGAGACTGGTGAGGATACCGGTCGAAGGCGATGCGCATGCGTTCACGCAAGTGGAAGAAGCGTTTTACATACCTGCGGATTGTCCAGCATGCCGTGAAAAGCTACCCTTTTACGGGACCCTCAGCCCAGAAAATAGGATTAAATGTACAGTTGCATTGGGATACAGTGGCCCTAATGACACAAAAACGCCATTCGCGATGCTTTCACCGGAGGAAAGACGTTTTGATCGGCCGCAAGCACAATATTTACCTTGGGGTCGATTTCGACGATATATCACAGCTGCACAGTTGTCTTACGAGACGATTACCCCACCGGTTTATAGTATTACCGTTTCGCGCGACTCAGACGCAGAGAATCCGGCAAATTCCATTTGCCTACGGAGCAATCGCGCAAGATTATGCGAAGTCATATCTTTAAGAAATGTTAGGAAGGCGATCCTGTCTGCAACGGAGGGGGATCGAGAGATGCTCATCCAGCGCAAAACTATTCAAAAACTTTTGCTAGCGGATGTCACGAACGTGATCTACATCAAAGGACCAGTATTCATACATGCATATATACAAGCTAGAGTGAATACTGGGGGCGTAGCATGGTTCGGATTTCGAGAATTTCGGGACTACATCGTAAAGGAGTTGTCTCTCATTGGCGATAGCTGGAAGTGGTTTCACGATGCACTTAAAATATTCGCACAAAGTCATCATATGTCAGGATTCGGCCACATTTCCGAAATTTACGACGTTGCACTTCAGATTGATGTATTTGACTCTCGAGCTGCAAGAATCCCGTGGTCGAACCCGGAGCCGAACTTACTTGCCAGAGCACACCGAATGAACCCGGAGCCGAGCTTACTTGCCAGAGCACACCGAATACGGGAGCAAGGATTATATCGCTGGATGGATGATTCATGGGTCTTAGAACTCCCAAATGAAAGAAGGCCAGAATATGGAAGAATACTACAAAATGAGAAACGTGAACTCGAATTCGATGGGATGACGGGAGCAGAAAATGGGCAGAGCCTAGTTTATTCGGATATTTTAGACCATCGCAATTCGATAGAGACAGGCCTAGAAGACTTCATAGTAGGGGCAAGAATCAGGATGCAGCATAGACTTGAGGAAGAGGAAAGACAAAGACAACGCGAGGAAGCGGAAAGACGACGTGAGGAAGAGGAAGATAATAGTTAACATATGTCAAGATAGCTAAAAATAACTTTTTATACAAGATTGAGAAAAACGCTATTAAATAGTCGTGCGCGCTTCGGTGCAATGTAGAAAATTTGACCATTTTTTTTAATAAATGGGGTTTTGGTGCTATTTGACGAAATAATATCACTCATTTGTTCGTCGGTAATAAATTCCTTAACAAAATCAGAATAACCTGGTCTTTTGATAAACATAGCAAATGTTTCGTTATTTGATGCAGTGTTGGTTCGCATGGGTGAATGATCCGGGCTTTCGGGATTTTTAGCGTCAGCTGATGCATCTTCATCCAGATGTTCCATATTCGCCCTTGCCCCACTTTCACCCTTGTTTATTTGAATTGAAGGTGGGGTCGGAAAATGAGGGGGATCTGTATCAATTCCTAAAAAATATTCGAAATCTGTCTCAAAAAAAGCGTTATAAAAATCCTTACAAATGAAATATTGTGATATGTCTGTACCCTGGCATCTCCTTCTATCATGCATGTGCGTTAAGTACAAGAACTTTGCATTGTTGAAATCCTTGAAGTGGGTCCTTATCAAAAATCTATCCCTTATTGGTATTACCTCGAACCCTGTTAGTGGTGGAACCACGTCATTAATGTAGGCCGATTGCGCGTTGATCCTCGTGTTCATCGTAGACACAATTATCTGTACGAGTGCGGCGAGGTCGTCCGTCGAATACTTGTAAATATCCGGCGGTCGGTTTGTCCGTATCCACCCTTCTAGCGCTAGCTCCATTTCTTGTTCCGTGCCGTGTTGGCGGAGTGGGTCTGTTACTCTAATTCCAAGGTTCTCGACCAAAGTTGCGAAGTGGCGCCACCGTATTGGACTCGTTTTTGTAACGTCGGCAAGGGATCTCGTTTGCCTGTTGCTCGTTTTCGCTACTTTCATATTTGAAAAATGGCGCAGACAGAAAAGCCATAATTGCTTGTAGGCGCCATCAGACACCACGGTTCCAGTTTCTACAAACCCTGTTTCACTAACCTGTATAATATTCGAGCTAGCTGTTTGACGTCTAATGGTTTCATAAACGGTCAAAAAACATCCTGGAGGGGTCAGCAACTGCATTATATTCGCGCATTCTTCTAAAAAAATGATGTACTTGAAAAAAGTTGTCAAACTCGGGATAAGGACGCTGATTCGTTTGATTCTCCAAAGGATTTCTTGTCGCAAATCTATGCTTTCAATCGCAGGGAACAATGTAAAATCTGCCATTTTTTGCTCAATATATTGTGCGTCCGCAACCGATGACCCGGGAGCTCTTAGCTGAAGCTCCGATACAGTAAATGAGTCGACACACTTATAAAGTTCTTCCTGGCCTGAGAGCATGAAGGTCCAGACTCGCTTCACGTGTAATAAGTACCTACATATTTCCTATTCATAATTTAGTTGGCCATCTAAGCTCCGGTTCCAACTGAATAAAAAATGGCTGGGAGGCTTACCGTGTCACACTTCATGGAACTCAACCGCTGTAGGTTATTGATAGTAAAAGCATCTTTCCATAGTCCCACAAAGGGTAATAAGCTATCAAATGCTTCTGTCATCTCCGCATGTTTCCAGAAAGTCTTTAACCGGTCCTTCTTATGCGTTTGTAATCGCTTGAAGTATGTCTTTTGAGGATCATAATTACGGATGAGTCGGTAAACTTCAGCTTCCGACTTTCCTATTTGGGTATCAATATCGTTTTGCAAAAAATACCGACTTTCGTTGCACAAATTATCAGAGTAAAGCTTCGCATACCACCATCGATTCCGTGTTAGGGTGGCATCAAAATACTGTCGCGCAGCAATAATGCGATGTCTTCCATGGATACAAGTAATAGGAACGTCTATTATAGGGGCAATACTTTCTCGGTCTGCTAGATCGACGCGGTTTTCTTGAGTGGGGGCATGTGGGTCCGATACCACTGCTGTGATCGCTCGATCTTGGTATCTTAGGAAACAACTACTAAAACTTTCCAGAATTGTTGTGACTTTGCCAGTGTCTACCGGTGGGCTGTCAGGGTCGAATTGAATCGATTTCAGCTGACATCGGAATACGCCCAAGAAGTTTGATTGAATATTCTCCTCGATTTGCTCTTCCATGTTTGAATTCTCTGAATGCTCTCCTCCTTCCTTGTTGTTGACTGGACGATTCTGGGTTCTTAATACTGTATATTTATGGCACAATCTGATAGGTCTGTATCCGTTTCTCGTATATAGCATCTACATTGCCGGGTCTCATCTTCTGTATATAAATCTTGTTTAGCGCCCACGCTAATTGAAGATCAATCTTGTTTTATTCGACAATTGCCCACAGCTATATCAATATGGCGCCCAGATTTATACAAGCTCCTTTTATCTGGAGCTCTTTCATCCTTGTTTTAGTTGCCACCCTCTTGCTTTTATTTATGTCACTGGGCCATGCTCCTGGAGTTGGGCCGAAACCAACCATATTTGGTGTCTTTTCACCGCCTATTCTTAGTCAAAAGAGCATTGGAATTTTCAATGTCTGTACTGTTCTGGACGGTAGGATCAAATCTTGTGACTTTTACGGCTTGAACCTGAAAAATTCAGAAATATTAGTCGAAAACCTTGCGACGGCATTTTTTGGCCCGTTAAGCAAGATTGGAAAAGGAATACCAGGCAGTGATGCGGTGACTGGGCTTGCAACAAGCGTTGTTAGGCTCTACCTCGCGGCTGGGGTTTTGCAAATACTTTTATTGGTACTATCTATGGGGTCATTCTTTTTGCGTCTCAGTGGGATTTTAGCGATGACAGTTGGCCTTTTAGCATCAATTCTCGAGCTTGTCATATCCATTGCGTTATTCATCATATATTACACTTGTCAAAAACTACCATTTGTTGCTTCATCAACTGATAACTTTTTCCCAGTATTTGCCCTTTCTTTCCTAAGCGCCGGTTTCAACATAGTAGCCGTAGTAAGCTGGCTAGTGGGACTAGGGCTGGACGTCTGTTGTTGTTGATACACTAGGTGGTTCTTTCGTTATTGTCATATTGTCTGATAGGGAGTTCCATGCATCAACGATTCTAATCATCGATAGTTAGTGATCCCATATTTTGTAGCCAAATAGCAAGAAATTGTACCTTTGTAGCCCATTGGAATGCGCCTCAATAGTTTTCGTAGCCTTTGTAAGAGCTTCGTCCATTCTTCCCCTTGTTAAACTTATCACTTCAAATGAAAATGAGGGTTGGTCTTACTTCTGTAATTGTGATTGCAAGCGACAAATTTGATCTTGATTACTACCATCCGTTAGCTTAGCCAGTACAATATTAGATGTTCCATCTAGCGTACATGGTATTCACTTCATGTAAGTGTATTATCTTCAGATCCTTCTCCTCGTTCTCTCTAAGCAGTTGCTCTACGTTCAACTGTATACCTCCAATAACATTCTCGCAACTCTGAAATCGCAGGCTAGAGGCGTACTCTTGATTGATATTCATAGATATTGTTTGATCTATTATTCCAATTTTTTGCTCTAAGATCTTTATTTTCGATTCGGTCATCTGCTCTCTCATAGTCGGTAGGGAGAGTTCCGTCGGAAAGAACCCCATTGCGTTCATATAACTTAAGGGAGGAGCATCGGCAAGGTTGACCGGGACGGATTCCCCTACTATAATTTCAGTAACAGACTGTACTATTCCGTGATCGCACTTACCTTCGAGATACATAGCATCTCCCATGCCTAGATAAACGGTTCTCGATGTAGATGAAGTCTGAAAAAATAGGAAAAATAACAGTGCCACTCTCTTGCAGGGAATTTATGAAAAAGTATTTATTCGGATCAGGTTAGCCATTATTGTAAAAACAGACCGCCTGCTTCACAAACATGCATGCATATTACATGGGGCAGCGAGCATTTGTTGTATACAGGTGGGGCAACATAGCTCTTAGCGCGCGCAGTTTGTTTTAAGGAAACTCAAGTTCCAGAACCTCACTATCCTCAATAAGAGAATCCCACATTGGTATTACGAAGCCAGTTTAATGCTGTTTGTTATAAGTACGATCTGAGACTGACTCAAAAATCAGTCTTAATGAGAAAAAAAACCCTTTTTTCATTACTTTCATTAGATCGGATCTTGTAATAGAACGAAATGAGAGTCCCTTTGAGCGAAAACTTATTTTTACAAACACCACTCTCTGACATAGAGCTCGCGTTATTGTTTCTCGTAAAGTTGCAAAACTCGTCAGTCAATTATGCTGCGGTCGCTGCCTCTAAGATACAAAGACACCTTGGAAAGAAAGTAGAGGAAGGTCCTCTTAAAAATAGCTGGAACAACTACAAAAGACTCCAGGGGGGGGATAACTTGACAGTGTATCAAAATCTAAGACGTGATACATCATTTCTCCGGCAAAACTCTGCGGTCAATAGTATTATCGCTATAGAAGAAGCAATTTATAGAAGTCTATTGGACACCCAGAATCCAAAGGTATCATTCCGTTTTCAATCAAGCATCGGTTTTAAATAGCATTAGCTTACCATTATCTCAGGAATTATCTGAAGACGAACTCGAAGTCTTTAACGAGATGTTCAAAGGCACCTATGTTCGAATGGGACCAGAAACGCAAACGGAGATGGATGCGGATGGAGAGGGGAGAGGTGGCGAGGAAGATTTAGCGCTGGGAACGGAAAGTGTGGCATCCATTATGCCTTCGGACTTTTCTTCTTTTCAGGGTACAAGACCTGACTAGATTTATATATGACTCGGAGTCAAGCTTTATGTTCTAGCACTTGATCCTGTTTCCTGTATCCCCTCCTACTGTACGCAATTACTATGACCCCAGAAGAGCGCAAAAAAGAAGCTCTTAGAGCGAAAAGACAGTCAGTAATCAAGCATTTATTCCCAAACACAAAGTATTTACCATTTTCTATAATAGGTATGAAAGCAGAACAAGAAATCTGATGAAGAAAGGACACGAGCTCGCTGTTCTCACAAAGTCAGTAGTGCATGTTTACATATCTTTGCCGAATACCTCAGATAAATTCAAGGTTTTCATGTCGGACTTTAACATTAAGAGCCGGAACTCTAAACCTCAGATATCTGAGAAAAAGATATGGGGTCGAGTTTGGGGACCTAATGATTTTTTTACGGCACGAGAGCGGCTAGAGCTACCGGCGCGCGATGGAGATCTAGATGCCAAAGCAGATACAGAAGGCGACCTCGGAGTGATCACTTCTGATAAGTATTTGCCCCTCATAGGTATACGCAATTCCGCTAATTATCTCGATTTCAATACATTTAGAGCCAGAGATTAATGCTGAGCCCTCAAGCTCACCACCAGTTCCACATACGCCAGTAGAGTCTCTGTTACCACAGCCAAAGATGGGGGCCAATCTAAAACCCTTAGGGGATAATGGTTCCAAACAATGGCCGCCACTGCGAGCGCTTCCAATATCAGATTCAGAGATTGAAGGGAGGTCCGTGTTAGATCCAAGGCTGCGTAAGAATATGCCTCGGTTGGATCTCCAGTTTACTACCGGGCTCACAAATCTCGCAACGAAATAATCGTCGGAATCAATGTATCTAGCTCGAAATTAGTTAACTATGAATTGGCTCTAATTCATTCGAAAGCTTGTTGCGAAGCATATCATAAGTTCAAGATGTAGAATGAATATATTGTGCATTTGGGGAAAAAAAAAACTTGCTACGGGACTACTTAGCGAAACTACAAAATCACTAAGGCGAGTGGTTAGGCTGCCTCCTTGGTTTACAAACCAACTCAAGCATATTCTATTAGCACTTATTCTTTTGTGTGTTGTGTGTCGTTGTAGTTATGGAGTTAGGCAAGAAGCGTCATCCGCTTCACAGCGTTTGTCTTGCACAAGGTTAGAAACACTAATCACCCTTCTTGAGTGCGGCTACGAAAAACCGGTTTTAGGTATTACCCAAAAATCTGATTTGCCATGCGGCCGAACTTGCCTCGTAAAGAACAAAACAGTTTTTGGTAACGAAGGCCCCCGATCCTCAGCAAAACTTTTGACCGAAATGTGGGACATAGGCTGTTTAATTTCGGTACATTGAAAAAGTACCGAAGGATGGATGTGTGGGTCCATGGAGGCAAGCCTTTGGTCTGTGCCTCCCTGGCGCAGATTACCCCATCTCGAAAGCCTGAAACGGTAACAATATCGGGTTGCCACCACACCAAGGTTGTCTATTTCAGGGATCTACGCGCCAAAAAAAAAATAGGCAAAAGAGACAGGTGTGGGCTCAGAAAAGAGAATGTCACAACAACACAGTGATATCACAAACATTCTAGAGAGAATTCGCACACTTTGCCAAGCGATCAGCCTCGCACACCCAGATGCGGCCTCTAATTTGATTCCGATTTATTCAGAGCTCAACGTCTTGGAATCTCGCTTCAGCGAATCGCAAGGTACGCACACTCCATTTACACTCAAGTGAACCTTCCCACCTTTAATAAACACGAAAGACCGGGCTATATCTCAGGAGAACAATATCATCTTCTACCAGCGCTATATCCAGAGAATATTACAAGAGAGAGAGATTAATTCGCGTGAGGTACTCATCCCACAGGAGGAAGGCATCGAGATACCTCCGCAGTTACCACAAGCCCATGGCACCACTGAGTAACAGAAATGGAAATGGATCGATATGCACTCTTTTCTACTATCGTCAGCAGTGCTTTTATTTTGGCTTTACTAGCTGGTCCATTGGTGACTTTAGTACGGGTCCTAGGCCCTCACGGAAGTGCCCCAGTGACTGTGAAATTTGCCTTTTACACTCGTCCTTCTAGTTATTTTCATATTTTTGCTACGTTTCTTTACTTTGCTTCGAATGCCATCTATATCGCGGTCTCAAAATCTCTTGCCGATGCAGCAAATCGGTCGGGCTTGTTAGGCCTGGTTAATCTCATACCTACGTATGCTTTAGCTCGGATCAACATCATTCTTGATAAATCTGGTGGCATCAAAGAGCACTTAGATATTGTACATCAATGGCTTGCAACCATCGTGTTAGCAGAAATCCTTTTTCACGTAATCTACTACGAGATCACGATACATAAAAACCCCATCACACTACAGCTGGTAAGGGTTCTCCTAGCGCAGAAATCATACTTCTAGTCTTCCTAACTTGTCGCAGTTATTCACAGCAATAATTCTCGAGTCGCTGTTTAGTATTGCTATGCAATTAGGATCCTCTCATCTCAGATTTCTAGCAATTATACGAAACTGCATCCATCCGGCTCACATCATTATGGCCGTTACAATCCTACCTCTGCTAGCATTCCATCTGGGTTGGACATATATTATTGGCCCGGCTATAGGGTGGGCCATCTCGAGGATATTGGTTAATTTTTGGATTGGCTACCTCATATGCTACAGACCAACCGTCGAGGAGTCTCAGTCGCACGATAAATTCACTCAATATAAAGTTAAATTTAAAAGACCACGAGCTTTCAAAGTTGGCCAGTATTTCCTTATCGATAATTCCCGCTGGAAGTTTCTATGTTATTTAGGAATTATCCGCCCAGGGAAAGCTTACATATCTGCTGTGCACACTAAAAAACAAAAAAATCTCCCTTTTTTCGAATTTAGCAGCCCCAAACACCGCTCGAAACACAGCATGCCATACCTCGAAGGCCCCTATGGCGGTATCAGCGTTAAAAACTTTATGCTTGCGAGCTCTAACTTCGTATTAGTAGCTGGAGATCTTGGGCTAGGCCGCCAGTTGTTCTTATTGGACGAGCTAGTTGCTACTAACCGAAATATTCGAATATTCCTAATTTTTATAATACATGGAGGGACAGGACCTGATCTCATACGGTTATATGAGAAAAATATGCTACCTAGCGGGACGCTAGGCGAAAGAAATGGTATTGAAGAGAAAGTCAGAAATAACCCGTTTATAAACTTGGTATAACGACCTTTTTTTATTAGAATTTACCATATTCTTGGCTGATATGAAATACAAGTATATTACAATATTTGGATACGCAGTCAAGATACCGAAAAAATCGAAAAACCATAACATTTCTATCGAATCCTACAGTCACCGGTACCAGGATGGTAGTACCCGTTGTGCGCCGGATATTAAACGAGGTACACGTTTTCTCTTAACAGCAGACGATTTCCCATCGACGAGTCTTTCAGGTGAGATTCTTTACCTTGGAGAAGTTGATTTGAACATAATGATAACCACAGTTCTAGTATGCGGTCCTCCTCATCTGATTGCGGGATTCGAACTATCGCGGAAACACTCGAAAGATCTCCAAAACCTCAAATTTCTTGATATAGCAACGTTGTAAAGCTCTGTTTTATATTTAGAAACGTTCATGTTATTCTTTTTTTAGTATATAACCATATGATCAGTAGGATTAGTTATTGGCCCTCTCCATATTTATCATAAAAGCGATGGCTTGCAGTATTTTAATCTCTTTTCGTGATATAATTGTAATCTGGAACCATATGCAAGATGGCATGCCCACGAAATACCACTGCATGTCCATTGGCAGGTCTTTCAACCTTCTGTTGTCCAACATCAACTGAATGTTTACCTGTTGCGAACGGAACATGGGTAGCTTGTTGCGGTCTTCAGGAAGACTGCCGTGAAGTTCCCTCTTTCACATGTCTAGGATTCTCTAATGCCACTATATGCCCACGCGCGAGTTCTCAATGTTGTCCTGTGGGGTATCAATGTAAGGACGGCACATGCTGGCTGCCAATAGTGGATTGGCCCCCTCGCTTTTTTGTGAATTCGACGCAAAAAATAGCCAATGCAACCGCTAATCCTCCTATTGATACGAAATCAGTGGGTCTTGGTATATTGTCTGGAATTATTCTCGCATCAATCGTTGCAGGGTTATTTTTCTATTTTAAGCGTCGATCCAATCATAAAGAAGGAGCTGATTCAGAACCCCCTCCTCCAGAAATTTCTAGTCCACAACTTGATCTAAAAAACGAAGAAAGCAGTATTCCGATTGGGCTAGAATCCCACGAAGATAGCATAAAAGAGCTAGAACAGCCTTCTGCTCCACCAGCTTCTTACAGAGCATCTTCAACTTATCAGGAAGAATACCAAGAAAGCCGCTACTCCACTCATCTTTCAGTGTCAGAATACCAACCTTATACTACTCACAGGACCTCCCAAGTCAACCCACTTTACGACCAGTCTGTATATCCGCCCAAATTTTAGAAATGTCTGAAGCTCAAAATATCGAGCCTGAAGTTCACGCAAAAACAATGGCACTTTATAATGATAAACTCTTGGATCATTATCAAAAGCTCAAAGAAAGTTCAACTCCAACTCAAGAGCCTGGCACACAGCTTACTGAACCTAAGAGCTGGGATCGCGTATACAGAGACATGTATATTGCGTACGACCAAGTGAGCAGCTCCTTAAACCGGAGCATTAGTGAAAAACAAAAGATGGAGGAAAGTAACAGAGGTCTAATGAAGATGCTACAAGAAGAGAGGGAGCGATATCAAGCACTAGAAACGTCATATTCTTCAGTCTTAGCCACCAATCTGATGCTCCATAATTCAAACCAAGTTCTATCTGCCGAACTCGATGCAACTCGACATCAACGAGATTTGGGTCAGAATTCAGCCAATTTCCTTAATTTATCGCCGGTAACCCAAGCTTCAAGCTTCCCTCAGTCCCCAAGTATTTCAAATAGCACTAGGTCTCCGACGGTTGACAGTCAACTGGGTTGGTCACCTTCTGAGTTTAGCAGCGACGAGGAAGACTAATATGTGTCCTACTTCATCGTAAACTAAATCCCCGATGATGAGAGCTTTAGCTACTACGGCCTGTATACTTTTTGCTTTTTCATAGATCCTTATTCAGTTCCATGTACGTCCTGTAAGTCCTACCATGTTTTGGGCAACAGTGCCTATTTAAATTGCCAGCCCTCCCTACGTATTTTGTATCTAAATGTCCAATAATCACAATTAAAAACTACAAGATGAACCTTCTATCGATGCCACCTGATATTATTATCATTCTTTTTATGACACTTCCATGTACCGACGACGCCATCCAATTCTCAAGAACATGCCACTACGTTCAAACCATCTTCAGAAAGTCCAAGTCATACATCAGCAAAGCTCAGCTGAGACGATGGTACCCCAAGTTGGTCCCGCGTACCAATTCTCCGTTGCTTAACTGGCGTATGGCCGAAAGTTGTACCGCCGAATTTCTCCTGATGCATTCCCGCTACGAGCTCGATGATATACCACGGAGCGATTGGGTAGAAGGATGCTTTTTTTGGGACCAGTTTTACTTAGGCTCAGAAAGATGCAAACAACTCTTCACGAAAGATTATTGGAAAGTCTCGGTTGTGTTTGTGAAATTGTTCAAACTCTTAGCTCATCAGTACTATCCTACAACATCTCAAATATTTCAAAGATACGTTAGAATGTTTGCGTTGTCGATCATGGAGATAACATTACACGAGGGCATGGGCAAGGTGTTACAAATGCTGAACCACAACGTTACTTTAGACTTTGTCGATTCTATTAGAAGGCCGGAAACATATGAAAAAATGCAAGAAGTACAAGCTTGGATCGAAAATTTGGAGGGAAATATTGCCAGTTTAGACATACGACACGTCTCTTATATCTAACTCCACCTTGAGATGTTGATTTATTTGTTGTTGGACGCGAAGCATGGAATCACAGTTCTCCAGTGCATTTTTATACATTTCTACCCATCCAAGCGCTTTTGAAAGTTTTATCGTTAAATCTTTTGTTTTTCGACGCTCAACCTCAAGTTCAGTAACTACAGCATCCACAACATCGGCGAAACAAGACTTTAATACTGTCTCAATGTTATCCTATTGCTAGGTCAATATGTTAGCGCCACCAAGGTATGTAAGGGTCTTACCATATTTTTGTGACTGGTTCAAAGCTTGTATGTTAACAGATAGGTCTTGTACTAGAGAGAGTACTATTATAATAAGACAGTCGCATCGATGGCAGTACTGTCATTTAAGAAAAGTGAGCGATCACGTTAGATTATATATTTTAACTTTCTGGAAGGACTATCTATTACTCGTTTTATGGCTTCTATTTTTCGTATTTATGTTTGTATTTTCTATACTTAGAAGACATATCCTGACTATCTGGTCGCCAAGTAGAGTCAAAAGATCTATATATTTAGTCATGTCATGCTATAGAGCTATGAGAACATAAGAAGTTTTCTCTTATACCTTAACTATCAGCAGCTAAGTAAGATGGAATTTAAATTATCTGATATTAAAAACGTTACAATCGATAAAGATGTTTTTGACTTTCTCCAAAACGATCGGCAGGCACCCTACGTTCCGGTTCTATCATCCGTTAGTATTGCCATCGCCAAAAATCTAACTGAGAGTAAAATTGCATCAAAGCTCTCTATTCAACTAGTATCAAATGAGCATAAAGCGCTCTCGCTCAAATGGCATCAAACAGAACCTTTCAGCTCCAAAGATTTGGCTACATGCAAGTCAAAGCCCTTCCCTCAAGAACTTCTTATCATTAGGATTATTAGTATTTTATCGAGCGCGATTATATTTAACATAGAGTCCGATACTGACAGAAATTTACATGCTGTCGAACAATGGGTCGATGTCATTAACATAATCGGCCGGGGACCAGATATTCGTCGCCACTGGAGTCCGTTTCCAATTGTCAACATAATGACAAATAATAGTATATCTGATTCACTGCTAACCAAACGATTTCCGAATATTGATATTGTCGAGTCCCAGGACCCTATATTACGATCTAAGAGCAGTCCCGGCTTTTGTCTTTCTCCTCTATCTTTGCAAAAAGCTCTCGAAATACTTTTTTCAACTTCAACTCCTTTCAATGGTGGTCAATTCCTCTCGGATTGCTTAGGGGATAGTGCTGACTGGACTGAACATCTTCGTAAATTCTGGGAGCGGGAAGATATTGATTCAACTAGGAAAGAGCATCTCCTAGTCTCATACTTTCAGCTCGAAGCTAAGTCTAGAGAAATAATCAGTAAGCTCAAAGATACCGGCAAATGAATGGAAACTACTAATGTTAGTTTGTAGGCGGCAGTTCTTTTTCTGCTCATATTTATGATATATTACATAAGGCTTGTAGCACTCTCCCTGAGGATTTCGATTTGCCGTTAACTACATTACTAAAGCTTCCAGATACACCACTTCAAGCGCATAAAGAGAAAATCTCGAGCCTATCTGAGGTTTGGCCAAAGGTGATGTCGGGGTACACTTGCTATAGCTGCCTCTTCCGACCCCCAGAAAGAACCCTCTCTTGTGGGCATTTTATATGCGATAGGTGCATCCAATTGTTCAGTAAACAAAAGTCAAAAGCGGCATTTAATTTCTCAATAAACTACTGCATATTATGCGCAAAGGAAATTCCGGATACAACTTTCAACTTGGAGCCCCCTACAGCAGGAGCAAGATTACTATCTCTCGACGGTGGGGGGTGTAGGGGTGTCATAGTTATTGAAGCTCTCCAGCTAATATCTGGTGCTTTAAAGAAATTAGGTATTCAGAACACTATTTGTAAGAATTTCGATTTGTGTTTCGGTACAAGCGCAGGTATGGCTCTTATTTTTTCAATATTGTACAGAGTCATTATTAACATGTAGGTGACATATAGGTGCGCTCATTCTCTTGAAAATGCTTCGAGAAAAGCATACCACCCAGGAACTTCTTGTAGAGTTCAAAAATATTGCATCGAGTTTATTTAAACCTAACAAGAACATGATATCTAGAATTAGCCATTCGTTTCTCGGCGGAATCCGTACTCTCTTCACAGATGGTTGGATGGACTCGACTTTCTTCAATACCCTTCTCAAAGAATCTCTTCCGCCCGGAAAGCTTTTTAGCGGATCCTCGAACGACAATACTAAAATCGGAGTAACTACAACACGAAATGATTCTATGCCTTGTATTCTTAGCAACTATAACGGAATTCACGAGAATAAAAACAAAGGTTTGTGAATTTTGAATGTTGATCTGTTTTTACTAAGACGAGTTAACTAGGCTACCGGTTTCTACGCGAGGATGATCACGCCAGAGAGGTTGAAGTTTGGGAAGCGTAAGTTACAACTTATAGCTGAAGTCAACATTATGCTGATTCACTCCGAAGTGGTAGATGTTCTGCTGGCATACCTGGTTACTTTCGCCCTATGTTCCTAAAGCATAAAAATGCGTATTTCGACGATGGAGGATTGCGATATAACAACCCTGTAGCACTGATGATTAGCGAAAGCAGAAGGATATGGGATAAGCCCAAAAATCTCGATATTGTCCTCTCTATTGGGACTGGATTTGTCAAGTCACATGAAGTTTCTGGAAGCCTCCAAAATCGAAGTCTTTTACGGATTAGTCGGCATTTTATGGCCTCCTTATGCGGAGAGAGCACATGGCAGAATCTCGAGGGTATTATACCCGAAGGACAAAGAGGAAAGCTATATAGAATCAATATTGAGCTTGAACAGGGGGAGGCCGCCATCGATGATCCCGATTCCATGAACGATCTTGTTTTAAAGGCTAACAAAAATCTAATAGATTCACCTCAAATAACAGAAATTGCAAGCATATTAGCGGCGTCTCAGTTTTACTTCGAACCTGACGTTATTACAGTATCTCATACAAAACGGACAGTCTCATGCATTGGTCGGCTTCTTAGTCGTCTCGAGGCGGGATCACAATCGCTCATCGATTTTACAAAAAAACTAGAGCATGGAAAATTCTTTGTATCGAATAAGAGTATAGACTGTGCCCCAGAAACTGTTACCAATGATGTATTTCGTGGGATGCCATTCGAACGGCGCATAAAATTTAAGATTCCGACGAACCAGGCAGTTGATATCCAGGTCCAACTCGACTCCGACCAAGAGCGAAGATCGATCAGTGGCTTCCCCGCTGGTATCGCCTCCCTAGTAGTAGCAAGTAATATTTCCAAGCTTAAGAGCCGCCTCGAGATCTCGGGTAGTACGACAAAGAGAAAATTCAAGGACGGGACCGACGGGGGGCACCCAGTTGACCTTCAAAACAAAAAACAGAAAACTAGCTAGAGGGCTACCAACCTTAAAACGGTATCTTGTAACTCTTTAGTGGGCTTCTTGTATCTAACTATAATGTGCACATGTGTATATTTACTATAAATCCAAGTGCAACGAATATGCGGTACTCAACCAGCCTCTTATTAAGAATAAATAATATTCTTAATACTCTATATCCTGCAGCAAGATTAATCGAGAATGACTGGAGATAGTTGGCCAACGTCCGCAGGGACACCGCCTAAGGTCGGGATACCATCTACAACCTCTATCACCATAGTTCCAGTACCTGCACTAGTTCAGCCACCTGCGGCACCTATCTCGCCACCCCATCCGAAGCTCAGGCCGAAGCGACACGCGGCAAGACCAGCAATTTCACATCAAAATACAACAGCAACACGTAGCCTATCTAAGCCACCACCATTCAACAGCCACAAAGTCGTTAAGCCTAGTATACCTAAGCGATTCCCTATAAAGAGACCGGCGGAGATCCAAAACACCACTACCTTTGAGCCGTCTACAAACAGTGTAGAAAACGGTGTCAAAGAAGGTGTCCATGATGCAGGAACTAAATCTCCGTATGGAACTTGGAAAGTCCAAATGAGCTTTCCTGCAGGGAAATCGCCACTAACTTCACTTCAAAGAAGTCCTCAGCTATTCTATGTTTCAAAATGCGAATACCATTACATCTACTACTACGACGGTAGCCACCCATATCTCGCCACGAGTGTTAAGGACGAATATTTAGAAATGCTCCTCGCATGTCGCGAAAGCAAACATATTGTACAGATGCTAGCCTACGACACCATTGGACACGCTCTATTTGATATTTCTAGATCACAAGATCTTTCCCAGCTGTACTCTTTCATGAAATTAGAAGAAGATGTAATTTGGTATATCACTCAACAGGTAATTCTAGTATTCTTTGCCTCATTATAAAACTTCCTAACCATTTTTATATAGCTATTGGAGGGAATTTCGTTTCTACATAACCTGGGGATACTAATAAATAGTCTACGATGCGATTCGGTTCTTGCGAATGTCGTAGATTCAAATTGTCATATTCAAATTGGTAAAGAAGCCCCATTCGCGGTGAAGCACATCAAAATGACTCATATATTCATATAGCCAATATTTCGGAGTTCAGCCGTGCAAAAGGTTATGCGGATATGCACCACATGGCTGATGTGTACCAACTCGGGACCTTAATATGGGAGCTTACACATCGAGTACCGTACAAAACATTTTCTCAACGGCGAGAAGATATCTCTGATCAACTTCATGAATTTATGGGCTCTGCCATAAAAAAGAAAACAAATATCAAGGATCTTCTACGTGTAATCAAGGCCTTTGTCTCCCAGCCAAAAATGGTAACTATAGGCAAGCTGATACGTCTAGTTGATGGAGCTTCGCTTCTTGTATTTCAAGAGCGTGACTTTATTGAGATTAATTCCACGTAAATAGATTTAAAAACATCGGAAGTTATTTTTAGCACTGCCAGACTCGCGCTAAATTGTAGCCTAAAAAAAGTATCGGTTTCAAACTAGTTTTAGCTTTTACAGTTACATTACACTACAACTCTGTCACTGGGTACCAGATACAAAACTGCCCTGGTCCCCAACACCATGCTCCTATTATTTTAGACTCACGAGAAACAATGCCTATCATACAAATCCGCACAGGACCTAGGGGTACAGAATCGCAGACCGTAGGTTTCTTCTTTGCCCTCTTCGGCTTATTTATGCTCTGCATTTTGGGATACTGGATAGTTACACATAAGGGAGAGCAGATAATCAAATATTTCCGACGGTACACTAGAGAAACTCAAACCAGAGACCAACAGCAAAATCCCCCTATTCCATCCACCTAATATCAACCTAAGCAGAACCCCCTCCCGAAGTCTCCAAGTATTAAATATGTCCGATGAAATGGAGGGAACTTCATGCGAATCCTTAGACGACCGAAAACCTGTTGTGAAAGTCTTGTTACTGGGATCGATTCCCTTCGGATTTTCTTTTTTTGCTCTATGTGAACTAGTAATATATCGAATGTTTTAAGGCACTGAAGCCACCTTTTTCTCTACTTGTACATGATACGCAGACAAGAATCGTAATTAGCCAGCAATGCAGAGATCAGCCTGAAATATTGTAGTGCTCTGTGAGGGATACATTCAGCCCTGTAGGAGGCGCGCAGCCTTGCGTTAAGTATGTTGGTAAGCAAATGGTTTGGTGTGGGCGCTAACTAGTTTGGGCACAGCTGGGTGCCCAGACAGGATGGTGACTCGCGCCGGTGCCGTACGTTACCTAGATGGCCATGATTATAAATGGGTCATCCGCCGGCTACCATCGTTCAGAGAATTCTCAAACTACACTTCAGTCTCCCGTCGAAACCAGGCCAAGACAGGCTACACTTATTCCTCCAAGCTCACCACCACAACACGACTAAGTCGGCCTCTACGCAAGAACACAAGCTCGATTTTTTGGTGCTTGCACAACACAAATCTGGTTACGCGAGACTGACAAGCTCGCTTGTTCTGTTGCCTATACAAAATTGCATCACCCCTAATCCGTCGCTAGATTTCTCACATCGCGTCACATCTAGCTATTCACTACCTTCACCTCCGATTTCCAAAATGAGTTCCACATCCAACCTCGCTCACGCGTCTGAGCGGTATAATGCCACTGTGCAGAATGTAGGCCTAATACATGGAAAATTCTCCGGGTTCCCTAATACCCCACTCCCATCGTCGGTGAATGAAAATAGTCTTGGGGACTACCTCGCAGAATTTGTCAATGCGTTTACCACGATGATGGAACTTGGCAGTAAAGATAAGGCTTCTTTTGGTGTATTGCAGAACAGAGTACGGGAGGTAGAGACAAAAGTCGACGTAATGGATAAAATGTAAGGCGAAGCTCGAATCTGTCGACTGGCCAAATACTAACACCCTAACAGGCAAGACATGCTCGACTCAAAAATAGGAATTGTGGATAATATTCATCGTAATAACCGAGCTGCGCAACGAAACGGTCTCGCTACGATATCCTATGACAAGCTATCGCCATTTGAACTCGAAGTAAGGACAGCAGCAGGCGAAGTTCAGTACATGCTACCGAAGTATTTTCCTTCGAACGTAAGGTCCTGCCTTCTTATGACTAGTATGTCACCAAATCCAAACCCCACTTATCATTATACTAAAAAACTTTTAGATGATCAAATCTCAACTCTCATGCAAGAATACGGTCTCACAGCCTCAACATTACACGAAGGCTCAGACGGCGCGGACGATGACTCCGGAACAACAGACATCCCGACAACCGATGAAAATATCGCGACGCATAAAATTTACTTCCTTTACGAACTACTAAAGCATTTTCAAGTTGATATCCTCCGTCTTCGCCTTAAAAAAGATTCAAAGGAACAGGGTGTGCTTGAGGACTTGTTGAAGTTATTGGGGTGACCTAGGTTTATGCACAATATGTTTTCAGTTGTCAACCAGGAATGTCTATTTCAAATAGTAATGCCAGATTTTGCCAATAATGTAGCAATCATTAGGTGCTACTGGACTGAGTACATAATGCGGATACCGTCTATTCTCCACACGTCACGTAACCCATCCTTACTCTGGTAGAAATCAACCAATTTAACGGAAGACCGTCTTAGATATATATATAGTACATAAGATGAGGATGACGAAAATAACATGTGTACGTAGACTTCAATGAACAAAACAAGATGGCCGTGCTTGTACGCTAGACAGGATCCTAGAATCGAGGACGAGTGTTGCGTGTGAATGTGCTCGCTCAAGCGGATGCATCAGGGGCCTCCTCAACGATAGCCTGCTTTGAAGAACTCTCCGCAGCCGCCTCCTTCTCCTCGATCTTTTCTCCAGCCTTGAGCTTAGCATATATCTCTGGCAGACCACAGACGGTGCACGCAAACTCGATTGTTTTATCTGGTCCAGCCTTCTTAATAGCAACAATTTTGCTATCCTTGCTAATAATAATAACACTTCGAAGGGTTCCCTGGCGGCCAGGTTTTACAATGCCAAACTTGGCGTGTAGTTCGAAATTAACATCTGATAAGAGTGGGTATGTTAACTTTCGGGATTCCTTGAACTTTAAATTCTTCTCAGGCTTGTCGCCACTAAGGCCATAGATGGAGTATCCTTTAGCTTCAAAATTATCTTTAGATATATTGAAAAAGTTGGCCTGTCTGACGCCTGTGATGTGAGAGTATTGTTTAGTATTTAATAATTGGTACTCGAGCCGATATTATTGGGGTTACTTACAGCCAGGGGTGTTAGGGCTAAGGTAGGTAAAAATGACAATACCAGTTTTGCTAGTATTAATGAGAGTGCTCAGGTTAACCTTTTCACCAGCTTGGTTAATAATCTCTGGAAGTCCAGTAGGGATAGCGTCTCCGGCCTTCAACTCAACAGCAGCTGTAGGAGCTGAGGTAGCTGTAACAGACTTAAAAGCATTGGCTTTTGAAGCGGCAGGAACCTTCTCAGCTTCCTCAGCTTCCTTGGGAGCCGGAGTAATCTTCTTCTCTTTAGGCTTCTCTTCTTTCTTAGCAGCCTCGGTAGATCTAGCGACCTTTTTGACGACAATCTTCTTCTCAGCTGGTTTTGGGGGGGCCTCTGCGGCCGAAGGTGGCTTCTTCTGTCTGGGACCGGTGGCCTTCCTCTTGGGGGCAGGAGTTGGTGGTGGTGGAGCGGCCGGGGCCTTACGTTTTCTGGGTTCCATAGGCATTGCAGCAGTGGTCTTAAATATATTTTATTCTTAATGTTAACACAAGTTATTGGAAAACACGACGTATTAGTGGCGGAGGGGGAAGCTGGCAAATGCGAGAAGTTGCACGAGGAGCGGAACATGGCAAAGAGAGAAAGCGAGCGGGAGGAAGGCCAGGCAAAGGGCTCCCAGCACGCACGAGCGAAGCAGGTCAACAGACCGGGCGATATCGCGAGAAACAGCAACAAATCACTGAAAAACACATACCTGGATTTCTTGGATGCTCGGAGATGCTGGCTGGATGAGTTTTGAGGGCGTAGGGATGGAAGGTAGGAAAGGATGAAGGGAAGAAGAACAACGACCGAAGGTGGGAGAAAATAGAAAAATAATCAAATGGGGGGTGGACAGAACAGACATACTACAATTATACCACACTCCCTCTGGCCCTGTCTCCCACACTCTCGCTCTCGGCCATACAGAAACGGAGCCTAAGATCACACTCGTTTATTTATTTTTTACCAACCACATGCCTATTCTGTTCGGGGGTCCGTAGAGCCACAGGATCCATTTGGTACCAATGGTCTCGCTCTCACGGAGGTACTTCTAGATCACTGAGGCTAAGTGTGAATGGATAGACCCGTTGAAAAGCCCGGCGTCTGATTTACGAGGAAACGGATAAACTAAACTGTGTATGTTCGGCAAACAATAAAAATTCCTAGAAAGCTAATAGTACTTTGGCTGATACCAATCCAGAACGTCGATGTCGCCATCAGCTCCAGGCACTGGTTGTGTAGTCATGCGAGACCAGCCCCGTCGCAACCGGTGGGGGCGAGTCCGCTATGAACGATCACGGTCATCACCAAAAAGTATATAAGAAAATGCGAAAGCTAAGCAAATAAAAACCGACATTAGTCAAGTGAGCTGGAAGGGCTGGCGTATCCCTGGCATAGGCTACATGTGAGAAGTGGCACAACAAGGGGTATGGAGGGGCAAACAGCCCAACGCGAGCCTGAGACATAATTCCTTTCTATGGAAGGGTTTAAAAACCGTTTTATGCGTGTGTATGAGAATATGCGGGCCCCTTTCTTCCAAAATGGGCCCGCTGACCTTTTGCAGAGATCGGCACACCAGTATCAGTTCTAGAGATTTGCCGCGTATTTCAAGCTTCAAAAATGCTGTCTCTCAATTTGCAGCAATTCCCATCTCCGTCACAAGCCTGCGAGATAGTCGGCACGAGACCCTCCGAACTTAATCGATTACGGGTCTGCCCATGATGTGAGAGCGGTACCATGATACATAGATACCTGCTCTTCTGTATATGCACGATACTGATATAACCGATAATTACATTGCCGTATGAAGTTTTTGTATTAAAAATGATATATTCATAACCGAAAACACTAGCTAAAAATATTTAAAATTCTCATGCCTTAAGCTAGTGTCAACCGAATCAAGAAGATATTTCCCATTCGCCAGTACATAAATCAGTGCTGCTGCTGCAAAAGTCTCGAGGGCTGTTGCCTCGCAATCACCGGGTTTTGTACCTGGACGCCGGAAATAGTCCTTCTCGACGCCCCCATGCTCCTTTTCGCAGTTCATTAGCCCAGGAAACTGTAGCAAAACCACTGCCATAAACTCAAAATGGATAGTCCCATCGGTAGCGCTGTATAATGAGGCCGGGAAGGGAGGGAAGTTTCCTGGTTGGGGATAGGTGTGGTGAAGTCGACGACGATGAAGTGCTTCAGTGAGCGCAAATTCAGTAGGGTGTTTTAGAACAGCGCTACTGATCTTATGAAGGAATTCTTCTTCTAAGGGAGATAAGGGTCGGCATAGGAGGCATCGTAGACAAGGTTGTAGGAGTTCTTTAATTTCTTCTCTTGTAACATTTCGTCTTGCGGTGTTTGATTTGCAGGTTTTGGAAGTTTGGGTTGTGTTGAAAAACTCCAACAACAAGCTTGCTGTTGTGCGAAAACGGGAGGTTCGCAAGATATATGCTGCTGCGAAAGCGATCTTGAACATTGGCGTCATTCTTGGTATAGTAGCTCGGAAATCTGGTTTTCGAAACCCGGGTGTGAGTTTTCCACATATTTATATCATTGATTTACATGAGCATTTCGAGAGGGAATATGCTAGCTCAGGAACTGCCTGTGGCTAGAGCGTGTGAGACCCTGGGACATGTGGGACATATGCATAATAGGAGCCGACACTGAAACTTCCCGTGCATATATTTGTGGAGATCTCTGTAAAGTGCAAGATGGCGCGATTTCCTTTTTTCTGGCGGCTATTATGTATGGCGATCTCGTCGGTTCCTTTCCCCACTAAATTCTTCGGGTGTCGATCGCCGTGTTGTTATCAAGTGTTCCTGCCCAGCTGGCTGTTTTGACACCTATAGGTGACTTAAAGCGGCGCAATATTGCATGACACGGCATGTCAATATATGACACACATCATACACATTTTGAGAGGGGGAACGGCCGGAATCCGAGAGTGGTAGGATGGTGTGGCAAGGCAGCTAAAAATCGCTCACGCCAGGTCAAATCTTCAAAAGGCTCTGAGATGCCCAGATTCCGAGATACCGAGTATCTGAGATTGAGCTTAGCTCGCAGTTTCGCTAAGCTTCGGCCGCCGAAAACTCTAAAAAAGAAAAGAGCGGCGTTGCTATCTTATTCTCAACATGCCTTCTCCTTTAGTACGAAAAATTTCCCTGGCCACCTTCATCGAAGCAATGTCTCAATGCTCCTAATGCCCATCCCAGGCTTCCACACCCCGTTCACACCACACAAGCCTAGCGCGGTCAATTTCTAGATCTGATGTGTTCTTTCGAAGCAAGGGAGGGGTTTGTGCTCGAAGGCAGGGATGTCAGGAAGCACATATTTCTTATTCCTGCCCCTACCAACGGATCGTTAGGAGAATACGGTCTGAAAATCGTTTATAAGGATGCTTCAATCCTGGATTCAAAATCGTTTCGTAACTAGGCTATACTATCTACCGTTTCACACCTTGCGACTCCAAAATCCCCTAACGCTAAAAGACAATCCCCAAGAAATAGTCATCATGATGCAGTCATCTTCAGTCAACTCAGAGCCCGTAGCTTCAAGCTCTTATCTAATCGGTAGCGAGAAAATGGCTGAGTATGGATGGGTAGGCGTCTGTCATAAATGCCTGACGGACCGATGTGACGTTTTTTTTAGCGCAAATCGAGAAGTTTGGGTAGCGCTTGAAATGAAATCTCAGGGACAAGCTTGCTGGAAGGTCAGTTGTCCGCGCACGGCTCTATGGCCTGATACTACAACGCGAATAGCTAATAGTCAACATATAAGCATTATAGGAACACCATCAATCTGAACCCATACAAGAGTCCAGGAGTCGATCCACAGTGCGCGATTGTTTGAAGGAAGAGCTACGTATATTCGGGATTTTCCCGACTTTGGGAGATTCCGCGGTGAGCACTGGCGAACAGGAGCTTGAGGGGGACTACTTTATAGTCCAAAACGGGATAGTGGAGGATGAAAGTGTATCGGATGTCGGATAGGTGCCGCCTAGTTGGTCTCGGTGCCGCCTAGGATGCCCAGTAACGCAACGACGAAATTTGGATCATCAGGGCTTTCGACCGAGCCCGTCAGGGCCTACCGGGAGTAGGAAACAAAGAATTGACTGTAGAATACGGAGACGTTAACGCGTTAGCTTTCTCAGACTAAGATGAATTAGTAGTCACTACAATAAGCTCTAGTGGAGGGTTTCCAACGCGCTCGACGATGTGTGGTTTCGCGTTCTTATAAAGACTTCAATAATATATCCCCTGTGCTAGACTATCCTGAGTCTGAGAGCAATTACTAACCAAAACACATCCAGTACCAAAGTTGGGCTCCAACCGTAAAAATATAGTAGGCTATCGAGATAGGACTTTCTAGACATGAGTTCTGGGTCCCTCGCGTAGTAAAAAATCATGTGTGCCTCCCTGTCGTCTCCCATCGTCTCGCACCGTTTAACCCGATATCATCTACTTCATTTGCGTCTTTATGCATTCGCGTGATGTATCAAATACTAGCTAACCCGAAGTGCGATAGCTGCGAGGGCATTGCTTAAGTCGTACGCCATTTGCATTTTTGTTCTAAACTTACGAACCATATCTACATAGTAGGAACATACCTGGCTAAAAAAATTCCGGTTCTTTCACAAACTATATCATTCTACCACGGATCGATATAATTCGGTTCACAACCGTTCAATCAGAGGAGCCAAGCAAGACTCAAATTCCATAACATCCGCAAGGGATCTCACAAGCTAGCTAGATAATTGATAATAACCTTCCGGTATCACCGCGTGTAAGAATCTCGCCTTTGCAACGGCCTTCAGGGCGAGTCTGCGAGGGTTTATCCTCTCTGTGGAAATGAATTAGGGTAGGGGCCTAACTTTGGCGTGCGGGAGAACGAAACGAGCCTTGAGCTTAGTGCGGCCGACCTCATCTCCTCAGTTGTGGACGGACTTTCTCTAAGATGCTCGTAATCTACTATAGGAATAATCGCGTTTGCCCTTGGACGGTTAATCTTTATAAATGGTTTCCACAGTGGTAGTTATTTGATACCAGAGGGACAGTTCAGATTAATTCGGAGGTCTGTTATTGAGTCTATACGCTTAAAGAGCGATTCTGGTGGTGCTTCTAGCGGCATTGGCAACATAGTGCTAGTGTTACATTTCGACATAGGCACCAAGCATGATAATGGGATCTGAATGGTTTTGACCTCTACAGAATCGAGATTAATATGTCATAGCTATCTGTCGTG
Source organism: Dactylellina sp. 'tibetensis' (assembly GCA_036971435.1). Classification (NCBI taxonomy): domain Eukaryota; kingdom Fungi; phylum Ascomycota; class Orbiliomycetes; order Orbiliales; family Orbiliaceae; genus Dactylellina; species Dactylellina sp. 'tibetensis'. The sequence continues at coordinate 2,680,565 of JAKDFA010000001.1, forward strand.
ATTCAATCAGCCCTTAGACGGAGAAGTCATACGGGTCCTAGATCGCCATCCATGGTTTCTATCCTGCCTATAGCCCTAAGGCAAAGGACCCCCCTTATGCTAGATTCTTCATAATGATCAATCTTGGATGTGATCCGTAGCTTTCCCCCGGTAGCCCGAAGTTAGTTTGTCCTCAGGCCGCATTCGCCTTCGTTGAAGTAATAACATACCCGTGTTTCGTGAAATGGTTAGTTGAACATGGAATGCCTAACTATAGAGCGCTTAGCTGTTTATCAAAACATATATTTAGGTCCTTTAGTAGAATTTATTGCTGAGCTGAAAGCTAAGGGCGCTTGGACTTATCGACCGGCTTTCAGTTTTTTTTTGTTGAACAAATGACTGCGGACGATCAGCTGTAGATCATGACAGTTCGTGATACGCATGGTGTGGGTGCGGTGTCAGTTCTGGCTCTGGCTAATTGAAGTTGTTACTCTCTCGCTCTCAATCGTCTCGGTAATGCGGGTAGCACTTGTTTCGCAAGAGAAATTGACAGAAGAGAAGTGGGTGATGCTTGCCCGAGGCGCTTCGTCTAGATCCCTCGAAGTAATTTGCTTTTTTTTACTCTGCAACAATTCCGCCACCAATCTCGATGCCAGTCTCGAAAAAACCCCCCTGGCTAGTTTTGGTGGGGTCAGGAATGATGCCACGTCAACACCCAGCCAATGATGCAGCCCCGATGAGAAAAGCAATGGGAATCGGAAATATGATGGCAATACGCTCAGCCCCTCGTGTGTTTTCCTCAGGTCAGCCGGCACATACATGCGGGAGAATCACAAACATCTGCGCACAAGCCAAACCAACATGGCCACTACGGGCTCGCAGATACTGAAACCGCGGGATGTATCTAGAACCACGAGGGAAGAGCGATTAAATTTGATATTTGGGGATGGCCCCACTCAAGAGGACAAGGAAGAAATGTATAAACGAATGCGGGTAAGTGAGCGAGTTGATGTCGGTGTTTCTATAAATATGATACGTCACTAATTTGAGGCTTTCGAAGAAACGTGCTCAGGAGATCGCCAAACGTGTGATATTTAAGGACGGAGGAAATCGTGGCGCGGCTTGGGGTCTAATTTCCTCCGAAATCAGAGCCCTCGCGATAGAGGTCCTTTTAAATGACGAGGAATTCAGTTATTATTTTCGTCGATCACAAGACAACTGGCTGCCAATATACCTCCTCCAGTCTTACGTAAGAGAGAGGAAAACCTACGAGCAGAAAGTCGAGGGGAAGACGGGAGAGAGTAGCACACAAGCAGATGCCTCCGGTGTGGGTGAGAGTAACACCTCGCCAAAGCTGCCTGGGTTTTATGAACTTTTGAAAGATATTGAGCGCTGATCATGTACTTAAAGGATTTGTGATGTGAAACCACTAGAGAGCTTAGCTGCCGGAATTAAGATTTGTTCTGGTACGAGAAGGATTGATTCGTGATTCGATTCACAGGTTCTTGTAAACACCTCGATTAGTTTGCATTCTCGAATTGGTATGTAAGGAAGTGATATTTCCACCGATCACGGCACGTCTTTTGATGCTCGCTACCTATACCAAAGGGCGCATTTTTCGATCCTTTCCTTCTCTCTTCTTTAATAAACCAGCTATGGACTTGGGAACAACCTTTGGCATATTATTTGCTTCTCTGTCTCTTTCGTATCCGACAGTTCGACTGTTTCAATTTTTCGTCCAGAATAAGGATTTAGCGATGAAAATCAGTATCACCAAAGAGATACTGATCCCGTTGATTGTGTTATGTCTTTATATCTGTTATAGCTTCCTCAAGGCTTCTGCTATACCCATCGCAATAGAGTGTCTGATCCTTCTACAGCTCACCAAATTTGTCTACATATTGGCTAGTACTGGACATCCTACATTAAAAAATAAGCGCTTTATCTGACACTATCTCTCAGAGAGACGCCCTAGGTGACGGTGCGCTCATAACTTGCGCTACAATAGAGTTAATACTCACTTGGTATAGGTTAGGTGAGCCGAGCCGAGCTAGACCAAGCGTTGCTGACAGGTTTTAAAATCAGATGGAAGGAGCACTCGATCACAATCCATGGACTTGGTTACGTCTTGACAACTTCAGGATACCTCTGGTCCAACGGATAGCGAAGGTATTATCAACGGTGTCTTTGGTACCTCTGTAAGCAAACACAGGCGTTACCTGGCTGCTACTAAATATATGGTGTGGATACTGGCGTGTTTCTTATTATTGATACGCCCAGTAAGCGCCGAAGGGGCCCTAATCATACTGGACGGTACCGTGAGTATGGTTCACAATCAGTATCTACGCGAATCCGGGTTAACCCAACTAGGGGGCAGTATTTATTATCACGGTAGAGCAGTTTATATGTTACTTGTGTTCCAGAAGGAGCAGTATTCGAATAGTGTAATGCATGTGCGCCGTGGTTTCCGGTACGATGTGCCCGTCTCTTAGGTAATGAAATTAATTTGAAGGCCTGAGTTTCTATAACAGTTTAAAAAAGTTACCATTGCGAGAGCCAGTTCGTACGTAATTAGCGTGCCGCTTCCTTCAATTGGAAGACTTGGGAGACAGCATAAAGTTTTAGGGAGTAATTGGTAATGCCGTCTTGCTACGAAGTGAGCAAGACGGCGACTAGTTCGACCCAAGGCTAAGCAGTTAACTAGAGGTAGGCGGCACCTTAGCTCTTTAATAGGATATGATAAACTCGACAACTAGGAGCCGCTCTGCAGTGGAGGCCTGAGACGCAAGAACTGCGAAGAGAGTTAGAACCTCACCATCCCAGTCGAAAGCAAGACGGATGGACCATTTATATTACCTTAAAGAAACTAAAATCGACCAACAAAATGAAATAATGAATATTATAGGTATATATTGACAAATTCCGCCACAAGCAAATAGTTCAAAAAATAAATTGAAGTACCGATACAATACAAAGGCTTCCTGGACTTCAATGTCTAGGGCCCCTTAAATCAAAAACCCCTATGAGCTCGAGTGGCTATCAAGTGGACCATGTTGGGATTGCAATCGAAAATATAAAAGACCCTTTCCATATTAAGGATATTCAGCTCGAGAAATCTAGCATATCTTGAGGTCTTAACATCTGAAGGCAATATTATCTACCGTTGATTCAGGTTTGTTTTTCGAAAAGAAATCGCGGAGGGCGGCAATCTGTTTTCGATTATGCTCTTCGCGCTCCTCGAGCGAGAATGGATTGATACTGTGTTCTTCGGACTGCTCGATTTTGAACTGGGCAGTTCTCTGGAAGGGTTCAGGTTGATTTCCGGGAGTTGGACCGTCGGCGGGGGAGTGCCTTGTTCTTTGAAGGAGATATGCATCCTTAGCGGACGCGTGAAGTCTGCAGTTGCAAGAAGATGCTGATGGGGCTTTGCTACTGACTTGTCCTAAGCCATCTATTTAAATTGTTTTCCTGCTAACTAAGATATATAATCGAGAAATCATCCCTGTTCCCTATTAGCCGATGAAATCCGTTAGAGCATTTTCAATATACGATGGCTAAGCAATGCTCTTAGGAGGGTCTCGCCTTTAAATTTGCGCGGGATTGCTACACAGGCGGCAAGGGGCAAAAATTTTGTATTGATGTACATAAACTACATTTTTTCTTCTTTTCTTTCCGGTACATTTCCGTAGCCAGGGGGCTGCAGCCGAGAATATGAGAGCACTCCTTGTCAAGCCTGTGCCGTGTGATGCACGTCCGCGCGCTAGTCCAATCAAAGCACAAAGCAAGCGAGATTCCGGCAGAACAGAAGACCGGCAGAAGAAAAAGCAAAACAGCCGACTGGCAGAACGACAAGAAAAAAGAAAATAATAACCAGGCCACAAAGTGATAACCCCTTCTACATTGCAAAACCAATCGAAGGTACGAAGAGTGGAGAGCCGGCTTCCAATTCGCATTGCTCAAAATATTGATACGCCTAGAATCAAGGGTTCCAATTTCTCACTAAGTTCTTTCATCTTACAAAAGGCACGTTGCGCGAAAATGTATTATGCCGTTCTGCAGCGCTATCACAGGTTGCTATTCGAGCGAAACCGCGTTCGCGTTCACCATAGCTCCGCAAAGGAAGTCTTCTTCTCTAACTCTATTTAATCAATTATTAAAAATGGGCGCGATCCGAAAAGTCAAATATCTGGAATCACGTCGAAGAACTCTGTCAGGTTTGAGCCAGCAACGCGTCGATACCACCCCCAATGTCCCAGCTGGACCGAAAAAGCTCTATCTTTTAGATAAGCGTCTTCCAGGTTCTCGAAATTGCTTGAATGGCCTGGCAGCTATGTTAACTAGGGCAAAAATTATACGTAAATCTTCCCGCTTGGCAACTCTAAGTTAATACCCAGCTAACAGGCATCCGAAAAGACGGACGTCGAAACCTTTTTTAATACAAAAGACGAGTGTAATCAATTTCTCTCTTACTATGATCGACAATGCCCTAATTAGGGATCTAGGCGCCGGTTATACCTGTGACGCTAGTATCGCTCTAGGTAGCTACGGCTGTCTCCAACCCCTTTCCTTCAACAACCCCCCGGGGCACGAGTGAGGAGCAACGCCTTCAAGAAGTTTACAGGACTATAAAGGAAAAAATGCGGAGCTATGAACTTCTTAACCTTCCGGATGTAGCCTGGGCCTTGGTACAAGAAGTTCCCTAGGTCCTTGGTATTCAAACACCATGTAGATAGAACAACATTGAAAAAATATAAAATACCAAAGTATAACCAGGAAACGATTGATAGTATGCCTCTCAACTATGAGAAAGATTTCGCTCCTCTATTTTTAATTCGCACTTATTCTGTAAATTCTCAATCTCTCTGACATTTTACTCCGATCACCAGGTGAAACAGGCTTGTGATCTTATCGTCGCATACGAAATGTGTAACTTCCGAGTCCAACCCAGCCGTTTTGAAAATCTCAGTTATATCGAGCTTGTCGCTTGGAGGGTCTTCATTCTGGGAAGCGTCTACTACAGGTTTGTTGTGTACTGGTAGATCTAGGACTGCTGCTACCACCCTGCCACCAACCTTGAGGTGTTTTGCCATTTGTTTCACGGTTTCCAAGGCTGCTTCAATTTCGAAAGAGTCCCAGGATACTATGAGATCGAAAGGATAACCGTCGGCGCCGAGTGTAGGAATAATTGTATCGAATTGATCGAGCCCAACCGCCTCGCCACGAATACCCGAAGCATCGAATGTCTCACGGTAACAATCAATATCCATCCTGGATCTATCTATACCGACAATCTTCATCCCGTACTGCTTGAAGGCCTAAACTTGGATTAGCCAACAACCATCAGTGACCTCATGCCGTAACCTACCTCAGTGAAAACACCGTATGGTCCGCATTCGTGCTCTAGTAAAGCGAAGTCTTCCGCAGTATTTGGATCCAAATCTAATTTCGGAAGAATATCGCACTTTATATACCCCAATATTTCAGGAATCTGCTCGTCTTCGTCGAACTGATCCAACTCATAGTAGCGTTTTCGGTGAGTCTTGCTTTGGGGAGAGTCCATTGGTGCTGAGTAGAATTAGATAGGAAGAAGGATTTAACTGTAAAAACTGAAAAGGGTGGTAAAAAGGATTCAGTCAGGGTGAGTATTTAACTCAAACTTTTCAACTTTGCGCTCTGGAATAAATATCCATTAAGAGCCGGACCCCATTACCGCTTCATTATTAAGCCCAATATGGTACGCCTCCAGCTGAAAGACTCAACGGTGTCAGGACCCTAACGTATAGTCCTCGACGATAGGGCCCGGGCATCTACCATAGGCAAGGCTTACGTCAACTGAAACCTTATCGGTAGAGTTTTCGGTTTACGTAAGCTTGGTTATACACGTATAAGCCCAGCACCACTGCACTAACAATGTCTTTCAGAAGTTCCCAGCTGACCTTTTACACACTATTTGTACAAAGCCAGGAGAACATCCGTCTAGATTCCCCTCAGCTGTCCCGATAAACAAGATACTGACTTGATGGTTACGAAAGGTGATCCGCCAGGGTTGCGCTCATCCGCTCATACTTCTTACGGGACCAGAGCCCCAGAGCATAATATCACTATAGAAACCTTGAAGATACGATGGCTGCGCCACATACTTGAGCGGCACAGCATAGCTCTGGCCGAGTGTGGCTGAAAATCACGAAATGCGGGGCAAACCGGGAAGCTCCTTCTAAACAACCCACAAAACAAATCCGCAACAATCGAGCAATGTCGACACGGCACCTAATTTACACGAACCCTCCTGAGGTTCCGCAGCCAAAAAGGGAACCTGGAAAGAAGCTAAACGACACGATGGTCCAAGATGCCTTTAGTGATCCATTCTGGAAGTGGGATCTAGTCGGCTCCGGCGTTGTTCTCATGTTACTTAAGGTACGCATTCCCCAGCAATTTTCATAGCTTGCAAATAAATAATGATAATATAGAAAGCTTGCAGGACGGCTATATTAGATCTTCTACAAAGCGATAACCTACCCAAGGACAAATCAGTTTGGAAGTTTGGAACATTTGGTGACCCTGAGCGGAAGTTGGTGGAGGAGCAGCTTATCGCAAGGATCGAGAGCTCAGAGCCGAAATACAAATTTATTATGCTCGCGATGATCTCGGCCACATCGTCCTCCCAGCCAAACTGGCTCCTAGAGTATCTTTTCGACCGGCGAATGGAAAATCTAAGGCGAAATAAGAAAACCATACCAGGGCTCGTAGATGAACCGTCGCGAAGCTCTAAAGCAGCGAACGATTTACAACCTGAAGAGCTAGAGACCTGCGAATAAGATTCAGACACGAAGCGGAAGGCCCACTTGCAGAACCTAGCCTGACAGCGGCCCTGGTCTCTTGGGCTTTGGAGCAATCTACAACCCCCCTCTTTTTCTAGGGTGAGTCAGTTTAAAATCAGGTCTCGTCACGATGCAATCTCTGGTGTAATATCTATCAGGCGCAATCAGTGTCGATTGAACATCCCGTGTGAGAATAAACCGGAATCGTGCACCAAATTGACTCGCAGTTCGTATCGTACGTAATGTTCTGATGGCGGAAGGCCGATTCCCACCGTAAATACAATAGCCAAGACTTCGGGTGGTCACACTGTGCTTTAATTTCACATGGCTGCTGAGTCGCCGCATTGGCCCGTCACACTGCAAAAAGATGTTTTCGGAAAAGCCGTGCGTGGAGCGTTAATTTCACAGAATCCGCATAATCCACATAAAGCTGTGATTGGCTAGAGTGCTCGTTAGCGGTCATATTTATTGGGACCTAACATGGGGAGCCATGTTTGTGAATGTGCTGAAGCGAGGCCGAGTAAGCATGGAATGGGGGCAGAGTCTAGCCGCTCGGTGGGCCCCCAAAGCGAAGGCCATCACCTCCCTCATAACGTGCGGGCCTCCTACCGCCCCTATATACCAAATTTTCAGGGTCTTCAATAAGCCCCAGCCCATTTATCTTCGACACTTCAACGCTAGCATACAACAATCTAAGTCGGATAAATTTGCACACGAAACCAAAGGAAGTGATCGCTTCGCTACATATATCTTCATTCCCACCCCAAAAAGAATTAGAGCAGTCTCGTAGCCATACCAACCGATCGTCTCTTTTTATATGGTACAGCCCTCCGCTGTTGTCTCTTCGTAGCCTTATACCCAGGAAAACCCCAAGCTTTTCTACACCGAAGATGGCTCCCAAGAATATTTCCACACCGGTTAGCCTAGACGCATTGATAAAGCAAGGTAAGAATTATTTTGAACGATTGTCTGCTTCCATATCATCTACTAATCAATAATTACTTGTTCCATATAGGACTGCCTATGTCACTTACTTTGAGGTCGTCTGTTTTTGAAGACGAATCTAAACCACCATGCTTATTCGATCTCTCATACGCTGCCTCAATCGGCTCCGGGGAAAATACGTAATACCCCTCGGACAAGCAAAAAGAGATATTTTTCGAAGCTAACGATACTCAGCTTGCCAACCATTTTTGCAGTGAAAATTCCTCAATCCGATTTGTTTTCGACTGAGGAGTTCCGATTTAGCCCTTATCAACAATCGCGAGCCTGGCTAAATAAAGCGGCTCTCCTCTTAGACGAGGATATAAGGGGGTTTCTGTCTGACGAAAAGGAAGAAAAAAAGGCGGAGCTTTACTGCAAAGTCGAGGCCGTCTACCAAGTGCTTGTAGCGCACGGAGCCATGCTTGATGGCAAGATTACAAACAAAGTATCCGGGGAGCGGATAAAGCATACTGAAGAGTTTAAAATCCCTAATGCTGTATATATAACCATCCTTTCATACTTCCTAAACGGCCTGGCTAACAGAAATATGTGTATTATTCAAGTTTAAACTAGCTGAGCGAGAGCTAGCACTATGGATGCGATATTTAAGGAAAGGCAAATTATCCGATTTCTCCGCTGAGGTAATTGCTAGGGGCGAAGCTACATTTTTCGGGAAGATGTTCAACCTCCATGATTCTACTAATACGGAAGCGTTCAAACTCCGATGGCTCGATGAGGACTCGCCCAATGCCGAAACTACCAAAATTATCGTACGCTACTACTGCACAGAACCCGAGACCGGCCAGCACTGGATTCACAGCCTTACCGATGCTACCAGGAGAAGGGGTTAAAGCCAAATTGTATACTAAGGAGCTTTGTATCTATTCAATTTAATCCAACACTATTTAGAGCGAGTTTCGTGGTCCGATTCAGATATGATGTTTTTATTTTTCGGGCTTCCATGAAAGTACTACTACTATTATTATAAGTTCGGAGCTGCTAAAAAGGACTGGCGTCTGGCCTACAAGATAAGGGTCTGCTGGTATCCTCCACTTCTTAAGTATCACTGCTGTGACCACCGCTCAGTAATACGGCCGATATGCCACCCGATATGAATAATATCCGTCCACGTATATAGGGGATTTCAAATATAGAAGATGGAGCGAGGACCGTAAGTAATCAATTAAGATAAGTACACTCACAAAGATAAGTACACATATAAGAATTAAGCTATGATCGCACACTAACTAGGGCTCATCCTTCGGAAGAATGGTAGGAGGAAGCACCGTTCAAATCACAAATTTGCCCCTTTAGATATAAATATACCATTACCGGTAGTCGATAATCGAGTCTGGGGATTCCTCGCTGGTAAATACTGACGCTGACGAGGAGAAACGTCTAGGAAAGGATTTAGTTAGGAAAATTACGCACGCTGGTAACTAGAGAGGGAGCTCGCGATCGGTAAGTTCTGATATCATGGATCGAGATCTAGCGCTGGATGCAAGCTGAGCGAGAGAGATGAGATTATAACGGCTGCGGATTACTACGGAGGAAGCTACGGAGAGAACGATACACTGCCCCCTTTCGTTCCCTCTATCGGCTCTACTACGGATTGTCCCAAATGTATCATAATTTGAGATGACCCGCTCTAACTCAATATTTTATCTTTACCCTTTACTTTTTAAATTTCTTTGAGGTAGAAGGCGGTTGTCTCCGGACTAATTTTTCTAGTGTTTTCGACGGTTAACCGGAGCGGATTTAATTTAGCTATATGTTGGTGGAATGGGCCGAGTAATAGCGCTTCGATGGTCAAGACTTCCAACAATCGTCTGTCGCAGTAATAGAGACGTTTTCGAGGTTTTTGCAGCTCTTATTGAGAGCCTGAAGGATGCACTTAAGACAACGAGCTGATTGGTAATAGAAAAAATGCTCAGCATTCTTCTGAATGAGATCTGGACATGACCCAGGGCCATCGTAATAGAATGTTGTGATAACGTCGCCGATTTTTGCAAAAAATGGCTGTAGAAACCCACTCTTCTTGGCATTTACCACGGGCCATCCTTCGGACTTGGCGGTTTATGTGAGACTTTCGTTTTCCGTTCCTCGGAATCTCAGATTCCGGTTGGTTCATTCGTTAGAGTTGTCCTCCCACACACGCACATCCGTGACAACACGTCTGAGACAAATTCCACTCTATCAACGCAAGTCGAGCATGTGCGTGCACATCGACGGAAATGAGCATAGCCAAAGGGTTCCTCGAGGTGTAACCCGAGTGGTTGATTGGTCTGCACTTGCGGGTGCGTTTCGGGGATTCCGGCATTCTTGAAGGCTTCGGCAGATGTTCTAATAGTCCGGAGGACTGCGTTTAAGCCCACATTCCAGCTCACGAAAGCGAAGTCTTGTTCGTGAACATTTGTGCACAATATATAGTGGCGGTTACCCCATACCTTTGGGGTCTACGCAAACCATCTACTCCTCAATTATTGCTTCGATACCCTCAAATTGGTCAGCTTCCGACGATTTCTTCGCTGAATCACGACGACATCGCGGAAAATCTTAATTCTGCTCTTGATCTTACATCTACATTTCTCTGCGATGACGAAGGCCACTTCTCTGAAAGGCGCAATTTCATCGTTAGTTTTGCCTTGCTCGAGTCGCCTCAGCCCATTTTTGAAGCGGGCCCACGCCTCTGCTCCGCGTTACGGGCGAGGCTATTTTGATCCATCCTTCCATCAGCTCCTTTATAACCTCCGCCAACTGCGCACCCCGAAACCCCCGATACCCACCCAAGCCCTGGTACGAGTCGATAAGAATCACCGATTATCCAGAGAACCACTTTCCGGCGCAATCCTAGATATTTGACAGCACGCGGTGATTCCTTTCGGATGACAAGTCGCCATGCAACCAGAATTAACAGAATCAGAAGCAGAACTAGAATTAACAAGATTAATGAAGTATGTATCATATTTTGTTTCTCGGTTCCCTCTAGAAATACAGCACGAGATAGCATCACATATTTCGGACCTAATGTTCGGGACCTATACTCACGACATTAGCAAGGAAGGTCCCCCGAGACTAACCCATACCCACAACAATGACAACAACTCCCCAATACGAACCCATATCCACGATATCTATGGCATTATCTATGAGTTGAGCACGTTTGGCTTCAGAAGCGGCTAATATTCACTGGCGGGGACGAAAACCATTATATCTCTCACGTACCTCCAAATGACTGGAACGGCCCCGACGCCGAGATCGTTGACGGGATGGTCTGTTTAGCTCCGTTGACAACGGTAATCGACGTTCCGGAGCCCCAGATAATAGGAGGTCAATCTATAAAAAACACTATGTACTTCGATTGGAGCGATATGTTTATTCGGGCGCCGGATATATATCCCGCTTTGGACTTCGATCACGATACTTGATTTGTTGGGCAATAAGCTCTACAAGGGATCTAAAACACTCAATTTATTCCTCACCTATTTTCCGAATCTCAAAGTCTTGCATTGGACGCGCTGCTCGACGTTCGACGTTACGGATATAGGGTTCGAGAAAATATTACTTCCAAAGAGACTTGAAATACTAGAAATCACGGATGACGGGGACCCTGAAACCGCGAAGCTGATCGAAGTGTCTAAGACCGCTTACCAGAGAGTACCAATCGACAAGGAAGGCATCAGAAAAAGGTTCACGGAGTGGAAAAGCCAGCTTTCACAATGCTTTATTCGGATATATCTAGGGCAATATTTTACTCATTATAAGTATTGTGGTTTTCATGACGGTTACGTCGCGACGAGAAATAACTAGCCTGTCAGATCGATAGCCGTAGCTAGCCAATTTGGTCTACCTCCACACTGGACCGACTCTGATGATTGCGACCAGGTCAATAAATCATGGCCAAATATCCTTATCTTGCAAATTTTCTAGGTCTCTGGCAGGAACCACAACTAGTATCCTGGAGAAGCCAGTCTAGACTGTATAAATGGATAATGGGCGGGCCTCATCCTAGAGCGCCGGAATTTCGAAGTCTTCTATTTTTCTATAAACACGTTCTCCCTACTAGCCAGCGTTCGGAACGCTCGTAATGAAAAGTTTGTTGAGGTGATGGTGTTAGGATAGAGAGGTCGGTGGAATATTAATTGCGCACAATCGATGCTTCTCTCCCAGTATAGTTTATTGTGTACTGTTAGCAGCCGCTCCACTTCGTTTGTTAGATTCTTAGGGCCGAGCTTGGATTAGTGGAGTCGCTTAAAGGAAGCTCTTCCCCACCCCCCCTGTACGGCCCCTTTTTCAAGGCTGTCTTCGAACTTGTCGTTTATAAAAATGCCGAACCAGTTATATTGCTGAACCTTAATCCGATGGCCTCGTTTGGAACCGAAGTGCAACGCAACTATCGAGAATTGCATGAATGTATCTCGCGAATCGGAATTGGATCTTCAACTTCGGAATCGTATTTCATGAACCAGATGTCGGTGCTTTTTCAATATTCCGAATTCCAGCTGGGGGGCCTTGGTCTTCTTTTCCAGCGGCCTTTCCCCCGGTATAAAAGAGCGCTTTTACCCTGAGATATACTCTCTTGCTCTGATAACTACGAAGCAAACAATCTTCCTAGTCCACCGGCGTACTTTGGATCATATTTCGCTATAGCGCTATAAGCATAATTTTATTCTCTTTTACTCCGGAAGCTAAGCGTCGCCGCGTTTACACACTCTACAGTCCCAGTTTATCTTGCCATTATCTTCTACATTTAGAAATATTTTTGCTTGAGATCCAGTCCTTTCATCAGAGAAGTTCGCAAGCGCGCGAACGCTCGACCGATCAAGACCAGAAAACCATGCTTCTAGCCCTCACAGCTAAACTGGCAGTACCAGAAATCGGAACGATTTGGAACACCCAGAAGCGATTGAACAGCACCGAGCTATAACCAATCATAGTGGCGGGCTCGCTCACCCTATCGATGAAGTAAACTCTGATTTCTCTCACAATCGCAAGCATGAAAGCACCCAGAACATCTTACGTCTGAACTTAATGGGTTCTGTAATCCCGAGCGTTGGCCCGCTTTCGCCGTCTCGCGCTACGTCGTAGGCAGCTCGTATCTTTCTTAGGTAGATCCCCGCCTCGACTTCTTCGTTTACGTGAGACAATCCACCCACTATGAGTTGTCCCTACCTTGATTTCAAACGATCGATTAGCGTATATAACTGAGAATGGAACGTGAAGGTGGCTTGGGAAGTTTATCACCGTTAGGGTCAAGTGGGAACTAAGCGGAAAGCGGTGTTCATGTCGCGGCTGTTTATGTAATGAACTGAGACCTACAGGCTAGAAAGTCCGGTACTGTATCAGAAGTGTCAGTAAGAGAGCTATCAGCAGATGATCTCTGCTAGCTAGCAGTCTCTTGTGCTCGGGGTAAGCGTGAAGTGGCGATCTGAAACAAAGGTGCGCGCGTTGTGAAGGACTCTGAGCTCGATAATCAAACATATGTTGCAGAGGACGTCTAAGTATATCAGGTTCACGAGACCATTACCATTCGTTGATCTGCGATTCACCTGAGAGGCGAAAGCAAACAACGACCGCATTTAGGAAGCCTTAACCGGGAATCCGAGACTTCTGCATTCACCATGTAGGATATCCAGAAAATAGAGAGACCAGGACGCAGCATTCGTATCGATCGACATATTAGATATCCGATAGGCTTACACAGTAGAACGTCGCCGCCATGTGCGCCAAATACTAAAAACAGCAAGGCTAGGAACCAACTTCTACCCATACCCTCTCGTTCTACTTTTCTTTGCTAGAATTTTGATATTTAAACCATCTTGTACCATCGCCGATCGCAAGAAAAGCTCGCGAGGTGGAGTTCCGGTCTTTTAAGAATCCGAGTTGCAATGCATGAGATCTATCTTTTCCAGAGCGAGGCGGCCATCATACTTGCCTGATCAGGTTTGGATACTTCGGGCGGTGCGCCTCGAGGGGAACATTAGGCAAACACGAGTCGTATGGCGGTGCTCACGCCTAGTGGCTGTGAAAAGCGCAGTGGCAAAGTCGACAACGCGTACTAATGCGTCTCTAGCTGCTAGCCTTGTTGATTACAAATTTTGAAGTTTAGTCGTTGGGAGCGATTTGAGTTAGCCAACGTTTTGATAGGATCTAAAGGGGGCGGTCTTGGGTCGCTCGAATAGCTTTTCACCTCCAATGTAGTAACGGTTTCGTCCGCTCTTCTCCGGAAAGTAGTAGTATCTTTCGCTCGGGTTTTTTTGCAATCGTGTGACGCCATCGCTTGCGGACCAACGCCCAGCTCCCAGATCGGCTGCTCCACAATTACAGCGGCCATCAGGAAGACGACCCTTTTCAAATCCGGCTCAATAAACATATGTGCGAAATCTTAGTGTGTTTCCATGTACCTCCGGTCCGAATCACGGCTCCCCGTTTCAATATTTGGTCTGCTTGTCGTTTCGGGATCGGGCGGCGTGTTGCTTTCCTTGTCCCCGCATTGCATATGCTATGTGATTGTGATTGCACGGAGATACTAAGTTCAGGTCGCAATATCAACTTACAAAGTCAGAACAATCCCCTCAACCGAGGTTATGTCAGGACTTATAGATGCTAGCATGTTTCTTGACCGTCCGATGATCAAGAGCAGCGCCAATTTCGCAAATATCTAAGTCGTTTCTGGATCTCGATTGTTGTTCCCTCGAGGCCTCGCTTTGACAAACATAAAACAACTTTCGAAGGTGGTGGGGGAAATTTCAGCTATGTCATCACCAAGAAAAAACAAGAATGACGGATAAAAAGACACGCAGAGCTCAAACTTTACGAGAGAGCTTGCGAGATCTTATACGTGAGTTTCTACCTCCCAGATCTTGTTTTCAGTATTAATCATGGTGAACGCAGTCGAGCAACATGGGGTTGTGGTCAACCCCAAGGATATCACAAATACGCGTCAGCCCCGCCAGCCGTTTCCATACCATTTCATATCCAATGACCGATCTCAACCGGTAGTATCCATCGCTACAATCAGCGAAGGTGACGCTAAGGCAATGCACAAGCTTATCGAAGAGAAACGACTATTTGCTCAGCTGGCAAAGCCTGGCAATGACGGTTCTGCGGAGTCGAAGGTATCGCTATCGGGTCGCCGAGCCCGTAAAACTGCGAGCTACAGTAGCACTTCCCATTCCCCTGAAGGTAGTGCTGTCGGGCCGCTCAAGTTAAATAACATTTTGAACCCCGAGAATACATATCCATCGGGTATGGCGATCGATTCACCCACCAGTGGTGGCTTTTTGGAGACCTATCCTGACCTTTTACCCAGCGAGAATGAGGAGGTGATTTCGGTTGCGGACCTCCGGGCTGAGGCTGAGCGCATACAGAAATTAGGGTCGCAAATGCACGAAGGGTTGACAAACCTGATACCTAGCATGGTGAAACTTATACGGGTTCTTGAAAACGATAACCGGAAGCTTAAAGCTCAGGGCCCTCATCCGGAGTTAGGTGAAGCCAGCGAGAAACTCAGAGCAGAGCTCAGAGACGTCAGAGCAGAGCTCGCACACGTCACGCTGGAAAGAAACTTTTTTAGGAATCAAGTTTTATATCCTGGAGGAAAGAGACCGGAACCAAGTCCTCTATCCCACTGATGTAACTATCTAGCTAGCTCGATGGCAAGCAAAATGCTCCGGCTTCAATTGAGCATGAAGCTAGCGTAAATACCGTACTGCTAATGCGTATTTTATATACCGGGAAAAGCCAAAACCGACTGTTTTGCGGAGCCCTAGAAAGACCTATGGCAGTAGTACTTTATACAGCTCGTGAAAGCACCAGGCGGGATCTGACGTATACCGGAGATATGCCCCATCATTCGGAGGGATTAATGCCTGTGCAGTGCAAGCCGCAACTCTAGCAAAATCACAGCTCACTCTCCGGTGAATTTTTTGCACGTGACCGGTCAGCTGATCAGGATAATGTTTGTCATTACTAACTGGGTGGCTACCAAGTAAATCTAACTGGCGGCTGAGCAAGCTGGTTAGCTACTCAACAGGGCTGGCTATCAGACTGGCTAGTTACTTACTTAGCAGACTGGCTGCTCGGTAGACTAGCCGACTATTGAGCTGCAGCTTAGTAGCTAGTCTAATTGGCGTAATGGTGGTTTTGGATATATGTAAGTGGGCCTAGTGATATCACGTTACACGGGTCTTGGAACATGGTGTTGTA
Organism: Dactylellina sp. 'tibetensis'; assembly: GCA_036971435.1. Taxonomy (NCBI): domain Eukaryota; kingdom Fungi; phylum Ascomycota; class Orbiliomycetes; order Orbiliales; family Orbiliaceae; genus Dactylellina; species Dactylellina sp. 'tibetensis'. The sequence continues at coordinate 2,696,554 of JAKDFA010000001.1, forward strand.
AATTAAAATAGAAACTGAGATTAATGAACTTGTACTTACGCATAACGGCTAAACTTACATAAAAAAAGCTTCCAAAAACCCCGTGCCTTCGCCTTGCCTGTGCAGTCAGTCACACGCTTATGCCGTTCGAGCCCACCGTGGTTCCAAAATTTCCTTCTGCACCGGGTACTACAAGGCTCGAGCTACGGAATTCTTCTCTATTAGCTCTATACTAGAATCTAACTCGTCATTCTCTTGGCGACACAGAGCAGGGCCGTGATAACGAATTTCGAAGATCGACGCCTTGATAGCCTTCACAAGCTCGTTTAGGGTTACTCTATGTTTAGAGTGTGAGGCCTTGAAGAAGTTATTTCTGCGACTATTTCCGAAGGAAGGTGTCATCGACACGAGGAGTATATGGAAGCTATGGGATGTGTTTTGTGGAACTTGGAGCAGCGGGTTAGTGTTGTTCTGGGGTACCCAGAAGAGTTCTATCAGTTACAGTGGCTGTATAGGCCTATGGCTTCTATAGGAGACGTTCATGTGGCAGAATGCCATGAGAGGTATAAGGTTGAAGGTGTTAGGTTGTGTTTTTGCTGGGTGTGCGACCGCACTGTTGCACAATATGAGAAGGCACTCGAGGAGTATGACAAGATGGATATCGAGGCTGGGGTTTCAACTTTTAAGTTGTGGATGTAGTTGTGTCTTCTCCTTTTTTTGCAGAACGAAGTGACGCGCTATAGGCGTGCTTTGGGTACTTTAGTGCTTAGTATAGTTGGAATGTAAAGGAATGTTCACGATTTTGAAGTGCCCGACTGAACGGTCGGGTTACCGGTTAAACGTTGCGTAGCAAGCGGGTTAATTCCGATATTGGTATTCTCCGTCCTGTCTTTGTATTTAGCGTCTCTTTACCACTCGGGATCAAATATCGCACTCTCATTAAAAGCCAACTGTTTCAACTGACCAGTCTCCATCTTGATGAATGGTCGCCAGTCGCGTCGAGTGTCTGGACTTTTGTGCTGCGTGAGATACGATGTGTGACTCCCGGAAGTTTAAACGGCCCGTGATGCCCGAATAGGTATGCGTCTGTTGAGCTTTCCCGTAAATACTCCCGAAAACGTCGGATCTACAGAAAATACATGTTGGGCTTGTCCTTGCGATCGATCCAACGAATATCTTGATTTAGGTGACGACTCAAAGGAATGTATTTCTCTTCGGAACCGACGTCACTGTCTTTGTCGGAAATAACATCGCCGTTCTCGCCGGAACCACCGTCGCTAATCGCGTCATGGGAACCATAGTCGGTAATCTCACCGGAACTACAGTCGCTAATCATGTCATCGTCATGAAATTAGTTGAGGTAAACATGCTGTATAATGGGTGTAAATTGACTTATGTAATCAAATTCTATGACTACGTATGCCACAGGATCATCACTCTTGCACACTAAAGTGAGAATCCAAGCCAAGGCTGCGTATGCAGTGACGGACTTTTTTCCCTCCAATTAGTGTGTATGTCACTGTACTGTACAAGAGAAGGATATATATCGTGCAGACGACAACATACTTGCCGTCCGGGCTTATTGCGCTTACAATTCTGAAGGCGCGTGGGCAAAGAGCGACAACTCGAGTTTTCTGATACTCAATGGCCTGAGATCGAAATCCACAATAAGTTCGCACTCCTTATAGAACTTCTGTATCGAGTTTAGAGAACCATCGGACATAGTATACGGTGGTAGTGCTTCTATAAGGAAAGGGATAGATGCTGGTACCATTTTATACGCTGCGCTGTGTATACATGATGTGGTAAAATTGTGAGCGTTGAGTTTGAGCGTCAAGGGTACTGAAAAAATGTTTAGGATGCTGGGTTTCTTTCCATCAGAGATCACAGCTTAGTAGATAATCAACTGGGCATATAGGAAGTATAATCTAAGATACGGTGCTTGTCCGCACTGGTTTACCCCTACAACGGCTGGATCACCAGGTTTTATTGGCAACCAATCGATATACACAGTCGACGATGATCGTATTAATTTACGACACAAACTTATAACTCTCTGAACTATTCCGGTGATATTCGGATTCAGTGCCATTCCGCATCACCCCAGCTTTCTTTTACGGCCAAGGATCCCTTCGTTCGGAATACAATTCCCTCCTCGAATTACCTATACCACGACGGCGAACGTTTCCTACTCCCATCGCAGTCATATGTCCTGCATATACACTCACCATATTCCGATTCACAACTAGCGAAAATCTTTTCGTTAATAAATGTAAATCTCAACCTTAGGAGGCGAATCCCTACTGTACCACTGGCATCCCAAACATTATATGCCAGAAATACTCGAAAACCCTTCCTGGATCATCGAGATCCGTAGCCAAGAGCCAGTCCATATATTTCTGATAATACTCCTTCGGTTTTTCTTCAACTTTCTCCTTCGTAACAGCGAACTGTGCACAACACGCCACCCCAACAGATTTCGGGTATGTCGAATTTCCGTATACGTGCGTCCACAATTTCTGCCAGCCAAATTCTATATTATCTGATTGAAAATTCGAGCCGATAGGATGTAGCTCGCCGGGACAACCGGGTTTACTATTACAGCGAAGATTAACATATCCCCGCTCTAGGACATTATCTATACGGAGAAGCTGGAGCATTTCGGGAGCGGAGTAATTGGCCTTTTCGGGTTCATTATGCCACGCCCTATATCAGTAAAGTTAGAGCTTATATTTATAGGATTATTTTAATGAGTCCTAACCGAGGCCAGCCATCCTCGTGAGCGTGGACAAAGACATTCACGTCAGAGAGGTTGTTGTAGTGTGTAATCAAGTATGTGAGGTATGCCATTGCCTCCCTACCCTTATTCGCAGCAACGTGCATGTATTGTTCAGACCCCGGGTCATCAATCGCATATATTACGTGTCTCCAGCTATACAACTTAAATCAGTGCCTGTGAGAATTCCCGATTATTAGGAGACGCGTACCCAGGCAGCCGTTCCTTTACCCATGCCGTATCTTCCAATCTAGTCTTTCCTGTGACCACAGTTTTCTCATGTTTTCGTTGCCGCTGTTCCCCAGATATCGTAGACGGTCGGGGCCCAGGGTCTGGTGCTGGCTCTGTTTGTGGTTTGGGCACGGAAGTTGCCTGTGCAATCGCACTCGATCCTGACTCCAATGTTCTCATGGATAGAAAGGATGGTTTGTGAAGCCACATTATCAATAGTAGGACCAAGGATAGTACCATAATCCTGCTACGATTAGGCCCTCCAGCAAATATCATGGTTTTATTCGTCTTTCGAGAAGTAGAGATTAGCGTGACTGTGCTTGTGATTGGCTGTTGCCTGTGAATGTTAAGGAGAGATCACTACCTGTGGCTGCGCGAGCCATAACTCCAGCAGTTTGATTTCGCACGTGACCAGTCAGCTGATACGGATAATGTTTGTCATTTGAGCACCAAAACCCTTCATGATAGTCTAAAAGTGACTTCACAATAGCGATTATATCTCCGGTACAAAAATCGTAAAATTATTATTTTTATGGCTATGCGGCTACTAGAGTCCTACTCTACAGCTTATATATATAATGCTTTAGCGTAAATATAGCAATTTAACTAATTTATGTCTGCCTTAACGATGCGTCGTTTCCCGCTCCCAGCACAAAAGGCCCAAAAATGGGTTGTTCTGCCAAGACTTCACTATTTGTTCAGTTGGGCTTCCAATGCTGTGCAGCAGCCTTGTCAGTTTATTTTATAGTGGGCACCCTTCTAGTGGGTGTAATCCTTCTTCTTTAGCTACTATAGCTTCGGCCTAGAGCGATAGAGTAGTGCGAGGTTGGCATTTGAATGTGTTGAGATTAGGGCGATATACGAGAGCAAAATGTGAGAGTCCGGGAAGGATCTAAAGTATCTGTAGTCTGGCTCTTCTAGGTTCTAGTTGCTGAAGCGTAATTACGGGCGAGAGAAGCCTTACCCCGGCGTTGTCTGATGCCGACGTGTGAGGTTAAGTTAGGAAACGTTCAGTCTTTTATATGTTCGTCCCTAGGGCGCCGATACCGAAAGCTTAGGGTTCGTTTTGAGACTTGATTTGTCTCCAGAAGTGTGCCTTTTCCCTCGAAGTTGAATCTTCAACCAGTGGTCCGGAACTGGTTTTAAGGCAACGCCTTTTTTCACTTCTGATATCTTTCCGTCTGGTTCACCGTTGTGAACCCGCAATATCACGCGTAAAACGTTGTGCCGCACACAAGAGCTTGTGTTGTTTTACCTCAAGCGCCTCGTTTCGAGGCTACCTGCTGTTGTCTGGTTTTTACGGGACCACTGCCGGGTTCCGTTGGGGGTTTGGGGGTTTGCGGCACTGGCCAGCCACTTATCTCTGAAACATGGGGTTGTTTGTGCGATCTCTCGTTATGGCCCTCGCTGGTATAGAGACGATCTGGGAGGGATGTTGCGCTGACCATGTGGAAGCCCGGTTTCGAGTGGAAGCCTTGTTGTCCTGTTAGGCACCATAGCGTGCACTTTGTGTTGTGCACTAAAGACTGAGCCCCACAGGTTGCCTGAGTCTGGCTGACTGCGAGACCAGGTTGCCTCAGTCTCGAGCCAAACCAACAACGCAGGGTTGCCTTTCGAGACCAGCCCCGCAGATAGAAACACAAACTGCTATCAACCGGTTGCAACCTCACATCGGTTTCTTACCCCCGGCCCCTATAGCAGTGGATATTACGTGATCCCAAGACATACACGGAGCAGCTCTATGACATGCAGCTCCTTAAATATCAAGAGATACCAGATTGGTATAAAGACAATGAGTACATTCTCCGTGGGTATCGTCCGGAGTCCAAGTCTACTCGAGCATGTTTTTACAGCTTATCGTACATGCACAATGAAACGCTTAATATCTACACGCATTTGGTACCTACAGTTTTGATTGTCATAATCATGGAGGGGCTTTTCTTGCAGCATTTCGACAAATATTATCCAAACGCAAAAACAGCGGACTACTTAATATTCGCATTCTCTATTACGACGATCCTGTTATGTTATCTAATATCATCAATCTACCATATTATGATGTGTCATTCAGAATATACATCACAATTTTGGTTAAAAATGGATTTTGTTGGTATTATAATATTGACGATAGGAGATTTCATCTCCGGTATATATATGACATTCTATTGCGAGCCGCATCTGCGAAACGGATATTGGATAATGGTATTACCCCTCCCTCTACTTTAGAAAGAGAAGTTAAAGAAGGTTAACATATTATTGTCTATCCAAAGATCCTGACTCTCGGAGCCGTTTGCTGCTTTGTTCTTCTGAATCCGGAACGTCAAGGATTGAAATATAGGGGATTCAGAACATCTATATTTATATGTACTGGGTTGTCCGGTTTCGCACCTCTCGCCCACGGGATCAAGCTATTTGGTGTTGAACGAATGATGAAGCAGTCCGGCATGTCTTATTATGTCTTAGAAGGGACGTTCCTTCTGATAGGTGCAGCATTCTACACTGTAGGTATTCTTTAGATGCTCAACGACATTTCGCAGTCTCTGTTGTCTCCGGCTTGGAGGCCAACTTACTATTGACTGCATTATTGCTAACAAAAAGTTTTAGGCTAGGGTGCCTGAATCAAAGTGGCCCGGCAAGTTTGACATCTGGTTTTCGTCACACCAAATATTTCACATATTTGTAGTGCTTGCGACAGCAATCCATTGGCTAGGAGTTATGCTGGCTTACGATCACAACTATACGCATCGGCAATGTAAGGCGTAGCATCAGAGAAGATGATAGATGTGTATTCAGATTCACTATCAATTTATCCAACGCTCGCAGCAAATATTTACAAATTCTGAAATTTCTTTCCCATTCTCTCTGTCATGAACTTGACGCTGAACAAAGAGTTCACGCTTCTAGACCATCTTCCCCCCCTCTCGGGCCTACAGTAGGGTCAAATATATCTCGAGCCATTCTGCCAAACCAAGGAAGCAGATAGCTTGGTAGGAGGTAAAACTGCATGACATTCTCGTCTCCTCCTCCTTCTTATCACAGACTTATGCACTAGATTTAAAGGAATGTGGATATTCGGAGTTGATGCAGGACCCATGCGCTCCCAGGCGAATAGTAACAGGGAGCGTTGGCCTCGACTTTTATTTTGAGGGGGTGGGCTTGCTGTAGGTTCTACGGATAGCCCTATTGTGGCTTGTTTCCATTTTCTTTTTTCTTTTGTTATTAATTGTTGCTTTTTTCTTCTGCTCATCTGCTCGTCCGCTCATCTGCTCATCCGCCCATCCATCATTTTACTGCTCCGATAATATAGCCTAGTGGCTCGCGAGCCACCCCATGCAAGGCACATGGCAAACCACACCAAAAAGTCTATGGACAAAAAGTAGCCTCACAAAAGTAAACGCTTGGATAATATCGTGAAATAGCCGTTAAATCATCTGATTCTCGAATATACTATAGACCTAGATATATGCTACTATGTGCCCGGGTTTAGAGTTGTTTCGTTTGACGGTTGTTGAAATATTGTCGTTGTTATCGAAAGAAGTGGTGATCTGGCGGTTTACAGGTCTAAGTTTTGGTGTGGTGTGGGCCGGCACTAACTAGTTTGGGCACTCATACTCCAGCCCAAACCGGCTCGCATAGGTGTGGCTCGCAAGCTAGCTAGTGGGTTATGTTAGCCTCCTCGTTCGTCAATAAAATTTCGCTTAGTTAGATGAGTGGATCTGAGAGGGCAGCTCAAAGAGCAAACTAACCCGCCAAGGTTTTCGATGTGCCAGAAGAAGCCGGTATATTAGTGTTGTATCATCCTACCTAGAAACTCGGGATGGTTCTTGTACTCCTCCCTCGATGCTCTCTGAAGTTCCAAACAAAGCTTCCCAGCGTCATTCCAACATCGCTAACAAGGCTATTAACCTAAAATATCAAATACCCTGCAATTGAATCAGTAAGCCCTCTTGAAACCAACTACATTTCAATTCATATAGTAAATTTACGCAATATTTTAGATCATCTGGGTCTGGATTAATTATTTCACTCAGTACTTTAGGGTGCCTAGGGATACAGGATGGGTCTGCCCCCAAACCAGCAGGCTACGTGACCGCTAACGCAAACTCCAGCAGGATATCCTCATCTTGCCGAGACCTTTACTAGTTTCATTTAACGAAGAAATCGAAATTCCGAAAGGGCCCTATCTACCATCGGCATCTCGCTGGTTAACCTTCGCCGTCATGACTCTATTGCTTATCGGATGTACTAATAATGGTCGAGCCCCACCAGATCCTTTACGTGCGCCGATTTTTGATCCATTCTCATTGCAACCTGCCAAAGGCCAACATTTGCCAGAGATATATTTCGCATTCGACCCCGAACCCCTCTATATCGAATAGCTATAACAATAGCTCGCTTACCGTCATGGCTCCCGCTCCTTACGGTCAGGGAGCTCTCATTTCAGATATCAAGAGCCTTATCAAAGCCCATCACCATAGCAGCCAATCTATTGAGGACATTTCGAGAATCAATTATATCCCATGCCCCCAGGGCTATCAGAAACGAGAGGAGCTGGTCAAGTTCACTATCGCGTCCAAGAATAATAAGCTCCCAGATGGCTTCCCAGCTTCCATCAGCAGTCCTCTTAATTGGACGTCGTCTGATCTCGTAGAAGACGACTGGCTCATTCACCTCGATCAATACGATGTCAAGTCCGTTGAAACTGCGGCAAAATCTTATCTCGGTTAGTATTTTTTAGCGCTGTGCATAGCGCTAATTCGCCTGGTTTTCTCGGGACCTCCGGATCGAGGTGTATAATATCCGTGCTCTATTTTACTAGTTTCACCCGTGCATAGCTAAAGCCCCATATTCACGGGATAATAGAGCTTACTAGGTTATTTAGGGAAATACGACTCCGTTAACCATGTCTCCCCGGAGACATTTCAAATCACTAACTCTCTCAAAATTAAAATGCAACAGGCCATGTCCAGTCTGTACAACAGCCGCGGTTTCGCCATCGTTCGTGGCCTCGATTCCAGCAAATATACTCCACTCGAACGGGTGGTTATATTTTTAGGTCTAAGCTGTCACGTCGGAGGCAAACTTGGTCTACAGACACTCAGTGGGAGTGGTATTGGTAAGCCATATGAATCCAATTCCCAAGAAGGTAGCTGATTGGCGATCATCCTTAAATTTCTAGCCCATTTGACAAATCTTCGACCGTTGTATGCTGAAGGCTTGATCACGTCTCCAGGATATACCAACGTCCATATGGTATCGTAACATCCATCCGCACATCTTTCCCCCTACAGAGACTATACTAATTAAAGTTACTATTAGTCTTTCCACAACGATACTGCTCACATTATTGCACTTTTCGTGGCGGGGGTTGCTGGCAACGGCGGAGGCAGCATGGTTGCTAGTTCGGCAAAAATCTACAACGATCTTGCCATAAACAAACCCCATGTCATCAAGACGTTGTCCGAGAACTGGAATCTGAATCGGCAAGCTTTTTCCTAAGCTTTGGCCTAGCCTAATAAAAAAAATTAGATTGACGCTAACAATGGCGAACCGACAGATACTCAACCCACGATTTCGGTTCTGAGGAGTACTATGAACGCCCGCTTCTATACTACCACGATGGCCGACCCATCCTCTTCGTTGCACGCCGTCCATTCACTGGCTCGAACCCTGGAGACAACCAAAAACCACTCACTCTCCTACAAGCCGAAGCCCTCGATAGCGTTCACTTTACTGCTGAAAGGCATGCCGCTCGTATACAACTCCAGAAGGGTGACATACAATTCATCAACAACCTCGCAGTCGTTCACTCGCGCGAAGAATTCCAAGACGCCTCTATTGAAGAAGGCGCTGAAAGGAGACATCTTATCCGTGCATTTATTAAGAACCAGGAACGATCATACTCACTTCCTCCACAACTAAATAGCGCCTTCGAGGAGATTTACCCTGACGATATCCCCGCCTCCCAATATAACTATCGCATTGATCCGTTCAATTTTTCATCCCTGTTGCAAGGCCCACCAGCTAGCAGCCCGTCTGGCACCAATGGTTAAACTGCTAGTGCTCTAGTTTTGTTTCCTCTGTTGATGGTCCGTGTTATCGAGCGAGGGTTGACGCATCTAGCTAGCTCGCCAATGCAGCCTCTTTCTTATTACTTTGTCATCTCATTTATCTCTTCTCGTTGTTCCTGGTAATTGCAGTACCCGAGCCTCGCTAACGATATACTTGGATGAAGGATATAAATCCGCCTTTCAAACAGTGTCAGACCTTCAATAGATGGAGTAGAGGTTTAATATATATCGTGAAACAGCATACGAGTTTTTGAGGCTCCGCATTTTTCTAAAGGATATAACGTATACATGAGAACCATTTAATAACAAGTTTCCGGATCTCAAGGTGGACCAGGTTTGGTCCTTATTCATCAAATGATGATACCTATACATCTATTTAATAATTAAATCAAAACTCCAATTTATCCCCGATTATGTAGCCTGTGACATTTTTGAAAGCACCAAATTTTTGAAAATATCCCGCTCAAACGCCACCTTTTGATTTTCTTCAACTAAAGTTTCAACCTTATGCTTCAATACTTCGTTTTCCTCTTTCACCTGCTCTAATTCAGCTCTTAGATCTTCAAAGCTCTCTCTTCTCATTTCTACTTCTTGCTCTGAACTTGAGATTTCCTCCATTTTGGCTCTTAGTCCCCCAACTTCGCTAAGCCTCTTAGCCCCCACGGATTCAAGATCTTTAACTTTATTATAAATCTGGTTCCAGCTATGATTTCGAGATAGATCTGCAGGTGTGTTAATAGTTATAGCTGATTGATAGGACGTTACTGATAAAGGAGGTAGGCTATCAACGTTATGAGGTTGGGGTAAAGTTGGTAGCTGGCCTGATAAGGAACTAAGCTGCATCTGGGGGAACGGAAGATGGCTTTCGTTATTCAAGATGGTGTTGAATGCAGGTAAAGTTGGTGGTATTTGAAACTGAGCTCTGCCCCCATCACTAACTGTAGAAGAATCTCTTCGAGTAACAGAATACTGTTGACTATAATTGACTGGACTAGCGCCTGGTAGTGCGGAATTTTCCGATGGACTATACATGAGTGTTCCATCTGTGTCTAGTGGAGGGAACACTGTTGTACGAAAGCCGCCGCTAGAGTTCTCATTCACCCTTATTGCAATGATACGTTTCGCATCGATCAGTCTCATCATCGCATCATGATCAGGCTGACTAATCGAACTGATTGAGACTTTAGGTTGTTTCGGATCATAAGACTCGAAGATGAATGGAAACGGGGCACGGCTACGATAAGTATTGGTGATATCTTTCGAGTCCACGTATTCTGCGTATTGTTCATCTGAGATTTATTAAGAAAGGAACGATTAGAATATATATAGATCAGATATGCGTAAAAGACTCCGAAAAGTTCTTACAAATAAGGGCTTGCAACCTCGTGCGTATGGATTCGATTCTTAGCGTAACATTTTGCGACCCACGGTCACTTCTTTGAACCTTTAAGGCCATGGGGGTACCGGGTATCTGAGCTTTAGAGCGTTCTATGAGGCGATTTTTAGCCTTGCCGGCCAACTTTGGTCAGACGTGAGACTTATGAAGATTACCTGAAAGTAAGTATTAGCTTAAACTTGTTATTCTCCACGCTGACTTGCAGCGGGTTTCCATAAATACCGATAATGGAGACTAATTCTAGTTTGTAGTGACTAGATGAGGTGCTCCGATCAGTTGATCTGCCATGCCTGGGTTTGCCCGTTTAGGCGCGTGAGCGGTGAAGATGGTGACCAGTACGAAAAATGAGTTGATTATGGTGGCGAATCCGAATATGTTGTGTTATCAAGAATCCTCGTTATGAAAAGGGGCAAAGCAAGACAATTTGGTAACCTTTTATATTTTTTTCCTTTTGCCTTGAGTGCTGGGTGCACAGACGAAAGTAACAAATATTTTTGTGTTATTATTCCAGCTATACAACGAAAAAATGGAAGGCACCAACGGTTTGGAAGAGTCTTATGTAAGATTACTTTTGCGACCTGTTTTTATTTTCTTTTTTCTTCTGTTATTGGTTCTTTCATCTGCTCGTCCGCTCATCTGCTCATCCACCATTTTACTATTCCGCTGTTCTGCTAACTACATAGCCTCCTCGTTCGCCAATAAAATTTCGCATGGGTAAGCGAATCTGAGAGGGCAGTGTAGGAGCATATATCGATATCGCGTTTCGGCTCTGAACTAAACAGATCGGTTTCGGAAACCCTCCGCGAAAACCTATCATAAAACTATTTAGGAGCTTCCAATAGGATTGGTCCGACCGCAATTACTGCACTCCCATATACCCTTTTCCACATATTTGTACTGTGTTCTTCCACAATTGACACACTGTCGGGTCTGGACATAGAGAGGGCCATCAAAACTCCCAACAGCCTTTAAATATATTTGAGCTTTTAAGAGTAAAATATAATCCAGTTAGTTCTTTTACTACTAAAGACTCTAAAAAGCGACACTACCTTTGATAAATTTATGGCACATCTTAGCCCAAGTATATTGTCGATTGATTATCGAGCTTAAACTGTTTTGAATCAAGAGATTCTCCGAGATAGTGAAGGTTGTAGGAATAAGGTTAAGATTAACTATCCTAAATCAGGAGAAATAGATAGGTTGAAAGAGTCCGGAAGTTTGAGCTATAGCTATCGCTGTAGTTTGGTAATAGAGAGGGAACGCCATGTTCAATTGAAACAGATGAAATGACGTCTTTAAATATAGTTTCCCGTCTCTTGGAACGTCTAATTTTCTGCTATGAACAGGTCATTGCAGTTTTCGTACGCCCATTTGGGGCATAGCGCTACGGTTGAGACTCGCTTAGCTGTTTCTCATGATAAAAATTAATTATTTTATGAATCTGCCAGATTGTTCCTTTTATTTTTTGATGATGGCTTGAGGTGGCCTCAACATCCCTGACCTTTCGTATAAAAATCCTGGTCCAATCTGGTCCAATGTAACCGCATTAATCATACGCGGAATTAATGCAAAATACCTGTACTATTGGCAGGGAGCGACCAGGAAGCTCGGACGGCCCATGCAGTAGCCTCGAGGATTCCATGAAATAACAGATTTGATGAGCCGCGGCCTGTCCATAAATGAGTATAGTACAACAGCATCCAGAAGAAGAAATAAAAAGTAGAGACGAGACAGGGGACAAAGCAGGGCGGTGGGGGCTAGAGGGGTAGGATCAAGCCAGATAAGATAAATCTCAAGATACTTCAAGTTCGCCGATTCGTAGCTGCCGGAGAAAGCCGGTGGTGCGCACCTGACTGTCCATTAAGATATGAGCATGACCGCTTGATGTGAGGGAGAAAAAATATGTTACACTGAAATGTAGGCATCCGCATGTGTTCGCATGTGGCTCTCTTAGTTCGCCGATCATTAAACCAACTCTCTTGGTTTGGTGGCCTTTCATATCGTTTTTTTTGGCCTTTAGTGCTGGGGTGCACAGACAACATCGGCTGAGAAGGGGCCTTATTAAGACTTTTGTGGCTTGTTTTGCTTTCTTTTTTCTTTGGTGGTTGATTGTTTTGCTTTTTTCTTCTGCTCATCCGCTCGTCTGCTCGTCCGCTCGTCAGCTCATCTGCTCATCTGCTCATCCACCATTTTACTGTTCCGCCAGTCTCCTGGTCTCCTCGTTCGTCAACAAAATCTCGCTTAGATGAGTGGATCTGAGAGGGCAGCCCAAAGAGCTGACCAACCCGCCAAGATTTTCGGTGTGCCAGAAGAAGCCGGTATATTAGTGTTGTATCCTACCCAGAAACTCAGTATAGTTTGCTCTCTGAAATTCCAAACAAAGCTTCCCAACATCATTCCAATCTAGACGAGAAAACATCAAATACCCCTAGCAATTGAATTAGTAAGTTCTTTTGAAACTCACTACATTTCTATCTATACAATAAATTAATATCTTTAGACTCTAGGTCTGGATTAGTTGATCATGCGATTTGTATTCAAATTTATCGAGAGGATCTGTAGGTTGCTCAAACGCAAGAAAGATGGAAGCTCTAATGAACTTATACTACAAACTCAAACTAGTGGTAGTAACCTCCCGCCTACATATTTTCTACATACAAACACTGACTCATATTCCACTTTCGTAGATCCAGTTGCTAAAGCTAGGACCAAACCAGTTGCACCATTATCAGACCCATTAAACCAGATTCGAGACAGGCAGCTACAAGCACCACTGTATGCGCATAGCGGGGAATCATTCTTTTTGAAAACGGCGCGGGAAGTCAGAGAGGCCGCGAATGGTCCTGGCGATGGAGAAATGGAGTATGATCTGGCCGAGAAGGCTGCTGTCGAGCTTTCTAACAGTTTTCAGTCTCCTGAGCCTGCTAAGCCTACGGCGGCTTTGTGTCAGTCTTGGCAGACGAGGAAAGATCGAGATTTTATATCAGAACGCAGACGTAAGAAAAGGTCAAGGCTCAACGAAGACGGCAACAACAGACGAAGCACCCTTGTCGAGCACATGTAACATTTAAGCTTGCCAAGCGGGTATAGTCGTCTCAGGCAGGTACAGTCGAAAGCACGCAAAAGGTTTTAAGCCTTATCTTTTTGTCTTTTAGATGCGGAATTATTTTGTACTAGATTCATTAAATTGAATCCACAAACTTTTGCTGGCAAATCTATTCTTTTTTCGCATAAAGCTCTGGGATCTGAGAAACGCGGGTGGGCACCGGATTGTTGCGCCAATCATTTCGTCTGGATGGCCCCATATGTCAGTAGGGAGATGGCGTGCATGTGAGGGGTTTTCGGCTGCTGCCTTCGTATAAACGAAAGAAAAAAGTAATCAGTACACGTGGCGGTTCTTGAGATTATTCACGGTTTTTAGTCTACCGAGATATTCCAAGTTTTCTCATGGCCGGAGGTGCCAATCTCCGGGTGTCGAAAGCTCTCAGCTCTTTTATGTAGCATTATGTATTCTTCGCAAAAAGGAAAGCAAAGAAAAAAACCTCGTGCAGGAGAGGCTAAACAAAATGACCTCACAGTGGATTCGCCGTTTGTCTTTGCCATCTGGGAATTCTTGGTAATAGGGCCCCCCTCTTTTGAATAGGGGCTAGAGATACCGTGCTCACCACCAGATCAAAACTTTTATTTATTTATCTCCTCGTAAATATCACAGCCTTCTATCCATAACCTACCAAATTCAGTATTATTATTTTTTTAAGAAAGCTCCGGAGGCTACGCTGCATATTCAAATGTGTCTCCCTTATCGTCGCTTTTTCGCATCTATCTTCTCTCTCACGACTCTTGCAAGAATATTCAAGCCTGAAGAGTGTGAAGTATACGAGATCGTTGATGTGTCTACCAGCCATGGCTTTTTGCACCCGCGAGTGGATACTGTTGAAGTGTATGGAAATAAGTCTATATCCCTTACCCGAAAATTAAAATGATTTATATATATACTGTATTCTAAATCTGATAAGCTGTTGCTTCAATAGTAAAAGGAAAGAATCTGAAACCCAATCACGACAGTTTTCTCAGGCTATGGTACCGAAAGATGTTGTGCCCACCGTCTTAACTAAGATAGATGATGATGTCTGCTCGGAGTCTAGCACTAAGAGAGTTAGTATAGAACAAGCTTTGGGTGCGAGCACGTGGGGTCGTTCGCATTCGTGCGAACCCATATCACCTGTGGAGCAAGTTTAGTCTTCATGCATTTATCACACTTTCATGCGTCTTTGTCTTTACCACGCATAGAGGACCGAGCTCAAGAGGTGCAGGGCATCTCTGCTCCTACTTCCCTCCGTATAGACGCTACGCCAGTTCTCCATTTTCGTCAGCAGATGAACTATGGAAACTTATAGGAGGGCTGGGACTTGTTTTTTCATGTAAATTATTAAAAAAATCTATGTAGGTGATAACTTTTCGCTTTTCCGGGTAACTAAAACTTCCCAAAACAACGTCCCCCTCTCCTCACTCTCCCAACCCAAGACGTATATTCTCCACCCATCGACTTCTCAAAGCCCCCCACCCCCAAAATCACTTCCTATAGGACAAACGCAATAAACGATACAAGTGCCTTTGTATCGCACTTTAAACATTCATTTACTATTATATCTGTACGTCTTCCCTATTACTTTTTACTATACTTTCATCATCTCTATTCTAAAAGAAACCTTTAATTTTGAGCTCTTTGCTAATGCTGGAGCCGCTAATCCATCGACGAGTGCCGAAAATTATACACTATGAGTCGCCCGTGCAAGAACCGTAAACGGGGACGCCCTCCTAAGATTGCGACAATAGGGAAGCCCGCGCCCCCCAAAGCTAGAACCACTACCACTTACAACCATGAAAGGTATCTATCAGTTATACAAGGCAGAGAAAATATATTTACAATATCCTTCTCTTCTCTCATTCCACACAAACCCCCCCTTTTTTCATCTTCGCATATATGCATACGTATGTGTGTGCCTATAGCTGCGGCGCTAATACTACCGCGTTGTTCCGCAGGCTATCGAGTGGATGATATAGTTATCCAGCCATACCAAAGCCTCAAATAATTTTCAAATCGCATACTGCAAGATTACAAAGAGCGCATACTCAACTCAACCATTGCACCATCCACAGAGCCTACAGAACCCACTTATCCCTCACCGCCGCCTGAGCTAGGTGAGCATAATATCGAACCAATTGGCCGGTTGCAGTGCTCAACATGTTCTATAACCTGACAAACGACCCTGTAACATAGCAACATGTTCACAGTACGGAATACGAACGCAGCACATTTGCGATTTGGCGACATCGAACGCCTCGTCTGTCCGTTTGAACCCTGCCGCAAGGAGTTCACCCGAGAAATGTGGTGGAAATCCTATCTCGCCGTCGAAGGGTTTGAGCTGGATTGCTTGGGCAAATGACGGGTCCGACTTAACTATCGATCGATGTATATACCGATATCTGCAACCAGGCGGGTTTTCGTGGTGCGGAGCACCCTTCTAGTACTATAGTCTGGAATCATTTTGTGCTCTATAATGGTCACGTGCTTGTGATATTACTCGGGTTAGTGGTGAGGCTATTGGCTTAATACCATAAAAAATCTGACATCGGGATCCGATGATGTCGTAGAATTCCACAGCTTCTAATCGCAATATGAATAAGAAATTTGTAAGAAATATATTCGAACATGAATTGGTTAATAAGTTTACTCTTGTCTTATATTATCAAACACATGATGAACGTTGATATTGATGATACGTTTTTGCTATTCTACTTTTCCTCCCGCTCCGATGGATCCCGCCATTATTGTGACGATGGCTCTGTGTGAGCGTTTTAATTTAATGGGTGGTCACATTTCCTCCATTGATCCCATTTTATTCATACGCGCGTATTAGACCCATTGTTGAAGCCATTGTCTCGAGCTCCGGTAAGTCTTGCCGTCAAAATATCTCAACTCTTGGGATTTCAGTTCTTCCAATCGTGTTTTGATAATATCAACCATGGAATCCTTTCTGGCCGGGCGGTGATTCCGCCATCGCGGTATCTCGTTGAAAATTGAAATAGGAGCGCCGGCCATGGCGAGGGCCGCTCTGGCGTTCCTGGTCGCTCTGGTGTTCCGGGCAGGGGCTTGGAGATTGAAGATGGAGCCTTCTATTATTGGGCCCGATCTGAGGTATGCATCGACCAAGTTGAGTATGTTCGTTCGGCTCGCGTTGAGCGCGGGGAGGAACAAAGGATTCCGACACGACCTCACATACCATAACCACCTTTGCGGGCAATTGCTTCGTACAGCGTACGACAGATCACATAGTGACCCGCATGACTGCAAATCGGTTGTGAAAAGGGCGAAGTTGCCGTGGTAGAAATGCGCCAGAACCGTATCGTTGAAAGTGTATAAGAGCCTGTGAACTGTAACAATCATCTCTTTACCAACCGAGGTCAGCAAGTCGAAGAGCATACTTCTCGGGATATGCACGTATTCCCTATTCAATGTCAAATCGTGCTAGCGGCGTTATCTTTTGCTTATTATCCGGATTCTCGGTTCTTGTGTGCTTACCCTCGGAAGAAAAGTCTTATGAAAAGTGTTACCTCGGGATGGTTGTGAATGTAGGTATTACGTCCTCCTATACCCGGACCGCAATACGGACAGTCGCGCCCCAGATTCACGTTACTAGCTGGTATAACGATGGCGTAGAAACGACTGAGCAAATCCTGTATAGCCTGCTGAGCTTGCGCTAGCGTCTCGCCCGCCTCGAGGATTATAGACGAATCGCTATTAGCCCATGACAGGAGCCGGTTGGTTACGTCTTCCATAATATGAAAAGGATTCCGGACGCCCGCAGGTAAGGCCAACCATACCGGGTAGAATGTAGTAGTCCTCACGATAGCTATGAAATCGTAAAAGTTGGCGTTGCTGGAAGCCAAAACTGCCGGGGACCATTGTATGGCTAACCACGTCCGAAGTATCAAGGTGGCGACGTCTAGCGGTAGAACTACGAAGTTTTCAGCGAAGTCACCGGATCCATTGACGGATCCTAACCCTGGCATCGCCGCGCCTCCTGCGGATGAACGCAAACCCGATCGTATAAACGTGGCCCTGTCGGCTCCGGGAACCCGTAAGCTTTCCGTCTCGTCATCGTCAATTTTCGTCCGACTCTTCCGTAATGCTTTCCGTATGTCTTCTAACACGCGATTCGCAACCGGGTCCCTTTCGTGATCGCTCCGGTGCGCTCCCTCGGCCAAGTTTTCGAGTTCTTTCTTTGATAATCGGTATCGGTTAATGATTCGGATGATCTCACGCATATCTCGCCCAGCTTGAATCACGGCTTTCGTCGAGTTTTCCGTTTCGCTCGCAATTTTTATGGCGGTTTCTTCGAATCCACCGTTCGAGAAAGTATCTTCTTCCAGATTCCTGAGAGGGGGATCGAAATCCGAGTGTTCGACTTCCATTTGCTGGTTTTCACGTTTATTATTCTTTTCACTTCGGATGATCTATCAGATGCGAAAGTTTCAAAATATCTACGAGAATTGTATTCTTCGCGAATGAGAAATAAGAATTGAAAGGTAAGGTGCGAAAGAATAAAATTCATCATCCGTATATTCGAACGGTGATGCTCGGAAAGCTAAAACGCTTTGGCGTTCGGTTTTCATTTAATCGTTTCGAATATTGGGGTTTGTGAATGATTCGTCCGAATTTTAGATAGCGTGTTTTTTTGGTTTCCAACGCGAGTTTGTACGAGATCTCGAGACGAAATTCCTCGTTCTAATGAAATCGGATCAACGGAATACGGAATATATGCAGAATATAGTATCAGCGTGCAATTTGTGTTGTGTGTTATATTCTCGATCAGGAGTATCATTCGGGGATGGTGCAGAGCACGTGATTTGAGTGAGCTCCTGAGCACTACGCCAAGATTCTCTAAATTTAGCTTAGTCGGACATTTTTTTAGCGAGCTCAGGTCTGTTTTGGCCAGCCGTCTGGAAATAATCCCGGGATTTGCGGGTGCGGGCTTGTTGGCTTAGAAGCCTGTTGAGTCTAGATCTTTCTCGATAGCTACCTGAGAGCAACTTCTGAACTAAGGCATTAGGTCTGTTTTGGCGGCTATTCGCAACCAATACTGATTAACTATCTTGGAAACGTTTCTTTCTACTTCCAGCGTTTCTTTTGTGGTGCAAGCCAGAATTTTGGGCACGGCGTGAAAACGTCAGCTCCCGATCTCGTGGACGTCGAAATGATTCAATACCTCTTTAATCATCCCATCTGAGATGTTTCTTGTTTATTCTCGCCAATGAAGTGTGCCGTGCACGAGGCGATTCTCTTTTGCCAGGCTCCAGCTCCCCCCTCTTTGCATATTCGCTAAACTTGATCTAGCTTGGCGGATCTCATAGGTTCAAAAGTAGGAAGACCCCTTCTCAGCCGAAATTGTCTGTGCACCCCAGCACTAAAAGCCAAAAAACGATCTAAAAGATTACCAAACCAAGAAGAGAGCTGGTTTTAATGATCGGCGAACTAAAAGAGCTACGTGCAAACACATGCGGATCCCTGCGTTCAGGATGACATATTTCTCCCTCATATCAAATCAAGCGGTCATGCTCCTACCTTAATGTACAGTAGCTACGGATCGGCAAACTCGTTGAGATTTATCTCATAATATGGATTGAACCCCTTTGCCACCCCCTTGCACCTACCGCCTTGCTTTGCCCCCTCTCCCGTCTTTAATTTTTTTCTCTTCTTCTTCATGGCTTTTTCTCCAACCGGTTTCCTATCAAGTGACCACCAAGGTTCACCACAATTAAATTAACTTGTGATTACAAAGCCGCCTGAGGAAAATATTCCACAAACTTTTCAGATCCGCTGATATCGAGCTCTGCGCACAGTCGCCACTCGATATAAGATTTTGCTTTTCACTTTTTTGGGAGTTCTTCCTTTTAAGAGCGATTTTCTTCTTGCGGGTTTCCTGCCAATTTGGAACTGTCTCTTTCACTTATTCTATTTGATTCATCCGAACCCGCTCTTATTTTTTGTTCAAGGACAGAGTGCAGGTTTAGACTACAAAGGGGAAAGGCTTTTCCACCAATTGTTCGTCAAGGATTTATAAGGAAATATTTACAAAGATGTCTAAGAAGTTGTCAAATACTGTAACAATATTACGGGCCTGCGATAGATGCGCGGGAGGTGTAAGTTTCTTTTTGCCTTTGGAAAAATCTTTTCCAGAATCTCGGACAGCAAGCAGCTAACTCGAAATTTCAAATGTAGAAGCAAGTATGTAACCGCAAAGACGGGCAGAAGGACTGCACTAGATGTGCAAGTAAGTCAAATTCCGAGCCCGATTTCCTTTTATCCCACAATGCTGTTGAGATTCCGTAGGAGCTTCTTTTGCTAACAGGCATTATTTTACCTTAGGATTGGGCATTGTATGTCAAATAACAAGAACACAGAAGCCTATGGGACGGCCGAGAAAATGGCCAAAGAAGGAGAAAGTGCCGAAATACGAAGTTGGATCTCCACCATCTCTGACAAACTCGCCGGTATCACCGGATTCATCAGACAACTCGTCATGCTCTAATAGCGAGGTTGAAAGATCCTTCCACCAGTATGAGAGGGCTCAGGTTCCAACATCGGGTATGATTATTAGCCCTTCGTCTCACAGAGATAAGAAAGTTCGCAGGGGCCGCAGTTCCTGCAAGTTCAGGTAAGCAATTATTAATAGATCATAAACCAACAAAAAATAATTTTATTAACAAATTCATAGGAGGAAGAAGTATGATGAGCTGCTTCCAAAATGCGGCGACCGCTCGAGGCTTGGTCTTAACTACCAACGAGGATACCTAGATACAGGAATAGAAGAGAGCACTCTATTGCAATATTACGCCTGTGTTGCCTCGAGCTCTGTGTTAGTCGTGCCAGACGAGATCGATCCCTTGAGCTTGAATTGGTGCTATAGCTTGAGCACCACTGGTGGCTGCCGTACACCTTCCGCGGGACCACCTAAAGCTGACTGCTCCTATTTTCCCCCATAATATTTTAGTCCATGATAAACGCCGTGATAGAGGTCTGGAATTTAATGTTTCACGATTTTTTATAAGTAATATGTATTTTTAAAATTTTAATTTGCTAAAAAACATTATGAGATTATGCGGTAATCAATTTTATTCTTCTTCAAATGCGCTTTTTTTGTTCTTCGTTCTTTCGAGTTGGTGGCGAGGGCACACATCCTCTAGCCCCTTAAAACTCAAACCGGTCCTAATCGCAAAGATACTTTGTTATTTTTGGAGGCCCTTTATTAAAGTACGAACCCGCGTCTCGTTAGTCTTCCACATTACGACCTTCCTATTAGAAACTTCCAAGTATATACCACTACAAATCATCTACAAAATCCGCTATGCCCCTTATGAATCACGTGGCAGAGTCGTTAGATATCGCAACCGCATATACTGACCCGCGAAACTTTCATAGCTTCATTCTCAATATGGCGTGTCTTGAATCGGACATATCACCGGAAATATTCGATGTTCATAGGTCGATTGCAATGCACCTAAAAAGTCTTGAGGGCTCTCGGGAGCTTGACAGAATCTTGAAAGCAGTCGTCAACTTTCCTATCTTCTGTATCGCGCTGCGAGAGATAGTATGTTATCTTACTACGACGCATGAAGTCTCCGATGACGAAGCCCGTGTATACTTCACCTTTATTCAACAAGTAATCGACAAATGCGGTGAAGGAGCAGATATATGGAGGATAAACTCCTTTTACCTCTGGTATGACGATTGTTGCATTACCGCCGGCTGCCAACTGACTGGGTTAAATTCCTACCTCTACCACCGTAAGTCTTCGACCTAGGTATCCCATATATGTATAATGTGTTTAGTATTCATATATTTCTTAGTTATTGATTGTCACATCAGCATCCGTTGGGTATGCATGCACAGAGAATGCAATGCAGAATACAGAACACACAATAACCTTCTTCTTCACGGTAAGGTTTTCGAATTTCCTATTACAATCAATATATATATGTGTGTGTGCGTGTCTGGTGTGCACGTTTGTAGAATGTATACTGACATCTAGTTTAGATGAATGTCATATTAATCAAGACGATATTTACGAGTGTGGAGATCCGGATTGCTCAGCGAGCTTCTCGACTATAAACCGACTTGCCGCTCATCGTAAGACACCTTGGAGCCGCGCCGAACATAAGTCACATTTTCTTAGTTATACGCATGTGAAGACTTTAGATGTCACGAACTATATCCGTACATTTTATGTCCAGTTAAGGGTTGCGTCGAAATCCCAAAAAACCCCCGTTACCTGGCAATGCATAGTAAGATTGATCAGTGGTGTCAATTGATTACGAATGCTGACACGAGACCGATTAACTAAGTCCACCGGTGTCACCAAAGTTTCAATAAGAATACCCTAAACACTATCACTATACATGGTAACGGTATCATACCTCATCTTTTCTAGATTGACAGTATTGTAACAATTTGAGTGCTCATATTAGGGCTACGATCGCGAGCGAGTGGGAACCGCTACTCTGATTGGGAATGTTCCATGCAGCGCCAAGCCAGATTACACTGCTCCGAATGCGGGATGACGGTGAGTATGCTCTGTACGCACGCGAATGCTAAAATATCGCTGACTATGGAACCAAAAGTTGGTGCTCATGCGGGTTCCGGGCGTATTTTTTACTGGGAGCCTTTTGAATGAATCACTAATTTGCTTCGAATGCTTGGACCGGTGCTATCCAGGAGGTTGGGTCAGGAGTCTGATTTCCCCTGCTAACAGTCTCTCCCTACCATATCGTTTCTACGATGGGGGTTGCAACGACTCGTTATCCCAGGGACTTATGACTTTGTTTTTTTACATGTCATGGGAACCTCAAAAACGATGGAAATGCCCTATCACTTGGTGCAAAGGCTATCGTGGTAAGGCAAATGACATTTTAGACTTTCGGTGCGTATGTTTCAAGCTCAGATATAAGGGTTTAGAAGCCTTACTAATACAATCGCGATTGGTAGCATTCATCTTCGGATGCACAATATAAGATTTTATGACACACAACTGCGTGGTCGGGTAGGTCATTGTATGAGATCTTGGTCATTATTGTGGGCTAATAAGTAAACAGGAACTTATGCTCTCGACGTTACAAAAGTGGCGGCCACCGAAATTCTCTATCTTCCTATCGCATTGTAGGAGCGAGACTAGCGTTAGCCTCGAAGAATGATGTTAGAATTCGCGATGCTGCTGGCATGTGCGACAATAAATATCCTCACGCCTGTCTCCCTGTCTAGCATCGCTAATATTCAAAAAAATTTCATTGTCATCACCCGTTTTGATGTCGAATGAAGACACCGAAAGTTCGTGCCGCTCACTCGCATTACCCACTATACAGAAATCGTGCATTTCTTCTTTGCAATCCTTGGTTGTGCACTGGTAGATTGAAAACCTTGGTATTCGATATAAATTGCAATTGAAGGAGCAAAACTTGTGTAAACCCTATTGTGTATTAGCCAAATTCTCGTAATTTATTCCAGAGATCTCACCGCCTTACGGAGAGGTGTATCTTCCCATTGACTAGTCTCCCATATTGACGGCTGAAGTACCCTGTCTTTGGGTATACTTGATTGGGGTCTCTTTCGTCGTTAATAAAGATAACTTCCACCCTTTCAACAAAAGATTGCGTCTCAACCACCTCGTAATGGTCGGTTTCCACTAGTTCGTCTTGAACGATGTGATATTTTTCTGTATACGAACAGAGAAGATCCTGTTTCGCATACAACCAGCTAACAACGGCTTTATTGACTCGAATCTCGTGAATTCGGCCAATCCATTCCCCTGGTCGACCCCCGTACCTTAAAACATCACCAACCTTAATCTGAACTGCGAGAATAAGTTTTTAGCGAGAAGAAGATTTCCGAGGGCAACTTACGGGTTCCACCAGGTATCTGGGTTTCGGACTCCCGAAATTCCTGAAGAGAATCCCATTTCCTCTTGGGTTTAATTACATAGCCTAAATTATCCCAATGGTGCGAGTATTTACCCTCCGGCATACGGGTGGCATTTGTATCTCCTGGGTTTTGAGGCTTCCGTGAATAGTACTGGGTTGTAGACATTGTGATTCTGAGAGGTGTTAGATCATGAGGCGCGAATCCAACTCAAGGAGGCGAGGTTGGAGAGTTATCTGGGGAGTTTAGGGCAGGTAGAAAGAAGGCTGTGATATGAGGCTATAACTTATCCAATATTTTCTTGGCAAATCTCTTTAAGGGGCAAGAGTTTAACCCTTCAAACTGGAAGACCACACTGCCACATCAATCTATTATTCCTTTTCACATAACAGTCTAAGGATATCGACGAATTCATAAGAAATATAATGGACTGGTTTGCTTGTGTTCCATGGCTCAAGGCAATTCAATCGAAAGTGAATTTAGTTCCGCCGGCGACGCTACGGGATCTTCTTCAGCGGCTCAGCTGTATCTTAGAAGACTATTCTTCACAGAGCGACGAACGACTTTTGCATGTCATGTGCTTGAACCTAATTAAGCACCTATCAGAGCTCTTTGACGGACCACAATCCAGCCTCGAGACGTTGGATGAACTCTCCTTCGCATCAAACCTAAATCAACAATTCCACACCATTCGACAAGGAATAGGAGCAAATATCTTCAGTTCTTCTGAGATACTCGCGGTCACGAAATGGGCAAAAACAATTTTCTCCGAAAAAGACCTTCGGGATGTTCAGTTTCCTGATAACTTCGGGATATCAATAAATAACCTTTCGGACCTTTCAAGCCTTCCTGCGAATATGTTACTATTGCTCTACTATTCTAGAGTTGTATTAAAAACAGAGGATGTGAAGGAATTATTCGAAAGGGTGCTTGAGTTACAAACAGGTGAGTAAACTTGAGTATCGAAATATTCAATTATACTAAATATGCCACTTACATATCGTCTGTGTCACGAATTAGTGCGGAAACTACAAACTGGTATTTGCTTTCTAGAGCGTTGCAACTTTCGACTTGACGGATGTGATAAACTGCCCCAAACTTCTCAGGATCTTCTCAGACACCTCACACGAGAGCATCATGAATCGTCAGTCTATGGGGAAATTCGTCTTCCGACTTGTCATCGTTGCGGCCAAAAGTTTTTCAACTCTACTTCTCTCACTCGCCACAAAGCAGGGGTGGGTCATCAGCAGAAGGATGACTATCGAGACCGAGGCAGCACTTGGGAACTGCTCGACCTTCTAGTCGCTTCGCTAAATTGTAATATCGATAGGGATATTTTGGTCTATTTGTTGCATATTTACGCGGCGCGACCTCTTGCTGTGAATTGGGACCGTTCTGTGATTGATTTCATCCTAGGTACTGCTGCAACTGGAGGTCGGAATACTCTTAAAATAATATTAGCATGGGTTGAGAAAATCAAACGAAAATGCGACGCTGATCAATCCAAAATTGTGGATCTTCTGCGTAGAGTTATTGATACTAAACAGATAAGAGAAGAGCAAATCATCCGAGAAGCCAACCTGCTACTATATGAAGACGGGTATGTGGATTCGATGGTTACAAGACTGGATTCGATGTCATCAATATTTGGGTCGACAAACTCCAATGAGCGACTTATATTCATACAGTTCATTATCGCGCTGCTCTTAAGCAAGCCTTGGCGTTCGCTTTTGGTCAGTCAGGTTTTAGGGTCTTCAAATCATGCGAGGGCTAGAGAACAATCGATTCACTCCACTCCGGATTTCCCAGAACCAAACGTTAAACATGCTATTGAGTTTGAGAATGCCTATATATCCGAATCCGCCTCTTTATTCGAGTCTGAAGATGATAATGGCTCCGAGCCGACAAGCGATAATGACCCCGAAGACGGCAATGGCCCTAGAATGAGAAGGCTCTCATTCCAGGATCGAGCCGCACCAGTGGAAACTGCATCTAAAGACGAGACAGTTAAAAGTGAAAGGCAATTTGCGAGCGAACCCTCGAGCTGGATTTTGTCAAAATGCAGAGAAAACATAATTGCATCCAGCATGCTATTTTCATCTAAGCAGTATCTCTTCTACTTCATGGAACATGTCTACTTGAACAACGAAAGGTATGATTCACCAGTACCTGGAGCCGACTGCATAATATTCTGACTATTGCGATCTAGAATTGACTCAAAAATAGGTTTAGCCAATTGTATTAAGAGATTCAGTAAACACTATCGAAACTACCTAATCCCATTACAGGGCGAGTTTTGTCGGCATCTTGATTTTTTGGTGGAGGAAGGTGCTATTGACAAGGCACTTGCGCGGACCTGCGTAAAGTCTCTCATAAACCATCAGCTACCCGTTTATCAATGTCCTGCGCCTACAACAAGAAGAATAACAATCCGGCAAATGTTGGAGCAGGAGCTGAACATAACACTCTCCAACGGTGTATTTATTCGACAAACTGATAACTGCGTTCCAAAACCGGATGAAAGGTTGCCAAGAGCAGCTAAAAAGCGAAGGTTAAGTAGCGGCATAGTACCAGAACATATCACTCAAATCAAGCACAATATCCTTCCGCAAAGTTACATGCAATTAATTAAGCCAAATAATAACAAAACCCTCCGAGATCAACTAAGCGAAATGAATGAGAAGAAGAGGTGCAGACTTGTTCTACCCATAGTTATTAGGTACATTCAGTCAATTGGGCGGCAACCTTCAGAATTCGCACGATACTTTATCGCGCAATCTTTGAACACAGCCAACCAGTCCGCAGGTCGCGATTCTAAGAGCCGAGAGATCCTGAAAACCCTGCCCCTTCCTAACCCTAAAAATGTCATATCCGGCGCTGAATTTCAGAGGATCGAAGCAGATTTTGGGGAAGTTGTTGGTTTTGGGCTGGCAAGCGTTTTCTGGGATATAGATAGCGGGGAGTTGAGGGACGACTTTTGTAATATCCTCGGGGGCAAAGCTTATTATCCTTATGACGAAGTAACCTGTAGATATCGCTATTGCTTTGGGGTCTTTTGTCTCAATCATGCGCAGGGGCTGGAAATACTAGAACCAGAAATTCCAGGATCAGGGGCACCGGAAGCGGAGGAGGGGGATATGAGAGAAAAGGAATTGGAATTTATGCCGTGCGATCATGAGGGCACTTGCGAAAAGGAGACATGCTCTTGTGTGCGCAAGGGTGTTGATTGTGAACGACAGTGCCGATGTCCGACTGATTGTGTGAAGAAATGGGAGGGGTGCAACTCGACTTGCACTGGCGCTAGGGTAGGCTGCAACGAAGTCTGGTATATGCTCGAAGCATGTCTAACACAGCCAATAGCAATGCAGAAGCCATACATGCGAATGCTGGAACCGAAACCGAGAATGCGAGCCGGACCTTTGTACCAATTGTGGTTCCTGCAAACAAATTGGAGATCTAGGAGATCTGTCAAGAACCTTGACCACTGATTTTTACTGTCAAAATGTTTGGCTACAAAGGGGTGAGCCAGCGAAAACCTTCATCGCTCCGAGTAAGATTAAGAATGCTGGTGCAGGCTTATTTGCGACGGAATTTATCAAGAAGGGGTCTTTTGTTGGTGAGTATGTTGGCGAAATATTAACAAGCAGAGAAGCCGAACGGCGTGCAGAATTCGGACAACGTAGATATTTCTTTTGTTTGGATGAAGGTAAATGATGGTTGTGAGACCGGCAGATGATGGTATTCTATTCTCATGAGCTAAATACACAGCTAACTTTCCTTCGACTTAGGTCACGACATTGACGCTGAGTGGTTTGGGAACGCATTTCGGTTCATGAATACATCTGAACGTATAAACGTAAAGGCTTTTTATAAAAGCGCCCAAGGTTCGCCTCGGATTGCTATTTTCGCTACTCGAAATATCAAAGCTGGGGAAGAGTTATTTGTGACATATGGGTAGGTGGCCTCTGTCACAAATCAAATTGCTGACTAATCTGATAGAGGTATAGAAAAGAGTATTGGTCAAAATTAGGTCAGGAAAACCTAGGTTAAAGGTCTCTCAGTCTCGGATCGATAACTATATGTCTAATTGTTAGCAACACCCATCGAAAGTTTTAAGCTGATGGCATACCATCGTTCCCTGACGAATAGGCGTAAGTATGTACCGCTGGTATGTTTTGAAGAGCTAGTAGGAGATACATGTTAGTGAAGTTCTAGTTAGTAATTTTCAAATGGAGAAGAGAATACGTGGTAGAGTCCAGCCTAATTCCTCGGTGCCAAAGTTGATAGATCGTTGATGTTGCCTCTGAGTGGGGAAAGAAGTAGTTACTTGATTGGGTTCGTGATTGAGACTGACGATTCCCTCAAAAGCTCCCTCGGTTCTTCGCTGGTGAGTATGGCGTGAAATACTCGGTCCCTGAGTCTTTGAGTTTGCGTTGGTTCCCGCGGTTCGGGCATTTACTATCGCAGCCTGGGTAGCGATTTTTACATCTTCGCCAATCTGTGCTACTTGAGTCTTGATTGCTGCCGCTTGAGCATCGACTTTCGTAGTGACGGCGTTGACTTTCGTAGTGACGGCGTTGACTTTCGTAGTGAAAGTTGTATTTTTTTCATCTTGGGCATCGGCTCTCGTAGTGAGGGTGTTGATCTTCGTAGTGAAAGTTTTATTTTTTTCATCTTGGGCATCGGCTCTCGTAATGAGGGTGTTGATCTTCGTAGTGAAAGTTTTATTTTTTTCATCTTGAACATCGGTTTTCGTAATGAGGGTGTTGATTTTCGTAGTGAAAGTTTTATTTTTTTCATCTTGGGTGTCGCATTTCGTAATGAGGGCAGTGATCTTATCCTCAATTTTCGTATTTTGGGAGAGGTAGGTATTAAAATAATCCTCAACTCTAGTACCCAGATTACGGCAATCACCACGAAGATACTGCACATTCTCCCAAATTTGGCCGAGTTGGGGGGGCACTTCCTGAGCTTTAGGATTCCGGACAGGGCTCCGTGTTACCTTGTTTTCTATCTTTGCTTGACGCTTCTCCTTCTTTCGATGTTTGTGAGTCCGTGAAGATCGAGACTGGATATCTTCGAAGCGTTTGTAAAGCTCCTCGAGTTGATGCAATCTTTGAGCCTGAACCTGTCTTTCTGTACGAGTTTCTTGCTCTAGTTGATCAAAGCGTTCGTAAAGCTTAGCGTTCTCTTCCTCGAGTTGATACAATCTTTGAGCCTGAACCTGTCTTTCTGTACGAGTTTCTTGCTCCAGTTGATCAACTCGTTGACTTATCATCAGTATCTCCACGTGAGTCTCTTCGTCCGCCTTAAGAAACGAACTTATGAGAGCTTCAGCTATCTTGGGCGCTTCCATTGTCGAGGAATCCGAGGTTGAGTCGTTTAAAGTTGAGTCTTCTGATTGTAGAAGGCGGCGCCTTTTTCTGGTTTCGGACATATTGAACAACCTGAGATGGATCCAAGACGTGTGTTTTAGCCGGAATCGTGATGTATTCGAATGCGCGACTTACTGCCTGGTGGTTTTTGAACTTCTGTACTAACTGAGTTGGATATTTGCTTCGAGGAGGCAACTTCAGAAAATTTATCTGCGCGTAGCCGTGTTAAATAAACAAAGCGTGCAAACCGCCAGCCAGCAGTATCTCCGTTGTTTTTGTTCTGTTAAAGTCAGATTCGCCGCGGATGAAGACTACCATCACTGGCCAGTGCATCCGCATAGAAAGTAGAATAAGATAGTAGAAATACCTGTATTTTTAATATTTTATCCAGACGCGTGTCGATGCTGTCCTGAGGAGGATAAAAATGATCTGGATAGGGCAGCCTCATCAGACCCTTTGGATGGGTGGTCTTGTTAAATTAAGTAGTGGAATTTTGTGTGGTAATCACATCGAATGTGTTGATGTTGATCTCGAAACAATAAGGGCCCTGTACGGCAGTGGAGGCTGAGGAGGGCTCTGTGGCTAACTACCCTGCATCCTCAAATCGCGCAACACCCTACATACAAAGTTCGGGACAAATTACAAAGTTATAAAGCATTATATCATGATATGAAAGTCCCGAAACAAATCCCGGATCCTGAATGGCCTTGGGAAGTAGGACCTAAAACAATTACGGATTATTGGAGGGTGGAGAGCCAACGATCCTCTCAAGACAGTATCTCAACTAATTTCGCGAAGACCACTGCAGTAATTCAGAACTACCGAGAAGCTGGCCTTTGGTGTGCAGATCGTGGTGATGGGTTATTAGCAGACCAAACAGCCAGAGCTGCTTGGGGAAATCTATGATGCTTTACAATCGACCGATCCGGAGTATAACAAATTAACCGAGCTCTATCTTCCGCGAGTTCGTCTCGAGAATATCATATATTTGGTCGCCCGCCAGGAAAGAAAAAGAGAAAGGCGGAGAAAATGACCCACCAAACAAGCGCGTGGATTGATACCACGCTGAAACCTGTCTATTCCGATTTGTCAACTTCATTCCACCTCTGCTTTATCTCATTAACTAATAATGTAAACTTCGGTAAATGGTCTTTATAACACTTCATTTGAAAAAAAAAATTCATCTGTAATATGCCTCGAAAATCTCTCCGAAGTTTCAAAGGATTTCTAGCAGCGGGGTTGGTGTCTGCGTGCCACTCAAACCATAAGTGTGCGTAGAGAGCACAAAGTCAAGATAGGTCCCAAAAAGCCGCCACTAGTAGGTAAACCAATCGCCATCCCCGATGGATATGCATACTCAGGGTTCAAGATACTAAGCTCCGATTCCTATAAAGGGCTGTTGATGCACTAGGTCTCCCCAATCGTCAATTGGCACCATATCGCAAGGTCATCTAATATATCGATAGCTCGTCTACGAAGGGGTTTTGAGATATGACGGATTGCTCTTGAAGCAAGGTAAACTCGAGCATCGGCGCTATGACACACGATGATTAGGTTTTCAATTACCTTATATTACTGTAAGAAGCGAAAAGATCTCTCCTCGTACGACCGATGACAGGTTTTAGGTAGAGTTCCCGGTATATTTACGGAGGCTTCAGGGCTTTATTGTCACTAGTAAACCCTCCAGCTAATAGAGACTTCGGCATTTTTTGTCAACTCACAAATCAATCATTCCCCGGCATTGCATGTATGAGTTAATTTGAACGGACGCGTCCTATCTTTTCTGCAAGGATCTCGAGCAGCTACCATGACCGAAGAGCTAATAGGAATTAGAACAAACCTACTTATCGTCGAGTTGGGCCTTCCCGCTCAACCGAGTATCTAACACTTCTAGCCGGCGAACGAGTACTCTTTCGATTTTTCCCACACTTCCTCCAATACTTGCTGGGTAATAAACCTATTCTGAGACTGTTGAAGGCTTTTCAGTTATTGTTCGCCTATATCGTTTGGGCTACTCCCTTTGTTAGACCTATTTATTATTGGGGGTTAAACTATGTAGAAATTATTTGCCTCCGATGCCCAGAAGCTCGTACTTACAGCTTATTGTCATTGCTGCTACATTGGTAGTGGTAGTGAATGAAGAGGTAGCGCTAGATATATCCGATCTCTCTTGCATACCAATATTGGGAGCTTATCTCATAACCCCTAGCTTCTTTCAGAAACACAAAGGAACGCCGAAAGCTTTGTAAATTAATTTTCGTTAGGTAGACCCCGTTTTATCTGTCACAACGTTTTACGCGTGTTATAGCGCGCTAATATGCTAAGATATTTCTCAAGTAAATAGCTATACATATGGGTTTCAGTAATGCTATCATGTCAGCGCTGCCCACGCCGAATGTTGTTCCAAAACCGCCTAGATTATTCTCCTAGTCATATATTTCTTTCTTGGCCACTCTTCATTTAAGGCACCTGATATCACACTAAACATGGTATCACAAGCGGCCTGCTCACATAAGTTCCATGATTTTAGTTGAAGTCGGGTATACGGGGACTCTCGTATTCTATTGACTCTCGTTGTATATACCTTTTCTAGACGATTTTATCACTACGAAATAATAGATATAGAATAGAAACAAACCTCTCATAGCATACTTACATAATCCACTCAACATCTAATTCTTCGGAAATTAAACTTTATGATCAGTTTGTTGATACTGTCGTGTATTTTTACGCCATTTTTTTCGTTGAGAGTGCATGGCATTCCTTCTACTGAGGTAGTGACGCCGTTGGAGCAGATACTGTACAAACCAGTCATCCAGTGGCTCTGTGATCTGGTTTATTTGAGCCGTACCTTCTTTCAATATTTTAAATGCCTTTTCTGTCTGTTCTTTTGGTAGGTCTTGCCATCGTTTTCCAACTCCGTATTTATCAAGCAAGAGATGATATATTATCTCTGATAGATTCTAAGTTTGCATTAGACGGTCCCACTTTTTCTAGTTTAAAAAGAAATTAGCTTACCAAAAGTTCGTTAACGGTTTCTTCCAGGAAGCCATTTTTCATAAGCTTCCCCTTCAAGTCTACGGCTGAAAGCCTAGTTAGGAGCAGCCGTGGTAGTAGCAATGGAGGAGGCGATCCATTCTCTGTTGGCAATCTTATAGGCGTTTTTTCGGATAAATCCTGGCGTAGATCCTGTGACCAATCATGGATCAACTGAGCCATATTAGCAGGTAACTTGCTCATCAGAGCTTGTACCTTCCTACTGCTGTTTACTATCCACTTTACTCTGGCAGTGGCAGTAAATTCCGGTCCAGATACGGGATCTTTGGTCATTCCGGCCGAATCCTGGTGCTTCCTAATACCATTGCTTACCTCGGTATCACTCACTCTGCTTAGGTAATAGAAAAGCCATTCTAAGATCCAGTCGTTCTTGGTGACATGTGTGATACTCGATTCATGAGATAGTTTTATCTTGATATTATATTTGTCAGATGCCGGCACGACGTGCCAGGTTTTATAATCTCGCATAATTGGCTGATAGGCTCTGGCGGCGGAGGCCTTCTACAATATCAGTATAGCCTTAGCCTTGAAATCTTCATAGGAACTTACCAGCATGTCTTCCCAGGCTTTCTCTGATAAATCTATTCCTCGCGCTTGATATTTTAACTTCACCGCTGATGGACTAGTAGTACTGATACGTACCGGCGCTGATAGCAAGCGAATCGTCGCTTCGTTATATCGTTGAACTGGAACATCGCAGAACTGCAAAAATAATAAAATTAAATCTGAATCAATTCCAGTAACTTGAGCATCCGATCTCATCTTTTCCGCAATAAGTCGTCTTCGATGCGGAAGTGGAGTCGATCGCAGAGTGTGAATGTGGAATGTAGGTTTTGGTATCGCCAGCGATGTTTTATTATGTGCAGAAAGAATTTGTGTGTTGATGTCCCAAGTGTCAATTTTAGCAAAAAAGGTAGTACGAGATTTAGACATGAGCTTCCTCCAATATTGCTTCCGAATGATTGCTTTCTCCCTCGACAGTTGCGTAAGGGTTTTTTGTACTTCTGGTTGGTTCCCGCCCGACCCCAATGATAATTGCTTGAGATTATTCCATTGGTTACACTTATCTTGATATGTAGCGTCATTACGAAGGAGACTATCTAGCTCCTCCTTAGGAGCTGACTGAGGAGCCCTGATATCTCGGCTCCTAAGATGGCCGGTTGTTCGTAGAATTTCATTCGTGAAAAGCGGTGTCCCCAAGAACATAGACTGGACGTCAACAAGTGATGTTTGAGATCGATAGTTGTCATCGAAAGTTGACCCTTGTAAGTGCGCTAGAAGCTGATTACGCTGCCCTATTGTTGTTTTCGTCTCTAGACGATTAGAAACTCCGTACCGGATGTTGTAAGCATTTAAACCATATTCAAATCCGATCCTCCTACCAAGATATCGCAACCATCCTCCTGTTTGAGCTGATGTCCAGGGTTTGCCGTCCGTATGAAAAACTGGCTTGTCAAGGCATTCCTTTTTCCATCTGATATGGTAGCTACCTCTTTTGAATTCTTCAGCCGGTCTGATAAGCAGTAGATCTTTAGGATGTTTGATTTGATCGGCTTCAAAGGCGTTATCCGCAAATGCCACAGCAATGAATTGGGATACCGGTCGGGAAAGGTCCGAGTCGTGGAGGACAACTTGATCAAAATTTTTATCGTTGTCTCTTCGTCTCTTGTGGTTATTCAATCTGATCCGTAGTACAAATATACATCTGTCAAATTTTCGGTTTGGCTTGAGTACCAATAGTTCCATATCCTATTGGTTGTATCAGTATATGGTGCACATACGTATAGGGCGGTGTTACGATCTTACTCTATAGCATAGCGTCGATTTTAGGTCTGTCAGTTGGGCTGCCAGCGTGATGCCTCCTGGGCGTGTTACGGCAAAAGCGATAGTGTATAGGTATAATGAAAACCGAAGTCGCCTTATAGGCGTCATGCGGTTGTTACTGTCTTCGGCCCACAAGAAGCTCATGATTTCGATGAAATCATCAGAATTTACAAGTATTTTTGGTTTGCATCCTGTTGGTATACTGTATTTTTGTATCAGGCAAGCTTTGATGTAGCTAATATTATCTCGTTTGATTTCTCTCGTGATAGATCTGTTGCCCCATCTATGATCCGCATGTTTCAGATCCTGTATATATTTTTTTAAACTTGTGTAAGTAATTTTCTCTTCAATTAGGCCCTTGGAAGTCCGAACGAGAAATTCCGAGAAGCGGTTTAAGTCGTTCGCTGTTATTCGCTCCGATGGTCTAAAACCATAGTCCTTAGGCATTTGAGCATATTCGTTAAACCTGCCCTAGCTTTCAGTGGACGCGTCGACTTTTAATTAGCCATGCTACAACTTACTCTCCCCACAAACGCATTATGAACATATAGTTCTTCTCAGTAACCGGCTGTATTGGTGGCAGGAATTTTGGCAAAGGCTCTAACCTCTGTGCGGCTGCGATTTCTGTTGTGAAGCCTTGTTGCTCTAAAATAGCCGCTCGGGACAACCTTGAAGCCATGTTACTCTGGAGTCCGCAGTAAACTAAAGGCTATTTGGCTAGCCAATTTGAATGTATGTTGATTTTTTGGGCAAAGTTGTAGGTTGAGGGCTCTTAATAATTTAGAATTGCTATCGCAATAGCTATTGCTATAAGCTGTGTGGAGGTGCTCCGAAGTATTTATAATATAAATAAACATTCGTTGGTTGCTGTCTCACTTTGTCATTATACTTTCCCTAGAGTCTAGGGGGAAAAGAACCAGTAGCTAAGCAGCGCAGTAGCACTGGATTGATCCCATGACGGAACGCGGAGGACTCAAACGAGCGTTTTGCGTACGCATACGCAGTGTCTGGTTCTCGGAGACCACGCTAACTAGATTACGGCACGTTGTAACGACCTCGTACACTCCGGGCGAAATTAAAATCGATTTGATTATAAAATTACTAATTTACAAATCATTGGCCTATCTATTGGCCGGGCTGTACTTGACACTGGGGCCCGGTCCCACAAGGTGTGTGCACACTTTGTGTAGGTCTGGTAACTCGCGCACAAGACGGGTACAACCGGGGCTACAACACAAATATGTCAGCGCGTCATATAAGCATTGCCTGGGTTTATGTCTTCTGATTGTTTACTAAAAACTGTTCTTGGGTAGCAAGTTAGCCCGCCCACAGGGCCCTAGAGCTCTCTAACTAGTTGCTAAAAACTGTTCTTAGGTAGTAACTAACTTAGCTCGCTGAACCCCAACGTCACGCACCGCCTGCGAGCCACACCACCCGTGCGAGCCGTTTGGCAATACCGAAATATTAGGGTCAAAAGTGACTTCGCCATAACTACGATGACTTGGCAACTGTAGCGATTTTCGAGTATAATGTATCTAGATAATATCTAACATATTATATTATATCACCGGGTTGGATGCGATTTCGAGCGGCCGCTCTAATTATCGAGATATCATCGTTATTGTCGGTGTAGTTAAACCCAGGTCTAAACTTACTTCGGCGGTAATAAACCAACGTGCGTGTGGGCAGGGCCCAGTTTGGGCAACCGGGGCGCGTAGCGGGTGGTGGGTGACGTTAAAAAGCTCTCTGATTGGTTTCTAAAAACCGTTCTTCAGACTGATGACCACTGTGTATATACAGTGGTGTAGAGTTAGAGCTCAGCTCTATAATATGACATTTCTCTTCTCTGCTTTGCCCTGGGACACGGTTTTATGCACATTGTGTATGGTACGCTACATACATACAAATATTTTATATAAATACCTTTTTGCCAAATTTTCGCCGAAAAAAAATTCCTAAAAATTTCGGTGGTAAACCAACGTTTTACGCGTGGAAGTGAAGGTTTATCCTGATCCCGTGTTTTTGCCAATTGAAAACTATACACAGACCAGTCGAGCTGGATTCTATCCAGTCCGCAATTTTTACGATTTATATTGGATCAACTCCAAATCCCCCTTTTTCATCATTGTCTAGGCTTTGTTCTATGCCATGAGGAAAAAAGTGATATCAAAGGCGGTAAGGTGAGATCGAAATTTCAGAGCCGTGCATAACTCATGATACTCTCTTGTATATGTAGTTGCTGCTACGAGCCTTCGTGATAGAAGCTGCCTGACTTCCCAGGACTCCTGGAGGGAGGGTCTTACACTGAGACCATGTTTTGTTGAAGAATAGGCTCGAACAGGTTTTCGCTTGGATCTATTGTGTATGCTTTTTGTTGAGTGAAAACACTGTATCTTGGTCAATATCTTTGCCTTCAATGGAAAAAGTTCAAAGGAAACGGTGTCACGTTTCGCCATGCTGTCTAATGCGTTAGTATCTCATCCAGTCTGGATACACTGTAATTTTATGGCCAATCACCCACCGTGATTCGTCCCTCTCTGTACAACCACATCTCCTCGAGCGAGTCTCCTCGTCTCGCTCTCTCCACCGTCCAAACACAACTCGACCTCCCCTTCCAAGACGACTCCGAAATCCAAGCTCTGGGTTCGGTGCATTATAGGATCTACCCCCGGTGCGAAATCAACAGTCCGACAGACCGTGCCTCCTTCGAGTGTCAAACCCGGACCACCCTTTTCCATGAGCGAGGAGTGGGCTTCAACATCAGCCACCCCAGAGAGTTGGGGTCGAACCGTATTGGTATATACAACATTGAACGCCATCGTTTCTTTAAAGAGAGAAGTCTAGATCCCGGCAGTAGAAGAGTGTATAACGGCTTCACCATCGTCATTATGCGCAGTGATATGACGAGTGAGCCTTGGTAGGTTAGGAGAGATTTGTGTATTATTTAAGGTTAGATTGCTCATCTTGTTGTCGTTTTGTTGTCGCGAGTTGAAGCCCCCAGCTAGCCCAAGTGTAAAATCTTCAGCAGATACAGAGGTAGAGTCGGGGAAGTACGGGAAAAACAATGAATGGACAAACAGTCTGCAGTCCTAGTGAGACTCGGGAGGTTCGTTATTTTTATTATCGCTCAGATAATTTGGCTTTCGCAGATTATAGTACGCAGTCGTCTCTATTAGAATGTTACACGATGCGTTCGTAAGCACGCACATATCTCGAGCCGGACAAAGGACACCGTCCAAGATCAACTCTATATTGCCGCCCTTTATTGGTATTTTCGTAATCTGATACTTCGGCGATTTCTATGCTCCGATGTTTCGGCGTAATTCCGAACTGCATCTAATTTTGAGTTTTAATACATTCCAGGAAATTATTATTACACTAGGACGAGACTGTTTTCGCCGCTCCTTTTTCGGCGAATCCAACATGAAAAGAGCCAATTTACTGCAAAGGCTTATTTGAGAAAATACTTTGACGATCAAAAAAGCTCGGAGATTCATCAACGCGAACTTATTACCAGAGCTCAGAGGACAATACCCACCCGACACTTCGGCAGTACTTACTCCATCATGGTCCGCGTGTTTCACTTAATACCCGGCCTATTATACCTGCGTGTTTTTAAGAGGCTCCCTGTATTCATTTATACAGTGGATTATTGGTTCCACCCATATGAGCAGAATAAGGGCCATTCTGATTGTATGATATGGCAAGGCAGACTTTGACGCGCGACATCGTCTACTAACGTTACATCAATCCTGCAGTATTCATAATTATATTCTGTTGTGCGGTAAAATAGTGCTGTGTTTTATACTTGACACTCTTAAATCTTTGCTTAACCCTTTATTATGCTCGACGGTCTTGAAACCAGGTAGTTTAGCTGCAAGGAAATTTGCGTGTATTGCGCCAATTTACTCGGACGGATCCCGGTTGCTCACATGGTCTCCATCGAGGCTGAGAAAATTCACAAATATGCTCAACGGATTTAAGCCTCCGCAACAACACATCATATCCTATTGACGCACAGAATCTACAGCCTTGCAGTGCGCATCCTGATGAGCATATTAATTTTACTTACAGAAGAATTCGGTGTGGCTAGCTCCTCGACCTTCAGAACAATCCACCTTCTAGGTAATCTACGGCAGTGGCTATTCGGCTTACCACCCATCAATATAGATCCCACAAGGTCACGCCGACGACTCCGGCAATCCTTAATATAGTATCTAAACTCTGCGATGGACTCCGCTCCGGATTTGTCGCTCGCTAGCAACGGTATTTCAGTGCTCGCTTCTGATCAGAAGCTCCGTACCGGGGTCCTCTCGCTTCCGGTGGAAATTCACACCGAAGTCTTATCGTATCTCTCCTTCGGTGATCAAATGAGCGCAAGTGCGGCATATAACCTCTGGGAGCAAATCGTATTCAACACCCCAGCGTTTCGAGACAGGCGGTATTACGAAAGTAAACCCCGAGTTCATATGCTTTTTGTAGGGAAGGGGATCACATATATAGTTAATAAAGGCGTTATTGATGGATACCAAATACGTCACCAAAGCGATATGAAACCG
Source organism: Dactylellina sp. 'tibetensis' (assembly GCA_036971435.1). NCBI lineage: Eukaryota > Fungi > Ascomycota > Orbiliomycetes > Orbiliales > Orbiliaceae > Dactylellina > Dactylellina sp. 'tibetensis'. The sequence continues at coordinate 2,734,795 of JAKDFA010000001.1, forward strand.
GGAAGATCGTATAGAAATAGGGACCCAGAAATCGGCCTGCGGCATGATCACCATAGCTCCGAGAGTAGAAAGCCACGATCTCCCAGCATACGGGTGCGCCCCGGCCTAGCGAGCCAGTTTCAATCCGCGGTGCGCCTTATATCTGCACCACCGCGGGCGTCAGAAAACCCGCTGCCTGCGATGACTATTCAATCAGACTACAGAGTTCTAGACGATCCCATCGTCCACGAATCATCATCTACTTCCTATTTCGGCTTAAAATCAATGACATATTTCAATCCAAAAATAAAATCCCATGATGTGTATTTGCAGACACATGAGGGTGATACAATGACTGTTCGAGAGCTTGGGGTCATCGTGATGAAGGAAATAAATTACCGGATGGAAGCGAACGCTATTCGGAAAGGTGACGGATACTGCTATGAGGCTACCGTACACTGCCAGAAGAGAATGAAATGTCCAGATTTTTTTGTAAACGTTGCCCCATACTCCCCTCAGAACCTGCCGACCTCGGCACCTAGAGTCTATGATTTAGACTCAGGGCTTGAATCACCTAGTTCCCCTAACGCCAACGAATCTAAAAAGCGGAAGATGGGGGCTAGCAATAATAATGTGTTGCAGGAGCAAAGCAGCATCATCAGCCCGCCAGCTCCAGGATCAAAGCTTAAGCTTCGTCTAAAGAATCGTCTCCATATGCACCGCCTTGCTGTTTATACTAGATCTGAGTCTAGTGATGAAGAGTCTCCTAGCAATGTTATTTGATCCCTATATGTTTTAATATTTAGCTATATTAGCTTCGTAGTGATGTTTCAGCTCGTATGGCGAAATAGGAACCTAATTTCGAAGGTGTATTCTAATTTTAACGTATGTAGGCTTGTGCAGATATATACAGGCTAGAAGATATTGTAAAATGCAAACGCAAGTACGCGCCGACGTTTACGATATATTGACATAACTGAATTGAGAGAACTACTGAAAGCAATTCATGCGAGGTACCGCCATAAAACTGAAAAGGGGATATTTCTTAAGGGGTCTCTTTTGCAAGACCAGATAGTTTGCTTATGAAGCTATTTTACGCTAATCGACGCTCTGATGAAAGTTCTTAGTATTACTGTAGAGTTGGTCCGTCAGCGTCCACGCGTGTATCTACAGTACTTATTTCTTACTGAATTCATGAACATAAAGACCGCGAAGGCGCAATTTAAAACCCTGTACAGGTACTGTTAACTCTTATTTTTAAAAAATTTCTATATCACCCAGAACATCATATCGCGATCATGGATCTTTTGTGAATATACACACGTAACTGTTGTATCTAATCTTGCCGAGATAGGGGGTTGGAATTCGAATAGGTGTGTCGGTATTACTATTCTGTGAGGATTGGGATAAAACTACCTGGGTCCAAATTACCTAGTTCCTGTGGCCATTGTATCGTTTCCAGTGGCCATCGTATTGCTTTCGGTTGCCCGCATCTCCCTAGTAGTATAGTGAGTAGTTATTCCAGCACTCTTTTGCCTCCATCGTGCAGAAATCTAGACTTCAGGCCTGCTGGAATCCAATAGATCCTGAGAAATATACTAATACCGCTACATTTAGATTCCTCGTGTTGAAGGCTTGGAAATTTGAGTTTTCTATAGGCTGAATCTTTCGCTACATTGGAACTTAAGCTGATTGAATGAAATTTGTATAACAGCCTGTGGTCTGCATCGACAGGATTGTCTCTTTTCGATTATCGTATTTCAAGTATACACTGTGATTGGTTGCTTCTATTATTAGCAGGAATGGAAGAAGGCAATATCGTTGGAAAGACTCAGCGGCAGAGGTGAGTTCGTTAGCTTCTATGCAGGCGATCTGGAAAAACTTGGAGGATGCATCATGCTGTCCGAGTACTAGTTCCATGCAAGGTGGAGTTTCCCGCCCGACCCCTAGTTTCTTGCGATGTACTGGGACCTATACCTTGCATAGGCTAAATAATTATACATGAACGGTTATATTAAAATCGAATCTGACAATCGAGAAATAAAAAGTGATAGCACCAAGAATCGTGTGGCGAGATACATCCTGGTATATGTACAACATGCATGTTGGTATCGGCTGTTGGATTGCAGACCTGAAGTTTCGTTCGCGTTGGCCGACAAGTCCCCAATGGTAGCACAAGAAGCGATACTACCTCATATATGAGGCTGATTCGCTTATGTGAGGGTGCTTCGACTATTTGATTGGCTCCTGCTTTCTATTGAGCGAGCTCGGCCAGCCTTGTCCCGCAGGAACCTTTTTGATGACCCCTGACGCATTACCTTGACTCCTGGCAGTCGTACCTAATTTAAAAGTTTTTTGCCTTTCGATCGAGGTTCTGAAGCTTGTTCGGCGGACTTACATGTTTCATCTTCAATAATTATCCGGGCACCTAAAGACACCCGCTTATCTCCTAATATAACACGACCAGAACCGAATTTGTTGATAGATGCGGATTTGGGGCCCGAATCGCATTGTACCCCAAGATACCCCAGGATCTTCCATGCATTGACTTTACCTAATTAATTAGCGAGTGCATGCGTCTGCCAGCACTTCTGCATGTGCTGGAAGGTCTCGATTCGATCGGAGAGTTGACTCCTTGACGATGGTTTTCCTACGCGAGAGACATTCGACAGGCACTCTTTGGCGCCATATGCAAGGACATTTTGTAACTTTTTAACCAATATCTGCAAATTGGCAGGGCTCGCCCTTGCTCGGTATCGCCATGCCCTGAGCACTCCTGGTTATTATTTGTGTCTCTACATACCTGTACTCGACCGAGACCAGCCATCAGAACCCAGGAGAATGGAGGGCGATGTGGGCTCTTATTGGTCTGTTCTAGGGGTGAAAGAAAATTTTTGCACAACAGTGGTACTATTCAGCCTTCCGGTGCCATGGGGTAGTGTTTTTATATCTGTTGGTCAGGATAAGCTCTTTCTGTGGGGCATGGATCTATATAATATAAATTGAAGACGAGACCTCACACATGAAGCTGATAGTTCAAACGACGTTATCCTTTTACCTACGAGGAATTGCCATCATTGAGTTCTTGAGCAGCTTGGATCACTTTTTCCTATCTTTCGGATTCTTGGTATACATTGAGGATCCTTGGGGCTCCTCTCATTAACATGGCACGGATAAAGTTATTAGGACTTTTGACTTCTATCATTTCTTTGAGCGTGGTTATCAATCCAGTATATGCGGCACCAGCAGCAGGCGCAATTAATGGCGATCCAATATCCAAACGTGCGACTTCTTTCGCAATTGTCGGCGCGAGTAATGGTTGTGTAGACCGACAAAGAATCGATATCATGCAATCCCAGCAGCCGGATACATTCAACTTGTTTCTTCTCGCGCTAGCAGAAATTCAAAATTATAACACTAGCAACCCCTGGGGCTACTATCAAATTTCAGGTAATCTCTTCAGAGTCCAAGTTCAAATGGCAATAGATCGAAGCTGACAATAATAATACACTAGGAATCCACGGAGCTCCGTATGTTAAACTGTCTGTATAATGTTCGTGTTGTGAGATACTAACGTATAACGTTATATATAGTTTTATTCCTTGGCCTAACCCAAGTGCAACGGGAACTTTCAACAGGAACACTGGGTACTGCCCACATAGCAGTATTATTGTAAGCTTCAAACTATGAGCGTTGGATACACATATCTTGAGATCCCTTGATTATTCTTATATCTTGGTTGCTAACCATAACCGCTACTTAGTTCGGAACTTGGCACCGTCCATACATGCTAGCATTGGAGGTTTGTGCACGCCATTCTCAAGTACTTTTGGCTTTTGGGGCAAGGCTAAATCCCGGGTTGAACAGCAAATAATCGTTGAAGTTGGTATAAATATTGCGAACAATTTCACTGGAGATAACAAGTCTAAATATGTTGCTGCCGCCGCACTACTTCGGTTTCCGTAAGAGTTACCGATCCTGAGCACTTTATTGAGATCATTTTTATTAACTTTTACATACGCTATAGCTACTGGGACTGGGCCGCTGCCGACGTACAAAGTCACTTACCTGCGATAGTCAGGCAATCTACCGTGAGCGTTGTAACACCAACTGGTAACAAGACCATCAGCAACCCCTTGTACTCTTACAACTTCAAAACTGGCGAAAATCAAAGCTTTGGTAGCCCGGTGAGCGGCATTACTCATATCAGTTGTTAAGGAGTATATACTAATCAATAAACAGTATAATCAACTGAGTCGAACGGTCAGAGGCGCAGGTCGGAATCTTGTGGATAACGAAGCAACCGCGGATTCAAATATGCAGAGTGGCTTTCAAGGACGACGGACTCAGATTTATAACACTCTGATGATAACGAGCACCTATAACGACTTTTCTGGCGATCTCGAAGGTGTTCACAACGACGTTCACGTTGCAATTGGAGCGAATTACGGGCATATGACATACTTAACATTCTCCTCTTTTGATCCTATTTTCTGGTATTAATCCTGATTCTGATTCTTCTTATTTAAAAAAAAAAAAAAAATCTATTTTCTAATTGAAAAATACTTATTTAATGCAGGCTCCATCACAACAATATCGATCGTCTCTTAGCTATTTGGCAAGCTGCCAACCCTGGCCTGACCATGAGAGCTGCAGCCGGTGTTTCCACATTTGCGAGACCAAACCCGGGTCAAGATGATATCAATACTCCACTATATCCTTTTACGAATGCTACTGGTAGCCCGTGGACTTCAGTTTCAGTTTCTTCAGCAAGTAGCATCTGGAACTATAACTACGGATTTCCTGAGGTTCCGTGCAGTTACAAGACGTACTCTGCTTCTCAATTGGACCAGTTCGCTACTTCTCAGATTAACTCTCTTTATAAAGCCAGGGTTAAATCGCAAAAGCGAAGCTCGGATGAAACAGTTCTGGAGTGGGATATTAACGTAGTTGTTGACCAATCTGAGCTCCAGGGAGGATTCTCTATTTCCTTCTTTTTGGGACAGATCCCCGAAGATCCCGAAGAATGGGCTACTCGAAAGATCGGAGTTTTGACCGTCCTCGGGGGGGTAGGCATGACACCACCTTCGAAGCTTGTGACAGCCACAATTCCACTTAACCCGGCATTGGGGGATAGGCTTTCTGGCTCTGAAGACGATATTGACAACTATCTCGAATCAAATTTGGTTTGGGGATGCTTAAACGTAAGCCTTATACCATATACCTCAAAAAAATTGTAGCACTAATTAAAAATCAATAGAACGGAAACATTGTCGATATTACGAAATTATCCACCCTTAAGGTTGGCGTCACTAACAATCCAGTTACTTTCCCAACTGATACTACCAAGAAGCCACGATTCGGTAATCCAAGGTTCAGATCAAAGGTTACTCGGCGAAAGAGAGGTGGTGTTTCAAACCCCGACCAACTTAAGAACCCAAAGACTAAGAATGGGAAGGAAAGCGGTGTTCCTGGCCGGTTTACCAAAATTCAACCATAATATTAGTCAGAGGATTATATGTATCAAAGTTATTAGTGAAGTGCATTTTGCTCACTGATATCGCGCTACTGCGTCTAGGTCTTGTTCCCAGTTCATATAATTGAGCTCGGATTTGTATTTATGTGGTCTCGTAAAAACCAGACAACCAACGCACAAGTCTGGCAACGTTGCGAGACCATACTTATGTATTTGTTTATTTCTTTCTACAATAGAGAAAAAGTCTCCGTGATCTGGGTTGGGTTTACTTTGTATTCTAGTTCGCCTATTTCGGGTTGCAATCGCCAAAATGAGATTGCATTTGTGGAGTTACCTGATCGATCACTAAATCAAGTGGCCTTACTATCTAGCCCATGCCAACGTTCGTATAGGTCTTCTTTTTATGATCTGGAAGAATCAGTTCCCTAACTCAATTCAATGATTAATCTAAACTTATTTCTATGTCAACTAGCTTTATATTTTGATGGATGATCGCCAATGTCACCCAAAAAGCAGCATTCGTTCGGGATATGAGGAGTCGACGAGTCTGAGCGATGAAATCGCTAGTAGATTGTATGTAATTCACTATTTACATATTCTCTAGTCTCGTAATCTAGAACCTACACAAACACTTTGTTGGAGGATATTCTCCTTATTTTAAAAGAAGAAACTTGAATTAAGGGAAGTCTTAAACAACACAGAAACTCAAAGCAAATAGTGATCGAGTGTATGAAAGAAATACAATCTAAGGTCTAAGGTTCAATTCGATGATCGAAAATCCGTCCGACGGATGACCAACCGTGACTAAATTATCATGCGAAATGCAGATATTTGTCCGATACTCATGCGGAAGCCACAAAAGTCTCTCGCCATCCCGGATTAACCATCCGTCCTCTAGAATGATTTTTTCCGGACCCACGTATGTGGACGGAAGAGAAATTATCAAGTTAAAAGGATATAGGGGGTTTGTTTTGACATATTGGTCATTTGTGAGGAAAGAAAAGCTTGGAAATCTTGAAAAATATGAGACTAAAGTGTTTGTTGGTGAGTCAATTAGTAGCTGTGTCCCAGTGCTTACATTCCAGACTCTGAAACTACCACGCTCCATGAGCGCGAAATGCTTGCCCTTGTTAGAGAATGCCATGACTGGGCTGGAATCATACGTATATATTCTTAGCCGCTGCAACACAGACCCAGTACTTACGCTCCATAATTTGACAACTCCGTGCCAATGCCCAGAAGCCGATGCGAGAACTTTACTGTCAGGAGAGAATACCATGCCCATGCTAGATTGAATATCTACATTCTCCTCAAATGTTCGCAGCAGCTTCCCAGTGCCTGTATCCCATAGCTTTAGAATATATCCGGGAGATGTTGACGCCAGGAGTTTCGCATCAGGAGAGAGCGCTAATCCGGTGACTGGATCTCCGTTTTGTACATTTATCGTTTGTAATAGGCTCTCATTATCAGTGCTCCATAGCCGAACAATACCGCCATAATACCCTATCGCAAGTGCCTTGCCGTTGGGAGAGAACACCATAGTAAGAATACCGGCGTTCTGACTGCTTTGTATTGCCGCTCGAGCGCCCACATCCCATAGTCTCAGGATGCCATCTCTAGATGCTAACGTGAGAACTTTCCCGCTGGGAGAGAATGCCATATAATCAGTGCAATGTCCTGAAGTCATCGTCTGCAACAGTGCGCCAGTATTAAGATCGTGTAGCCTAACAAATCCGTTGTCATAAGCCAATGCCAAGATTCTGCTGTCAGGAGAGATTGCAGCACTATTGACGAAAAGCGAATCATTTCCACGAATTGCCGTTTGTCTTAATGCCCCAGATCTTAAATCCCATTGCATGACAGTTCCCTTCCAGGATGATACTAATACTATAAAGGTGCTGTTTAGAGAGAATACTGCCATGTCGAACTTGTTATCTTCTTCCAGGTTTCCCAATAGGGCTCCAGTACACACATCCCATAATTTAAGAGTCCTCGTGTAGCTGGATACTGATAAAGCGGTCTTGCTGTTGTGAGAGAATATCACAGTATTCACCGAGCTTGTATGCCCCTCTAGCGTTTGCAAAAGCGCCCCAGTGCCTATATCCCGAAGCGTAACTGCATATTCCACAGATACGCAAGCTACTACTTTGCCATCAGGAGAGATTGCTATGGCTTTGGTGAACAGATACTGTTCTATGTGTGATAGCGTCCCAGTGTCTACATTCCATATTGTAATCAGGTTGTCGCCGTGCAATATCGTCAACAGTTTGCTATCAGGAGAGAAAGCGATAGCGCGGATCGAAGATAAATTGTGAAATAGCGTATGCAGTGGTGCACCAGCGCCGCTCGCATTCCAAAGCCTGATAGTTCCGTTTCCATAAGCCGATGCTAAGATTTTGCCATCAGGAGAGAATACGGCTACATCAGCCGAAGCTCCATCACCCTCTAGCACCTGTAACAAAGCGTCCCACTCATCCGGAACGCGAGGGAGCTTTCGTAGCCACTGGACTGTCTTTTCAGGGTTAAAGATACTCCTGAAAATACTCTTTGCTGGAGTAAATATGATAGCTGAAGCATATGTTTGTAGAGGTGCTTTATCTATGATATATTGGTTTTTTAAAATGAAGCGTTTTATATCGTGGATAAATGCAGATAAACTCTGATCACTTTCTGGCTGTGGGAACCTGTCAGTATACTTTAGAGTCATGGGAAATTATGATGGTCTTACATCCACGTTCAAGTTTAAGGTATTGATTGTGTCAATGGCGCTGAAGGTATTATCTAAAAGACTTGTCGCCTCGAGCCAGTGAAGAAGATGTTGTTCCAGAAATTTATGGGTTTGATCGCTGTCGCTAAGGGGATCCCCGCTTTTTTGTATATGATACACCCAATAACGGCATGCGTATTGGAGTTCCGGTGGCAGATGTTGTTTAATAAGTTCTGGATCTATATCAGATCGGAACGTTCCAGGCGATTTTATATTACAGATATTCTGTCTGATGCCTCCAGGACCAGACATGAGCTCGATACATTTACTAGCAATCTTTCTATGTGCCTCTTTTTCATCTACCCAAAATAGACTCTTCGCTCGGAGATTAGGATCTAAGAGAAAGTCGCGGAAGGATAGATGAAAAGTTCTAACAGGAGAACAGCGGTTTTTTGGAACATCGAGGACGGAGTGTAGCGGCTTTAGCCTGTAATCGACTATAGTTTCTCGGAGGGATAAAAGTCGCGCTAGCGACGGAACTGATAGTGGACTAGCAAGATTGATGATTGTACCAACTACTTCTTTAAATTCGCGGATAAATCGCTCTTTCTCGGTTACATCTTTGCTGGCAGTTATTTGATCCAAAATTGGGAGGTATGTTTTGTCGAATTTTGATGCCTGCCAACTAGTTTGGTATTCAGTTACTACTTTAATTCGTTCTTCGGGGTCCCAGTCCTCGTCCGCAATGAAGCGGCATAAAGTTGCGGCGTAGATAAATAGCGGTGTAGCCAAATCAACTAGTCGCTGGATATTTCCATGACCTGGCCAGTCTTCCGGAAGGCCGTGCTCTTCTACTATCTTCGAGAACTCGTGTCTCAGGAAAAGCGAGATATCGTGCTCAATCTTTGGAACTTCGTGTAAAATCAGGTCTTCATAGGTGCCGTCTGGCAGTTTTTAAAAGTAGGACGAATAGGCAAGTCAGGCCTGCTCGTTAGAAACACTCGCATGCTGACACCTTTAATTTCCTCTAATTTTGCGAGAAGACGAATAATGATTGGAATCTCCTGTCTTTCGCATTCGTCTAATGCATCGACTAGTACCACGACAACTAGCCTTGATGTATGAGAAATGGATTTTAACTCGGAAAGAGGTTGAAGAATTAGCTTGTCGAACTGCTCTCCCATAGCCTTTCTTGAAATGCCGGGGTCGGCCTCAATCGCTTGCTGGATACTTGGTATCATACTAAGGAAGCGATTTGCTAGTTGAAGCGCAATCGTGGTCATAAAAAGGACACCAGTATCACGGTTGGCCTCACCCCTCTTGAAGAAGAAGCTTGCTCCAAGTTGGCCCTTGGCTTGAAAGGATCTAGCTATTGTTCGAGAGATAGTAGATTTTCCAGTGCCGGCCATGCCATACATCCAAAATATACATTTCCCTTCCGGATCCTCTGTCCATTGTTCGATATAGTGGAGGAGGTCGGTTCTCGTTCCAGGTAGGCATTCGGGTTCATGCTGGTCGGCATAGCTCCCAAAAGCCGCTCCCTCGGCAGCCGGTAATACGATTTTATATTTTTGTATTCGAATGCGCTCATCTTTAACTATTTTTTTGTGTTAATGCTTTTAGTTGGTATTGTAGGATCTTCAAAGGAACAAAGGGATCTAGATGTGCATAGACTTACCTCTAGGTGGCAATCTACGCAAGAGGTCTTTCCCAAAGGCAGCAGCAGCCAACGCTGCATATGGTTGCCATATCTTATTTTTATGGCTATCAGAGTAATCATATATCCCTCGAATGACTATAGAAGGCAACTTGTCCATTAAACCAGCAGCTTCCATTTCAAAACATAAGACCCCCTTCTCCTTGCTCAGCTTGTCTCTAGTGGTGCCGTGCTTCATTACCTGGTTGCCCGATGCGACCAGTCCATAATGGACCACCGAATGATGTTGCATACGAGGAGACCTTTCAACCACCATCCTCAGATCACAGTGGTCGCAAGATGTATCTCCAGCATCATGATCATAGTGAGCTTGAAAAAGTCGGTCGCTATCAATGCCTGGGCGGGCGAACTCCTGAGATACCAATCTCTTTGTAAACGCATCGGTTATGATTTCGTTAAAAGTGTTATCCGGATTGAGGAGATAGTCTGATTTAAGTTTGGTCATCGCCGTGAGGAATAGCTCTGGTGGTTTGTTGAGCACCCCTGTTTGGACAAATTTACCCTCTTCCACAGTCTTCCCAAAGTCATGCTGCCAAACACCTCCAATCCCTGCCACTGGTTGGCTAACAACTATATCGCCTAATCGGATATCGTTTTGTGGTAAAACCGGTGCTCCACCCCCAATTCCGACCATCAAGCCGACTGTTACAGATGGAAAGCTTCGACGTAACTCAGTTGCAACTATTGCCGCTGATGTGACGCCGTAGACACCACATGGAAGGCATGCGATAACAAGGTTGGAGTGACCGATCCGACCGAATTCGTATGCATTTTCACCTCGCGGATCTTGCGGTAAAGGTAGGTGTCGTTCATCTAGAATGGCAACCGCTGCTGCTACCTCTAACGGGAGAGCGCATATCCACCCGATGGTGTAGTCTTCTCTATCAAACTGTGGATTCATCACTTCGGCGGTATGGAGTTTCGGATCTATTTTCGATCATACTATCAGGAAGTTCGAGGAGTAAAAAATTTGACCATTGAATGTAAACTTTGTTTTTAGATACACTAAGCGCAATGCAAGGATCCGGAATCCAAGTTATAGCAACCCCGCTCTCGCAAGGCTGACCTGTGCTGCGAGAATCGCGGCATGCATATGAACACGGGAACAACAACTCAGTGTTAATATTTATATTACGATGGTCATGTCCTATTGGCTAAAAAACTGGCTCTTTGTTGGTAAAAATAATATAAATTTCATTGGGCTTCCCGTCGAATAGTATGTGCCGTACAGCAGGTTCTGCAATAAGTGCTAAACTCGTGGCTCTCTGCACACTAGACGGAGAAAGCAAAGGCTGCTTGGCCTTTTAACCTTTGCCAAGCCGTAGTGCTAAATCCTTCAGTCAATATTGATCTTGATCCGATTTCCTCCTAGCTGTCTATACGAGGAAATAAAAAAACAAAGCTAAGCCGCTCTACTATTTCGGCATTATACGACAGAGTACTCGGAGTAGAGGAGTATATAGACTCCGGGAAAATAAAATATGAGTAATATAGACTTATTAATGATACAGAGAGGAATATTGTTCTATCATTAGAATTAGATTATCTACATTCAAAAAAAACTATAATACTTCGTCTTCTAAGCTATTCTGTCAAATACTCATACTACTTGCACCAAATAGACTTTCTATAACTAATAATGTGCCCCCAATAACATATCACTGAGTATAGGCGTATAGCAACATATACCCGTTTCCTGCACACGGTTCCGCAGCATTTCCTGGGCACGGAAGGTTGCAGTTTAGATTATTTGCTCCTGCGATGGGTGGATTAGCCAGTACGCTTGAACAGGTGCAGGAAGTCTGTGCGGTTTGAACATATCGTTAGCGCAATCCTGGATCTCGGAATCTAACCCCGGCTAAAAAAAATATGACTTACACCCTGGAGGCCTGCAAATGTAAAGCCCTCACTATAACATGATGCCGCACACTTCTCTAAACTATTATCAGCAAATGTATAGGCTCGATCTACGAGAGGCACTCTGCCACCAAGCTCGTAACATCCGGCCCATTTTGGGAAACGGGTTGGACAAGCCTGAATCGATGTAGTTGTGGAAGTTGCCGTCAGGGTAACTGTCGATGTCGGCGGTACATCTCGTTCATAAATATTTATTTTCCATTGGCCGCCGCAAAATTGGGAGCCGCTTCCAGCGCATACATTGTTACAATCCTGGGCAGGTGCGAGAGTACCGGCATACGAGTCTCCACACCAGCATTGACTGCAAAAAGCTAGGGTATTAGCAGTTTGTAACATATTTCCGAAGTTTGTGGGTGTACGTACGATCCAGCCTCGGTCCCAGCATATTTATATCCCTGGCCGAAACAAAAGTTGAGACAACTTTGGATCACTTGTGTAGAATCTGTGCGCGAGGCCCCATTGAGTAGTCTATTCGGACTTGGTTCAGCGTAGCAGCCAACTTCTCTAAAGGCAACAGAGGTTGTAGTAACGGGTGTTGTAATAATGGTTTGCGTTGTAGCCAGAGTGGTTGGTACTGTTATTGATACTGCAGTGGTGGCTGTGGAAGTTATCACAGTAGATACCGTTACCGTTGTTGGGATGGCAAGAGTGGTTGTAGTAAGAGTCGAAACTATCACGGTTGTCGGAACAGTAGTTGTTAATGTAGATGCGGATTGTGTAACAGTAGTTGTAATTGTAGAGGTCAACAGGATCCGGATCGTTGTAGATCCCGTCGGAATCGGTTTCCTAATATCAAGGAGCGTAATAGGAAACCCCGTTGCTGGTAATACGGTCGTTCCTCCGATACCTGCCGTCACAGGACCAGATCCAAGGGTCACGAGCTCACCCCCAGCCTCGATTGTGGATGGAAGAATAATCTTGTCTGAATCAACGACGAGCAAGGCCGAAGTGGAAGCCGTAATCACATTACGTCTTATAATTTTAGTTCTGAATATTGTTTGCTGTCTTTTGCGCAGTCCAGGTATGTAGTCATATAATGTAAGCGTACTCTGAGGGAGGGTAAATGTGTAGTTCGGAGTTATGTAATAGCCGACAACTGTTTTTTCGATAGTTTGTGTAGTCGGAGATGCAATTGTAATCGTGGTTTTGATACCTAATATAGTTTTCGTGCTCTCCTCCGTCTGAAATAACGTAGAGGTTTTTGTGCTGTACTTTGTACTGTATTTTGTCAAAGTCTTTGTGCTATATTTCGTGACATATTTGGTGGAAGTTTTGGTGCGAGTTTTGGTAAGAGTCTTTGACCATCTGGTTGAAGTTTTGGTCTTTGACCATTTGGTCACGGTTTTCGTTTTCTCGTAGCATGTTGTAGTATGATGTTTGGTAATAGTGACTGGTGAACACCCATCTGAAAAGAAGCCATTTAAATTTAGTAAAAAAGCGATAAGGCATGCTTAAAATACTCACAACCGTTGTAATTCCCACGCTCTTGAAGTCCTGGCTTTCCGTCTACAACAGCAGATGCAAAGGAGCGATTGGCTCCTAGTGCCCATACCAAACACCCAAAATTCAGCCAGGAAAGGCGCATCTTCAAATCTAATGAGATAGGAAGCCCGGAACCAAACAAACAGCCTTTCCCCTACTGAATACCTGTGACTAAATCATGTATATATATATACCGACGCAAGACGAATTAAGTACAGCTCGGTAGCGGGGTACATGAATATCACAAGCTGAAAATATCAGCAGCCCCTCTATTGGAGGTTGGTATTCTGCATGAGCACTGGTTCGCTCCGCGACACGCCGGTGCCGCCTTGCAGGTAAACTCCTTTGCATTCGAAAGGTGCATATGCACAGATTCTTGTTCAGTTTGGACTGCGACCGAAATTTTACTAGTAGTATGCTTAATTGTCGTGCGTTTAGATCTTAGAGACGCCACCCCTCCCATATTCGGAGCCCTTAATCCGAGCATCATAATAGCTTTGAAACAATACCAAGGAGATGCAGAACGCGCGGGTATGTTTATCTACTAATTTATCCTATACCCTTTAGCGCAGGTTTGTTAAAACCGATATAGAAACCTGCCTTTGCATACACAATGCTCGGGGATAGAAATGAAGATAATCGCAAACTCATGCTATATTGTTTACAGCTTTGGTATATAACATCGCGGTCGCTTTGTGTTGTTAAGGTACAGTCTAGCCCGCAGCTGCCCCTTGGCGGATATAGATCAATATATTGAGATCCAGACTATATCAAACAGTTAACTAGAAATTGTTAGGTAAACTGTATATGCCTAGTAATTGCGTGATTCCAAAGGGTGTGCTTACCTCATCTAGCCGAACGCATGCATGCATGCCACTAACTTAGTTACAGAGTTTAAAGAGCTTAAATCTGATATCGTCCGTTGGATTCTTGAATGTGGAGACTTCGGATTTTCCGACCCGTTCCAAATAGTTCCAATGAATGGCGGGGAACCCGGCTGGAATTTATTCGCATGTAGTTTCTAGAGCGGAGCAAGGGGAAGATTTTTGCGTAGCTACCAGACTCTCGCACCAACATTAACTTGTTGATGAAGACAACCTCGCCACCCCCGCAGACACTGGCCAAGTTTATCTCTACTCGTTCTAGATGTATCGATCACATCTACTACCTCTATTAGTTAATTTGCCTGAGGAAGTTTTTAATTAGTGGGCAACTTTCTCTTCAGCCGAACGACGACATCTCGTTATTACCGATAAGGGACTGTTGGGGCGTTTGTCCACCCCTTTCTTGGCCTCAGAACGGATATTGGATGCGTCAGGCTACGCTGGATAGAGGTTAGATCCGCATAACATTTATCTCCTACAACACGGCCACTCAGAGCCGAGGTTTTTCTCTCCAATTTTTTTAAAACTGCTCAATAAACCCGAGCTTTCTCTGGTAAGCAATTCCTGGTGTCCTTGGTTTTTGATAAGAATGGATAATTTCGAGACTTATCGAAACGAAAGACGATACCGCTTCAGCCAATTATCATTTATACGGCAGAACGACACTATGGCTAGTTATAGCTAACTGGTGGCAAGGGTATCTAGATTTCGGTGGTGTCTAGAACTATCAATAAAACAAGATCTTAAGATGCATCCCCGCCTTACGTTCCGAATCGGGTTACACACATATCCGCTCCGCGTCTGGATGGGAAAGTCGAAAACCTTAGCTCCCCTTGACAATGTTTTGACCGCGAAATTCGGTTCCAGCAATACCAACCTTACTCGATTTTTGAACACATCTAGTAGTCTATACAAACCTTCCTCGGATCGTGATCCTGCAAACCGAACGCCGGTTCCTTCTTCACAGTCAAAACATGACACGCAAAACCTAAATCCAGACAAAATCAAAGGACCTGGAGGGCTGACTCTATCCCAAATTCACAAGTCTGTTCAACAAAGCGTAGCTAAAGACCGACAATATCAAGAGTCAAAAGTCGGTTCTTCAACCGGCCCAAACCCATCGGACAAGCGATGAAAAGCGACGGGCGGACGTGGTTTCCACTGGATAGAGCCAAATAGCTTGTGCAGAATATTGATAATACAAGTATCATTAAAGGAGGAATATACAGGGTATCGCATTATTTAATGTACAGTGCATAAAGAGCCGCGCCCCCAGCTTATCTTAAAGCTGAACCTCCCAGACACCGTCAACACCACCAGGAAATGCCCAGATTTGGTTAGCCTGTCGGCTTCCGCAAGCATATGCCAACAAGCGTGTACCATCTTTATAGTTCGAAGCATCAATGTCAATACAGTATCCTGAGGCAATGTTTACAATATTGCCAGACACGGTGGTGGTCCATTGCTGGGATGCCTTTCCGTCTCGACAAGAGTTAAGCACAACATCAAGGTACTGGTTAGTAGCAGGGTTTGGCTTCGTGTCTAGACAGAACTTATTCGAAGCGTGGTCTTGGTCAAATGCAAGCTGAATAGTTCCCTTCTTGAACTTCCATACTTGGTTCCAATTCGGACCACACTTGAAAAGAATAACCGGATTGTTCTATAAATGAAGTACATTTTTAGCTGCTAGAATTGTAGTGGAATGATGACGCCGGCATCTCTCAACTTAGCAAAGGAGCGACTTACTGGAAGTACCGTAGCATTAAACACATCTATACACTTCCCGCCTGATACCGAGTTAGTGATAGTCCCTGTCGGATGCAGCGGTTGAATGCTCGTCAATATCGTTTTCGCATTAACTGCCTTGTCTGTGTAGTGCAACTGGATGATGTTTTCACTCTCCATCGTATAAGTGATTGCATCTGGTGGATTCGATATCACCCGAATACCGTCTGGGTAATACAACTTTGGAGCAATCCGGATCAGACCTGGCGCAGTTATGAAAGTTTTCGCAAGCCAAGACACCCAATACTTCCCCGTTACATCCTCAAAATAGGATGTTTGAGTAATGCCGGCTGTTGCTTCCACATACGTCCGCGCGTAGATTAGCGCGAGCTCTGGGTGCGGAGCCGAGATTGCATCGGCAATCAAGTTCTCATATGCCCAGGCGGTCCACGACTGAAGATACTTATCCGCCTGGCGGGTAGTTTCAAGGGATCCTGCGAGGCCCTCAGCATTTGTAATCCAGAGCTCGAACTCACTTAGAAAACCCGTAGTCCTAAGACGAGTGGCATCCTTGATGCGATTTTTAATCGTATCCTCGATGCTACCGAGCTGTGGTGGCTTGTAGTAGTGGTATGAGTGTGCAGTTTTTGACCCATCGCCTCCAGGGACGTTATTGAAGCCCGACAGAATATCATAGGTTGAACCTTCAAACATCACAATTGTGGTATTGTCTACCTCTCTTATAGCTGCATTGCCTTTATTCCAAAGGGGTTCCATGTTCTCGCGGTCTCCCACTCCGGGAATAAGCAGAGTCGGGTTCGCCATGTGATCTCCAACCCATGGCTCTAATTTATAACCAAAACGAAGGTTTTATCAGTGTATGTTCAGTGTGGCATCATAATGCAATAATGGCCAAATCGTCCTATCTTCAACATACCGTTCATTAAATCGTATCCCATGACACCCGGAAAGGATCCATAATTCGTCGCAACAAGTTTCCAGTAAGCCACCCAGGCATCACCTAGGTTATCATAATTGTTGTAAAGGCGGCCAAACGCGTTCCCAACAGCATAGTCCAAATAGGATACAGCCCAATCGATCGAGTTACAGTCCGCATCCGAAGGGACACCTCTAGAATCTACCGCAAATGGAGCCTTCTGAGGATACGGCATCCTATGGCTCTCAATGACCCAATCATACTTAACGAACCACTGTGCATCAGCGGTTAGCCCTTGCGCAATCAAAAAAAGATTTTGACATGTGATCATAAATCAGGCCAAATTTATTGCTAACCAAAGGAGCGCCGTGACCACAAATTTGAGCCGCCCAAACATCCTGATGTTGATCAATCATAGTATAAATGCCATTGTCTTGGAACTTTTGGATTATTCCTCGGGTTATCTCGAGATAGGTCTTGTTGTATTGGCCTCGCACTGGCTCTACCCCAGCCCAATGCACACCTAGAAGTCGAGTTTAAAATTAGTTTCTTGTGCTTCTAGAGTATTCAATCGTGATAGAAAACGCTACCAAGGCGAACGACGTTGATATTGAGATCCTTAAGGAACTGAATATCTTTGTCAACAACAGAGTATCCCGGGTCAAAATTGACGACATCTTCGTGCCATGGGAACTTCTTTTTGACCATATTGGTCCCATGGAAATGACGAGATCGCCCTTTCGCGTCGATGAACTGTTGGCTGGCGACATCAACTCGCACAATTTTTGAAAGGTCTGCTACCGCGACCGCCGCTAGGAGAGCAGCTTCAATGGCCGCTAAAACTGATAGACGTTTCATTGTCGAGAGAACCCCAGCGATCGTTTACCTTTAACGAGAGAGTCTGCATGTCCAACCGGGCCCAGTTCGCTCCAGCGAACATTCCTGCTACTTGTTTAAATACACCCAACGAAAAAGACGATGGCGCAAAGTAACATGGGATATATTATGACCTTATAGACAGCATCTACAGACCTCAGCCGTCTTGCATGTCTTCTTGTTATTTCAAGTATTCCACATTACTAATGAGGAAAGACGAACAATCCCTGCCCGTCTTAGGCAACACTTATTTCAGGGAGTATATTCTTGGTTTTGCAGAGAAGTAGAAAGTGTCAAGAATACTAGAGGGTTCTTGAGGTCTCGTGGACATAAGTATTCGGTTTTACCCCAGGTTTAGGCACTGACCTAGCACATATGTACGTATGTATCCGGACCCGGTTTCATCATCTTATAGTTGCTTCAAACGTTCTTAGGATCTTCTACCAATGTAGGAAATCAGGGATGTAAAAAGAAAACTAAGACACTTTTGCATGATGTATTTGAGCAAAGCTAGGCTAAAATTCGCGTGGTTTCGGCTTTGTTCCCCAATTTCAAGATGGGTTCTTTGCTGAAGAAGCTCGGAGCGATCAAGATTGCACTAATTCCATCCAAAGATAACTCTCAATATGTGTGGCAGTAAGGACCCATAAAATAACATAAATTAGGTTCTAGGATATTCTATCTCCATTTTAAATACAGACAGGGCTCAATGAGATAGCCTATAGTATCCTCCCGCTCACACTTGGTGATGTTTTATGTCTGGCTCTTGGGCTCTATGCCCCAAAATCCAAATCATAAACAACCAGAGTCATGTGAGCCGCAGCTCGATCCAGCATTTACCTCATATCGTAGTAATCTAAACCCGCTTAGGAAGCTAGATTGATTACCGTGCTGAACCGGTGGGCGTCAACCCAGAATATGAGAACCCCTATCATTTTTATCCACGGAAATTCGCCAGCGCGAGGCCAATACTTGTTATAGAAACAAAATTTTGTTTAAGATAAATAGACCAAGAAAGAAATCGTATCCTATGAATCCTTTCCAAAACGTTGCGAGCATTCCCAGCTGGCCACCATTAAATTCACGCAACGCATGCAACCCGATGCTATGCTGCTGTCGTCTCCACGTCACAGGGACATGGGTTATTAGCCCCATATTATTCGTACATAACCCGATTGCTCTCCAACTAATAACAGCTAATACTGGTTCCTTATCTTGCCAGTGGCTTTTCCCCAGCTCTACAACCCCTGCCAAAATTCTGTCCTGCATAAGGCAAGATAAAACTAGTTTACGTTGTGAGCGAATAACAGGAGCGAGGATGGCCTTCTAACGATGCGCTTACTCTTGGGGACCGGCACACCCTTTCCAGGCGAACGCTTGTCTATTTTAGAATATCTGGAAACCAGGATGTGGAAAAAATATTTAGAAAATATCAATTGATCAACTAGTTACTCCGAGCCTAATGCTAACAAAACACAATCTAACTGTTATACATAGCAAGCAATGCAAAATTAAACAAGACAGAATTAAAGTACAAGTTCAGAAAGTATTCAGGTATCAAAATCACTTTCGTCTCCAGGCGCTGATCATATCAGTGTCTTTGCCTGCGGGTAGGTATCTTTCTGGTTTTATGTGATGAACTCTCTCGAATCCAACCGTTTCCAGTAAACCAATGTAAGTCTCGGATCTAATGGCCCATGGTGGACCTGGCAGATCGTATGATTTATAAAGCGGAAATTCAAGGCAAATAAGGATGCCTCCGGGCTTGATGAGACCCGCAACTCTCTCCGCCCACATCTCACGGAGACCCTTAGCAGGGTCAAGAGCAACCATAAAAGTGTAGTCGTACACCAAATCAAATTGTTTAGTGTTCAGGGTGTTCAGCCATTCGTTCGAGAAGAAATCGCCAGTAAGGTAGTTGCGGGTTCCAGGAGCTGGTGGTGGAGGGAGGGTGTCTCCGTACTCTCTGGCTATTTCTGTGGCGGATTCTGCGAGTTCAAGCCCATAAGCTTGCATTCCGAGGGCGGCGAACAAGTTGACATCGTGTCCGCGTCCACAGCCGGGCACGAGAGCCTTCAGTGGTTCGGACCTTGATTGAAAAAGATCTGGGTATTCTTTGAGAAAGTCGACAAGAGATGGGGAAGCCTGGCCGCGGTCCCAGCTAAAGAAGTCTTGTTAGTAGTTGTCAGTCTGTTAATTGATGGTATGGCATCCTTACTAGTGATAGGTGCCCTTGTCCCAAAGATTCTTCCAAACACCTTCATGTTCACCCTTAGAACTGTAAAGAAGTAAATTAGCTGCCATTCTCATAAGGAGAAGACTGGTGAGTTTTAAAGACGATAATCGAATCAACTTACATGGCGAATAAATCCTGGAAAGACATAGACGGAGGGGGTGGAGGAGGAGGAACACCTGACATTGTCATGTCTTCGGTTTGATATGTTGACAGCGAAGGCTTGTTATTAAGTCGTGTTCCAGAAACAGCTCGTCTCCCTGAAAAACTCTGGAGACTTTTGAGAGATGAAACTGGTCGCTTGGACAGTGTTCTTCGAACTAAATGATTCATGATATATTTATATAGAAGATAAAAGCCGTTGAGGACCCTTTAATTGAAAATGAAGTTAAGAATGATATTTCACAAATTTTAATCATTAGAAACAGGAGGAATCCCTGCCATATTTATAGATTCGCTTTAAGGAAGTGGTTCTGTGATAAGTTCCTCTCAAGTTGACTGTCGAGAAACTA
The DNA here is from genome assembly GCA_036971435.1 of Dactylellina sp. 'tibetensis'. NCBI lineage: Eukaryota > Fungi > Ascomycota > Orbiliomycetes > Orbiliales > Orbiliaceae > Dactylellina > Dactylellina sp. 'tibetensis'. Next base: position 2,755,240 of record JAKDFA010000001.1, read on the forward strand.
TTGAAACAGGAATTACGCGTAGAGCCCCAATCACACTGTTAAAGGACTGTGCCCATGTCTTGTGGCGTCCTAGCAATTTGCAGTGCAAAATCGTTAGTTCGGAGGACAGGCCAGACATAGAGAGGAAATATGCAGACCAGACCTAGTTTATCGCATTCGGCTGCGGACCCTGGGCAACTCGGTCATCCCGATAGGGCAAGGGTTGGTGCAAGACCGTTATTCCCAGCTGTCACCCGTCGTCTCATGGAAAGTTTTCCGTCAACGCATTGGAGAAACAATCCAGACGTGGCTTGAGGCCGTTACTGGTTTCATGTCCAGGCTTCGTGTCCACCGTCTGGGTGATATTATTTTCGGTACCTCTAGTGCGTTTACAGTGTTAATGCGGAGCTGAAACTTACAAACTGGGAAAGGAGAGCCCGAAAAGCCTACAGAGGCACTAGTCGGGCAGGGCTGTGTCCTCGGGTTCGACGTGTCCCATTTTCATGTACTATTACGTCGTGATACCGTTGAAGCATACTACTCCGTCTAAGTTGTTAATTCGAGATCCATGATATCGATCGTCGGGTTTCTTTGTGTTGTTGTACCTGTCGATCTTTCACGCGAGTTAATAGATCCCACAACGCAAAACATCCAACACCCAGAACAGAACGTTCGGGCCAGAATATTTCTTCGTAAGATCAAGAGGGCCTATGAAATCTCCAATAAAGTCCCAGCCTGACCAAAGTCTCCAAGATGACAGCCTGTGCATGCCGTCGTTTGCAGAGCAGCATGTTTTGATAGGTGGTGCTACGCTGATAAGTGTGTTTGGCACCGACCCCGAAATATGTCCGAGATCTGTCCGACAAAATCCCACTTGATTAATTTATGTGATTTCAGGATCAATGCGGCATCTAAAATCCAACACTGCATGGTCGAAGAAACGCAAGCACGTCAAATAACAAGATAATACTTTTTTATATTCTACTCTAGCTATTATCCCTACTACTGCTACTAAGATTAATACTACAAAGGCCGAATGGTTTATCCTATGTCATAGAAAATACCCTTGGCAAAAGGTGCTTGGTTTTACGTCAGGGTTGGCACGGTCCAATCAACAAACTGGGCCTGATTGAAGTTGAACGAGCCATCAGTTCGGAAGACATTCGTAGTAACAGATTGGCCGAGTAAAAATCTGTTGATGAAAGAATTGAGTTCGGCTGACTGAGAAGAGGGGAATGCACAGTGGTCATGGTTTCCAACTTGAGAGTATCCCATATTACTAGATACACCCAAGGCCTGGTAAATCAACGATGCAACCTTCATGCAGCCATAAGTGCTCAGATTCCCCAGCCATTCCTATGAATCGCCTGTATTAGATGACGGAGAAGTAAAAACGGATAGTTTGATTTTCTAGGAAGCTTACCATGCTGGTATTCTCGATAACAAACAGACCACGTGGAGCGACAAGACCGGCGAGACTGTGATGATCGAATGGGAAGCGGTTGACTGAGTTTGCATTAGCGTTCATGAGGGTCGAGAACCAAACATTCTCTCCGACAATCTCTGATGCAGTTTGAACATTCTGGCCCTGGGTTCTCTGATAGTCTGATAATCTCCAGCAAGCGGCTCCGCCCGAACCCGACTCCTGAGGGATGGTCAACGCAATGCGAGGCTCCAAAGCACCAGCAACGAGCGCTCCTTTTCCATCTCTAGAACATCCTGTTACTCCCACTCTTGCAGGATTAATATTGGCACCCGGTGTGAGTTCCAATGCGTCTATAATACGGCTCACACCCCATGCCCAGGCTGTCAGAGCGCCAGCTGAGTGACCAGAGCCATAGAGTGTATAAAACTTTCCTTTGCCTCTATCTCTTTGTATTAGCTGAGTGCCCAGGAACTCTGTCAGGGAGACATCACTAACCTTGAACTTCCATCGGTCTGTTGGGCGATATCAGCAATGCTAAAGGTAATCTTCGCAACTCCAGCAGGAATTGGAATACTCCCACCATCATAAGCTAAATGCAGAAGCGTTAGCAATCATGAATCTAATTGGTCATTAAGAGACACGAACCAATTATAGCAGGGTATGGCTTTGTCCCCGTAGATGGCGCCGTGATAGTAACAGAGAATGATATACTGGTGCCACCATTTGAAACATTAATCGTAAGTGTATTTCCACTGAATGAAGCGCCGACCGTTTGTGGCTTAGGCGGCTTCGTGCCCAGCTCATACTGCTGCAGAGCAGCGGATATTTCTGCCTGACGACACGTGAACTGGGCTTTCGTAGTAACCTTAGCCCCGTTTACAAAAGTAAACGGATCTGGGAGCTTAGCGTTCGATACCAAGGGAATGGAACTGGGCACTGCGGGACATGTAGGGTTAGTATTCCCAGTCGTAGTAGTTGTAGTAGTTGTAGTTGTAGTAGTTGTAAGAGTTGTCCTAGTTGAGCTTGACGATGAAGTCGTCGTCGTCCTCGACACAACAGGCGTGGTAGTGCTCGTAGTCGTTGTTCGAGTTGTCACCCTTATCAGAAATCAGCGTTAATCATCTTTATAAGAACTCCTAAGCCCAGAAACCTACTGAGAGCTTGCTTGGCACTGGCTGTAATAGGGGTTCAAATAGACACAGGTGTTTCCAGCAACACAAGTAGTAGGACCAGTCCATCCAACACCACCGCCTAAAACATTTCCTGTTAGTTCCTCGTGGAGGATCTTCTATCTCCAGGTATATTCTTACATTGACCCCATACGGTTTGCTGCGCCACGACTGATCTCAAGCCAGTGACGAGAAGAACGGTCAAGAAATGTTTCGACATGTTGACCTCGAGGGAATTCCTCTGAAATGAATAAACTGAAAATTTCTACGTTTTTGCCTCCGTTGTGTTTTTGAGTCCCGTTATTCTAACTTAACAACTATAGGATTGAGTACGATGAAGGGCCAATTTATATCATAATCCAAACTGAAATATCTCAACCTTCTGGCCCGGGTTGCCGTTGATCCATCATAAACACTCTCTCCTCATGAGTATAGTTGCCTACCGGCATACCTAAAGTAGATGCCAAGAGAAGTGTCGATTGATCGAATCCCGACTTAAAATATGGCAATATTCAGCTTGCGGGATGGCGAGCCGAAGATTTCCTCGTTTTATTCCAAGACGCAGAAGCATTTGGTGTGAAGATCAAGCAAGGCCGAGAAACAGACATTGGCTTGGCAGTTGCTTTGCAGATGCCAAGTAACAAGGGATGAAATCGGTGTCGTGATGAATATTGAGTGCTGATATTTATTATACCAAGCCGTCGTCTTATATGGACCGAGACCTTCAAAAAGAATACCCTCTTGTCCGAATGAGGAAATATAATTATAAACGGATCAAGATATGTCCGACCGCGTGTTCTCGGAAAACATGGGTAAATTTATTATTTAGCCTACAGGACATGCAATGCCCTCATGGACAACGCGTTTTCAAATCGGCGAAAAGGGTCGATCTTCTAGGGATTTTGGCTTAGATATCCGAGTTTACTTTCATGTCGTACGAAGTATATTTCGGGTATCATTAGGAGCAAATCATAAATTAGATACCCGGCTCAAAGGCTAAACGAGAGTTTATTTAGGCTTGCACACCCAGAGAAGCGGCACCATTTAGTAAATATCAGTCAACGTAATAACAGAACAGGTAATATAGCCAACGGACCAAAGGACAAATTCTCTAGACTTAGATATCCGACAATCGTTTACAACATTAGTCTATCAAGTATTCGAACCAGTTATACAAAATCGGTGAATAGGAATCAGTTCTAATAGCTAATTCCAATCTTTGGATTGGCACAATATTAGTATAGCAATCAGCATCAACAACCAAGATACCATACAACGCCTACTTCCAAACTAAACACCATATCAACAATGATATGATCGTGGAGTAAGCTCAACCTCAAGAGAACAAACAGTATACCCACACGAGGTATGATTGGTGGGCAAATTGTGGATTCCCGTTTCCCTGAGCTTAGCATTTCTTGTCACCCCCAGGCCATGGTAAAATTCCACGTGCATGTTAGTCCCTGCAAAGAACGGCATGCAAAGCCGTCTTGTCCGCTGTGCTAAAAAGCTTAAAGGATTTACACCAAGTGTTTTGCTTGGTAGAGACTGGGAACAAGATCATAATGCATCAACAATTAACTAAAACGGCAACCAACATTTCTGCCACCATATCCAACATATCCTTGCTGGCATGTAATATATATGTCGCGAACAACTACCTCCAGATCGGATTTATGAACAAATGGGGTTTTTGGTCTGTTAGCTTCTATCCAGATCAATGTACTAATCTAGAGCCTTGACCTCACAATTTACAAAAATAAAATCCTTAGGTGAATATACCATATAAGCTTGTTTTTCACTCACTTCCTACCAAACCTTCAACACAATATACGATACCGCCGATATTGCCACATTTTTTTTTTGAATGGTAAATTCTTCCATATGTGAGATATTAGTTTCGTGCCTGGGATATTGTACGAGAAAGAGGTCCGAACTGCGCCAAGATATCACTAATTTGATAAATTTTCTAGCCATCACGTTTCTTCATTAGAATTGCAGACCAAATATGTCTAAGCTAGGCTTGGCTCTAACTTAGGCTAATATACGTTCATTCTACCGCATGCCTCGGACGCATTTGGTCCGACCATGGTACCATAATACCTACTTGATATATACCCACCCACCCACGGGCACCACCTCAAAACGTGGCATATATTACCTCGTGAAGGGAAACACCGATACCTTTGCCGTATTTACTCCAAAGCCCAAAATCAGAACAAATTCAGCTAAATTAGACATATTTCGAAAACATCACAGAAGTTCAGATCCTATGTCCTAGAGATGCGAAATTGGCTTATGGATGGACCATTATCATTGACTATAATTGCGAGACAAATTTAATCCTTGCTGGAAGCCGTTTTCGAGAATCCGGTAGCTTCATTCCTATTCCGCAAAAGCAGGTGATCACCTCTATTATCATTACATGATCAGGCAAATATAAAAGGTTAAAGTAATCAAGTTACACGATTTTAGTGTCTGAATATGCGTTACTGCACAAACGTAGCTTTCTTTTCAGAAAAAATGTTCGCTCAAAGTCCAGGTAACGGGTACCAAGACGCCTTCAATTAGCTCCTAATTACTTGAGTCAGCCACTACTATCATAGCATATATTACGAGTTCCAACTATCATACGACTCATGAACTACCAAGGCACTAGCATAATAAAACAATAAATCTTTCCCTCTCAGGTATTCAACTCAAGCCCCTTGTAACAAATGCACTCTACGGGACGACGAGCTCCTTGAAAATAGCTACGTGATTAGGACAACCACTAGAGCGTAAAAGGTAAACTCGGTACCTTCGGCTTCTTGTGAGTTGACCTTTGAGACCGTCCCAGGACCTTCGTACGGTGAAATAATAATTTCGCTTAATTTTGATAGTCTCGGGAGCCATTATTATGCTAAAGTGGCCTCGTGGGAAGGTTAGGAAAATTTAACAATGTTGAATTTCGACCATTTCCTTGGGTACGAGTTTTCGGGCATGGGGCGGCTGTACAGCGGGATTTCCAAGGTTTGAGCCTTTTACATGGTCCTAAGCTAAGGTAACGCTCAAATTCCCTTCTACCCTTGATGCAACCTTTAGTGTGGGCATTGTGCTTGATCTTCAAAGAAGATGTATAGTTAAGTTTGAACTTGTTTTATTTCACCAGAGATTTTTGGTCATCTCCTTACTCTTCAAAACCGGTCCTAGATGCATAGGATTCTGTGGTAAGACATTATCAAATTGATATTAGATTGTAGTTGATCTGTTAGATTTGAACTTAACGAAAAGCCCAAGATCCAATAAGATGCAAACATATTACACGCACGTACTGCCAAATGTAGAATAATTTCAAACCTGTTGAAAACATGCAGCACCAAAATTACCATAAATCCTATGAACGAATGCTGTAGTAGGTAATATCGACATCATGTTGAAACACGCATAATTATGCATCTGCTATACGATTAGAGCATATGTTTATTTTGATACAGAATTAAGTAGCCGTACCTACATCTCGATATCCGATAATCTATTTCTAGCAGATAGCCGTTGAATTTTATGCGGTGTCGCAATCTCGATGGCCCGGAATCGATGAGCTAAGTTCGGCGGAATGCGATCCACACGTGTTAAGAATAATACCTCATATATGGAGCAGCGTAATTTGAGATCGGCGCTGCGCTTTACGTTTACCGGTGCATGGCTTTTTGCCAGCCGGCTGCCGCTTTAATTATTGCCACATGGAAGCTCTATAGCATAGGCTAAATGAAACTAGGTTCACAATTAACATTGGGTTAGCATAAAGGCCTAAGGTTGAAGTGACTAATATCGAGCATTCTTGATTAAAAAAGAAAATAATACAAGCTACATAACATAACATAACATAACCTACTTGAAATTATAAATCTAGACAGCACTCCGCACATAATATATCTAAAATTTAGGCTATATGCAATCGAGCCATACGCCTTGCCAGGATGTAATTATAGATTAGACTTGATAAATCTATAAATCTAACGGCTTCACAAGGCCAACAGAAACTTTAGCCTTGAGAAAAGTAAGCTGCTCTTTATATTTTGAGCGAACCAAACATCTTTTGTTATTTCATATTATGTTATGTAACCTGTATTATTCCTAATATACAAAAAGAAGATACCAGTAGCTCCGGTGCCATGCGGCGGGGCACTACGAAACCATAAAAATTGACCTCGTCTTAACTAAATATTAAAAAATTTTATGTATTTTATACAGATATCTGATAGCCCATTTAAGTATTTTGATACTTGTTAATTAATAATAAAGAAAGAGATTCCGGTAAGCGAAAATATGAAAATAGATGCACTTTACATTAATATCAGTAACATACCTAATTTAATCTCTTTAGATTTGAATGATCGATCGCCTAGTAAAAGTTAATGATATACGCCCTGAACAACCTTCTTATCCCTCTGTAAACATCTTCTGCACCATCGTTGCTCTCTTTTAATCCCATACCACCTGTCCATATTTACAATGGTATGGTATACAATCAAGCCTATGGCAGCAACAGTGCGCTTCAAACGTAGACAAATCTCGACTGGACTCATATTGAAACAACGCAATCAGTCGAGACCCAAGCTTTTTTTTCTTCCTTTTTGGTTTTCGAGAATAAATACACAAATAAACAAATCATGCTAAGGGCTATGTAGGATCATCTAGAAACGACAGTGTAAGTTCAAGGGTTCTGGAGAAAGGTATAAAAGCTGCATAACAGTAAACTGGTCCCCTCCCACCTCTTTAAGTTTTTAGTAGCACCTCATGCGCACGTATACATCAATTATCGAGTAGTCTAACCTCTTATTATGTCATAATTCCGTCGGGGTTCAGCGTTGATAAAATCTAGAACAATTGAAAGACCATATCCCGGATGGTCCCACAGAGCTAATATAGTACCCACACCGATAAATTTTCAATCTGAACTGACTTTATCAGAGAATCTCGGTTAGTCTCAAAGCAAATACCAAGCGGAGGGTCCTCTAAGACTAGATCGCGGCAGCCCCGAGCATTACAAAATTCTAAATAAAATGACAGAAAAGAAAGAGGAGGGAAATCAACAACTGTGTAGATAAGAACAGTATATAAACCAAGAAGCATAACACTCAATGTGCGAAATAATCGCGTCATAACACGCATCAGCGATACCTTTATTTAAAAATTAGAGTTTGTACTTTTACTGCCACGTATCCTCGTGTATTGGATAGATGTAACAAGCCCTCCTTGAATCCCCGTCAAGCTACCTAGGCATCCGGTTAGTCTACAACTCCGCTTGAGCCAAACTGGCTGTTTCTTTTTATTTCCTTTTTAGATATTAGACCAAACGCATCAACGGAGGGGCAATAATTCTTATTGTTATAGAGAGTAGATTCGGTAATATGCTAGTGCCCATTATCTCTCTCTTAAACCTACACAGAGTAGGAATTCACGTTACCAGTAATCCAGTGGAGTATCGTAATATTACCAGGGCATAAATTCTATCAGATGCATCGACCACGCCTTCAATCGTTGATCAAACATCTCAGCCTAAAGATACCAGAATAATATCCATATTTTTGGGGATTAACCCAGACCCTCGTTTAGATTCCACCAAGATATTTCATGGTTCAGTACATATAGGGCTAGCCGGCCGATGGACTTCACGTTCCTTATCTAGATAAAACAAATGACACATTCAATAATTATACTCAAAACGAACACTCTGTTTTCTAGTGGCGCACGTAGCTTTATAATTCAATCCGTCGGTGCGCTAAAAAAATTTTTTAGCGAGCCGTTAATCCTTCTATCGATATATCGGAGCTTTCGATGCTGTAGATCAATTGAGGATATATTATCAAGATTGACTTGGCAGCCCGGGGATGTTACAATTATTTACGGATTAGATTCCTCAATGTTGTCTCACGCCATATTTCAAGCATCCGATTGAAGATCCGATAAAGGTCTGATGGGTCGAAAGTGACTGATATCCACGTGCTGCCGATATTTCTATTGCATTTCATTGCTTAACGCTAACGGCCGGTAGGAATCCAACTTGGAACCTTAATCACGAAAACCCTTTAAAGAACAGGATACTGCAAACCAAGAGTCCTATGACTGTGTGATGAATGCATGGAATCATCCGCATGAATTTTGGGGAAGTTTCACCCAAGAAAGATATAGATTTAGTCAGACGACAGGTGATTTCGTAATGACTTTTCAGTGCCTAGAGTGTATTAGAAATCTCAGACTGACGCCAGGGCCGGGAAACTGGCCAGCTGGGAGTGGATGTCTGCCAACGGAATGCGACTTTTTTCGCTAAAAACTAGGCGAAATATCAGACACTCGGTTCCAATATTCGTACGCATGACATTAGCTGAAAGTATGCACTTGAAATATTCCCAGCCATGTTCAAAATGGCAAGTTTTCAAAGAGGACAATGAATATCAAATAACTCGACGAAACAATTCATTTCCAACTACCTCCTTACTTGTTCCCTTACATTCGCTTCGGACCAGATATGCGGAAAAGAGGGGTTTCCCATTCTAATATTCATGCATCCCACCACCTACCAAGTGTTTCTTCAATAGACCACTGGTTGGCACCTTGAGACCCCCCAATTTCGGAGTGCACCGAGCCTACTAAATCCGACACCAGAAATCGCCGATAAGACTAGCTAGACCGCATCGTTTGTTGTGATTTCTTTCTCTCATAGTTCGGCTTGCAGGATGCATTCGATGTAAGGTTGAAGAATCATTGCATGAGCTAGCTAGTTTATTGAATCGATTGATCGTTATTTAAACCGAATCAGGTTCAAAGGTTAGAGCATTTACAGTGTCGATCGTGTGCCATCTGAACTCCGAAACCAAAGAACAATTTGATATCACACCCCTTCGAAGCGGCCAATGAGGCCTCGAAAAAAATACACAAATTGCAACTCTTTGCGATTATGGGTGGAATGCAGATTATTCTAGGCGGGCCTTATTTCAGCGAGATTTATTAAGATGCATATGCGGCAGAAAAGTCTAGTGCAGTGGCCACTTTCTGCCTTCCCATAAACTCAATTAAAACTCCACATCGACACGCGAATGAGGAAAAGCGGGTCTTGAGAATAAAGAGCGTGGCAAGAACCAACGAGAGCCAGCTATTTTTAAGCTAACGGTTGCTTGTTGGCGGGGCTATAGCGGGGCCGCTACTGTTGAAACCGAAAGTTTAAATGGTGAAGCACTAGCAAACCCACGCTGCATGTGTGGAGGTACGAAGAATATCAACGCAACTGCTTCGAGAAGTAACGGCAATTTCAAAGCTAACAACTCAATCGTGTTCTTGTGTACCTCGGGATATCTGTTATGCTCGCATCTCGCCTCTTATTTTAAGCGATGATACTCTCTCGCCTTTGCCCTAACTAATCTGCGGGATTTGATTTGTGGTACCTGTATAATAACAGCCGCCCAAAGGTGGGTTGCAGAATTGTAAGTGTTGTGCTTCTGGACCAACAACACAGAGTATGCTGCTAGTTAGCTGCACCTGTCTGGCCGGTCTCCAGATATCATCTGCATCAGTTGCTCGTCCCACCGAAAGGTAGCTCATAAAGTTACTTTTACAAGTGTGAAATTGCATGCTTTCTTTGCATAACGTTGAACTCAAAATACAAGTTGAGGATGTTGATCTTACTCCATCGCCGCCCAATACAACATCGAATCAAATTGCTTGTGCTGGGCGCGACGGCTGGGAGTAAAATGCCCCTTACTCCAGCGGGAGTGGGATACAAACTCTGGCTAGGCAGCTCGCGAGGATGCAGTCGGTTTCCGGAACGAGTAACTACGCCAGCCTTGCAATAGGTCTGGCCCGATCGACCGAGTCTCAATTTGGCGGGCATCAAAAACAGAATTGAATATTTGGATACTGCGAAAGATGCCGTATATACGATACGGTATATCTCTATATTTACATTATACTATCAGCCATTTGCAGGCCGTACGCAGACAGATCGGTTGTCAGGAGCCCTCGGCCTCCGGTACCATGGTCCAGGTCCCAGGGATGCTCCATGTTAAGCGAGTCGAGTGCCTGAGGCTGGTTTCGATGCTCGCCAATCTTGCGTGTGAATTCTGGTGATGGTTTCGCCCAGCATTTGACCGGAAAAGACCGCACGTACCGCTGTCTTGGGAATAGTTTTATGAGCCAGCCAGGTCATATTTCCGTCAGGGCTGCGTTCCCTGGACGAACTCAATTTGTCCAAAACAGCGAATTCACCGAAACAAGACGCTCGGACTGGTTAGTGGGCTGGCTGACAGGAAGGATGATGGAGGACAAGATACGAGGCAATATATATCGGGCCTGTTAACCCCCCCTGAGGATGTGGTAAACTCTGATTCTCTTTTCTTCTGGTGTTATTTAATTTCGATTGTTGACTATGGGTCTTCCTTTCCATCATTTGCTTCTTTTTTTTTGTTTGGCTTTCAGATCCCAACCTTTACCTTCTTGAGCGGTAATGGCTCTTTAAATATAAAGAAGACGAAGAAGCAGGTTGGTGGAAAGCGAAGTTTACACCTTTCATCGCGTGTCTTTTTTTATTTGTTTTTTTCCTATCTCAACTCAAAGCTGCCAAACTGGCTGCACCAAGGGGAACATCGAGCATGCTGTTTGAGTGTGTTGACCTCAGTTGCTCGCAGAAACGATGCGGCCCCCAAACCCTCAAACAGACTCGGATAGAGAGTATCTGAGGTCGCTGTTCTACTTGTTTAAAGAATTTTCTGAACCTTTCGAGTTTCCGCTAGCCACCGATCCAAATTACCATATACCGTACAATGCCATGTACTGTCTTTGTGCGGGAGCTTTTATTGCTGTCATTGGGACAGCAATAGTATGCTTAAGATTCTGGGTTAGAAGCAAGGTTGGATTCGGTCTGGATGATTGGATGATGGTTCCAGCATTCGTATGTGCGAATATCAATTCCTTACTATTCATTTTCCTTCACTAACAATTCAACTAATTTGGTATTTTTAGATCTGCTTTTGTGTGTTCAACGTTGTTAATACTATCGGTAAGTTGAAACCTATAGAAACCTCTCTTTTGATGTATCACTACAGATAGGGTGCTGATCTGCTGCAATATTTTTAGCTTGCGTCGGTACCGGGCTTGGATATCACTTGACGGACCTTTCAGTAAGAGATATAGATAATTTCATCATTGTAGGTATCATTCTGGCTCGTCTTCTCACTCGAAATAATCAACTGCCATTTCGATGCTATAGCTTAACTAACCTTGACGCCACCCAGATAAAGTACCTACATGTCGTCTTTTGGTTCTGTGTATTACACTTTTGCAGATGCTGCATCCTTCATCTCTTGCTCCGCCTTACCCCACTACAACTACCATTTCACCGGCGGTACCTAATTATCATTCTCATTGTGTCTTGGCTATACCTTTTAGTCTGCATCTTTGCACACATGTTTGAGTGCGGAACCACGCTCAAAAATTCTTTCAAAATTAAAGCCAGCCTTGATGGTACCTGTATTGGCACCGGATCACTTTCCTTCTATGGAGGTCTCATATCAGGTCACATTTTTCTCGACATTCTAACCATCGTCCCGCCACTTGTAGTTCTCTCGAAGCTACCCATGTCGCGTGCCAAAAAACTCAACCTCGTAATTTTACTTGTACTTGGTGTTTTTACCATGTTTTGCAGCCTCATTCGGATCTTCTATTATTACAAAAAGATGGTTGACTCCTACGACATCACTTGGACTGCAACTGCGGTCTCGTTCTGGAGTACGCTGGAATGCAGTCTGGCTTGTGTTATCGCCAGCCTACCAGCACTCAACCACCTCGTTGTCAAATACGTTAGGGAAACCCTCGGCCATCCGGATACCCCGAGGAATCTGTCACACCGACTAGGAATAATTCAAATCATGCAACGGAAACCTCGAACACAATCGAATACAAGATCAACATTCTTCGATGGCTACGGCAAATTTGTAAACTACTGGGTGGAGGCCACTAGGCAAGGCGAATCAACAGCTAGCTCAGAGATAAATCTTAGATGGGCACCCGAGAAACGAAGGAATGCGCCGTCTCGCGGCTCTGAAGGCATCTCGGTGGAAAGAAACTATTCGGTCATTGAACAACAAGCAGTAGAATTGGGGGATGAGGAGGGGAGGGAGAGAAGAACAGATGAAGAGATCGCTCGACCACCTCGAGCGCATGTCAGAAATGCAAGCGAAGCAGATACCGACGATACCACGACAAATGTTTAACACGGCAATAACAATTCTTCTCTGGTCAAATACCCCAATAGCATGCATCCTTTTTTTTCCCGTTTGGAATCATTCTTTCTTTGCCTTTCCACCATTTTGACTTTTAGCCGTCTTTTTTGGGAGTACGTCTTTTTAGTTCCGCCGGTGTTTTGGTTGGGAGTTCTAGGGCCATTCATACATATAGCAATTTTTAAAAGGAATTTTAGTGTTACTCGAGCGTCTTGCTTTTATCGTTTATTTCCGCTACAATTGCCACAGCATACCAACGGTGACAGGAAATCGTATTTGTTTTAGATTTTTCATACCCTATTACTTTTAGTAAAAGCTCATACGAAATGTTTATTCTTCGAGTTTACTCCATACAGAAGGAGAACCTATCTTATGTAAAAGTTTATAAAACATATACACAAGCAAGCAAATTGGCTCTATCCCACGTTTCCGTCCAACTTTCAGACTTCTGAGGCAAGTATTTGCCCATGTTAGTCATTCTACATCAACATTTTTTTCATTCGTTTGTAGTTCGCACGATAGATTGTCTTTCGAAGTCTACCTGATTTCCTGATCCGCACGGGGGGAAATCGGAGGGACGCCAGTACAGTGAACCAGCAAGCTGGCAAAGAAATGATACTGCCAAGACACAATCTGCTTTTGAGATATCCAACCCCAAATCCAATATTCAACCCAGCGGCTAACATGGGTAAGCGAAGCCAAGTGCAGCTGAGAATGAGGGGTGATCGATCCACATTACGGAAATGGATCCGAAAAGGTCACTCGATGGCTCTCAGTAGTACAAACATTTGCTCTTGCGGGGTTCTCGGCAAGTCCCAAGCGGACTTTGGGCGAGGGGACGAGAAGATTGGTCGGGGAAGTAGGGAGGACTGTTTCGCGTGTAAGGGCGAGTGGGCTCTGACCATCAAGACTTTTTCGATATGCACAGACGGGCTAGCAAACACACCCAAAAAAAATGACTCCATGCCCACACCGTCGGCGAAAAGAAACCGTCAGCCTGCAGGGATAAGCTGGTCAACTTGTCTAACACTAGAAAATCGGACGGGCTGGAATCGTGCTGGAATCGTCGTACTAGCGTACCGAAACGTCAAATTCGAAAGCGATGAATTTAACGCGATTGTCCTTCTAGATCAAATCATCTGGGGATGCACTTTGTCTTGATCTCGTTGAGGCAACAAGGCAGCAACACTACATGCTACAGATATCTGCAGATAAACTCTCTGTTTTGGGATGATGGAAAGTGATCGCTTAAAATGACTGACTAGGATCTAAGAGTGCAATGAATGACTCTGCTTGCAGAGTGCAAGTCTAGCTCATCATGTCGATTTGAAATTAATCAAACTAGATTATTCGGCATGTTGCTACGGTATTCCTTCTAGATGCCGCAAACTAGAAATATAAGAGGATATCGACACTAAAATAAACATTCAATATAGGAAAGGGAGGGCCAATATACCTCGGAACCATGGTACTGGAATCATATTCCTCGGTCCCCTTTCCAATCGAGATTCCAATCAAGTAATTAATTTTTTTTACAATAAAGCTCGCTGTTTTGTGTATCTCCCGTTGGCGGGAAAATTTAGGAAGAATAGGTAGCTAGAACCCTACCAGCTATAATTTATATACACGTGGAACTATGTCGCATGTGCGCGTGTCAAGTCACGATACAGTATTGAATTATACAGTTGCTGAAAGCAGGTCGCCAAAAATAACACGCCACAACACTTGGGGAATTCGCTCCACGAATAACTCAGAATCTATATCTCAAATCCAGGCACGCCTGGTCTCGTCCAGCCAGGCATCCCCTATCGCGTTTTGGGAATGAGACCTGACACGCCTTGATGTCGCTTTACTATTTAAAAAACATCCGCGCGTGGTGTTTATACGCACTATTTATGATACTTGTATAGTGTATGAGATTTTGACGATCGAGGAAACCATCGATTTGATCAGGAAGAACGTTGTTGTCGGCGCATCAAGGCTCTAGCCACCCTCATGCATTCGTGTTTTACAGGCTCAAATACAAATTTAGCGATTGCATAGAGTACTAGCACAAACCCAAACAGCTTTACGTCGAATCGTGGGTTCTCAAAAGAAGAGCGCTTTCCATCAGACAAGAATTCGTGCTTTGAGCCGGGAACGGTCTCTGTGATACCATCGCACTGCTTCAGAGGCAAGATGAATTGATATTTCTTCATCTCATAGAACAGAGCCTAGAAGATAATGAAAAAGAACAATGATGGAGAGTTCCAAGTTCAAGTCTCGAAAAATTGCATACCCGGCGTACCCGGCATGACACGGTCGGACTAGTTTTCAACTAGCAAAAACGCTTCATTAGGATAAACCTTCACTTGGAGCGTAAAACCCGAGCACTAGGATGCTAAACAGAAGAGGGTTCGAGGGGAGCCCGCCCTTTTATAGTAGCCTGCCTGGCGGGTGAGGGAATCTTCTGTCGACACAGAATCATATGTCACGCTCCGGCGTATGACTCCCTCACTGCCTTGTTGTGTTGCGTCCGTCGCTCGCACTCCCACCCATCATGCATCATCGCAATCGATCCCGCTCATTGGTCTTGAGACCACTCATCACAGCCTCCTTTCTGCTCTGCTTTTATATCTGCCATGTAGCCAGCCATGGCAATAAGAAGCTTAAAGGTTGTCATACATTATATTCAAATTTAACACACACCGACTGCGAAGGCCTTGCTTTGAGACTGACACCGAGTTAGATGTAGCCTTAGCATTTTATTGTGCATGTTGCTATTATAGCTATCCCTGACAGTCAAAATCTTCGATATATGTGCTGCTAGTTTACCCCGGTCGCTCTATATTACCTACACCTCGAGTGCTCATGCCGAACTAGGTCATTATAGATAATATCCACATTCCGTTCGAGAGTAAGAGCGAATTTCGTACCCATGTGAGTCGCATATTGATAGTCCTATAGCCCATTTCCACGCAAATTAAACGCTATCAGTTCTAGTAAATCTGTCGAATGTTGAACTCTCAACTTCCCAACGTCCATAGCACAGCGTTAGAATGGGCTGCTTATCACTTGCACCTCATAGCCTTACGATATCAAGTCTTTCGATCAAAGAATTTATATTTAGTTTCCAATAGTTTATATCTTCAATAAGAATCTGTTCATTGAGTTCATGAACATTTGCGGGCCTATACCAGCCGCACCTAAACTCGAAGGTAGCACTTTCTATTTCCAATATTTCACGGCTATATAATAGTAATACGAGCCTGCATGCTCGATATGATTCGGAGTATTTTAAACAAAAGCAGTATCGGTGGGTCCCCGTGGTTACAAGGTGGGTATAGCGAATGAGATCAATGGTTAATATATTTATATTAATATATCTCCGTTCCCGCTTTTGTGTCGAGGGTTGTGTGTTGGTTATGCCGCACTTGTCTCATAAGTGCGGGGCGACATCTCAGCGGCCGCCGCCCCAAAATTTTGAACTTTTGCTTCACCAAACCCGCTTCGCCAAAGTCGCAAGCTATCTCGACAACCTTGTATCAAATCCTAGCACCGATTTACACTACTTGCACGAAGGCTTCACTCTCTCATTCAAACCTATCGCTCGCAATGGCCGACTACGATAGCGACGAAGATGTCGCCGACCTCGAATATACCACCACTACGACCCTTCTGGGGTACGCCGAATCCACACCTTCAGACGACGCTACCAGTCACCTAGGAGGTATTCCTGTTTGTGCCATAACCTTTTGCATACCTGCAATAACCTACAATGGCCCTCTCTAATTCTTCTAGTAGACGTGGCTCGATGATCCAATGGATTCTCGGCTCGCAAAATGCCTGTCCTGTAACAATCTGATGCCACTCCTTCTCCAGCTGGATGGAAACCTGCCCGATTCCCCACATCATACACGAATTCTGTATCTGTTTGGCTGCCGGCTGAAATCATGTCGCAAAAAGCCGGGCAGTATACGTGCGATTCGTGGCGTCAAGTCCACTGGCCTTCCAGCGCCGAATGCTGTCAAGGAGGCACCCCGAGAGCCAAAGAAAGCAGAAGAGCCGAAGCAAAAATCCAACATGGGAGATTTAATCTTTGGATCATCCTCCTCAGGAGCACCTACAAATCCTTTTGCAACCTCCCAAGCAAACCCGTTCGCTAAATCGAATCCATTCGCCAAAGACGAGGTATCCAGCCTTGCAAAGTCGTTCGCATCCGTCGCATCGATATCCTTGCCCGAGTCAAAACCGGCGCTGACACCAAAGCCGAAACCAACAGAGCCAGTGCTTATAGGCCCACCGTCTCCCTGGCCGGCCGACTCAGAAATACCCCAATACGCAAACTTCTACCTCGACGCCAGCTATGAAGAACTCGAGCCCGACGCACTCACTCTACAGTCTCAAAAGCTCGCCAAAACAATAAAAATGGATACATCTGATGGTATAGACGAGGATATTACCCCCTCCAGTTCTAAAAAGGCTTCAGCAGCAGCAGCGTCCGCATCTTCATCGAAACAATCTAGAGAAAAGGAATTTGAATCAGCAATGAACGCTACATTTCTCCATTTCCAAAATATCACATCACAAAACCCGGAGCAAGTGCTACGGTACGAACGTAAAGGAACTCCACTGCTATACTCCCGAGACGATTCGATTGGAAAGCTACTATCAGGTGCTAAGGCTGGGACTGGTATTACCGTTGGATCGGATATTTCGCTGTCCAAATTACCACGGTGTATCAATTGCGGTCGCGGGAGGTGTTACGAGTTACAACTTATGCCTCATACTATTTCGGTGCTTGAAGAAAGCGCGAGCGAGGCATTGGACGAGGGCATGGTATGGGGTACTATTATCGTCGCTACCTGTGAGGCTGACTGCGCCCTTGCAGGTAGTGAGAAGGGAATGTATTCCGAGGAGTGGGTTGGCGTTCAGTGGGAAACAGATTAATCCTAGAAATATATTCCAGAGTGAAATATAATGAAGATATGCATTATGAAAAAGGCTATACAACGAAAAGAAAATTCGTGACATCGTTTCGCCAATTACCGCTTCGAAAATATGCAACAGATATCTACTTTTAACACCAATCCTCGAACCCTACTTACAGCTCATCATGCTTGTTTCCCTTATCGGCACCATCATTTAAATTGACATCTTCAAACCCGGGAATATCCAAGGTTTTCCTTCCCACAATCCAGAGCTGATCCCTCATCTTGATCATTGGCCACTTCCCACCAGTATAATCAAGCATCCGGTGGGCGAGGACCCTCCCTCCGATAAATATATCTGTCTCCTGGGCATCATCCCTCCCCTTTTGCCAGACAGTGACACCCGAATACCCTTGAATAGGTTTCTTAATCTCCCAGCCCGGGAAAAACTCAATCACAAACCCGGGACTTGTCGAAATCACATAGTCCATACTCCTCCAAAACCCAGGATTCACCAATTTCTCGGGCTTTTCCTCCTTTGAAAACTTCCAACCGGGATGTTCAACATTGTTCTGCGTAAATCTCGTTGCGCCCGTCATGCAAGTCTTAACATCCATGTGAATATTAAGGTTCTCTCTATCCCCCGCGAGCTTCCCCAGTTCCTTCAACGCTTCTCCACCAGGATAATTCAGCGAAGAAACATATCCCATCCCCAAGGCGGCCACAAAACTCATCAAAACAGTCGTGAATAGCGCTAAACTCGCAGCAAAGTTGACCACACTCTTCCTGCGCTGCGTGAATATCCAATCCGCGCCAATACCAGCAACCAATGTCAACGCTGGCATGACGTAAACGATAAACCTCCATTCTTTATGCGGTAGCAGAGAATATATCGCCACAAACGACAATGCAGGACCCACTATCCTCTCCGTGGTGCGCTTCCACCCTCCAGCGATCACGCCAACGGGTAAGAGAACCAAGAGTGCAAACGGGTTAAGCATCATTTTGGGAATTGCGTTCGCAAAGTAGTAGTATACGGGACTTGTTCCCCATTCTGAGCTTTTACCCTGAACAGTATTGAACAGGAAACCCTCGAGTTCGGCCCACATGGGCTTAGGAAATGACTGCCAGAAGAAAGTGTCGATGCCGACGGTTGTGGCGATGGAGACGACACTAGTTGCTCCGCCGAGGATGATGAGTTCCGGAAAGATCGAGATCCAGCCGGTAGCGATTAATGGGACCAGGCTGGTGACGAAAAGGAGGGCGAGTTCGCAACGGAAGATGATTGCGGCGAGGATTAAGACTTGCAGACCGATAGGCGCCGTGTCGAACCAATTCTCGCGGGCGGACAGCGAACGTGGAGGCGGGAGAAGTTCGGCAAGCGCGTATGTGACTGTACATTATTATCAATTCATTAGTTTTATGAAGTATTTTGTGGGATTTAGCGGTACTGGATTGGATGAGATTCATACCTAGCCCGAATGCAAACATGTTTGGCAGCGTCCTAGAGGCGTAGTACATTACGTGAAACTGGCTGGCTTGTAGGAGCAAGTACCATCTAGCCGTGCCTTTGCTGAATACAGTAGCTGCCCGTCGGGCGAGCAGAATCATCATTGAACAATTCAATAAGCCGAGAAGGGCTCGTACTAATCAAGCTTCACAGCATTACGTTAGAAAACTTGATTTCGTGTACAAGGTTGCCCGTTATGTCGCTTTTATGAAAACGGTGCGGAAAGCTCAATTGTGGGTCGCACGAACCTATAGTCTGCTGCAAAGGTCCGTTCTTGATGAATCCCAAGACAACAGAACTGGCGCCACCAATGAGCGCTGAGCCGGCGAAGGAGCGAGGGACAACCCCGGGGAACTCGAAGTGGTCGTAATTGGCTAGGACTTGGGCGGCATTGTGGAAGGGCACGGGCATGCCAAAATTGGTAATGTCGTGAATGGCTTGGATATTGAACGACTCTTCGACTTTTGTGTACGGAGCCATGAAGAGATGAGCAAACATTGTTAACGGGAGGAGAAGTTCGAGGACCAAGTCCACTAGGAGGATCACGAGTTAACACGTTGCACTTGACCAATTGAACACTAAAAGGTATTGAAACTTACGCGTGGTATGATCAGAAGCCGCATTGTCAACAGAATCCGCCGACTCTATGGTTTTCTTTGCTTCCGACATCCTTTTCTCTCTCTCTATCTTTCTTCCTGTCTTTCTGGGTTGGCAATAGTAATTGTCGCGACGAAGAGTCCAGTCGTCGTGGGGGAGGAGGGGAGAGTTTATAAAAAGGTCAAGCTCCGAGCTGCGCTTATGGGTGAGATGCAAGCCAAGCCTGCATCCGCATTTGACCCCTGCCATGCCACAAGCCGCAGCCAGGCGTCGGACTGGACACGACGACAGCTTCGAGTTCAACTCTTCCAAATCAAAATCTCCACCCATCGCATATTGTCTACAGCCTCCCTCTATTTCCATTTCCTCCCAAATATAGCATCTACCCCGCGAGAGCTGCTACCGCCATGGCTATGCTCTTTTGGTTTGGAAATCTCTTCTACGGTGAGTGTTTTCCCACTGCTTTTAGACATGACATCTAATCCAATCCACACAAGCTAACTTCCACGTGCTTTTTCCCGCTTCACAGTCGCCGTACTCCTCGTCAACGCCGTCGCGGTGCTCTCGGAAGATAGATTCCTAGCACGAAGTCAGTACCTTCGTTCTCCATCCCGATGATGGTACTTTCTGCATACACACTACATTGAGACGGGGGAGCTAATTCGATTTACGCGCACAGTCGGCTGGGCAGGACAACAAGACCAGGGCTTCGGTGGGCAAGACGTTAGCATCAAAGCAAAGCTAATAAATCTTATATCCGCGATACGAACGTTAATGAGAAGTACGAAACTTCAGACATTTATTCTGCAATTTCAATGAGCCTGAGAGACGAAATGCTAACGTGTGGCTTTATAGTACCGTTAATCGCCGTAAACGTCGTTATAATCATATACGAGCTGCTACTAGGCTAACACGGGTCATATTGGAAACTACTGTTATTACGCTATAACCCCTTAACTGGCCAAAATACACTATAGAATCGGCACCTTGATCGGAAGCTATGTAGGACAGGGCACAGATACCAAATAAGAAACGCATAGCCAATCCAGAGGAACATCGAACGCGGTCGAAAAGTAGCAGATTCGGGTATCGCTAGAGACAATGACATGAAGGGTGTACCATGCCCGATTGAACCACATATTGGCGGACAAGCCATATCTTATTTGGAGCACAAGGAGTCCTCATTAGCTGCACTGTACATACAAGCGAATATAATTATCATTCCTACTAAGAAACAAAGTCAGTTGAAGAAATCACCTCGTAAACCCATATTGCATCATTTCTCGTCATAATCCTGCGCTCAATAGTCTAGTATTATGCTTCAATATTATAGCTCGCCGTATCTACAACATGTGGACCAGCAAACAACATTAAACAGCTCATACGCCAAATTAAAGCTGAAACACCCTTGCTACCATCATTGGGTAGTCTGTTGGAAGCCTGCCCAGATAGATGCGCCGTACAACAACCACTCGGCGATACCATTCTAATTATAAAGCCAAAGAACAAACATAATAGATCCACGACCTGGAAAAAATGGGACCCAACATCAACCCCTCCGTTTCGCAAAATTCTCTAAATCATCCTTCGTCGCCACTGCCAACACGAACTTCCTCGCCGCATCAGTTACAACTGCGAAACCACTCTCCTTGCCGCCGCCGACAGTGAGAAACTCCTCTAGTTCTGCTAGCTCCGTTTCTGGCGTGATAACAGTATATTTCACACCTCTTGACTTTCTGAACCTGGTCATCGCCTCCTCGATAGTGCTTTCTTCGGTTAGGGCTCGTGATTGTAGGAGTTGTTTTAACTTTGGGATGGAGAGGTATCCGAGTAGCGAGCGGTCTTGGGGGTTGATGACCGTAAGTTGGTCGTATGAGCGATCATAAGACATTGCGAGTGCCTCCGAGATAGGATGTTGAGGTGGAACGGAGAGAGCAGGCGCGAGGTCCAAGTCTGCTATTACTGCCTGCGGATAACCGTTAGCTTTTTGGGTATGGAAGCGCGCAAGGATATTGTGCCCTTGAACAAGGTATACAAATTGAACGTACTCCACGATATTTTGCAGCCAAGGATTCGGGTGTCGCAGCAGAGAAGGAGGGAACCGCAACCGGCGACAGCGGCGATGTCGGGTTTCGAAGGTATGATGGAATGGCATCTTCTGAGGGTAACGACATGTTGGTAGTACAGTTGTGAGCACTGTTAGATACAACGGCGAAGGGTTTCAAGTCATCAAGTTTTGTGAGTGCTATAGATCGAGGGTGCTGTAACTGTGGTGGAGAAGGCTATGACTGCGGTTTATTATACATTGGTGGGCCGTTTCATGAGAAGTTGAACATGTTGCCATCCAATGCGGCACGACACACAACACAGACACCTCATGCGGCATGTTGAAGTAGCCTTCGTACTCCGCCACGAAATGGCCTGATGGTATTCCAATAATGACACTGCAGAAATTGGATGTGCTCAGATATATACCCAATGATCGCTCACAAGAGCAACTTGAAATTTCATCTGCCATCATTTACAGTCTTGATCCTCAAAATCTCTATACTCAAGCCTCAATCAGTTGCTGGATCCAGGCATCCGTATCATTGGCAAAATTTGATATTATAGCATATTAATATATATTATACCAGTCTTTACCATAAGTATAAGAACAACAAAGTGGTAACCTGCTCAAGAGTTAGTTAATCTTAAGATAATACTAATCGCCGACAGGAAAACATGGACTAATTACAACTATTTTTGATAGTAATAATATTGATATCAAGGATGCACTTTCTTATCCTCACCGCGATATCAGCACTGGTATCTCAGGCATTTTGTAGTCCTATATCCAAGGCACCCGCCTATAATCCGCACAAAAAGCGCGACTTCAATCACCTCGACGAGATCGGGGTTCCGTTCCCCCACCTACTAAGCCACATAAAGCGATCGTACTCTGATCATGACATCGTCGCTGACCGGAAAACCGTGGGAAACCGAACTATCACGCGCTATAATATTTCAGACGACCTTTGGCACACAGCAGTCTCGACCTACCCTCACGAAAAACGCCAAGCCCACATTTTGCGTCGCAGCCTCATCCCTCCACCGCCTGGAGCTCAGGGTCCGGCGGACATAAAAAGTCGTGCTGAGCGAAGAACCCTATCTAGTTACACTGAGATCTCGGTCTGCGGAAACGGCGCTGACATTGTTAATGATAAATACGAGGACGCTGTTAGTTTTTACTGCCGTAACTTCGATGATTATGTCAAGATATTCATGGAGGATGCGGGTCCCGAACCCCCAACAGACACTCTTTTCGGACCCTGGGATATTACCGGGGAGGGCAAGGATGGGAAAGATATCTATTGGAATTTTGCCCGCTCGACGTCTTTCCCGTGGGACAAAGTTTTTCTCCAATGCAGAGAGAGGCTCCTCTCATTGAAGGACTGCAGCAGAGTGGGATCGACTAGAGGCGGAAAAGCAGGATGGAGTTCCAAACTTGGAGAGGGTCAAGTTACCTGGACTTGTACAGCTAATCCACCCTTCGAAGCGGATCCTTTTGTTATATAGTTGATCAGAAAGTACAGTCACAGTATCGTTGTCGTGTGTTTCCTGGTTTTGTCACTGCTTTGATTTCTCCTGAAGGAAAAATTGCACTCTTATAATCACCGTCACACTTTTGAATAATTAACAGCTGGGATATAATCGAATATTTCTTGTTCTTCCTTAACTATAATTGCCCTTGTTGAATGTGAATGCCAGGCTGGAATGTTGTATTATATGTGTTGGCTCTGCTACACTTTGACTACAACCTCATCACCGCTGTTGTCATCGTCACCACTCCACCTCAACCAACTCCCTCACCATGAGGTCTGCCAACTTTGCCAGTCGCAAGCCAAAGGCCCGTATTATCGCCTCCTTCGACGACGATGAAGCCGACAACTCTTCCACTTCCTCAATTCAACCGCATACGAAAGATGCACCGGGTGAAGCTAACGACGGCTCCTCTGCGCCTGTCTTCAAGCGCAAATCCACCACCAAGGCTCGAAAAACCACCAATCGCTCTCTAATCTCCCTCGATGACCCGCACGATGAAGACGCCTCTGCAGATGTACCAGAACTCACGCGTCCCATCGTCGTCAAAAAATCCGTCCTAGCACGTCAAGCCGTTGAGCGTGGCGCGTCTTCCTCATCAACAACAGCAACAGCGCCAAAGGATAAACCCCGAACGACCTTGAAACCCACCGCTCTCCCATCCCAACCTTTCTCCCAACTCTCTATCACCTCCCGCCCAAGCTATTCAAAGGAAGCCCTAGCCGAACTTAGAACATCCACTCCGACAACCCCTCTAAACCGCGGTTCACCTCAAGATGAGGACGTCGCAATGTCCGATGCGCCATCGGACCCTCTCAATACCGCCAGCAAATTTGCTGTAGAACGTGCTTCGGCAGCGGCGTCTACTCGCGACCTATCAATCCCAGACGAAGGAACCATCAAAGCGTTAAAAGCCCGTCGTGCAATGCTCGCCCAAAATCCGGACTACATTTCTCTCACTGAAGATTCCACTAAGAGCAAGGGGAGTCGGCTGCAGCGCACTCAGGACGACGAAGAAGAAATCCTCGAAACATTCGTTGAAGACGGCGGACTAGCGCTAGGCCGGAAAGCAGAGAAGGAGAAAGCTCGCAGGCGGAGAAAAGATATAATGGAGGCGATAGATATGGTTGAACGCCCATCTGATGCTGAAGACGGCAAGTCGGGGAGTGGAAGCGAAGACGATAATGGCGAGTGGGAAGCAGATAGGATACGAACGGGTGGGTACGGGTCCGGTAAACGCGAAACCTTGGAAGAGAGGCTACGAAAACCACCGGCTGTCATCACCCCGTTGCCGACCTTCCAGGAAGCTCTAAGCAAGCTCACGGATATATTGGCTGGTATGAACCATACAATGGAACAAAAGACCCAGCGAGTAGAAGAGCTGCTCGCCGAGAAGGAAATGATTGAGCAACGCGAGAAGGAGCTGCAGGTGTTGCTCAAGGATACCTCGGAAAAGTACGAAAGATTACGAGAAGAAGCCGGCACAGCGTTACATGTTGGCAGAGGGTTGGAAAGTTTCGGATACAGTGGTACTGGAACTGGGATTCCAGCTGGTGTCTAGTCGAATACCCTTGACTAAAGCATTTATTCATGATAAAATTGATACCCATCTGTACGATACATATTACTAAAGATTGTACTATATAGTAGATATCCCATAAAGCATAATAAGCTAAGCATAGGTTCCGATAGAGCGAGCAGCGACCCAAAGGGAACTATTGATACAATCGGCATGTGCTGTAACCATGCTGAAGAGACACGTGCACTCTATGCAGACTCGTTTAAAGCTGGAAGCTCAAAGCTAACTCTCAGCGCGTTACCAAACCGTCTAATACCCTCAACCATAGCACCCTCCTAAACTTCCAGTTAGCAAAATCCCGATATCCAGAATCGTGACTGATGACTTCTTACCTCAGCAGCGGCAAAAGTGGCTCGCAGGTACACATCTGGGTGATCACCTTCTGGTTCCGCAAAGAACCAGCTTCCCTTTGCTAATAGGGTTTTCTGGTCGATGACCGCCTCAAATATCTCGTGCTCCATCTCAAGTGTTGTCTTCTTTCCATTCGATGGGTGTTTCTCGCTCTTGATCTTAAACCACATGAACATTCCCGCAGCAGGCGGCGTCCAGCTCGCAACATCCTTAGGAATATACTTTTCACAGGCTTCCAACATGGTATTCCGCCTTGAGGAATACTCCTTTCTGATGTGTACAAGCCAATCAAGATACTTTCCGTGACCCCAATGCTCGTCGAGAAGCTTAAACAATATCGCTTGCGAAAACCCGCTAGGGGCCTGCACGGTAACCTCATTATGCCGCATCAGTCTCTCGCAGATCTTTGACGATGTGGTGAGCCAGCCGCATCTTGCCCCTGGGGCAATCACTTTAGAGAAAGAGTCCAAACGGATGACACGGCCGTCGATGTCCATCGAAAGATAAGAGGGTGTCAGGCTTTTCAGGAATTCTTCGTGGCTCTTGGGAGTGGTAGATGTCCCATTGGTCGAAGTACCTCCCAGTACATATTTATCCATCTGTAAGAAATAATACGGCTCGTCTTCGACGATAATCAAATCGTGTTTTTGTGATATCGCATATATTTCTTTTCGTCTTTGGCCGCCTTGTGTGGAACCTGTCGGGTTCTGCCCGGTACTGTTACACGAAGATAATTTCATCCGATCAGCCATGTAACCCCGGAACCACAGACTGCAAAAATGACACTTACGGAACAAGGTATATCAGGAATGGCTTTTCAGCCTTCCTCGCCTTTTCGTCCCAATTGCTCAGAACTTCGTCTAGGTGGGCCGGAATCATACCCTCGGAATCCATGCGGATCCCGACGGCATCGTTACCAAGCCCTTTGCCTGCCTCAACTGCACTGCAGAAAGCATATTCATCTGCGATAAAGTAGTCACCCCGATTGCAAAATGACCGGAGACACATTTCAAATGCTGATGTGCTTCCAACAGTCATCACGCAGGACCAATCCTGGTATGGTGGGTTGTGTACAATCTACAAGAAAATCACATTTTAGATTCCATGTTAGCAAAGTTTAGCTTTTTGTTATTTCATTTATTCTTTTCCCTCCCGCATAAGCAAGGGCCATGCATGGTGTAGACGAAAATAAACGCACCTCGGTATGTTCCGTGACCCATCTGACCATCTGTGGTGATCCACTGCCTTGTCCATAGTTTAGTGCCACAGAAAGGTCTGCAATAGCAAAGTGGTCAGTTGCGTCCTTTTAGTTTTCTTTCTCGACAATTCAACGCTAGAAGGGATCCTACCATAAGCAGATTTGCCTTCTTTCATATCGTGTTTTCCGATGGTGACATTGTGTGCATATTCGTGAATATCAGTTTCCGAAAAGAGGTCGCCACGAGGAACGCCCACGCTAACGTGGTCGAAAGGGAAATATGCGCTCGAAGGTAGTCCGCCGCCCAGAGAGATCATTCCTATTACAGAAAATGCAAAGAGTCAGCAGGCCACTTCCCTCAGCTTGCCGAAGCACATACTGGAAATGCAGGAGATGCACACCTTCTCTTGAAAGATACCGGGCAGCGAGTTTCAACGGTGAGGGCTGTATCACAGCGTTAGCTCGAGTAGCACGGCTGAGAGCACGCAAGTTGCACCAACCTGTCGGGACTTGCTCTCCAATGTTAATCTATCTGCATTTGGCCGAAGAAGAAGAAGAAGGTTAGAAAATCGTTAGCTAGTGTTTCGGGTGTTGGCTGGTGCTTATAGGGTATCAAGCTCACAAGTAAAATCCTTAGAGATTGGTTTTTTCGAATTCTATCAAGATATTAGCTTCAGGTCCAGCGGGGTCCATGTCAGGGGGTGCTTACGCTTTTGCTCTTAAAGGCATCGCTCAAGCCAAGTGCTGCAATTCCACCAGCAAATACAGAGTTCGCTCTTAGTTCGTCCACCCCGAGAACCGTAAGATAAGCCGGCGTAGTGGCAGCCGAATTGTCATCGACTCCTTGTGCCCCAACATCAATGTTAACTGCAGGTGGTGGTGGTGGCATCTTGACTACAATTGCGCAAGAGATAGAATGGGAGAGAGGGAGAATAGAGCCGGGACAATTTTAGGTGCTGGGCGAGAGAGAAGATGTAGTTGGTGGTGGTGGTGGCGGAGAGAGAGACTGTGTGTGTTGGGTGAGGTCAAAGTTCGTCCAAATGGATAGCTTGGTGGTCCGGCGTCCTGTTTGAAGCCTGAACCCAATTACTTGGTGCCGGAACGAATAATTTATAAAAAAACAGCACTTGACCACAATTTTTAATCGAACAGGGTCCTCGTCTCGCCTACTAGGCCTCCACCAACCGAGCTGAATCAATTTGTGCGTCGGATCCCTTGCCCGATTGGTGATGGTGATAACGAGAGGTGCAGAGAGCGTGGAGAAGGTGTGGAAGGCGGCGTCGCAGGTTGCGGGTTTCCGAGAACCAGTTGGGGCTCCCGATTGGATACCGGATAGTCTGGACAACAGCCGGAGAGACTTATTGTCCCTAGTTCCCAGGTTTAAATATCACTCGTTCGTGCAAAGTGAAGGGTTTGGCCGAGTGGATAGTGAGGACTGGCAAGCTAGCTGGGAGCTTGTATAGGTATCGATAAGGTTACCCTGGCGGAATCATGCATGGTGCAGTGCAGCAAGAACGTGGCTTTAATATCAAAGGTTCCGCTTCGTCGCAAAATGCATCCATACAATTGGCCGCTTGCTTTCGAGCCTGCCACGCCTGGTATGACAGCTTCGAGGATTAGCACTAGCTGAAATTTCGGACAGGTTAGGAGATTTGCCTCCTCGTCTAAAGTTCCGATATTTGGGTCAGATCAAATGGAGGGGCTTTTTTATCTTCGGGTCCCAGCTAGCTGTGACACACACTGCAGGTTTCGTTCGTTCGTTCATTTTATTTCCTTTTTTTTCCAGCTTATCCATGATCATGCCAGTGCAACGGGTTTCGGAGCACAAATGCGCGAATGAGCATGTACATACGTAGCTCAGCTGCTAGGAGAGGGTATAATATTAATACGAGATTGGCATTCATATTCTCCTAATATCGAGGACTTGAATCTGTTGAGAAAGGGCAGGAGGAAGACTCGCGGGAACGGACATAAGCAAAACCATGCATTTGCGATACCAAATAGTGCAATTTTTTGACTGGCTGCGGGTGTCTGGTGACCATGTAATCAAACTTGATTGATTGAGCTCTTCCCTAGCTGGCGAATCGGTTTGCTAAGCATTGGATAATCCACTAGCCAGTTAGCAAATTTTGAAGATTGAATGTCTGAGAAGGAGACGCTTAGATTCGGCAAGCACCTTGCATTTCGTCGTCTCCCAAACACGAGAGAGGGAACGTTAGGGCTGTACTAACGTTAACCTGCTTGCGTCGAATGTGATATAAAATATATTAGTAGGAGTCCCAATGTTGTACAATTAAGAGCGGCCTACCTGGTACTTTCAATACGCCCTCGAGGTCCCCAATCCATCATCGAGCTCTCTCCGTGCTGTCTCTCCAGTTAGTTAATTGACTCCTGGCCGTAGTCGGAGTTGAATCCGGGGTAACGTTTTCGACAACAACGTGGATTTTCTGCCGAGGGCCGCATTCGATGTCTCGAAAAGGGCATTTCGCCCGTCTCCAACCAAAACTTCGACCTTCCTCTCCCAGCCCGTCCCTTCTCCGCCGAGAACACTCCCCACGATCGACGGGCAAGAGAGCAATGCGCAAGTCGTATCCTTATTAATACCTCAGGACGACAAGATGCTGCCTTCACATGAAACAGATTGCGAATCGCCGGTAGCTGTCTGCCCCTCTACCACTTATGCGCGCATGCGCATCACATCCCGACTTATCTCGGTTTTCTGAGAACCGTCTCGTTCTCATGAGAACGGTATTCTCAATTTACCCATTCTTTTTCCTGGTTCCCGAATTAAACACTGTACAGCTACTGTCTAAGACCTGCAGGCAGGTCTCAAGCCGTCGATAACGTACAGCTGAATCGGTGTTTCGGGCTGGATGGCATGGGGTGGGCCTTGTCTCTCTTGACTGAAGCGACGCGGAATTTCTGCTAGCCGACAAAAGAATTGGCCCTAACAAAATAACATGTGCTTCAAACGGGAAAGTAGTGTGAAGGGCAAAAAGTCCGAATTCTTATATTTATACGCCGAGGCCCCTCGCTCGTAGATATTCCCCCTTTACTCCTGTCCTAAATACCAGAATATACAATAATAATTCGAGAATTCGGTGTTTTTTTTTCGTTCGCTGGTTATTATCGAGTAGTCCGACTATACACCTCTTATATTCCAACAAAAAAAAAAATACAGTTTAATACAGACGAATTGTATTCTTCAAATATGGCCGCTCCAGCTGATATTACCACCGCCGACATTAGTGGTGTCTACGTTATGGTTCGTTATTTTATGCGATAGTAACGCCTCTGAGAAAAATATATATAATTCTAACCAGGCAACATTCAGAACCGCGATCTTTCTGGCGATACCGATAACATCCTCAAGCTTGTAAGTTGCATACAGGATCTATAAAATCTATTTTAAAATTGCACAAGACAATGACATCTAACTCTAATTCGTTATGATATTCAGCAAGGTATCGGTTGGGTGATGCGCAAAGGTTTGAGCTACGCAACAGTCACCATCACAATCAATCACGACACAAAATCCAAAATTATTCACGTCGGAAGCCTGGCTGCCGGTGTGATCAGCAGCTCCGAAGAAATTCCCCTCGACGGGGAGCTTCGCCCTCAGAAGAATCCACTTTGGGGTAATATTAAGAATAGTGGAAAGACAATCCCAATTTCCGACATCAAGGACGAGCAGTTGAACCAAGGATGGCTCGGTGATGAAGTACTGCAGATGGATGCCGAAAGTGTTGAGAAGGAATGGACAGCTGTTCAGGTAAGGAGCCTTTTATCATTGTATAATCAACAAAGTATATTGCGCAGTTAGTTAACGAGAATAAATCTAGTATTGGGGGTTCAAAAACGTCAAGATCGATGCCGGAAAGCCTACCGAGAGGGAGGAGAAGAGATATTTCAGACAAGTCAAACTTTCGCACTCAAAAGGCGTCACCTATTGTGACATGGTTTACGACTACTCTCCTATCTCCAAGTAATCTACGGAACGACATTAGCAATTAGGAAGAATGTACTATCTTTGCATTTAGCAATACCAATTACACATTGAGCAAGCACCGAGGCGAAATCTAAGAAACCGTAGTGTTATTATATATAGCTGTGATATATTCCAGAGGCGATTCTGTCTTTGTATTAAACCTCTTTAGCATTCAAGACATGTCGGCCCAGAGTTAAAAGGTGCTACAAAGCACTATTGCTGAACTGTAATTATAACGCATGCATGACGAGACAAATCGATATTCTCCTTCTCTAAAACAAAAACCGATCTGAAATGCAAAATCCAGACTATCCGCTAAGCATAACGCCAAAAGAGGAAAACGGGGAAGCAAAGAGAAAGGTGCTGAAGCAACAGGAATCAGAGCGGGGTAAAAACGGAAATCACATGTCCTCTCGCAGCAGAGATCCCAAATTTTAAACCGACAATAGCGAGCGTCTAGTTTACGGCCACCAATTCATCCTCTTGTAGCTTTCCACCATATCCTTGATCTTCTCAGAGGTAATCGTAGGGACCTCGTACGCGAATCCAGTCACATCCTTAAACCTTGTACCATCCAGCGACAAATCCGAATTCTTGAGTTGTTCAATCTCGATGTAAGGTGTGATCGGACCAGGGTTTGTGATACCAGCTTGTTCCAAAATATCAGCCCATGGTTGTAACGTCCTCTCGTTTGCCTGCTCGACTGCTTCTTCGACTGCCTCGTCGTTGCGTGTAGCGTACTTGGATAGCACTGTTCCGAAAAACGTAATCTTGACTCCAAAAACTTCCTCTAAAATTTCAGTAACAGATCCTTGACCTAGAGTGCAATAATCAAGTTAGCGAAAGGAATCCCAACCGCGGCTCGGCGGAATGAAGATTGGGTCACCGCGTACTAGTATCCCCGTCATCCACAATATTGAAAATGGGTGTCTTCCCCCACTCGTCTGACCAATTCTGTCTACCATTCAAGTACCAGTCTGTCACGCTCCAGATAGCCCTAGTAGCATCCGAAATATGAACGGTGTTGACTCTTAGGTCCTTTGTCCACAGCAGATCCATGTTTTCCTGGAGAAACTGGTAAACACGAGCGTGGCTGACCGCCGTCGCTATACTCTTAGACGAGTATGGTCCGTAGGCATTCGCCAGCCTAAGAATTACCAGGTTCAAGCTATCAATGTGTATCTCGTCAGTATTCCCAGTTCAAAACCACACCCAACGGCGACTCCACTCACCCTTCGATCTTCTGAAGTTCGGTCTCGGCTTCTAGCTTGTACTTTGCTAGTGTCAGCCAAGGCTCCAACGCGGATGATTCATTCTTCTCCTTCGGCCCATCCCCGTATACCCGTCCGTCGCTCAACTCGACGAACACTTTAACGCCCCAGCGCGCAGCCTCATTTCCGCACAGCACTGGCAGCTTGAGGTTCTTTTGCTTATACAGGTCGTCATTCTGCGCATACCTTGTCTCGCCAGCACAATTGAAGACGAAATCAAAACTCGTGCCGTCTTCTCGCTCAAATACCTTTGCCACAGATTCTAAATGAACGGTTAGCATAATTAGCAATTAATACCCATAGCGTTTTGATCGCGCAGCTCTTGCTGGCTACGTACGTTCTCTTGACATATCTGCATGCACAAAGTTCTTAGTGCAGACCTCCAGGAACTCTGGCGCCAGCCCTGCTAACTCTGGGAGCAGCTTGTCGACTATTCGGATCTCAGAGGCGAGTTTATTTGTATGAATGTACAGTGCAAGCCATCTTCCGAGGTAACCTGTATTTTTGATTAGCAAACTGTTTTTCAATGATATTCCCATTATCGCCCTTGGCCGTTTTCCTTGTCTTCAAGTGCAACTCATAGGCTCAACGAGGAACGGTTCAAGCGGGGTAGAAATTGAAACACTCGAGTCAAGCTGGTGAAGTTCGTTTTTCAAACTCTCTGGGCGACAGAATATGATTTGAACGTACCTAAACCTCCAATTATAAGAACCGACGGCTTCTCTTCTCCTGTCATGACTTTCTTCAGGTGATATTCGTTGAAGAATATCAGAACCACTTGGCGATATAGCTGACTTTATGCGGCGCGGGACAAAAAGCCTTTCCTACTTTCCAAAGTAGATTTGTATTGTTTGAACACTAGTTTTAAGTATCCGTTTGCTTTCTGTAGAAAGCTTCTTTTGTGGTACCGGTGTTTGATGAAAAAGAAGGATGATGATCAAAAGTATTAAACCTCGTATGGTTTTGCTCCCAAGCAGAACACAGAAAAATGAGCTGTCCTTCTAAACTTCAAGACTAGCGGTACGGCCGGCTAGATATCAACTTATAATGTGTTAGCCCCATCTGTACGATTTTTTATTCCTTTCTTCTTTCTATCGTTTTGTTTTACTTTCGAGGTGTTAAATTTCGTAATAGGAATAGCCAGCCTGAAGGCGGGGGGTTCAACATGCTGTACATGGGTCCGTCCATCCATCCATTCCTTTGCAGCATGTATCTCGCTCGCCACCAGAAAACAGGAATAGCCCGAAAGTCCAAAACTGCAAAGAACACAGAACGAAAGAAGAGTTGCACAAGCGTCGATACAAAACCAACAGGAAAGGCGTGAACCAATGGCGTCTAGCTGCAAGTAATCCTGAAACTTCAGGAACGCGAACAATGCATGTAGATGTGGAGACTTTTCTGGCTGTCGAAAGTGGTGCTGACAACCACCGCCTGAGCATGTCCAGGCCAGAGCCGACCCACCGATCACTCTAACTCCAGTGGGTAACTCACGACTCCACTTTTCTTTCTCTCGTGTAAAAAAGAGGGAAGGGCAGATCTTTCGGAAGGAAAACAGGTAACTAGCTACGCCAAGGAGATTTTTCTGTTTCGGGGATGCACTTACTTGAGCGCGCGATCGAGTTTACGTTTGAGTTTCGAGGAAATGGCTGAATCTGTGCGCTGTGCAGGAGGGCGTTCATAGCGAAGACTTGAGCGGAAATCGACCCGAGATATATAAGCGGAAACTCCACAATGGAAGCCATTTTGTGATCGTGAAACCATCGAGCTGAAAAGGAAAACCCGCCAAATTAGAGCCGAAGCCAGGCCAGCCAGGTCATACCTGCTCTAATAACTGCAAGCCCTGACCATGGTCGTCTGGCCTGATGTCTCTCTCTCTCTGTGGCTTTCTTTCCGATATGGTATCGATACTTACATATGTTGTACATACATACACACAAGCTGCGGACTGCTTTGCACTGCACGAGCTCCCATGGGTCCATAACATTAATACCTGCGCGAATATGAACACAAACTATGCTTTCTTTGTCTTCAAGAATACACAAGCTTTCGACCCCTGACAAATCGATAGCTCACAAGTGGAGACGTACAAGCAAGCTCATGAGACCTGACGTGACTTCTGTCCGGTTTCAGCGATAGAAACGAGAAGTTTTTTTTTGTGCTTTGAAGATGCAGCCATTATCACATCGCAATGTCTCGACACCCTCGCTTCACTCTTCAGGTAGCTCTGTGGACCCGCAACATGATCGAACCAATCTGAGAGAGAGAGAGAGAGTACCTAGGAGAGGGCGCATGCAATAATACCTATATCTTAAGCGAGTTAAGCTGACGAGCTGACGTCGTGGAATGTTCTCTGCAAGGACATCGATGTTAACATGTTTGATCACCAGGCGATCGATTGGGGGAGCACGGATACCTCGACTCGAAGGCACGGACGGAAATGCCCCGACCCCCAGCGGGAAGTCTAGTCTAAGGTCATGGGAATTTAAAGAGATCCAAGGACTGCGCCTCAGGAAGCAGTCGAGATGGTCAACTTGGAAAGCAGGTCCAACATCTGAGCACTATCCATGCGCGACGGAAAGACTCCTTGCATGCAGGTTTTGATTATCAATTCCAGTTTCAATGGAAATGCCCCATGGATCCAATTCGATTTAACTCTCGAAGGAAGTCAAGTGCCGTTGCAGTGGGCTGACCCAACAATATCAAATATCAATTCCTATCCTTTGCGCCATCAAGGCCTACCTTGGAGTCTGACGCACCTTCATCTTATTATATTAGAACAGTACGGCACTTATGCATATGTACGTGTGCATGTACGGTGGTATATTTCTTTTCTACGCAATCTACAATATCGGAAAGGAAAAAACCTCGGAAGGAAGAAAGAAAGAAACTAAAAGATTAAAGGGCATAACAGAACAAACTCCGATTGTTCCAGATATGATACCTAAGATAATGCCTCAATTTTTTTTTTTCACCTGTCATTTACATTCATGGCTAAATCAAAATGCTGGGTGCCGAATATTTACCATGGAATAGCCACAACCGAGATGGAAAGCTAAGAAGGAAGGCCCCCCAGGCCCCGTCAGGGATCGGAAAAACCTGAAGTTCCACAAGGCGATGCAAAGATTCGCCCGAAGAACATTCGATAGAATGTTCTCTGCAGCTTCGAAACCTCCGGGATCGATGCGGGATTATCTTGGGTATTTCGGATCGTTCATGCCTAAATATCAATACTAGGGTTCTCTACTTGAAATGTGTGCTGATTGTGCAATGATGTGGATCTTTCGCGTTCGAGAAATCGAGCACGGACCTTGAAGTGCCGCAGCACCAACTAACTACCTCACTGTTTCTTTAGCGCTCGGGGTTCTAATCTTTAGACATCTGGATACCGATATATCCGTTCTCGAATATAGCCGCTTTTCTAAGTTGGAAAAGTCGTGGCCCAAACTAAGCATCATGGCAGTTATCCGAATCGGTTCGTTTTTGAAACAGGTCTTGGACCAATTGGAAGGCGAATCATTACCCATTTGGCTACTAAAATATATTCAGGATATATACAACCTCTCATAACCCCCCAAGTCTTAATGCACGAAAAATTTTCGCTGAAATTTGACCATTCTTCCGCATGTGAATCAAAGCGATAATGGAAAACATAATATAATAATAAAATTCTTAGAACATAATATCAGAAACGCCCGGCAGTTTTATTCCTGGCCCTTTACTACCAGATCCACCAACTTTCCTATCCTCTTACTCAGCACATTCCATCCCTCACCAGTCTCCCAGACCTTATGAGGGGCCTTGTTCACAATATCCCAATACAATAGATTATCCGTCACCTTCGTCATCTCATGCTGAGCTTTATCCCATTCCATGTCCCTCTTCACGTTCTCTCCGCTACTAACCACCACCAACGGAATATCTCTCGCCAAGATAGCCCTGCTTGTCGCAATCTCCGACCTAGAGAAAGTATTCGCTGCAAGACTCTCTTGTAACTTCGCTTTGATAAGGCGTGGGTTCAGATACGAAGATCTACCGTAGATCCGGTCCTCTCTCGAACGTGATTTGAAAACGGCATTAAAGAGAACTTCGAGACCAAGAGGGGAGACAGCACCACGGAACCACATAAAGAAACCTCGGCTGGTAGATGCGATCTTTGGAAGATACTTTTCGTGTAGCGGGTCGATGAGCATGATGCCTTTGACGGCTTTCCCATGACGAGAGGCGAAGATTCTAGAGTAGATTCTGTAATAAACACCTTGTTAGTAAGATCATCTGATTATAGGGTTTCATTGCCAAGGGCTTTCTACGTACGATCCAATTCCATGAGATACCAAGATGAATGGTCCAGTCTCATCTAATTTTGCCAAAGCCTCACTGAGTGCATCCGCAGCCATGCCGGCGCTCAAAGGACTCGGTCCTACATCGCTGAATCCGTATCCAGGTCTATCCCAATAACATACCCTTCCAATCGTCCCGTTGACATAATTATCGTGTGCCCAGTCGAATAATCCGTTAGCCACCGCTCTTTCACCCCCTTCCAGGAACACGGTGACAGTTTCTCTAGTCTCATTGACGTGTTTCGAAGTACAGTAGACGTGTACTCTGTAGCTTTTGTCGTCGACCCACACCCGCTTGCCAGGTGCTTTGAGAGAATGATCGTAGGCTCGGAGAGAGATTGTTGCTGTAAGGAGAACAGTGATGACGAGAAAGACGATCATGACCGTAAGAGCGGACAAGACAGCGAACCATTCTTTGAGGGATCGTCGAGTTTCAGCACGGCCAGTCAAGCGCTCTTCTTCCTCCTTTTTGCCCCATTCAACACTTCTATCTACCACAATCTATTTAAAAAATAATTAGAAAGACTTTTATAGGGTTATCTGCGGGATACATACCGCCCATATCGTGATAAAAAGAACAAAGCTACTAGAGAATATTCCGATCCAGCCTTCCTCCTATGTTTGAATAGCAATTCTTAGCATTCTACATCTTAATTTTTATCATTAGAGAATTAAAACTTACAGCTCTCAACTCTGGTACGGAGATCATGATTATCAGATTCACAAGTAGCAGCACGGCAATGATTGACTGCACAACCTCCTCTGCTCTTGACGGAATCGTAAACGAGAAGAGCAGAAGCATGGTAATTCCGATTGCCAATGTGGTGTACCCGAATGCGAACCAGCCGCCACCTCGCGAGTGCATTCCTATATTATCATAATCAATATTCGTTTCCTCAAAGTGTTATACGTATATGTAAGTGATGTGGAAGATTTATACCTGGTGGGCTGACAAACGTTGTGACGAGCAAAATTAACCACCAGCCGCATGAGACGACAAAGAAGAAGAGTGTAAAATATCTCAAGAACCGTATGCTCCAGAGATTCATCGGTGTAACTGCAGGATCATCGATATCTATTCCTTAAGGATTAGCGCCTATAGATACTGCGATCGGTTCAGTGTTTGTATATACCGAGTGGTGGCTGCCCAGATACTCCATGGTGGCTAGTCAGTAATCTTGTGTGCTCGTCTGGTTCGTGGTGCGATGCCGCAGTCCGAGGTCTAGACTCGGGTCCACCAATGCCATCCGTTTGACCTCCATACCGACCATTAGCATCTCCAACTCTTTCGTCGTCCGGTTTGAGGTTTCCGTTGTTGAAATTACCCATTCTTTATCTTTAGAAAAATAATACCTATTTGCGTCGGATGGTAGAACTATTTAAGGTTATTTTGCGGTCGTGGGGGCTGGGTGGTTCCAGAAATTGGAGCAACTCTCGGCCGGCTAACGGGATGTCGACCTCAGCGTCGAGGAGTATCAAAGCAACAAGGTCACAGCAGCATTGATGATTTTAGCAGATGGTAAAAAAGCTGAAATGCAAATAGCAAGTCAATTTAGAAAGAATATGTTACAAGAATTGTGTAACAAGAATCAAGAGGAGAAAATTTCAGGTTGATGGGGAGGCAGCAAGCCGTAGTTATAGGGGAAACTCTAAAAGAACGCTGCTCATAACAATGACGTCGATGAAATCGTCAGGTCAATCTGGTGTGGTAGCTAGCTCATCATGATCCATCAACAACAGCGCCAACGGAAAGGCTCATCGCTTGGCAAGCAACACAATGCACAATATCGCGATCAGATTTGGTATCGTTCTATTCAAACAACAAACGAGAAGAAGAAAAAGAAAAGAAAAACCTTCGGCACACTGCGGAACCAGACTACGGCGTCTGTTCGTCTGGTGGATTCGGAGGACTGGTCGGGGGTAATTCTTTTCCAGCCCTTCTCCGGCGTCTGCTAGTCGCGCCAAAGGCCACGGCTGGCGGGATAAGAATGTAGAAGGAAAAGAGAGCAATGATGACAAGGGATGCCGAAGTGACCACCATGCTCACTTTGTTTTCCTTTTTGCTACTTTATCTTTCTTTTCTGAGGGCTACGGTTGGCTAGCGGGAGCGAATATCTAGCTTGGACAGGTTATCCAGCCGGAAAGTTAAACGAGCGAATGCTGGATTGGTGGGTGGGCCGGCGGACAAAAGCAGGGAAGGGAGTTTGAATCGAGAATCGAGATGTCTGGCACACGTGAATGTGGTCGTATCTATGAGATCTGGGCCGGGGGTGTGCGGTAGCGATCGATCGTTGGTCTTACTTCTTTTCGGGTCGAGATTGGAGAGATAGGGACCGTAACGTTAATGCAGCTGGCAGAGTGTACGGGGACTGGCAGCCTTCAATTTTGGTCGAATATTTTATATACTTAAGCAGCAAGTAAATAATATAATCTGAAGTAGGATGGTACGGGATGGTACAGGATGCTTGAAGGAGTAGCAGACAGCGGAAAATCTGACGGCTGAGGTTCCGAGCTGGCTTGGCTCTTCAAAGCCAGCTTGTTCGTTGGCGTTAGGTTCCAAGGAGATCGATTGGCCGACAGAAACCATTCACTAACTCCACTCCGCTTTGGGCATACATGATGTCACATCACTGTTGTTTTTGGCGGAGGACCCTCCTGCTAGCTGTAATGCACTGAGACTTCACGATGAGCCCTTTCTCTTCGTAATACACTTGAATTCGAATGTGAAGGTGGTAACGAAGGGATGGCGAAATTGCCAGGAGACGGCCGTAAGTAGATTATATATAAATGCCAATATACCCGAATAAAAATGTCGCTAAATTCGTACAAGTCGAAACGAAAGAAACAAATGAAACCCCAAGCGATGCAAGACTCCTTCTATTCCAACACGAAGCAATATCCATTTAGAAAATCCGAACATTCCCAAAAACCCCGTAATGGTCCGATATGTACAACTTTGGCTTCTCGGCCGTCATCTCACCCACTCCTATCACTTCAACTTGCTCGACCTTCATCTTGTCGTTCGGCGCGTAAAGAATCTTGTCGAATCTCCCCATGGGGAACGGGTTGTTCTCAGTCTGATACCCCCAGGTATGCCCTCTCGCGTCACTTTCCTTCCCTCCATTCTCGAGATATGCATCCTTCAAGCCAAACTCACCCGGCAGCGTTTCATCAGTCGGGTGGATGGGATTCATATCGCCGGCTATCAGTCCTGTATAAACACCCGAATCGTACAGGATAAATCGTGATGCGAGCTTTAGCTGATTATATCGCATAGGCGTCGGTGGCACCAGCGATTCCAGATGTGTATTTCCGATCCTAACCGTTACATTCTGCGACGTGTGCGATGATGCAGCCTCGATATCCACAAAAAGACAATCGCGATTCATATCAGAGTCATAATGCAGCCTTATAACTTTCTTGACTGGGATCCTCCTGTCTACGAGCGTGACGGTGCCATAGTGAGTCATCTGCCATATACCAGAATTCGTGGTCACGTCCGTGACGTAAAAGTTCTTTCGAACCCATTCGCTGCTCGCCAGATGCTTTATCATGTGGTGGTCGACTTCTTGGAGGACGATCACGGCAGGAGAGATGGTATCAGGGCTATTCGTGCCGCTAACGAGTATAGACCTGAGATATGATATTGCGGCATCGATTCGATATTTCGGTTCCGGTGCCATGAAATCGACGTTCCAAGTGATGAGAGCAAAGTTAGACCGAGGCCCCTCGCCCGGACCGAGTTCTTTGGAGTTCTGGATGAGGTTCCATCGTTGTTCTTCGGGGTTGTAATAGTTAATTCCGAGGATATGAGCGACACCCGCGTCAGGGCTCTCGGTTCGAGAAGGCCGATAAATCTGCATTTTGTTCAAAAGTGTGAATTCCAACGAAAAAGATGATGAAGATAATGTTTTGCGGGGTGAATGCTACGGCTTGGGCGTAAAGGGGGCTCCGTGATTGGATCCTGCGCGAGAATCCCCCACGTTCCGCATCGCGATCATCAAAAGGGGCCAAAAACGCACTCAACACTTACATTGCGAGAATGGAGAAAACCAAAACTTGAGATAGTTTGTGTGAGCATGACTAGCGCAAGCACTACACCGAATACTCGGAAATTCTTGGTCGCTGCAGCGTGTGCAACATAATTGCGGGCGGCATCTAATCGTTTTGCTGGCGCAGACTGGCTGTTATGTGTCGGTAGAGTTCCCGCCGCCGTCATCATCTTTTTCCAGCTGGCGTCCATATCCATCATTTTCCGAGACATGTTCGGGAAGCCTATCAAAAGCTCAAAGGAATGTAGCTGTTGTAATCTAGTTTTGAAGATTGATATCGATCTACCATTACCGACCCAGGCGGTACTTCTATTTTGAAAAGAGCGATGGGGCTAAAAACGAGGGACTAAGAAATGAAAATCTGAGAATAGGGAAAGAACGAGTGATAAAAGGGGACATAAGGAAGGCAAATATGGTGCGTCTACTTTCGTCCCGACCGGAAAAATATTATCAACCTGGCAGAACCCCGAATGCTAGTCGGTTGTCCGTTTGCAAGCGCAGGAGGCAGGTATAGAGCTCGAGAAGGGGTTACAGTGCAGCATCGCCACCATATATATAAACCCATCATGCGAAGTTGCCGATAAGCCGAACGACATCCCCATGGTATTAGTTTGGCTGCTGCCGCTTCGAAAATCGAGGAGTGGCCATCCGATTCGCGGCCAGGTTTCTAATATTAAAAGTTTCAATCAATCACAATTTCGAGGGGCCTCATTTTAAAAGTCGGATTTTCTGACAGGTCAAGTCAGGAGAGAATGAATGCCTGTTCCTTCGCCTAAAAGAATACCTTGCTTTGCCTGTTCACACTGCGAAAATTCTCCCCTTGAGATTAAATCGGTTCATGCGGCGGGGCGAGGCAAACACCTGAAACGCGCCTTTCATTCGTCAGTCCCAAGTTTGGCGGATTCACGAGTCGAGCTACTCAGTCCAATCATTACCCGCTAGACCAAGAGAAAATGACATCAACTCTCACGATCAGCTGGTTGTACCTGGAGTACTTTGCGATACTTTACGGACAGCGAAATGCAACTTTTGCTTCCCATCCTCACCACTATCATTCTCGGCCATGAATCGGCCACGCAAACGGTCTGTGATAAACTGGAGGTGTGTGTTTCATGCATGGCGCGTTGCTTCGACACTAACCCAGGGAATGCGGGGAAGCCGTCAACAGGTAAGCCAACATGGATAATACCCAGCCTGCTCACGTTGTCCAGATGGGATCAGCTGTTGAAGCGGGAAAAAAAGTGCCAATAGAGCCGAATGCGAATGCCTCCCCGCTTCACAACCCCCATTGGTGGCTGAATTATCGCCATCAAGCATGACCTCTATCTTGATTCAGTTCGACGCATGATCTCAGCATTCCTGTGGCGTGAAAAGCTTAGCAATATCGAAGCTTTGTGATATAGCCTGAATGCGTATTTTGAAGTCTTGAGACTGAGAGCGCCAGGTAACAGTGGCAGAGGGAACGACTTAAGAGACCTTCGAACCCACAAAAAATTTTGCTTGCGGTGAATATGTATTCATCTTCATTCTCTGCTACGTGCCACTCAATGCGAGATCTTGATGATAGGGTAACCTGATCAGGATCCCTCTCAAAACTTATCGTATTGTGGATCATGATCAGTTAGGAATATCACATATTCGGCTAAGTTATCGATACGGCCATTTCGATTTGGCTGATATTCATGGTTGTTATCGGGGGTGCCCATCAAAATTTTCGTGTCCCTTGTCGACAAGGTCACCGGCGCCATGGGAGGGCTGCAAGCTCGAGAGTGTCTGCCTGAGATGTACCTCAGTTTGCGTGAGCGAATTCGGTGGAATTGCAATGCTGAAGCTTGAGTCTATGGGGTTGCATTGGTTGGTTACCAAGTTCCAAGGCTCGAAGGCCATGTGGTTATGGAGACAGTCTATGCTCGACCAAGCTCCACATCGTCGGGACTGGTGCCCTTGGGAGTACCATTTTCTTCTTCTCCACCTCTAGACAGCTCCTCTTCACTAGATTCCCCAGGCCTTTTCTGTATTCCAGTGTTCTTCCGTAAAGGCTGCCCCAAAGGATGAGCGGGAACCGAAGATGGGGAAACGCAGCTTTGTGACGGCTTGCTTTTACCCTGCTCAACCGGTAAGGTTAGCCGGCTATACGTTTGCCCCTCCCTCCTCTCCCTTCAAAATCTCGAGCGATCACCCATGTCAACAGATATCCTTCCTCGCAGCCTGTATTCAAAATACGGAGGAGTGAACAGTTTGGGTTCTCCATCCCACCTGCCAACGCCGACCACCATGCTTGCTCTTGACGCACAGCAGTGGGGCTCAAGGGTCGAATGGGAATAGCGC
Organism: Dactylellina sp. 'tibetensis'; assembly: GCA_036971435.1. Classification (NCBI taxonomy): domain Eukaryota; kingdom Fungi; phylum Ascomycota; class Orbiliomycetes; order Orbiliales; family Orbiliaceae; genus Dactylellina; species Dactylellina sp. 'tibetensis'. The sequence continues at coordinate 2,797,773 of JAKDFA010000001.1, forward strand.
CGTGCTTCCTGCGCGTTCGAATGTTCTTCGATTCTGCTCTTCTATCCAGCTGCAGCGGGGACGGTACCTGGGCGAACATCGACGCAGACAATTTGATATTTGTTGCAGGTCGTCGACACCAGCAGGTTGAACCTCGTAAAGCTTCTCCCACACCCGGCCGATGTGACTAATATCGCCATTCAAGATCCTCTCGTGCAGCAGAAGTAGGAAATCGGCTCGACTCCTCATTTTTCGGATTGTTCAGACGGTACCTGGCGTGGGTGAGCCCGTCTCGTTTGTCTTCACCATTGGGAAGCTTGGACTGCGGGCTAGCATTGGCACTGTAAAAAAAAAGCGATCGCTTGAATAGTCCCTGACTGACTTTCCTGTCTGCTTGCCTACTTCCTACCTGCGAGCTTTCTCTTCTTCGTGGAGGGGATATTCTCTGGTCCTTTTTTTCTCTCGACCTTCTCAAAGCGTCTCAGCATAGCCCGCAGCTCTATTTATACATACCTGTTAACATATAAATATATCTCTCTCTTGTACGTGCGGATTCTGGGACAGCCGCAAATTAAAGCGAGATCGCAATCTTCCGGCGTGTGTTTCAGGAACGGGTACTGTACTTGCTGTGAACCGGCCGCGCTCTGCTTTGTAACCGGTTGTTCTGTTTTGAAGGGCAACAGCCTGTTGGTCAGCCTCATCGACGGCTGGTGGTGAGGAAAGGAGACCCGTCCCAATCAGGCCTGGAACCATCGAGTCCTCCCCAACACCGCTTGCTCTGCAACAACTTCTCAACCTCAATCTGCAATATCTCGACATCTCCGTCGCTTCTCCGGTCCTCACTTACCCCAACAGTCGGTGTCGTCCTACGATTCTATCTGGTGCCCGCTGCTTCTTCGCCTGTTTGCCAGCTGCTTCGTCCTCTCGGCTTCCACTCCGATCGGTGTTGTACCGCCGACGCAATCGCAACCAATCCCAGGTTACAACCTTTAGCGGCCTTGACCTCTCTCCTGTTCGCACATTCCCCACAGATACCACACCGACGGGCAAGCCTGCATCATTCCTTGTACATAACCTTCTACCGTATATAGCCCGCTTCAAACTTCGTCATTTGTCATCTTGGCTCTAGGACCTTCTACCATCTTACCTTAGACAAAACCAATTCTCTTCTCCTAACTCTCTCCCAGCCGGTTTTTTGCCTCCAACCGTTTCGAAAACCCACCAATCAGCCAAACGAGTCTCCTTCTGCACAGGCTTTGGACGGTCTCCTTTGCATTTTACCTACGGAATTTGCGACCCGGAATATTTGACGGCGAAGAATAATTATCAGAAATACCCACACCTTCGAAATCGCACCAGGCCGAAAGAAAAATACATCAACATTTTGGTTCGGATTGACACCTGCAGCTCACCGTTCTGGTGCCGTCTCTGTCTCCTGTTTGCTGCCGACGCGGCCAAAAATTGCACACCGATCGCTCATAAATCCCAGTCTGAATTCTCACCATGTCATTCTTCAAGAGGACTAAATCCGTTGTAAGTTATTCCAAAGAGCCTGTTGCCTTATTTTATTCTTTGGCAGAATACTATGTTTTTTGGTATCCGGCGTTAACTTAGGAATTAAATACATCTAGGCGGGTGGAACAACACCAGCCGCAAAGAAGAAGGAGAAAGAGGAAGCAGTGATACCCCCAACTCCTATACAGCTTCTGGTGCAGGATGCGCTTCCAAAGACGGACGGAAGCGACAAGTTTTGGGGTTATGAAAATGTATGAACCCGCCGTTACAATTTATGGATATTCGTGTCAGTAACTAACATGCTGGATCGTCGTACAGTTTGGTAACACATGGTATGAACTTCATCTTCCTAACATCTGAACTTATCGCCCTACAAAAACCTGCTGGGCGCCTTGGAATTCATAGCTGAGATTTACTCCCGCTTGCCACCAGTTACTGTAATTCCATGCTCCAATGCCTTTATTACTCGAGGCCGTTTCGCGAAGCTGTCATAAACTATCCCAAAAAATCGTTACTACCCGGCCTGACGAACGGTGCGCTGAATGCGAATCCCCGATTATCACGAATATCGACCGAACCGGCTCCACAAAATGGAAAGGCGAAGGCAGGAGCTGGGCAACCTACTCCGCTGACGCGGAGAGGGTCTACGCCAGCAAGTGCAGCAGTACCACCTAATCCAGCGAAACCAGAGGACAAGGACTCCCCGGAAGCAAAGAAGAAGGCTGCTTTGGCTGCCGGTCCGATACTACCTGTCGAGGTTCCAAACTCGAAGAATTATGGGATGGAGGAGTCACTATTTACAGCGATGAAGGATTTGTTCGAGAGCGTGGTAGCTACAGAATCCAGAACAGGAGTTGTGAGCCCTCTTCGCTTCGTTGATGTTCTCAAGATGAAGAACGAGCTTTTCCGTAGCCAGATGCACCAGGATGCGCATGAGTTCTTCAACTACGTTCTAAACGAGGTTATCGAGAATGTTGAAGATCACGCGAGAGCCGCTAACAGTTTAAATGGGTCTGCTGATTCGTCGAAAGCCCTCGATACAACGGCTGTGACAAATACGGGCTGGGTCCATGATTTATTCGAAGGAGCGCTGACTTCCGAAACGAAATGTTTGACATGCGAGAACGTTTCAAGACGAGACGAACCGTTCCTTGACCTTTCTATAGATCTCGAGAAGCATTCCTCTGTTACGTCCTGCCTACGAAATTTCTCGGCGAGTGAGATGTTGTGCGAACGAAACAAGTTTCATTGCGATGTCTGCGGTGGTTTACAGGAGGCAGAGAAGCGAATGAAAATCAAGCGATTACCGAAAGTTCTAGCGCTACACTTGAAGCGTTTCAAGTATATGGAAGAGCTTGGGCGACATCAGAAGCTATTCCACAGAGTCGTGTATCCTTATCACTTACGACTGTTCAACACTACAGACGACGCTGAAGACGCGGACCGCCTATACGAGCTTTATGCAGTTATCATTCATATCGGGGGTGGCCCCTATCATGGACACTACGTCGCAATCATCAAGTCAGAGGAGCACGGTTGGCTGTTGTATGATGATGAAATGGTTGAACCTGTAGACAAGTCTTTTGTTCGGAACTTCTTCGGTGATAAACCCGGGCTGGCTTGTGCATATGTTCTTTTCTACCAGGAGACAACATTGGAAGCAGTTGAGCGTGAAAATCTGATGGATGAGGAAAGGGCGGCGGCAAAGAAAACCAAGCAAAACAAGACGGATGCGAAGCCGGATCTGAAGAAGAAGTCGTCAAAAGAGAAGGTCAACGGGCACACTAACGGGCATATTATACCTGTGCCACTGGAGGAAGTCCCAGATGTTGCGACTTCGGAAGGGCCCAAGACGCCAACTTTGGGACCGCAACCCAAAACACCAACTGGGCTGCCGCCTGTTCCCGTTATACCTACGTCCTATCTGAATGCAAAACCCGCAACACCAGAAGTCATACCACCTGCTTCGCCAATAAAGACCAAGAAGGAGCGGGAACGAGAACTAAAGGAAGAAAAGGCCCGAGAGAAGGAGCGAGAAAAACAAGCGAAAAAGGAAGAGAAGGAGAGGGAGCGAGAAGCTAAGCATAAGAGCAAGGAGGAGAAGGAAAATGGTAGCCATGGATTAGGTAGATTTCGGCCGGCATCTATTGGCAAAAAACCGTTCGGGTTCAACAAAATGATGGAAAAGGAGAGGGAGAAGGAACCTGTGCCTCCGTTACCAGCAAATACCCCACATCTTGGTGATTCATCAGCAACGACGACGCAGACCACCATATCTACCCCTAGCTTGGTTCAAACTCCTCTCACAGCATCGACGAACGGCAATGAGACCCGGGATACCTTTGACGAAAGACAGACGAATGGTGGCACACACAAGGAAGAGAAGAAGAACGGTAAAGAAAAAGAAGAGAAACATCACCGAGCGAGCAAGATTCTACGGAAGAAGCTGTCAATCCTAGGCTAGCATTCTACGAGATGACGTGCTTCCGAGACCTATGATTCCTAGTCTGCTGCGATTTTTAATCTTAATCTTCATGTAGTTGCTTTATTATTCCTTCAGGGTCTTTGGTTGCTTTTCTTTCTTTCGGTTTGGTGAAAATAGGCATTGTTTGCGCTTCTTTCAGCCTTTTATGCCTTTCTCTCTGGGTTTTAGGTGATGCCGCGAGGATCTTTCCGGGCACGTATAACGAAAGCTCTGATAATGCATAATTATTCTACTTCAGTTGCTACTTCTCTTCTATTTCTATAAATTTACCTCTAGCTGTATTTTTTCTATCACTATGTCTTCAAGGCTTGCTGTGTATATGCTGGAAATTATTTCGAAGGCGGGGTAGTTACACCCACTTTCTCCAAAAGGGGCAGTTTCTTATGGCATTTTCTGTTGATATCCTCTTGTTTTGTATTATATCCGCTGCTAGCTTGAAAAATCTCTTAATCTTAAGCTCGAGTTCTTATATTCTCTTCCATGGTATCTTCTTGCTTCGATATTTAAACCCCTTTCCCTCTGAGAGAAGGAGGTATAGAGATATAAATCTGACTAATAAAGTGATTCTAATAATATATTAGACCAAGCATGACATTCTTTTGATATCCTATAACAAAGCACCTAGTTAGTCCCGTTATGTTATTTGGGTCCGCAGTATTTGTTGGAGGTACCTTTTTAGTGACGTAGCCTCAATTCAGACTTAAAAGTGGCGTTTTGTATTCAAGCTCCAAAAGTGTCAACCTCATCCTCCAACATCTCCAAAAATTGACGGAACCTCATCCCCACCCTCCCGCAATGTCCGCCACATCGTCTGAGATATCTGAACGGATAGCGGTACTCACAAATGCTTATCAAGAGGTAAGGAAGGACTTCACATACGAGATTATACTAGACTTTGTACTGATATTTACAACATCAGGTGAACTCGCAAGTTGACCGGCTGGCCGGTCTCACTGCGCCAGGCACCGAAGAAGCAAGAAATGAACTCGCCAGTCTAATACACCAGAGCCTCAAGGAAGGAGATGCAGAGCTTGAAGTAGATATATCCATCCCATCTTGTTTTTCCGCCTAATTCCAAACCAATCTGACCAAAAGAAATAATAGACTCTAACCCTCCAAACATCTACCCTCAACCCCTCCACGGATCCGCAGGCGGCCTTACAATCCCGTCTCCACAGGCTCCAAGAGGAATTCAAACTCGCAAGAACAGCCTACCGTAGATCTCTCCTCCACTCGAAGCGTACGTCCGCTCTCAACGCCCGCCGGGAACGAGAAGCCCTCCTCCACCTCCCCGCAACCTCCCCACCAATCACCTCCCCGACCTCCCCAACATCCTCAACCGCCGACTCCCCATCTGCATCTACAGCTTCACTACCCCTCCCCGGCAGCCAAGTGTACAGACGCCCATACCACCAAGCAAAGAAGGACAAGAAAGACATGACCCAAAACGACCTAGTGGCGTCGGCGTCATCTGATGTCACGACAGCATTACGACGCACGCACGCCCTCATGTCCGTCGAACTTAATCGTTCCCATTTTGCGCACGAAACCCTCACTCAGTCGACCGAGACCCTGAAACAGCTCGGACAGAATTACAGCGCGTTCGACAATGTATTGCATAAGAGTCGAGGGTTGATTACAGATTTGGTGAAGAAGAATAAGAGTGATATGTGGTATTATCAAATGAGCCTGTACGCTCTGGTGGGGACGATCGGATGGTTGATTTTTAGGAGGTTGCTGTGGGGGCCTGTGTTTTTGTTTGTTTGGCTGCCGTTAAAGTTAGTAGTATGGCTTGCTTTGATGCCGTTCAAGACGCCAAATACGGCGGTGGGCGGTGTTGGAAGCAACGCTGGTGGAGGAGGAAGAGGAGGGGCGCAAGATGGCATTGTTGGGGATGTGAAGAGCGAAGTGAAGAAAGTGGTTGAGAGCATGACGGTTTCGCAGAGGGTGGGTGAGCAGCAGGAAATTGTGAAGCAGAAGGTGAAAAAGGTGATCTTGAGTGATGGGCAAGAAGTAGAGGTGCCGTTAGAGGTGACGGAAGAGTTTGAGCAGAGAGAAGCACCGGAGAGAGAAGAAGTGCATGATGAACTTTAGTTGTTTATATTTATATATATATAGTGTGACTTTGTATGCATATACCCCAATAGCTAGCAGGCGTCAATGCTTAATTTTCTAATTTTTCGCATTGCAATACGAGCCATCATTCTACAAGCTTCCGTGGCGATATTTAAGCAATATGTACGGAGATGATTGTACTGATAATAGTAATGAATTTTTGTGGTGTGCGCATTATTGTTTCTTTTAGCTGGAGGTGTGATTCTAGGCACAGCAAATGATCATCTAGCAGAGTGGCTATAATGATTACCATCCTTAAACTAGCTATAATAACCAATATCTTATACATATCCCATCAAAATTAAATCCGTGAGCTTCTAGATGGCAGCACCGCTGATGAAGAACCACTTGTCGATGCTTGGGTCGATTGGAGCAGGAGCGAGATTCTGGTGAGGGGGGACTGGGGGGAGGTTGTTTGGATCGGCGCGGAATGGAGACTTTCCGACATTGAGGTTGGTTCTAAAGAGTAAGGGTTTTAGTATTTCGACCACAACGATTCTTCACCATCATAAACTTACGTGTCAATGCCAGCTCGGTCGCTCTGCCCGGTGATCAACTTCTCCCAAGCCTCGTGGGTCTCACGGATAACATCATCGGCATACCTGCACAATGGACACCAATCAATAATCTCGTCGCAGGAAAGTAAGCAGCCGTGCAAAAATCTCACTTCTTGTTCTTGCACTCTCCAGAGAATGCGAACTGGTTCTCGGCCTTTCCATCTGGAATTTTGTAGATACGAAACCATTCGTTTGTGGCTCTCAGCAGACCTGGTAGATGGCGTTCGACATCTTCGACATCGTTAAGCTTTGGAGCGAGGGGGTCGTTGACATCAATGACGATGACCTTCCAGTCGGTTTCTTCTTCGTCAAGGAGAGCCATCACGCCGAGAACCTTGACCTGCTTGACCTGGCCAGTGAAACCGACGAGTTCACCGATTTCGCAGACGTCGAGCGGGTCATTGTCGCCCTTGGCCTTTGTTTCGGGGTGGATGACGTTGGGGTCTTCCCATGTCTACAAACGGTTGTTAGGGATACGAACATTAGCGGTTCGGATAACGTGCTCACCTGTGGGAATGCACCGTAGTTCCACAAGTAGCCCTTGTGTGGGAAGCAGTTTCGGACAAATCTGAGCTTGCCTGTGATAACAGTCAGCCTAATCCTAATAATATTCCAGCCAATATTCTAAGAAATCGGTAGCGTACCCTTCTTGATATCCTGCTTGATGGGGTTGAGCAGCTCTTCCTTGCTAATCTCTTGCTTGGCATTGGTCCATCTGAAAGTTTTTGTCAGCCAATTGTCCGAGGGGTCGAGGCGAAGGTGGGGTAAAAAGGCATTTACCTTGGGATCTCGACAACCATGTTCAGGACAGTGCCTGCTTCATTGGCATAAAGTGGGATGTCGTGGAAGGGGGAGACAACCTTGCCGTCCATTTCGACATAGACGCGGTGCTCGAGGGTGTACGGCTGACCGATCTTGCGGATACTGAATTGAGACATGTTTGAAGCTCGTGAGGAGGACGAGGAGGGAGAAGAGGAGGAAGTGCTGAAGTGCTGGGCAATGAGGGATGAGCGAGCTTGGAGAGAAGAAACAGCAGAAGGAGGAGGGGGAGGGAGAGGTTTGGCAGCCAGCCTGAAAGACGGATTGAAAGCAGAGGTTCTGACCACAGCTGAACGAAGCAGATGTAGAGAGAATCTCATGTAGAAGCGGGAAAAGAGGGGTGAGTTTTTTTATTTTTAAGAAAAAGAATATATCACTCGTCGACAGGGTGAGAAGAAGAAAAAACTTCGGTTACGAGGAGGGGCACGCCACCAATTGGATTATTTCCTGAAGATGCAAGCAAGCACCGCTGTCCGTATGAAGCTCGATTTACATCCGTTGGAGGTATCAAAATGGCCATTGACAGAGGTTGTAGAATAATTGATTATCAGACCTCGGTAAATAAAGTAAAACACCGGGACCCGGCCGGAAAACTTTTTCCTGCCCGACAGAGAGAACGCGAGCCGAAGCAATTATATTTGCATCTCGTCCGTCAAAGAGCTTCATCAGGGTTGCGTTGCTGTTGAAGTCATACGCTCGTTCTTTTCTTTTGGATGACTCGGCTCGCCCTCTTTCCTTCTGTCCGGCAAGCACTTCATCGTCCGACTCTGCTCCGACCCCGATACTATGCCACCATGACCACCGACGACGTTCCCATCGTTCCAGCTCCCAATCCCCAGAAGCATGGCAAAGTCGTCCTGGCGCCCATGGTCAGGTCTGGCCAGCTGGCCACCCGCCTGCTAGCTCTCAAATACGGCGCCGACCTCGTCTGGGGCACGTCCTTCCTTACCTCAGCTATTCACTCTCGCATGAGACTAACAGCCATCTAATAGGTCCCGAGACAATCGATAAGGCCCTCATCGGTTGCGAACGAGTCGAGAACCCAAAGACTGGCTGTGTGGACTTTGTGCGAACCGGCCTCATATTCCGCGCCTGCCCTCCCCGCGAGAAGTCCAAGCTCATTTTCCAGCTCGGAACCGCCTCCCCAGATACCGCAGTCCAAGCTGCAAAGGTTGTAGCCCAGGATGTGTCTGGCATCGACGTCAACTCTGGCTGCCCGAAGGTAATAAATCTATATTCGTCTTCCAAAGCGTGACCCCGCGCACACCTGTAATATAACTAACATCTTTATAACAGCCCTTCTCGACTCACGCCGGCATGGGCGCCGCCCTCCTCAAAGACCCTCCCCGTCTTCTTTCCATCCTTAACGCTCTAGTCGCCAACGTTGGTCTTTCAACTCCCTACGGCCTCCCCATCTCAGTCAAGATACGCCTCCTACCGACTGTGGAAGAAACACACGACCTCATATCCTCCCTCTGCAAAACCGGCATTTCGAAACTTACTCTCCACTGCCGTACTCCTCCCATGCGACCCCGCGAACGAGCGATCCGCGATGCCCTCACCGGCGCCGCCAAAATCTGCAAAGACGCCGGTGTGGACTTTTTCGTCAATGGTGATGTCAGGGACTACGACGACGCCCAGGCGGTTATCCAAGAGTACGGAATCCAGGGAGGTGCCATGATTGCTCTATCGGCAGAATCGAATCCCTCGGTGTTTACCCCAAAGGCGCTGGGTGGACCAAAGCACTGGAGGGAGGTCCTGACAGAGTTTGTAACAACGGCGATGAGCGTGGAGAATCCGTTTTCGAATACCAAGTTTTGCATTATGAATATCGTCCCGGGCAAGGCGGAAGAACACAAGATCCTAGCGAGAGCGAAGACATATCGGGATATATGCGAGATTGTAGGGTTGGAATGCACGATTCCTGAAGATGTCGATATCGGCACCGCGAGAACACAACGGTTGAAGGCTGTCGAAGAAAAGGAAGCACAGGCGAAGAAGGAGAAGGAGGAGAGGTTGAAGAAACTGGCTGAGTTTAAAAGGCGCAAGTCAGGGGAAATCAGTGACTTGGAAGACGGGGAGGATGCTGGGAGAAGTAAGAGGGTCAAGGTGGAGACCATGCCGGAAAGCAAACACGATCCAGCGAATACGATCACAGCATTGGCGGCTTCGGCCGCTATACCCCCCGTCGCTGCGGAAGCGGTTGGGGCTGCAATGTAGGCGTCTCTTGATTGGAGACTTTGTATGATACACATGGCGACTGCATGGCGGATGGCGTTCTTGGGATATAAAAAACCGGGCGGAGTGGTGGTGTGGGGTGTGGGGTTAATTATACTTACAACATACATATCGATATATACATACCCTCACGAGATACACATACGCGATAAAATTCCTTTAAAATCTTAAATCTTGATTAGAACGAATCGCAATTGTCATTTCGCTATGGACGTGCATTTGCGAGCTAGCTATCGTCTATATATATAAGAACGTATAGAAAATATGTGCAAGTGATGACTTGGTATATATAGCAATCCACTCCATGAGAGAAGCCAATAAGGAAATGGTATCTTGTGTCCCACCGGATATAAAAGAAAAATAACGGGCGCATCTTAATCTGACAGACAAGCAAGTATGGCTGGCAGAAAAGAGTACGCAAGTGCCGCCCGGCCAAATATTTAC